>OX375782.1:2706324-4059487 GCA_947359385.1 Chesias legatella
TGTCAAGGACTGATAATCCTAGAACTACTTAGATATTGTTCCTAATGTTTCTTATGTTTCGACTATTAATTATGAGATGTAGGTTTTATGTTATGGATCAAGTAATTATTTGGACATTATACTATATCCTACTAATATTATAAACGTGAAAGTTTGTATGGATGTTTGTTACTCTATCACGCTCAAACGGCTGAATGGATTTGGATGAAATTTGGTACCAAGATTGCTTATATCCTGGATTAACACATAGGCTACTTTGATCCCGGAAAAATGCAGTGTTCCCGTGGGTTGACTTATTCACCGGAGGGCGCAGCTAGTCAAAGTCAAAAACTTTTATTTCCATAGAATTCATAAAGAAATGGCTTGGAAACGTCAATATAGTTTATACATAATGCCCGGGCAATGTGAATGACCAACATTATAGGGAAATGTGATAATAACTATCGAAATAACTACTCTGCTCCGCTTCGGCGGCTACTGCCGCGGCACGCTCCCTACGCTCGCTCTATTAATCGTAGTCCGTGATGTATATACAGTTCACTGCAATTTCTGGTAACAGATGTTAAATTCACATAGTGGTGAGTGAGTCATACAAGATTAGCGAATTCTATGTGAAAATAAACATGTCAAAACACGTAGTGGAGTAGATAAGAGCAGTTTGCACTAGTTTAGTGTATGCAACGACCCACTGAGATACCAAGTATCGTTTACCGTTATGATAACGCCCCGCCACTTTCTCTGTGCGCTCTATATCATTCAAACAAGTAGTACAGTATATTTTAAGAGATTTAGTAGCAGTTGTGCTTATGCCAAGTTCATCCGGGGAATAACAGCTACTAAACACATTTTGCCGCCAAGCAGTGATGCAACTGTGTTGCAGTTTTGAACTGTGGTTGCCGGTGAAATTACGGGCACATGAGACATTCCACCTTCACGTCTCAGAGTTACAGGCGCATACGATGCCACTTGGGTCTTGTTGTAGCAATGTAGGGGCGGACCCAAGTCTTATTGTTTGTTATGGGCAGAGGTTACCACTTAACACCAGGTTGGCCATCAGCCAGTTCCATTGCCACATAAAAAAATAATAAATCATACTGTGATTTTATTCAATTAAGTATATTCAAGTAAACACAAGGCAACATAAGGCTTACCTTAGCAAGAAAAAACTAATCCTGAAACTAAAATAAAAGATTTGTGTAACATTTGAACACAATCACAGAACCGCAACCAACTTACTAACAGGTTATATAGAATTTACAGGTAGAAATAACAGGTTATATAGAAGCTTGAACAAGCCATGCAAATATATACTCTACTTCTGCAAACATTAAAACCTAATAAACTTTAACGGAATTTAAATGTATATGTATATTTTGATACATATACATATATCTGTATTATGTATATACATAATATAGACTACAAAATTAACAAAAAGAAATCCTGTTTCTTGATGACTTTATTCTAATTTTGTATTTGATACATGTACTTCTGTTCGAGTCACTGCTGCTTCCATCGAACTAGTGTAGTGAAAGTATTTTATATGCGCCTCAAAGAGACTCCTTTCCTAATTGACACATGTCGAATTTTTGGCTCTAGGACATCTCTATTTCCTCTCAATCAATTTATCAAAGGAGATAGCTCATTGGGGTAGTCGAGATTTGAATCAGCGACCTCCAGATTGAAACTCGGAGTCGAACCACTGGGCCACCAGCTCATCGTATTCAACACAAGGTCACATTCCTCCCATATGCCCACGTTGTAAATCTCGTTGCAAAATGACAGAATGTAACATTGACTTTCACATCTGATGTAACGTGCGAGTTGGCCTGCGCCCGCGCAGCGCCGCCCGCGCCGCTGCGATTAGGTAAACGTTGCGCGCGCCGCTTTCACCCCACTTTCACCTCCATTTCCGCGTTGTACCTGCTGCGGCTTGTTGATTTGCACAGATATATCCAACATTCGATAAAGATGTAAAGTTTATGAAGCTGCTGTGAAGATGATACAGGATACGCATTAGAGGTTCCATTGTATGTTTGGTCATATATGTAACCATACTGATGGGTACAACCGTCTAATAATTATGAAGCGTTGTAAAATGAAAAATGATTAATAAATGATTTCTGATGTAGGCTTACGATTGTTTATAATGACATAACTACAGGGCAAAATGTCCCCAGTGCTATCTTGAAGTGACGAATGATGCGTTCAATATAGATATTTAAATAACGAATCATATACTAATATATATAAGCTCGAAACAACTAAGAATCGCTCGGTGGTCGAATGAATCATCAGTTTTATGTAGAGTTTATATGAGGAAATTCTTGTGGCTCGCACGCGTTGTGATAAAATCGAAGACATATTTAGTGGCCTACCCTTATGGCTGTCATTTAATCACGTCCAAGTTACGTAGACATTAAAAATGCAGCTGTTAACTTGACCAGTGTAGAGCGATATGGCGTGATAGTGTGGCAGCGTTTCAGGCATGGAATGAACATATGGGAGTGAAACGACGATAAAACTGAAACTTTTTTATGTTATGTAGGGTATAGAACGAGCTGACGGCCCACCTGATGTTAAGTGGTAACCGCCGCCCATAGACAACAACAATACCACTCAAGTCCAACAAATTACGAGATGACTCAAGTCGCATTGCGTTGCGTCTATCACCCCGAGACGGGGATGTTACGTCTCATGCGCTTGCAATTTCACCGGCACCCACTCCCTTCCACCGGCACACCAAAAACACGAGTGCATCACTGCTTGACGGCAGATTACCAGGTGTGGTGGCAGTACATCTCCGGGCGAGCTTAAACAGCCGAAGCAAGATTACCTGTTCAGTTCCCAGAATACAATCACCAAAATTCTTTAGCATTCGACTACTTTCACTTCTCAAAGTGAGTCTGTCGTGCGAAAACGCTACGCGAATCTTAAATTATATAAAACCTCGACGTTCAAGTATTCAATTAACAATTTTTTTTTGCTCAGCTGTTACGGAATCAAGTTATGATTATCAAGACTGTAGAAACTGTTACACAACGCGAATCAATCCCGACAATGGCGAACGCAACGCAGCGTTTAGCTTATGATTCACAAGAATCAGTGTGTGAAGTTTTTACAGTGCAATGTACAATTGTGAAAACGAATAGCGACCGAGAGACTGAGCATATATCGGTCACCGGGTCAATGTCGGCCGGCTCCTGTATGTGATCTATAAACGTAGATTTGTGTTAATTCACACGTTTTTTGCCATCACACCTGGTAATCTGCCGCCAAGCAGTGATGCACTCGTGTTGCTTTGTGCCGGTGAAATTGCAGGCGCACGAGACGTAAAATCCCCGTCTCGGGGTGATGGACGCAACGCAATGCGACTTGAGTCATCTCATACTTTGGTGGAGAGGACTTGAGTGGTATTGTTGTTGTCTATGGGCGGCGGTTACCACTTAAGGTGGGTCCTCAGCTCTTTCCGTAACTAATATGACATAAAATAATAATAATAATAACAGCGGGCAGCTTCGCGGGCTGTTTGCGAACCGCGGCCGCTATTGACCCACTGACACACAAACGGCGAAGGAAAACAACTCGTTGCGTCGCGTGTCACAATCCGCTCGGTTACGGTACTAACGATATTACTTTCGTCTACGATACAATAACGAGATTATTACTTGGGCATTTGACGTGCTCTTAATGGAAGTCGAATTGTTGTAATACGCGCGGCCATAGGTCGAGCCGATCACGTATGCGGTCATTAGGGTTACCTTTTAGGGGTCGCTTATCATCATCAACCTAGTTAGGTTACTTATTCAGATCGAGTTATATGTTAGCGATATCAAAAGCTTGCTATTTTATTTTCGCTTCGTCTTTTACGTATTACCAACAAATCCTAATATCCTGGAATAGTCCGAGCTTAGTTCAACATATTACCTCTACATAACTAATACATACACTAAGGTGTACAAACGAAATATTTATTTGCATTCATTGTGAGTCATACACGTAAGTTCAATTTATATACAAGTAAACATCTCATTTGTCTTTACTCTATATTGTTTCGGATTGAAGATTCACAATCTTACAAGGTAGTCGCTAAAGTTAGGCACATTAATCGATTAAGCAGTGCGCAGAAGAGCAAGAACTTCCTGTGGTCGAGATTAATATGATTAATATAGAATCAGATAGAGAATCAGTTTGTTTGTTTGTATTAAGACTGTCAACTTACAGCTTGCTCTTGCACTCAGGTTATAGACGAAGTACAATTGGCTTAGAGCAGATGGCGCACGTGTCGGCAAATAGCGATAGCAAGACGCCAGGTACCAGCTACTTAATATAGCAGGTCTTCTTCCTCTACAGTGTAGTCAAGAATTTACATGAGTTAGTTCATTAGTTGTCTCTGAAATCACATCAGTAAAAACAAATACAAGGATATATAATATTTTGCGTTCCAGTTTACAGAATGGAAAGGAAAGGAGCGCGAAAGGAGCCTCGTTGAGGCGCACTTGATCAAAATCTTCAAAAACTTCAAAATCCTTTCACTACAGTTCGAGAGAACCAGTGACTCGAATAGAATAGAGAGTAGTATAGTTTACAGAAAATCTAAATATTGTTATTCACATTTTCGCACACTTTCCAATCCAAACACAAATCCCGTTGGTAAAACGTAAAGGTGTAAAACAAAAGGAGTATTCGGAATCCAATATCACCAAACGTTGGCAACATTCCAAATGGATGAGCTCTGGTTGTTTAGTTTTAAAATAGTCACCAGTAGGTATTTTATCTGGCGCTATTTGCGGCCGCACAGCTGTCTTGACCTGTACTCTTGTACCTAGGAAGGAATACTCTAAATATTGATCTCTGACACAGATTTGTTACATCTCTTATCAGCTCGTTACAATCTTAACTTTCTTTTAATATAAGGGTGCGAACACAAGAACACCGTAATATCCAAAGAGTTTTTCGAGAAAGAGTACTTGTTGCTATATTTTTTCTTTGACTGGCCACACAGCTCAGTTAGTAGGAACCCTGCCTTCTGCGCTGTAGGTTTGATTCCCATCCAGGACAAACATAATTATGTGTGACAAACATAGATGTTTGTTCTGTGTCGAGGTTTTAATATGTATTATATTTATGTATTTACAAAAAAGTATTTATGTATTGTATCAGTTGTCAGGTTCCCGTAGTACAAGCTATGCTAGGTTGGGGCTAGATGGCGCTGTGTGAATTGACTACCATTATTTATTTATTTATTTAATTAAAAACACATAATAGTTACAACAGGCCTAGTTACTATATATTATTATTTACCGGTTAAATTCTAAAAACTAAGTAACCACACTTATAAAAATAGAACACAGAAACCTAAATGCATTTCTGCTTGGCGGCAGAAAGGGGCAGAGCAGGCTTCAATCTGCCAGCTCAAGTGTCTGCGATGTTGAAGCCTGCAGGAATGAGGAGTGAAACCTTCGGTCCCACCCAAGGCTCCGGAAGTCTAGATTAACTGCAGGAAGTGAGCGATCTGCTGAAACAAGTCAATCGTCGGCCTCGTACAATGCGGATCTAATTTTAGATAACGACGTGTGTAACGCGATATATAGGCCACAGCCATTTCCGCGCTTAAAATGACACTACACCAATTAACCATCAATTATTTGATTCAATCGTCCATTCCATAATCGTCGTCAATTCATAATTTACGGAATCATCTTCTGTGGAAAGTAACTACATAGTTAAAACAATTTAAAATAGCGGTACGCTGGCAGTCGGTACCTATATAATAATACAAAAATAAATTCGCCAGCATCGAAATCCAAAGAGGAAAATGAGTGGTACCTTTGTTTGGACAACAGCTGCCCGGCTAATTCGCCGAATCGCTCTCTTACTGAATTTATTTTCCTCAATATCTTACAAGCTGATAAATAGTAAACCTAGGTTTTAAAATGTTTTTTTTTAAGTATTTAAATGTAATACCTGTAATCAAACCTTTTTAAAACCTAATCATTCAAGTAGATAAATTAAAATAAATATTGGTGGTCAATTCACACATCACCCATCTGGCCCCAAACTAAGCATAGCTTTCTCCATGGGAATCAGACAATAGAATACATATATAACTTTTTTTTGTAAATAAATATAGACCCAGAATAAACATCTATGTTCGTCACAAAAATTGTTTGTCCTAAGTGGGAATCGAGCCAACTACCTACAGTGCAAAAGGAGTTACTAGCGAGCTGTGAGGCCAGTTACTAAAACAATAATATTGACATATGTTTTCGGACCAGTCCAATCGAACTATGTAAAGTCTGTTTCCAACGATCTTTAGATAACTCAAGTGATACAATTACTAATAGGTGAAGTTACGCCAAAATATGTAATCTGTAGGTACAATAAACGAAAGACGCGAGATAATTCCATTTCCTCCTAAACATTTTGTGTACTTCGACGTTTGCACAGGTTGAAAATCAATTAAGACTCCCCGAGTGTTGAAGCTTGGAAGGAGGGGTAAGTAACATGAAATAATCACTCCCCTTTCCCCTGTCGTTATTTGCTAGTCACACAGGGGACTGTGGGGTTCGCCGATATGGCTTAGGCATTATGTACGCGGTGGAATTGTTTGCTACGACTGTTAATGCATGTGCTATGAACTCAGTATAACTATAACCAAGACCAAAAGCCTTCTTTCGTACCATACAAAACATGTACGGAAATCAGTTTTTGGCACAAAACAGGTTTTTGTACAATATTTGACGCGTGTTTTTGTTTCCTTAGATTATTTTTGTTTCAAAACTTCGATTGTGATGTGATTTCGAATGCGAACCAGTTTTAGTGTGTTGGAAACTGGAGCGCCCATTGAAATTTGCAATGCCTGAAAAAGGCAACAAGTTTTAAGCACCAGATTATCCGTAAAACCTTATTGTACGCTTAGTTGGCAAATATATTTTGTATATGTTTAGATCTAATTCTATAGCACTAGGATACAACTTTTTGTTGATTATATTAATCATTTAACTAAATAAACTAAATAATGCTACTAGTTTTTTTATACAACATTTTACAAAATACAATGGAAACTTATTGAACTATGTAAAGATCGCTACTACCGATCATAGAGAGAGATAGCTCAACTGATCTGGTTCACTACCAGGCGAGTAAGAAGAAGAAGAAACACTTGACGTCATTGTCTAGCAACGCTCAACTTTGAGCCAGGAAGGTGCCAGTTTATATAATTGGTTAAATCTGACATTGACTTCTGGAAACACAAACTGCCATGATTTTTATCAATTGTTAGACTCAGTAGAGCCGATAAGTTGAAAGTTGTCACTGGCAGACTGGTTGGTTGAAATAGCATCTGAATCCTTTTATTTACTTTTCAATAGCTGTTGCCCGCGACTTCGTCCGCGTGTAATTCGGTTTTATCACGCACCCCTATTTTGCCCCTCGGAAAAGTAGCCTATGTTACTCCTTGTTACATCAGCGGTCCAGCCATTTCAGAGATTAGCCGTAACAAACAGACAGACAGACAGATAAAAATTGTAAAAAATGTTGTTTTGGTATATTATGTACCTTGTATACATCCATATGAACTTAGTAAAAAGCGGTTATTTTAATATAACAGACACTCCAATTTTACTTATTTGTATAGATTAAACTAAGAAGATTGAAACTTTTCTCTTCACGAGAGATAACCCTTGAACTATGAACTCTTATCAATATCCATATCGTATTATGGCAACGGTTTTGAGATTGATATTAATATTATTATTAATAATAATAATAATAATAGTTTTTGTCATATTAGAAACAGTACAAAAACAGAAGATTTATGTTTTGAAAATGACCACTGAGACCTAAACTATGAGCGAACTAGTATTTTGGGTAACAGTACTAGATTGATATTGCTTTCCCGTTGCCTCAGTGTGTCGACGGCCTTACGTCCCAACGTGACTATACACGACGCGAAAAGATTAATAGAGCAGCCCCTTACACGCCAAATAAGCGCCACATGTTCGCAGATCAATCGAAGGATCGCTTAAGGATTTATTATAAAAAAGAACTAGTTTATTCTATTGCTTTCTAAGAAGTCTGAAACCGAAAAGCTGGTTTCAGTGTTTTCGTTTATAGTAAATTTTTCCTAACCTTATAGTAAATTAATACTAGTAATATTGGTGGACAATTCACACAGCGTCTAGCACCAAACTAAGCATAGCTTTGACATAGCTTTCCCATAGTCATATGGGAACCTGAACACTATGTAATATACATTTTTGTAAATACATACATAGATAACATACTGCTTGTAGTATGGGTATCAGACAACTGGTAGAATACTTATATACTTTTTGTGAATACATATTAACACCCAGACACAGAACAAACACCTATATTCGTCACACAAATGTAAGTGGGAATCGAACCCACGATCTACAGCGCAGAAGGCAGAGTTACTACCAACTGAGCTGTGAGGCCAGTCAGCCAGGCTACAAAATACTTAAATTTAGGTAGGTATAGCTATGGAAGCGAGGTAGTCTTAAAAATATTCAGCATTTGAGTATTTTGGCAGTGATAATGGACACGTGGCTTTATCTGCTAACGTCATTTTTTTTGCAGACGTCACCGATATCTTTAGTCAACAGACAAATACGAGCATTCTTCATTACAGAGTACAAAAATAACATTACCATAATTAAGTAATCACGAAAAAATATTTACCGACCTTCGGCTTTCATACTAAGTAATTAACAAAAGAGCGTGAACGAATTTATAAGGAAAGCGTTTGGTAAAATAAACTCATACTAACTTACTAATGAATATAATAACATTACTAATAAAATCATTATGTATTTGGTTTCTTTATTACTAACTAGCTGTTACTGTTACTTAGCTGTATCCATCGGAAAAGTAGCCTAAGTTACTCCTTGTTACATCAGCTATCTGCCTGTGAAAGTCCCGTCAAAATGGGTCCAGCCATTTCAGAGATTAGCCGGAACAACAGACAGACAGACAAAAATTTAAAAAAATGTTATTTTGGTATATGTATCGTGTATCCATATATAAAATATAGTAAAAAGCGGTTAGGTTAATATTACGTACAGACACTCGTATTTTATTTATTTGTATAGATGAGATGTCAACTCATCTTCGTAGTCCAAAATGGGCATATTTGAGTGGCAACACTGTACCATTGTCTGAAGTGTCAACGTCATAAAGTATTGAAGTTTTTTAATAGTAGGATACAAAAAGTACGAATAATATTCACGCTGAGCGCGCCTCGCGGGGGCAATGACCCCCGCACAGCTGTGTGTGTGTGAGTGCGCGTCTACGTAAACGCTTACACACATACACACTCGCGCGGCCGTCATCGGAAAATGTTGATCGGTACTGGAATGTGTTTCTTTTATTTGTTTACGTTCAACTGCGACAAAGGCGAGTTGCGCCTTATAAACTTAAACCTACTTGAAACTTCTTAAGAGTTGGTTTCTGTTTAGGGAAAATATTTACGTCTTCTACGTGGGTGCCCGTGAACAATTAATTCAGTATTGTGTGAATTATGCGTCACAAAAATGTTATTGTAGTTGGTATTAATTTTCAAAGCTATGTGTTATGTGCTATATGTTCGCAAAACATAAATACTTTATTACAAAAAACAAAGGAATTTGACAAGGTTTCTTATTATGAATTGTTTGATATATTGGTGGACAATTCACACCTCGCCATCTAGCCCCAAACTAAGAATAGCTTGTACTATGGGAACCAGACAACTGATATAATACTTATATACTTTTTTGTAAATACATACCACCCAGACAAAGAACAAACATGTTTCCTGGGTGGAAATCGAACCCACGGCCTATAGCGCAGAAGACAGAGACCAACTGAGCTGTGAGGCCTGTCATTAACTTGTTCACGAAACAGTTCAGTTAGCATTTCAATTTCAAACAAAATATTAGGTACACACTCGACTCAAAGCAATATTGAGTAATATGTTATTTACTTTAAATACATTGCGTCGTCTTGTCCAGACTTGTTGGTAATTTCATTGGTATAAGATTTGACCCGGCTGTCGGGTTATTGAGGAGTGAATTACTGCACGGAAGTATTAGCCGAGTTATTCGTGAGAAAACAATGGCGTCTTATAGATCTAAGTACTCAGATTGTTACAAGGATCATGCTCGCGACAAAAAGGAAGCCCTCCTTTAGGGGTTTCTTTCTGTTGTTCACCATGGAGGGTCGGATAGGGTTTGAACAGGCGTCAAACTTAGCGATAAGTACGCGTGACCTTGTTTTGAATATTGACATTTCCAAGCCATTTCTTTATGAATTCAATGGAAATAAAATTTTTGACTTTGACGAGCTCTCACCTCGTCATGTCTACGTTCCCACTATAATTTAATATACAAAGTGAAAAGTGTCTCACTGAAGCACTGCCTAACCCTAATGTATGTGTGTATGTATGTAAAATGTGTCATTCAGTTGTCCCGTCGAATATTGCGAATTTTTATTCAACAAAAATGTTTTGAAAGTCAATTCGCGTGATGTAGTGAATCTAAATGTTTCCAACGGACGTCGGATATGGGTCAATGTACATGTCTCGTAATATGAATACCGTTGCAAGATTTTTTGATGTTTATTCAGTGAATAAAATTGCCCTTTCGATGTTTTTGGGGAACAAAGCATCAATCGTCGTATTAAAATTTAATCAAATTAAATAATTTATTTTTATTAATTAGTACATTTTTCAGCACTGTGGTACACTTAATTTTTTTTTATCACCTGTAAGGTAACTACTATATAAATTTGGTTAGGTATAATGACCAAGTATACACTAGGCATCATTAATTAGTTCCTTCCGAATTGTTTTATGGCCAAGTATACACTAGGCATCATTAATTAGTTCCTTCCGAATTGTTTTATGACCAAGTATACACTAGGCATCTTTAATTAGTTCCTTCCGAATTGTTTTATGACCAAGTATACACTAGGCATCATTAATTAGTTCCTTCCGAATTGTTTTATGACCAAGTATACACTAGGCATCTTTAATTAGTTCCTTCCGAATTGTTTTATGACCAAGTATACACTAGGCATCTTTAATTAGTTCCTTCCGAATTAATTTAATTATTATTCCATATGAAGACTCTGTTTGCAACAGGCTAAATTAATTTTAAGGTTCCACTTGTCTCTATTCCTTGTGATTACACATAAAATTAAAAACAAGGAAATAAGTAAATACTTAAAGGCATAAAGTGTCTTGTTTTCGGAAACTTGTTCTTGGTTGGCTAAATATAAATGAAATGTCATGTAAGTGAGATCTGCCCGGGGATTTCCTGGGTGCTGTGTTGTTGTGGACTCCCCCCCCCTTTTCCAGCTGTTAATTGAATTTCCTTGATGTTTTATGGTAGTGCTCAGGACTCTGGACCCTCTGTCGGGTGGGACCGAATACATTTATTACATAATTGTTTCAAATAAGTACACTGAAGTAATTTATGGTGTAGATTTAATGACTTGACTTTGACCTTGACTGGTCTTATAGCTCAGTTGGTAGTAACGATGCCTTCTGCGCTGTAGGTCGTGGGTTCGATTCCCAGCCAGGACAAACATTTGTGTAACGAACATAATGAGATTGAGGCCAAACAATAATTAGTATTTGCAAGAGTGTCCTCCTAAAAACATGTTAAAGATAAAGATAAAGATAAAGATATTTATTTGCAAAAACATGTGTATATAAGATGACAAAAATACGTTAGTTAAACGACCGTTTCATTGTTTCAGGTGGTTCATTAGTAAAGCAGAGAAATGAGCGCGACTCGGTGCAGTCACTCGCACCAGGCTGGATAGCTGAATCTCACAAGTAAGATATTAACTGTTATATTGTTAACTAAAGTGCTGACTGTATTATGGCAGAAATAAATAAATATTATATAATAAATTTCCTAAATGAATAGTAGATATAATAATATACATAGAATACCTATAAAAATCTGAAAGTGTTCAGCTGCAATTAACAATTGTCGCTTAGACAGATAATAATTACAAAAATTGACTGGCCTCACAGCTCAGTTGGTAGTAACCCTGCCTTCTGCGCTGTAAGTTGTAATATATATATTTGTTTGATGAACATAGATGTTTGTTCTGTGTAAATATGTTTGTATGTATTTACAAAAAAGTATTCTTTCTGTCTGGTTCCCTTGATACAAGCAATAAAATTTATTTGAGCAGACAATAAGTTATATTAACGTAAAGGGAGTCCACTTGAAATCCAAAATAAACCTGTCGTTCTGATTAGTCTTTGAGGTCAAATCTTACATAAACTGATATTCCGGCAGGGTCGCTTGACGTGGAACTTAATACCATTCAGTGCTGGCACTGAGGATAGCATAATAAATAAATATAATAATAATAATATATATTTGACATATTGTCCTTAATTATCATATAAGTCGAGTGTTTTTCGTAATACTAGGTACTAAAAAATTAATCTGTTATTGGCTGTATGAGTAATTTTAAGAGTTCACTTATTTATTATAAGAGCTGTAGATTCTGTTTGAGATATAAAATAAATAAAATAAAAATAAGGTAATTGATGAAGAAGCGGGCATGGTGGCTCGTTTTAAATATAATAAATGTATACTGGTGGATATTTTACACAGCGCCATCTAGCCCCAAATAAATAAATATATACTTTTGTTTGTAATTAATACATATTACACACACCCAGACAATCCAAACATTTATGTTCGTCACACAAATGATTGTTCTGGATGGGAGTCGAACCCACGTCTTACAGCACAGATGGAAGTTACTTAATACCACGGAGCTGTGAGGCCAGTCAAGTCGTTTTAGTTATACAACTGTGATTGATGCAACGGATGCCCTTAGCCAACTTGTGCCATTGACCTTGAAAAGTTATTCTGAACCGTATGCTTGATTACTTGAGTTGCTTACGCAACGCCACGTACAAGATACAAGTAGAGTTACTCTACAGTTTCTTAAGTTAATAACTTGTTCGCCCCGAATTGAGCTGCGCGAAAATTTTGCAGCGCCCTCTAGTTATATTTTTTGGCCCTAGTTTCTTTCCGTAGTTTCCTTTGTGACAATGATATGTTGAGGTATCGGTGGTTCTCATAACAGTTTCTCTCTCAATGGTAGTAAACCTGCCTGCATATTACTTATATACTTTTTATGTAAATATGTAAAATACATATTACTTAATACATATCAACAACCAGACACAGAACAAAATAAAAATAAACTGTGTGCTCCGGGAGAATTTTGGTATGGGTATTCTCAATTCCCTTTGTGGTGACCTGCAAAGGTTTCATAGGGGCGCGGCATAACGGAGTCCATACGTACATTTGTATAATTGCATCTGAACGGACGGATGCACAAGTAGGTTTCGCGCTCTCAACTTATCTTGTGTTGCATATTACATGTCATATTTTGACAATTGAATACTTTTTAACCGACTTCAGGAAAACGATGTTTCCATTCGGATGTATTTTTTATGTTTATTACTTCAGGTCTCCGTTATATATAAACCGGTTTTGGGAAATGCTTAAAGGATATACTTTCAGATTTGTCCCATGGAAAACTCCTCAAAATCGGTTTATTAGTTTGGTTATTAAAGTGCGATGTAACGAGGAATCATTGTCGTTCATTCGCGATGAAGTCGGTTTTTTCGCTTTGCTTAGCAAAGTAATTATCATGTCTTCGGTTAGGAAGTAAATACTTAAGTTAAAAAAATTAAATTAGATTAAAAACTGAATGAGCAAATGGCCCACTTGGTGTTAAGTAGTAACCTCTACCCGTAACAAGCAATACGACATGGGTCCTCCTCTAGTTATATATATAACAAAACTCAAGTCGCACATCGTATGCGCCCTTAAATCTGACACGTCTATGTGGAATGTCTAAAGTGCCTGTAATTTCACCGGGAACTAAACCTTTCAAACCGGAACACAGTAAAGCGAATGCAATACTGCTTGACTGCAGAAATGGGTCTGGCAGTACTTGCACGAAAGTACATGGCACAAGTTCTACTGCTATTAAAAATATACTAAATTTTTCTACTAGTCTTTCTGTATTGAATAAGTGTAGGTTAAGTTTGTGGAACATTAAGTACCAAAAACATGCCATCGGTACATACCTATTAATTCATACTGATAATGCGCGCAAACGCCTGAGCAAATAAACTGCGATGTCATTGACCCCTATAACTCAGACGTCAGCCAGGTGACATTGACCTTTCGTAGGCTAAAAATAGGCTGGAACGATCGATGCGTCACTGAGTAGGTTGGTACCTCCAGTTACGAAATGTGAGCCCTTACCTTAAAGTAAATTAATTAAATGATTTTCGTTATTAATTTTCTCCATTACGCATTATATTTGTGTGGTTAGAATAATAAAAACGATTTTTTCCGCTCACTCAATGACCTCTAGTGGCTTTTTACCTCAATCAATGTGTTTGGTCTACAGGGAAAAAGATTGAGGATATTGTTCAGAGCATATATTTACAACTTGTCTCGTCTTCCTCGCCAGCCGGACCCTTCTAGACCCCGTGAGACCCCTGAGATCTCCTTTATTTCTCCCTGTCATCCCTCCGTACGTCAGTCATATCAACCTTAGTGGCCAGTAACTAAAGTAAAAAGAGTCTTGTCAATCTTAGCGGCCATTAAGAGTCAAAAGAGTCCCCAACACCATAACTTATTAACTACGGACAAAAGAACCTCTAACTTATTCAATTAAAACACAGGTTTGTATTGAATTCAACTGTATTATAAAAATAAAACAGGCGATCAACAAGTTGGTAACATTCTTTTAAATAATATTACTCGGCTACGACTGACGATATACAGCTACAGCTGTTAAGTTAACATGGATAGAAGAGTATGACAAATAAGCTAAATCCTACTTCCTACTAATATTATAAACGTGAATGTTTGTATGGATGTTTATTACTCTTTCACGCTCAAACGGCTGAATGGATTTGGATGAAATTTGGTATCAAGATAGCTTATATCCTGGCTTAACACATAGCCTACTTGATCCCGGAAAAGTGCAGTGTTCCCGTGGGATTACTTATTCACCGCGGGTAACACCGCGGGGCGCAGCTAGTAACGATATAAGAATACGCTGCCACTAAGTTGTCTTTTTCTAGAATTTTGATTAGCATTTAAAATTTGATGACTTGCATTTTTTTTATTATATTTGCGTTTAAACAACCATAATCATAATATTATTTATTCGCAGGAATGTAGGTACATAATTATAGGTCTATTTGTTAATATAGTATTAGTTCCATGTACATTCTTACCACTAAAGCATGCAAATCCTTACTAAGCAAAACATATTAAATTTAAAATTCAGTTACTATTAATATTATTTAAGTACAACAAACAGAAAAGTGACAGGCCTATATCGCGCAGGCAAATCGTCTCTTTCTAGAGAGTAGAAAATTTAGTGAGGGTATTGCTCAGTCCATTCTCGATGTCCGATGCACAGACAATAATCTGTTTGACACGGACAGACAAGAATAACTTAAATGTGGTTTTGCACACACAATACAAGTACACATTCTATAAATAACAACATCCTACGTTAAAATCAATATATAATCGGAGTACGGTATAGGTGAGAGCTTTTCGTGGAAGCTCCAGCGGAGTTTGCGCTGTACGCGCACTTTATATATAGAATTGGCATTGCAAGGGCTGAGCGCATCCCATTCGTCAGTCAGGGCTGAGGGCGATGCAATCGATAGAGGGTTGCTACGTAAACTGACGGTCCGGGAATTCGGTTTCAGTGGCGGCTCACATCGAGCGCAACAACCCCCCCATTATCGTTTGGTCCGCTTTCGACTATTTCCTGTGAGTATTTGTTTTGTCACTTGCTCGGAAAATGAGGTCAGAGTTATTTGGCGTCCAAGGGCGTAACAGAGATTTTTATTCGAACTTTTTACTTGTTGCGCTCAGTTAGACGAATATGTGTAGCAGTTGCGATTGCATTGTTAGATATGTGAAAGCTTTAAAGCTACATAAACTACGTAAATGTTAACATTGAACTAAGACTTCGGTGACTCTTGTTGAATTGTTTCTTTATGAGTAAAATGATATTTTTGAAACACCGAAACGAATGTGAAATGTTAGCGTCCAGGTGGCTAATGCCCGAAAATCTGTAACATTTTCTCCGATGTAATTGTAACTAAAACATTTACTAAAGTCGGGGCTTAAAAGACTGAGAATAGGGTACCATCCTAAGTGATATTGCCTGTTCCGTGATGCAATCATTAGTATCTAGGAATCATTCCGATGGTAATAAGTATTCCACCTGCTCATTGATCCCTTGTTGCGCAGAATCTACTTGTTGCTATTGTTATCGAATGATTAATACTACTAACTATACACAATACAATAAGACATTTACAACACACGAATAGCGTCCGATGTTCAAAACGCTTGTAAGTAATTTGGGCTATTTAAATAGTGCTAGAGGTAACCGTATTAATCGGCCATTGTTTTCCGAGAGGATTGTTCGAGCAACCTTTGTGACACGGTTTCCGAAAGTGTTCCGTGAAATTGAGTCGGAAAGTTCTCAGTCTTTCGCCGCGTTTCTTTGTTGTGCAATTCTCGAATTCTCTATAGTTGTACACTGAAGTTTGTTTACGAGAACCTACCAGATGCCCTTAATGCGTGAGAGTGTGGGTTGTACATTATATTGTTGGTACGGGCCAGGATTTTCAAACCGGCCTTCTAATCCAGCCGTGCCCCAATGAGTTTTTTTTCTCATAACAGTGAATGAAAATACCGTATATATTTTCCAGCACGACCTTATAACCAACAATTCACATCTGACCTCAATCCAATACGGACAGCGCACGTGGGGGCACCTGTGGCAGATGTTCATTCAGTTTCTCTTGTCGGAGATAGGTCTGTGTATCAGTGAGAACGTATATGCTGGTACTGCTATCTAGGCTGCTACGGCTGCCTAGGGTACGGCTACCTAGGGTACGGCTACATAGGCTGGTACGGCTACCTAGGCTACTACGGCTACCTAGGCTGCTACGGCTACCTAGGATGGTACGACCACCTAGGCTGGCACGGCTACGGCTAGCTGTAACTCAGTAAATTGTGACGTGATAATGACTGTAGGCAGACTCAACTCATATTCGATGAATAAATTGCTGTTAGCGGTTGAAGTGAACTCAGATATAATAATGTTTGTGTGTAGATGTGTTTTATGTATGTTTGAGTGGGGGCAAAGCACGTTCAAGGGCATTCGGTGGGTAACGACCCAAGTACATTAGCTTGGAATATATAGGTATAATTGGAAGTTTGAATGATCGAAAGTTGCAAATTAATGATTAGCTAGACTCACTTTTACATCTTTCTAACTTTACATATTAGTGGTTCCCAGACATAGGAGAAAAAATGACACACCCGAATCATTTCCATTCATATAACTGTCTATGATTTATTTTATCTTATAGTCGTGACCGTGTTTTCGTTTCGGCTTCTAAAAGAGTGCTCCAACTTAAATGCTAATTTTTGTATGGAAGTTGGCGTTTGTGAGATGGGTGGCAATGGCCATGGTCATGGCCATGTGTGATAAAAACTGGCACTGTTTTTTCCAGGTGTTCTTAATACTTTCCAACTTATACACACATCCGTATTTTAGCTATTATTATATAAATTTCTAAAATTCTTATTCTTTTTGTTTCAGGAACACAACACAGTAGTCCATGCACAAGCATGGACGTAACTTTCAATAATGTACTGGAAGGTAAAGTGCGCCAGTACTTCTTGGGCGTGCCGAAGCCGGTGCAGGCTGAGGGCGCGGGCGCCGGGCAGACCGTGTGGCCGGCGGGAGGTCCTCCGCCCGAGGAGGGCGCTCCGGCGCAGTCTGGCGCACCCGCCCCCTCCTCCCGTCCGCCGTCCGCGGCCGCCGCGCCGCCGCCCCGCCCGCCCTCCGACCCCATCGAACCGGAGCCGCACATCATCCACAAGGCCACGGTGATGCGCGAGGCGGCCGAGAAGCGGCGCGAGCTGCCCGAGCTGGACGACGAGGAGGAGGTGGGCGGCCGCCTGTCGCCGCCCTCGCACATCATCCGCAAGCCCTCGCCCGCGCCCGCGCCCGCCCCGGCCGCGCCTTGCCCCTCGCCCGCGCGCCCGCCCTCCGAGGCGCCGCCGCCGCCGCCGCCGCCCGCGTCCGAGCCGCAGGAGGCCCAGTACCGGCTGCCGACGCACCGCGTGCAGACTCCTACCGCGCGGCCGCCCGATCCCTACGCTCCGAGTCGTCCCCCAGACCCTTACTCGGCTTCCCGTCCACCGGAGCAGTACAGGGGGTACCATTACGAAGCGAGCGTTCCGGACGGAGGTCGTAACTCAAACGGCCCGATCGCGTCCCCTCAGCCCTCGGCAGTGGCGCGACAGAGTCCACAGACGTACGCCCGGATCTCTAGCTCCATCGGTTCCGTCCCGCAGCATACGAGTTCGAGGCTTCGGGAGAATGCGGTGCAAAGTGCGCCCTCCCAGCGGTACTCGATGCCTGCGGCTCAGCCGCCTCCGCCGCACAACGATAGGGTTCCGCCGATTCATCACCCGCAATCGACTCCGCCCCCTCAGAGGCTCCCGTCGACGGATGCGCGCTCGTCGTCCCACACTTACCCACCGTTACCGCAGCGCCGCGAGACCTCGCCGTACGCTAGAATAAATTCGCACTACGATAGGCAACCGACGGCGCCTCCGCGAAAGTATGACGCACAGCAGGCGTATCCCGGTTATCGACCCTCTGGTTCTGCGCCGCAGATTTTGTCCAATCACCGAATAGCCGATGTACAACAGCAGATCCAATACAAGCAGGCCGCTATCGACGCTATAACCGCGCACTACACGGCTCGTGTTGCGGAGCGCTCGGCGCAGTCCCTGGCGCAACCGGTTCCTGAGCCTGTACGTTTACCTCCTAGAGTAGATTATCCTACGATGAGCAGAACTGCGGAAGCTCGAAGTGGGTATCAGTACCCTACGCCGTCGACGTCCGCACGATACGCATCTGCTGTGCCTCCCACTCCGAATTCCACTTTGCAGCCTAGGACCGCATATCGTACGGCAGCCGCACCGAAAACTAATTATGATTACACACAGTCGCCTTCCGTCCAAACTTCACCCGCCAGGTCTACGGCAAAACCGGGCTATCCTAATCAACAAGCTCGTATGACGGTTTCTGTGACTTCTATCTACAACCAAATGAAAAGTAAACGCGAGCCGCCAGCACCGTCGGCGAATCAGGGCAAGCAGAAACGAGAGTCGCCTTTAGATTTATCAGTAAAGACGGTTAAAAACTCCGCCGATTCATCAACAACCCAAGATGATGCCGTTGACTCGGCTTCCTCTGAGAGCAAAATATTACCTTTACAACCTCGACCTTCATCGATAACCGGTCGTCAACCACATATGCCAGCCGTTGGCATTTCTGGCTCTCATAAGGTAGATTTTGCACCAAATTTCAACCAGTATGGAGAAAGAAGTGCAAGTCAAGTATATTCACCAGCGCCACAGCAAAGTCATCCGCCGGCCAGATATAATGGAGCTTATGATACTCGTCGTTCAGTACCTGAAGTGTATAGTGTAGAATCTCCTCAAACAATTTACCAAGAGCGAAATAAATATAGTATTCCGGTTGCCAGAGCTGAATATGTTCCTAAAATAGATCTAACAAGGCCAGTACCTGATCAGCGCCATCCCGAACACCGAATTCGTGATGATAGACATTTTCTGATTGAGGACAGAAAGAGACCTGCGGGCCCAATAGTTAGTAACATTCCTGAAAAAATGGTTCGGTATGAAACGTGGTCTTCTGACAGTCGGATAGAACGCATGAACCAATCGGCGCGTGAGCAACATGAATTGATGAGTCAACCTGTATACAATTACAACAGTCATAAACAATTTGAGGCTTACCAGATGGAACAAAAGAGAGCTGCTTCTTCTTCTAGTATGTATCGTCAAAATCACAATATACAAGGATCTCATCGTTATTCCAATAGTGTTTATCCAGTAGAGTTACCACCTCGTGACTTACCAACAAATGATTATCATTCACATTACCCGGATAGAAATCAGCCACTGAACAGTCGGCATCACGTTATCCAGAAGATTCCAAGCCATAGCAGGGATGTACAACTACATCACATCGATCCTCACAGTAGAGGAGGCGCCAAACAAAGTGTTTTGAGTATTCTAAGGAATAGTTTGGAGACAAAACAGACTGGCTTAGTAGATCCCGCTAGATCTGTAAAGCCAGATATCATTGTGATAGATGACACAGATGATCCTGTAATCGAAATTACAGACTTAACGAAAGAAAATGATCATGAGATAACTGTTAAGCCACTTAATAAAACTTTACACAGACCAGCCTCCCCAAGGTTCGGTCACCATATTCAAATGCCCAAAGCGGTGGACTCAATCCCCAGAGACTCAGAATATCAACATACTGAAAATACTAACATCAAAGTCAAATCTCCAGAAAATGATGTTGCGTCAAGAATAAGGACTAAAGCCGAATTAAAATCAATGCCACCAACACAAGAAAATAATATAAAATTAGATCACAAACAAAGTTTAACATCAGAAGGTGATAAACGTGGGAAACTACTACCTAAATCGCAAAAACAACATCTATTCAATCAAATTCGGGAAGATCTCAGATTAGAGTCAGTTATCAAAATTGAAAAACCGCCAGATACTGTTATAGCAGAAGTTAAATCAGAGCCAATGAATATCGAAGAAATTGAAAGAGACGCCGTTATTCCTATAAAAACGGAAGAAATCACTGAGAACTTTGAGCCACCGCTTGTTAGTGAAAATTCGGAAGATCTGGATTGGGAAAATGCTTGTGATATTTTTATGGAACAACTTAAAACGGGTCCTCTAAAAAAGAAATCCATTAAAAGACGTGTTGAAAGTCTTGAAAGTGAGAAGTTACATCAAACTGACAAGTCACAAAAATCGGAAAGTATGAAAAATGAAAATATGGAGACAAACTCACAAAAGTCTTCGTCTGAAACAGTAAACCCTAACAATTTGGTTATTCCTACCGATGTTGTAATCAAAAAGGAACCCATGGATGATAATGAACCAATACAAGAAAATGCAGCATCTTCATCATTGTCTCAATACAGTCATGAAATGAGTGAGTTAGATGAAGATCTTAAAAAAGCCAAAAAAGATGATGTTAATGTGACAGATATTGAAAAGAAAGCAGACAGTAAACATTCAGATACTGAAACGACTACAAAAGCAAAACTAAAGCTAAAAGCCAATCTAGAGGATATTGTAAGTGCTTCGACTTCTTCTGGAAGAAAAGAAAATAAAGAAAGGGTTGTGAAAAAACTAAAAGATGCAAAGGAAAAGAGTATAAAAGGAACAAAAAATAATAAGGAGAAGGCAGTAAAAGAGAAGAAAGAAAGTAAAGACAGGGTTGTAAAAGAGAATAAGGATAATGAAGACAAGATAGTGATAAAAACTGTGATAAAAGAAGAACTGGAATCTACAGATGACGACGAACCTTTGATTAAAAGTAAAATACTTAAAGAAAAAGAAGAAACTGACCGCCTCAAATACCAACTTTTGAAAGACTTCACTGAAAAATCTGCTTATGTTAAACTCGAATGCTGCGATGTTGATGTCAATAAGAATAATAGGAAATCATTGGATTTATCAACTAAAGATAAAGATGAGAAACCAATCAAGGGAAAACTATCCAGGCAATCGTCAAGATCCAAAACGAAATCGCTCTCATTTGACAATAAAAATGAAAAACACGATGACGGTTCAAGTTCAGAGAGTGACGATGATTTGTGTGTCGCGAGAAGACTTCGCATACGTAAAAGTATCAAAGGAGAAGATAGCAAAACTGCAACAGCTATTAAAACATCAGCTAAATCCTCGCCATCTAAGAAACTGGACACTAGCAGTGCAAGCAACAGTTCAACACCTATTCGTAAACCTGGATTTGGTGACGGTTCCGATTTCCATCCAGGATGGGAAGAAGAATTATTCCGATATAAGCGATCCCTTCGCATGCCTACAAGACTTATCGCCATACCTCGAGGTCGTACAGGAGGACCCTTCATGCGTGGAGCGGGAGCCTTCTTTACTCGAGGAACTACTTCTCTTCCAGATTTGGACCCAGTTCCCTTATCACCAGCCCCATCATCGGCACCATCTGCAGCTACTGATGACTTGTACGCAAGGCGACCCGACAAACTCGCGCTTGATAGTGATCAGGATTCGAATTCAAGCTACTCGGCGCCTAACCGATTGCAATATGACTCTGAAGCATCTACATCCACAATAACATCTACGACTAAAACAAAAAAGAAAGGGAGCTCTATTGTAGATGTACTAATTAAAAAATGTGGTAAAAAAGAAGATAGCAAAAGAAAAACAAAGGATAGAGAAGACAAAGCTCCAAAAATAATACAAAAATCTTCTAATACTACAGAACTGTTACCAACGCCCAGCTTGGGTCTCGTCAAAAATAAAATCAAAGGAAATTTAATTGCACAAAAAGAAAAGCTGGAGGAAGATATATTTTATTTAGGAGCCTTTAGAAAAGAAACAGTCACTGCATACAGAAATGCGTTCATAAACAATACTGATGGTCTTCTTGGTGCTACAGAAGAATTTACGCCAGTTGTTTTAAAATCGAGAACAAGAACTGAAAGTAGAATTATCCGACAACGGGCGACTATCAAAGAAGTGTTTGGTGATGAGAGACCGGCGTCTGCACCGCCAACATCGTGTAGGGATGATGATGAGTATACTAACGTTAAAGAAGAACAAGTTGTAGTTAAGAAAGAACCCGAAGAAGTTAAGCCTAAACCAAAACCCAAGAAAATTGTGAAAGGCAAAATTCTACGCAGATCAAGCTCAATACGAGATGGACTAAGGAGCACAAAGCTACTGAAACGGAACGACGCTAAAGGTCGTCTTATGCGAATAAAAAAGCGAAATAGCATGGTCCTATCTCTGAACAATAAAAGAATGAAAGAAATATCAAATAATAAAAACAAGAATGAAAACAACACACCTAACAATGCAGATGGAAAAAATAAAATAAAAGAAGAAGGCAGCTCACATGTGTCTGCAGAAGGCGGAACCGAAGTAAAAAAACGTTTCAAACGTCTATTTGGTAGAAGAAAGTTCAGTTCTGGATTTGATTATATTCGGAAGAAGAAAAAGATAATACGCAGAGACGATCAAGCAGCGACAGTTCGTAGACCACCTACCAAACCAAGTCCTGAGTCAGTCCATGATATCCAGAAAGAGATCAAAGGCTGGTTTATTAACAAGAGCATTGGGGAAACACACCTTCATCGCGCTGCCAGACTTGGATATACGGTGAGTATACTGCTTGCAATCGACAGTCAGCTCACATCCTGAATGTTTTGAGCAATCTAGATAAAAATACATATTCGATTCCTATTATATGGCTCCTTACGCTGCTGTTGTATTTATTTGGTATTGCTCTTTTCAGGATTGCGTTGCGTATTGTTTGGAGAAAATGGAAGTGGATCCATCAGCGAAGGACAACGCGGGATTTACACCCCTGCACGTGGCGTCAGCTAAGGGTCATGTCAGAATCGCACGCCTTCTCCTGCAATACGGCGCTAACGTCTCCGCTGCCGCCCAAGGGGGGATTAGGTAAGTTGGCCTGCTTGAAATCCCCCTATCTCAATTTCCAAATATGTATCATATAAAAAATAATTATATGTGGACATTTAGAGGAAGACATCTAGCCCCAAAGTAAGCTAAGCATAGCTTGTATCATGGGAAAAAGACAACTGATAGAATACTTATAAATTTTTTTGTAAATATATAATACATATTAACAACCAGACACAGAACAAACATCTATATTCGTCACACAACTGTTTGTCCTGGGTTGGGAATCGAACTCACCTACAGCGCAGAAGGCAAGGTTATATACTACCACCTAAGCTGTGAGGCCAGTCGAACATTATGTATAATATGAAACTTCAAATTCTCCAGGCCACTTCATGAAGCTTGCGAAAACTGTCACTTGGAAACGATACGACTGCTTCTGTCGTACGGCGCGGATCCTCTGCTCGGGACGTACTCCGGACAGACCCCCGAGGAGCTCAGCGAGGGTCAGTCGGCGAAATTACTCCAGCTTCACATTGCGGATGTGCAAGGGCGAGCCGTGGAGCCGTGGACGTTTCCGCCACCTGCTGTCATTATAGGTAACAAATTTGCAATCGTCTCTTATCGAATGTACTGTATATCCTACTGACATTTAATATAAATAAATAAAAATAGGGTAAAACGACTTTATTTCTTGAAAAAAAAAACATTACAAAAGGTTAACAATACTTATTATAACGTTTTGTTCTACTTATTAGTTTCAATAATACGAGTAAGTTAAATAAGCCAAGTAAGTTGTCATTCAAGAACCTCCCCCCCACAGGTGAAGGCCTAGAACACTAGAAACAGCCGGACAGTTTAGTACCTAGCTAGAAAAACTTGCGGGTGCACTATACGTAGTAGTTAAGTGACTCTACATCGACAAGGGCAGTACTGTTACGAAATCCAAAGGCCGGCTAATGGACCGTAATGCAGTAATAGCTATAAATTCCGGTGTATTGTTGTCAACTTTGCTTGCGTAAATTCAAAGTTCTGCATTAAGTTGCAATGAAATAATTTATCTATCCATTTGTTACGGTCTAGATAAACATTTTTTATTAATTATTTTATTATTCTGGATCGTGAATTATTAATTTCATTTATTTTTCTGACGTCACTGTCCATAGATTAGTATTTATAAACCAAATTGAATATGATATAATTTTGGCAGATGCCTCTGCCAAATCAGATAATTACATCGAGCGAATCTCATGATAGAGTCGGAAATATTCCATGCACACTAAATTCAGTAAGCTATTTCTATGTTGTTTGTTAGACCTTTTTATGAGGGTATTTGGAAATGTCGATTTATTTCTCGCTCGATACTTAGTTCCCTTTTCCTTTCAACAGAACATATGGCGCAGCCGGTGGGATAATTATTGTACAGTTAGCGCAGCCGGTAGGAAATCTACAGTGTGTTTTTCGTGATTGTGCTCTAAGTTAGGCTATTATACTTCCAGACCCAGAAGAGCTCGGCTACGACCCGCTGTCGTCTCCGCCGCCCGCTTCGCCGCCGCCCCCGCCCGATTCCATGATGGAGATCCAATGCACGGACGCTCCACTGCCGCCGTTCTACAGCCTCAAGACCGCGCCCGGCCAACCCGCTGACGGCTTGTGGTGCTTACTTCAGGACGTTACCAATTTACTACAGGTAACTTACACCATTATACTTTTACATTTGCTTGCAATGAGGAAATATGCTAATTACTTTCATAATCTGAAAGTCGTCACAGGAGAGTGTAGGTTAATTCTAGGCAAGCATGCTACATCGTAGATCGCATCGTCACTTATCATCAGTTGAGTTTGCTGTCAAATGTTACACTATCGCAAATAAAACAAATATTATTGTACCTACATTTATTATTATTATTATTAATGCTCTAAGGCCTGAAATCGTAAGTTTTTATGAAAACTTAAGCTCGATGAGTGACACAAGCCAACATACTCAACATCTGGACTGAAAAACCAGGAATTTCAATAACCAATTTATTTCGTTACTCCAGATCAAATCAAAAGACAGTTTGCTGAAGCAAATCCACTGCGGCTCGGGTTCTCCCAAGGAGCTGCTGCGCGAGATCCGGACCCAGGAGTTCCTGGAGCGCGCGCAGTGCAACCAGCTGCTCGGAGCCGGCGAGAAGGTCAACGTGCGCGCATCCAAGGTGGCCCTCGTCAGGGTCACCGACAAACTGCGACAACTGCTCAAGATAGAAACAGTTCTCATTAGCTGACATTCCGACACAGTCTGACAACAGTGCACAGATGATATCTCAAACTAGTTCCTTCCTGTCTGTGTCTTCGCTTACTTCTTCTAAACCACGAAACGGATTTTGATAGGGTTTTCACAAAAGAGCGATTAACGAGGAATGTTTGCGTTGTATAATTTGGTAATATATTATATAAAATGTCTGAACAATGATGGTTTTTTCAAAAAATTGTTCTTAATAATTTTATGGTACTCCTCATTTTCTTTATTGGTAAATCTACCTGTGTGAAGCCGGGGCGGGTCGCTAGTTCAGAATAATTGAATACAGTTCATCAAATTTGTCTATTTATTCGGGTTTGCGGGATATTTGACAGGACTTGAGCATAGAGCAGAACTTAACTGTCAATGTCAAAATTTAAAAAAAATTACATAAATGTTAATTTCTTCTAACATCATAATCGATTCTTCCAACTATCATGGGACTGTATGTTATTGTAAAATGAAGATGGCTCAATAATCGAGATCTTGAAACCCAGCTCGACTGATTATTGTTATTTAACTCGTATCTCAGTTAGAACAATGTAATAAAAAATAATATTCATTAAGAGACTGTGTAATTTAAGGCAGCCATTACATAATCGATGTGTGAGTATTTATTAATTAAAGTTGTATTGATGTCCGGTGTGATGTATACTTTTGAACGATCCGCTTGTAAATATTATTGTAAATAGCTTGTCAAATTTACAATGTACCTATGAATGTTTCAGTCAGAAACTTGAAAGTGGATAATTAAAATTTTAAACACGCTTACATCTTTGGGCGTAAGTTTTAAATATTCCTGCAGGTATCACTGTAAAAAAGGTACTTTGTTGTAATAACGCGTAGATAAGTGTCGCTTTAAATGTATAATTTTATGGGTGCTATTAAACGATGGTGAATGGTGATTTTGGTCCGTATCCGATACCACGGCTAGACGGTTTAGTTAATCATAGATAATACAGGAAATTAACGAGACGTAGTTACCACTATTTTTAGTAAAGCATAATCTATGTGTGTGCAATAGTATACGTGAGTGAATATTGAATGTTAGATAACATTAAATTGTAACGTTGCATTTTGGATACGTTTCACAGTTGGCAACACTTATTAAGCGATTGTACGCAAGTCGATGGGTAACATCGTAGATCATTCAATCTTCTATCTGATCCTGATCGGTGGCTGTGTTGGTAGAGGTTGCGTGTTCAAATCCCACCGTCTCGAAACTTTTGGTATTTCGTATATCAAAAGGTTTTTACACTGTCCATTATACATCACTGTTCTAGTTCACGTATCTTGTTTTGAGATTATGCTGATAACATCATTACCTTACCTTTTCTATTTAGATAATTATACTTACAATTTTATGTTAATTGTTATGTTTGATCAATATAATCGGTAATATTGAGTTTATTATTTTATTGACCAATTATTTACATGTGAAACTATTGTTTACTTAGTTGTTTTTATTTATAAAAAAATTGTATGATATTAGGAAATTTATTAACTCGTATTTTAAGCATATCGAAAATATGAATAATGTAAATAAAACCTTAAAAATATATTATTTTGTGATTACATTATAAAATGATGATATCATTTTGAAAGATTTAATTTTAATTATTACTCATAGATGGTGGAGATGTATTTTTGAAATCTTTGTCTTGTAGCTGTTTTATATGAAGTCAAAAAAACCCTATCCTAAAAAATTAAGACCATGTTCCGCCCTATTTATTTTTGTTGTTTGAGGGTAAATATGAAAACGGGGAAGTACATTTTGAAACTGTGATGAAATATAATTAAGGGAATGGACTCTTGAATGGGGAGACGGAACGAACATATAGATTTTTGAACGAGGTAGGTATGCTATTAAATAACTAACCACTTTAGTGTTATAATACTATTCTGAATGGAAATAAAATCGTGTAAATCTTTTTAGTTATAATTACAGTGTAATTAATAAGTATTATTGGAGCTATTGACACATTTCTTGTTAATAACTTGAGAATAAAAATGTGAACAATCGCCAAAGTGTTTATAATATTATTGGTTGTCCCTGGAAAAGTGCAATAATAAGAAATATTATGCGCCCAAGTAAAAACACAAAATCGTTTCCGAAAAATGGCATTCAGTTCTTTTCTCGATTTTAGGTTATTTTCTTGTCCATAACAACATCAATACGACATTATAGACAGATACATAATTTCAGTACAAACATAGGAACAAACATTACAAGAAAAAGAAATATAATAAAAACACAAAAAAAAAAACGAGCGTCGCTGTAGAATTTGATGTTTTTCTGACAGCTACAATAGTAGACAAGTATATGAACCTACCTATAATAATTATATTAACAAACTGTAGCCTACAAATACGACTAAACCCTATCCGTGAATAGTGTGAGGAAACGAGCGATAGCCAGTCTTATCCTAAGGGCATCCTGTGAAATTACACGCACGAAATATTCATCTACCCAAATCCATGTCTATCATTGTGCATGTCACCTAGACAGGTAGGTAGGTAGGTATAGTAGTAGAGCGGATTGTAATAATAAATATGAACGAGGGCGCTGGTCGCACAATATTACTATGTTCGTCTCTCTTTAAACATAAGAGAAAGTGTGACGAGAGCTGTAGTTCCACTTATGACGTTCATTATAAGCCGTGTCGCACTTATACGTGTAGACGGACGTATCATGTGCCTGCAACTTAACGGCGGACAAATAATTAGGAGCTCTGCCTAACTAAAACGTTGAGTAGCAGCAGTAAAAACAACTGAATATAACTACAAAATAGTGTAGTCGAATAGTCGAATTAGTATTCCGGCATGAAGGTAAGCTTCGTGTCTTCCCACAAAGAAAGTCATACTATCATCATAACTTGACCCACTCTTCAATTTCTCTCTTCGATTTTTATTCGAATCGATAATTTAGATTTCAGTTTTCGTTTTTATTCTTAATTACATCACTAGGTCAACCAATTGTCAGTGTCACTTTGTGTCAGTTACCTACATAGAGATAATATGTAACGAATTTATTTATTTACCTATGGTAGTACATTTGTACTACCTCCATGGTTACCTATGAGTAGCGGCAGGCAGCGCGCTTGCGTGTGGTGTTGATTACGGCCAGTGTTGCCATTTGATCTGTTTTCTTGTTTCAACAAATTTAATATCCTATGTGGGTAATAATTGGGTTGATTGTCCACGTTTTATATGACCGTTCAGAGTTTGTAGAGCGGTAGTGTGCTGACCCAGTGGTATAGATCCTGAGTTTCGATCCCGAGGTCGCTGATGAAATCCCTACGTGTTCCAATAAGTTTTCTTAGCTTACAAAACTATGTGCTACTAATACTACTACTTTAATATTATTAAGCTGTAAAAGCCTTTTGAGGCGAACCTCTCCCGCGAATGACAGCCCCACGGATGCGAGATGTAAGCTTGGGTAGCCTAACTACCATAGTCCTGATTAAATAACGCAACGCGTAGGACAAGTCTATATACAATGTATATACATAACAGTAACTCTATAGTCGCTGGTCGTTCTTACCTGTACAGGGGACGTGCACAGAAAAACTTTCAGCTTTTATAAAATAACGAAGGTCTGGCCGTAGTGGGCTCTTACTGTAATATATGAAATCAGGATCGAGCAACAATCAAAATCAACACGAAGATTCCATTTCCATTTGAATAGGTATAAAATCATATTATGTACAAAACTCTACTGAAGAGAAACTGTTATTTAATGAAAATAACTAAAAAATATGTATTAGTTTTTCCCTCGTTCTTTTTTTAGTCATAGTTTAAATTCATCAAACGAATATAATAATGATGCTGCAACGAATATGTAATAATTTAATAATTTTTTTTTTATTACGGGCCGCTGACGTCTACTGTCGGCAACACTGGTTGTGGCGTACGTATGACAAAGAAAGGGCGAGGCTTATGTTTGTCATCATAATTTGAAATTATAAACGAATTCTGAAATGAAATCGTAATGAATTAATTATACATGTGAGTTACGAAAATATGTATTAAATAATAATTCATCTTGTGCTACAAATCACTATAATACTCAAAAGCGCTGTCTTTTTCAGAAATCTGATACAGCGATGATGAAGTATTCATTGTTATTGCTGGCGGTGACAAGTTGTGTGCGGACACAGCTCTTGGAATCGTCCAGCCCCTTCAACCCGGGCTTCCCTCAGCAGCCGTACGCCGACAAATCCGACAATAACCGGAATGGTACCCTATACCGTCAGAATCAACAGATTCCGTACGGTAGTTTCCCAGTAAACGGTAACGAGTACGTAGGTTCACCACAGAGTTCATTCTACCAAGACAGTATCTACAACACAGACAATTATGGCGAGAACGATAACGAGGTGGACCCGCAAAATTCTGCTACCTACTACGCTGGCTTAGATTACGAGGAGAGATACAGGTGCCCCCCGAATTGGATCCGCTATAGAGAGGCTTGCTATCGCTTTACAAAATCCCCGGACCGACCGCGGAACGATGCACGTAAGATCTGTCAAGCGTATGAAGCAGATCTAGTGTCAGTGAATAGCCCCGAAGAACATGGTTTTATTATTACCAGTCTAATGAATTTAGACCCTCAAAAAGGGTCGTGGTATATTGGTGCCCGTCAACAGTCTCCCGGACATTGGATTAATGATGTAGATGGATCTCAGCTGTCTGGATTGGAAAATGCTTTCTTTGCCGACCGTCAGAATACCTACACTAGTTACAATTTGTTGCCGTCTGATTATTTGGTGTACAAATTCTCTCATGAGCAAGGTAGGTGGGGCTTAGCTGCTGTAGACGGCACACAATACTATCATTTCATTTGTGAAGGCCAAACCCAGCGATTACACTACCTTATTGAAGAGCAGAGGTCATTCACTTACGGCTTGGATACTTACGACCCGGAGAGAATTCCCAGAGGTCCATATTTTATTAAGGAACCTGTAGATACAATTTACGATCCATTTAAGAATCATCCAGTGCAGTTGATTTGCATTGCTGGTGGTTATCCTGCTCCGGTCTACAAGTGGTATAGAGAAGATTACCAGGTAGATAGTCCGGTATACACAGAAATTGATCCCTTGGTTGATACTCGGTTTATTCTCAGCGGTGGAACTCTGATGATTTTCAACCCGGACACTGACAAGGATAATGTGAAGTACCATTGCACAGCAACAAACAAGTTTGGTACGATCAGATCTGAGTCAGTTCGCTTATCATTTGGCTTCATCAGGGAATTTAATCAGAAGAGACCCATTGAGAATGGTAAGGAATATTGGGGAAAAGTAATATACTGTGATCCACCATCCTACTACCCAGCAGTCAACTTTTTATGGGCCAGAAACTACTTCCCCAATTTAGTGGAGGAGGATAAGCGGGTTTTTGTTTCTCACGATGGTGGCCTGTACTTCTCTGCCTTGGAGGCCATTGACAGAGGGAACTACAGTTGCAATGTGCAGAGCAGAGTTTCAGATGCCGGTCGTAACGGACCTTTCTTCCCCCTATTTGTTTATCCAAACTCAGATTACCAGCACCTGAAATTTCCCAACAATTTCCCGAAAGTTTTCCCCGAAGCTCCAATTGTAGGACAAGAAGTTAGATTGGAATGTGTGTCATTTGGTTACCCAGTGCCTTCTTATAATTGGACCAGAAAGAATGATCAAATACCCAGAAAGGCAAAACTGAGTTCGTATAATAGAGTATTGACACTCACTAATGTTGGCGTGGAAGATGAAGGTGAGTACATCTGTGATGTCCGCAACGATAGAGCCCATATTTTTAATAGTGTCTTCTTAAAGGTACAAGCTCAACCAAACTTTACTATTCCACTGACTGACAAACATATGGACAACAAAGGAGAACTGCATTGGAATTGTGAAGCGTTTGGCATACCAGATGTCAACTACACTTGGTGGAAAAATGGACAGAAGCTTTCTATGAAAACCTTGGAACCCGATGATAGAGACAGATATGTCATCCAAGACAATGTTCTCATAATGAAGTACTTGGACCCAACAAGGGATCCAGGAATGTATCAATGTGAAGCTAAGAACCAGTTGAAATCTAGTTATTCAAGCGGGCAACTTCGAGTTTTATCACTAAAGCCATCTTTTAAAAAAAAGCCTCTCGAATCTGAGACCTATGGATCTGAAGGTGGGAATGTCACTCTCAGATGTAACCCTGAGGCTGCGCCCAGACCCACATTCACTTGGAAAAAAGATAATATCGTAATAGGCGCTGGAGGTAAAAGGTTTATAACTGAGACTGGTAACCTGATCATACGAACACTGTCCAGAGATGACGAAGGAGTGTACACATGCGTGGCTAAGAATCAGTATGGTTCCGATGAGAGCAGAGGCAGACTATTAGTCCTGCGTGCTCCACGGTTCCTCGAACGACTACCGCCTCGGATAACCACTCAAGTAGGCCAAGTTATATTCCTGCATTGCAATGCCGAAGTGGATCCAATGTTGGATACTGCATACCTTTGGAATCACAACGGTTTGCGAATGAAAGAGGCAGCGGACCTCTACGCTGACAAGCGGATCAAGATCGACGGCGGTGAACTAACGATCATCAACGTGAGCCTCTCCGATGTAGGAGACTACGAATGTATCGTCAAATCGGCCATCGGACGCATCTCTTCGCACACCCAGCTGCGAATCGAAGGTCCTCCCGGGCCGGCGGGGGGCTTGCAAGTTCTGAACATTCAGCGCTCGCAAGTAACACTCGAATGGACCGACAGCAACTCGAACGGGCGGCCCATAACTGGCTACATTATCACGGGCCGCACTCACTGGAACTCTACTTGGTCCGTGCTCGCGGAGAACGTACCGATTGTGGATCAGATAGATCGATACAACGGACGAAAGCGGGCCACGATAACCACCACGCTGATGCCGTGGTCCATTTACGAGTTCAGAGTGCAAGCGGTTAATTCTCTGGGAGCGGGCGAGCCGTCGGCGCCGAGTCCTCAGTTCTCGACTCCGGCCGATAAGCCTCACCAGGCCCCCTTCAACGTCGGCGGAGGTGGCGGCAAGACCGGTGATCTCACAATCACGTGGACTCCCTTACCGCCGGCTCTACAAAACGGTCCAGGAATACACTACAAAATATTTTGGAGACGCAACGGCACCGAAGTGGAATATCAGTCTTTGCTGCTCAAGAAGTTTGGCAATATCGGAGTTTTTGTCGTTCACATATCCCCGACTTATTTCTACACGCCCTACGATGTGAAAGTCCAAGCTTTTAACGAAATAGGAGCCGGGCCGGAGAGCGATCCTGTCACCATTTACTCAGCGGAAGACATGCCTCAGGTTGCTCCTCAGATGGTGTACGCTCGTTCCTTTAACTCTACCTCGTTGAACGTGACTTGGAACCCTATCGACCAATCGCGGGAGAGACTGCGCGGCAAGCTGATCGGACATCGACTGAAGTACTGGAAGCAGTCCAACAAGGAAGAAGACTCCATTTACTATTTGTCGCGGACGACTCGAAACTGGGCGCTGATTGTTGGGTTGGAGCCGGATATATACTATTTTGTGAAGGTCAGTCAGTTGGATTTTTTACAAATTATTTCAATATTTCAGCTCAGTTGGTAGTAACCCTGCCTTCTGCGCTGTAGGTCGTGGGTTCAATTCCCACCTACGACAAACATTTGTGTGACGAACATTGACATTAGTTGCCGGTGTGTTGATATGTATTAAAAAAAAAAGTATGTAAGTAGTATATCAGTTGTCTGATACAAACTATGCTTAGCTTACTTTGGGTCTAGATGGCGCTGTGTGACGTGTCCACCAATATTGATTTATTTTATTTTATTGGTATTGTAAATATTTTCAGGTGATGGCGTTCAACTCTGCGGGCGAGGGTCCGGAGAGCGAACGGTACTTGGAGCGCACATTCCGCAAGGCGCCCCAGAAGCCGCCCGCGTCCGTTAACGTGTGGGCGTACAACCCGACCACTGTGAGGGTGGTCTGGCGCTACGTGCAGCCCACAGACGAGGAGGAACCCCTGCTCGGATACAAGGTATGTCTGTTGCGGTCAGATAAAGTCAAACTTTATTCCCATACAATTCATTCAAATGGCTTGGTAACGTCAATAATATTCAAAACATATCACGCTTACTTATCGCTAAGTTTGACGCTTGTTCAAACCCTACCCGACCCTCCGTGGGGAAGAGTATAGATAGCTTTCAATTCTCATGTTATGTCACAAAGTAAATCAATTCTAATGTATGGACCAGATAGAGCTGTTTGTTGATTTGGCAGATCTTAACAAATCTGGAGTATCATCTCATTTGTCAAGAACGTCTTAGCGTGAGTCTACGTTCTGGAGCTGGCAGCAGCTCATGGAGGCTAAATACAACCAACGAAAGTTAAAACAATATTAATTTCTTCCAACTAAAGTGTGTAATCTGGTAATACCAGGTTAATTTTAGCCAATAAAAGATCAAAAAACTTGTGTAGTGCAATAGTGTCTTTTTATCTTGTTTGGGATACATTGTTAATTTTTATTTTTATTAAAGTTAGTGGTGAAAGTTGGCCAGTAACATCCCAATTTACTCCAAAGTAAAGTGACAGTTGTTTTTAGTGCCAGTGTGGGAGACACTTTAATTGGAAGAAATTTTGAATGTTGAAACTTCGGCCAATAAAAGGTCAACAACCCAGCCTATTGCAAACTGAAAATTGAATATTCAGGTGCGAGTGTGGGAGACTGACCAGGACATGAGCACCGCCAACGACACCCTTGTGCCGGTCGAGCATAAGCTGGAGGCTTACGTCACCGACCTGGCGCCCGGCAACACCTACCACATGCGGGTGCTCGCATACTCCAACGGAGGCGACGGCCGAATGTCCTCCCCGGCCATCACCTTCCAGATGGGAGACTACCACAGCGACGCGTACGGGTACACAGCGAGGGACTCCGCTCACCACAGCGGTGTCGCCGTAGCGACTCTCATGTTGTGTGTTGCTCTCCATTCACTTGTGACGTTGTGATGGAGCGTTTGATAACCTCTGTTAGTGTTCAGATGTTGACTTGAGACCTGTGATTGTGCTTGGAACGAAAGTCAAACAAATTTGACCATTTTTACAAGCTTTTAACATTACAATGTATGATTATTAGGGTCAAATCTTGCAATTGAATTTTAAAGCAGTTATAATCAACCGATTGAGATGAAATTTGGAACGTATATGTAAGTTTGATGACAAATATGTTAACATGTGGTATCATGATGGAGTCAGGAGGTGTGCATAGGAACTACTAAACTTCTCAATATAACTGCAGTGTTTGGACTTGTTGGATTTGTCTTGACAAGTAATATACACTCAGTGTTATTAAAGGATTAATTGTAAAAACTCCTTTCGAAAATAGTGTTTTACAACAAAAACTTTTAAGTATGTTTTCGGCTCAGACATGGTCAGTCTAGCAAATTTTTATTGTTATTCGAAAGTCAACATAAGTCTGCAAAGATCCCGTATGATTGTCCAAACATTATTTGATCGTCCGTTTTTGTGAAAAAACGCTTTAAAGACAAAATTATTTTACAAAAGTCTGCTACATGTTTGAAGTTTCTCGAGATCTTTATCAATTTCACGTGTCTCAAGATGATTTCTGTCCGTAGTAAGTTAAGGCAGCTTTAGTGTAACATTCCTTTTGATATTAGGTTGTGATGTTGTCCGGCCATTTTTTTTTGTTTTTCTCTTTTTTTCCTGTTATTTGTCATAATACTGTAATAATCGTGTTTTTAATCAGTATATATCTATTTTTTGTGCTGCAACTTTGAATGTTTTTATTAATAATCAAATATTATTGATAGCTTATATTTCTTAGTTATTTTCCTTTTCTGTCAAATTGTATTGACAATAATTAAAGTAAGTTTATGCTGATTGATGTAATTGTTATGTCCATATCACAATATTTATAAGAATCTCGGTAGTTATAAGATATTACGTGTTATTTATATCTGTTTTCCACCAATCCGAGCCATTGTATGATTTGATTTTATTTTATTTTGAAGATTTGTATTTTTTATATAATAATAACGGTGTATTGTAATATTATATAATGGGAACATATGAAGGCTGGAGTGTTGTAAATTACTAAGTAGGGGGTATATATACATATTTCTACATATACATATTTTTTCTTAAACTCGCATTGTACGGTTACTTAGTTTTATAATAGTCTTTTGTCCTGTATATGTTTGAAAATATAAATCAAACATTCATGAATCCATGAACCCATTAGACAACAAATATTTTTCCTTAGCTCCTGTCACAAGGCAGTGGTTTTATTGTTTTTTTGAATAATATAACCCTATTCCCATAAACAGTACCCAAACTTTAGCCACTAATTACTCATTCCCGGATCGAGCAACAATGATTTTTTTAAAGTATTGAACAGTAATTAGTATAACCCTCTTTTTATGTCATTTGTATGTAGCTAACGATATATTTGTTGATTGTGCTGATGGTAATATAAATTATCTATTTACATAACGTGGAAAGAGATGCCTTACGAATTAATTAAGTATGACTTTTATAAGTAAAGTTTACATTGAGAATATATGAAAGACATACAATTGTATTTTTATTGCATATATGTACTCGGCCGTATATTTTGGTGGGCCATGGCGACTATCATCTTGGCCTGTGAAATTCATAATTATTCTGTGACCCAAATATACACTTTGGTGTTGGAGCCGAGCTGTCTCGCTTGCACAATTGTATGAAACACTCATACAAAAGACAACACAATATACATTTTCACAAAGGACGTACGGAAATGTGACACTTCTAGCAGGGAATTCTTTAAATGCGAAAAAGTTACGGAACGAGCAGATGGCCCATCTAAACTCCAACCACATAAGCGGTAAACTTTGCCCATAACAAAGCCTTACGACTCGGGCCCTAGACACAAATCGCATCGTATGCGACCGTAGCTCCGGGATGAAGTGAAGCAATAAAAAATATTCTTGCGTCATAGATAAATAGGTATGGTGGCAGTAATTTTCCGGATCAACTTCGTACAAGTTCTAGTGCCTGGACGACTCACTCGGATATTTCCAACATGTCGTCTTGGGGGATTCATTTCCCCGATTTACTTATTTGGTATCGTAAAACTACAATTAACAAATGAAACGCATACGAGGTAAAATGCATTATTTTATTTTTATTATCTCGGGTTCTTCGCTACTATGTGGTTGTTCGTGTCGGCACAGACTATATTGATTATATATAATGCTATGTTCATTATTACAAAGTGCCTTGTTCAACGTAGTGAATAAGAACTTCGATCTATTTAGCTAGAGGACTACCTACCTACTTGTGCGGGAAGGCTTTGCCGCCCACATTTCTTAACATGAATCGTTAATAACTATTTATTTACATGCGCCTCACAATATGTAGGTACTTTTTCTCTTTTCTCTCAACCCAACTAATTATCTACACCCAGAGATTCCGACATTGATTTTTTCTTTTTAGCCCTTCTTTTCAAGCATTTTGAATCACCATGCACATCCATTTCCTTTCTTTTCAATAGACTGCTTTCCTCTGTTTGGTGTGTAGCTTTCATAGGTAGTAGCCCTACTGCATAAGGAATGTCTCCTGACAAATTATCATTATCCTTCTGGGGAGCCTCATTTTCTTTATCTATTTCTTTATCATGATTTTCAATAACATCATCCCAAGCATCGTTGTTATCACCTGCAGGATCTGTCAGATCGATCATGGAGTATTTAGATCCTGATTCTTTTGCTGCTTCATTTTCTAAATTACTGGTATTTTCTGGGTTTCCACAATCGTCGATATCCATATCCCATTGCAAGTTCGGTGTCAGACCGCTAAAGTCCGTATCCTTATTTTGAAACGCATCAGTTGATTCGCTTGCGCTTAAAGCATTTTGATCTATAGAGTGTTTGATATTGTCAATTGAGCAGTCACTGCTAATATTTTCTCTATCAGTGGTACCATCCTGCTCTGGGCCTATATTGATCTTACTCTCAATACTCATAAGATCTTTTATAATATCTGCTTTAGCTTGATCCCTTTCTTTTTTCAATTCGCTATTAATTTCGAAGTTGTTGCCATCTTCGTCAGTTCGTCTCGGCGTCGCTATCAAGCAGTCCAGGTCTTTGATGAAGACGTGACTCTGCGGAAGTTGCAAGCTAAACCCGTAGCAATCATCATTTCTTCGCAAGTCTTCGGTATTCAAAGCATCGAACTGTCGGCTCATGTTTTCATTCAGTTGAGAACTTCTAGCATCGAGTATTGACATATTGAAATTAGTTTCCAAGGAGCTGCTCGTTGGGCACAGCTGTTCCATTACTCTAGCTTCAGCAAGTTGCTGCTCCTCATAGTACTTTTTCACGTCATCACTCATGGATTTAGTGAAGAATTGCATATCACCATCGATACACGATAAATCATTTGAACTCACGTGATCTATGGGGTTGTCATTTTCTTGGAGAGTGGGCTCCATCCCGAAGTTCTGTTGCTGAGAATAAGCTTCCAAATTATCAGGTAAAATATGATTTAGGGTTATTCCGTCATCAGTACGAGTATAATCTGGGTCTTTATCAAAATCTGCACTTAGCGAATAACTTTTATTGCCTTGCAGCATTTCTCCTCTTTCAATTGATTTTGATAAATCATCGATGCTTTTAATTTCACTGGGATCAGCTACTTTTTCTATAATGTTGGGTTGGTCTATAACTTCGTATTGAATCTCGCTGCTCTGCACCATGTCCAGCAGAACTTGTTCGTTCACATTTATGTATGAACCGTCTCCTGATTCGAACAGTATTGGCAGGTCAGTAGGAAGACCAGCGTTTTTGAGGGCGTTCACATATTGAGACATGGTGTTATTGAGGCCTTCGCCTCCAGTTTCGTCGGTGGAATTTGAGGAACTGGTGTTTGGATAATTGGATGGAATGTTATCTTTTAAAGTATTTTCTTTGTTAAAAGTCATATTCGGATCCATGTTTGAGGAAACGCCTTGGTCCATAAACATTAGATCGGTTTCCATGTTTGTGTAGCTTGTTGAAGATTCCGGGCCGCAAATACTGTTAACCGCTTGGGTGAGTGTAACTCTGTCAATGTAATCCTGCAATACATAGGACATTTGAACTACAAGTTATGCGTCTATGCCATCAGAGTCTTAATCAACGCGTTAATATAAGTTCGCTCTAAGCTGCTTGTTTATAGGGGGTATTACCTGCATGTGTCTAGTCTGAAGATGTTTGAGCTGGTGTATGGCCTTCCGCGAATCTTGCTCTCGCCTGATCAGAGCCCGTTCAGCCGCGCGGCTGAGGGAACCAGCGCCTTCCCAGCCCCCGGGACGCTGAACCAACATTATTAATAAATTTTATTAGTTCTGCTTATTTTATTCGATGAGTATTAGTTATTAAGGAAAATAAAACCTACCGTGTAACCGACAAACGATCGTACAAAGATAATATATCAAGATTCATTTAGTTTTTATATTTTCTTATTGCAACTGCTGAGTGCAGAGTAAAACTGACTGTACTACGATGTACAATAAGACTTACTCTGAGGGAAGGTCGTCCGCGTCTCGGTTGCAGGACTCTGCTCATGTCTGGATAGTCCACGTTGGAGCTGTCGCCTCCATTTTGAATATCAAATGGTATGTGGACCAACGTATCCTGTCGACGTATCAACAAATGTAGCCTAGTTTGGACCTCGCTATTTCTGATAACATTGAAATAAGGTTAATTTTGTGTTATTTCGCTGTCTAAAACGTAATTACTTCTTCTATTCGAGTCACTGATTTCCCGAATGGGTGCGGTTTAAGGATTTATCTTCATCGTTTTGAGAACGAAGTACACATATATCTTTCAATCGGATGTATAGTAATTTAAATATTTGGCAATAAAGTATTTTTAATTGTAACCAAATAAAAGCTAGGTAATCAACCATCTGAGCATTTAAAATATATATTTCGTGACGGCTGAGTTACCTTATTGGGTCGTGAAAACGCATCCATTGGCTGGCTGGTGCTAGGCGGTGGCAGATGCAGTGACGCTGGTTTATGTTCACTATCCTTCAAAATCAATTAAAATACCTTAAATACGTTCAGTAGTTGTGAGACGTCAGCTGAAGTCATGGGAGTATTATGTTTAAGGGATCAGCAAATTGCAATAGCATTACGGTTTATTAAAATTATCTAGTAGGTAAACCGTAAAATATAATAATAATCTACTAAAATATCTAGAATATTTATTATGTAGGTAAGTACCGTGTCAGATTTTGACATTTCGAGAATAAGAATTCGGAATAACCTAGCCATTCCAAAAAAAAATTCCTTAAAATATTTTATTATTCACGGAACTTAGACTATCTTCCGTTACATTTCAATTCAATGGAACTAGGAAAAATACTAAATTATTTAAAAAGCATTGAAACAAACACCAAATCACAGAAGCGACAGTCTAAAAGCGAATGACATACAAATTACCTTTGTATGCGGGTCAATCAGTGACTGTGGCGGCCTGTTGATCACCACTGGAGGTGTGAACACCGGCAGCTCACCTGACGAAATTTTACATTTACTAGCTGCGCCCCGCGGTGAGTAACTCAACCCACGAGAACACTGCACTTTTCCGAGATCAAAGTAGCCTATGTGTTAAGCCAGGATATAAGCTATCTTGATACCAAATTTCATCCAAATCCATTCAGCCGTTTGAGCGTGAAAAAGTAACAAACATCCATACAAACTTTCACTTTTATGATATTAGTAGGATTTCCTACACTTGCAACTGCAATGTTAAGAACTGCAAGTTTCATTTGCACAGGTTTTCAGGAGCGGAAATAACGAAAAACTAAAAGTACCTACAAATGAACTTCCAAAAAAAGCTAAATAAATCAGTCACAAAATTAATATCCAGTCAAATTTCCTAGTGCATGTCAGTCACAGTTATTATTCCTGACACTATCAGCTAGGTAATCTGTAAATTCTGCAATGAAATCAGTAGGTACCTACATACCTATTAGTACTTACTTATACCTATTACCTGTAACTAATAGATAAGTAGATATTAATGACTAAATGTGAGCATAAATATTTCTACTTACCGGAATCTGCGATGCCAAGCCCCTCTTTGGTGACTTTAGATAGTCCCTTGATCTTCAAAAACTGTGCTGCAGATACCAGCTCGTCCAAATTTTCCTCCAAGCACTGAGTTTTACCACAATACATGAATTCTATCAGACATTTTAGTACGCTAAAACGCATTTTCAATATAATCAACGGCTCTCCCATTTGCTTCTGTAGCACCTCCTAAATATATATTTGATTTGAGTTTGTGTGAAAGTAAATGGTTTATACCTGGAAGTAAGCACTACCTACTTGCAATAAGAATGGCTTAATGAAGTCGCAACTTGTGCTTATTTGAGTTTGTGTGAAAGTAAATGGTTTATACCTGAAAGTAAGCACTACTTGTAAAAGAATGGCTTTATGAACTGGTAAGGTGTGCTTATTTGATTTGTGTGAATGTATAGGTTTATACCTGGAAGTAAGCACTGCTTGCAGCAAGCACGGCTTTATGAACCCGCAAAGTGTGAGAACTGCACATAAGCGTCATGTCCACCAGAGATTGCATTTGGAGCAATTTTCCAAATCTCGACATCAAATGTTCTGAATATTCCTCATAGTGAAGACTGTACCGTATGGGAGCCATTATGTAAAATATTTGAACTGACTGTTCACAACATAACCACCTAAACTGGTCCAATGACACTAATGTTTGACAGAATAAATTGAAACAAATGAAAAAATCATGTTTTTATAAAAAAAACTGTGTACTCCAATAAGTTTGGATTTAACTATCAAAAAAGGTCGGTAGCAAAAAGTAACACACAGTATATATAGGTCGAGTATTTTTAATTCTTTTAAAAATGAAGAAAAATCAGTAGTGGAATGTTAGAAATGAATTTATTACAAATTTGTATTCGACAGATATTTTAATTTCCTTAAAATAAAACTGAAGACAACGTAGCTATTGTAGTAACGGTTAGGTAGATAGGTACTTAAAATGCTTTTATGTATAAACGTAGTCTATCACAGGCTAATTAAGTACAAATAAATCAGATGCATATATAAAATGTTTTTTTCCGAATTACCATCAGACACAATACTGTACTGCATTTTACTTATTGAAGTTCAGACGCGTCAGATTCTGTGGAATGTACTAGTATGGTTTAGGAATGTAATTAGTTCGTAAGGCACTTGTAATAAATACAGCGAGAACGTGATCAGGTGCTTTCTTTAAAATAATAATACTCTTGTAGCGCATAATTATTTTACAAAGTAACCACTTTGCTGCGAAATACATTAGCTGATTTTTAATCAATCGTAATGAATGAAAATTATAAGTCCAGTCAATAATAATCCTAATTTTAATGTTTAGATATAGCAGTAGTTTATAACGCTTTATGCTATTATGCTTTATTAACGAAATTCTATTGAAATTGGTAATAAGGTAGGTGGAAATTAATAATTTAATAATTTACTGTATATTCAATGAATTACAATATACATCGTTGTGCGTTAGTTTAATTCACTGCTCTGCTTATCAAAAATTAAAAACAATTCGTTTTCTCCATTAGAATTTCGTCAATTCATTAAATACGATTTGTAACTCCTGTGAGGTTATACAAATGATTATTCTCACAAATAAATAAAATATATAAAGCTACAAAAATAATCAAAACGTATTATTTTTGTAAAAACTTACCGTCATATAAATCCGAAACGCGTTACGTAATTCCAGAATAAAAATATCAAACAATTTAAAATACAAATTTGTAACATTTCCAATACTTTTAGTATGATCGTAGAAATCAGTTTCTACATTAGGTTTACGTTTACCCTTAACTCCCTACGACGAAGCTCATAAACGCTGCGCACAGCCGCCAAGCTTCCGCACGACTCGCATCAATACTGGAACACTCTGTTTTATATCTGAGACAGAAACAATTACATTACTTCATTTAGAACTGTTTTTTTGAAAATGAAACCCGTTTTTGTGGAAATCATACATATCACAAGTAAATTAGGCGGATACCTAACAAAAATATCTTATTTTTTACACTAACACCTAAACAGCGTATTAACAGTTACATTATCCAAATATTTTATAATTATCACTACTATATGTATTGTCTGTAAAGTGGAACCGGCACCGGCGCGGCGCGGGCGCGGCGCGGGCGTGGCGACGTCGAGTTCCATCCCAGATATTGCAGAATAAATCAATAAGTCAACAGCCATGAGTTCGCTTCAATCACGGTCGATATCTAAACGTTTTAATTATTAAATTGGACTTATTCGATCCTTATTATATATAAAAATATTAATTTGATTAAGACATGTAATAATTTGTATTATTAAAAGTCAGATTAGCAAAGCAATTCCAAAAATATTTACGTTAAGGTACATACACAAATGTTGCAACAGAAAAATATGATTTTTATGAGTTTTGAAGTTGGGTAGGAATATAAAATATAATTGAGTTTCTTTATGTGTCCCGTAAAACATCAACCTGATTTTAATTTGAATACGTGCAGTATTATTATCTCATAATAAATAATACACCGATTGACAGGTTAATTGACGCAATCCACGAAAAATATTAAGTAAAAACTAAAAATAGAACCCAAATGTAGACATAATCACGATCAGAAATTATTAGAATGTAATTTACACTGAAAATACATAGTTTTACGATGGTTTGTACACAGCTTGTAGAAAAAATAGAGATTCACCTTAAAGAGATCGTACAGTGAAACTAGGCCATTGCCAGCTATAGTTAATTAATTTATTAATTAATAAAAAATAATAGTGTTTCATAATATATCCATGTAAGTAAATACAAGTTAAACTAGCATATACATTAAACAAGAGTCGATTAAACACATTAAAATAATTTTAAATAATGTACTTATCTCAAATAACTGTGCAATGGTCTGTTTCAGTGTTAGATTACATTAGTAACTAATATTAAAAGCAAATTACATATTTACACGGGCCGACAACGGTTACACCTCGCGAATCACAACTAACACTATACACATTCATTTTGTTCAATGTTCAAAAAAGAACTATCACTTCGAGATAATCCGACGAAAACTATTTGTCCAGTATTTTGAAGAACTCCTCGGGGGTGAGTTGGGCGGGCGGGGCGGGCGGGGCGGGGGGCGCCGCCGTCGCGTTCGGGACACAGTGCTTCAGCTCGCCGAACGTGTAGGTGGGGCGCTTGGGGGCGCGCCCGCCCCCGCCCGCCGAGGGCTCGCACTCGAGGCTGGCGCGCTTGTTCCAGCAGAAGGGGCGTCGCGGCTCCGCGCCCGCCGACATCGGCATCGCGAGATGCACGCGCGACCTACACAACTCGTTATCACTCATCTGCCGCTTCAGCTTGTCCTTCCCGACGACCAGCTGGAAGCCGCGCGACCCGCCACCCTCCCCGAGCTCCGCCTCGCTCAGCTGCCGCTTCAGCGGCGGCTCCACCGGACTCGACCGGGAGTGCTTATCGACTAGACTGTTCTGCCTCGAGCCGCCGCCGCCCCGCCGGGACCCGGAGCCGCTGTTCGCCGACGAGCCGCTGGTGGCCGTGTCGCAGGCGGCGGCCGCGCCGTTGTTCCGCCGCAGCGACTCGATCACGCTGTAGAAGTGCTCGATGTCGGACGTGCTGTTGTTCCTCGAGCGGCTGACGTTGTTGGTGCTGTGCCGGTGCGGGCGGATCTGGGCGCGGGGGAGGTGCCCGTAGCTGCTCTGGCGGCTGATGCCGGGGCCGGGGCGGCGGCGCGGCATGCTGCAGCTCTTCGGCGCGAAGGCGTCGTGCGCGACCGCTACGTTTTCATATACATGCGCGCTCTCCTCCTCCTGGGGTATGAGGTTCTGGCGACTCTCCGTCGTCTCCTTCTTCTGGCCGACCGAGCTGCTCTTCTTGTGCCCGCTCTTGATTTTGATTTCGGGCATTCTCTTCATCAGTTTGCAGTCGCTCGCGCTTCGGGGCAGGAGGTTCGCGTACCCGTGTTTGACGGTTTCTTGGTTTTGTGACATTTCTAACTTTGGAGCGCCCGGACTCGGGGTGTCTGCGTTCCGCGTCGAATTGGAGTGCTTCGGTTTGTTGGATGGATTGGGCTTCGCAGGTTCGGCCGGGCAGGTCTGCGGCGGCGGGGCCTCGTGTCTCTTCCGATCTAAATCGGGCTTGGAAGATTTGTCGAGGACCACTTTCGTTTTGTCGCTCTTACATATTTTGACGCTGAATCTGAAGGGAGGTTTGAATACGACTTGTAATCTGGCCTTTTCCCCTGACAGTAGATTGGTTGCGCTCTTGGACGGTCTTGTTTTTCGCGTAACTTTCTGGACTTGTCTATGGGTCCGCTCTGTGAGACCTAGTGGGATAGACTTGGACTTGGGTAGCACCGCGGGCTGCGGGGTGCTCAGCAGCCACTTCTGCACCTTCGTCAGCGCCTCCGAGTCCTTCGCGGGGGAGGCTGGATGTTTCTGCATGGAACTGTAGTCGATTGTTTCTTTCTTCATCTTCACCTTACGTTTCTTTATCTTGCCCTTGTGTTTAGACAGTATCACATGTTTGGGAGATTTTCCTTCTGAATTGGTTATGACTACTGCGCTCTCTTTTGTGACTTTGGGGACTTCTTCCAATTTGGCTTGAGTACTTGGCTTCTGAAAATTACAGTTGGATTGATTAACGTCTTGGAAGACAGCCAAACGAAAATCTCAGTTGTAGATAAGAATAATAATATGTTGCCCTTCAACTTACCCTCTTTTTATTGGCATTGTGAGAAGGTGACGCTTTGTCGCCTGTTTTGCTCTTATGTTCCTTCTTGTTCTTGTAGGCGCGCGTTCGCAACGCCACCTTCTTCTTGAGAGGAACTTTAGATCTAAAAAGGAAATAAATTATTCTTTAATAAGCTGTAATTCATGTGTCATTTATAAAGTCTGATGACATTTTGATAGTTTTCGTTATGGACTCGTTCGTAATTTATACTTAATTTTCTTAGTTGATAGATATAATTTGGTTTGGCTGTAATTTACTAAGGAATTGTCTACGGATGAAAGGGTTAGCTCATTGGATGGATAGGACTTAACAATTTTGACGTATAAATAAAAAAAGTGTTTTCACGCCTTAGGGCGCAGTTTGTGATTTGGGTTGGGCTTCCAATACATAGTATGGGATGAGCTAAGTACTTAGAACATAGTACTACTTAGTACTTAATACTATTTGTATGTGTACGTTACAGGAACCCACTACCGGGAAGAAGTTCTCTCTCTCCTTTTAAATTCGTTGCTGTTCTGCGGTTCATTATATCTATTATTTTATAGTTATATATTTTATAGATAGAAATATATGTTACCTAACAGCAGTGTGAACTATCAACCCCTGATCTGCTTGATCAGGCAAACGGACGGTTTCTGTAGTGGACGAGTGGATGATGGTGACTGACTTCAGCTTCTTCCCGTGACGCCCGAAGAATCGGGTGCTTATTATCTGGAAATTGATAATAGGGCGTGAATTTATTAGGTGATGTAGCCATTTTATAGATTTTTCTAGCCTACTCTCTGCTGTCAAAGATTCAGCTACCTCTCAGGTAGCTTAGAAACTGTTTGCTTAATTTACGGAAACGGTTCAGAATGTACTGGTTTGATTAATATGTTGTTAATGATGAAAATCTATACAAATAAATAAAATTGGGAGTGTCTGTTTGTAATATTAAAATAATCGCTTTTTACTAAGTGCATATGGATGTATACACGGTACATATACCAAAACAACATTTTTTTAAAATTTTTGTCTGTGACTTTCTGTTTGTTCCGGCTAATCTCTGAAACAGCTGGACCGATTTTGACGGGACTTTCACTGGCAGATAGCTGATGTAACAAGGAGTAACTTAGGCTACTTTTCCGAGGGGTAAAATAGGGGTGCGTGATAAGACCGAATTCCACGCGAAAGAAGTCGCGGGCAAAAGCTAGTCTTTAAATAAATTTGCAGTATTATCATTAAAAATGACTCCATTATTCATAAGTATACTACGAACGAATTTGTGTATAAAAAAAATATGTGCCCGACTGAAGTTTCCTCATTGAGTGCGATTGTCAATGTTGTGATTAATATCTATCATAACACGTTTCGTTAACGCTCGATTTTACTACACATCAAATTTTCATACCAGGAGTTTTAAATGAAATCGATCTTAAGGAGTAAACTCCAAAAATATAGGTGAAAATGTTATATTGATATTAAATCATGATTATAAATTTAGCACGTTTGAATGATTCACACACAAACCCTAGCTCTAGCACAATACTGTACCCCTGTACCTCGGTACCTTATTATTTAATTTGGGGAGGTTTTGTGGTCGAATACGTCTATTTGTCATAATTCGCAACAGCATCAAAGATGCTGCACATTTTCTGGAGAGAAACAAAACGAGGAATAAATGAACTGATGGACAAAGTCAGTTTGAGGAACAAAACTGTTTCAAAATCACGAAAGTGATCTGGTTCTCATAATACAAGCTATGCTTAGTTTGAGGGTAGGTCCTTTATTTGAATAAATAAATAAATATTGGTGGTCATTTCACACAGCGCCATCTAGCACCAAACTAAGCATAACTTGGACTATGGTAACCAGATGACTGATGGAATACATAGATACTTTTTTGTAAATACATATTAACACCCAGATACAGAACAAACATCAATGCTCGACATACAAATATAATAATAGACATATTTATTTACTTAAAGTAAAGAAAAAAAACGGAAGCCTTCCATTAGGGGTTCCTTAGCTGTTCTTCCCCAATGGAGGGTCGGATAGGGTTTGAACAGGCGTCAAACTTAAAAAAAAGTACGCGTGACCTTATGTTTTGAATATTATTGATGTTTCTAAGCCATTTTTTATGAATTCTAGGGATATCAAGTTTTTGACTTTGACTTACCAATAAAGCGATGACAGCGATGAGTATGAGCAGCACCGCGTACCAGTGGCGCAGCACCCAGCGCTTGAAGCCGGCGATACTCTCGTCGGAGAGGAGCAGCTTGCGCAGGGTCGCGAGGGGCCCCGAGGGGTCAACCTCGCGACAGCGTTGGAACACGTCACAGTACCTGGATATACAATTTAATTTCATTAAAATTTACTAATTGGGCAACGTACTTGCTGCTGCCTTAAGAATTCTACGGAAATGTTTTATAATACATATTAACACTCGGACACAGAACAAACATATTAGTCACACATTTTTTTTGTCCTGGGCGGGAATTATACTCACGACCTAGCGCAGAAGGCAGAGTTACTACTAACTGAGTTGTGAGGCCAGTCAATAATTTGTTCCTTGATTTAATAAGTATATAATAATAATAATAACAATAAAAGTTAATAATAATAATAATAAGGAAGTTTTTGAAGCTGGATAAAAATTATATGGATCAAAATTTTACAATCACTACAAACACACAACACATACCTACTGTAATTTACTTGGTTTGCAGCCCGTAAATGCAGTAGTTACCAACTTTTACATAAAGGTTGAACAAGCAAAACTTTTCCGAAAATAATAATAATTATTATTATTCAATTAACAAGCAATGTGTACGTTGTAACTGACCCGTTGTAATCGTTGCAGGGCGTGCCCGGCTTGGCGTACATGTCGGGCACGTCGTAAGGCGCCGCGTTCCAGTGGAATGAGGAGACGCACGGCCCGGCCGGCTTGCGGCAGCACAGCTCGCACGCGGAGCGCGCGTCGCCCGCGCGCGGCGCGCACTGACACGACTCCAGACCGTACGCGAGGCAGATTGAACCCGTGCACTCCTGGGGACAACAACAGGAACGGTCACACGTGCTATGCGACTTGGGTCCACCCCTACTAGGTACAACAAGACCCAAGTCACATCGTATGCGCCCGTAACTATGAGACGTGTAGGTGGAATGTCTCATGTGCTACACCTTTCAAACCAGAACACAGTAACTGCTTGGCCGCAGAAATGGGCATGGTGGCAGGACTCCCCCCGACGAACTTGGCGTGAGTTCTGTTAGAATCTCTGGTTTATGAGGTTATCATCTGGGGGGTCCAAGTTGCTCGCGTCTGTAAGTGATTACCCTTGAATCCCTACACGTGTCCCCTGGGTGCTGCGAAAGGAGCAACCCAAAGTAGCAATAGAACTTGTGCCAAGTTCGCCCGGAGAAGTACTGCCGCCACACCTGGTAATCCGCCGCCAAGCAGCGATGCACTCATGTTGCTGTGTTCCGGTGGAAGGGAGTAGGTGCCGATGAAATAGCGGGCGCATGAGACGTAACATCCCCGTCTCGGGGTGATGGACGCGACGCAATGCAACTCGAGTTATCTCGTACTTTGGTGGAGAGGACTTGAGTGGTATTGCTGTTGTGTATGGGCGGCGGTTACTACTTAACATCAGGTGGGCCGTCAGATCGTTCCACCTAAAGAATCACATAAAAAAAAATGTGGTTATCATCTACAGGGTGTTGCAAGGTTGGGACTCACCCCCATATAGCAGACGAGCTCCTTATCGCAGCGCGTCCTGTTCGCCTTGTGCTTGCTGGCGGGGCACGCGGCGCGCCTCCCGTCGCAGTGCGCCGCATCACGACACCCGTTGTCCGACCGACACCGGTCCCCGAACTTGAGTGTGCAAGATGCTGTGCAACACGGACCCTGGAAGTGTGAGTAATTCCATTTAGAATTACAACCCTCTATACGGTAAAAAAGGATGCACTCCTTTCGGGGTTTCTTGCTGTTATTCCCCATGGAGGGTCGGATGGGGTTTTAACAGGCGTCAAATTTAGCGATAAGTACGCGTGACGCGTTATGTTTTGAATATTCGTGACGTTTCCAAGCCATTTCTTTATGAGTTCTATGGAAATCAAGTTTTTGACTTTGACTTAGGGTTCCTCCCTCTATGAAGTCCAGAGCGGGCGAGTGTCAAGAACGAGGCTCTTAGTGGTAATGACAATTCTGGTGTATTTTCATCGGTGGTTGATATGGCCCACCGCGTGAGAGCATGGTGGTCTAGTGGTACTGACCCCGAGTTTCATCCGGAGGTCGCCGATTCAATTACAGACGTGCACTTATGAGTTTTTCGATTGAAAGATTTACGTGCGCAATACCACATTCTCAAACAGTGAAGGAAAATATCGTGAGGAAACCGACATGTGGAACAAAAAATTGGAACAAGTGTCAAGTGCACGAAAGGAGCCTCTTTGAGGCGCGCTTTAAATCCTTTCACCACACTGATTCGAGAGAACCAGTGACTCGAATAGAATAGAATGGTCCACCAATTATCCCTAGTAGCAAGTTCACATAGAAACTAATAATAATAATAATAATTCCTGATTGGAAAGACAGGAGATGCTTAATACATAGTACTTTGCGACAATTGCTGTGGATCCAATAGGCGGTCTTATCGCAGTATACGATCTCTTCCAGGCAAGAACTATTCTCTTGAGCATGGAGGTAGACAATTGGAGGTATACAATGGCCCCCGAACTAGTATAAATCGTATCTCAGGAGGCATAGTGTATAAGAATACTACCCAGACGCAGCCCAGTCTGATGAAGATAGATAGATAGACAGATAGACAACTCTTTATTGTATACCACACAGACACATACAAATAAACAAGTTAAAAATAATTTACAATACATGTGACGTACAATCGGCGGCCTTATTGCTTAAAGCAATCTCTTCCAGGCAACCTTTGGATGGACTGGATTAAAAAAGAATGATTTGGGACGGTGGTGTTAAACAAAAGATAATATTATATCAATACTTACAAAGTAAACACATAAAATATTAAATAAATATCATACATACATACAAATATTAGAAAGCATTTCTAAGACGACAAGGACATGAAGAGTGGAGGAAGTGTAAGTTACCTGAGTGGGGCTGCAAACGCTGTGCTCGGTGAGCGTGCACGGCTTGTAGTGCGGGCGGGCGGCCTGCGGGCGGCAACACACGTCCGTGCACTCGGACGCCCAGCCGCAGTCGCACTCCTCACCTTTCTCAACCACGCCGTTACCGCATATTGCCGGCTGAGGCTCTGGAAAGTAACGTTACACTTGGTTTCATACCTTCAACTTCTTTATTCTTTACTAGCGCCCCGCGTTGAGTAAGTCAACCCACGGGAACACTGCACTTTTTCCGGATCAAAGTAGCCTATGTGTTAAGCCAGGATATAAACTATCTTGATACGAAATTTCATCCAAATCCATTCAGCCGTTTGATACTTTGATCCCGGTAAAGTGCAATGTTTCCTAGGGATTACTTATTCACCGCGGGGCGCAGCTAGTTATGAATAAATTTATTTTCTTTCTTCTTCATCTTTCTTCTAGGTGCAGTTATCATTTTCTGTATGTACCTGTTCGAGTCACTGGTACTCTCGAACCAGCGTGAGGATTTTTAAGTGCGCCTCAAAGAGGCTCCTATCGTGTACCTGTGAAGCATCCCTTGGGCGACCTGGCCTTGTTGTTGAGCACGGGGTCGATGGCGCGCAGCGAGCACGGCGAGAACTTGTTGTTGTTCTTGCGGTCGCCGCTGGTGGCGCGCGCGAACATTATGTAGTTGCCGTCGTCGCCGAACGGAGTGCACACCTCCGGGTCGTGCTACAACATCACAATACCTACATGTCGGTGGGCATCGCACACAGCGCCATCTACTTCCAAACTAAGCGTACTACAAGATATTTTGTACGATAAATATTGGCGGACATCGCACACAGCGTCATCTAGTTCCAAATTAAGCTACTACAAAATATTTCTACGATAAATATCGGTGGAAATCGCACACAGCGCCATCTAGCTCCAGAATTAGCGTTGTACAAGATATTTGTACGATAAATATAGGTGGACACCGCACACAGCGCCATCTACATTCAGAATTAGCATAGTACAAGATATTTGCAATATGGGAACTATAACATTATATAATACGTGAAAGACGATTTTTTGTGTAACTTTGTAAATAGATACATATAAAATGAATATAAATATTGGTGGTCATTTTACACGTTGCCATCTAGCCCCAAACTAAGCGTAGCTTGTATTATGGGAATTAGACAACTGAGACAATACAGATTATTGTATATGTATTAGAAACATCTACGTTCGGCACACAAATGTTTGCCATAGGTGGGAATTGAAACCACGATCTATGGCGCAGAAGGCGAAGGCGAAGGAAAAGTAGTTAAAAAAGTTAAAAGCGTATTACTATTTACAAAAAAGAACTATATATATATATTCTATCAGTTGTCTGGTTCCCACACATATTAACATACTGACACAGAACAAACATCTACATTCGTCACACAAATGTTTGTCCTGGGTGGGAATCGAACCCAAGACCTACAGCGCAGGAGGCAGAACTACCATCTGAACTGTGAGGCCTGTCTGTATGCCTGTCCGTCGCGTACTCACAGCGCAAAAGGCAGGGCTACCAACTAAGCTGTGAGGCCTGTCTGTATGTCTGTAAGTTTGCGTACTCACAGGCGATCCAAAGTTATGTCCGATCTCATGAGCGAGAGTAACGTGTGAGACGGCCGGCGGCACATGCTTGCCGTAGTTCAGCAGCGTCACTATACCCGTGTTCAACGACTTCATACTCCCTCTGTAGTGCTGAAATCACAAAATATTTATAACACAACAACATGCATTGTCGATTACTATTATATAAAAGGTTTTAAGAGACGGCCTTATAGCTCAGTTGGTCACTGTCTTCTGCAGGTCGTGGGTTCGATTCCCATCCAGGCCAAATATTTGTGTAACGATCATATATGTTTGTTCTGTGTCTGGGTGTTAATATGAATTATTTATGTATTTACACAAAAAAGTAAATATGGATTATATCAGTTGTCTGGTTCCCATGATACAAGGTATGATTAGCTTACTTTGGGGCTAGATGGCGCTGTGTGCGATGTCCAAAAAAAGAGCATTAGAACTCACGCCAAGTTCGTCCCATGACCATTTTTGCCGCCAAGCAGTAACGCCGCGTTACTGTGTTCCGGTTTGACAGGTGTGATTGCCGGTGAAATTACTGGCACATGAGACATTCCTACTGCGACATTGCAACTTGAGTCTCGTTGTACCTAGTATGGGATGATCCAAGTCACATCGGTTGTTATGGACAGAGGTTACCACTTAACACCAGTCAATCGTTCGCTTTATGTGTTCCGGTTTGAAAAGTGTGTTCATATGAGGACTATTATATATACGCAGCTCCAATTTATTCGTCATTTATTTAAATTATATAGATGAACAAAACTTACCCCGTTCTTCTCGCAGACCCCTCCAGCATTCTTGAGGTCCCCGGTCCAGGCGAGCCCTAAGGTGCCCATTTCGAAATCTCTGTATGTAAACATGTACGCCAAACAAAACGCATCGTAGTCCTCCTCTGAAATAAACGACAAATTTATCAACCTTTTTTATTATTAAAAATGTATTATTATTTATTTTATTATTAATTATTTGCACATAATTGATTTCGAATCTAGATCAATAATTGTATTACTTCCTATCTTAGGTATGTAATGTCATTCTGATTGTAATCTGCTTTGTGAATTAATAAAATAAAATAAAAATACATCGTTTACTGGTTATATTAGAATCAGTACAAAATAGTCTGTTCTAACAGCGATCATCGCTTATTAACGATTGTAGTCAATTACTTTAATCGCTTAAGAACAAATATTGGATCGGAAAAGTCATTCCCCCTTTACTACGACTAGTTCTGTCACTAGCTTTCTAGAACCAAGGTCGTGTGAGGATTAAAGTGCGCCTCAGAGAGGTTCCTTTTGTAAACTTGACGCGTGACAATATTTTTTTCATGTAATGCCGGTTTCCTCTAGATATTTTCCTCCATCGTTCTGAGGACGCGGATTACGCACACACATTATTATCTAGTGACTCATTGGTGCACGTCAGGATAAGAACCAGTGAGCTCCGGATTGAAACTCGGTGTCTGTACTTCTGGGCCGCCACGCTCTCAATTCACCTATTGAAATTAATCTATCAAAATATATAATGCCTACCTGAAAAAAGCTCCAAATACTTTTCGACTCCGTAGTTATTCGGAAATCTGTACGCTGGGTCCTTTAAAGCGTCCAACGTATGAACCTTTATTCTTTTGATCATAAACGTGATGTTGTCTGGCTTCCCGTCTTGATTGAAGTCTGAAACCAATTATAAGAGGTTAATTACAGGTATATTTTGGAGGGCCTTGTTGCTCGCGTCCGTAAATGATAACCCTTTGAATCCCTACACGTGTCCCCCGGGTGGTGTGAAAGGAGCAACCCAAAGTAGCAGTAGAACTTGAAGAAGTACTGCCACCGCACCTGGTAATCTACCGCCAAGCAGTGATGCACTCGTGCTGCTGTGTTCCGGTGGAAGGGAGTGGGTGCTGGGAAATTGCGGGCGTATGGGAAGTTTTCCCGTCTCGGGGTGACGGACCCAATGCAATGCGACTTGAGTTATCTCGTACTTTGGTGGAAAGGACTCGTAAGTCGTATTGCTGTTGTCTATGGGCGGCGGTTACCACTTAACATCAGGTAGGCCGTCAGCTCGTTCTATCACTAAGGTGACATAAAAAAAAGGTATTACGAATTTGTGGTGTGGAACGAGAAATTACCTGTTACTTTATAAATTGCGTTCACTTTCTGGACATGTCTCGTCATGACTTCGATGCAGGCTTCCTCCGACCCGTATCTCTGGTAAAACATGTGGTCTGCTTGTAAGTAGACGAGGCAGGTCGTCTTCCTGGGGTCTACTGTGGCTCTCTTGTTGACGTGTCGGCCGTCGTCGCTCGCGTTGGCCGTCAGCACCGTGTACCCCACGGGCTCCTTCTTAACTATATCCTTACTGACTGTAACAACACCCGCTTTCGTCTTTATCACTTCGACGTGCGTCTTTGGCTTCGGTCTCGACTCCTCGGAATCGAGTCGCACCTTAGTAATGAGGTTACTCTTATCTATTTTGGTTTTCGGTTTCCGCGTGCTCAGCTTCTCAAAATGGTCGCCGTTGCTCGTGTAGGGGACGTCTAGGTCTAGGGGCAGATCGGGATTTTTCTTTGGCTCGTCATCTTGCATCTCGTCTTCGGGGAGCCATCGCTTTTTTCGTCTGTGCATTTCGCCGCGAAGGTCTTCGGTTATGTTGTTGAGGGGTTCCTCGAGAGTTGAAGTTGAGTTGAAGTTGAAGAGTTCCGCTTTGTGGCCCAGAGTTGTCTTCAAGTGGAGTAGGTGTGAGGCGCACGGCGTTGCGTCTTGGTTTTCGTGGGGATGCTGCACGTCGGACCTCCGGTAGATGACGCTGTGCATCGACGGGTGTTCCACGTTGTACCGGGAGACTGGCTCCACATAGTACTCCTCCGTGGGTGTCCAGATCGTCCCGTCGAACAGACCCTCCGATGTGATGACACCGTACACGTGAGATGATTCATCACCTGCAGACAAACATACTAACATTAAATCTATAGGTACAAATCAATAAAATTAGAGTGTCTATTTGTAATATTAAAATAACCGCTTTTTACTAAGTGCATATGGATGTATACACGTTAAATATACAAAAATAACATTTTTTAATTTGTTTTTGTCGGTCTGTCTGTTTGTTCCGGCTAATCTCTGAAATGGCTGGACCGATTTTGACGGGACTTTCACTGGCAGATAGTTAATGTAACAAGGAGTAACTTAGGCTACTTTTCCGAGGGGTAAAATAGGGGTGCGTGATAAAACCGAATTCCACGCGGACGAAGTCGCGGGCAACAGCTAGTTACAAATAATAGTCGTAACTGTGGCGTGTTTCTGAGTGTAAACTCACATTACTTATGATAATTGAGTTGTTTCCAAGGATTTCCTCATAATGGGCAAGACATCAATAAAACATCATATAAACAATTACCTAACTAGAGCACTTACTTCCGTAAGCCTTTGAGGTACAAACCGGAACGTGGAAATAAATGGCAGGCGATATTTTATGCAAACTAATTCGAGGTGCAAAGAGCCTCGGGACTCAATGAATTAAAATCACAACTTGCATTCGCAGCGGGGTAGAAACCGCTCATAAATAAGGGTAATTACTGCCCCCTGTCTGCACCCCTTCTCACCCCTTTGTTCATTTTCTAACAGATAAAAAACATTGACAACGAAACATCGCCTTTGCGAACATATGGGTTTTTACAGGATGATGGATGACTCAATTAGGACAAATGAGTTTCAACGTGTTTAAAATTAAAAGAAAGGAACGGGCGCGGGCGGCAAGGAAAGGTCGAGACCCGGAATCGGATCGAATGTAGGTGAATACGAATAAAGCCCACATGTAATTTAAAAGCAACGCTCATCTCCCAATGGGGTTTGATCTTTGTCGGAATTCGGCGGAGGAAAAGGGAAAATAATTTGGGGACAGCAAATTATAATAATTTGATTCATTCCCTTGCGGAATTGTCTTTCATTTTACCTTTTATTTTCACGTGAATATTTTCGGACCGTCTGTTGACTCGAACTTGATGGATGGGACAAGGCAAACTCGAAGAAATGCTCCGCAGTTCATTAAAACTTTTGACTAATTTGTTCAAAATTCACTTTGTCTCGAGCGTTCCAGATGGGTCGCTGTACATAATTTTCGCTGTATTAAGTTAGACGCAGAATGTTGCAGTTTGTCGAGCTCATGTTTAATTGCCTGTTTCGGATGCTTGAGCTCACTGACGGCAGACGGCAGACAACATTACTTGACACACATTCCATAACTTACAACTTTATTTACTAAGTACAGTTCGTGCCTTTCGGTGAATTAGTTCTTATAGTCCAGAAAGCGGGGATGCGGTCGCTAAAATAATAAAACCGGGGAATTTTTTCAGTGTATCCCTATAGATTCTTCTACAATTAAAATTCAATTATTTATTACTTAATTGAATTACATTTGCTGTAATGTTTAATCATAGTTATTTTCACGAAAAAATCCTCATCAAAAGACCCCTGAGAGTTTTTAATTTTCCTTAAAATAAATTTCCGCAAGTGATAGAAATTTAACTCTAATTTGAGCGATTTAAGCGAGTTTTACTTATAATTAAAAGAAAACGGCACAAAGGCGTAAACCGTTTAATGAAAACAATTTAATTTCCCCGCTAACAATTAGTGGACGGTCGGGGAACAGAGTAGTAAATTAGAAAGTCGGTTATATTATAACTCCCGTGGCGGTTACAGGAACTAACTCGGATATGTCTGGTACAATACAGTCATTGTGTATACAACAATATAATGTTATAGTGATAATGTATGTTTAAATGAGATCACCCAGGTTGGGCTAATATTCATTTTGCCGGCCAACAAAAAAAAAAGCTATTTTTAAATAAAACTCAGCATTACAAACATCTTTTATTATGATACCAAAGTTCTAAGTTAATTCCCTGAGATTATATTTAGGTTTGAATACTTAACCTGAAAGTATCACTCAGCGTAGATGTAAAGCAGTTTTTTTCGTCAAAAGTTTTGTACTAAGTTGTGTAATGAATGGTAGCCAATAGCATATAATGTCTCACGTTTATTATAAAAAGGCTCAGGGAAAAAAATAAAAAATAAAAAATAATCGTTTATAAATATTTAATGATTTTCCTCTATATTTCTCCTTCTCTTACAAATATATCTTCTAAGCCTTCAGCAGGAATGTTTATGACAGGCAGGTGCCTTGCATACCCCATGTACCATACTATACACATCACATGGGAGCAGCAGCCGATAGTTCTTTTACCATTATGGCACGAGCAATAATAATGCGCAACAGCTTGTCTGCCTGTGAGAGCTGTGTCTATTCCTATATACACATTATATGTTCGTAAACGGACATGGCGGGACTGGATTCGCCCTCGAAGTATGTAGAGATCCCTTCCTTCAAGCTCTTGCAGATGTTCAGCAGGTATTTGTCCTCCGATTTCAATGAAGAACCTACCAGTTGCCTGTATGTGTTCTGCATAATAACTACGTGCCTGTTTGAGTTGATATATACCAAGGGCAAATAGAATAAGTTCTTCTTCCGTTAACATAGGGAATGGACTTTCAAACATATACGTATCTATTGGCTGAAACTGTACACGTCTTCGGTTATAATTGAATCTGATTACCAGATCGGCCAATGTATTTGGAATATTAATTCTTTCTTAAATGATTTCTAGAAATCTTGGGGCCAGAATATTGTCCACAATATCTTGATGATAGGCGTTTAATATTGCTGCTGCTATCCGAAAATAATCAAACATGTGCATTACGAGAAATTACGAGAAATATAATAATAATTAGGTTTTACTCCACTAATAGATTAGATGTTTTGAGTTAGAATATTATCTAACAGACTTGACTTAGAACTTTAGTCTAGTAATAAAAAGTGTTGATTTTGTTACATTCTATTAAAATATTAAGTTTAATTCAGGTGGCCGGCACCTTCAAAATTAGCCCAAAAATGTATGGGGGCTGGGTGATCTCCTTTATCTACTTAAATTAAATCTACTTTAATCTTTAAAAATACAAGCGGAAAAGATGAATTTCAAATGACTTAACTGAATTTAACTTTGGATGTCGAGAAATTAACTCATCAATATTTTAGAAAGTTCAAATTTCTCAAGTCAAGTTCACAACTCAACTTCTTAACATTTTCCGTTAAGAGTCACTTTTATAATTGTTTTTTCATTTATACGCACATTCTCAAATAAATAAAAGGTTCCAAGTATTGCAAAATAAAACTTGACCAAATAACTTAGCATCGCAGTCACATCTAGTTGTGCAAAAGGATTTTCGTTAATAACTAATTAAGCATTTGACTGATTGCTAAATAAGCAATCAGTCGCGGTGGAATACTGTTATTTATATAGACCCATTATGATATTTATACTAAGACTCCGGCGAGCTTTGTAATGAATGTGAATGATTGGTGCACTGTTACTGTGTTCGTCTCTCTTAAGACACTGTCAAGTGCCGATGACCAGTGAGTGATCGTCAGCTTGCTCGCGACTCTCGCGACTCTCGCATCTCCGGACGCAAGTAAAAGCATAAAAAAGGTTTATTTCTAAAATTCGTTGGATAACCAAATACAGCAGTTTTAATCACTGAATTAAAAGGTTTTTTTTTTATTTAAGAAATATTGCTTGGTGTATTAAGGAGATATTTGCTTTAAACGCTTTATTATATTAAATATATTCAATTTAATATTATTATATTTATATTATATTAAATTAAATGCTTTATTATGCATATTAAAGGTATGCTTTAATTTCAGGACATTTTTATTCAGAAAATATTGTAAATTGTTTTGGATACACTACATTTTTTTTTTCACCGCCACATACTTATCTTGCTAAAAACGTTAGCCGTCTAAAGAGAAAATTTAGATCCATTCCGTGAACGTGTTCATTATAAGCCGTGTAGCCGTATAGTGCCCAGCAGGTCGCGAGCGATATGAAATTCTATAATCTACGAGCAATGGAATGAGCGTTTAATCTCTATACAATTAATTGAACTATTAAACGATAGCTATGACCGAGGGCGTCCAAATGCGATGCAATTAATATCCGGCTATTAACCGGACAGTTATATTTGAAATTCATTTCAAAATTCTATTTGAATCTATTTTCTATTTAATGGGTCTGTAATTTCACCGAACTTGTACCTCTCAAAGCGGAACAAAGGTTTGCCCGCCCGGTTTGTACAACCAGCCAGGTGGATCGGTGACTTGGGGAAGATAGCAGGCAGAAAGTGGATGCAAAGACTTGATTGACCTCACAGCTGAGTTGGTAGCCCTGCCTTCTGCTCTGTAGGTTGTGGGTTCGATTCCCACCCAGGACAAGCATTTATGTGACGAACATAGGCGTTTGTCTCTGCTGTGTGTTAATAAGTATAATATGTATGTATTTACAAAAAAAAAGTATATAAGTATGATATCAGTCGTCTGGTTCCCATGATACAAGCTATTTATATAGCTTACTTTGGGGATAGATGGCGCTGTGAGAAATGTACACTGTACAGCTATTAAAAAAAAAAGGGAAAGAGCTGAGTATCGGTTTCAGTGGAGTGGAGTGGAGTGGGAGACTTATGTCCAGCAGTAGTCGAACATAGGCTAATGATGTTGACATCATTAGCCTATGTTCGACTACTGCTATAATAAATATGATTTTCTCTCATTTTTTAATCTCTTGGTCGACTGCCGCAACCGAAAACTGATCGATGGTTTGACAAAGCTCTCAGTCAACGCCACCACGGACACCTCAAGCATACCAAGCATCAAAGCTATGTCTGGCTCTTCAGAGTACCACGAGCTCCTTAAGGAGTTCCCTGAAATAACTCACCCGCCTGGTGTTCCTCGACAGGTACGACATTCTACGGTTCACTTTATTAATACCACACCTTTCCGCTCCTTGGACTGCACCGCATCGCTCGGCCGTCGCATATTAACTTCCCTCAATTTATATTTATTCTCCCTTTACAATATATCTATTGTAAAAGTACACCCCTTGTTTTACGTACCTACCACAAGGCGAGGAGCCACGACGCCCAACGACGAACACACGCACCCACAAATTGGTGGGTTAAACCAAACAGTTATATATTGATATAACTGTTTGGTTTAACTAAATAGCAACCTACCCTCCAGCGTTCCTGAGTAGACATGCGCCGTGTTGTATTCCATCTGCCCCGATGATGAGTGGAACTGGACGTCTTCCGAGAACACCGAGCTGGGATCCGGTGTCAGCACCAATTTAAACTCTCTGCAACAATAGTGCAAGGGTCAGAATTGATTATCAGCTGAGAACTGAGTAACCACACCATAAAGTATTTTGGTAAGGATATTCGAAAGTGCGTCAAGGAATGATGACCTACGTGATTTTTTATGTGTAGTTTTTTGGATGTTATGCAGTTACAGTACGAGCCGACGGCCCACTTGGTGTTAAGTTGTAACCTGCCCATAAAAACCGATGTGACTTGGGTCTTCCCCTATTAGGTACAAGACCCAAGTCGCATCGTATGCAACCGTAACTTTGAGACGTATAGGTGAAATTTCTCATGTGCCTGTAATTTCACCGACAACTACACCCTTAAAACTGACACGAAAATGGCACGAGTTCTCCTGCCTTGCCGTAAAATTTCTTCATGCATGTTAAAAGATTAAAATTAATATTTCGAATTACTCGATCTAAAAGTAGTTATGTCAATACTATAGCGAGATGTGCCTCTCTGTGAACCCTTTCGTTTATTTTTATAACCGCCCAACGGAGGGAGACAGGTGACACAAGTTTGTGACGGGACGTTCACCCTTTGAAGACACAAAGGTTCAAACAAGTTTTTATCTTAGATTTTTGCGGTTATTTTATTTCATTTTGTCAAAGAACTCATCGCTACGAATAAATAACTCTTTCGGAGATGCCTTGTACCGCACGCGACATGGATATACACAGATTCACAACACAAACATCCATGATAAAACTTTATGTCCATCATACGATGTTTGCATCGGCTGTGATTTTGTTTGTTTCAATGAAATATGTACCTTATTTTCTTTATTTTCATATTGTGATAATAATTAGTTCGTTCCGGTGATGTTTCCCAATATTTTTATCATAAACATGGAACATAGATCTGTTCTTTAGCATACTATTTCTTCTTAGAATCTCTAACAGGAAGAATTGGCTTGGAATGTTGTCAAGGGAGCCAATTCTCCCCTGGTTTCCCAACCTTACAAAGACCGCGCAACGTTGAAAACCTTTCAAATTACGACAATGTAGCGAATGGCTAATAAAAAACTAAAATATCTTTTATAGCCTGGAATGTCAACGTTTATTTATTCAATAGGTAAATAGCGATAATCACTTAAGTATATTGCTTTTGTCCATGGATATAATAAAACCTTTATACACGAGTGCCACCCATATCATTATAGGAATACTTTCCTATTAAAGGAGCGAGCGTAATGTACGCCCCTTATAAGCACTGTGCTTAAATTTGACTTACATAATGGTGACAAGCGCCTGTCTCACCATTTTGTATTTTAGTTTGGACTGTAAACTGTTGCCTGATATAAATAAATATATAAGAGACTGAAGTCCTGACTGACTGACTGATACATAGCAATGTACAGCCTGAGACTAGAAATATGGACGGTGTGTTCTGAGCACTACAAAAGAATAAGACAATATTAGAAATTCGCATACTAGGAGTAAGTATCCATAAAAGCTATTACATGGAAAAACAAAAAATTCATGTATCAAAAACGGATGCATGGAAATGGACTTTCAAAGCTTTAACATGAATGAACTTTGTCATAGTTCCGAAACCCTTAGATTTTGTTTTCTTTTCTATAACCATTATTGTCTATATACATATACAGATTAATCAATCAAACATTTTATTTGCATAAAATAAGGGTAACAAAGGTGGAAATTTGATGTAATAATGTTAAATTTAGTTGAGACCGTCCACTTAGCAGGATCACCATAACAGGTAATCAAATAATAACCTTTAATAATCAAAAACGTCCATACATTATTAACATCTAAATAAGACTAAGTACCTATTTTCACTAAAAAAATAATAATATATGCGAGTTCCAATATCATACTTAAGGTTCCGTCCATCCATTAAACTTAATATTAGTACTACCAGTCACACACCAGTATACACTATACAACCACGGTAACACACTATATCAAAGTAACACTTCTGATTTATTAACCATTACGTTCTCCGTATTTTAATACGGGAGTTTGAACTTTCCATAGCGCTAAATTATAATTAACTCTATTGCGCCGCAGGAGAATTCAGCAGCAGAGAGATAGCTTTTGATAAAGTCACTGAAGTTTACCAACTGGATAGTTCCTCCCCATGCAAGCGTATGGGATAACAGTGAACTAAGCTAAGCAATATGCGTGATTATGCATTTCCTCTTTTTGTTGACGTACCCGTTCCAAAGAGTTTTTTTAGAATTTGTAATTATTATCAAATAAGAAAGAAAGAAAGAAAATAAATCTATTCATAACTAAAACTAAGACGTACAATGAAATAAAACAATAGTGTTAATAATAATAATAGTGTTAAGTAAGCAATAAGTCCGCTCTAGGCTACAACTAATATTATGTTTTTTTTTATTCAATTTCTTGAGGTACCCACCATCGCTTCAAATCTTTTTAGAACACCTTCCAATATTATTAATAATATTATTCAAGATCGTGTTGTAATAACATTCTAAAGATAATATGCAATGAAATATTCTAAGCACGAAACATGTGAATGCCAACTAAAAAAATATGTCTACGTACTCGCAGCAGCTTTCCAGCGAAGCTCACTTACTGTGCGTTGTTCCTCTGTGTCTCCACACGGCCCTCATCGAGGCATAATATGAAGCAGGCTAACTTCTGACATACTTCGCGATCATGTGCTGACTTTTTCGGTAGTAAAATAGCCTTTTACGGCTCGGTAATAAAAGTAATGAGGCTTTTATGTTCCCATCCTTCATAATTAAGTTATAACGATGCGTACTTGAAATTTCTGTTTAAATTGAAACTTTCATAAGCTTAACAATTGGATGTGTAAATTCCTTGTTAGTTTAGGGCTGAATTGAAATTAAGTTCGTAAGAGTTAATTCGAGCAGGAAAATTAGTGTCGTTGTACTGTTAAACTATGAAATACTAGCTACGCTCCGCGGTGTTACCCGCGGTTAATAAGTCAGCCCACGGGGATCATACATTTTACCAGGATAAAAAGTAGCCTATATGCTATTAGAGTATTTAAGACTACAATCTACCTCTGTGCCAAATTGTATCCAGATCCGTTCAGTCGTTCTGGCGTGATTAAGTAACAAACAACAAATTTTCGCATTTATAATAGTAAGAGTAGATTAGATATTTGGATATTTTTTATAGAAAACATAAAGCGAATTTGTATTTTTGTATTTTATAAAATGCATCATAAAACTGATTGTAATTCGAATTTCAGACCGGTTCTGCCCAAGAAATATGTTATCTATTTCTATTTATAATGTTTACTGGTGTACAATAAAGTATTTTATTATTATTATTATTAATTAAAGAAAAGAGTTGCCTATTCGTTAAAAAATAAAGTCACAATCAAATAAAAGGGTCGTCAAGGGTCTGCCACTAATGACGTTACGAGAACATTCGATGTTGCCGTTCCATTTTTTTGTCTTAGACATTACTAAAAAATATTAACTATTAAAACAAATATCAACTATTTAACTACAATATTTCTTATTATATTATTATTAGCCATTTCTAGAAGGTACACTAAATAGTGATTTGAATAATTTTATTATTCACTAGCAACCCGCCCGGATTCTCACGAGTAGCACACCATACGCCTACAAAAATAAGAAAACGATGGTCTAATTAATTATAAAAGATATATTTTAATAAGGACTTCATTGGTTTACGCGGCGCACGCCTGTAGTCCGACATCTTCGACAATCATACTCATTTTTATGTGATAATGTTACGAAACGTGCAGATGACCCATGTTTCAGCAAATTAACACAAAACTTTAATGAATGGAAAATGGAACCTAAACCTTCCTCATGAATCACTCCGTCCATTGGTGAAAACTGTATGAAACTCCTTTCAGTAGTTTTTGAGTTTGTCGCGTTTAGACAGACAGACTGACGTGGTGTTATATTATTATGTAGTGATATGGAGTCCTTAAACATAGACTTTTAGGTAACCTACGCTTCTAACAACCGCCCAATATACATCTGGCATCTCGAAATCCACAATACCACAAATCAAATATCTAAATTGAAGATTCAATACAAAGTAGAACAGACACGCGGGCAAGCCTCAATAGAATTTTCCCAATTGAGTGAGATTGGACGTCAGAGAGGCACTAACGACGTCTAATGACGTTACAGGAACAGACCGATGTCCCTGTTTGTCTGAATCAACCTCGTTAAAGGAAAGCTCGTAAGCTCGTGTTACGAGACGATACTGATACTAGATATGATATTTAATACAACCAACATATTTGATGCTATTTTCGAGAAGTGAAATATTGACACTGTGATGTCTTTGACTTTTGGATTATCTGGTTAACAAATACCTGAAAGAGTAGGCCAGGTTCTTATCAACTGAATTCTACCTATTTAAAAGTTAGCAGAGAAGTTGAAAATTTATTTCATCGCCATTACACAGGGCGTAAACAAGTATATACTATAAAAATATTAATAAAAACTTATGCCACGCCAAATATGGACTATTTAAATTAAAAAAAAATATATCGTGTCCATTAGGACGATGTAATATCCTAACGACATAAAATCATACATAAAATCTCTTCTAGAATTGTTTTGTCATGCCTTTAAATATTAGTGTAATAAACATAAATATATAGTTTTAAAATTATTTTCTATTGTTATTTTTGAGTTATGAAACTTGAAGTAAATATCTATTATTATTGTTATTATAGTCAAAAAGAAGCAAAAATGCATGCAGTTATGAATCTTCAAGACACAGAACCAATGAAGCGCATCTTGTGTCTGAGTGCAGGTAACTTTGTTCGCATTCAACATACAACACTGCGATATCTCACTACAATCGAAGAGCTCCTGAGTAGAAAATGCTTTTACCCGAAAATTGGGAGACTGAAAAATGTGAATCCTTTCAAATGCTTTGTTGAGAAACGCCATTATAAAACTAGTTGTATAGTATATATAACTAGTACATAATACACAGTTATCTACATATTATACACGATATTTCCATCCCACAAAGTGGGATAAAATGTAGCTTATATGTTATTCGTAGACTACACAGACCTGCAGAAAGGCGACGTTCTGATGTTTAGAAGTTTTTCGCGGAACAAACATCCTTATATATAAACAAGCTCTCGCATTTATAATTAAGTCGAAAGTACTCAAAGTTCATTACACTTTTAAACAGTAAATAAATAACTATTATATATCTTAGTTTAGTAGCCGAAATGATTTGTGAAGTCGCCTTCATGTTGATTTACGGACGATTGTGAATTTTATAGGTTACCTGCTACTGAGCGGTTTGGTTTCATTCGTTTCGGTTGAGTTTGATTCTTTTTAGGCTAGTCAAGTTCAGTTCAGTTCAGTTTGATGCAGCTTTGCTCCTCGGTTTATCTTCCATGATGGGAATTAATTTATGGAGTAAACAGTATACTATATTTTATTTCCAGTCTGGAATGACAGTAAGGCGAAGTTTTAGCTCGATCGGTTAAGAAGTTTAGCGGGAAGGAGTAAGAAACATTCAAACATCTACAACTTTTGCATTTACAAGATGGATTTGTGTTTCGGTCCAATTTTTCAGGATAACACCAAAAACTTGGATGCATTTATAATATATTGATGCAACTTTACAAGGATAAGCAACTCTGCCACTGTAGTATCGATTCGTTCATTCGTTCAGTTGTTACGAGAATGAACATTTTGAAGTTTTAACGGGAAATTACATTAGAACACATAATTTTACTTTGTTTATGACACCTTAAAAATCCCAGACAATGCTGTCTGTCATTCCACATTCGATCCAAGTTCAATAGTTTCATCATGGGGACAAAATGAAGTTGGAACGAGGCGAGGGGGAGTAGGGGGTGGCCGCTAACCGCGTTACGGCACTGACCGAAGATATTAGTCTCGGACGGAACATTTGAGTGGTACAACTTGTTCAGTTAATTCTAGCTACGAGTAGCCGGGGTTATCTGGAATGAAATGAACTGCACATAGATGATCTATAGACCAGGTAACTCTATCACTTCGTGCGGCGTGATGGCCCAGTAGTACAGACCCGGAGGTTTAGGTAATTCGAGGGTCGCGGTTCAAATCCAGCTTTTGATTTCGCGTCAGTCATCTCCATGGAGCGGATGGCGGCGCTAAGTAACGCTGTTTAAGAAAGTAGCTAGTGAGTGCAGTTTCCGGTACACATCGTCAGGTATTATTATATTATTGAATTATACTGTCGTGGGTTCGATTCCCATCCGGGACAAATATTTGTGAGACGAATATAGATGTTTGTTCTGTGTCTGGGTGTTAATTAATATGTATTATATGGTATTTATTTACAAAAAAGTCTGCCTTCCTGGTTCATATAGTACAAGCTATGCTTAGTTTGGGGCTAGATGACGCTGTGTGAATTGCCCACCAATATTATTAATATTATTATTACTATATTGGTTCAAATTGTCACCAATTTAGTGGATTATAAGCTCGTATTTGCAAGCCATCACTTGAAACTAATCCGATTAGACATGAGATTAGCCTCCGCTCTATTAAGATGACGTACGTACGTGAGGCTTCCGAGGTTCGCCACTCACCGACAATTACATCACTTGAGTCGAGGTAGCTACGACATGCTACGACAGAGGGAGAGGAATAGCGGCTAGTTCAAGACGAGTCCCGTTTGTAAGATCTTGGAATGTTTCACATTTTTACGGCATTTTATGACCACTCGTACAATAATATCACTAGAGTTGAGGTTGCCACGTGGAAGTGGGAGGAAACACCGCAACCTCAAGATGAATGTCTTATTTAACGTCTTGGATATCGTTCTTTCTGAGTATTTCCGATTGGTCAACATGTCACTCGATTTAGCGTCTATATGGTGCCAACTGCGACGCCTGTATTTGACTTTGACTTTTGGACAATATCTTCTAAGAAGGCAGGTACTTAAACCTAGTTTAGGACAGATGTTCACTTTTAGATAACATGATAATTCGTAGTATAATTTAAGGTTTCTAAGGTATTATTAAGGTTTCTTTGAAATTAAAAAGTTAAAAAAACAATAAATTTACCAAGAGGATCTATTCCACATTTGTAATATTTCGATCAATTTAGATGCCCTTCGTCACGCCAGATTCCTAACAAAGTTTTACTTCGATATACTTTCCATCTCATACACATTTTATTTTCAAAGCTTCTTTACGCTTAATTTCAAATGCAGACTCTGGTTCATTCTTCTGCTGTCTTGAGTTCCGCTGAATATGAGAGCAATAATGGAAATGAACAAAAATTGCTGTAGCGATGGTTCCAGCTAAAAGTCTTCTTGGTGGTTTCAAAACCGGGACTGCGTGTTGCGTAGTCCAACATCTGGCATCCCTTCAGCCTATTTGCGAGAAATGAGTTATGGCTTCTCGAGATTGCCTCCGTTAATAACTTCGCGCAACCACGTCCGATCTCGCCAAATAAGGACGGACTGACTCAGGGAGGACTCAGGTTAGGTTATAAAAGTGCAGAAATGTAAGAATAAAAAATAATTTGACTAAAATAATAATCTGTTCATAAACAAACTTCATGTCTACCAAAACTTGGTAATATTATTTTTGATAATATAATGACTTATTAATATTTTTTTTATCACGGAACATTAATTTTAAATTAAAAATACATAAGATCATACAGAATACAATCGACGATTGTTCAAACTTTATTATGCAACAATGGAGTTCAGAGTTCTTTTTAAAAACATTAACATTGTTAACTTGGAGATTTCTCGTTACAGTTATACAATGTAACCTATTTGTTTTATAATTTTGGTTAAGTAGTGGCCATCTCTATCATATCATATCATCTGTATTTTCCGACATAGTCTAGGGCCTATATATATCTGAGGATTGCTACGCATGTTTATTTATTTATCAATATTATTATAATACAGCCTTATAGTTAACATCAATGAAGCGTGATACACAAATTCTCAAAAACAATAGTAACATAGAAACATTATACAATTCTATTCAAATAGCTATTAAAATGTCATGCTAGAAATAGCCCCATTGTCAATCATTTCACAATAATTACGACATGTCTACACATTTTTGTTTATTATGTATGATACAGTTACGGAACGAGCCGACGGCCCACCTGGTGTTAAGTGGTATCCTCGGCTAGGTGGAATGTTTCATGTGCCTGTAATTGTTGCTCCCATTTTGGGGACAGGTTCGATCCTCAAAATGGGAGCAACGGCCTTGTCCTCTCACAATAAGTTTGTACTTCCTCGAATTGGCTGGACGATGAAGCGACTTTGTACTAAAACTTTTGTGTTTACGTGTCACTTTGTTTGACTTTAACTTTCGTTTAATCAGTGCTGAGTTTGCTCGCTAACAACAAATAAGGCATTTTCCTCTATTAACATATATATGTATATATTTGAGTAATATCGAGACATCTTCGAGACATCAGTCTTTATGTAAAAAAATTGTATTTAGTAGATTTCTTCTAGGCAACCTTTGGATGAACCAGATTTGTAATAATAGAAGGGGCTGTTGGTCTTATATATGAAAAATTAAATTAAATACCTAAATGAGCTCATTAATAAGGAAATATATATAAATAAAAAAAACTCTTATCAATCAACATTCATTAACTACGTTTAAATCTAAGGATAGCAATTATGTTACCTATCTACGAACTTTAAACAATTGATCGTGTAGTTATGGTTCATTCAAATTCTGTGTGGCTTCGTTCAGAAATTATGATGAAATCGTAATGTATTTTATGATTGGCGTAACAAGCAGGTGGCCTATTTCGTGTGTATCAATCTCCTGCTCATAAGAAAAGTAACAAGACTTGGGTCGTCTCCTACTTAGGGTATGGAAAGATGCAAGTCTCACCGTATTGCACTCGTAACTCCGAAGGTTCGATATCTCATGTTCCTATAATTTCACAGCCTTCAAATAACAGTAACTATATATATTATTATTATATATTTATATTATTATATAGTATATATAACAGTAGTAATACGAGTGCATTACTTTGTTCCAAAGGCGTCAGAAATATTTATTTATTTAGTTAAAGTACTGACATATAATTGGTATATAATAGGTAATCTAAAAATATCCAAGCACATATCGTTTCACGATCAAGTATACACAAAATTCCTATAAACAAACCTAATTAATTTCACCGGAGCCAATGGAATTATTCAAGTAATTAATTCGTTAATCAAGTTAGAAGCCCGGTTGCCTAACAATGGTGGTAGAATTACGTATACAATCAATTATTTGTTGTGAAAAGGTGTTTCAACAATGTTTGTGGTTCAAAATGGCTGATGACCATATTAATTTGCCGTTGTTTTAAAAATAAATTATTATTTATTTTCTCAATCGACAAAATCATTAATTGTATACTAAAACATATAAATAGCATAGACAATTAATCTATACAAATAAATAAAATTGGAGTGTCTGTTTGTAATATTAAAATAACCGCTTTTTCCTAAGTGCATATGGATGTATACACGGTACATATACCAAAACAACTTTTTTTTTTTTTGTTTTTTTTTTTATACTACTTGGTTTTTTTTTATTTGATATTTTTTTCCGAATGCCCAATAGTTCTACTAAGACCCATTTTAAGGTTATCCATTCATTACCGGACACCCTGTATATAACTAATAACGATGTTTTCTAACTAGTAAGACATGTTGCATTGTTAAGCAAAAATGTATTTAGCAAAAATTATTCTTCGTCTATTTTTGTATGTCTATCTTGTAATCCATGTATCCTAGTCGTAATCTTATCAGTGTATTCTGCTCTTACTGGAAAGAAATAATTTTTCATTTCTCATTTTTTCAGTCTGAGAAAGGAAAACCGGGTGAAAAACTAGAGATCAAACCATTAATCTTTGGACAGGCTGTATTGGCACCACTTGGTTATCGTCACTGGTATATGGAACATATATATCGTTTCAACTAACATTAATAAGGCCTAACCATCATTACCACTAAGCCTTGTACGAGTACAATATTACAATATATTAGCTCCAAGGGGATTCCGTGGTTAGGTAATACAATATTGTACGTAGCGGTTGCTACGCTGCTACTGTAGCGCTACGAATGCGTAGCTCTATTGTAGACTAAGATTGTAAATCATCAATAGCTAAACAGGGTTATTGGTAATATGCTATCAATCTCTTAAGGGTAGCATTTTTCATATTTTTGTTTGTGAACCTAGGTATACATAATGGTAGGGTAGGGCTTTTCCTTGTTCCTGAATATTGGCCTGCTGGGATCGTTTACCAACGCTTTAGGGAAGCGGCCAAGAAGTAAAACCCCTTTCATTAGCTGTAGTCTTAAGTTATTATATGTATGTTAGTCACTAAGGTATTTATTTATATGGGCTAATGTAATTAATACTAAGTACCTAGCCTAAAATAAATAAATTATTATATATTGTTATTATTTTATTCACATCACTAGATTCATAGATTGCATCCGAATCATAACTATTATTCGTGTCACGATGATTTCCTTCACCGTTTGAGGTATTGCGTACATTGCCGGTAATACATATTACTCGTTTATGTAGTCAGTCAGTCCTCAATTATGATATACTGGCTGCGCCCCGCGGTGTTACACGCGGTGAAAAGTAATCCCACGGAACACTACACTTTTCCGGGATCAAAGTAGCCTATGTGTTAATCCAGGATATAAGCTATCTTGGTACCAAATTTCATCCAAATCCATTCAGCCGTTTGAGCGTGACAGAGTAACAAACATCCATACATACATACAAACTTAGTAGGACGTTGATTGTTGCGGCCTGGATATACGAATATATTAACGCAAGCCGCATCAAAGCCTGAAATTGGAGCTATCCCGGCGGTCGGTTCAAAGTATTCAACAAACACACAAAAGTATTTAAATTCGAATTAGGTACGCTTCATCGGTTACATCAAAAAGATTAAGTACGAACAGTGTATTCGGCTACAAACATGTTACAAATGAAAATGTTGTTGCGGGTGATTAATTCAAATTAAGCGTAAATTCAATTGTTGGTATGTTTGTTGCAGTCGCGTTCTAGTAATGAAACTTGTGTGTATAATAGACCTTGAGAATCAGTCTGGCAGTACGTCAGGTTTACCGATGTGGTTATCATTATTATGGTATCTGGAGGTGTAAACTCCGATACCATCATAAAAAAGTAGATAAGAGAAGAGAGAGAAGAGGGAGATAAGATGAAAAAAGTAAATCATGACAAAATACACTTATTAAAGATTCAAATATTTTTTTTGATGACCTTCGAGAGCGTGGTGGTCTAGTGGTACTGACCCCGAGTTTCAATCCGGAGGTCACCGGGTCAAATCCCGACGTGACCTATGAGTTTTTTCGATTGAAAGATTTATGTGCGCAATTCTACGTTCTCAAAACGGTGAAGGAAAACATCGTGAGGAAACCGACATGTCCTAAATTCAAAATTCGAAGACACGTGTCAAGTGCATGAAAGGCCTCTTTGAGGCGCACTTAAAATTCTTTCACCACACTGGTTCGAGAGAACCAGTGTGGTGAAAGAATAGAACAGAAGACCTTCGTTTTTGAATAGTGTTTATTATCTGGGAATAGGGCTCCACGTCTCTACTAATCTCACGTGCGGACGCTGAGTAGAGATTGTAAATTGGAACGTGACAGGAACTTCGGATCTACAATGTTAGAGACAGTAAACCACATTTACTGGTCAATATACTGGCGTGCGGAATACAGCGTTAACAATGAAAGTACCTACTACATATTAACAACAATGTCAAATTGATAAGAAAATAATAAAATTGGTGGACATTTCACAGCGCCATCTAACCCCAAAGTAAGCTAAGCATAGCTTGTATCATGGGAATCTGACAACTGTTATAATGTACTTTTTGTAAACATACTATAATACATATTAATATCCAGACACGAAACAAACATGTAGAGGTATGTTCGCCATACAAATGTTTGTCCTGGGTGGGAATTGAACCAACCCCCTACAGCGCAGAGTGTAGGGTTACTATTTACTGAGCTGTGAGGCCAGTCAATCGATTCATCGTCAACAGTCCAGTACTGGGTGCTAGACCTATAGTAATCTCAGTAAGATACTAAGCTCAGTTTTCGGCTCTCCGCAACCAATTTTTTATGAATTTGTGTGAAATCTTCACTGGGCTTCATATTTGGTTATTCCTTTTCACTTTCTGTTATAACATTTAATTAATTTTCTTTCCCACCTATGCTGCGCCCTTTTTTATTATTTTTTTTCATTATTTATTATTAATTTATTTTTTGGGCCCATCGTATCCGTAACCCGTTCTGTTATTATTTAACTTTACATATATATATAGAACTTCATATATATTTTTTTCCCCGGTAAATATCTATTTATGAATGACTTGCAATACATAATTTATTATATTATATTTGATAATGGCGGGCACATCCGCGTTCGTGATTTACTGCACGACAATTAGGTTTTTCGGCTGAAAATCAGCGCTGAGTGAAACTCACCCAGCACACGCTGAGCCGAACCCCTTTTCGGCATTAGGCACTGCGTATTTTTTATAATAATTTTTTTAGTAATAAATGTTTTGTTTCTATTTTGTAATTTGATTTGATATATTTTTTTTAAGTTTTGTAACGCATTTTTTGGCATTTTATTTTTTTGTTGTAGTTTTAATTTGTTTTTGTTTTTTTGCATATATCCTTTTCTTTGTATCATAGTTTCTTATTTTTTTCTGCGCTATTTTCGTTTGAAAGTGTCGTGTGCTGAATAAATGTTTTTTCTTTCTTTCTTTCAATTACTGGCAGCCATCTTGTTAAAGAGATCTCAACATACTTGTAGGTGTGGGAAGCAAGGGAATTGTAGTTCACCATGTCTTGTAACATATTATAAAAGGATTCACTCACAGACTTATTACAAAAAGTCAGAAAAAAATAGTTACCGACTATATTATGTGTTAAATTACAATTATAGTCTTTATCGCTGAGGGTGTTCTTTCACATTGAACGACTAGACAAGCTACGCTGGGGCACTTCACACACATGTAAAATTCAAACGACTCACATAAATGAAGACAAAACTAAAAGTAGTAAGTAGTTAATTAGACAGGAAGCTCCAATCAGTTCAGAAGAATGAATCGAACAGGGCGGTCTATTCTCAATCATCTAAACTTATTTCTCATTCTAGATTATCTCGATCATTACATTTTATTTAATTACTCTTAGATAACAATAACAAAAGTGATTAAACATTTATTCTAGGATCTATATTTACCAGATAATTATCTGCAAGCGCATCTACAACATTATTTACCATCAGTGCTGTTTGTCTAATAGCAACCGAAAAAAATGCAAATGCAGCACCGTATACGTGATAGAAGTGAAAGTTCTTAAAAAACTACAACGCGAGCGCGTGCGCCAGACTATCTTATTTTATCGTATACTAGCTGTTGCCCGCGACTTCGTCGGCGTGGAATTCGGTTTTATCACGCACCCCTATTTTATCCCTCGGAAAAGTAGCCTAAATTACTCCTTTTTACATCAGCTATCTGCCAGTGAAAGTCCCGTCAAAATCAGGATTTCGGAGATTAGCCGGAACAAACAGACACAGAAAAAATTGGAAAAAAAAATGTTTTGGTATATGCAACGTGTATACATCATGCACTTAGTAAAAAGCGGTTATTTTAATATTACAAACAAACACTCGAATTTTATTTATTTGCATAGATATCGTCATCGGAATATAGCTCTCTTTCTATTTCTCTCTAAGTCCCATCTCTCTCATGTAACGAAAGGTGCGTAACGTGACGCGTCTTTAAAATTTTACTCTCAATTCTCAATTATTGAATCGCCGTCATAAGTTTCACTTCAAAAATGGTCAAAAATTCACTACAAACAAAAATTTAAAACAAAACTACGTAACGTCTACTTAGTTTTTTTAGAGCAGTAGAATTGTCGCCAAGTTCATCCGGGGAAGTACTGCCACCATGCCCATTTCTGCCGCCAAGTAGTAATGCATTCGCATTACTGTGTTCCGGTTTGAAAGGTGTGGTTGCCGGTAAAATTACAGGCACACGAGACATTCCACCTACACGTCTCAGAGTTACGGGCGCATACGTTGCGACTTGGGTCTTGTCGTACCTAGTAGGGGAGGACCCAAGCCGCATCGCTTGTTATGGGCTGGGGTTACCGCTTAACACCAGGTGGGCCCTCAGCTCGTTCAGTAACTGTATTACATAAAAAAAAGTTTATAATTTCCTAGTCTTCTCTCTGCATCAACTTTCTTACTTCAATAAAATTTAGTCATTAGTTTTTGTATTTGTTCGGGATGTACAGAGAATATGGCTCCTGGAATAGAACAGTTTAATTAAGGGAATGGACTCCCGCACCTGCCGTGCGCGACGCTTGTAACTCACAAATGGATTAGTTTGAAGAATGCCGTTGCAAGGCTTTCACGCCCAGGGCGACGCTGATTACAACTCCTTCAACTCACTTCAACTCCTCAATATTGGAAGCCGAAGTCTGCATTTGCACTAAAACTGCATGCGATTTTGTGTGCTTTGTGTTTGAGTTTCAACATATCAAAAAAATAACTATAAAGCAAGTTATGGCTTATGTACAACATAAAACGAATAATCGTTATCGCATTTGGAAACGAAGCAAGTGTCAGCCGCCATTTTGGATCCTCTTGATTTTGCAAATAATTTTCCTTTTTAAGGCTTCTAAGGTCTTGTCGTCGGTGATATAGGTCGAACAATGAAGCTTTTTTGTCAACCATTAGTACCAAAACTACATTTAACTTCAAAACAAATAAATTTTCAGTTGCTCGGTTTTTTTTTTGTTACTTTATATCTAACCAACGGAAGCGTTCGTTTTACCTCTACCTCCGACTCGGAGTAATGAGTCGTGTTGCACCGGTAACCGAAAAATAAGAATAGCTTGGACTTCCAAGGATATTTCACACTAGACGGAAGAAAAAATAAACTCCTACATACATAAAAACACGCCTGTTTCCCGGAGGAGTAGGCAGAGATCATGGTTTTCCACCTGCTACAATCCTGACATACCTTCATCCACTCTCATCACATTCTTCATGCATGCTCGTCGGTTTAGGGTACTCTTGACCTGGCCTTTTTCCAAAACGTCACCGATTTGGTCTAAGTATGTACGCCAAGGTAGGCCTGTAGTAAATAGGAATTAGAAAAAATCTCCTCCTAGTTTCGACCCTGTGTAAACGTTCGATTAACTCATTCTGACCGACAAACTGCATATATAAGAGATGCTTTCGTTTTATGGAGCTCGCTTTTTTAATTGAGAAAGGTGTGACGATGCTTAGCTCGTAACTCCCGGGTAATGAAGTGAGTTTAAGACGTGGCGTGTACAGTCCGACCATTTCATTACCATTCGTGTGGAATCGTGTTAATGTTCAAAGTGCACTTTTTATGGCCACTGTATATCTATCCGCTCAAATAGCACCACTGTGACAAACGGCGTAGGTATAGGATTTTATTTTAATAATAGCTGTTGCCAGCGACTTCGTGCGCGTCGGTTTTATCACGCAACCCTATTTTACGCCTCGGAAAAGTAGCCTAAGTTACTCCTTGTTACATCAGCTATCTGCGAGTGAAACTCCCGTCAAAATAGGTCCAGCCATTTCAGAGATTAGCCGGAACTAACAGGCAGACAAATATTTAAAAAAAAAAATGTTTGGGATATGTACCGTGTATACATCCATATGCACATAGCAAAAAGCGGTTATTTGATTATTACAAACAGACACTTTTTTTTTATTTGTATATATTACTAATTACCTGTATTCACATAAACGTAGTCAATAAAGCTACAAACTGATACAATAGGCGTGACGTGATAAACTTTAATTAAACGTATAAAAAGTGTTGTTGTGCAGTGCTAATAAATTCAGACACTCCGCAGAATGCGCTGAAAACAGCCAAATTAATTTGGCTCGAAACCGACGCTTATTTACACGTTCACATTGTTTTTTAATAAATTTTGACTGTCATTTTACACAGCGCCATTTAGCCCCAAACTAAGTGTATCTTGTACTTTGGGAATTAGATGAATGATAGAATACTTATTATATTATTTTCGTAAATATTACATATTAATACACATAAACTCCCAGACACAGAACAAACATCTGCTTGGCGGCAGGAATGGGCACGGTGGCAGTGCTTCCCGGACGAACTAGGCAGAGTATTGCTTGGAAGCAAATAAAAAATAGATAACACGAAAATACAAGCTTAAAAATCTTCCGCACTCTAAGCTTTCACTTGACAAGATGAAAACCAGACGTATTTTACTTAAGGAATAAGAGAAATAATTTTGAAAGCGAATCTTCCAAGTCACTAGTCTAGCCGTGGGTGATCAACTCACTGTTAAATTTTATTAGTTAATAAAATAATTGTTTTGGATGTCATTTATTATGTTACAAAAGCTCTCATTAGCTCTCGAACCAAAATTCCAGAATAACTTTTTATATACACATACGTTCACAACTCACTTTTAAGAGCAGTAGAACTCTCGCCAAGTTCGTCCGGGGAAGTACTGCCACCATGCCCTTTTCTGCCGCCAAGCAGTAACGCTTTCGAGTTGCTGTGTTCCGGTTTGAAAGGTGTGGTTGCCGGTGAAATTACAGGCACATGAGACATTCCACCTTCACGTCTCACATTTACGGGCGCATACGATGCGACTTGGGTCTTGTCATACCTAGTATGGGAGGACCCAAGTCGCATCGGCTGTTATGGGCCGAGGTTACCACTTAACACCAGGTGGGCCGTCGGCTCGTTCCGTAAATGTATTACATAAAAAATAAAAAATAAACTCGTTCGAGACTGTGGTAGCTCCACTAAACTAACAAAAAAAAAGGTAATTTAATTCCAGTCAAACATTGGACTAATTAATTCCAATTATGGAATTGTACGGATAAGGGACGGAGGGGTTTTATTTCTTTTGCGCACGCAGGCATTGGGTAGCCTTTAATTCGTTGAGAATGTTAGATAAATGTGGGCAGTTCGCTTAGGAGATACGGCTATCTGCTATTCAGCGCTGCAATACAAAAATATAAAGTGTTCAGCGCGTTTAAAATGTTAAGAACATTCGACGGATTCAAAATCAGGATCTAGACCAGATTAATTAACAAATTGTCGAACTTAATAATTAAAATAATAATAAATATTGGTGGACATTTCACACAGCGCCATCTAGCCCCAAAGTAATCTAAGCATAGCTTGTGTCATGGGAACCAGACAACTGATATAATACTTGTATACTTTTATGTAAATACATACATATAATACATATTGACACCCAGACACAGAACAAAAATCTATATCCGTCATACAAATGTTTGTCCTGGGTGGGAATTGAACCCACGACCTACAGCGCTGAAGGCAGAGTTACCAACTGAGCTGTGAGGCCAGTCTAAATAATAATAGTTAAGTAAATAACAGAAGCCGTCAGACGTTGTTTTATCTCATGTAAACATGAATAGTATTGAAATAATCTCATTAAAGACATTTAGATTTATGGTGATCGGTCAAACGGTTTCATAGATCAATTTATCTACATATTATATAGTTGTTACAATTCAAAAGCTAATTGCCACAAAGAACAAACATCGTTCTGGCACACTGGCAATTTAGTACCAATTCGCTGAATTCTCTATTAAACTTGCCTACAAGTAAATCAAACTATGGAACTGACTTGTTAATAAAGACGGCTACAATATAACGTATGCGTAGTCACAGCTCATTTGTATATCCGTTAAATGCTTGCATACGATTCATAAAAAAGGGTTTTCCTAGATATTTTGTTTTCCTTCAATATTTACCAGCTTTTATTTAACCTCACCCGTTCTCCCCAAATGATTGAGTACAGATTGTACAAAAACTGGATTAGATCTCAGTGTCCATGACCAGTGTTTTAGGCGCTGCGCGTAGTCTGCCAGTCGGTGAGGACTTTGAATATATAGACAAGCGTATACAAGCCCCTTTGTTCAAAAGTTCAGGCAAATCCGTTCAGCAGTTTTGGCATCAACGTTCAAGATATATACATCCATCCACCAATCTATCTACATACATATATAAATTGGCATATTTATAATATTACTGTATAGGATGTGATTACAGCGTAGTGTGAAGTATAATTATTGAAATAATTGCTATCTATCTCTGTGCCAAATTTCATTCAGATCCGTTCAGCCATTCTAGCGTTACTGAGTAACGAACATCCCTCCATACAAACTTTCGCCTTTTTAATATTAATAACATATTTACCGGCCATGTAAGGCAATGTATGAAATATGATTACATACTTTCCTAACAAAACCTAACCTTGCCGCTTCTATTATACACTGCCGACTGTAAGTGTACTATCTACAAGGTATATTACATAATTGGTTATTCATTCTTTCACACAATATATGAACTGATATTTCATACATTGCCATTTAAGGTATTCTGTAAAATTTTACTTTACATACATTGCCGGTAATATACACATTTATTTTGGTGGTTCTTTGAGTATTCACAATATAGATTGGGACTCATTGAATAATAAATAAATACCTACGTACTTTAAATTCCATTTTGACACCTAACTTCCCATTAACAGTTCACATTAAGGTGTTTACGAAAAGACATCGCAGCAGAATGTAGTCTTCAACAATACAGATTAAATAACAGCACATAAGGGCCAGTCCGCCGTAGTGATCCAGCTGTATTGTCATGCCTGTGCACCGAGACAGTATGTAAATAGGAGACGAGGAGCTATGTTTACGTTCGAGGCATAATGGGTGTTAGCTTAACTGTGTATGAAACAGCCATTATTCACCTGCCTGTTGCTTGGATTTGGTCTTACATTATGTTCGGTAGATAGATACTAAGTGAGCATTTATATATAGACTAGCTGTCCCAGCGGTTACCCGCGGTGAAAAAGTGAATCCCACGGGAACACTGCATATTTCCAGGATCAAAGTACCTATGTGTTAATCCAGGATATAAGCTATCCTGATAAGAATCCAAATCCGCTCAGCCATTTGAGCTGGAGGAGTAACATACACACCCAAACATACATAGAAAAATTCGCCTTATTTTAATATTGTTGTGATAATAAGTCAATGAAGAGTTTTGCAAAGAATAATGACCTATTCGATATTGCCGACTTCATGCGAGGCTGAAGTGGGAAAAATATTTTATTCTGAACTAGCGCCCCGCCCCAGTTTCGCATGGGTGTATTTACAACACAAACAGCATTGTAAGTTAAATAAAAGCTTGTAAAAAAAGGTATGATTTAAATGGCATTAGGTACCTATTATGTGCGTGGAAAGAGATCCGCAGCGGCTGCAGGGTGCGCGGGTGCGGCGCGGGCGGGGTCGGCTCCAACGAACGGCGTTGGCGATGCGACACCGGGTCGTACGCAGCCGCCTGCCAGTGCCTCAAGAATGGTGACAGTGACAACCCTGAAACAAATAAAACGCATTTATCATTTTTTTTTTATTCTTCTATACAGTTGCGAAAGCCTAATCGCATACTCGGCCATCTCCCTATTGCCCAGCTGTGTCTTGTGTCTGTATCTGTGTATTATCTGTACTGTAAAATTAATTTTATAAAACGTAAATACCCAAATAGGTGTGGATGTCATACTGCAGTTTTAATTATTTATATGTGAAATGTTTTGTTAAATCTTTTCGCTTGTTGCGCACTCTTAAATCATCAGCACTTAACGCTGTAGCTAGCAAGCAAAGGTCAATTTGATATTGTTGTCACTCATGTATTCGCATGGTACGGTAAAGTCCTTATTAGACTATTTCAACATTAACCCTGTCACTACTTAGAATAGTGTCATAGGACTGTCTTGCCTCCACACAGATAATGTGAATGAGAGAGGTGGCAGCTGATGGAGCATGGCGAAGACCTGAAATGGTGAGATGAAAAATTATGATGATGATGATACGATGAATGAGGATGATATATATATATATATATATATATACTAGCTGTTGCCCGCGACTTCGTCTGCGTGGAATTTGGTTTTATCACGCACCCCTATTTTACCCCTCGGAAAAGTAGACTAAGTTACTCCTTGTTAATCAGCAATCTGTCAGTGAAAGTCCCGCTAAAATCGGTCCAGCCGTTTCGGAGTTTAGTCGGAACAAACAGACAGACAGGCAAAAATTGTAAAAAATGATGTATTGGTATATGTACCGGGTATACATCCATATGCACTTAGTAAAAAGCGGTTATTTTAACATTACAAACAGACACTCCAATTTTATTTATTTGTATAGATACGATGATCACACAATTAAATAAATACGCAGTAAAAATTATACATAATGAATTTGACAGAATATTCCATGGTTCGTGTATTTACTTACCTTTCGACAGATTTTCCGCGGAAAAAGTCTGCGTAAATATTCTGGAATCCACACTTAATAATAGTTTGGCTCATAATTTTGATTGAATACTTTTTTATTGTGTTAAAATAAACAATCACCAAAAACGTGCAGTGACTTTTATGCGAATCATATGTTCACTTCTATGAGAAAAAACGACCTCGAGTTGCCGCCGTCAACCAACCGATGGCGTTGCCGTAGCTTGCCACGATATCCAAGAGCCCTATATTCAAAAACGCGCTATCTATAATCTAGAAATAGAAATACGGCGCCGTCTACCAGGTATTTCTAAAACTTAGATGCTAACAAATATTGAGATCAATAATTGAGATAAAAACTACCCTATCTCCCAAGTTGGACCAAATTACAAATGCTTAGAAAATTTGATAACAATTGGTTCAGTAGTTTCGGAGTTTATCGCGAACATACATCGTGACACGAAATTTTTATATATATATATATATATATATATATATATATATATAGGTAAGTTCAAGACCATTTAAATATATTATAAATAAATCCTTATACCGCAATCATAAAATAATAAGTCAGCAATGCTCATGCTTAACATCATGTGCTCGTTTCGTCAGCTAATGAAAAAACTTTATAATAGTTACCGCCTTTAGTTCAAAATCTGCACGAGCTTGCAACATAAAATGGGTGATACTATTCTTATTGGTAGATTAGGTAGGTAAATTTACCATATTGAATAAAATCTAAATATTTGATACCTACCTTACATATGTACCTTTAACATTGATTGGATAATTTTAATATTTTCACTACACTTATAAAGAATTTATTTTTGTGTTTATGGCAATATTGAATCAAGTATCAAAAATAGAGGAAGAGGATTCCCCACGTAATGTTTTTACTATGCTCTTTCTGACAGAGTAGGATGGGTGTATTTTATTTACGAGTGTGAATGTGACGATGATATATACATAAAAATAAAAAGGGACTCATTGTCATTGGTAATGTTTTCCGTTACGCATGTCTGAAAATTGGCTATTTTGTGCTTATTTCAATTATTGAACTAAATTTTAATAGTTAACTAAGAAAATATTTTTGAGACTGTGAAAACAGTGAAACAGGAGGACGATCTTAACATGCACGAATCTAGGGATTCTATGATACCGACAGATTGGCAACTTCAGTGTAGCAAACCTCAAAATAGGCTCGCTATGTTGCTGAAGTGGATGCATTGGAGTGACTGCTCATTCCTGGTGGGCTCAGCCCCTTACCAAAAATTAGTGCCAGCCCACAAGCTCATCCTGGCGTTGGGCTCGCCCGTATTCGAGAAGATGTTCTATGGAGAACTGGCAGAGCAAAATAAACCCATTCCTGTGGTGGATATTAAACCGGAAATCTTCCTAATCATTTTAAAGTAAGTTGTAACTTATTTATTGAATAAAAATTAGTACCTATCAGGACCACAGGCCTGCTCTAATAGAATGATTTATTTTTATAATCCTGCAAATAATAATTTTTAATGAAAATAAGTCACTGTTTGTCACTCTGGTTGTTGGGTGTTCTCACACTAAGGTACCAAACTCATTGTTGACTGGCCTCGCAGTTCAGTTGGTTAGTAACCCTACCTTCTGCACTGTAGGTCGTGGGTTCGATTCCCACCCGGGACAAACATTTGTGTGAGAAACATAGATGTTTATTTTGTGTCTGGGTGTTAATATGTATTATACGTATGAATTTACAAAAAAAAAAAAGTATATAAGTATTGCATCAGTGTCTGGTTCCCATGACACAAGCTATGCTTAGCTTACTTTGTAGCTAGATGACGCTGTGTGGAATGTTTACCATTATTTATTTATTATTTGTACTAAGCCTATGAGACTTTGAAACATCTCATGCATCTGTGATTTCACCGGCACCCATACCCCTTCAAACTGGAACACAGTAATGTATTTTGTTATTAGTTGTTTCAACAGCTTTAATAATAATAATTTGACAGGCATTACAGTTTAGCTGGTAGTACCTCTGTCTTCTGCACTGTAGGTTGTGGGTTTGATTCCCGCCCAGGACTAACATTTGTGTTAATATGCATTATATGTATGAATTTACAAAAAAAAAGTATATATGTATTCTATCAGTTGTCTGGTTCCCATAGTTCAAGCTTTGCTTAGTTTGGGGCTAGATGGCGCTGTGTGAATTGTCCATCAATTATACAACTGCCTTCGGCACTGTAGGCCATGGGTTTGATTCCCACCCAGGATAAACATTTGTGTGACATAGATGTTTGTACCATGTCTGGGTTTTAATATTTCTTTATATGTGGATGTATTTACAAAAAAAGTATAGCAGTAATTCAGTTTTCTATCAGTTATCTGGGTCCCATAGTACATACAAGCTATGGTTAGTTTGGGGCTAGATGGCATTGTGTGGAATGATCAACATTATTTATTTATTTTTGTTTTATTAATTAATTGTGCTTGGTGAATTCTAAAATAAGGTAAATATTTATATTATCTTATGATTTAGGCTAGAACTACTTAAATAAATTGATACAATTTATGTAAACCATTTCAGACACATCTATTCAGATGATGAGAAAATAGAATCTTTTGATGATTCTGCACAGCTTATTTATGCAGCAAAAAAATATATGTTGCCATATCTTAAATTGAATTGCTTTGAATATATTTTAAGCATTTTGAAACCTGAAAATGCCTGTCAGGCATATGAGTTAGCTTGCTTCTATGATGAAAAAAACCTTAAGACTAAGTGCATTGATGTAAGTTTGTTAAAATACATAATATAGGATTAAGTTCAAATTCAAATTCATTTATTGGGTAAAATGGGTTAGTTAACTGCCTGGCGACTCGAATTAGGTATGTTGGTTTGGTATGATGGTAACTTTTGGTTGAATCATCTGCTGAACTCTGCCTATGACTTGCTGCCTTTTTTCACTGCCTGTATTGGGCTGCCAGTGATGGTAAATGAGGAAATGAGGTGGTGCATGGAGTTAGTGCATTTATAAGTGAAACCTGCTTGGCTAGCCACCTACCACCCTAACATACCTATATAAACCACACACTCAAAGATGTGTTCTGTCTGCCTCACTTTATTTATTTAATAACAAAATTCACAGTTCATTTGTATTTAGAATGTTTTTATTACATTCTAAATACAAAGCCAATTACAGATATTACCATTTTGAGGATTGTTATGTAGTTAAATTGACGACAGTCATCTTTAGCATGCAAGTAGGTTAGGTAGCTTAAAACATGTTAAAGGAATTTTCCAGTTCACCAAAAACTACAAGCCTGCTCGCTTAACATCAGATAACATGTAAAATGCAACCCTATCAGATTAATAATACCGTTATTAAACTTTTACAGATATTTAGTCAACAAACTGGGGAAGTTCTCAATGCAAAAAGTTTTCTAGAAGCAAAACTCAGTACTGTTGTTGAGTTGTTTTCACTGAATTCGCTGATGATTTCTAGTGAACTGGACTTGTTCAATGCTCTGGTCAGATATAACGCAGCTATGAAAATTAACTATGCAAACCTTAAACAGAACAATGAGATCAGAGAGCCAGAAGAGTCAGTCGACAATGAAGAGCCAATGTCGGATGAGCAATCAACTCCTGAGTTTTCCAGTTCAGAAGATATTGTACGATTTTTCTTTTCTATTTAGTTCTTATCTACTATATATTGATATTTGTATCCATATTAGCCCTTATGTGTGTGATACATCCTTATACCCCTGCATTAGAATTTGCTGTGTGGCAGTTGACATCGGAAAAAATTTATGATCTAGGTGCCTGCCTAATGCAAGTGATACACAGTCTGTATTACTTAGTTAAGTAATTATTTCATCATTTTCCAGTCTACACCATCCGGCCTCCGGATTCAGACAATACTTGTTGCAAGTTGCAGTCTGAATAGAAATATTTGCTGATGAGTTTTTTTTGCCTTCTAAGGGTTGGATCACAAATGATCGACGGGCATCGGAGTTTTTCATAACTTGCCCCTTTTGTCTATCAAAAACATCATTTAGAACAAGATACAAATGGCCACCGATGCCGTAGGTGCAGGCGCGACCCAACCAATGTTTCTCAATCATTTAACATTAGCACTTTTTGATTATTTCATTTTTTTACAAGTTTTTATTTAGCTTGCAATGTATGTAACTATGTTTGTTCGGGTGGATCTTACAACTCAATTTTGAAGCAGATATCTTCAACCAATTGAGTTGAAATTTTGTATTCACGTTTAATTTGGATGAAAATGCATGGTTAGCTGTGTGACGTCCAGGGAGGTAGTATGTACTTCGTACAACTGGAGGGCTGACTGAGGCCCAAAAAGCGGTCTCGAAAGAGACAACTTCTAGGTCAAGGTGTCCTTGTCTAATATGGTGTAATAAAAATATAATTGTCTATAATGGCAATGTGTGCGAGAGGGAAACCTATACCTTAGAACTTGTCACTTTCAAGACCGTTTTTCCTTACAATAAATTGGTAACGCAAATTGAACTTTATGTCATGCTGATAAAGTATATTTTTAGTTTTTATAATATTATATATAATAAACGTAGTAAGCACTCCTGTTCGATATTATCTCTATGGTGACGTCATTCTAAATCCAGCATGGCGGACTAGTTATTTTCAATGCACTCCTACAATATGGGTATCAAATGAAAGGGCTTGCTATGAATAACTCGAAAAATAAAGTGACATCTCTTAATTCGATATGGCGGACTTCTGAAGGTGGCGAATTAAGCTTTTTATGCTTTCCTCCAATATGGGTATCAAATGAAAGGACTTGCTGTGAATACGAATGTGAATTAGACTCCGTTGCTCCAAACCATTAAAAGCTTGTTTTTAAAAAAAGTTTTTGTAATTTTAATTTATTTCATTCCATTCTTGCCCTGCTCATTTTATTTTACAGGCTAAAACGGATAATATACTAGCGGGCCCAATGACTTACCTGTTCAATCCTTGGACATTAACAAGATACTTCTTCACATTACTTAAAACTACTCTGAATATATCTGGGGAACACAGTGATGAAGTCAAAAATAGTTCCCAAGCAGTACCGCAGGATATAAAAGAAATAAGTAGCGAAGCAGCAGTCTCCACTGTTGCACAAGGAATGGGAACTACAAATGAGGCAGAAAGCACATTCGCTGATGCGGAGGAAGAAAATACAGGTGAGTGATTTATTACGACCACGTGTGACCTGAATGTGCCTGTGTACCTAAGTAATTACTTAATTAATATTGGGCGGACATTTCACTAGCCCCCAAGTAAGCTAAGCTTAGCTTTTATCATGGGAACCAGACAACTGAAACAATACTTGTGTACTTTTTTTTAAATACTTATATTAAATGTAAATGTAATTTTTTACAATTTTGGGAACAAACAGACAGACAGTTGTTTGTTCCGGCTAATCTCTGAAATGGCTGGACCAATTTTGACGGGAATTTCACTGGCAGATAGCTGATGTAACAAGGAGTAACTTAGGCTACTTTTCTGAGGGTAAAATAGGGGTGCGTGATAAAACCGAATTCCACGCGGACGAAGTCGCGGGCAACAGATAGTTTTACATATATTTCCATGTGAAATGAAATGAAATTAATTTTCGACACCAAACACTAATTAATATAAAAATGCAATAACATAGGTAGCACATATAAAACATTTGTCATTTTTGGTTGGACAAACATTGGTACCCAAACTAGGATGAACTGTGGTCACTATCCCCTGTTGAGAGCGTCGTGGTCTAGTGGTACTGACGCCGAATTTTAATCCGGAGAATCAATTCAAATCTCATCATCAGTTCAAATCTCATCATCAGTTCAATCAATCTCAAATCCCTATGTGACCTATGAGTTTTTCGCTTGAAAGATTGATGTGCGCAATATCACGTTCTCAAAACGGTTAAGGCAAACATCGTGCGGAAACCGACATGTCCTAGAACTAAAACTTCGAAGACATGTGTCAAGTGCTCGAAAGGAGCCTCTTTGAGGCGCACTTAAAACCCTTTCACCACACCGGTTCGAGAGATATCCCCTGTAGGAACTATGTAGCCCTCAGTGCCCTCACGGTTAATCAGTGTCATTTTAATTCCAACTTTGTAGAGACAGAAGAAATGGACGAGTTGTCCGTTTACCCAGCTTTGGCTCAGATACGGTTCCTCACCCTAACGCCGGAGAGTTTCGCGCGTGGCCCAGCGATCAGCCCTCTTCTCCAGGAGTCGGAGGCGTTCGCGATCATCATGAATATCGCTCAAAACTACATGGTGCCTATGCCGACAGGGTTCTCTACTAGTAGGAAGCCAAGAACTCGGATAAATTGATAATTAGCAGCTTTGAGATAGCTCTAAGCTAAACTAAGCTAATTTTAATCTTACACCGACAATGGATATTTGTGTTAATTATTCTTATTTGTGACATTCTAAATAAACGATTTGGTAAAGTATAAAACTGATTTATTTCTCGGGTAGGTCAGTTCTGGATTTGAGCGTATCGCGATAGTCAAATATTTGTGGAGTGCCGCTCAAGAATCGAACCCACGACCGACAGCGCGAAAGGCAGGGTTACTAGGTACCAACTGAGCTATGAGGCCAGTCAAATTAGTTTTTCACCCAGGGCAAAAACATTTGTATGACCATAGATGTTTGTTCTGTGTCTGGGTCACACTAACCTTTTATTTAAATGAACATAAAATAATTGATTTCTTTAATAATTCTTTATAGTTTGCATAAAAAAATAGTTATTATTATTTTTGTCCAATAAGTCATGATTCTTCGAAGGCACGACATAGTCACATTATTATTATGATAAAAATGGCATGGTCACCAAAATAAGTTGGTGGTCCCCGCGAGAGAAGACGCATCGATATATACCGTGGTGGGTTTATTAATTGCGATCCTCAGAGAGGACAAAGCGACTGCGATAGTGAGGCTTCTTTTGAAACCTCCCCCAGCGTTTTCAGGCAAATTTACCTTTATTACACGAGCTGAATAAAATCAATAGGCTCTCCCGTCTGTCGCGGCTTAATGAGGGCCGCACGAATGCTTAATAATAAAATAATAATAAAGGGTCTTTATTTGGAACAGTAACAATATACATTTTAAATAGTTTATTTATTTTATTTTTCATACAGTCTACAGCTCTTACTTAAAATTACTTACTTCTTAAAATTACTCATACAGCCAATAACAGATTCTATTTTTTTATATATCCTAGTATTACGACAAACACTCAACTTATATAGTTAAGGACAATATGTCAAAACACGAATTACGTCAATCTTGCTGAAGAACTTTAGTTATATCACGTCTAAAAGCTTCTCTTCTTTTTTCTTCTTCTCTTTTCTTTTTTTATTTTTCTTTAGTTAGTGACACGTTGATGCTTGTAGGAGTATATTACTGTGTCGCAAGCCAATGACAGGGTATATAGAATGTCATTGTCGCAAGCATCAACGCCCCACCTCCGAATAAAGTTATACAAGTTCCACAGGTACAATGTAAAACATAAAAAAATAATAGGTTTTAGATATTAGCTGCGGTGCTGACTGCGAGAAGAGGTTTCATATAAAAGAGGATTCAGCCTCGTCACACGCCACACTGTTAAGACCCCGCAAATTAGTTCTGATTAATCTAGCTTGGTCTCATAGCTCAGTTGGTAGTAGCGCTGTAGGTCAGGGGTTCGATTCCCACCCAGGACAAACATTTGTGTGACGAACATAGATTTTTTTTTGGTCTGTGGCTAGGTTTTATATGTATTATTTTATATTTACAATAACAAGTATATAAGTATTATATCAGTTGTCAGGTTCCTATGATACAAGCTACGCTTAGCTTACTTTGGGGCTAGATGGCGCCGTGTGAAATGTCCACCAATATTATTAATACAAAATAGGTAATTTTACCTGATTTGACACATTTTGTTTTGCAAGTAAATACGCGAATGCGCCTGTCGAAGGCTGATTTCTTCTGCAATGTCCTTTTGTCATCCTAAACTACCCAAATGTTTATCGTAAAGAATTAAGACGGCTTTACTTTCACTTCGATTAATTTTCTGTAATCTTGATCCTTCAAAGATCTTTCATGGCGGTCTCCCCCGAGTCAGATAATTTGATTTTAGGACATGGAAGTTTTACTGCCGCAACGGATATTGGGCTGCCTCCTGCTGGCGTAACCGTTTTTATATCAAACGAAAATGCGTAGTGGGCGTTAACAGATCCTTAATATTAAATTTAAGAAATCAAATCCTTTGTCGTGCTTCGACACTTCGAACAATACCAGTGCACTTATACAGCATACTTTACCCAAACTTGTCGTGTTGCTGGAGCCCCGAGCATCCACGTAGCCGGCGCCCCTGAGTGGGGGCACGGGATCTTGTTAAAGTAGCGGCAGCGCTGTAGCCGCGATTCGGAATAAATGGATTTTCCATTAGACGCCGCATTTTGCCAAGTGAAAGAATACGACGCCGAGCGCCGAGCGCTGCTTGCGAATACATTTTCATAGTTTGCCGAGTATAAGCGTGTCTCCATTTTTTATTCACTTGATTCAATGTTGCTCAATCGGAAAAGAGATTTTATGGGAATTTATTAAAATGATTTGTATTTTCTTTTTATCCCGGCGAGCAGTATTCGAGGTATTATCAAGGTTTGACACGAATGTTTATTGCTGCCTATATCGTCTAAGATGACTTCTAATCTGTCGGTCGTGGTTTGAATCCCATAAAAATATCAGCATTCGGTGAAAGAAAATATTGAGTGAAAATCATATTGTTTAATGTAATATTCGTCTCGTTTGTTGCAACACTTATGAATCTGCCACCAGGAACCTCAAATAAGTAATGAATAATATGATAACTTTACGAATATCAAGTAAAAATAGGAGGATGTGTCAATAAGTCCGTGACTTTTTTACATATGCCGCCTCTTTTGTAAAAACTAAGTACTCTATGGTCAGCAACTATCGTTCAAGGGATTACCTACTGTCAAAGTTAGAAGTCGTTCCAACTTTTAGTTTGTCTATAACAGGCATGGCAGCGGTTGGTAAAAGTAAATAGCGCAATTTTTTGAAAATAGAAACGAGTGAATTACGCTTGTTAAAAATCTGCATTTTTCTGTAAAAAGTTAGCTTTCTATCTGTATTTAATTAAAACGGACTTATTTACTCAACTTGAAACAAACATCCAGGTTTCATTTCCATTTCCATCCGTAACCTAAAATTATGAAGGTTCAAACTAAACTCGTCAAAGGACAAAGTTCGGGAATTTAGAGCCCTGTGTGTGGAGTACCTACATACCTAAATAGATAAGCTCGAATAGTGAATGCCTGAAATGTCGGGAGGGCTTTTACAATTCGGTAGTTAGCTTTCGCATTCTTGCATGTGGCTACGAGATAACGGGGAATACGGGCGTTTTGAGTTTGATTTGCAAGCGGACTCGTTACCTATTACCGACGTGATAAAACTCACGTCTCAGTAGAGTCTTGAGAGCGTGGTGGCCTAGAACTTAGACTGAACTTAAAGACGCCGAATTTCAATTCGGAGATCGCCGGTTCAAGCTTCAAGCAAGGTGGTGTGTAATTACAAAAAAAAAAAATGGTTGTCTGTAAAGTCGGTTTACTGACGATAGTTGAACGTGTCAACGTCTTAAGAAAATACTGATGGAATGGTAGCATTTTTCAAAAGAAAATTTTAATTTCATTTGTTTAATAGATTTTTATGTATATATGCACTTGATACTCGATCAAAACATGTAAATGTAAGTATTAGCAGCTGTCCACGCAGACGCATCGCTCACTCAAGTAGGAGAGAGACGGATGTCGAACGCTGCCGAACGCAAAGGCCGATTGTGCTTCTTTGTCGCTCGTTCCGCGCTCTCGCTTGCACTTGCACAAGCCTTACATGGAACGCCTCAGAGCGAGGTAACGCCGCATGAGTCATGTTTTTTCGTGCGTGCAGCCGGCTCTATCGAATTATAAGACGTTGACACGTCAAAAACCAAAACTATATAAGTATTCTGTCAGGCATCTCGCACCCAAGTTATGCTTAATTTGGGGCTAGTCGGCGTCAAGTGCCCACTAATATTAATATATTTATTAATTCCCTCACAGTCATTAGTTTCAACCATTTTCTCGACCTCTCGACTTGAAACTCTTGCTTACTCTCCATTGGCATTAATACAAAATCTCTTACCCAATGGCCACAGTGTAGAAAAGTAGGGACGGACGGGGTCCAGTAGCACTCTGAACTGTACGTCAGTATTCTAGTTGCACTCTACAACAACCCTTGTGCTTCAAATACTGAATGGCATAGCTTTTTACCCCTGACGGTTTAATCCAATTAAAGTTGAAAGTTGGAAAGTGAAGTGCGCTTTGGCGAAAGAGGTTTCGGTCTATTGAAGAGACGCAAGGTAAGTACTTATCGGGCCTGCCGGGAATGCAGCAATATTTTTACGTTTCATTAATTGGGGATATATATTTATTTACAGTAGAACTCACGCCAAGCTGTGTACATCAGCAGGATTACAATAATAAATAAATATTGGTGGACATTCACACAGCGCCATCTCCAAAGTAAGCTAAGTATAGCTTGTAATATTGAAACCATTCAGCTGTTTTTTTCATAAATACATATAAATAATACATATTAGCACCCACACACAGAACAAACATCTATGTTCGTCACATAAATGTTTATCCTGGGTGGGAATCGAACCCACGACCTACAGCGCGAAGGCAGGGTTAACCAACTGAGCTGTGAAGCCAGTCAAAGTAGTATAAACACTTTTGTACTTAATATTTTTCACATGTCAGTGGGGCCTAACCTTTTCAATGCAATGGGGCCTAACCTTTTCAATGCAATACCCCCAAAAACCAATACAGTTAACAAGAGACCGAATCTCTTCAAAGGACAGCGCGCTAAAGATATCGAGGGCAAAGCATAATTGATTATTTATAAATTCGACCCATGCCGTCCCGTCAGGGAAAGTGACATAAACATCTGTTGTTTATTCATCGAATCCTCTGGTATATCGCTGCAATTTCCCCGGCTATATATCCTCTTAGTTCAAGATCCCGGACCTGGTAAACCTACGTCATTGACAAAGCTTAATTTGGCAACTGGGTAAGTTGTATGAGAAATAACAGGAGTATAAAAACAGACGTTGATTATATATATAAAAATCTAATCGTTGACTATTTGGATAAAGGCATAAAGATAACGAATGAAAATAATAATAATAAAGACAAATGACGTGATGAAGCAAAATATGTCAGGTTCACAGCAGGTGGAAAACCCTAACCTCTGCCTACCTCTCCAGGAAATAGGAGGGATTTTATGTATGTTTGTTTTACGGGATAGGTAAAAATTTGTTATTTGACTATTTTTATGATTCAGCATTAAAAAATACTTACAACCCTAAATTTTCACCCTTCTGCCACCAACCCCTATATTTTTATTGCGATATTAGAAATAATGTTTATGGCAAAACAACGTTTGCGGGGTCAGCTATATATAAAAAGAATAGCTACAACGAAATGATGTAGGTCTGCGAAGAATCGGATCTCGCACTATTTAGTAGCTATTTCTGTCTGTAACGGTCCGCTTTCGTGATTTTCGTCCGCAACGATAAGCAAAGCGACTCGTGAACGCTGCCATCACGCTAACGAATTCTACATCGCAGTTGCCGCTTTGTCTCGTAGGTGTGTAACGGAGGGATTCGAATTGTTATACTGAGCAAATATGGACATGATACTGTGTTAACTGTAGTTTTTTTTTATTTATTTACCAATAATTTACCAAAACAGAAAAGTATGGTTATTAGCCACTAAAAACACAGAGGTTTATGCTAATAGGTTAAGTTCATAAGTTGGACAAGCGTAAGACAATGAAAGCAAGCAAGCTAGACACATTAGTTGTATAACTATACTTGACTGGCCTCACAGCTCAGTTGGTAGTAACCCTGCCTTCTGCCCTGTTGGTCGTGGGTTCGATTCCCACACAGGACAAATATTTGTGTGACGAACATAGATGTTTGTTCTGTGTCTAGGTGTTAATATATGTATTATATGCATGTAATTACAAAAAAAAAACATAAGTATTATATCAGTTGTCTGGTTCCCATGATACAAGATATGCTTAGGTTACTTTGGGGATAGATGGCGCTGTGTGAAATCCACCAATATTTATTTATTCATATGTGCTTTGCCTTTGGTTTTTGACGGCGGTAGCCTAATAGGTAGGAAAGGACTAAATACTTTCACTGTGCTATGTTATACTAAATTTACCTATAAGTCGCAACACATTAGCCATTCAAGTATTACGTAAGCAGAATTTGAGTAGTTTTTTAACCCCTCCCATCCATTGTCAGCAAAAATAAGGAAAGCTCTTGCTCCCCCCTCCTGTGTTTACGAATCAAACGATATCATAGTCACAAATATTAAATGAACTATCTGACTATTTAATATGAAACCTCTATAAATCGGCTTATACTGTCCTACTGTTGGGGTTAGCGTTGCCAGGCGTCCGGATAAAGCCGGACACAGTCAGGCTTTTTGGTTGCGTGTCCGGCCAAATTAGTTGGTTATTGGCTTTTGTTAGGCTTTTTAAATTTGGCCAGTTTCTTTACATTTCTTATACGTTGGTATAAAGAAGACTTGGGTTTAATTCCGAAAAGTGCATACCGCCGATCTATCTGAAATTTGGTATAACGTATTTTGACTTCCTGATCACGAATATCATAACGAAAATTGGCGCAAACGCCATTTTGAATATGAAAAACGAGGGATAACTTCTTTTCTGTTCGGAGTTTATAATCGCGCATTCCTAAACGATTTAGACTATTTTACCTTTGCCCAGAAAGGGTGTGTGTGTGTACTAAAAATTTATATATATATAATATAAGACTAAAAATTTAGAGGTGTCCAACATTTTTACCAAAATGTCCGGCTAAACTAGCCGGCCTGTCCAGCTTTTCGGTTTTACGACCTACCAACCCTAGTTGGGGTGAACTGTGATAAGGTGAGCGAACCACAATCCGCTCTGCCTCGGTGGAATTCCTACGCTCATCACAATTTCATTATATTTTTAATAGGACACTTCTTTCTTTTATACTGTTTACTCCTTACTAAGTATACCTTAGAAACTTAGTTACGTTGTGTCGTATAAGATTTGTCCTGGCAGTCGATGAAGTTTGCCGGTGAAATTACAGCCACACTTGGAGACATTTCAGAGTTACAGGCGCATACAATACGACTTGGGTTTTTCTACTTAAGTAGGGGAGGACCTAATACATATTGCTGTCATCATGGGCAGAGGTTACTTAATACTGGTGGGCCATATCCTCCTTCCGTTACTGAAACACATACAAAGGAGCTGTGACCCCTGATTTTAATTAAAAATGTGTTTAGAACGGCACAAATAATAACTAAGCGGATATGGGATTCGTTTTTCATAATCCAGTTCACGCTATTACAGACACAAAATTCCAAAAGAAGGTTTCATTTACTTGGGAATGAATCTAAGTATTTAATGCAGGTAATGTTACTTTATAAAAAAAATAAACTTGTTTATAAGTTTTTCTTTAAAATTGACTACGCCGAAGCGTAAAACTTGTCAAAAATATGTTTCTCATGTAAGTGAAATTGTTACTTTTTGAGAAAAAATGATCTTTAACCATAATACCTAGTATACCTAGAGATTTCAATTCCTAGGTTTGATGGAATTCGGCCAGTGACCTGAATATGGCTGCAGATTTGCAGATGCACCGGCACTAGCGTTCGGAAATTGGTTGGAACGCACCTGAGATGTTATGAATAAATCAATAGCAATGGACGTAGCACTGGATATTCAACGGATTCTTGCTCCCAACTTAGCAATAACGTTCAAGTTTCAAAATTACGACTAAGTAAGCTAGCTATAGAGTACAGTTTGTACAGAAGAGAAACTTATGTGACTGCAACAGCTATCGAAAAACTCTGGAACGAAGACATTTTTAACATTAAGAGCCGTAGAACTCACGCCAAGTTCGTCTCGGGAAGTACTGCCACCATGCCCATTTCTGCCGCCAACAGTAACGCATTCGCGTTACTGAGTTCCGCTTTGAAAGGTGTGGTTGCCGGTGAAATTACAGGCACATGAGACATTCGACAACATGCCAGTTAAAAAAATATTATTTCTTGCTAGAATGGATTAATTGGTCATTATTCTCACTACGCTGAACGGCCCAACCTTGAGATAAATGCATTTAAGTAAGGCATTGTTACGTTAGATAACTCAAAAACGTTTTACTTCGCTTTTTCAATTGAAAATAGATTTTAAGTTCTCATTCGCACGGTCGAAAAGGCTCGATAGTTATGAGGTCAAAAATTGTCGCATTTACGCATCACACAACGCGATTTACTAGGTTAGTAGGTCGAGATATAAAAATGTTTTGTTTTGTAAACATGTGTGCTGTTTGGAATGTTTTTGTTACAATCTTGTTTGTTTAGTAGACCGTTTACTTTTATTTGATGACAAATATGGAACTGAACAATTGGGCGTCATTTGAACGAAGAATCCGACTCATTGTCAGATGATAATGGTGCAATTAAACTAACGTCCAACCACCGACAGTGAAAAAAATTAATACGATTTAAAACAAAATGAAGTCATACTATATTACTATTTATAGAAAAGAAAGGAACAACTGATATATAGGTATACTTTCATTAGAATTTTGTTATAAGATACTATTTTGGATTACAAACAGACACTTAAATTTTTTTGTATATGTTTTTCATACATACGTTGTTGATCTTGAATAGTTGACAGAACATGAGATGTATATATAGTACCTGAAACAAAAGGAACATTCAGATTAAAACTAAAAGATATTATAAAGGGATCTATTATCGCTATATTACTTTTATAATTTACCTGACAGAATGAGTCACATGTTTTGTGGAGTGATGTGATTGAACGAGCAGTTCGTCTAGGGAAGTACTGCTACCACGCCCATTTCTGCTGCTAAGCAGTAAATGCATTCGTGTTACTGTGTTCCGGGTTTAAAGGTGTGGTTGCCTTCATGTCAGAGTTACAAGCGCATACGATGCGACTTGGGTCTTAATCCGGAATACATTAACGCGAATGCATTACTGCCTGGCGGCAGAACTGGTCAGTACTTCCCGGGCGAGCTTAGCATACGTTCTAGTGCCGCTAAATGGGGTGTGCTAATATGGTTAGCACAATTTTGATGAACCTTGAACGTTAGCCAGAATTAGCTATAACGAAGCTAAGCGTTATCTTATATTTTTAATTTGCCTACTAATGACTTTTCCAAACAATTTCTTTTGAATTCTCTGGAAATTATTTTTTTGACTTACTTGTGTTGTGCAGTCACAAGATTTGCAATGTATTTACAATGCATGAATATTTACTTAACTATACTTTTGATATTAAAGTTTTTTAGTATTCGTGCAGTCTCTTCTAAGACCATGACTAGGTAGCATTTAAGTATAAATATAATGTCAACAGAAAAATCCGCATTTTGAAAATAAATAATTTTTTCCCGAATATGAATGCGCCAAAGAACAATGCTTCTCCTTTGATGTATTGGACAGAATAAATGAATATATCACAATAAAGTCCATTTGATCATTCCCTCATCCGATATCAATTCGCCTTGGCCGATTGCTAATGCTAGCTGTGCCGCCATCTTGCCACAGGACTAGTTAGGATCAGCTGGTTCACTAGTAAGAAGAAATTCCTTTTCATGTCTTAGCTATATGTGGAGCTGGTAGTTTTTGTTAATTAATCCGGAAATAAAACTGAATTTGTCCTTCACCGTTCCTGCTCAGCTCATCTATAAATGATGTATCTTACGGCGCTCAATCTAAAAGACGATAATTTAATATTTTATTTAATATTTTTATTGCAGAAGTACCTAGCAGTAAGGTTTCTGTAACGGTATGTGAATTATTATTTCTATTACGTACTTTATATTTTATAAGGGAGGCAATATTATAATAATTCAATAAAATACCTGTAAAAAATAGTTATATATATAAATAATATTTTCAACACACAACTGAGAGCTATTTATGTGATAAACTGTCATTATATTGCCTGTAACTCGTAAGCTTTAAGCTCTAAATATTTGAATAAGACCCAAATGTACACTTAGTTATGCAATAAAATATCTTGTATCTTGTGTATACAGTGCCACAGCAATGCTCTGACAAAAACAGTAACTTACTTTACATAAGACAAATGAATCTCTTCTCTATCCTTAATATCGTGAGGAATACGACGTAAGAAAATATCTGGGACTGGAATACGTGGCGTGGGCCAGCCTTGGTTTCAAGTAAGCCAGCTATCTCTACCATGAGCTGTGTGTTGTCCAAGTCCATGCATTCGTTACCATACCAATACATAGAACAGAATACATATTAATAAACAATCAGAACTAAGTTATTTGCTTAATTGGAAGTCGTTGTGTGGGATTAACAATTCAGCGCCAAGTGTAAAGGAAGCACTGGTGAAAAAGCTTGCTTACTTACTGCTGATGAAAATATATTCATCATTTGGAAACGCAATTTGTGACTAGTAAGTGACTTGGTGGTTCTTTATTTATATATTATCAACTGCTTACTGCACTAACAGTGTACACCAGCAAGTTCAGCAAACTGTTGACAAATAAGGTTATATCTAAATAACATTAGCATTTAAATGATAAATCCCCATGGTCTGATGTCGCTCTGCTCAACACACAAAAGATGTTGTAATATCTTATTCCAGTATTTGATGTAGTTATAAATACTACATAGATTTAAGTACTCGGATTGTTACATGGATTGTGCTCGTGAAAAAGAAAGAAATGCCTCTTTTAGGGGTTTCTTTTCTGTTCTACCCCATGGAGGGTCGGATAAGGTTGGAACAGGTGTCAAACTTAGCGATAAATACGCGTGACCTTATTTTTTGAATATTATTGACGTTTCCAAGCCATTTCTTTATGAATTCTATGGAAATAATGTTTTTGACTTTGACTAAATTTGAAAATATCTTAAACATGTTGCCAGAAAATCGTTCTCATTATCATTATGATGATTGATTATCTATAAAAATATCAATGTCCAGGTTCTAAGAAGCAAAGAATTGAGCATATTTAAAGTCTGGGCCGTAGGAACAGCAGCATCTGTGTTCTGGAGAGTTAGACAGCAAGCATTCAGCCGGCATTTCGCTATACGTTTTGTTTTAAATGTTTGTTTATTACGAGGAAATTACAACTTACTACTTACTTAGTACTTTTAGATCAATTCACGTTTCCAAACTTTCCAACACAAAACCACACACGCTGTAGTGGGAAAATTATCTCTATTATTGCCTTTCTTTACGTACGCCATACGTATTTTGTTCGATCAACTAAAAATAGGTTTATATCTTCGTTGACAAATGAGTTCTGTTATATATAATTGTTATTTTAACGATTTCATGTTGCTGTTTAGTCATGTTGTCTTGCAGTTTTGTAGCAACAAAACTTTATTTAATAGGTAGGTTGTCGTGAATCCATTGTGTGTGAGCGCACTTTAATCCTAATGAGCTTACTTAACACCTTGATTAATTACATGGAGCTAAGTATTGTTTTGTCTGTCTTGTCTTCAGATGACTACCGGCAAACAAAATATTGATAAAATTAGAAACTGTATCCGGAAACGAAAACTGAAAGCAAAGTATGAACCAACGTCCAGGATTACAAAACTGTCAACATGAGCTCCTGTGATCTTACCCATAGAGTTGAATTTCGTGCGCAGTCTGAATTTATTGTGATAATATTTCAGGGAGCTATATCATGGCTGGTTAGATTACGCTGATCACGCGACAGACGGTGCCGGTTATTTATTGGTTAATGCCGCACCTGAGATCACCGCGATACATTCTCCTGGAATGACATATTTTTCGGATTTCTAACGTGAACTTTACGTCGACATAAACGAGGAGACGGGATAAATTCTAGCCTCTTTACAGTCCCCGCGACATTGATTTCTTTGAAGTGTAACTTATTAGGATTTGATAATCGTTAAGTGAACGAGAATTTACAAAAGTTTTAAAGCTGCGTCAAGTTTATGCACATTTCGTTACATGAGCGAGAAGAATGATACGTACAGAGGAATAGAAAGAGAGCTATATATTACGAAGCCACGAAAGCGGAACAAAAGAGAGCGACGTGTTTACACGATACAAAGTAATAGTATACGAAGTCGCTCTACACTACTCGCCGAACTCGCTCAAGACTACTCGCCGAACTCGCTCAACACTACTCGCCGAGGGGACAAGTACAGATACCTAAGGAGAGGGGCCCAATAATCTGCAAATGAATAATGTCCCGCTCCGGGTCACCTTGAATAATTTATACCCCCAATTGAGCCGAAAGCGGTCCTCTCCCCTTCGTACACTTACTTTCGTTTAATTGGTTTTGGAAAGTTTAAAACATATAGGTAAGTATGTAGGTACACTATAATACCGAGATTATATTTCCTTTGTGTACATTTAACGCGTTTTGTGTTAACCTTCCTATGTATGGTGTACGCCATGATGTTTTCTCTAAGCAGTTAAAATGTTGCTCTTAAAATGTTATAAGTAAACCGTCAATGGTATTTCTCTAAATAGTAAGAATAATAAGAACAGTAATATACTCATATTTTTCAGTAACCAAAAAACGATATTTCTTTAAAAAAACTACGTGTTTGTTTGAGAATCTCGATTGTCTAAAGTAAACAATCCAGAACATTCTCTTTTTTAATATCCACCGTAAAATTTCCATAGACAATATTGGCACGTTTGTTGCTGCTCTCGAAGGAGGCCGTAAATGTGATAATGTTGCAATATTAGGATTTACAGCGCACTTAGTGTCAATGAGCCCAGAAGAGACAAAATACAGTACAGGTGCAAGCAGTAGGAACATTAGGAAAACACCTACATATCAGATTTTTTTTCATTCATTCCTTAACCGACCCCTGCAGCAAATGATTACCCATATATTTCGAAATCAACGAACTTTTAGAACTTCTAAGTTACATTAAAAACAATGGGATATAGGACTGAAGGTATCTAAGGAGGAGGTTCCGAATTTAAATCAGAAATACTCCGGTAAGTGACTAAAGTGACTTAATCATAATATAATGGCTTTATTATTGTATGATGAATGTAATATACATTCATAGGTAGAATTATACTTTGACTGGCCACACAGCTCAGTGGCTCAGTAACCCTGCCTTCTGCAGGTCGTGGATTTGATTATCACCCAGGACAAATATCTGTGTGACAATCACAGACGTTTGCTTCGTGTCTGGATTATGTATTTACAAAAAAAAAAAACACATCAAGATCAGTTATCAGTTGTCTGGGTCCCATGATACGAGCTATTCTTAGTTATTTTGGGGCTAGATGGCGCTGTGTGAAATGTCCACCAATATTATTACCATACACGTCTATGGCGTATGCAGCATCATGATATATTGTGTGATCAAGCGGAGCTCTTAAGAAAATCCCGCACAGCCAGCCCTCGTAATAGATTGCGTAAAAATGAACCGTAACGCAGGCACCGCCTTAACCGCCAGTTTTAGATGCAGTTAAAAGTAATTCCCCTGCTTTTAGTACAGATTTCGCTGGCGATGTAAAAAATGGAAAGGTGCCTGTAAATTCTTAATTGACCTATCGTTATTTACTATTTATTTTGACAATATTTGCGCTGGCTTCGTATTGGGTTCGCGAATTTCCTCGTAACATAAAATGGGATTTGTTTGGAAAGAAAAACAACCCGAGCGAAGCCTTGCCTTTGTTATCTAAAACGAGAACGAGCTTCATGGAATCAAAAATCATAGAGTTACATAAAGTCGTGTTGGCTTCCATTAAGGGACTGTTACAAATCAGTGGTTTTGGTAGTTATGATGTATTTTGGTAATGCAGAGACAGTTCGCAAAAACACTTCCTTAATATTGCGTTTTACCTTAAAGAAGCGTTTAATCCCAACTGAAATGGCGACTCAGTGTTTACTTGAGATAGTAAAATCGATATTATCCACAACACAGGGAATCCTAGTGTGGGGGCTAGTGCACATTCTTGCACTGTTATTCAGTCTGATTCAGTTTCAGTACTCAAATACCGTGTTACCTTAAGTGCTACGATGTAATGTTTTTTTGGAACAAATAAAAATAAATTTATTAAAATAACAAATAAAAATAGATTGACTCCAAAGAAAAATATTTTACAAAAGAAAGTTAGGTAGACGCACAATGGGAGGCATAAAAATGAATTAACCATTCACGTAGCTATTTGGAAATCGGCAAGTTTAATTTCTGTACACTTAATTGCAAAACAGCTACGAATCGATAAAATGTCTAATAACCAAGTAAAATCAGAACAGCGAATGTAGGAAGCTTTTATCTAACAATTTACTGCAGTGAACCGCTCTAACTCAGCAATTAGAACCAAATGACATAGCTGCAATAAAAACGACATTCGGATACTAATGTTTCTACTGAAAAGACAATTAGACGAAAGTACGAAACTGTATATTAAACGGGCACGCAGCATTTACTCGTACATCTGGAAACAGACAATAAATTAAGAGTACGAGGTAAATAGACAAAAATGCTTTAGCATCTATACACATAAGTAGTGGCCATCGTCATAATATGAGAAAATCGATTGTAAAGGAAAAAGAACCTTATTTAAACATGTTATATCCTTCTTTATTCCTTGCACGAATTAGTTCCAGCAAGTGTAACCCTGATATACCTATCCGAAGTTGCGGGAGTAATGTGCCGTAACAAGACTGATCGGTGTAACATTACAAAGATTGGATGGAAATTGCTAAAAAAATTGCGGAAATTTACAAACACAAGCTCGAAAACTCATATCCGCTCCAGGAATTACATTCAGATTTAATCTTGCAGAATCTAATTAGGACGTCGCATGACATTCTAATTTATCTTTAGGAGTTGAAAATTCAGCATTAGGAACCCAGCCCAATTACGAGAATGGATATTTCTGAATTAGTATCAGATTGCTTTGAGGTCGGGCTTTTATTCGTGGAACAAGAGACATCAGTTTATCAAATCAAACGTTCAAGTACCAGAAAGCTGACTGAGTGATGTTAGTAATTCAATTTGATTGACTGACATGATGTTCGACCCGATGAACTCTTTTCGAGATGATCCTTTCTGAGCCGCGGTAATCATCTTTATCGAGACTGTTTTAGGTACCTACGTCGTAAAAGTGATTTGTAAAATGGTTGACCTATTCCACTTTCTTGTAACCTTGACTGGGATTTTTTCCTCGCCAGTTGGGGTTCAGCCAAGTGTTGTTTGGAGAACCTTGGTTCACGCAAGAACCAAAGATGACCTTGCCCTGGAGGCTGGAAGGGAGCCATCCCATGCTTTTGGCCCACTGAACTCCACCAAAAGTTTGGCAACTTATATTGGCAACTTTCGCCTCTCATTCGGAATAACACAGCTGTTAAGTAACTTTATGAATAAAAAAAGTAATTTAATGCTACACGATCCGACAAATAAGATTCCGATTAAATCATTATGATTCATGTCTACGATACAATTTCGAGATTGTTTTTACAGAAATGTGGAGACAAATTCCTGCGGACAAAGAAAACAGCCGTAATTTTATATCTTCAAAAGGAAAATAATTCAATGGACATAGGGCGATTTTGTGCGTAGTTTCGGAGTGATGACCAAATACTTTAGAACTTCGGCCAGTATAGAGGGATAAAGACAGTTTTGGTCAGAGATTGGTGCGGGTTATTTGGCGACGGTTTTATATCGAAAAACTTTATATGAGGAGGAGAGCGAAGTTGATAGTATATATACGAATATCCCCACAAATTTTCAGAAGAAATTGTGTTAGAATAAGTATTTCTGTAGTATTTTTGCGACAACTCTTTGACAGCAGGATGAGATAATGAATCCCTGATAATTAAATTGATGCATAATCGGCGACAATTTGTTTTTTATTTTATATCAGTAAATTTATTATTAGATTACAGGCTACACATTATATGAAGCCAATACTAAAATGAAATATAATAATTATATTAGTGGAAATTTCACACAGCGCCATCTAGCCCCAAAGTAAGCTAATTATAGCTTGCATTATGGGAACAAGACAATTCATACAATACTTATATAGTTTTTGTAAATATTACATGAATAGAACCCACGACATACAGCGTAGAAGCCAGGGTTACTACCAACTGGGCTACAAGGCCAGTCAATGCTACATATTATTTATGAAGCCAATCTAATTATTTGTCTTAAGCGACACCTCTAGCCTAGCCAATGCATGAGCAGGCTTAGCAATCTTGTGCGTTTAAAACTCTTAATATCATATCCCTCGACATACCGTTGATATTGACTGACGTTTTGAAACATAGGTACAAATACGAAAGGGTGAAAAGATTTGTAAACGTCTGCGATGGAAAGCGTAGAGTGAATGTAATGTACCATTCGCAACTCCCGTTGTATATTTAGTTTTGTTTCATCTGATTGAAAGCCGCAACGTGCCAAGACTTACAAACGGTCGAGTTGGGTACTTGTTCCTGGTATGTAGTACGAGAATGTAGTATCCACTCTACATACCGAAAGTAGATCAATTTAGAACGACGGTAGCGAGTTAATGCTTAAATTACGACAGGCCTCACAGCTCAGTTGGTAGTAACTCTGCCTTCTGCGCTATAGGTCGTGGGTTCGATTACCACCCAGGACAAACATTTGTGTGACGAATATAGATGTTTGTTCTCTGTCTGGGTGTTAATATGTATTATATGTATGTATTTACAAAAATAATTATATATGTATTCTATCAGTTGTCTCGTTCCCATTGTACAAGCTATGCTTAGTTTGGGGCTAGATGGCGTTGTGTGAATCGTCCACCAATATTATTATTAATTTACACTGTTCCATTTCTACCATGTGTTAAATACACTAATCTAATCAACACATCTTCTTAACTGATAATACGAGAACAGGTTCAAAATTCACATGCAAATTTTGATCTAACAAACATATAAACATTGCATATAAATAAAATCTTGTAAAAAGGACATTTTCTAAAAAAATGCAGCGTTATTAGGACCAATAATAGACCAAAAGGACACTTTTTCGAAAACTGTTTTGTCGCTTATTTCCCATAACGCTACATTTAGCGGCGATAGGTACAAAGCATATTAAAACAATGCCGCTTCATTTGATCATTTCGGGGCCCACGTTGCTCGCGTCCGTAGGTGATGACCCATCGAATCCCTACACTTGTCCCCCGGTGCGAAAGGAGCAACCAAAAGTAGCAGTAGAACTTGTGCTAAGTTGCCCTAAGTGCCCGGAGAAGTACTGCCACCACACCTGGTAATCTGCCGCCAAGCAGTGATGCACTCGTGTTGCTGTGTTCCGGTGGAAGGGAGTGGGTGCCGGCGAAATAGCGGGCGCGTGAAATGTAACATCCCCGTCTCGGGGTGATAGACGCAACGCAATGCGACTGAGTCATCTCGTACTTGGTGGAGAGGACTTGAGTGGTATTGCTGTTGTCCATGGGCGGCGGTTGCCACTTAACATCAGGTGGGCCGTCAGCTCGTTATATACCCTACATTATATTAAAAAAACTGACCTCTTTGACTTGTATATTTTTAGCCCGTAGACGCTATATATGTAGGTAAATGTGGTTGAAGTCTGCACGCTTCTAAGATTATTAAGTAAGCTCGTAGCTACTTTCATGTTCTTGCTAATGAAAGGTTTTTTTGTAGCCGCAACTGACTTTGAATAGGAATAGGGCTGTGCTTCCTCTTTGCTATCATTAAAACTAACATTTCTAAACTACATTTTTCTGACTGGCCTCACAACTCAGCTGGTAGTAACCCTGCCGCCTGCTCTGTAGGTCGTGGGTTCGATTCCCACCAAGGACAAACATTTTTGTGACGTCTGGGTTGATATGTATTTACAAAATAAGTATATAAGTATTATATCAGTTCTCTGGTCCCCTTGATACAATCTGTGCTTAGCTTACTTTGGGGTTAGATAGCGTAGTCAAAAAAATAAAGTCAAAGCCAAAGTCAAAAACTTTATTTCCATAGAATTCGTAAAAAAATGGGTTGGAAACGTCAATAATATTCAAAACATAAGGTCACGCGTACTTATCGCTAAGTTTGACGCCTGTTCAAATCAAATCCGACCCTCCATGGGGAAGAATAGACAAGAAACCCCTAAAGGAGGGCTTCCTTTTTTTTTTCTTGTAGCAATCTGGCTACTTAGATCTATGTTACATTTATGATTACATAAATGGAGGGCTTCCTTTTTTTGTGAGCACGATCCTTGTAAAATCTGAGTACTGAAAATTAGAAAAATATGATTGTGGCGTTTTTCCGTCAATGTCCGAAGTTCCCGCTTCTGCAGATGACATCCTTGGAGATAAAAGGATTAATTAGTCGTACAGATCCGCACTTGTGTAGTTTTTACGATGCTTTTGAGTCGTATCCGCGAGTTTGCGGAGACAATTGTAGCTACTATAAAGGCGGGTTTATGGGCGCTGCAGTAAACACATGTCCAGCTAATAGCGACTGTAGCCAGCCTCGTAAACGCCTTGAACGTAGCTATTGGGAAAGTGTCGCCATCCGTAGGTCTTTAGTGCTCTCCTGATGGGTTAATGTGTTCACTGAGAGAAATCACTCAGGAGACAACCTATAGCTTAAGTTTAGATCTAAGACAATCCGCAAAGCTTTACGACTCCTATCATGAAGTTGGGAAAGTCATTAAATAAATAAATAATATTGGTGGACATTTCACACATCACCATCTAGCCCCAAACTAAGCATAGCTTGTATTATGGGAACCAGATGACCGATAGAATACATATATACTTTTTTGTAAATATATACACATAAATACATTTTAACACCCAGACAAAGAACAAACATCAATGCTCGTCACATAACTGTTTGTCTTGGGTGGGAATCGAACCCACGATCTAGAGCTCAGCAAGCAAAGTTACAAATACTAACCAACTGAGCTGCGCGGCCAGTAAAAATTGCCGTTATTATCTTTTTGGACAAAGAATAAACCAAGCAAAAAAGCAGACAGCAGTTACAGATACAAAAGTAATCACATATGGCTTGCATTTTACCCTTGAGGTACGGAACCCTAAATATGTGGAACTTTCAGAAAAAAATATGTAGGCAACAGCTTATCGGTTGAACATCGGCCAATAACGCTGAAGCAGCCATTGACAGAATCCAATCAGCCAATGGATGATAAGCTCGCAGATTAGCCTTTCAGAGCGAAAAGAAATTTTGAAATTTTGAATTGAAATTCATAGCGCTCAATTTTCTTTTTATTAAGTCTAGGTTCCCAGCGTATCTAATCTGCTAGTAAAATAGTTATAGGAATCACTTAGTATAAGCTAAAAAAAAGCGTTTTCGTTTTAGTAGTAATATATTTTAGCATCAATTTATATTGTAATTGATGGAAATTCACACAGCGCCATCTAGCTCCAAACTAAGCTAAGAATAGCTTGTATCATGGGAATCATGGGAACCATACAACTGACATAATACTTTTTGTAAATACATACAAATAATACATATTAACACCCAAACACGGAACAAACATCTTCGTCACACAAATGTTTGTACTGGGTGGGAATCGAACCTACGACGTACAGCGCAGAAGGAAGCGTTACTACCAAGTGAGCTGTGAGGCCAATCAAACCTATTTTTTTTTTTAGTATTCCGGTTTTAGGTATCCGACACGTTGAATCAAAACGCTAACTTACATTTCTATCCTATGCTATCTATCCTTATGCCTACTCTGGTTATACGTAGGAGTCGATAAATCACTCGGTGGAAGAGATCGCGCGATTTCAGAATTTTCAACGGTTGCTCACAATAGCCTCTAACGAACTTGCTTACTTGCATTCCCGACGTGCGCTGACTACAATATCATCTACAAAGTTTACAAAATCCTGACTAAAGATTAACCTTGTACCGTTCTGTGGGATTATGGACCGGAAGCGCTCAACGCGGCAGCCTACCCAAGAAGCTATTCCCAATTTCAAGGTAACGCTCTGAAGGAAAGAAAATAGGTCGTTTCTCTTATAAATATCAGGCGGGTAAGTTCAAGGTAGTCAAAGTCAAATTATTTCCATAGAATTCATAAAGAAATGGCTTGAAAACGTCAATAATATTCAAAACATAAGGTCGCACGTTACGCTAAGTTTGACGCCTGTTCAAACCCTATCCGACCCCCCGTGGGGGAACAGACAAGAAACCCCTAAACGAGGGCTTCCTTTTTTTTTCGCGAGCACGATCTTTGTAGCAATACTTAGATCTATGTTACATTTATGATTACATAAAATACTAAAATAAGATATTACAAGATATTTTGTGTGTCGTTAAATTTATTGGCTTCCATTAACTGATTAGTGACTGGCTGTGCTTTCCATGTTTATTATTCCTTCATGAGCCAAGCCGATCATTTAACAGATCGAAAAAATGTAAGTCGAAGCCAAAAATTTTAATACCATAGAATTCATAAAGACGTAGCTTGGGAATGTCAATAGTTTGGAAGGATACGAAGTAAGTCTAGTAAGTAGGTAGGGATATAAAGTATTCTATCAGTTTTCTGGTTCCCATAGTACAAGCTATGCTTAGTTTGGGGCTAGATTGCGCTGTGTTGTCCAACAATAAAAAAATAATAAATAAATCTTATTGTGGTTAAGTTGCAGGTACATAAAGATACTTATATACAAGAAAAAAGCAGGAAAATATAAAATTATAATAGAAAACTGCGGATTAACGAACGCACAGTTAAGTATTAGAAATGACTCCGGGCACTGAGCTAGCTAAGTCAAAGCTCAGCTTGACATGAGTCTCCACTCAGCCCGGAAGTACCTAAGCGAGGATCGGTGATCCGATTTAAAAGTACCTTCCGCCTCGGGTAAATTACATATTATGATAAAGCGAGAGATTACAGCGAACGATTTTTATTATGACAACCATTTTTGACACCCAATAATTAAAAATAAATATAGTATGTCAAAGTTTCACTGATCTCACAACTCAGTCGGTAGTAACCCTGCCTTCTGCGCTGTAGGTCGTGGGTTCAATTCCCACCCAGGACAAACATTTGTGTGACGAACATTGATGGTTGTTGTGTCTGGGTGTTAATCACTCAATGTCAATCAATGTTCGACACACAAATGTAAAATATATATATATATATATTTATTAGTTAGTTAGTATTAGTTACCGTCGGTAGTAACCCTGTCTACAAGCCGGGTAGATAGGTCCTGGGTTCGATCCTGGCCGGGGCAATACTTTGGTAAGCATAAAGTTTCTTTGGAGTGGAAGCCTAGTGTAGGTGTATATCGTTATTTATTATTCAACACAAATCTGCTTAGATTTCTTTGAAATGATTTTCATTTTGATTAGTCATTGATAGATAAGATATCTTAATAACAGAAATACTAATAGGTAATATCTACCAAGATTTTATTTGTGCCATTAAGTTATTGAATGATCAAGATGGCCCACCTGTTGTTAGGTAACCTCTGCCCATAAAAGTCTTTTCCTACTAAAGTCTAAGAAGACCCAAGTCGCATTGTATTGCACCCGTAATTTTGAGACGTGAAGATGGAACGGCAACCACACATTTCAAACCGGAACACAGTAACGGTGGCAGAGATGGGTATGGCGGCAGTACTTCCCCTGACGAACTTAGCATAAGTTCTACTGCTACTAAAACTTACCTCAGTATAAGCACTTAGTTTAAAAGATAGGCATGATATTAGGAACCACTACATTAAATAGGAAAACGGCAACCCGCATAGTAACTAAATTGATTTTACGAACAAATCGGGCGAGAAATTTCGATTATACCTTCGAGGTCTGAAGCTCCTATATTTACCTTATTCTTACAGATTTACGTACAAAATAAATATAGGGTCACTCGTGGCCCAATCACGCTGCCAAACCCCCGATACTTGGGGTCTTAGGGGGCCAGCGACGCCGTCCTAAATAAACTTATAAGTTCGCTACTGGTACGCTAAAATGTTAAAGATGTGAATAAATTGCCTTACTTTTTATATATCTACGGCAGGGTAGGCGTGTACACTGCTTATATAGGTCAACCAGACAACTCAGTCCTCGTCTGCGGCGTAAAGTTAGAACTAAGACAAGTCACAAAGTCAGCTAGACGCAGGCACCTCCCTGTCATAGTCTATACTGCTGGATATGACTGAGTTATCTGGTTTGTCTGGAGGTAATAGTTTCCAACGTTGTTTCTGCAGGACTAAAAGTGGTTTAATGTAACTAGCAGATTACCTACCTGATTTTAAGTGGCAGCTGCCCACTACAAAAGCAAAATCACTTGGTTCCTCCACTACTTAGATGTAGAAGACTTAAATTAAATGGTATTTGAGACGTAAAGGTGAAAATACTCATGTGTAATTTCACAGGCGACCTCCCAAACTGGAGCGTAGCAATGCGAATGTGTTGCGTATTTACATTATTGATTCGAGGCACAAATAGGTATGATGGCAGTTGTTCCCTGAACGAGCATGACGATAGTTTTAGTCTGAACTGATCCAAGTTTAGAAGATTAACTGTACTGATAAATCACCGCGGAAGAAAGTGACTTCTTATCCAAATAGATCTGCTGTCGAATACAATCAGTCAATCAGTAACATAAACTGAGATTAGCGCATTAAGAACTCAGTGGGAGGCACAGAATTATCTACATAGAGGTACATGTACAAGAATAATAAGATTTATAATAAACATAAGTCTGGTAATGTTTCTTAATATAATTATTTAGAAGGTTTATAGTCACTGATCTCAGAAACTCATGTAATTTTTTTATTTTATTTTTCATTTCATTTCATTAATTTTCTAACTGCCAAAAACCACCCTGTAATGTTAAACGCGCCTAAATATAATAAAATCGTTTATGCAAACCGACGACTATGCTTGCGACAGCCAGTGCTCGGCCGCTAGGCCGCATATGCGGCGCGAGTAATATTTGTTTTCTTTTTATTTGATACAGTTATGGAACGAACCGAAGGCCCACCTGGTGTTAAGTGGTAACCTCGGCCCATAACAACCGATGTGACTTGGGTCCTCCCTACTAGATACGACAAGACCCAAGTCGTACCGTATGCGCCCGTAACTCTGAGACTTGTAGGTGGAATGTCTCATGTGCCTGTAATTTCACCGGCAACCACACCTTTTAAACCGGAACATGCGAACGCATTTGCTTGGCGGCAGAAATGGGCATGGTGGCAGTACTTCCCCGGACGAACTTGGCGAGAGTTCTACTGCTCTTAATAGCGCGACATCATGCAATCCTCGTTCCTAAGGTAACGATTCTAAAAATATGTTAATTACCTATAATGTTAGTCAGGTAACGGCACGTGGATATTGCTCACTTTGTCTTGATGTTCAAATAAAGTTGTAACACACCGGGATACCCGAAATTGTTGGCCGAACTCTCTCGATACTGTTCTGCAGTTATAAATTAATTAGCAATCACCCCGGTGTTCCAACTTCGTTTAGATTTCACAGAGAGTATAATATACAGTAATATAAGTTGAAACAGTAAATAAACTTGAAAAATAAATTTCACTGCTAAATTTATATTATAAAAACTCACTTTTAATACGTATTATATGTATGTATTTACTAAACGAAAGTATTTATGTATTTTCATAGTTGTCTGGCTCCCATAATACAAGTTATGCTTAGTTTGGGGCTAGATGGCGCTGTGTGAATTGTCCACTATTATTATTTACCAATTGTCCATTATATATCCTGGTTTGAGAGTTTCATTGCTATGCATTCTTCATGCAAGCAGAAAAAAACCTTTCAAAGTGATCAAGAAATAGAAATGAAAGAAATGAGTATTAGTTATTATAGAAATAAATAACACAAATTACATATTTACATACCTATCTCTTAAATTTTTTTTTTTGTTGTATTACTAGTATCCTCCCATTTCTGTGGACCGACAATAAAGCTAAGAGATGTGGCTTGGCTTGTGGTATGTTGCTTCGTAAATTTTTATAGTTATTTGCAAGCTTTGAAAATTGTGTTGTTGGCAGTGTGGAGGCAGCTTAGACGGGCAGACGATGCAATGGTTTCTTCACGACTGGAAACTGTCGCTGGAAGGCGAAATTCAAACATATGTGCAGTACTACCTCCGTGCTCAGGAGCACAGTACTTGCATTAGTATTAAGTTACTTTTATTTTAGTTTTAGTTTAGGTAGTCTGGAAGAGATCGCATTGACGCCATTTTGTAGCTTTAAGTTCCATTAATGTACTAACGTTATAAATTATCAAAATCCAAATAAATTATTATTAAGAAAGAAGTAATTATAACCTCATAGTTCGTAACTTGTATTGTATCTTAGCCACAAATAAAGATTCTTTCTTTCTTTCTTATTATTAAACGATAAGACCGGCTAATGGATACACAGCAATTGTCGCAAACTACGTATGTATTAAGTACACATGTGTATTTCCAATATATTATTGTTATTACTAGTTTAAATATACGCTTATCCACGTTGCAACCGGTCATAAATTGAAATGATTTTCATGTCAAAAGTGTCATTACTGCCTGGTTGTTTGTACTGTGACGATGGCCAGGTGAAACGGGCAAACCGCACCAGCAACGATTGTTTTGGAATAGCTTTACTCAACAATGCTTTTGACTTGAATATTATTTCTCAGGCAACGTTCAAGTTTTTAGGTTACGACATCAAAGGTTATTGCGAGTTCAATTGTTGATTAAACCATTTAAATGTTGTTGTACTAGTTGACGATTTCTTCCGTAAATAGTAGGATATCAGGTTTTAAATTTGATTAGCTAATATAAAGACTACTACTAATTTCCACCTCCTCGTGTCAGTGATTCTCTCAAAACATTGAAAACGGATTAAAGTACGTCAGTGATTCTCTCAAACCACTGAAAACGGATTAAAGTACGTCAGTGATTCTCTCAAACCACTGAAAACGGATTAAAGTACGTCAGTGATTCTTTCAAACCATTGTAAATGACTTTTTTTCCATTATCTAAAATAAAGTACTTACTAGTACGTACTTATTACGAAAGTAATACTATTGACTGTAACTACTTACATTCAGACTAAGTTATCTGATTTGTTTGTAGTTTAAATCCCATAGAATTTATAATTTTACATGCAGTGTAAACTCTATATAGCGACAATTAAGGGACTGCGAATTTTTGTGGAAATATTGAGAGCTGTCGTTATATGGAGAGAAGAAAAATTGACATTATTTTACTACTATAATACGTATTTACTTATAAAGTATATAATTTACAAACAAAAACATTGTTTTAACATAATTATACAATGTATAACAATCTAAAGGCAGTCTAGCAGCCGAGGCAAACACGTGCAAAGTAATCACAGCAAACAAAACAACTAATTTCTTATAACCTTCGGTACGTATGATGGCGAAAGTCGAATTAAATACGTACCAGACAATACAGTAACAAAATAACAAACAAAAGAATATATTATAAAACAGAGAGCTGCATTTCTTATTGATTTCGGCTACTTAGGAAGTACTTATTGCTTTATAATGATGTATTTTTGTTCGTTATGTAGAGTGGATGTGCTACACAGTGGTATCATTGTGGTTAACAAGGTAAACCATAGTCGAGTCACTTTGACGTTTTAGGGAGTTTGTCGTTAAATGGAGTGACTTAAAATGGAGTTTACACTGTATTTTCTATCTGAGATCTACAATGTAAATCATGTTAATTTGTAAAATAATTTTGTAGTTACATCAACGATCAAGAATATTCTCAGGAAACACACAAGATAGGCAAGTATAAAATTACGATCAGGTCCCAATAGTGCTTCAAAGTGTTTATAAATGTGCACAAAAACCCCACAAACGCAAACCCTACCCTTTCCTCCCTCAAATACTCCCCCCCTCAAGTTTGGAAGAAACAATCGGAAAGATAAAAGGATTTCATTGGAGAATATTTCAGCTGGATCAGTTCTCAAGAAACTTCGATTTGAGATGTTATAAGTTGATTCCAAAAGTTCTAAGATCCACTTTTATAAATTAGTATGTTTGTTTGTACGTATATTTACTCGACTATCGGGGTTAGACTATTCCATACCTCCCCTGATACTCTTTAAGAATCTATTTTGATATATAGCAAATTTATTGGGGAGCAAAGTCGGTGACAAAAAGTGTTGTTATGTTACCCCTCCGCGCAACATAATACAAACATACTAAACGCATCATAGTAGATTAAATTTCAGTCACATGTCCGAACTGACGTGTACCATCTTTTGTGTATACTCAAGAATAATATTTCAATCATATTTATAAATGTCTGGTCTCGCAGCTCAGGTGGTAGTAACGCTGCCTTCTCCACTGTAGGGCGTGGGTTCGATTCCCACCCTGGACTGAAATTTGTGTGATGAACATTTTTTTGTTCTGTGTCTGGGTGTTTAATATGTATTATATGTGGATATTTACAAACAAAAAGCATATAAGTATTATATCAGTTGTCTGGTTTCCGTAAGACAAACTATGCTTAGCTTAATTTGCGGCTAGATGGCGCTGTGTGAAATGTCCACCAATATTATTATTATTATTATATATTTTTTACTGCTGACGTTTAGGAGCTAATTTTGTTCATATGTTAGTGATGGACCGACCCGATGGCCCACCTGATTTGGTGCCTTTTTTCACTCTCACTGTTTTTCACGCCGAAAGCTGGCCTGGAATAAACTGTTTTATCTTGGTACCACGCGGGTGAAAAACAAGTCAAAAACACTTAAAACGTCAAATTTCAAAATAAAATAAAACCTATAAGCGGGTGTATATACTAATTATGAAGCCAGTAAACCCAGAAGTTTAGCCTTGGTCAGAACCCAGCAAAGCATCCGGGACGACCAAGATGGCAAAAGAAAGAAAGAAAAATATTTATTTGTGACAAAAGACACAAAACATAAAAAATCATTAAAAATCAATCATAAACACATATCAATAGCCCAAATTAATGAGAATTTCGCTCAAAAAATTTTTTATCCCATCCGGATTCAACCAGCGACGAAAATTTGTCATAATATATTTTAGTTAGCGCGATTCCGCGCTCGACTTACTGGCAGATATATCTACACAAATATTACAATGAGGTAAAGTTACATCGGTAAAGTAAGGTAAAGTTACATTATAGAACATTGTAGAACTACTGATCCCTAAAAGAGAGGTCTCTTCTAATACAGGTTTATTTAAACTTAACAGACGAATTCCAAATCCATAATAGCGACAACATTGTAATTTACGAAGCCGGGTCGGGCCGCTAGTGTTACATAACTTTACTTACCCTTCCCTCCATAAAAATGTTTCCCGTTGCGAAAACTTCCCTTATAAACCGAGGCTATTTCTATTTACGTACTTGCCTTCCACAACTTTTATTTTAATGCACGTAAACTTAAAAGCTTTACCTTCCATTATTGTAAGAAAGCCTTGGTTAAGTTACGTAGACTACATATTTAGATAAATAAATAAATATTGGTGGATATTTCACACAATGCCATCTATCCTCAAAGTAAGCTAAACATAGCTTATATCTCGGGAACCAGACAACTGATATAATACAATATACTTTTCTTTTGTAAATACATACATATAATACATATTAACACCCAGACACAAACATCAATGTTACAAATGTCACATAAATGTTTGTCCTGGGTGGGGATCGAACCGATGACCTACAGCGCAGAAGGCAGGCAACCAATTGAGCTGCGAGGCCGACTGGCCTCCCTTCAAGTATTGAAGGGAAGTTGGAAAGGAAAACTCTACGAGCCCAGGGGAATAGCCCGGGACTACAGAATATTGTTCGTTTATTATTTCAAATCTTTGTAGGGAAATTGTCGCCCGAATATTATATATAGAAAAGTCGTTTTCGATGTGGGGTAATAATTTTCTACTTACTGAACCACGAAATTGAGGTGAATTGGCCTTAGATCAAGGTGTGTTTTGCAATATATTTTTGATGGCAAAGCTCGATTCATAAGAATGGACGTGAATAATAATAATAAATATATAATATTTTTTCGGAAAACGTGTATACTTACAAAAAATTAAAGAATTTGAGAAGGTTTCTTATTATTATTATTTTTGGTATATTGGTGGACATTTCACACATCGCTATCTAGCCCCAAACTAAGCATAGCTTGTATTATGGGAACCAGGTAACCGATAGAATACAAATATACTTTTTTTTTGTAAATACTTATTAACACCCAGAGACAACAAACATCACTTCTAGTCACACAAATAATGTTTGTCCTGGGTGGGAATCGAACCCACGAACTACAGCTCAGAAGGCAGAATTACTAACCAACTGAGCTGCGAGGCCAGTCGTAGATAGCGAAAGTGAAAATTTAAATGAAAAAAAAAACATTAATTTCCATTATAACGTTGAATCGTATAAAGAGTAGGCAGACAGGCGTGACCTACCTGTAACATACGAAGCCATGTATATCTATACAAATAAATAAAATTGGAGTCTGTTTGTAATATTAAAATAACAGCTTTTTACTAAGTGCATATGGATGTATACCCAGCACATATACCAAAACAACAATTTTTTCAATTTTTGTCTGTCTGTCTGTCTGTTTGTTCCGGCTAATCTCTGAAATGGCTGGAACGATTTTGACGGGACTTTCACTGGCAGATAGCTGATGTAACAAGGAGTAACTTAGGCTACTTTTCCGAGGGGTAAAATAGGGGTGCGTGATAAAACCGAATTCCGCGCGGACGAAGTCGCGGGCAACAGCTAGTATTACGATAAAGATCGTCCAGTATATTTGTACCAGACCACCTGGGCGATCACAACAGTGCTAATTAACAAAAGGGTGAAATAAATCCGTACCTGGAGAGGATTATTCTTTTTAATTATGTTTCGGAATGAGGAGACTTAATACTTTAATTTTAAATAACGAAGCAGTGTGGACTCCCTTTCATATATATTATATAAACCATCCATTTGAAAATCAGAGTGAAACCTAATAGCATTTATTTAGAGTATGCGAGCTACGTCCGCGGCTTCGCGCGCGTTGTAATAAGTTTGACTCAGAGTAGCACTCTGTTAAGTAATTTTTACCAGTAAGTAAATTAACCTTGGTAAAAAGTAGTTAAGTTACTCCTTATAACATGAGCTATCTGCCAGTGAATATCCCGTCAAAATCAGTCCAGCCTTTTTGGAGATAAGACGGAACAAATAGGTGATTATTTTTTATGTTAGAAATTTACTGAACGAGCAGATGACCTGGTGGCAAGTGGTAACTTCTGCCCATAACAAGCAATGCGACTTGAGTCCTCCCATACTTATGTCTGGTATGCGGCCGTAATTATGAGACATAAAGTTGGAATGTCTCATGGGCCAGTAATTTCACCGGCAATCACATCTTCTAAATTGGAATTCAGTAATGCGAATGTATTGCTGTTTGGCGGCGGATATGGGCATGGTGGCAACATTTCCCCGGACGAACTAGCTACAAGTTCTACTACTGCCTACTAAACTATTGTTTGTATGAAAGAAAGATTCCATTCGCCCATATTATAGGAATTACCATTGTGTATAATATTTTTACCTTTGTTATATTCATTAAAACTGTGTATTATATTATATATATTACATTTAACCGGTGTACTGTATCGGAATTCGATGATTGATATCTCATTTTGATTTTTCATCGTCTCTGCAGTGGTATAGCTGCTTTGAACGCTTGCAAAATATACGTAAACCGTCGTGTAATTAAAATGGAACAGAAACACAGAGAAAATCAATAAATTTAGTTTGACAGTTCTATAATTCAGTCTGAGGTCTCGATGGTTCTTTTCACTCATTAGAGAGAAATAAATGCATTAACCAAAAGTCAGTATGTCGCCAATAAATTACCACCAATGTTGCAGAGAATTGTAACGCCGAAAACCTACATCGACTTTATTTCACTTCACGAAGCTTTGCATTTGCTTCGGTACATTGCTGCAAAATATAGAAAACACTTAATTCTGCAAGCACTGCCCACAGCCTTGTATGCGGATGTCGTGTTTGTAAACGTACAAAGTCGGTTATTTGAATTTAATTTACATAAAGCAAATCAAACGCGTTAGACTGGGTTCTGTATGGAGTTTCATTATATTTGTTTGCTGGGGATCGCTGGAAATATTATTTGATGTTTAGAAATGTTCAAGAACACCTTTATAAATAGCATTTTTTTTTATAATCTCCGTGACTGCACGGCATCATCAAAAAAAGATTAATTTAAGATTTCCGCGTCAGCATTATTATGCACAAAATGTATATTTCAAAGAGATTCTGCGCAACTGCGATGGATTACTTAGAAGTTTGCATCGTAAGCAAGCAGTTTAGTTATTATTTCTTTAGTACAAGTTAACATTTGTACAATATTTTATGAACGCTTTAGGACATTTTGTGTCTATTTCTGTCTGGTGTCCGCCAATATTTATTCATTTATTTTATTTATTTATTAACTGTCCCAGACGTCATTTCATAAACTAATTACGTCCACAATAAATATTTATCAAGCTCGCCGGACGTCTTGTGATTAAACGACCACGATATAAATGATGGAGGCTCGCAATTAAGGGACCCGCTCCCGCCATTCGTCACGCTACATATCACGGGAACTGATTTTGTCGGGACATTTTTCTTACCACTATATGCCTTGGAAGAAATCTAGGTGGCTAGTGGCTCCTTATTAGTTCGTTCAAGGAAGTTTTTCTTTAGATTTCAGGCGTACATTTTTTTTTAATGTCATGTGATTATAGAAGAGGTACGAGATGATTCAAGTTGCATTGCGTTGCGTCCATCATCCCGAGACGGGGATGTTACGTCTCATGCGCCTGCAAGTTCACCGGCATCCACTCCCTTCCACCGGAACACAGCAACACGAGTGCATCACTGCTTGGCGGCAGATTACCAGGTGTGGTGGCAGTACTTCTCCGGGAGGACCAAGTTTTAGCACAAGTTCTACTGCTACTTTGGGTTGCTCCTTTCGCACCACCCGGGGTACACGTGTAGAGAGAGATTCAGAGGGTTATCACCTACGGACGCGAGCAACTTTGCACCCCTAAATGCGAAAAGTGCCACTGAATTCGTATTTTTGGTCGTTTTCTGCCTGCAAACCAGCACTACGCTCTTTTCAGTGTGTGCAGCACTATGCTGAGATTGGGACCCTTTTTGCCCACTCAACACATTCGTTTTACTGTGTCAGTTGTGTCAAACGATATTCTATAGACAGGTAAGTAAAAAGTACATGCAAACATGTGTACAATTTAAGATATCTCGGATACATCACTGATTTAGAGGAGAAGGGGGCCCAATACCTTTCTTGATATATACAGGCTAGTTTGTTTACCTGAAACAAAATAAACAGAAATTAAAAATACATCAACGTAAAAGTTAGCTCGAGACTAGAGACTAGACAAATTTGAATACGCTGGATTCGACAGCCAATTATTAACGGTTTATTAAATTGATTAATTTAGTTAGTTCGCGAATGAAACCATTTTTAAACAATTCAGTGAGATATTTTGATCACACCAAAAAAAGATATGAGCAAAAAGTTTTTTGAACTTCTGCCCGGAAAGCAAATACAGTGTACCTTCTCTCAACAACTCATTCCGAAGTAATCTACAACTCGAACAGGACACAACACTGACGAAAAAAAACAAGCTGTTCCAAGCTATTTAATTAAATAATTATACATATACCATCATGTCCATTCATCTAAACAGGTAGAAAGCGCCCAAAAGTCTATTTTCAATAGAAGATAAGTATCGTGGGAGTGTTTGGTGTGTTATAATAACATCCTACTAGTCCTACTAACATTATAAACGTGTAGTTTGTATGTATGGATGTTTGTTACTCTTCCACGCTCAAACGGCTGAACGGATTTGGATGAAATTTGGTATCAAGATAGCTTATATTCTAGATTAACACATAGGCTACTTTGATCCCGGAAAAATTGAGTGTTCCCGTGGGATTACTTCTTCACCGCGGGTAACACCGCGGGGCGCAGCTAGTACGAAATAAATCAGAAGTGAATAAACCTCTGATCAAAAGTCTTCCGCGGCGCGAGTAGACAAAACAAACGGTGCATGATTAATTGTCGACTACCCGCTCGCGTTGATTTATTGGAACCGTTCACGAATCCGTTGTACCGACTGAATATTGCATTGTCAAGTTTTTGTTCAGTACTACTTAATATACAATTCATTCGAGTTATTATTAAATTACCCTCATCTACTGGAAGAAAACGAGGGGTATAAGGTCTATAATGTAAACCCAATTTATAAATGGAAAATACCTTCCAGTTTATGATTGTAAACGTGTATATTTTTTTATTTGGATTCAATTTTTATTCCTGCGTTATAAAGCAGCAAATTCGGTGGTAGTTGCTCCTGATTCAAACCATTTATTTTTCTAAGTGCAAGGTTTTATAACGTTAAATTATATATCACTATAAAAAAATCCCTCAAGATATCCACAAAATGTTATTATCGCATAAACTTTTTAAGGTGTGAATCATAAAAATAACTGATTCCGCTAATAGAAACGGGTGCGGTTAATTCGGGCCCGGGTTCACTTCCCGCGGTTTACGACGGATTACGTAAAGTGATTCGAGACAACGCACAGCCGGAAGTGAGTCGTGTGTAGGGTTGCCAGGTCGTAAAATCGAAAATCCGGACAGACCAGCTAGTTTAGCCGGACATTTTGGTAAAAATGTCGGACACCTCTAATTTTTTAGTCTCAGTATAAAACGACAGTTTTATTTAAAATTACAACTTGACTTTTTGCTCATATATCAAACCATAATCATTTTACTATTTAATCTTCTTAAATTCTAATGAAACAGCAATATAATTAAATGAATAAGTCTTCTTTATACCAACATATAAGAAATGTAAAGACTGGCCAAATTTCAAAAGCCTAACAAAAGCCAAACACAAATTAATTTGGCCGGACACGCAAACAAAAGCTTGACTGTGTCCGGCTTTAACCGGACGCCTGTCAACGTTAGTCGTGTGCCTTTTTTCAGGCGGCGATAACGATTTAATCGCCCTGTCTAGTATTCTCACAGCTCCCAGCTCTTGTTCCGCACAAACTGTGGAATGCCGCTTTCGTTACGACTACTACTACTCCTGACATAAGCTCTCCCGAACCAGTGTGGTGAAAGGATTTTAAGTGCGCCTCAAAGAGGCTCCTTTCGTGCACTTGACACATGTCTTCGAATTTTTTGTTCTAGGACATGTAGGTTCCCTCACGATGTTTTCCTTCACCACTTTGAGAACTTAGTATTGCGCACATAAATCTTTCAATCGAAAAACTTATTGGTGCCCGTCGGGATTTGAACCGGCGACCTCCAGATTGAAACTCGGGGTCAGTACCAATAGACCACCACGCTTTCACCATTGTATTGAGAAGATTAAACTGCAACCGCCATATAATGAGTTTTGTGCGTCCAGCACAAAAGGGGTTGCCTGACTTTTATAGATAGAAGCCAGAGCTAAACTCAGGTGACTGAATGAGTAGGGAGGCCAAGGCTGCTGACTATTGGGGAGTAAGAATCAAGGAACATTTGTTTATTTTATCTTTCTCTGTTATTCCTTTTCGTCCCAATTGTTCCTTCAATTGTCCCTTAGGTACATTTGCTTTTGTACAACCTTTCAAACTTGAGATCTGCATCCCACATAAATAACTACCTTAACTATCTGTCGCTTAGTTTTTTCAGTAAGAGCTAGTCTATATGCAATTTTTGAATCATCATCGATCTCTATACTGTCGATGATTCATAAAATACCGTCACCCGCAGGCTCTAAGAATGAACGTTTAAAGTCACGACACGAGAAAGCAATGTCATTCATCACGGAGCGTTCGACGGGTGCAGACGTGTCCGCGTGCCCGGAACTGATGACGTCACCAGCCCCTGCCAATAGACCAATTTAGACGCTCATAAATTCCGGTGGCTTTATCGGCCCGAACGAATGTAGGGCAAACAAGCCCGTCGTATTCATGAGGCTGGAAAAAATCAGAGGTAATCTCCATTCCGCCTACATTGCGCGTGTGTTTTTTCATTCGGGATTTTATCTATTTCAGTGTAGTATGATACTATGCCAGTTAAAAACGGTACGTCTGAAAATTTTTAAACCTGACATATTTCATAGTTATAACAAAATAAACATTATTGATCCAGCATCATTAAGGCCTAATCTAAGGGGTAATCATCAACGTATAAGCAATCTACAATAATATTATTAAGGCATAAAGTTTAAATTAATAAATATTAGTTGACATTTCACAAGCGCCATCTAGCCCCCCCTAGAGATTAATTATTTAGGTATCTAGCTTCGTTTCAAAACTCGGGTATAACAATGAAGCCACAGTGATGCTGTAACCCAGAATCAGCTCAGGTAACTCCCTCGTTTGTTACCGTGGCTGTGATTGATGGTGACTTTCGAGATGCATGACTCTACGCGACACGATATTGAATAACTGTAAGGTCCGTCTGAACGCTTGTGCAATACTAGTGGTGGATCCAGTTTCTATTGTAAGTACAGTTGTGTCAGTACATTATAGCAATTTAATGCTTTTGCGTTTTATTTTTTTACATCTATAGGAATAAATAAAATTGGAATGTCTGTTTGTAATATTAAAATAACCGCTTTTTAACTAAGTGCATATGGATTATGGATGTATACACGGTACATATACCAAAACAATTTTTTTTTCAATTTTTGTCTGTCTGTCTGTCTGTCTAATCTCTGAAATGGCTGGACCGATTTTGACGGGATTTTCACTGGCAGATAGCTGATGTAACAAGGAGCAACTCAGGCTACTTTTCCGAGGGGTGTAATAGGGGTGCGTGATAAAACCGAATTCCACGCGGACGAAGTCGCGAGCAACAGCTAGTACATAATAAAACCCAGACACAGAACAAACCTAACTGATATAACACTTATATACTTTTTACGACCTATAGCGCAGAAGGCAGAGTTACTACCAATTGAGCTGTGAGGCCTGTCATATATTTACTAAGTCATTAGTGTATTACTACTTATATTTTGCTACCTGTGTACAATGAAGAATAAAGGATAAAAATTGAAACATGCATAAATGAGAGATTAAAACGTGATGAAAATGCATTTCAAATTAAGTTATATTATATATACCTAGTGAATAAAAACGCCTCTTAACGGACATTAGCAAAAGAAAAAATAGAAGCATATTTCTCCCTCCAAAGTTTTCGTCAGTAAACAATGTTTGCCAGGATATCAAGATTCAGTGTCGTGATAGTTTGGTACACACTTTCTTCTCAGTATTGATTTCAGAGAAGGGAAATGGGAGGAGGAGAAAGATGTCAGCTAAGATAACTTAACTTGCCAGCGAATAGAGCAATCACTAATTTTGATTTAACGAATGGGTGTTAATATGTATCATATTTGTTAAAAGTATATCTATTATAAAGTCTGGTTCCCATGATACAAGCTATGCTTACTTTGGGGCTAGATAGCGCGGCGTGAAATATTGACCAATATTTGTTAATTTATTTAGAGAGCTTGACTACTGTGAAATAATTACATGAGTGAAGTCTCATCTTAGACAAAGCTAGCACATATAGCAATATTTTTTTAATGTTATGTAGGTGATTGAACGAGCTGACGGCCCACCTGATGTTGAGTGGTAACGCCGCCCATGGACAACAACAATACGACTCAAGCCCTCTCCACCAGAGTATGACTCAAGTCGCATTGCGTTGCGTCCATCACCTCGAGATGGGTATGTTATGTCTCATGCGCCTGCAGTTTCACCGGAACACAGCAAAACGAGTGCATCACTGTTTGGCGGCGGATTACCAGGTGTGGTGGCAGTACTTCTCCGCAAATGGAAATACCAAACAGATAAAAAATGTTTTTACGACACCAAACATAAAATTACGGTGTCCAATAATTACTCAACGCTAACCTGCAATTACAACAGGCAGGTAACTGTCTATACCCAATAATTTATCTGCGAATCTCGCTTTCTTTATTTACGACAACTTGCCTTTTTACCCGCGTCAATCAAGTTGTCACGTGAGCGATCCATCACCGATGCGTGACCACTAAACAATGGGCATTAATGAGAGCGTTCAACTTGCCTTCCGGCTGGACGCATCGAACGTACCTTGTGTCGTTTCGTACAATCGCATTCAGGAAGCAATTTAGACGAAAGTTTTGAATGGATGTTACCGTGAAGTTTTGAGATATTTTAGCGTAACATGAAACGTGTGATATCCGTCAGGGGGCTGTAGTAAGCGTTCTGTCTTCTAACACTAACACATTTGTGAATTTAAGGATTATTCAATATCATTTATAATATCTTTATTTAAATTTATTTGTGACTAGATATTGTCCGCCACTTTGTCCGCGTGGAATTCGGTTTTATCACCCCCCTCGGAACCCTCGGAAAAGTAGCCTAAGTTACTCCTTGTTACATCAGCTATCTGCCAGTGAAAGTCCCGTCAAAATCGGCCCAGCCATTTCAGAGATTAGCCGGAACAAACAGACAGACAGACAAAAATTGTGAAAAACTTTGTTTTGGTATATGTACCGTGTATACATCCATATGCACTTAGTAAAAAGAAGTTATTTTAATACTAGCTGTTGCCCGCGACTTCGTCCGCGTGGAATTCGGTTTTATCACGCACCCCTATTTTACCCCTCGGAAAAGGAGCCTAAGTTACTCCTTGTTACATCAGCTATCTGCCAGTGAAAGTCCCGTCAAAATAGGTCCCAGCCATTTCAGAGATTAGCCGGACCAAACAGACAGACAGACAAAAATTGTAAAAAAATATGTTTTGGTATATGTGTACCGTGTATACATCCATATGCACTTAGTAAAAAGCGGTTATTTTAATATTACAAACAGACACTCCAATTTTATAAATTTGTATAGATGTATAGATATACGTTGGTATATGACTGCATATCTTGCATCGTGTGGGAGTCAAGTGAACGAACTGGTCGACTGAACGCATTGTGTCGCCCACACAGATTTGTCTACACATAGGACCTACGGGCTATTGGTATCAAAGTTTTTGCAGAGATCAATTAGCAGTTAGTGACTGAGAGATTAACTAGTAGAACGCATTGGGGTTATTGACCCGGGCATGTACCCACATGCCCGGTAAGTACCGTTAATACTCTATTATAGCTGGTGCCAATAAATAAATGACTGACTGGCCTCATAGCTCAGTTGGTGGGTTTGATTTCCACCCAGGACAAACATTTGTGTGACGAACATAGATGTTTGTTCTGTGGCTGGGTGTTAATATGTATAATATGTATGTATGTACAAAAAAGTATATATGTATTCTATCAGTTGTCTGGTTCCCATGCCACAAGCTATGCTTAGCTTACTTCGGGGCTAGATGGCGCTGTGTGGAATGTCCACCAATATTATTATTATTATGAATACTAGCTTAGCTATATGCATGTACTGTGATGGGAACTAACTATGAAGTCATATTTAAAACAAACTAGTTTTGACATCACATGTTTCAAGTTATTTCACGGTTACGGCTTGGAAAAGGTAAGAATCTAAGTAACACTACTTTTCATTCATCCAAAGACACGTTCGTATCCAAATTCAAAGGCAGTTCCAAGTTTTATAACGCTGCAAAGTTGTAGCCCGCGCGCGCGGGACCGATTCCAGATTTTATGTTGACGCGAACAAAATACATTTTTACAAACTATGCATACGAGAGTTTGGGGGCTGTAAACCGGAGTTTGCTTGCACGTTTTGCTGTAACTGTGAAATTCCTAGAGCTTGTCGTAAGTTAGGTAGAATTAAGGCACGAATTCAAAATATTTATTTGATCTCGGATTTTAATATGAGGGCTAAAAGACAAACTTTATTGAAAATCTGTCCTGGAAAATACATGAGGGCATTTTATTCCATCACAAAAAAATAACGTTTTTTTTTTATATAAGACTATAAAAGCTAATTCGCGTTTTTTTTTACAAGATTTCATGAGTTTCACCAGTCATGACTTATACAAACGGCAAACGAAGTACGTACAGTACTAGGTACTCAGTACTGTATAATTGTATTACTGATTTTTCGAAGTACATCATACTATTTCTGACTGCAATATAAAATTTGGACGTTAGTTATTTCTTCACGCCAAACTACATAACCGATATGCCAAAATTTGGAAAGTATGCAGATGATAACTTGGAATAAGAAATAGGCTACTTTTTGTTTGATAAAATGCGTTACCAGAATCACACTTTACCAGTTTTGGTAAAAACTAAAATACAGACGGAAAATATTTTATATTTACATTACTTTATATACTAGCTTGTAGTAGAAGTTTTCGAACCGGGTGTAAGCTAAGTTTAAATTTCGTCGTATATATCCGTCTCGTAGGTACATGCCATCAACATATATTACAAAACAGGATGTTCTATTTGACTGACTGATTGGCAGACAATGTAAAGCATTTACCGCTGGATTTAGACTTCAAATTTTGAAGGCGCATATTAGGGAAAGAACTTTGGAATTCGACACCTGACGAGTCGTCCAAAATTGAGTTTTATTGAGAAACAAAAACGCGGTATTTTGTTGCCGTTAGATCGCAAATTTTAATGTGAAAGCTAAAATAAAATACACAAACACGAGGGCACTTAATTCCAACCGAAAACAATAACGAGTGAACTTTTTTTATCTCATTTAGAAACATCATCCTTTTCATTTAGGTCTTATGTGCTAGCGGAAGTGGGGACCTACTAAATTTTTTGAGGACCCGGAGTTCAATAGAACCCTAAAAATCGCGTGTGGTGTTCGTTCAAAAAGGCTTAAAAAAATAAATGATGTGTCGTTTAAGTTTCAGTATGTTGTAGTTATTTAAATAAAATATGAAGAGTCTGAATAAATAACCCAGGGCTCAATTAGGAAACATAGGAATTGAAGATTGTTTCATCTCAAAATTCAATATAATAGCGGGCCATAGAATATTGGAGTCAGAAATGTTTAGTTTCTAAGGTAAAACTGAAACCTGTTGAAGTTACTTAGTCTTCTTGTTAAACCCTGTGTATTTACTTAGCGACCGCAGGCAAAGCCGCGCTTACAGAAGCTTGTCATAAATATGTACTTAACCTTCTACGAAACCATTCCCCAAATTGAAAAGCTATGCATAAACTTAAGTTTTTTCGCGCAAGTTCGGTAGACGCATAATTCTAAGGATTTTCGTTTTATTTTTACTAAGCGAAGAAAAAAGTAGAGTATCCTATTTATTACAAAATTGATATCATGAATCCTTAAATCCAATTATGTAAAGATCGTACGTAGATAAATTTCAATTTATTTACGTTTATTTTATATGATGTTTTTATCTATTGCTTAAAGGTAAGGACTATTTAAATAGCCGAGCCGAGATAATATATTTGAATTATACAATTAATAAAGGGTATAAAAAGATATCTACATTTATTTATACGGCTTTGTTGTTATTCACAAACCCATATTGAAAATATTTATTCTACAATTTCATTGTAGTCTAGGAAAAAAAACATTCCTTTTGAAGTATAAAATAACAATTGTTTTCAAGAATTGTTATCCAACAGTTCGGTTCAAGTTTGGAACACAAACATAGTTGAATACAATTAATCTAATAACTTTTGTAATTGGTTTGCAAAGGTTTTGTCAAGATCTCGTTAAAAGTTAGAACCCACCTACAGTTCCAGCCTTAAAATTAACAACCTTGTAGCAATGTCAGGTAAGATTTAGTGACTGTTGCGCTAAAATTAAGTTTAGTTAAGACAATTATTTTGAAATTCAAATTGAAATATTGTAAGTAAATAAAAAAACAAGCTTTAATTTCTTACGTTATACCAGTTATGAGTTATTAAGTATTAAATCAAATCTAATACTTAAGGGACACTTTTCAAAGCTTGCCAATAAGGGTAGTTAAAGTGCTATTTTTGCCCAGCTTAGGGATTGGAAGATTTAAATCATACACAGCTTCAGATTATATTTGAGCCATAGTAAGGCTTATATTAAAAACTATATCAGTTTGAATCAATCCACCCAATTAAATTCAACATACAAAAATAGAATAACAAAAACTGTAAGCTCCGATGGCTAAATAATTCTTATTTCGTAGTTTTTCTTCAATTACGTGTAAAAGGGTGCTTAGAATAGACCAACGAATCATAAATAATGTTACTTGCGACTATATCATCCTTCGTAGATTCGTCGAAGCAGTTAAATAGTATGTTATATATACGAGTTATTTGTCGAAAGCCGGAGCGAGGTAAACACAGCGACTGCCGCCTCTCGGCAAAATACCCGCATTACTCCACTCTGACTGTAACATAATAAATGTAACTCACTTACTTGTGGGATTCTGAGCGTAACCTAAGGAACAAATCACTTATGTTATGACATACATAAATTACGTTTCAACAAAGAACGATAGAATATGTTTTGGGTAAAGTGGTAAGTACAAGCAAGATTATGCAGTACATCTAGATGAAAATCAATACTTTACATTCAATATGTTATAATTAAATTTTGTAAAAAATAACTATGTTATAAAAAATGAAATTGCAGCCGCATGAGACGTAACATCCCCGTCTCGGGGTGATGGACGCAACGCAATGCGACTTAGGTCATCTCGTACTGAATGGAGAGGACTTCAGTTGTATTGCTGTTGTCTATGGGCGGCGGTTACCACTTAACATCAGGTGGGCCGTTAGCTCGTTCCGCCATTCGATTCACATAAAAAAATAACATGAAAACATTTTTGACATGTTTTCTGCCGAATGCCGAATGCATTCCTGTGTCCCAATCTGAGAGGTGTGGTTGCCAGTGAAATTACAGGTACATGAGACATTCCACCTACACGTCTCAAAGTTACGGTCGCATGCGACGGGACTTGGGTCTTGTTTTACCTACGGGAGTCGTAGGGGCCCGAGTCGCATTGCTTGTTATTGGCAGAGGTTACAACAATACCGGGTGGGCCATCTGCTCGTTCCGTAACTTTATAACTTAATAAAAAAACATGTCCATTTGATTCACTACTGTAGTAACGAGGACCATCCATATGTTTGAATGCAATAACGAGATATCTCGCCAGGGACAATAAGTCGTATACAAGGATAAGCAACCATTTTAAGTACCCATGCTGTGTCACATAAAGCGCTGTAGCGAGCTGTTTCGTTTATTTACAGCCTCGTTCAAAAACTCTCTGTCGTTAGTCAATCAATTTAATATATCGTCAAATGCTTATTCGTATTCCAGAGAATCGAGTTTACATTCTGTTTCGGTCAAATTAATTTGTGATATAAATTATTTTTATTTGGTTTTACAATTGCGGAAAGCTTGAAAGACATGAAAAATGGACGACTTGTGAACGGTTCCTATTTAAATATTTATACAAATTTATCGTGGACAGAATTGGTCCTCAATAATTTCCTCCCGGCACTAAGCGATATTTCCAATCACTTTTGCACACACTTCTTTTTATTAGATTTTCACCAACATCCCCTCCTTATCGCGAATCTTCACCGCCACCAAATAATATAACGAATTTTCGTGTTATTTGCGTTTCTCGGCGAATACGACGATAGGCATCTTTTCAATACGTATATGTACAAAAGAAGACGAAGCTGGTGGCTAACGAGACAGAATTCATTTTGGTAAATCTTGAACGAGGTTTCGGGTGGCTTTTTAATATATAGACAGATATATATATTATATATATATAACACATTTATTTCAACACATAGCACATAGGACACGAATACACAGAGGAGATACATAGAAATTAAAAAAAAAACAAGAAATTAATTACCAGTATGCGTCCAGTGCCGTAAATGGGGCTAGCTCAGCATATGACGAGTATTTTACGCAGCGCTGATTTTCAGCCAAAAACCATTCATAACATTGACGACACGGGCGGCAGTTGCGGTGTTTGCAACAAATAACAAAACAAATGAAACTTAATATTAAAATGAAGAAATACTGTGTCAAACATTGAAAAAGTCCCAGACTTGGTATTTTCTAAATATTGTAGATGGCAATGTTTAGAAAATACAAAGTGTGGAACTCTGCACCAGACAAGCAATTATATTTAAGAAAATACATCAACATTTAATTAGTTTTCAGAGAAATCCTAAAATGATATATGTATCATTATAGGATTTCTTGTGTTTTGTGTGACGAACGAAATGTTTGTTTTGTGTCTGGGTGTTAATATGTATTTACAAAATCAAAGTATTATATCACTTGTCTGGTACCCATGATACAAGTTACGCTTAGCTTACTTTGGGTCTAGATGGCGCTTTGTGAAATGTCCCCAATATTAATTATTATTATAGAAACGTAGGCGCCTTTCCATTATCATCTGAGCAAACGTGAATAAAATAGTATATTACTTTCAGCCCCCGGGTGGTCTTTAATCACTCGAATGTGGGGATCGTTAGCGAGTGCGAGTATGCTAATTAGCAAGTTTTATGCGCGGATGCGGCGCTCACGGATAGTTTCTGACAGCAGTCCCTGTACCACTCGTTTTATTGCTACCGATGCGCTGTCCGTTTTAAATGAAAACACTTTTAAAGGCACGCCATTTTTTCTGTCGTGCACACTATTATTATAGAAACTAACCGTAATTATATTATTTACGGGGGGCCACGTTACTCGCGTCCGTAGGTGATAACCCTTTGAATCCCTACACGTGGTCCCTGAAAAATAAAAATCAGGGGAAAAGTCTATCTAAAAAGAAAACCCTACACGTGTCCCCCGGGTGGTGCGAAAGGAGCAACCCAAAGTAGCAGTGGAACTTGTGCTAAGTTCACCCGGAGAAGCACTGCCACCACACCTGGTAATCTGCCGCGAAGCAGCGATGCACTCGTGTTGCTGTGTTCCGGTGGAGGGGAGTGGGTGCCGGCGAAATTGCAGGCGCATGAGACGTAACGTCCCCGTCTCGGGGTGATGGACGCAATGCAGTGCGACTTAAGTCATCTCATACTCTAGGGCTTAAGTCGTATTGCTGTTGTCTGTGGGTACCCGGTCGGTAACCGCCGTTACCACTTACGAGTAACATCAGGTGTGCCGTCCTTTCTGTCACTAATATGATATAAAAAGCCATCTGCAGCCAAAAGCTTAATTGTCAATTTCTTAAAAACAAGCACAATTCAATCGTTCGTGTAAGTTCGAGTAATGTGATTATGTATTTTCGGTCGTGTCGAGACCGCCGCCCGGCGACCTCGAGGTCACGATCGCGTATCGCTCCGCTTGGGATAGTTCGGCCATGATTAATTTAATCGTTGTCTGGCCAGGGACAGGCAATGGAGGGCGACCCGAGCGGTACGCCCACGTCTCCAGACGGTCTGCTGACTTCAGAATTCAGACGCGAAATAACCAAAATAAATATTGGTGGACATTTGAAACAACACCGTCTAGCCCCAAAGTAAGCATAGCTTGTGCTGTGGGAACCAGACAACTGATAAAATATTACATTACAGGCACATGAGACATTCCACCTATACGTCTCAGCGTTACGGGCGCATACGATGCGAGTCTTGTCGTACCTAGTAGGGGAGGGCCCAATTCGCATCGCTTGTTATGGGCAGAGGTTACCACTTAACATCAGGTGGGCCCTCAGCTCGTTCCGTAACTGTATCACATAAATGAAAAAAATAACGAAAAAAATTATTTCAAGCAAATAAATATTTGATTGATTGATTGATTGATTGATTGATTGATTGATTGATTGAAAAAACATTCTTTTAAATCATACACATAATATGCATAAATATCTATGGTTGTCACTCGATATTTTGTCTTGAATGGGAATCGAACCCACGACCTACCAGACGGGAGATTAACTATGAACTGAGCTGTGTGGCCAAGCAAGCACTAATGAAAGTGAGAGCTTGCAATAGGTGGGACATTATCTTCGCACGCGAGGACCCAAGATGAATTGGTCTAATCAACAAAGTGGGTGACCCTCCAAGTCAGTTGCTCTGAAAAACAGTTGAAAACACGTAACATTTACCTTCTACAATCCCAAAGAAAGGTTCTGGGGGAAAACAATAATATTTTTGACATGACAATGTCTTATAATTCGATAGAGCCGGCTGCACGCACGAAAAAACATGACTCATGCGGCGTTACCTCGCTCTAAGGCGTTCCATGTAAGGCTTGTGCAAGTGCAAGCGAGAGCGCGGAACGAGCGACAAAGAAGCACAATCGGCCTTTGCGTTCGGCAGCGTTCGACATCCGTCTCTCTCCTACTTGAGTGAGCGATGCGTCTGCGTGGACAGCTGCTAATACTTACATTTACATGTTTTGATCGAGTATCAAGTGCAGTGTAAAACTATTAAATTGTAAAAAAAAAATTGACATAATTGTATTTATGCGTACAAATAAATCTAACTTGATCAATTTCATTGTGATTTCCAATTACCTCCTTCTCTATATATATACAAATCTATTAAACAAATGAAATTAAAATTTTCTTTTGAAAAATGCTACCATTCCATCAGTATTTTCTTAAGACGTTGTCATGTTCAACTATCGTCAGTAAACCGACTTTACAGACAACCATTTTTTTTTAATCATTTGTGATTGTATTATCGTTTTCCCCAGAATTTTTCTTTGTGGAATCTTTATGGCACCCCAGCGGGGGCAGAAAGCAGACAACCATAATATAACTACCACGTTCGTGGTCGAAGATGGAAATAATTCGTTGCTATAGTCCGTTCTACGAAATAAGTTTTGCGGCAGTTAAAGGAACTAACGTAAAGTTGAACTGAAATTTTGCGTAGAAACTAGCGCCTCAGCCAGGAGACTTCTTTCGTGGAACGGGCTCTAGTTCCAGCAGTTTTTCTCTATTTATTCAGTCAGGGGGCGTATAATGTGTAGACGGTCTACCTCTCTGACCGCACGTTGCAATCGACAGATGTAATCAGACGTCGACGACCGCGAACACGGCCCCGTTGCTCCATTAGACAGGACTCCTGTACTTGTGCACCCATTTATTTATACTTATAGATATTGAGCAGACAGTCACGTTAAAAGACTCGTTTACTGAATATCCATATAGTTATCTTTGGACAGGCCTCACTGCTCAGTCGTTAGTAACTCTGCCTTCTTCGCTGTAGGTCGTGGGTTCGATTCCCACCCAGGACAAACATTCGTGTGACGAACATAGATGTTTGTTCTGTGTCTGGGTGTTAATATGTATTAATGTATGTTATGTTTATTTGCAAAAAAGTATATAAGTGTTGTAACAATTGTCTGGTTCCCATAGCACAAGCTATGCTTAGTTTGGGGTTAGATGGCGCCGTGTGAATTACCACCAATATTATTATTATCACCTACTTTACACCTCATTAGATTACCCAAAAGCGTGCTGGTGACAGAGTCAACCACGCCATATATAAGTTAATTTCAGTTGTGTCAAAAACAAAATTATTAATGTTTTAGCACCAATCCTGTCAGCATATCGGTAACTACAATCTCTTTTAAAATACTAGCGACCTGAACTTTTTTCGCATGGGTTGTATTTATTATCTAATGCAGAAAGACTTATATACTTGAACTTTTTTCATGAATTAGTCTATCCGTCCATTACAATAGCCTCTTGCTATCTTGCCCCCGACAAAAACTTGCTCAGAAGGGATATAGAAGCCCTTCTTAACTTGGGAAGCTCAGTCATTCTGGCTGGAGACTTCAACAGCAAGCACGTCCTCTGGAATTGCGTAGCAACGAACTCCAGAGGACGCGTACTTGACAATCTCATCCAGGAATTAAATTTTGATCTCATCTCCCCCTTAGCACCGACCCATTATCCTGGTAATGTCAATCATCGCCCAGACGTCTTGGACATAGCGTTGCTAAAGAACGTAACCCTACAGTTGCGTTCGATAGAAACGCTGTACGAACTCGACTCCGACCATAGACCCGTTCTTCTTCAACTAGGCCCCCCCCCAGACTCGTCTCCTCCCACCAAGACCGTGGTGCAGTGGCATAAGCTTGGGATTGCTCTCAAGTCTATCCACTCACCCGACTTGGATAGGATCCCAGACGACATCTTGACTAAGGACGACATTACTGTCGCAGTCGACTCGTTGACCAGCCATGTCACTACCGCCATTGACGGATCGTCGAAACAGGTCCCGGTGGTGCCCGATCATCGCTGGGTCCTGCCAGACGATGTGAGACGGTTGATCACCGAGTCGAACGCCGCAAACCGACGTTACAGCTCTTGCCCCTCAGAATTTAACCGCGTTACAATGCGTTCCCTCCACCGTCAGGTGAGAAAACGAATTAAAGACCTCCGCAACAGTCGATGGGATGACCTGCTTTCTGAGATCGAGCCGAGCCACCAAGCATATTGGAACTTGGCAAGGTCTATGAAGTCAGACCAACTGTCGACTATGCCCCCTCTTAACCGCCCCAACCATCAAACCCCCGCATTCGACGACGAGGAAAAAGCCGACACGTTGGCTGCCAGCCTCGAAGCCCAATGCGCCCCCAGTCTTAATTATGTCGACCCTATTCACCTTAATACGGTGAACAGTGAAGTTGACATACTAAGCTCGCGAGTCCCCTCTTCTCCCCCTCTGCCCATTATTAGAGCTTCCGAAGTGGAGCACGTCATCAAGGATCTCCATCCGAGGAAATCCCCCGGTTCCGATGGCATAAGCAACAGAGTGCTCAAGCACTTTTCTGTTGCTCTCATTTATCTCCTCGTAAGCATCTTCAATGCGGCAATGGCCAATTGCACTTTCCCCGACGCCTGGAAGGAAGCCAATGTCATTGGCATCCCCAAACCAGGCAAGAAGGCCACGGAGCCTTCTAGTTACCGTCCCATCAGTCTCCTCAAGACCATGGGGAAGCTCTACGAGCGTCTCCTCCTTAATCGTCTCTGGCCCATTGTCAATGAACTTAAACTCCTCCCGGACGAACAGTTTGGCTTCCGAGCCAGACACTCGTGCCCCCAGCAGGTCCTCCGCTTCACGGAACACGTCCTTTCAAACTCTCAAGGCATTTGGCCTAAAGATACCGGAGCCGTCTTCCTAGACGTGGCAAAGGCGTTCGACAAGGTCTGGCACAACGGCTTGGTCTACAAGCTTTCTCAACTTGGTGTGCCAGACAGACTCGTGCTCATCATACGAGACTTCCTGACCAATCGTAGCTTCCGCTATCGAGTGGAAGGGAAGCTGTCCGAACCCAAGCCCATCCGAGCCGGAGTCCCTCAGGGCTCCGTACTAGCCCCCCTCTTATTCACGCTGTACACCAGCGATGTCCCCCACTCGTTCCAAACAGAGCTCGCCCTGTTTGCGGACGACACAGCATTATACGCATCTGATCGGAATGCCGATAGGGTGCGTATAAAGCTGCAAGCCGCACTCAATGCACTCGGTGCATGGTTTACGAAGTGGCGCATTGAGGTGAACCCGACGAAAAGTACCGCGGTGTACTTTTCCCGGCGACGCCCAACGCTCAAGCCCCTCACTCTCTATGACGAACCCATTCCATGGGCGAAGTCTGCCCGCTACTTAGGCGTCGTCCTTGACAAACGTCTTAACTTCAACGAACACATTAGAACTGTTCGTAACAGGGCGGCCTTTATACTGGGTCGCCTCAATAACCTCGTATGCAAGAAGAGTAAAATGTCCCTTGGCAACAAGGTGAGACTTTACAAAGCTTGCATACGCCCCATCATGACATACGCCTCCGTGGCTTTCGCTCATGCTCAAACCCGCCCCCTACAGCTTATTCAAAATCGTTTCCTACGGAAAGCCACGGGCGTTCCCTGGTACGTACGCAATCGCTCCCTCCACCGAGACGCGCGTCTCGAGTCTATTGCCCGCTTCATGAAACTCGCCTCCCAGCGATATTATGATTCGGTCGAGTCCCACCCGAACCACCTGGTTCGCACCATACCCGACTACTCGGTTGTCCCCCCTGCTAGGCGCTCTCTCCGTAGACCAAGACACGTACTTGGTGACCCCCCTGACGAGATAACGGCCGCCTATCCGGAGTTATTCCTATCGTCAGCCCCCCACAGAGAAAACACTCAACCTTCGCACCGACCCCGCCGGCGGGGTCGAAGTATCTCCGTAAATGCCCGCGCGGGGCGCATTTTCTCCAATTCCTCCCGACTCGCAACGCCCCAAGCCGAGGTCCGAACCTAAGTGGTGCCCTTGGTGACGTTGTGTATAATATTAAGTTTTACCGGTTGAGAGCCGTCTGCTCTCACCAAAAGCCCGTGTAAACGCTGTCAAGGCCATCTGCGGCCAACAGCATAATGTCCATTCATAAAAAAAAAAAAAAAAAAAAAAAATGAATTAGTCTATCTGTTCCGTACGAGAAACGGCATCGCCTTAGGTTTAAGATAGTTAAAAATGTATAAGTTAGAAATAGCATCATAGAAGACAATAGAATAGTTCTAAGTAAGATCTTTTGTTATAACACCTGGTGTTTACATGTGAAAATAGTAATAGTTAAATCTCCTTCTTAGAATAAATACTAAAAGATAAGCCGCAGCATTGTCGTACCGCTCCCATTGGCAGCTGCGGCACAAGCCGGTTATAGTTAAATAGAATTAAATAGAATTGTAGTACAATAAAGGAAACTGGAAAGGGGTTCGGAAATATCGTTGTGACGAGTGGTATAAATATAACGCCATTTCGGGCGAAAGTTGTAGTTGGTTAATAGTCGCGTAACAGTTCACACGTATAGTTCACGTAGTTGGTTAATAGTCGTGTAACAGTTCACACGTATAGTTGTAGTTGGTTAATAGTCGCGTAACAGTACACACGTATAGTTCACGTAGTTGGTTAATAGTCGCGTAACAGTTCACACGTATAGTTCACGTAGTTGGTTAATAGTCGCGTAACAGTTCATACGTATAGTTCACGTAGTTGGTTAATAGTCGCGTAACAGTTCACACGTATAGTTCACGCAGTTCGTTAGTAGTCGCGCTATAGGCGACACGCGTTCCGTAAATAGTCACGTAACAGTTCTTCGCAACCAGTGCGTTAATAGTCCAGCGTCAAGTCGAGCAATAGTCGACACGTTGGCTTAAATAGTAGTGCGCTAATCGCGGAATAATAGAAATAGATAGCAGATCGGCAGTACCACTCGGAACAACCGGAACCCAACCCTCCAGTATAGAAACACCATCTGAAGTTTTCTTAACAGAATCCCAGTAATAGCGTGTACAGACCCCTCGCACCGGCGGAATAACAACACCAACATACAGTCCACTACCACCTTATAGACCCCGGTCGAGCCGTGCCGGATATTTTGGTCCATACAAGCCGGATACGAGAAGACAGAAGATGGTAATCACGAGGCCAGGAGGAGGGAACAGGCCTGCGAGCACATCTCGTACCGAACCTTCGAATACCTCCAACACCACCGCAGCGCCTACCACCACAGCTCCAGTGATTACGACGGCACACGCTCCGTCAAGATACATGGAGCCGTTAATAGCCACGCCACGCACCCATTCTGTGGCGCATTCACCACCGAGAACCAGACCATTGGCTGACGCAGTGTTTGCAAGGCGCGCCTCACCGACGTTAGAATCTGTGTTCGGGAAGCGCGTTCCTGCCGACTTCACGCCTACTTCAGCCAGCAGGAAGACCCTACATGGAATGACGAGTTTCTTCGTGCCGGCAAGCGATGCTGTCGCTGCCTCATCAAGTGGCGGAGCTAGAACAGAGAGCACAACAATAGCGTCGAGCCGAACAGCGAGTGATTCCAAGGAGTCGATTGTCACCGAAGTCACCGGCAGGAGGAACCAGAGAGATCCCGATAGAGAAACGTCGTTGCACAATGAGCAAACTACGACCACCAAGCCTAAGTCGACGACTTCAGCAAAGGCAAGAAATAATAGAATAGCAAATGCCCGACTAAAATTGCTGAAAATCCAGAAGGAAATAGCGGCCGTCGAACTTGAGCTCATGGAGGAGTCTGAGAACGACGATGAAATAGCAATCTCTGGCCCTGAAAACACGTCAATGATATCCGATTGGGTGAAAAACACAACCAGAGTGTTAGATATAGCAAACGAATCACAACGAGAAGAGAGGGAAACAATACCCTCCGTGCTACCAACGGAGGAACAACGGACGGAGCTGCCCACTGAAGATAGACCGGCACCGCGCCCTGCACCCGCTGCGGTTCCTGCAGTCCTTATAAAAATAGAAGAGGAATTGCCAGCAGCGAACGAGGAGCGCGGACCGACGAATAGCAAATTCGTAGATGGACCTGGACTCAATAGTTTTAATGTGCCCAGACCCAATAACGGATATGAACTTCCAGTGTTAAATAGAACCAACATGAAAAATAGTGATTTTGGAGACAATAGTGCATCTGCAAACAATAGCGCGTATGCCAAAAATATTGGAAACGTGAACAATAGTGCCTTGGCAAACAATAGTGCCTCGGCAAACAATAGTGCCTTGGCAAACAATAGTGCCTCGGCAAACAATAGTGCCTTGGCAAACAATAGTGCCATGGTAAACAATAGTGCCAGAGTGAACAATAGTGCGATAGTGAACCAGATTGTGGGCCAGCCTGGAGGACCTACGAAACCTGAAAACACTTGTTGGGAGGAACCAAGATGGTACGATTTTAGCACGGAGCAACCGGCGGGAGAGCCTGATCTTCTGAAACTCTCTCGTTTCCTGGATAGAGAAGCAAGCAGATGCGGTCCCTACGCAGGGCCAGAAATAGTCCCACGTTCAGAAACCACCAATAGAACTAGTTTCAAGGATAGAAGTTATGCTGCGAGGGTGGAAGAGAAAAAAGGAAAAGTTTGCCTAATTTGCAATAGAGAAAACCATCCCACGACGATTTGTAATAGATTCACGAAGGCAGAAGTTCCGGATAGATGGGATATAGCGAAGAAGCATAGATTGTGTTTCAGATGCCTTCGATTGAAAACGGTAAATCACACGTGTAAGACGAGAAGGTGCGAAATAGATGGTTGCCAATACTGGCATCATGGACTCCTTCATTTCAAGAAGGAGGAAACCCAACAGAAAAGGGAAGCCGTAGCCTCCACATGGACTCCCAAAAACATCCAAACGTTTTTAAAAATAGTACCTGTCACCGTGTTTGGACCGTCAGGGAAAATAGACACGTACGCGCTGTTAGACGACGGATCCACGGTTACATTGGTAGAAGAATCTATAGCAAAGGCAATAGGGACAAAGGGAAAGAAAGAGCCCTTATCCATAGAAGCCATAGGAAACTCTGAAGTGAGACAAACACAGTCACAGAGAATACAGCTCACTATTACAGGCACAGAAGAGCACACAATAGAAGCTCGAACGATAGCAGAGTTAAAACTTTCACCTCAACTAATGAAGAGGGAAGATATCAAAACGATGTATAGACGCCAACCTTCGTCGCAAGGTATCTCGGCTGAAGAGGGTCATAGTCGCCGTGTACCCAGGAGCAGACGGAATAGTACGCGCAGTCAACATTTGATCCCTAGGTGGCGTGCTGAGAAGACCTACGCGCAAAATAGAAATCCTGCCCAAGAACAGACCCGACGTACTCCACACCATAGGTTGCAATGCCAGGAGGCATTGCACGGCGGGAGAGATGTTCCGTACGAGAAACGGCATCGCCTTAGGTTTAAGATAGTTAAAAATGTATAAGTTAGAAATAGCATCATAGAAGACAATAGAATAGTTCTAAGTAAGATCTTTTGTTATAACACCTGGTGTTTACATGTGAAAATAGTAATAGTTAAATCTCCTTCTTAGAATAAATACTAAAAGATAAGCCGCAGCATTGTCGTACCGCTCCCATTGGCAGCTGCGGCACAAGCCGGTTATAGTTAAATAGAATTAAATAGAATTGTAGTACAATAAAGGAAACTGGAAAGGGGTTCGGAAATATCGTTGTGACGAGTGGTATAAATATAACGCCATTTCGGGCGAAAGTTGTAGTTGGTTAATAGTCGCGTAACAGTTCACACGTATAGTTCACGTAGTTGGTTAATAGTCGTGTAACAGTTCACACGTATAGTTGTAGTTGGTTAATAGTCGCGTAACAGTACACACGTATAGTTCACGTAGTTGGTTAATAGTCGCGTAACAGTTCACACGTATAGTTCACGTAGTTGGTTAATAGTCGCGTAACAGTTCATACGTATAGTTCACGTAGTTGGTTAATAGTCGCGTAACAGTTCACACGTATAGTTCACGCAGTTCGTTAGTAGTCGCGCTATAGGCGACACGCGTTCCGTAAATAGTCACGTAACAGTTCTTCGCAACCAGTGCGTTAATAGTCCAGCGTCAAGTCGAGCAATAGTCGACACGTTGGCTTAAATAGTAGTGCGCTAATCGCGGAATAATAGAAATAGATAGCAGATCGGCAGTACCACTCGGAACAACCGGAACCCAACCCTCCAGTATAGAAACACCATCTGAAGTTTTCTTAACAGAATCCCAGTAATAGCGTGTACAGACCCCTCGCACCGGCGGAATAACAACACCAACATACAGTCCACTACCACCTTATAGACCCCGGTCGAGCCGTCCCGTACACTATCTATTGGTAGAAAAACTGCATCAAAATCCCTACAGACATTAGCCGATAGATTACATACAGATAGATATACACAGACACAGAAAACAAGTCGTGGGACTTCAATTTATAATATGTAGTGATATTGATAAAATGTGGTACATTCATGTTTTTCTTTATATAGTTATTATTTATACCTACCCAAAAACCCCAAACCTGTATTTAAGATATAAAATCCTCACATAGCCTTCTTAAAAACAACAAATCAAAGGGTCATGCAACAAATTCGTCACGATTCCAAGCTCAAGCAAAGAGATCAAGCAAACAAAGAAACGAGGGGAGTATGAAATCATTCCAAACATGCAAATCACTGTGATGGTGCGGACATCGAACCCGTGACCTCACACCCCGCTACAGACTGCCGGCGCCACAACACAAGAAGCGAAAGAGTTAAAGCACCAATTGGATTGTGAATGTGTTCCCAGTTTCCCTGGAGCGAGCATAGAGCCATGCTGCAGAATAATAAATAGTAAATTACACTCCTTACACTATGAATGCCAACTTTTTTTTTTTTTTTTTTTTTATTGCGATAGGCAAGCTTTTGACCACAATCTCACCTATAATATAGTCTAATACTCTAGTCTATTAACACAATGTTACGCAAATAAATAAATTGAAACAATTCGACGCACCCACGACAAAGTTGATTCAAGCCATTCTAAGAGGTAACTAGAGTAAATTTACACTAACAATTTGCACTCAAATACAAACGTTAGTCTCAACTATAGCAATAACACCAAGGTGATTTGAAATAACCGTTACCGTTATTACGGAAATCATCAGCACGTTTTGCAAATATCGAATCACTGCTTTGCGTTCGCTTTTCAGAACGACTAGTATATGATTGCAGGCAGATTTTAGCTTAGGCAATTTCAGGTAGAGAAACTTTAAAATAAGAAATGAGTCAATCTATGATAGAGTGGTCTTTTTATTTCTAAAATCTATAGTCATATATCAGAAACAATTACAGTGAACCTCCGGTAATCCGACAAACATTTTGCAGGGCAGTGTCGAACTATCGAATTTGTCGGATTATAGAGTACTGCCTAAGACCCCCTATAGTCTGGAGTTTTTTACAAATGAGTACCTTGTAATCCGACAAATTACAGATCCAATGATAAGATTCTATATGTTATATGTATATATGTACTCTGTAGTACAAATCATACTTCATTATGTATGTCAAATTTATTAAATTAAACAACACAATAGAGAGCTTACGTTTTATTATAAAATTAACGTCATTAATGATATAGAACTTACAAGAAATATGCAATAATAAATGTAATAGACCATATCGGATTACAGGGGGTCCACTGAATTGGTAATATTTGGAAACTGTACTCTTAGGTATATATATGTGTATAAAAGAAAAGGCCTGACTCACTGACTCATCACAAAATTTCTTAAACACCCTACGAATCAGAATCTGCAAAGACCCTGCTTGCGAGCTTAGACGGGATTTCTGTAAAATTTTACTCCTAAAGGGTGAAATTGAATGAAAAAAGTCGTCATCCAACCAAATTCGTCGTGGATGAAGTCGCAGGATTCACTAGTATTAAGCGTATAATTATACATTCCCACAACATCTCATACTAGTTTCAATGGCTTCAACAGCTTTATTTATAACTAGCTGCGCCCCGCGGTGTTGCCCGCAGTGAATAAGTAACGAAACGAAAACACTGCACTTTTCCGGGATCAAAGTAGCCTATGTGTTAATCCAGGATATAAGCTATTTTGGTACCAAATTTCATCCAAATCCATTAAGCCGTTTGAGCGTGTAAGAGTAACAAACATCCATACAAACTTTCACGTTTATAATATTAGTAGGAAGAATCGGTGATCAGAATCCTGCTACAAGCGTGATTTAGGATCGAGTATGTCAGCGTCGGCGTATCCGACGTCACCAAAAGGTTTCTGATCCGACTTTATCCTCGGCAATAAATTGCATTCGGCACAATTTGTCGAACGTCGCTACACTCGCAAGTCGCAACGACAGCGCCGCTACGAGCTAGCTCTATACGTCGGTGTCCCATTTTAATAGGAAAAACTACTAGATATTGCTTTATGTTATTTTATGAATGGACTGACTGATATGTAATTCTAAGACTATATTTAACCATAAAAGGTTTTTTTTAATGTAATGTAGGTGACTGAACGAGCTGACGGCCCACCTGATGTTAAGTGGTAACCGCCGCCCATGGACAACAGTAATACGACTCAAGCCCTCTCCACCAGAGTACGACTTAAGTCGCATTGCGTTGCGTCCATCACCCCGAGACTGGGATGTTACGTTTCATGCGCCTGCAATTTCACCGGCACCCGAGGTAGGTTAAAGTAGTAGTTAAAGTTTAGTTTAACGTAACAATTTGAAGGACATCGCCAGTTATAAATACAAATTGCGCGGAATACGTCCCGCTCGCGCTGAAAAATGTGGGGCTCACACAAAAAAGATGGAATGGTCTGAGTGATGCGTTTTAAGAACGAAGGATCCCCGGACCGTGAATGCTGCGTGATTAATGAGTGCGGTCTGAGCAGGGATGCTGGAAATATGATTACACCTCTCTCGTGTAGTCAGAATTTAAGAAACAAAAAGGAACATCGGTACTTTGTTGTAAAATCAGTAAGGTTTTGTTAGGGTGAATTTCGCTATAACAGATTGAAGGGGTTCTATTGCCCAAAAGGAATGTTGCCGAATCCTAGTAGTATATTAATTTATTATTAAATTTCACAATGAGCTTACAGGTGTGATCCAAAGTGTTCAAACGTTAGGTGTTTATAATAAATAATACATACAAATAGTTATTAATATTATGTTAAGTGGTAACCGCCGCCCATGTACAACAACAATACGACTCGAGCCCTCTCCACCAGATTATGAGATGCTCTAAGTCGCATTGCGTTACGTCGATTACCCCGAGACGGGGTTATTACGTCCTATGCGCCTGCAATTTCACCGGCACCGGTAAATGCGCCTCAAAGAGGCTCCTTTCGTGCACTAGTACACCCACAGTGCTGAATCAATATGGTAAATTTTGCGAGTCTATAATTGACCAATTAAATCAAGTTTTGGTGGAATCTGTTGAGCCGATTTGTGTAATCGGCACACGCCAGAAAGTTTTCTAACATTCTCAACTACGAGTAGATGGAATTATTTGCCCTTCACAAATCCCGCAGAAGAACAGTCGTAACTAATGTTCACCCCAGCTCTGTTCATATTACTGCCAGCATATAAATTACGCGGACTTTTGTTCAGTTGTTATAATAATATTAATAACTAGCTGTGCCCCGCGGTTTTACCCGCGGTGAATAAGTAATCCCACGTGAACACTGCGCTTTTCTGGGATCAAAGTAGCCTATGTGTTAAGCCAGGATATAAGCTATCTTGGTACCAAATTTCATCCAAATCCATTCAGCCGTTTGAGCGTGAAAGAGTAACAAACATCCATACAAACTTTCACGTTTCGCGGCTCTCAGCGCGCTTTATATAGCCACGGACGCTCAGGCGCGAGGCGTGTAGTACGTACTCTGTACGTTAAAAATGTTCGCCGTGATTCTTTAAATTGACATAACTTTTTTATTTATGAACCGATTGACATGAAATAAACACTAAATGTTAAGTGAAGCTTATTACAATATATTAGTGAAAACCGTATCTAAATCGAATAAGCCGTTTCTGATATTAGCGTGCACAAACACACAGACAAACAGACAAACAGACAAAAAAAAACTAATTACAATTTCGGGTTCGGCATCGATATAATAACAACCCCTGCTACTTTTTTTTATATATTTCCATTGTACAGACACCACTTTTCTACAATTTTATTATATGTATAGATATATGTGGACATGTGTGTGGATATGTGGACCCCAAAGTAAGCTACTCATAGCTTGTATCACGAGAACCAGGGAACTGGTATAATACTTAAGTACTTTTTTGTAAATACATACATATAATACATACTTATTTACTGACGTTTCCAAAACAGGTTTATTTTTTGTATTTTTTGCATATGTTTATCCTAAGTCTTATGTTCTTATTTTTCTGCATAATTTTCGTTTGTAACTTAGTATTGTGCTGAATTAATGTTTTTTCTTTCTTTCATTATGAATTGTTTGGAAATTACGTTATTTTGACTTTGACTTGTTAGTAGCTTACAATCGCCGTGCTAATGATCGGAGGTTATTTTCCTACAACTTTTACTTATCACAAGTTACTTCTTACTGTGCGTAACTAAATTATGTACCTGATAATACCGAATACATTTCACCTTTAAAAATAAATAACTGTGGCCCTGAGAACCATTATTCATTTAAAATTCGCAAAATAACAACTAAAATGTAACTTTATGGTTTCAAATATAAACGAAAACTACAAAATGGAGCTAAATTTGCTGTTATGTAAATACCAAACGTCTGCCCAAACAGAATAATAAACGAGCACGGTAGTTATGAACGTGGCTCTCTGAACCAATATTTTTATTTACATTTTCAACAATATACATAATACTAGCTTTACCCGGCATGCGTTGCAATGTCACGTTAGGGTAAAAGTGGCATTAAAAACCAAAAAAATCATTTAATCAGCAATCGACCAACGAGGGTTGAAAATTATTAAAATACTAATATAGCAATTAAAAATAGCGGTTGGTGGTAGAAGGGTGAAAATTTAGGGTTGTATGTATTTTTAAATGATGAATCATAAAAAAATTACTTTATATAAAATATATACACACATTAAATTAAAAAAAATATATATATTAGACCATCTTCTTTTTTAGGCGTGTAATGTTCTGCTACCCGTGCGAAGCCCGGGCGGGTCGCTAGTAATGTATATATTGTAGCGAAGATTTTTGAAATGGTCTATCGCGTCCTCAGGATCAATTCTCGAAGTAAACCCGATTCCCATGATCTATGATTCCATGATACGAGATTAGGTGACATCTCGAACGCGAGATTTTTCCGAGAGACGACATTGGCAGTTGTTCAAGTGAAAATAAATGCGATGCTCCCATTCACGGTAGAATTTTAACTTCACAACACAGCCTATTTCTATTTTCCTTTTTTTTTCTTTATGAATTATTTGGAAACAGTTTTTGACTTTGAAAGACAATTTGTGTTACTTCGTAGCGTACCTATCAGGCTCGAAAAAGCCAACATAAAAATGCAAAGATACATTTAGGACAACATCCCTACCCTCGTTCGCGAATAGACCCTTTCTATTTTATGGGGTTCTTTCATAGACCTTCACAATACCTTCTTATAACTAGGCTTGTTATCTGGTAGTGCATGTGAAAAGTGAATACCTGTTCTACGGTATTCAGGATTTTACTGGATAAATTTAGACATCCTTACATTATTTACAAATATCCTATTAGACATAAGTGACAGTCTATTTGTGGCCGTCATAATTATAAGTTTATATATATTTATTAATATATATTTAAAAAAATATTATATTGTTCTATGTATAGTATGTTTGTAAATAAAATCTAATTTATTTTTGTGATTAATTGTCTACCACATTCACAATCAAATCTATAAAATAATATACTCATAAAGTGCAAATTTGATATTGAGTGGAAGTTTATAATTGAGACCAAAATAGACTAGAGTATAACTTTGAAAGCCATACTTTAGAAACATAAACAATATTGCTGAAACCATTAAAGTGACACAAATTAGATATAGAAAGTATGTTTACATACGACAAAGAACATTTCTAGACCCATTTGCATAACTTATATTAAATCTCAAATGTAGACAAAATTAAAACTGTTTTCTAAATCAATGAAATGCTTTCATGTCGAATACATTATCATATAGATTCATCGAGTGTATTATACCTAAGGGTGTGTTTATAACACGAAATTTCAGTGTAATAAATAATCTAGAATCGCTAAGTACTCGCACGTTACAGAGGGAGGCAATTTCACAAGTGGCGGCTTGCTTTTATGCTGCCAAGAACATATTACGACCTTTATTCCCCATTACAACACCAAACCACTTCTTAATATACCATTTGATTAAACGAGGCAGTTTTGTATTTTATACTTACCAACCGTATTTATGTATCCAGCATGAGTTTGTACAAAGAAAATTAGTTTTCAACTAGAACTTCGTACAAACAGATTTGTGTAAACATCTGCGGCTATAATTGAAGAACATTTCAGCAAGAAGGGAACCGACCTCTCGATGTGCGAGAGGGAAAGGGCTCTTTTATAAATAGAATGAAATCAGTGCAATATAGAGAGCGTGGTGGTCTAGTGGTACTGATCCCGAGTTTCACTCCAGAGGTCGCCGGTTTAAACCCGACGTGCACCCATGAGTTTTTCGATTGAAAGATTTATGTGCGCAATACCACGTTCTCAAAACGGCGAAGGAAAACATCGTGAGGAAACACACATGTCCTAGAACAAAAAATCCGAAGACATGTGTGTAGTGCACGAAAGGAGCCTCTTTGAGGCGCACTTAAAATCCTTTCACCACACTACCTCGAAAGAAACAGTGACTCGAATAGAAAGAAAAAGTGCAATATCTAAACCAAAGACAGATTAGGTAACAAATTATTGTCGATAAACACCCCAAGCGATGCAAAACAGATTGTATCAATAACATCAGTCTAAATCAGTTCTTATGTTTGGAGAAAAATCCATGAAAACCCTTTCTAATTGTTTTGTTTACCTCATTGTGTTAGTTTGCAATTTAATTCGTAACTACATGTTGACACGAGCAGTTTCAAGAACAGTAGAATTTATGCAGAGTTCGTCTAGATAAATATTATAAAACAGAACATTGTCATAATACTTATCAGACGCATTTCATATCCACCGCGAACCATCGAATTGCAGTAGCACCTATTCAGAGAAATGACAACTATTAAATCTCCACTCCAATGCTCTGAGCCCAAGAAGCATCAGCCCATTTTCCTATCCATTAACGTCGTAAGCGAGTTAGATAAGAACTTACAACTGTTAAACGACGTTAAAAAGCATTTGAAGACGTTCATTCGAGTTTCGATGTGTTTCGAAACTTTGCCCTTGTTTGAGTACTACTCATTAAAATTCAATATCGAAGGGAACCTCAGAATGTATTGATCGGGGGCCGACGCGACGCCGACGGGACGTGGTGTCTTGAACGGTTAAGGGCGCGTTCCCACTTTGTCGTGACGACAGATAATCGAGTAGTTTTAAGTATCGTGGCTTATATATTTAAATGGAGGTGTAATAGGATGCAGAAAGCAGTGGAACTCTCGCTAAGTTCGCCCGGAGAAGTACTGCCACTACACCTGGTAATCTGCCGCCAAGTAGTGATGCACTCATGTTGCTGTGTTCCGGTGGAAGGGAGTGGGTGCCGGCGAAATTGCAAGCGCATTAGACGTAACATCCCCGTCTCGAGGTGATGGACGCAACGCAGTGCGTCTTGAGTCATCTCGTACTATGGAGAAGACTTGAGTCGTATTGCTGTTGTATTGCTTTGGGCGGCGGTTACCACTTAACATCAGGTGTGCCGTCAGCTCGTTCTTTCACTTGAATTACATTAAAAAAATCGTTATGACATACTGGAAACGCGCCCTAAGTAGGGCTGCATATATGATCGTTCATAACTCACCAGAGAGACACCATTAATCACCACTGCGAAAAATTGCGGTAAGCTTTTGGCTTTACATGGAAACAACGTCTAAGAAAGAAACTTACGCAGAAGCCAAACAATAAACGCGCGATATTGCGATTTAATATTGAAATTCAGAACTGGATTGTTAATTCGCGTTGACTGTTTATTTTAAATAAGCACCTATTAAATTTTATCTTTTGTATATTTAAAACTAGCTTTATCCGGAGTTTTGTTCGCTTGGGATAAGTAACAAACCAGCGGTGAACAAGTACTATCTCACACTATGGATTTGACATTCAAATTGGTTTGACCTTTAAAAGATTCCTATACCAAAGTCTCGACCCAAGATCTTTCAGACATTAATTATTTTATGATTAGGCAACTTAATTGTCGTCTAAGAATTGTCAAGTAAAATTTTTAAGTGTCGATTCTTAAACGATTCACTTCCATAGATTTCTCAAAAAAGGGGTTAGTTTTTCTTCATCCAAATACTGCATGTCCGGGTTTTATGGCGCCCAACGTGGAACTAACTGAATATTTTGCGCACCAGACTTATAAAACGCCATTTTATTTACCTCTCCAGGGCTCTCTTGCATGTTTGATATTGCATTTTCAGAAAGTGAAAATATCTTCGCTCAACATACTTTGGAGTGCTTACATTCAAATACCGAGACGGGGTGAAATTCCTAAGATTTCTGCGCCAAAGGTTCATCATAAATCGTACATTATAGAAAGATAATCTCAATCTCTCAGTTTCTATATCAGTCACAAATATTTCAAAGGATAGAAGTTTACCTTTATTAATTTTAACACTGGTAAAATAATATTACTAAATGAAATCAAGTGTATTCGTGCATTTTTAAGAGAAGTAGAACTCACGTCCGGGAAGCACTGCCACCATGCCCATTTCTGCCGCCAAGCAGAAACACAGTACACAGTACCGGAACTGTGTTCCGGTTTGAAAGGTGTGGTTTCCGGTGAAATTTCAAACACATGAGACATTTCACCTACATGTCCCAGAGTTACGGGCGGATACGATGTGACTTGGTTCTTGTCGTACCTAGTAGGGAAGGACCCAACTCGCATCGGTTGTTATGGGCAGAGGTTACCACTGTCATAACACCAGGTGGGCCGTCGGCTCGTTCCGTTACTGTATCATATAATTTGTTTTTCTTACTTTTGACCGAAGTGCTTTAATTGCGGTTTTACATTATGGTACTTATCGAAAACAGCCTCCCTTTATAAAATGTAAATTCTATCAGAGCCATTGAAAACTTTTAATGGAATTGAATTTCGTCGACCGTCGACCACATGATTGATCGATTTACAGTTATTAAGCTTATTTTGTTTACCTACAGCTACATGACTTGAAATATAATTTCAAGTACAAAATTAATACTGTTCGGGAATACCACGAAACGTTAAAATTAAACTCGTCTACATTTATTTCAATGAAACGTTGTGAAATACACCCATTTCGACTAACTGAACTTCTCTCACAAATATGAAAAGTTTTGTGTTACTATTCTAACTAATAAACGTTCTAAAAAACGTTTAGCGTGTAACCAAACGTTATAATTATTAAGTCTAACAATATAAAATTAAAGATGCTGCCTAATAAATCAGCTAATTCTTAAAACAAATCGTAAGGTTACGTTTTAGTGCACCGCCATGGTTTGCACGGTTACAAAGTACACGGTATATAATATTATAACTACTATAATAATATAAACTATTTGATAGGCTTAAAATAAGCTTTAGTTAACGATAACTTTTTTTGGTTACTTACGTTGATCTTCCAAAAGAACCCAAATTATGGACATGCTGAGGTGATTTTGTATTTACCTGTAACAAAAATATTGTTTTATTACATAAAATTTATTTTGGAGAGATTGTGGATAAGTAACGCTGTTATACAATGCGCAAGTCGTGGGTTTTACATATAGTTTACATATAGATACAGTTACGGAACGAGCCTACGGCCCACCTGGTGTTAAGTGGTAACCTCCGCCCATAACAACCGATGCGACTTGGGTCCTCCCTTACTAGGTACAACAAGACCCAAGTCACATCGTATAGCCCGTAACTCTGAGACGTGTAGGTGGAATGTCTCATGTGCCTGTAGGGTTCGATTCTTACATTGATTTTGAGATTCTGATTAAGGAAAACTTCGTGCGAAAACCGTAGCGCGGTGGTAAAGCAAATGTGCGGCTGGTCAGCTATCACCCTCACACACTTGACACCCCACTTGACAATGGCAGTCTAACTTGAGAGCTCACCACTTCTCAATCTAGGCGTTGCGTGTCGCAACCATTGATTACATAGTCGCTTAAAATCAATAAAAAAAGATATGTAGTCAATCGCAACCCTGTCTCAGTAGTAAAACCATTATTGTTTAAACATGGTAGCAGACGCGAGACCACTTCTCAATCGTCCCACGCACCAGACAAGGTGACTCGTCTACGTATTTAATTCTTTATTATCAACAAACAGTGATAAACATTTATCAACATAGCGAGAGATTTCTGATAAATAAAGGTATTTTTTTTTTTTATTATCGTTTAATCAACAGCACTCAGAAAAATGTACTATTGAAAATTATATCTAAATACTTATTGCCAATTACAGATATTTATATAACCTCTGCCGACAATAAATCAAAATGTGTTGAATCTTCTCCTACCAGCTGTGGGAAGAACCAAGTAGAACTGTATTGCGCCCGAACCTTGAGAAGTGTACGTCTCAAGTGCCTATAATTTCACCGGCAACCACAACTTTAAAATCAAAACATTTATGTAGAATGTGGAAGTAATTATGTTGGCAATTCTTCCGCAGACGAACTTGGCACAACTTCTACTGCCAAAAAAGAAAAACCAATGCTTCTTATTCCTAATTTAAATTTTTTCCTTTGTTACATAATTATGTAATTGATGATATGTACAATTTGCGAGAATAACTAATTTTCAATCATCTTTATTCTCTTTCTTTCTTAAATTAAATAACAAGGAAAGAACAGTAATTCAAATCAATCGACCAAATGTGTGAAATATAGAGTCAGCAAATACCTAATACTGACAGCAAATACTGACAGATTGTCTGGATTGAGAAGTCGCACACCATCGCGTATTCATCAAAACTTTGACATAAGTAAGTTTAGTAGAATTGACGGCGGTTCGAAATAATCCTTTCTAAAACTTGAGAAAAATTTACCGTGACAAAATTTGGGGTGGCAGACATTTTGTTTATGCTGTCCATTTTAGGGGAAACCTCACTTCACCTTTTGGAAAAATTACTAAACCCATCTCGTACCAACGCGCCCTAATTAACTTTTTCAATGACTTATGAACTAGCATTTACAATGTGATATGGACGTTATTTTTAGATTCGTTATGACTAATCATATGGGCTCGTCTCGGTAACGTGATGTTTTGTTACACTGAGTAATACACAGGAATAATTTGGATTCAAGTACAGGATAGAGCTTACTGTTTGTGTATTGTTGCATTTAATTTATATGTTTAGGACTTGGGCTCTGAAAGCTGTAACTTATAAAATTTCAAAATGTTAGTCGCTTCTCTTCTGCAATAAATACACGGTTACACATTGCTACACAGTTATTGCTGAAGGTGTGAACGAGAGATTTTAGTTATTAGTTATACAGATATAAAAATGTATATCTCTAAAATCTCTCGTTAATTTCAATGTGAGCCGTCGATGTCGGGCCACTTTGAAATGTAAAACCGCTTTATTTTACCACAGACCCCTCTACAAAGAAATACTGTTACCTAATAAATATATATATGTAATAGGTATATAAATAATAGGTTTTAATAAACTACTATTATTTTGATCTATTTACAAGCTACCTCAAAACGTAGACACTTTAATAAAATATCCAAATACAATTGTTTTCAATCGCTTTGAAGTTCAATAGGATTTCCAACAAAGCAAACTCCAACGAAGAAAACACCGCAGAAAACTGTTTACACAAACCATACAGGAGTAATGTTGGGCAATAAAAGCGGCATTTCCATAAATTCCGGCTAAAAATAATACTCCTGCTCGAATGAATTACCAAATTACAATTACAATTAGTTATATTACACAGCAAAAAATCCACGATACTACAGAATTCAAATACTACCTTTTTAAATCCACCTCATTTTAGGAGCTAGATTGTTTCGTTAAAAAAATAGAAGCATTTCCGGTCTTTTTCATGTTTATTTACTGGCAGCACTAAGGAGGCGAGCACAAAGGAAAATAACTGGAATAGTTGAAACTTAATACTCTGTGCTCGCGCCCCGCCCGCGCCCGGGCCGGGATTATAGCGCGACATTTGAGAGCAAAGATTTTATCTGAATGCACCCGATAGCGCTTTATGAGGTCGCAATTTCGATATTTGAAACGTTTTAGGATACATTGGTTTTGTGAAAATGTCCACAGTACCCAATTGGGTGCTACTCCGATATCAAAATTAATCCAATGGAAATGGACATTAGTATATAGGGAATAAGTGTTTAATGGTACTTGCTAGTACCTCCGAGACAAAATTAATTCCATACACAAAAAAAAATATGCGATTAAGTAAAGGAACGAGCAGATGGCTCACCTGGTATTAAAAACGTCTGCCCATAACAAGCAATTCGACTTAGGTTCTCCCCTACTAGGTACGGCAAGACCCAAGTCGTATCGTACGCGCCCTTAACTCTGAGCCGTGAAGGTTCGTAATTTCACCCTATTAATTATTATAATTCGCATAACATTTTTTATAGATTTTAAGCAAGAATCGTTATATCCTCCATCCTCATTCCGAGCTGGTTAGGTAAAAGTAACTCGCTAACAATTACCTATATAAACTCCACTCGATGTTTACGCTAGGTATCTAAGGGAAAGTTTTATATTGTTTAATAGATTTGTAAAGGAGAGTGGTCAAAGTTATAATTGAAATATGGACCAAACGCCTGAAGGCTCGAAACCCTTTGTCTTCGGAAGAACTTCTCATGTAGTGTACAACATTCGGAAGCCGCGGGCGTTATTCACTGAAACTGAAAATTACAAACTACGTAACTTACACAGCAACCTTAAAAACAAAGCATCGTATCGTTTTCCTCATGTTCGAACACGATCTCAAAAGTAATGGAAAACAAATTCGACAAGACGTTTCCCGGGTCGTGTGATTAAATTCTGTTTTTGCGCGCTCAGTCACTGACACTCGATATTGCGAGAAGTTCCGAAGAATACCTACCTACTGATTTTGGCAACCCACTCACTGATTCATAAAAGTATTCCTTTTTTTATTTGCAGTAGGCAGCAGTGAGCTCACCTTTTGTCACGTCTGCGTTCCCATGATAACGCAAACCTCAAGGTGAAAAGTAGTATTGAGGCTCTGCTTTCCCCTGCCTGCTTTTCTAGGAGTATAAGCTTAAATTTGTGTTTATGTATACAGGGTGTCTGGTAATGAATGGATAACCTTGAAATGGGTCTTAGACTAAGACCCATTTCAAGGATATCCATTCATTACCGGACACCTGTATATTGACACTTGTTTACTGAAACATAACATAATATCAAAACTGTAGACATCTTGACATGACTTGAGAGACACGTGAGTTTTAATATTGGAATCATAAACACATCAAAGAGAAAATTATTATTCCGTCTCACCCCACGTTGAGGGTACGATGTAATCTTTATAATCGTTCGTAAGGTTAAAAATCTAAAACTGATTCCAATAGTACATAACTAACGTAGATGTAAATATTTTTCAGGATTTATTAAAATGCACCTGATTATATGTAGAAGATTAATCTTGTTTAGTGGCATTGATATTTCTGTTAGATCTTAAACAACTTTATAAAAACCAGTATTTCGTGGCATCACCTATAGAGTACGAGTGCCAATATCAAAAAATATTACGTAATTTAATAGTGGTATGAATTAACAACACACATCGGGTTGAAAAACCAATAAAATATTTCTGGTGAGAAACTGTAGGCTGAAACAACGAGTAGTTCGTCAATGGTACGAGATGACAGAATGCAAGAATAATATTATTTCCTTTGTTTAGCTCACTTGAGTTCATTCGCAAAAAATACTAAATACTTCACTTTTTTTTATATGGAAGAATATTTAAGCCGGCCCACAGCTCAGTTGGTAGCAACCCTGCCTTCTGCGCTGTAGGTCGTGGGGTCGATTCCCACCCAGGACAAACATTAATGTGACATATCTAACATAGATGTTTGTTCTGTGTCTAGGTGTTAATATGTATGTATTTACAAAAGAAAAGTATATAAGTATGTATATCAGTTGTCTGGTTTCCATGATACGAGCTTACTTTAGGGCTGGATGGCGCTGTGTAAAATATCCACCCATATTTATTTATTTAAGCGATGTTTATCGTATGTATACCGTCCAAATACTAGTGGCACAAACATTAGTCACCGCCTGTGACTGTCAAACTACAGCAATTTCATTAACCCTACATCATGCAAACTATTAACACGAACCGTGCATAGCGAAGTTTAGCAAGCTATTATGTTGTACGGCAGCTCTAAATATGTAACAAGTAGTGTTGCCAGGTGTCTAGAATTTCGTGAGTAGTCCCGCTTTTGAAATCTCGATGAGACCTCTAAATATTTAGATGTCTCAAGTTTGGAGTGTTCCCCTTCTTTTCATCAATATTTGATAGATTTGAATAGTTTAGAAGCAATTAAAAGAAGCAGCTTCAATTATTCTTCTTCTTCTGTATACTTTTGTAACTTTTTTTTAGTCGTGGCTTACGTTTCACATAAATATACTTGAAATTAATGGCAAATGAGACATTCCACCTTAGCCTTCGGAGTCACAGGTGTATTCGATGCTACATGGGTCGTGTTCTACCTAAGTAGGGCCTAAGTCATAGTGCTTGTATGGACATAAGTTACCACTTAACACAGGTGATACGTTTATGAATCACTGAAAATGTTTATATCAAATCCTGATTTTTAATCGGGTTTTTGTGGCGGCATTTGTGAATTTTGTCGTAACTAATACCAATAAACATGGCTACATGTAGCAGCTTGCATATGACGCTAGCGTTGTGCACGAACTTCACATAATAAATGCTAGTTTGGATACGTGATCAACGGAATATTAGATATTTTCAGAATTTAGGAACCTGATATTTTAATAAGAATATTGAACTTCAGAAAGGTGAACCCGTACTTCATACATAATACATGTTGATACGTAGCATTGCACAAACACTTTTAAATTTAAAATTTGTTATAAACTTTGTAAGCCATGACAAAAGCCTCATCGATATCTCCAATACTAGGAAATACATATTTTTCCATTTTAACAAGGTAATTAAAATTGATCCTTTATCGAACTCTAAAAAATAACATATAAATACGTGAGTTCACAATCATTCCATATTTCATTATATACTTAAGGTTCCGTGATAAAAAATATTATCATAACCATAAATAATTCTCCAAAAAGGAAAATTTCTCATTACTTCCTAAGATTGAGTTGACCGTTATGAAAATTCTGAATAAAAATCATTTTACTGCGGCCGTTACAATCTGAAAATGGTCGTTACTCACAGGAACAATACGCATTCTTACGTTTAAAGACAAAAGTTACAAGATGAAAAAGAAAAATGTACATTTACCTTTTAAAAAGTCCATTATGAAGAAAAGTTGTATAAAGCTGTGTTATCTTATTAAAGCTGTAATTGCTCGAATAATGCTGCGTTTCTTTTGATATGATCTTTCATCAACTTTCTTTTGGTTTAGAATTATGAGCCTAGTGTCTTTATTTTCATTTATGTACTCAAACTATGAAATAGTCCAAAGTCAGAAGGTAGTCAGAAGCTAGACAGAAGCTAGAATTCTATAGTTTATAGTCATAAACTATAGAATTCTAGCTCTAGAAAGCGCGGCTTTAGCCACGTAGGCTAAGTAAGTAAATGCAGTGCGCGTTATTACTTACTGAAAATGGTATGAAAATTTCAATTGTTACCTGTGAAGATTTTATTTTTTTTAGCTTACAATCCTTGAATTTATTAGTTACAAAAAAAAAGTTTAATAGTTTCTTATGTGACCTCCGGATCCTTCTTTTAAACACTTTAAATATTTCGTGGTAAATGTTGGTGTCAGATTCGCATTTAATTACGTATTTCCACCCCACTTACCCCACCTTAACCCCACTTTACCGCACAATATTCTGATAACCCGTAAATATCTTTTTCAATGGAGGATCTGAGTAAAAATATTGTAACACATATAATTCTAATTTTGACGCCCTTTTAAACGAAAATACATTCAGGTCAGATGTCGCCTCACACTATATAGTGCCCCATTATAAAATCTCATCTGACAGGAATGGTTCCAAATAAAAATAAAAACAATAACGTCAATATTTTATTTTTGCGTGGATGAATCAGCTTTTTCAGAGCAAATTTTAAAATATGCATAAATATGCTTTAATTTACTCAAATAGAGCACCTAAACTTCACATAAATTCTCTCGTATATTTGTAGAACTTTTTCCTGGTTAGAAAAGACATATCCACCCCATAAATTATAAATGTAAAGATTTTAATATTTGCGTGAAATTTATTATATTGGAAAATTTGTCCGTTTTTGTCATGTTCAGCTTTATACCAGCTAAAAAAGGTTAAAAAAATGCTTCAAACGGGCATGCATAAGGAAGACTAATATATTTTTAGGATAGCAAAGGACGGGTATTAAAAAAGCTATATCATCCGTCTTTCTCTGTGTCCTACTTTGAAAGGGCCGTGTCTCTTGGACCGTTATAGGTAGCTAATTGAAATTTTCACTTTGTACGTGTTAAATGGCGTATTTCCTAAATATAATAATACAAAACATAAATGGATTATATAAAATAACAAATAATTCAAATGGTTACGTGTGACTCGGAGACGTAGGTACTAAGAATACCGTATTGATTAAAAAAAACGAAAACCTTTATTATTATTTTTATTAAATAACTGTTTTTATTTCAATCAAATATGTACACATAACACATCAAGCGGTTAAGTAACTTGGCCTAAGATCCTCTTATAGATACACAGTAGATAATACTCGGCCTTTACAAAAAAAAAATATCCTGTCAGAATCCTCTCACGTTTTATATGTGAATTCCTTTCATAGAAATTCAAGAGAAATAATTTTCTCCTACTTCCGTAGACCGACAGGTTCGAAAGCTATTCACTGTTGAGGAAGCCGCTACATTTTTCATCAAGCAACGAAAGGTAAATAAAAGTAGGTACGAATAATTCGCAGTTTGTATTTTTACGTTAGAGCAAAATAACGCTTAGATGCGACATTGCAAAGAAATGTTTCGAAAGGTCGCCACATACTACCGATCTTTACTTAGCCTTCAATTTGAATATTTCAAATTCAAATCCGAAACAGGCTCTGGTTTATTTGCTAAATAATATTCGCGCTTTGCAAACCATTAAGCAGTAGAACTTATGCCACGTTCATCCGGGGTACAGCCACCATACCGATTTCTGCCACCAAGCAGTAACCCGAGAGCGTTTCGGTGTGAAAGGTGTGGTTGCCGGTGAAATTACAGGCCATGTGGCATTCCACCTTCCCGTCTCAGTTACAAGCGCATACGATGCTACTTGGATCTTGTTGTACCTAAGTAGGGGAGGAGCCAAATAATTTTGCTTGTTATCGGCAGAAGCTACCACTTAACACCAGGCTAGCCAACTGCTCGTTCCGTAACTTCATAACATAAAAAAACTATGACCAACACATCAACCAACAAATCTTGAAGATACCGAGACGTGTCCAAACGTGTGACATCTAACAATACTAATACTTCTAGAAAGAGTCATACACTCTCGTTTGAAGAGTGTATGCCGATGTTTAAATGAAAATGTATTTTTAATTAAAACATTCGTAAATGCCGTAAAGAAAATAGTCTGACTAAAATTGTCGCCCTAGCGGCGAAGTAACGACAGTGCTAACATGATACCGCATAATGTTATATAGACGGACACTCGGGTACGGACACAGAATGGCTTAGAACGGTCATTCAGTAAACCAACTTCACTCTTCATTTAATTGTATTAAGGACAGAAATATGTTGTGAAAGTTTTCTATTACCTTTTCATTATGTGCTCTGAAGATAAATATCATCATAGATTTTGAAATTTTTGTTTCGGTCGTACTTGCATTTAGTTATATTTAGACGATGAGTTTATATAAGACATAGAAAACGAAATAAATCTACGTGGATCTGAAATTTTAAAAGGGATTATTCATAGCCTGATCAAGGCAGTCAGTGGATTTAGTGTCATTCTCTCATACTACATTCCGTTAAGCTGGCTGTTGATGGTGTATATATTATATATTATAATATTGGTGGACAATTCACACAGCACCATCTAGCCCCAAAGTAAGCATAGCTTGTACTATGGGAAACAGACAACTGATACAATACATATATACTTTTTGTAAATACATACATAATAATACATATTAACACTCAGAACAAACATCTGATCACTGAGCTGTGAGGCCTGACACGTTAGGTATGTTTTTTACGTTCTGTCAATATTTTTCTGTGACTTTGACACAGTATATTGCACAGTTAGTACGCTAGAAGGTACCGTTTATGGCAGCGTCCGGCGCCCGCATAATTTTCGCATCTCACTTCTGAAACACCGCAGCGTCGGAATGACATACTGCGGGGTAGATAGTTATTTTTGAGATACTCGTAGGTAGCTCTGGTACATAGTAATGAAGGGGAAAAAGGATAGAACATGAAAATAGTATATTTTACATAGTAAGTTATTGGAAATTCTTTGCCAATATTTTGTTGCAAAGAAATAATTTGTTTTGCAGTGAAACCGAAAATATGCATAAGACCCAACACCCCAGGCATATAATACGTAAATAATAGCTAGAATGCCATTCTAATTATTTTTTGGACTCACAGCTCAGTTGGTACTGGTAGTAACCCTGCCTTCTGTGCCGTAGGTCGTGGGTTCGATTCCCACCCAGGCCAAATATTTGGGTGACGAATATAGATGTTTGTTCTATGTCTGGGTGTTCATACTCGTATGTATTATATGTATATATTTACAAAAAGTATATAAGTATTATATCAGTTGTCTAATTCCCATGACACAAGTTATGCTTAGCTACTTTGAGGCTAGATGGCGCTGTGTGAAATGTCCACCAATATCAATATTTATTTTTCTCCTAAGATTAAGACAGATCGCACTAACCCACAAGATTGGACACCCATTCATTTGGTACTAGAATCCGAAGACTGTCAGAAACTTGCCAAATCAATCGTTAGTATAAATCTCTTCTAACGGTTGATAAAATATTGAAGACACTTTCCTTTTTAAAACGTCTTAAATTTTCACCTTAGTAAAATTTTTGGATAAATCTTTATTATATTACAGACGGATTTTTACAGATGAGATGTCTGTCCCTTACGCCCAACCTTTGTGCTGGAGATGATTATAACAATGCCCCCAACAATGCTATACAGGTTTTTTTTATGTGATACAGTAATGGAACGAGCCGAAGGCCCAGCCGGAGTTAAGTGGTAACCTCAGCCCATAACAAGCGAAGCTATCTATCTATCTATTCGAGTCACTGTGGTGAAAGGATTTTAAGTGCACCTCAAAGAGGCTCCTTTCGTACATATGTTTTCGAATTTTCAGTTCTAGGACATGTCGGTTTCCTCACGATGTTTTCCTTCACCGTTTTAAGAATGTGGTATTGCGCACATAAATCTTTCAATTGAAAAACTCATAAGTGCACGTCGGGATTTGAACCGGCGACCTCTGGATTGAAACTCGGGATCTGTACCACTAGACCACCACGCTCTCGTGTAGTACAAGTAGCAGTATCATTAAACTACCAGCACATTGATCCACATTGGGGGCGCTGCCAACTCATTATGTACTAGAGACAATGCGCCCTCCAGCAGTATAGGGCGTCAATGGGCGCCCACCAATTACATTTAACTTCACCAATTACATTTAAGCCGTAAAACAAATTATTACAGTGCAGTCGCGTAAAATGTTACTTTTTGAGTGAAACCTTCTGGAAAACTGTTTATCTATTATGTGAAATTAAAACCTGAATGTAGAATTTGTTATGGCAATAAATTTATTTTGGAAAAAAATATTTGAAATTTATTTTATGTGTATGAAATTGACATTTAGGTGAAGGAAGCCTAATGAAGCGAAGTTAGTTGATAAATACTTGAGGTTGGCAGAGACCCTTTGTCACGACGTTACAGATCTATCGGCCGTGTACCCTCAATCTGAGTCTGATTGATTGCGGTTGGCTCAAGTGATAGCAGTACCACGTTGCTAAAGTGTATTAGCACTCCGTATCGCAAGGCTTCCATATTTATTTATTTAATACATTACTGCACACATAAAAACAATGCGGACTTAATGCAAATTCATTTTCTACCAGTCAACCAGACAGGTAGAAAAACAATTTAGGCGCACATAAATAATACAACATAAATAATAATAATACAAAAAAAAGTGATTTAACCTTAAATAAAAAATTTAAACTTTAATTATTAAATTATTATTAAAATATTTCATACATGTTACTTCTTAAACCTTCTTAATTTGACTGGACTCATAGCTCAGCTGGTTAGTACGAGTACCCTCTTCTGCGCTGTAGGTCGTGGGTTCGATACCCACTCAGGACAAACATTTATGTGACATTTGTAACATTGATGTTTGTTCTGTGTCTGGGTGTTAATATGTATTATATGTATGTATTTACAAAAGAAAAGTATATAAGTATTATATCAGTTGTCTGGTTCCCATGATACAAGCCATGCTTAGCTTACTTTACGGATAAATGGCGCTGTGTGAAATGTCCACCATTATTTATTATTATTATTATTTATTATTATTAAACCCTTTAAAGGACTACTATATCTACCACTTTTCAACTATACAAATCAATAAATAATTTAGTAGGTGGACAAAGTCATATGAAAGATATATAATAGTATATATAATTAGTATATATCGTTCTTAACCAGTTTCCACATGTATTACTACAAAGTTTCATCGTATTCCGACATTCTTGCGATTATAACTGTACGCTGGCCGCCTATTACCTGCTCAGGCATTACTGATTAATAGGAACCGACCGAGGTCTCGGTTTCTGAATTAGTAATTATCTGGCAAAATCAAGCCTCGGTCTTGGTCTTAGTCTTATATCGGTAGCTAAATTTCAGCTTCCGTTTGATTGATTTAACTAGCCTTAAGGCGAGACTTAGGTTAAAAGTTGGTACCTCGTAATTAAGGCTCTATCTAATAAAATATGTAGTTAAGTTTAATACATGTTATAACAAATACTGGTTCATCAAATTGTAGCTATTTGTTTACTAAAAATTATACAAAAAATGTAGCCTCTCATTTTCCATTGTATTAATTTTTGTCATGTTTTCGGTCCAGCCCATAAAGGGAACTTCATACCTTTTCACGCTCGCATACAGTTCTTTCACGGCACGATCAATATCGACGCAACAGCTGCACCGATCGAGCCAAAGCTCTATAATAAAGCCAATTTAAATATCAATAAACAGAAAGTCTTATATGCTATACTAATTCGGTATTTGCAGACTTTCCATTTCACCATTGGGAAAAAAAAATTGTAAGTAAATAGGGCTCCGAACTAATCTTTTCATAGCGTTTGTGCGGGGCAAGTAAGCACAGCCAAGCCATGTACTGGGATTTTGAATAACAAATGCTTATATAACTGACGATCGAAACCCTTTTTCATGTGTCCATATTTTATACCACAAGTAGTTTTACTCAGGGTACCTATATTTTTTTAATATTTTAAGATTTTCAATCATTATTTATTTATTACATAAAGAGTAGCTCTTTGTCATCTCAAGGTATATTAAATCTATATAGTGTTCGATCTTGCTCGACTAAGATTGAGCAGTCTCCGTCAGCCCACTCTGATTAATTGAGGCAGTCCGCCACCGCCGCGCCGCCGCCGCAAGGACGTCGACCCGTCGCAGATAACTGCCAGGACCTTGTTTGGCAACTCGACGTGAGGGACACTTTCTAAGACAAGCCGCTGACGACCGACATTCGCCAAATTGCTTTATGTATGAACCACTAATGGCTTTCGGTCCAGCCCATAAAGGGAACTTCATACCTTTTCACGCTCGCATACAGTTCTTTCACGGCACGATCAATATCGACGCAACAGCTGCACCGATCGAGCCAAAGCTCTATAATTTAAAAATATAAATTGAAATGGCTCGTTTTTATTCGACATTACCCGCGGATATTGGCAATGCATAAGTTTCAATATGGAAGCTCATTTCGTACCAACGAACGAGTTTATCGCAGTAAACATGACTCATAAAGCCAGATAACCGGGCTAATAAAAATCCTACCCCCTGTTTGCGTGCAAAAATGTGTCGGCCGGAGCACGAGACCCACATTACGGTGACCGCTCGCTTTATTCCCATTGATCCGGGTAGCGAGACAGACAAGGATGAAAGATGGAAACATTTGGATGTGAGCAACAATAAATTTGACACCAAAATACAGCGCCTACGAATTACTGCCGCAGTGAAACATGTTTCTTGGGGGATATATGGCGCTTTCCCGAAAGGACGGGGAAGTCAATAAATATTTCTCCATAACTTGATTACCGAGGATCCTTTGATGGCAAAAATTGCCGTGGAAACACGTGATGTCGGGCGTTCATTAGACGTGCCCGCATCGCTTCCTAAATAACCAACATTGCGGGCTGCCGTGTTTTGCCCAAATACACAATCACTCGGTAAAATTTACCTACACATTGTTATTTGTGGGTTCGATTCCCACCCAGGACAAACATTTTTGTGACGAACTTAGATGTTTGTTCTGTGTCTGGGTGTTAATATGTATTTTGTGTATATATTTACAAAAAAGTATCTAAGTATTGTACCAATTGTCGGGTTCCCATGATACAAGCTATGCTTAGCTTATTTTGGGGCTAGATGGCGGCTGTGTGAAATGTACACGAATATTATTATAATAATTATTTATGCAGTAAATATAGATACGGCTTTAAATTGCTATTGAACACCTGCACATATGATTTGAACACGGCTGTTAATAAAATGTAAGCGTTGCAATAGTTATTCTGCCAATGTAGGGGCCATTTTATATATTATCTGTAGAGGTACTTACTGCTATTTTGTAATGATTCATTATCCAATTCGAATAAGTAATAAAAGCTACAATGTTACATGAATCGAAAACCGTAACACAAAATGGCGACTGGTCAAATGAAACGGTGTCCATTTTAAACGAAAACAAAAAGCAGACCCGAAACTAAAACATCGTCGCAATAAAGCTTATACCGTGGAATGGAATTGAATGTTTTTCTGTCGCCTGGACGTGTGAAATGAGAATCCCTTTATAATATTCACGAGATACAAAATGCTCGGTAACCTCGCCGCGAGGCTTTTTCCCGGAGGGTCGTCCAGGGTCAATTCGGCGACACTTTGCCCTAAAATAGACGGCGCACCGGCCAAATTATCTTAGGGACACCTTAGAAAGAGGTCGGTCACCCGTGTGATAAATAGCTAAGCTCGACTTAATGGGTTACGACGTAAGTGCTCGCCCTGTGGCTTCCCAAAACACAGAAACGTAAAACAATATTCCACAAGATTGCTTCGGGTTTATGTTTCATCTTCATTTTGCGGGGCGCGATCTCTTCGGCATATTTCACCGCTCAAGCACACGGCGCGGCCCCCCGACCTAATTATCTCCATTCACATTGCGCTCAAGCGATACGAGCCCAAATTTAGTCGCATATAAAATATTCAGTCGCACGAGTCATCTTGGCCTCGGCAATTTGTATTGTGTCAACCCGCCTCGTCTGGGGGAGTGAACCCGGCTGAATGCGGTAACATTTACACGTTTAGCTGGTTTACGTGCTACGTGCATAATTACAAAAACAAATGTCCGAGTCGTTGACTCGCCGGCGTCCGCTCTACCGTGGAGTGAAAGTCGCGCGGCCCGTCAAACGTCAAACAGATTAAATTGGTTTTCATTTTCTATATCAACCTTGAATAACTTCAATCGCTCAGGGAAAGTAAAAAGCAACACGATACTCGTTCTAGTCAGCATAACTTATGTTTTTAACGTCACGCGAGTGCATTTGCGCCACTCAAGTCTACACTACCGTTTACTTAGAAGAATGTGTCATGAATTTTTCATTATGGGGTAACTTTTACAAGCGTTGTAGGCAAAAAGTGGCTTCGTCGGACAAAGGGAAGAAAATGCTCTTTATCACATCGAAGAAGGCGATAACAATAGACCAATTTAGTCTAATCGGTGGCCATTTCGCTAATGAAGTTATCATGGAAACCGGTCGCGAGGTTTTCCTATTGCGGAGTTCCTGCAACACGCATGTTTATAAACAATTTTTTAGGAAGAAGAAAGCTATTTCGTTCGCTGTCAGCTCACGCGAGCATAATGATTTCATCGAAAACACTTTGCAACGTTTCTAATGCGTAGTTTATTATGTAGCCCATTAAGTATGGTTTATTCCACCATGTTCACCTGGGCGATTTCATCTGAGTGATCAAAGATTTTGGGGGCCCTAGTTGCTCACGTCCGTAGGTGAATCCCGTCGTAGACGACCCTTTGAATCCTTACACGTGTCCCCCGGGTGGTGCAAAGGAGCAACCCAAAGTAGCAGTAGAACTTGTGCCAAGTTCGCCCGGAGAAGTACCGCCACCACACTTGGTAATCTGCCGCCAAGCAGTGATGGACTCGTATTGCTGTGTTCTGGCAGAAAAGGGTGAGTGCTGGTGAAATTGTAGGCGCTTGAGACGTAACATCCCCGTCTCGGGGTGACGGACGCAACGCAATGCGACTTGAGTCATCTTCTACCTACTTTGGTGGAACTTGAGTGAATAATATCATAAAAATTAAGTGTTTTTTTTTAAATGCATCTTTTTTCTTGTAATATTAACGATCTAGAGCCTAGTTAGATAAGTTTCACCTAATTTTCAATAGATAATTCTCAACTAATGCCATATGTTACATTGAAATGAAGCAGGAGCGAACTTAACCATAAAGTACATAACGGAAGCACTATTTAGTTCCCTTTTACGATGTGACTGAGGCAGCTGGGCGCCTGTCACACTTTGCCGTTATCAGAAGTGATAAGTAACGAAAATGAACCTGAATACATTTCTACGTAATAAAATAATGCCGTGCACTAACCCTGCTCAAATAATGCATAGTATGTGTCCCAATCATAACAATAAATGTTATAATGTTTATCCATAATTTGTTTTTTTTTATATTTTAAAGTTACGGAACGAGCAGATGGCCCACCTGGTGTTGAGTGGTAACCTCCGCCCATAACAAGCAATACACTTAGGTCCTCCCCTACTTAGATACAAGAAGACCCAAGCTGCATCGTATGCGCCTGAAACTCTAATCTAATCTCTAAATCTTATCTTTCTTTATTAAATCCTTTTCTCTGTCTTAAGGTACCCGAGAATAAAATTATTTTTATTTCAAAAAGAAATCATAAACTTAAACAGTTTGCACGATGCATTCACCTGTAATTAAAATTACTCGCAGTTTTTATGTAATTCTTGTAACTGATCTTGAAAGTGCTTAACTTTAACACGGTCTTTAAAATTAGGAAGTTAATAAAAACGTCTTTTTATTCACTCAAAGCGGACTCGTAGAATTAGAATCGTTGGTGATTAAGCTAGATTTTTTGAATTTTAGGACTATTAGCTATTATTTCCTATTATTATATCAATTCTTATTGAATTGATTTTATTTTTATTACCTAATATGTTGTAACTAAATTTCCACTCTAAACAAAACTTAAGTCGAAACTTCCTACACATAATTAAGTATGATCGTTTGATCGATGTCGTTTAAGCAACAGAATAAATTGACATTCCGCAACGGAGTGAGAAGCGGTCCGGATTTAAGTAAAGTAACGCCCCGCAATTTTCGAAGCAATCCCATTCAACGGGCGTATTTAAGTTAAGTCGAAGCGGAGGGCCTCGGATTCGTCCCTGGAGTACTCTCGTACTATTTACAAAAAGGGAAAATCTAGGCACTGTAATGGTCATTTTCTTAACGCTGTTTAATGCAAAATGGCAAAAAAATGGGTTGACCCATTCTTATATTGTGACAAGAGGAACATTATTTGTCCAATGCTTGAAAACTGGGTAAAGCTAAGCTTTGCTCTCGAGAGATACACTCTATTTGCATTTCAAATTATTCATCAACACTTTATCACTAGCAAGAGGCTTATGTCTTATTCATTCTACTACAGGTACTGTTTTTTATTCCATTTATATAAATATCAATTTTGGGGGCCCGTGTTGCTCGCGTCCGTAGGTGATAACCCTTTGAATCCCTACACGTGTCCCCCGGGTGGTGCGAAAGGAGGAACCCAAAGTAGCAGTAGAACTTGTGCTAAGTTCGCCCGGAGAAGTACTGCCACCACACCTGATATTCTGCCGCCAAGCAGTGTTGCTGTGTTCCGGTGGAAGGGAGTGGGTGCCAGTTAAATTTCAGGCGCATGAGACGTAACATCCCTGTCTCGGGGTGATAGACGCAACGCAAATCTCGTATTTGGTGGAGAGGACTTGAGTCACATTGCCGTTTTCTATGGGCGGCGGTTATCACTCAACATAAGGTAGCCGTCAGCTCGTACTATACGCTACATAACATAAAAAAAAATGAAATTTAAAAAAAAAACACTTTAAAATAGTGTTCCAAACCATGGTAAATTAAAGTGGTCATACATCAAAGGGTCACATCGAGTGATCACAAACGGACGGAGCGCTCCCAAGAGTCGTAGTGGCTTCCTCTTGTCTTCTAACCCAATTTGAGTGAGAGCTCGTCTAGTAGATAGTGTTTTGATTTCATTTGATAATCGACAATCGTAGAGAAGTGAAGAGTTATATGCCTTTTAATAATTCGTCAACTATAACTGCATTTTTTTTTAGTTAATTTTAATAATTTAAGGGTCGTTTTGTTTAAGGAAAAAATATATAGTTTAGTACAAAAAGAATTTTAAAAATTCCGCCCGCGTCCGCCATCTATCGAAGATTTGATTGATTTGATGAATATTTTTACCGCCTAGGGCTGGCCGAGGCGGTAAAAATATTTCACAATTATTTATATTATTCACAATATTATTATTATTATTATTCACAATGTTAGATTATAGACTGTTTGAAAACTTTACATCAGTTCAGGTTTGGAAGCCGTTTCTCACAATCTTTCATTCAATAAGCCAACTCTATTTCAAAAAGTAGTAGGTACTTCAGTTTATTCATCATATCTGCGTTGAAATTAATCCCCAATTTATTTCTCGACAGACAGATCACTTCATAAAATCAAGTCATTTTAAATTCAAATTTTAATCTCAAACAGGGAGACGTGTGCACTTCAAAACGAACGTTTCTAAAATAAAAGCAAGCAATTTGAAGCTGAATAAATTAAAGAAAATTTTTGCATCATTAGAGCGCAGCGTAAAATAATAGTCCATCTATGAAATAACTTTCTTTGTAAGCAAGTCTGCAGACAATAAAAAAGTTACGGCGCAAAAGCGTTCAAACGAAATTATTTCAGTTTTCTAAAGGGAGAAAATTACTCGTTACACAGAGCTGCCAACATACAGGGTGTGAAGGACGGAGCTCTTCCTTATATATATATATTACATTTTGAAAACTGTATCTTCGCTACTACTTAATATTTACTATACTATATATATATATTTTTTTTTTATGTAATGCAGTTACGGAACGAGCCGACGGCCCACCTGGTGTTAAGTGGTAACCTCGGCCCATAACAACCGATGCGACTTGGGTCCTCCCTTACTAGGTACGACAAGACCCAAGTCGCATCGTATGCGCCCGTAACTGTGAGACGTGTAGGTGGAATGTCTCTTGTGCCTGTAATTTCACCGGCAACCACACCTTTCAAACCGGAACACAGTAACGAGAACGCGTTACTGCTTGGCGGCAGAAATGGGCATGGTGGCAGTACTTCCCCGGACGAACTTGGCGAGAGTTCTACTGCTCTTAAAATATATATATATATATATATACTATACTTCGCGACCAAAACTGATAATATATTATATTCGACTTGCTCACAGGTGATTAGCAAGCCTCAAAATAGATTAGTTTCCTGTATCAACCGCGCAATCTCTAATATACTCGTACTAGTAGCGAGAGTCATTTATCAACTGTGAATTAGGTTACTTTGTGACAAACGTGCGGTGGAAAGCAAAACATAAATCGCACTTAAGTTTATAAACACGCGCATAAGTGCGAATATGTGACTATATGGCTTCACAGCTCAGTTGGTAGTAACTCTGGTTTCTGCGTTGTAGGTCGTGGGTTTGAGTCCTACCACGGACAAACATTTGTGTGACGAATATAATTGTCTGGGTGTTAATATGAATTTATATTAATAAAAGAGTATATAAGTATTCGTTCAATTGTCTGGTTCTCTGATATAAACTGTGTATGTTTAAAGTAAGGGCTAGATGACGATTTCTGAAATGCTGATCATAGTTTATTAGGTATTTGTTTATATATATTTATATATTATATATACCGCGGTCTACTACAAAAATGCTATATTTATTTATGGAACAAAAAAATACATAATGGTCATGATTGATAGTTGAAAAAAGAAGAAAAAAAAGAAAGAAAGAAAAATAAATATATTGTGACAGGCAACAGGCAAAGAGACACAAAAAATAGCGTACTAGGTTTCACGAAAGATTTATTTATTATGCAATTATATAAAGCCGAAAAATTATAAAACTTCTAAAAATCCGGTTTTGATCAACGTTGGCCGGACGTCCAACTCTACTTCGCAGAGAAAATTTCCAAGCATCAAAGCAATATTGTAGACGTTATCCTCACAAATACCTATCCGAGCAGATTGCTGAATTGCTGAATAAATAGAAATAAATTGACGCGCCAGAGATTACCTAAACGTTGTTTTTATTTTCAGCTTAGAGTGAGGGAGCTTGTGAGGGCATTTTGCGAACCCGGCTATGTTTCACTTTCAATAACAGTATTTATAAATGTAATTTAGGAAGTTTCAGATCGTCAACTGACTCTGAAATTTGGACATTTTGTAACCTGGACAAATTACACTGCACTATTTAGCCTAAAACTAAGCATAGCTTGTACTATGGGAACCAGACAACTGATATAATACTTATATACTTTTTTTTTTGTAAATACATACTTATAATACATATTAACACCCAGACACAGAACAAACATCAATGTTAAAAATGTCACATAAATGTTTGTCCTGAGTGGGGATCGAACCCACGACCTACAGCGCAGAAGGTAGGGTTACTAACCAACTGAGCTATAAGGCCAGTCAAAGTTGCTAAACAACGACTATATAACAAAGTCTACATTAGCGAGTCGCCATTGCTATTGGTTGTTGTCTGTTGTTGTCTGGTTTCCATGACACAAACTAGACTTAGCCTACTTTGGGGCTAGATGGCGCTGTGTGAAATGTCCACCAATATTTGTTTTATTTATTTATTTATAATGATTGCTTTTATTGAAGCAAATATCCAAATTTATTAAAGCACATTTACCTCTTCAAACACAAAACCACCAAGGAATTTTCATTTGTGGGGGTGTCTGTTGCAGTCCTCTACATACATTTAATACCAGCTGTCTTTGGTTAAAAATGGCTCCTTAATACAGATCAGTCCGACGTTTGCTTCAAGACATACCTCGGGGCAACCAAGAAAGTTCCAGCGAAACGTCTGAAGTTGCGATAAAGGTGAACTTTTAGTTCGTTCATCAAAAACTCGCACTCCAGCACACTTAGTTTGTAAGGTAAACGTCCTCGCTGATTCGCGTTCAGTCTGAATGCGAACAATCGTCCCTTCAAACTTAGACTTCCTGTGATGAAGTGTAACACAAAAGTACTGGACGCTGGTAGAGACAGTCACCTAATATCAGTAGAGCTAGAGCAGTATTTCCGGTAAAATATAACATAGGCAGCTTCAAGATAAATGTATTATTATATATGTAGTACTTATACTGTATATGTATACCATTATTATGTATATAATTATAATGCACCACCATCTATATCGTACCCATAATTCTGGTCCATACAAAAGTTGTCTGGAAGAGATTGCTCATTGCAATAAGGCCGCTCATTGTTATTCCGCATTTAGTGTACACATTAAATGGTTTTTTGTAAGTATTAATTTGTTATTGTGGTTTTGAGTAAAGAGTTATTGTATTGTAAAAAGAAATCTCCAGGTGAGGCAATGCATTAGTAATAATAAACTTATATAGGCTTGGTGACCGCTTAACATCGGATGGACCGACTGTTTCGGGTAGTGATACACGATTCGGTCGCGAAATTGCGTCGCCAACTTGTAATTGTAATCATTTCATCATTCACACTCGTAATTGAAAGCTTGGCGGCTCAGTGGTACAGACTTCGAGTTCAATACGGAGGTCGCTGGTTCAAATCCTGAAAAACAATGAGTTTTTCACGGACACACAAGAAAGGACCCTCTTAGACACAAGCTGTTCGAAAGAGCTCACGAATAGTTGTATCAAACATCATTTTAAACTGTCAAATGTTAACGGTAAATGTTGGCAAAGTCCAGCTGTGCAGACCTATGCTTATTCATCTATTACGAGGCTTACAATGCAATCAGCCTGGTCTCACAGCTCAATTGGGCCCAGCCCTCTGCGCTGTAGCTCGTGGGTTCGATTCCCGCCCCATGAAAAACATTTACGTGATGAAATTGATGTTTGTTCTGAGTCTGGGTGTTAATGTGTATTATATGTATGTATATAGTATGAACACACAAAAAAATAGTGAAGTAAGTATTGTATCAATTCTGATTCCCATGATACAAGTTATGCTTAGATTACTTTGAGGCAAGATGGCGCTGTGTGAAATGTCCACCAAAATTTATTTATTTATTTAATCGGGCATTTATATCAGCGCCGGGAGAGTATCAAAATAATATAATAATAATATGTATCAAAATACAGTCATTGGCTACTAATGTTCGTCAGAATTTTCGGCTTCTAAATGATCAACACACTTGGCATATATCGCCTCTATAGAAGCGTTTTGTTAGATGTTCTGTGGACAAGTGAACACACGGGCCGCGCGCAACATCGCGGAAGAATTCCTAACGAGCCCCCGCGCACAACTATTGAAGTTTCTTGTTATTTATAGTAAAAGGAACTGATGTAACAATTATTTCCAGAAGTCTGTTATGCTTGTTTTGCTTTTTTGCAGCTATTTTTATCTGCATAGGTGTAATCCATTCCCATTACTAATAAATAGGCATTGATTACTAGTCACCTTCAACTTTCCTTCTGCTGTAGTAAAAATATGCCTGTATTTTTTTTAATTCTTAAACAATCTGCATTCGTCTTAAGCTAGCTAAGTATAAATGTAAAATTTTGAGAATCTTTTGACATTTAAAATGTCTCAGTATTGTATATTCCACGAAATTGGTAGTTCATTCATAATTATATACTGTTCCGTACTTTGACGTGAAGTTATACCTGTTAATTATTAATTATCTTTGCCATTTTCATGTTATTCGTTAATTATTAGGCCCCTAAAGTAAAGTTGAACGCGTGACGTGCCGACCAAACTGAATTCTGACCACAGGATCGGTCACTAGTGGTCATTTTGTCAATAAACTGAACTTATTTTACGTCCCGCATCTCTTTTTCTTCCTAGTGAATGAGAAGAGACCTAGATAGGTCACAAAGTAAATTAGAGAACTGTCTAACGAAATATAGTGTCAGATAACTCCGTCATCTCCTCAGTCAACCACGCAGGAAGGAAAATAGCATCTCCATATTAAGCATGCCTACTCTACAAGTCATTGAATAAACTACATTTAAGGGCGTTGCTTAAAAACTTTGCTTATCAACTGATCGGTTGTTGTCATTCTGTGGCAGATAGATTTGAATAAAGTCGAAATGAGAAAACACTACATATCTAATCATTCGCTAAGTAAAATGTCCGTAAGTAATCAATTTAAGTACTTAAGTAGCCCGTTTTACCATTATGATACATTCAAAGCGAAACTTCTTCAGTATAAGACGATAAATTCTTTTGACTTGAAATTTGTAACAGCCAATAATACAATAAACATAAAAATAATTTCTTTAACGACTTCGGAATTATATTTTTCGTTGCGAAATCGCAACGAAAAATATAATTCCGAAGTCGGTGATGTTTAGGTAAGGTGCAGTGTTTTCTGTAATCTCATTACGAGAAAGTAAGCCTCGATAAAATATTCAGTTCAAAATCTTAAACAAAAAACGGAAGCTAAACAAAGGAAACAATTTCGGATTCATTCTTGAAATTATTTCCCTCTCCGTGCCCGGAAAAATTGTTTTAGGATTCTGAAAGCAACAATAACTAGACGTTTCAACCTTTACGAATAACTTTTCTTTTCCTTTTGCCTCGTAATGAAAAAGAGTAATTTAGTTTTTTAATTTGATTCTGTTCCGTTGAACAGCTCGTTGAAATCTTTCAAGTCGTAGTGCATTGCTACGATTTCGTAGTCGTGTAACGCTTCTACGGCAAATATTAAATTCAAGAATCTACGGGAGCAACTGTAGTTCACATTACATGTGATATTTAAGAGTAAATTGGTATGAATTTTACAATGCAGGTACATCTATATCCATACAAATAAATAAAATTGGAGTGTCTGCTTGTAATATTAAAATAACCGCTTTTTACTAAGTGCATATGGATGTATACACGGTACATATACCAAAACAACATATTTTACAATTTTTTGTCTGTCTGTCTGTTTGTTCCGGCTAATCTCTGAAATGGCTGGACCGATTTTGACGGGACTTTATAGCTGATGTAACAAGGAGTAACTTAGGCTACTTTTCCGAGGGGTAAAATAGGGGTGCGTGATAAAACCGAATTCCACGCGGACGAAGTCGCGGGCAACAGCTAGTATACTATATGGATCGAGTAAATTTTGACAACATATATCAGTCAGTCAAGACTTTTGTTCAAGTTCAAGACAGAAAAAATCTTTACATTAATATGTAAAGATTTTTTCTGGTCAAAGGTGTATTGCCTCCCGACAAGACAGACTCCACACAGACCAGGTGAAATCACTATGGTTGTTAAAACATTGTAAAAATGTATTATATTCCATACAAAGATAACAACAGTATGAGTCTCAGTATACATAAATCCTGAAATGTCGTTTTATTCCGGCACTGGTTCACGAGGCCGCGAGCAAATAATATTGGGACAAATTAGAAATCCCATTTCCAGTCAATCAATAGGATAATTGAATAACGTTAAACTCGAAGTCTCGTGGGAAAAAGTTACATTAAGAATAGCGGTAAGAATTGAGGATGTCTGATTCCCGAAAGAAATCTCATTAAAGTGTCTTGCATCGGGGACTGATTAACGTTCTCGACATTCGGTGAATACTGATGGCGTAGATTACTGATAATGCTGTTTTATGTGAGGTCTAGAGGGATCTGAGATGGTTTGATTGTTTATAGCCTTAAGTGGTGAGTGAAATCACGATAGCAAGTAAGGGCCGCCCAAGTTACTTGTGAGAATGGTAGTAAGTCTGTTTGATAAAAAAAAATTTAAATTGTATTTATAATGACAATAAGTAGCAGAAGAACTTATTCCAAGTTCGTCTAAAAAGTACTGCCGCCGAACAGAAATGCATTCGCGTTACTGTACTCCGGATTGAAAGGTGCGATTGGCGAAAAATTACAGGCACATGAGATATTTCATCGTTACGTCTCAGAGTTACGGTCAATACGATACGAATTGGATCTTGTGGTGATCTTGGAGGATCCAAGTCGTATTGGTTGTTATGGGCAAATGTATCTAAACACAAAATGAGCCATAAGCTCGTTTCGTAACTTTATCAAATAAATAAATATTGTTATCTGTCTCTTTTTCATACGTCTCTAACCTAAAAACAGCTTTAAGTTATTGTTACCGTCTCTTTTACAACAAAATATGCAATAACATATAATGCTTTTCTGCTGGAATCCAGACATAAACATGTTTATATTTGTGTTGGTATTTTGTACGTCTAAAGAACGCGGCATGTTACTAAGAGAATGGGCAACAAAATTGCAGGCGCATGAGACGTAACATCCCAGTCTCGGTGTGACGGACGCAACGCAATGCGACTTGAGTCATCTCGTACTTTGGTCGGGAGGACTTGAGTCGTATTGTTGTTGTCCATGGGCAGCGGTTAGCGGTTAGCTCGTTCTATCACTTAAATGACATAAAAAAATACAGACAACACACCAGAATTGTATAACGTCTTTATTTTTTTATAAAGAGAACTTATTGTGACCTGATCTTAAGTGGCTATGTAGCCCGTGTTTGTGGCAGAATAATGACTGACGTCGACCGATTAGTGTCATGTATGTACCTAAATATAATAACAATCAATCGTTAGTAAAATATCCCATCGAGTAAAATATCAGAAACCCTCTGTAAGATTAAACAAATACGTTCGGATGTATTATATTTACCTATATAATCACTCGCCCGGCCTTGCTGGTAATTTCGTAATATGATTTGTCCCGGCTATTGGGTTATTGGGGAATTTATTACTGGAAGAAACGATTGAGTTGTTCGCGAGAAAACAATGGTTGGGGCGAGCTCACTCCTCGTCACGTCAACTTTCCCATTATAGTCTAAACCACAAGGTTAAAAGTATCTCATTGAAGATCTGCCTACCCTTTCGGCGATAAAGGCGTGGATCTATGTATGTATTAATAATCACATCAGTCATCCAATTAATTTCAAAATTTAGCGCAAATATCATAACTGAGGAGGTAATAATTTAATTATAAGCTTATTAGAACCCGCGTAGGCTTTCATAACCTCAAACTTTCACATATTTCACATTATCACCTCAAAATACAAGGGCTTCTTCAAACCTACTTTACTTACTATTTAAATATTATTTTTACTATTATTATTTTTGATGTGATTGAGATACGGAACGAGCCGACGGCCCACCTGGTGTTAAGTGGTAACCTCGGCCCATAACAACCAACGCGACTTGGGTCCTCCTCTACTAGGTATGATAAGACTCAAGTCGCATCGTATGCGCTCGTAACTCTGAGAGGTGTAGGTGGAATGTCTCATGTGCCTGTAATTTCACAGGAAACCACACCTTTCAAACAGGAACACAGTAACGCGAATGCGTTACTGCTTGGCGGCAAAAATGGGCATGGCATATATATTATATAATGCTATTTGGACATATAGTTGTTTTATACCTTGTTTGGTCGGCTGAAGCGAGCGTTAAGCGCTCGTATACGATATAGTGCCGTGTAAAAATGCGTCATAGAATGTGAACACGTCTACGGCTTTGGAACTAAACTCGCACAGTTGTAACTGCGTAAGCACGCCCTTAACGCCTGTCATCTGAACATGCCCATCAGTAACATAACGGGCGTTCATTTTCACTACCTTCATTGGTCAAAAAAGTGCACTCCGCATTCGAACTGTGTCCGTTAGTTCCCACCGTGCTGTACTGTAACGTCGGCTATATGCATTTTCTAATACAGTTCAGTACAATAAATATGCCGTAGCCTGTCTACGAAGGTTCTGCCCGTTGAATGTAAACAACTTGTGATTCAAGGTAAATAAATACTGATAATAGGTACTGATCAATAAATAAAGTCTGGAATTTAAAACAATCAACTATTTTATTGAACTAAAGTAGATTTTGCTAAAAAGACAATGGTAAAACTTGAATCCTGAAATTCAGAATGATATATTACAATGACCAGGTGAATAAATTTTGCAAATACAGAGCACAATTAAAAATACAACGGCGCACAAAGCCAGGGTTCAAACACAAAACTATGCAAACACTGCGCATGAAGTAGTGGAGTATTCAGAGTGTTTTTTTAGTAATACGGAATCCATAATTTACTTTCTAATGACTGTACTTTAGCGGACGGCTGATATCTCTGAAAAACTCAAAGCTTTCAGCGTTAATACTGTAAATAAAATTAATTTTAAAATAAAAATACTAAAGCTAAAATAACCTGAAAGCTCATGAAACCTAGATTCAAACACTAAATCGAGGATACAGCACATCACACGAGACATTTCCACATTTTCATGACATCTCGATTCGTAGTTTATACAGAAATCCAGAATCCTTATTCTTAGAGTACCCTGCCCGTGACTGTACGTTTCCAGCCATACGTTTGAAACACTCAAAGTTTGAGCAAACAAGATATGGCCCATCCAATTTCACGCGAGTGATGACATTAAGCTGCGTACACATGCCCCTGCCTCACGAAACTTCACTCGCCAACGATGAGAAATGAATATTTTATCATTTACAATTTTAAACTATATTTTTTGCTGTTTTATTTCGCGGACCAAAGTAATATTTTTTGTTAGAATTTGTCTACTTTTACAATCTTGATAACTAAAACATTCTATTCCCAAAACATTCTTAAATAATATAAATACTGTGACCATATCAAACGCAGTATGTCCTTAGACTTTTAAGTACCTAACGCCGCAAAACAAAAAAAAAACGTTAGGTATGATCCTAACGTTTTTTACTTTTCCACCAATGCTGAAGCTGAAAAAATCAGGGGTCTGCATTTCAATCTACGTTTGATTATAGGATAGATGTGTCTTATCTGTCTTTACATTTAGCAGTACATTTTGCCTTAACCATTGTGTATACAAGATTTCCGATCACATAAACTTCTGCGATACGGAAAACGAAGGACAAAAAATTCAAAGCAGAGACCGCATTCCTTTCGCTTCTATTACTTTTGTAGAGTTGGGATAACATAATCATATCATATTTTCCAGAATTATGGATATTAAACATCAAAGCGACGTTTCGGAATTAATATCATTCAACCATAATTTTTTGTATGTTACGGAACGAGGCGACGGCCCACCTGTTGAAAGTTGTAACCTCTGCCCATAACAAGCGAGCGATTTGGGTCCTCCCCTTCTAGGTATGACAAGACCCAAGTCGCATCGTATGCACCCGTAACTCCGAGACGTCTGGAATGTCTCATGTGCATGTAATTTTAAACTTTGTCGTTTTTTTGTGACCCTCGTACATTCAAGTCAATCAGATTTAGGACATATCGCTTGCAAACCTTTTCTGAAACACTATTCATATGAAAATAACAGTTAATCGTTCGTCCGCGTCGTGCTCATAATTTTTTCAGAGCTCGATTTAAAACCAGCTCTGTATGATTTCGAAAACATAGCTCTAGTAGATTTTTTCCGCCATTTCATGCTAATATAACATAAATTACGGTTTTTTTTACCATTATTAAGAATTGTGTTATTTTTGCCTAAAGAAACTGCAAAAATAATATGCCAAAGCACACGTTCATTATTTATATCAGTTGTCTGGTTCCTTTAATACAAGCAATAATTAGCTTACTTTGGGGCTAGATGGCGCTGTGTGAAATGTCTACCAATATTATTATTATATTATAACAATCTGTACCCTAAATGAGCTGGCATGGGTCTTTTCTGCTTGTCTACAAAAAGTCTACTTAATGCAATTCTTATCAGAGCTGATAACAACGAAGAAAGAAATGCAAAAATAAAGTGATGAATCACGTTCTAAAACCTGACGAGACAAGCTCAAGTCATACTTAAGGACGGCAAAATAGAGGGAAGGGCGGCCTGTGCCCTATAGTGGGTTCTAATAAGTTCAAGTTTCTTGCTACGTAAAGAACTTGAAGCTTTCTTAGCGGAAAAAAAATAAAACTCCAAGAAACTTTTATTTTATTGACCATGAAGCCTATTTGTATGGATATGTTTTATTATAATTGACAATGTATTGATAAGGTGTCAATAAATATATTATTATTTATGATCATTCACTTATTTGTCAAAAAGCGTATCAGGAAATTCATTCTATTGCCAACGCTGCAATATGAATGTGAACATGGAAGCATTAATGTCATTGACGCCCATACTACAAATGATGCAAACACAATGTGAGAGATAGCTAACCGTTCATGACATATATAGCACAGGAGCTCAACGTCGTATATATTTATATATTAGAGTATTGATCCTAATTAAATCAACCAATAGATATGCACAAAATAAAATATCCACCGAAACAGAAACTTCATCCAATGACAACCGTCATTTATAAAACAATTTCCGGTTTTCTTATGATTATTGTTTGAAATTGTCCAAAGGTCCCACAAACCCGATGTCTCACTTTTTACACACACAGTACTCCGCTTCCATACTAGAAATGCAAGGTACCGATGCTTTTACATAGGACCATCAAGCCCCGAACTAAACATAGTTTGTACTATGGGAACCAGACGACAGACCTAACACTTATCGTCTCTTTTTTTTTGTAAATATGTAAGTATAAGTATTTAACAACCAGACGCAGTACAAACTTCTATGGTCGTCACATAAATGTTGGTACTGGTTGGGAATTGAACCCACAACCAATAGCGCAAAAGGCAGAGTTACTATCAACTGAGGCCAATGCGAAAGCCTTGAGGCCAGTCAAACAAATAACGTCACCAGAAATATTTCTGACGATTTTATTTATGTTTGTCGGGATGTATCTACAAGTTGCAGATTTCACAGATAATTAGAAGTGAGTTAACCGATTACAAGGGTCAATCTGTTGACACCAATGAAACTAAGCGTTTAAGAACATATTAGTAACGTGGGTTTATGCCGCCAGCTCCCAGACTATTGGTCCGATACATAGGTACATTGTGGCCGTATTTACGACGTCGTATGTGGAGCGTGCGATACTGCTCTATCCATTCATGGGTACTGAACTACTGATACCATATGCCATAAACGGTAGCTAAGCATTTTATGCATTTTCTTTGTGAACGTTCCGTTAAGCACGCAATTCTAAATGGCTTTATATTGGTCCGTGTTTACCTGAACTAGGACTGTATTTAAAACCTTTAGGAGTAAATTAAAATATGTCTCCATTATTTACATTATAGACCAACTAAGTTTAATAGATTTCAAACTAAATTAATGAGGGTTTTCATCACACAAAATTGTTATGATAGTTACTTTTGGGTCAACATAGTTTGCATGCAAACACGCCTAATGATAGGTACATATAAAAGGCAGCATATATAAATATTACGTGTTACACCACACAAATACATATTTATTTACATTTAAAATAGTTTATTCATGTATCACACATAAAAAAATCTATCATAATCATCATTTTACCGATATTGATTAAGACCAGTCTCAATCAATCAGTCAGATATCAGTCCATCAATACAAGAGACTTCAACAAAATACCAAAGCAAAATCAAATAAAACGTCGTCGAAAGTATTCAGTCAGTACCAACTTTCAAGAGGCTACTGGTTGCCATAAAGCAGTTTTTGTCTAATAACCACGTCTAGCACTTTGTGTAGACTTCGTCAAGTGAAGTACTACCACATATAGTTTTGCCGGCAAATGAAAATGCACTCGACATTGTCTATATTCTTGGAATGAAGAAATGAAACCGATGTTGCAGACATCCACTCGCACAGTTACTTTAATAAATAAACTTACAACAGTTTTGCAAAGGAGTCACTTGAAAGATACGTAATAAAAAAAAGGATTTTTTTATTATTCCAGTGTAAACCAGCGCCGGAATCCAGTTACAATAAATTGCCTGCGAACGAAAATATCATGAGGTATAGTGGTGGTAAGGCAAACGCCCATACACTCCCAGTATATGTGCAGTAGAAGTTATGCCATGTTCGTTCGGGGAAGTACTGCCACTATACCCATTTCTGCCGCTATGCTATGCATTCGCGTTACTATGACCCGGTGTAGAAGGTGTGGCTCCCGGTGAAATAACAGGCACTAAAGAGTAGAGACATTCCAACTGAAAACAGTGTTACGGGCGCAAACGATGCGACTTGAGTCTTCTTGTACCTAACTAGGAGAGGCGTATTGCTTTTATGGGTAGAGGTTACCATTTAACACCATGTGGGCCATCTACTCATTTTGTAATACAATCACATGAAAACACTGTTTAAGTAGAAAATCTGCCGCCAAGCATCTAAGGTTGTAATCCGAAAGCTTCACCTGAGAGCCAGTACTCAACCTAGGCTTTGCGAGCTAGACGACAGTGCTGGACTGAAAAATAAATCAGCCTTAAATCACCTGAGCTAGCGAACGAAAACTCAGTGTCTATATTTATTTTTATGTGGATATATCACACAACGCCCTCTAGCCCCAAAGTAAGATTAGCATAGCTTGAATCATGGGAACCAGACGACTAATATAATACTAAAGTACTTTTTTGTTAATCTATACAATTAATAAAATTGGAGTGTCTGTTTGTAATATTAAAATAACCGCTTTTTACTAAGTGCATATGGAAGTATACACGGTACACATACCAAAACAACATTTTTTACAATTTTTGTCAGTCTGTCTGTTTGTTCCGGCTAATCTCTGAAATGGCTGGACCAATTTTCACGGGACTTTCACTGGCAGATTGCTGATGTAACAAGGAGTAACATAGGCTACTTTTCCGAGGGGTAAAATAGGGGTGCGTGATAAAACCGAATTCCGCGCGGACGAAGTCGCGGGCAACAGCTAGTACATACATATAATACATATTAACACCCGCAGAACAAACATCTATATTCGTCATAATAATATTTGTTCTGGGTGAGAATCGAACCCACGACCCACAGAGTAGAAGCCAGGGTTACTACCAAATGAGCTGTGAGGCCAGTCTATTGCCATTGACAAGGGGCCGACTTTCTACCAATATACAAACGACGGCTATCAGAAAGTTGACAAACAGGTAGATTTCGGGGTTCGATAGGGTCATTACTATCAGGTCAGTAGGTCAGTGAGAAAATAAAAGATAGACATTAGGAAAGATAATTCGAAAGTCCAGCCCACGCTAACGTTGCGACAAGAAAGCAAACAATAACTATAAACAGTGAAAACTAAGGAGTAATTGTTGAATTTGTTATGTTTGTATTAACAAAAGAAAAGTATATTATGTATGTATATCAGTTGTCTGGTTCCCATGATACAAGCTATGCTTAGCTTACTTTGGGGCTAGATGGCGCTGTGTGAAATGTCCACCAATATTTATTTATTTTATGTTTGTATACTTAGTAAATTACATAAAAAAATAAGGCTGCGTTCCTCCCCAGAAACATGTAAAATAGCAGAAATCTCATCTCATGCAATTGTACCAACAGAAACAGTGAATTTGAGCCACAATAAAACTTATTTTGGTAATACGCATATTCATTTCAAAATACAAATGATTCACGACTCATCAACCAACAAAAACGTTAGATAATGTCAAGGATTGCCAACGATTACCAAACCCGTCTTACCATGTCGTGTCTCGTGTCATCATGACATTGAAACCTGTTAACGAGTGGACCCTCATATTTCCCAATTATTAAGAACTGATATTATCAAAGTGGACATTGGCGCTATATATATACATAGAGGCTATTTGGAGCTTACCAGTAAGCTCCAAATAGCCTCTGAAGCCATCGAGCTAAGAAAGAGAAAACTAATATAAATATATCGAGTTTTTTTTAATGTAACTTAAGTTACGGAACGAGCTGACGGCCCACCTGATGTTAAGTGGTAATCGCCGCCCATAGACAACAGCAATACCACTCAAGTCCTCTCCATAGTACGAGATGACTCAAGTCGAATAGAGTTCAAATACATTTTGTCAATACCTACCGCTTCTTGGTAAACAGCGATGAAATAATCCAACTTCTCCAGTAGGTAGGGTACCTTCTTGGTTGTCAAAAATATTTTTTCTTTTTTTTTTCTTTTCATTATTTACTACTATCGTGTCAATGGCTCTCTCGAACCAGTGCCATATTTTTAAAACTTATAGTTATTTATTTTATATAATGCATAATGCACTCGAGGCATTTCATATTTAATAAAAAACTAGTACTTTAAAATTTCTACTTTTCATAAACTGGTCTTATAATCAGTTTTGTGTTCAGTAGAGGCAGCAAAGTCGTATACAAAGGCCTTTCGAAAACTTTTTATTGGCCTGATTGGTTTTACCTAAAGTCAAACAAAAGCCTCCCGGCTATAGTCTGTTAATTTCTATTATAATACCCATAAATTTGGCTCGCGGACAAGGTTTAATAAGCTTTAAAGTAACAAAAGTTAGCTTCATAAATATTGAAGCTGTAGGAAATCCGATAGAATGGAATATACATTGAGAGGAGGTTCTGCCGTAATGAGAAGCGGGTATTGGCTCGGCAGGCCTACGAGAGTGTACCTAAGAAACGTGAGGCTGAATGAAATAAAAGGTAATGATGTTCTTTGCTTTTGTAAAAGAAATGCTTGAATGGCTCTATTCAGGCTTTCTTTTTGAATGAGTGACTTATGTTAACCGATTAAAACACATGGATTTAGTTGAATTTTGATGAACAAGTGAGTTAGTTTCTTTTTCACTTTTATGTATACATAGAACACATACTAAAATTTCTTATTGGTAAAAAGATTTACATAACGGTCTTACAGAAAATATTTGAAGAACTATCTAATATCAAGATCATTTATTTTTAGGAGACGGCATTTGAAATGTAAATTTAAAAAATAACTTTTATAAATTGTTTTTGTGATTGATGAATTTTTTGACTAAAATATTATTACATTTAGGATTTATTTTCAATCGACGGTAAAGAAGATTCATGAATAAGTTAAAAGATAACAATGGAAATCATTTAGTTTTATTGAAATGGCTCTAAAATTATGCAGCCTTTTTTCGTACAAGCTTTCTTAGAATCCAATTTCGGAATGAATTCTTTGATTCTTACATATTTGACATGGAGTTAACGTAAATGATATTCTGCAGGTGACATGTTGGAGACTGGACAACATAGTGACACTGGAATCGATGCCTTTTGTCACTAAGCTACATGATATTTATGACAACTGTCCGACTCTATTTCGGAGCAGATGAGACTGCAGACGGCACATATTAGACATGTATTTCAATTTATCTGACAAAATAGATGGATAGCCGTTAGATGCCTCAGTGTTCCAATTGCAACAGTTATGCAAATAAGCTTTTTTATGGTAATTTTCAATGTTTTTTTTTTTTTTCAATTTGTGGCTCTCCTATATAGTCTTTCATCCTAAGTAGCCTGCTAAAAGCGGTGAGTCTGCATAATATAAAAAAAAATCGGTCATTTTACAGTGTAACAACAAATAAAAATGAAATATTAAGTTACACTTAAAAGCAGCGAGCGTGTGTGTGAGATTACACTGAGAACTGGGGCATTTCACGAAGCGAGATATTAGCTATTCGATCTGCGTTTCGATACCGCAACTACGAAATCTATACTTGTACGGTGAGCTACTATTAGGTCATTATGCCCATGTATCGCATAGATAATGAATTTGTGGATAGTTGCTACAGTAAGTACCTACTTATACATTCTGTTTGCCATGTCCGACCTTGCACTACTTCAGTGACATGGGTGTACAATGGGACAGTTTGGGTGTGAACATTTCTCGCAATGACTAACTATACATCGTTTACAACATGAATATCCCACCTTGCTTAATTCCAATAGCAGGAAACTTCTTTTGAGCCACTACAAAATAATGACACATATTAATTCACATCTACAAGACACGGAACATTCTGGAGGAGTAGCTATTCCTGGAGGGCATTTAGACCCTTTTTAATCTTATTCTTTAATATAGGGAATAATATCCTGATAAAATCTGTTAAAAAATTCCCATAAGTGAGGATTATATTTACACTAAATTGTGAAGATAGGATATAAGTATAGGATAAACTTTGTTTGCAGGAGGTAAATCTCCGAAATTACTCATCCGATTTGAAACAATATTTCATCAATAATTAGAAGGACTATTATTATATTTACAATGTGGTTGCCGGTAAAATAACAGTCACATTAGACATTCCACCTAAACATCTCAGAGTTACAAAACACAGTTGACAAAAAAAAACGGTCGAGGGAATGAGTTTCTTATAAACGCTGCGTTAACTGTATGCGATATAAAATAAAAATAATAATAATAATAATTGGAGGACATTTCACACAGCGCCATCTAGCCCCAAAGTAAGCTAAGCATAGCTTGTGTACGGGAATCAGACAGCTGATATAATACTTATATGCTTAGGGGCTAGATGGCGCTGTGTGAAATGTCCACCAATATTATATTATATTATATTAATAATTGAATTCCTATTATATTTCGAATGCCAAGAAAGAAGTTTCTTTTTTGTGTTATGTAGTTACGGAACAAGCCGACGGCCCACCTGGTGGTAAGTGGTAACCTCGGCCCATAACAACCGATGCGACTTGGGTCCTCCCCTACTAGGTACGACAATACCCAAGTCGCATCGTATGCGCCCGTAACTATGAGACGTGTAGGTGGAATGTCTCATGTGCCTGTAATTTCACCGGCAACCACACCTTTGAAACCGGAACACAGTAACGCGAACGCTTTACTGCTTGGCGGCAGAAATGGGTATGGTGGCAGTACTTCCCCGGACGAACTTGGCGAGTTCTACTGCTCAAAACAACTGTAAAACAAATTTTTCGTACATTCCCTGATTGTAGCACCATAGAATTGGTACCGAGACATTTCTCGACTCAGAGGCTCGACTAGTGAGCTGGTGGCAAATTGGGGTCATCTAAGGGGGAACCTAATGGCTTCGCAGAGAGTAAAATCAGAGTAGATTATGTGTAGTAATGCACCCAGTATCATAACTGAGAACGGTATAATGAGGTACTTCATTCAAGTACTTAGTTGTACATGTAGTTCACTCAGCTTAGGCACTTCTCCACTTCACTTCACACTTAGAATTTTCTTTTTAAGTGTTTTGGAGTATTTCCCTTCTTTTCTCGAGGTGACTTAATTTCTTATCCTTATTAGAGTTTTGGCCATCTGAATAAATTCTAAGGCGAAGGTGAATCGCCGTAGAGTTGTGTATCTATGTAAAATACGTATCATGAATGAGCGTGGCGGACCAGTGATTCACATCCCCGTGTATCTTACTGAAAATCAAGGGGCATTCTTTCACAAAACATAACTTTAAACATTGAACAAAAAAATCTATAAACAAAAACTAACCAGGAACACTTAACTGTTTCAACATGTAACCCAAATAGAACGCAACATATAGTCTGTTAACGCGTATCATTAACGTTTACAGTTAAACGGCCAAAAAACTAGGCAAGGCTGATGGGCTGATGCCAACGTTATGAATAATTCGCAGCATGCCAAACTTGTGGCGTAAAACGAAACTCTCCGTCTTTCAATTAGATCCGTTAAATCTTCCGTAAGAATTCCTCAAAGAAATTAAACATACGTATTCCAGCATCTTTAAAAACAAATCCTGGAAGACGAGAAGTCACATTCCAATACTCAATACTCAATTCATTTATTGCGACACATAATGGTTGTACAGGTTTTGTTTATATAAGTACATGATAAGTTTCACATTATGGACCCTTGTGAGGGTATTGCAATATACTGGAGGCGGAGGCAGTGGTTTTCTAAAATTCTATGTAGGAAGTTATTAGATAGCATATATATATATATATAATATATATATATGTTCCTAATGAATGAAAAATAATTAAGGTCTAGAATCGCTATTCCAATTATTTTTTTTTGCGTTTTAATTAGCATATACGAGTTAAGTAGAAATAACAGTTGAACATTTTATTTTGGTTCCGCTGTGAGTGTCGCATGTTTGCGTAACAGTGAGAGGCATACGATATTATGCTCACCTGCCCCAAAAAGACCACTGCTTTTTACGTAAACTGCCAAAAAACATTGTGAGGTACCAGGCTTATTGCTATAACTTTCCAAACATTATCTATAATTCTACAACAATAATATTAATTAGGCATTTTAAAGGTTTATTCTTCAGATATGACTAAATTACACGACATAGCGGTATGTAGTTCTTCTACTTTCTAGGCAGTATCGAACATTATTTAAAGACTTAAAACGGTTAATCGATTGCAAGTGAATTTAGCAGCCATGTTATTTTCGTTCTTCTTTGCACAGTAGCCACAGAAAGCTCTTAGTAATAAAATTATTTTTAATAAAAGTGGGACATTTAGAAAGTGTTGAAAATGAAAGTGGGAAAAGTGAGATTGTTTAAATACTTAAGTTTCCTGATAAGTAACTAGTTCTGGCAATGCTTCGGGATTGACTGCGAGTTTCTGACATAGACAATAATTATAATGGCTTAGCAATTTAATACTGAAGGCTAACAGCGAGTTCTACAAATAATGTGCCTAAAGACTTGCCGGGTGGTAGTAGTTCATCACAGTACAAAGGCCATTGACACACCCACGGCTGTTGTTATTCAAATAAGCGGCGTACATTGACATCTGTGCTTCCTGGATTGAGCTTTTTTTAGAATAAATAAACATCAGCATGTATGAAAACCGAGTATTTAGTGGGCTGACCACGAAAGCTCTTTATTTCAGATTTATCCTGTTGAATAGTCTGTGTAAACATGCAACAATAATCTATGCAAATAAAAAAATTGGAGTGTCTGTTTGTAATATTAAAATAACCGCTTTGTACTGCATACGGTACATATACCAAATTAAAAAATAAAAAATTAAAAAAAAAACTTTTTTTTACAATTTTTGTCTGTCTGTCTGTTTGTTCCGGCTAATCTCTGAAATGGCTGGACCAATTTTCACGGGACTTTCACTGGCAGATAGCTGATGTAACAAGGAGTAACTTAGGCTACTGTTCTGAGGGGTAAAATAGGGGTGCGTGATAAAACCGAATTCCACGCGGACGAAGTCGCAGGCAACAGCTAGTATAAAATATAATCGTATTTACTAGTTGTCGCAACAAGTCATTCGTAACGTGAAAGAAGCTTTTCTTTCACGTTACTACGATTTTAATACCGTCCTTCTTTCTCGGTGTCGCAAATCGATTGCCGTAAAATCCTGAGGGATAATTACATTTTGGTAGCCCGCTATTGAATTGGGGTTGAATGACTACATTGCTCAATTGCTAGTAACTCTTCCTTCTGTACTGTAGGTCGTAGGTTCGACTCCTTCCCAGGGAAATTATTTGAAAAATACGTGTTTGTTCAATGTTTGATTGTTTAATATTCCACGTTAATGCCACGTCTTAAACCAATATCAAGAGGTCTTCGTACTCAATCTAAAAACTTTGGACGCATCCTTTTATGGGTCTGTGCTGCACGTGGGCGGAAGTGGGTTAATGATCCGTGATTCAGAAGAGCCGAGACGATGCACTCAAACATAATTATAAACTTGCCTACACATCTTTTTGTCGACCCCTACTTTGTTCTGTGATTAGTTTTGAACACTTTTTGTGGGGTGAATCTTTGTCAGGTAACAATCCATTTTGTCAAGTATTAAATTAAATATATAATAATTTTATTTTATGTGAATAAGTTACAGAACGAGCAAGATGACCCACCCAATGTAAAGCTGTAACATCAGCCCGTAAAAACAATACTTAATGGAGTCCTCCCCGATAGGGGAAACCCGCGTTGTATTGTATTTCGTCCGTAACTTTGAGACGTGAAGGAAGAATGTATCAAGTGCTTGTAATGTCACCTACAACCACACCTTGCAAATATGCGTTACTGCCAGGCGGCAAAATAGGTGTGATTCTTCAGAAGAACATGGCACAAGTTCTACTCACATCACATGAGTACTTACTCACGTGACTAGATAGATATTAATCTATATACCTATCTACGTACGAGTAAAAGAAATTAAATTAAGATCATTAGGAAGTACGCAGCAATTCGAAATGTAATCGTAAGCTGTACTCTCCACATAACTTTGTCATAGCGAAGTTGTCACAACGCAACACCAAAACGTTTTCGGAACAAATAATTACTTTTGTTGAAAATTTTCGTTTCGAGTTAGGTACGTATTCGCACACGTCACTCAACATCCACCTGTTTTGTGGGAAATTACATTCCGCCTTCGTGACTTTTCAAAAACAAGTTTGTTTCGGTCACCCACAGTGCCTAAACTTTGTAAGCGAGGTTATTTCTCTTTTATTTGTTTTCAAAGTGTGAGCCGGGACTACGCGAACTTGTATGATTTCTTTATTAATAAACCTATTGTCAAAATAAAAATTATCCGCTTTCATAAATAAAAAATCCTATTTCACACCCTTGTAGTTGATTTGTGGGGTGAAAAGTATGTTCATTCTGGGTTCTCTACCCCCAGCTCAATAGTTTAGCCGTGAAAAGGCGAAACACACTGTTGTTCCGATTCTTTTGTCAGTTTTCCTGTAAGAGTGACTAACTGTGCACAATATAATTTACAATTGAAGAAATCAATGGTGCAGGATCAGGACTCGAAACAGCGAGTTCCAGATTGAAACTCAGGGTTTAACCACCATGCCACCAACTCAATATAAAATTCAATAAGTCACGGGATGCATTGAAGACGCATCCATAAGATGCATCTTATATTGAGTAGTAAACTTCCGATTGTACCTACTTCCGTTTCAAAATTAGTTTTAACGATAGAGCATGTTGGCTCGCCTTTAATTTTGACTTCGTGCAATCTAGTCATTTTTTCCCTTACATACTCCTCATATGTAACATGCAAGCAGATTATCTAAAAAATCATAGACGTTTCAATAATATTAAATTACATATAATACACATAATGGTTGAACGTGAGACAGTGGTAAGCTAATGGTGCGCTACGAATTTTCCCACAACTGTTTTTCATTGGGTGTGTTGTAAACCTGTGTGAACATTGTCTGCAAACAAGAGCAAGGTAATAACCGGTTATGCAATGCAGTGAGCGAACGAACTAAGGCGCAGCCCGGTCTCTGAACATATTATATTTTTTTAATTAATCAAGCAATTACAATTCCTTTGAAATTTCAATAAAGCTTGATTTAAACACAGCAACAAGGTAGTTTTTTGTTATGATTGTCCACGTACTGTTAAGTTGTATCAATTAGATAAAGTTACGGAAAGAGCTGTTGGCCCACCTGGTGTTAAGGTAATTAATATCTGCCCATAGCATGCAATACAGCTTGGGTCCTACTCTACTTAGTTACGAGAAGACCCAAATCGCATCGTAAACCCGTAACTATGCGTGAAGGTGGAATGTCTCGTGTGCGTTTCACCAGCAACCACACCTTTCAAACCGGAACACAGTTTCTAGAATGCAGTTTTTTCCTCTGCCACTAATACCAATGACTTTGGTCCATAGCAGGAAGGCTAAATTCGCATTGCATTGCTCCCTCACCCTGAGACCGAAACATGGTTAACTTAGAACAGCATTGTGATTTTGAAAAATCTCGAAAGAATAATTGAATTTTTTGCTTTTGTATGTGTTCCCTGAAAACTTAAATCTGAGTGGATAATGTTACTCATAGGCAAGAATCGTATCATCACCAGATCATACGCAAGCCAATTGGAAATGAATCAAGGAAATTCCCGATATATATAAAATGTACTTAAAAACCATCTCATGGAAGATAATGTCTCAAAAAAAGACCCAACCCTTCTTAACCTTTATAAGTAGCTGTAAAAGGTACGCGTTGATTGGGGGCGAATGAAACGCCATTCTGTGATTTTCGGTAAAACAAAACTTAACCTCACTTGTCCAGCTATTGACATGTAGCTGCTCTCATTTCTAATAGTTAATAGCTCCAAACTGTATTTAAGTAAACGCTTGATGTATGTTATGTAATTAGGAGTATAAGGTAATTGTAAATGTCAGAGCGCCTGGTCGGAGCGACGCGTCACCCCAAAAGCTGGCATTTTTCTGGTTCTGAGATTGAGTATCGCCGTCCAGCGAGGTAGTGCAGTTTTGGGCACAATTCCACCTGGTAAATTTAATCAGTTGAGCGATCTCACACTGAAAACGGTCTTTAGACATCTCAATTGATTTCATTGTATTTTGTAAATACTTTGAGCATATTTTTTTGTAATTGTTGTACTTAAAATAAGTGAAAAACGAAAAGGGAGAGAGTAAAGTACCCAACTGATACATTAAAGATCAATCAATCGGTCGGGTGCACGAGAATACTTATTTCGTAGGTTTCATCCCTTAGGTACAATTTATTTTAAATAAAATTCACTTAAGCAGGTAAATAGATCAAACGATCGATATACACGTACTTCACACAACTTACCTTGAAATTGGGAGGGTATCGTCCCTTAGTTATCTTTAGAAAACAATATTGTTACGAGTACTAGTCAAATTAAAACTAAAAATTATAATGTCGCCAATGTAGGTTGCATTACAAAAATTGCCTTCAAGTGCTATTTTTGCAATTGCAAAGCATGTAACCGCGGGATAAGTGGTACCGTGCAAGTTGACCGAAATTGGACAGGCATGGAAATGAGGGCGGTGGAAAATCGCTGGTACTTTATTTAGAGCGCCTCCGTTCGAGGTCACATTCACATGCGAACGATGGATTTTGCCGAGATAAAGAATATGGAATGGGATATTATGGAGATTTCATCCTCTTTTCGCACGACGTGACTGCCTCGATATTAGATATTACAGATATCAGAATTTAACAATAGGTATTAAATTAATTTATTAAATATGTATATTTTTTTATATCATTTGGGCGATAGAACGAGCCGACAGCCCACCTAAAGGACAGCCTAATCACAGCCCACCAATATATATACAGTTTTATTTCAGTTCAATTTTATCCAGCTCTTTGAAAAGCAACTAATATAATATTCAAAGTGGTATTAATTACTCTTACGCTCAAATAATTCATAAAGAACAGTCAACTTCTGTAAAATTCAAGTACTTACTTTGTGTTTGAAGTACAGTTGCAAACAGGATTATTATTAATTTCCCGTATCACCTCAACCACGTATTGAAGGCTAATGATCGGCTATACCCGGTAGCAGACTACAAAATCCTGTTATTTTACTGTATTTAATACGCACCTATTGCGGTCTGTGTTGAAATAACTTACCACTCACATAGGTAGGTCGTATTCACTTTCCGACTGAATAAACGCAGAACATACCTGGAAAGAAATATATAAGTGAGAAAATAGCATTTTTATTCAACATAAATTACATTAATCAGTATATGGTTGATTTGCAAGACGTTCTAGGAGGGCTACAGTTATAATATGGCCATAGTTATGACATGTATTTTCTAAATATTTCTATACTTTATCCGATAGAGATAGATATAAATATTGAATAGCTTAGATACCTACTAAGTGCGTACCTACCTACTTATGAATCTGAATAATTGTACTTTGGGCTGCTAGCCCCTTAACCGGATGACCTTAAGGTTGCCTAGTTTTTAAGTACTAAAAGCTTTTTAAGTATTGTCTTAAATTTATTGTCAATTTTTGTTTTTGTACTGTATTAGTTCACCTACCTCATTTACTTATTTTGCAAATGTATAATCTTATTTATATTTTCTTACTCGCTCTTGTCTTAAACGCATGTAGTCTTCGCCTATAATTGTAGTGGCACTTGTATTGTTTCCTTTTTTATGTGTCATTCCTTAAATGTATCAGTGTACACTATGTTGGTGATCTATAAATAAATAAATAAATAAAAGCGTAATGTTTACGTACCATCTGATGTAAAGCTACTATGTAGCCGAAATTGTCGCTGCGCAATGCAACGCTACTACAACTAATAAACTCTATAACATACCTAAACGGAACACACCGTAAGTTACTTGGCGGCAGATTTTTAAATTTTTGGTGGTACCTAGCTAGCCAGCTGGGCATTTGCCCTGCACGCCACGGTTTCCTCAAGTTTTTCCTTCACTGAAAGTTCAGGCTCTATAGGATTCGAACCCACGACTTGAGCTCATAATAACTCAACGTCACTAACAACTGAGCCGTCGTCGCTTCAAGACACCTTTTCATAACGAAATGTACATATCTCAAAGCCATAGAAGATTAGATTCCAAGCCACACAAATGAAAGCATAAATATTAGTTCACGGACTGTAATTAAAACAAAAATATGGGTGGTTTTCGCAATGTCTGACTGACGGTCGGTCGGAATCCATAGCAATGCAATCCAATCACTGAGTTGGATTCTTGACTGAGTTCAGCAGTCTTGAGTTATGAGTAACTTCCATTAATCTGTTTACGTCATTACTCGGTAATACGATAATTACAGTGTAAAGCCACAGTATAGTAAGTTACTACTTAGTCTGTTACTACTCTTAGTAAGATATTCAACATCTAACTTCCTATTTATGTTACATAATAACACATTGTGTTTTTTGTAATTTAATCGTTGATGCAACATTATTATTTTTCTCTGAGTCACAGTTGTAGATAGAGTTTTCAATGCCGTTGAATTAATTGCCCCACTCCAAAACAATAACGGAAAAATGTTGATTCCGAGCAAAACCAGTTTCCTTAGGAAATTACCTAAAATAGCCCGCAGAAGTCGCTCTCACTTCTCAACTATCAACAGTCTTTGAATAGGTACATGGAGTTTTTGTAGGTCAAGGTTCAAGGATGTTTAATAAATTAATAAGTTTCAATAAAGTTTTTGACTTTGACTTTTAGAATTTGTTTGCCAATAAAAATATTTAATATAAGTATTAATTTGGAGCATAGAGTTTCAAATTATAACAGATAACTTCTACACATACAATAAGAAGTCATGTTTTAAAATGCTTTACCATTTTGCTCCTTCGCAAAAACATAGAAATATAGATTTTCCTCAATGCAAAAATGCAAAGTTCTTCAACTGAACATAGGTACCTAGCAAGCCCGCAATGCATTTGTAATGCACATCACGAACTACAAAAAGCGCTGTATGGACGGCGTCCTAAAAATAATTACTTTCACATATCGACGATATTGCTGTGTGCATTTTAAAGAAAAACATAGACAAGTGCTGGTTCCTGTTGTCCATTCGGAGTTCCTGTCAAGCATCCGGCTGCAAGATGGCGTCATGGTGATGTCATCCGAAGCTTCTAAACGCAGTTTGGAGATGACATTTGAACTTTGGCATATTTGCAAAACCTTGGTACAAAGGTGACTGAGACTGAGGTGAATGCATCTCCGATGGCTGCTTTTATGCGATGCAAAAGGGAATTCTAAAGATAGAATGTGGTGGAACGTTGTATCATGCCCTGTTTTCTGACTCAGGTGTTCATTAATCATGTTGCATTAATTTATTAGCGTATCTATGCATGTTAATGAAGCTTTTCATCAGAATAGCTTTTTTTATCTTTATATTGTTCAGTACCTATCAGACATGATGATTACACTTTAGAATCTAGGTAATTAACAGTACCGAACAACGTTGTAAATGTAACTCAAATTAAGAATAGATGTGATCTCACAATCGGGATTTATGTTCCAATTCTACGTAAATAAAGACGGTACGAGCTTCACTTTAATGAAAACTACAGGTGTGGATTATCGGGGGCATGCCTGCCTTACGTAAACGAATTCAGCACCTCGAGGTAACATATTCAGAGATCTTGATAAGCACATTAAACAGAGGTGGAAACGGCATACAATTCACACAGGTCGACATAATGTGCGCTTGGCCAGATAGCGATCAACATTTAATTACTCTATAGGCACAAGGCACGCGGCCATTTTTGTGACTAAATAAAGATGGGGAGGGGTGGTGACCTTGCGAAGGCTTCCGTCTATTCGCCAGTATAGAAACCTACGTAAATAAATGGTTGGTCGTTCATCGCATGAAACATTTGAGTAAATTGTAGATTAAGAAGCGAGTTTTAGTGCACTTAGCTTAAAATTTCAATCTGCCAATTCTGTCATGGTTTTTGAAACCACATAGTACAATATTTACTGATTCTCATAATTAATATAGGAAAGTATAATCGACGTAATATCTGTTTAATTGGTAGCTGAGAATATATACCGACATATTGGGATTATGCTTACATCACGGGTAAATTCCGTAGGATTAAAACAACTTTTTGGAAAAAACTGCGAAATGCCTGAAGTTTTAAAATAATTATTGTTTTTACAGAATATTTGCCCACATGAGGTTGTTAGCATAATACCAACAATCCTGTATATGCATGCAAATAATAAAACAGTTTTAATATAAGTTCCAAAGCGGTGGAACGAGGGATAATAACACTCGCTGAAACCATTATTGAGCGAAATTGTATTCCCAGATTTTACAGTAAATATTTACGACTGATAATACAATAACCACAGAATAAACGAGTGGGAATAATTACTCGATATTGCGTCGGTTTTATCTTATTATCATATATATTAAATATGTAATATTACATAGTAAATTCGCTATTTTAAATAGGCCCGATCGTAATTTGACAGACGGAGGAGTGGAAACACTGTTATTTATTTATTTAATGATATATTTGAGGTAGGTACGGAACCCTTAAAAAAATTATATACCCTAGAAATACCCCTTGAACCCTAATAAATTCTGAAGTTGATAACCAAACGGATATGTGAGATTTCACATATCAGCTTTGTGAGAATCGAGCCCGGGAGATGGAACAAATAATTGCTTACATACAAAGACTGTATGTTACTGTATACGAGAAGCTTTTTCACCATATGGAGCAAATTATGAAGGTAGCGTAACTCAATTACCGGAATTAAATTTACCTTTGGTGTTATCTTGATGGCGAAATAAACAGGAAGATAAAAATATAATGGATGCTGCCGACTGTAACGTAGTTCTGACTAATCATAAACATTGTGAATTCGATGTACTTTAAGATAATGAGTTGAAGTGATGACAACTCAGACTAGTAGTAGTAGTACTCACTACTCGTGTCACTGGCTGTCTCGAACCAGTGCGGTCAAAGGATTAAAGTGCGCCTCAAACAGGCTCCTTTCGTGCACGTGACGGTTGTACGACGTAGGACAGTTTCTCACGACCGAAAACGTAAGAAAGTCGTACTCCTTTGCTAGGGGTAAATGTTACTACTAGCAGGTGGGCCATCTGCTGGTTCCGAAACTTTCGCACGTAAAAAAGGAATCTGGCATAACCCACCCGTACGTCTCGCCTCCACAAGGAGGGGCACAAAAAGTTATTCCCACGAAAAAAATGATCAAGTAAACTAAAATCAAATAATAATAATATTGATAATACATTTCCCACAGCGCCATCTAGCTCCAAAATAAGCTAAGCATAGCTTGTATCATGGGAACTATACAACTGATATATACTTATATACTTTTCAAATGTTTGTCCTGGGTGGGAATCGAACCCACGACCTACAGCGCAGAAGGCAGGGTTACTACCAACTGAGCTATAAAGCCAGTCACAATGAAGAGGCAGCAAGGAGGTGATCGGCTATTATAGAGATTATGTATGCAAAGGTCAGTCATAGGAACGGGTTCCCATCCTTGGTAATCGTTGCTCAACAAGCGATTATTGGCGCTTCTAATCAGTCGGCATGATGCATTTACGAAATGTTAATTTGTTTCAGAAAGTACACTAGTGGGTTGCCCCTTCGTGACCCGTGTTAGAGGTACCTAATATAATAATAATAGTCTATTGTCACATTTGAAACAGTACAAAAAATGTGAGCCGTCACGGGACGCCTGGCAGATGTGAAACATCGACATTATTTTTAAGAAACTAAGTACCCCATCACTAATAATGTTTATGATTTGTCGTAACCTTGAACGGACCAATCAGCGCTCATGCCGTGGCGACGCGTCGCCAAGCCAGAAATCGGTTTTACGTGCGGCTATAGATGTTTCACATCAAAAGAAGATTTATGTTTTACAAATTGTGACCACTGAGACCTAAACAAAGAGCGAGCAATTTTAGTATTTTATTATTAAATTTATTTTAATATTAAACGCTGAAATTGAACTATGGGAAATTTTAATTCAAATATTATAAAGCGGCTAATTTCGGATTACAAACCTTGAAAGTAGAGTTCCAAAGGTTTATTGAAGTAAAATTAAATTGTTGGAAATCTGACATTCAGTTTCAACTCAACGTACAGTTTTTGGATTCTAGCAGTCTGATATAGTTACATACATAAGTAAGTCAATACACGCCCCTTTCTTAAAGGGCTACAGAGCCAAAACGGGTTTCGTTAAAGTATCGCTTACATTATCGTGGGAACATACTTGGACATGATAAGTGGTAAACTCAGCGCCCCCATTGCTTTCCCACAAATAACTCACCTAAAGCTTTCGCCCAGGAATCCATTCTTAAATTAAAAAATAGCAAGAACGGATCTCGCTCACATATATTATCCATCAATTTTTTTTCTCTAATTGGAAGGCAGACCGCCAAAAGTTCTCGTCTCACAACGCTTTACACTACTACTATCTACCAATTACTACTTTTCGTAGTAATAGTAAATGTCACTGACTCTCTCAAATCAATGCCAGTGTAGCGAAAAGATAAACTGCGCCTCACACAGGATAATTTCTTTGCTCCCATCACTGCTGACGTTTCTTTCCCATGAGTCCTAACAAAATATACTATATAACCGTGAAACGCCTTAGCAAGTTTTAGAAGAAGTCCTCTTTCAATCTAGTTATCATAACTCGTAATAAGGTTAGCAGCAGCCATATTTTATCTTTGACCTATATTCCATAACAAAGCTAACAACTAGTATTCATCCGGGAATATACCTAGTTACTTGGTAAGCTTTTGGTTTCACTTGCATTGCGTCCTTATCCGCCTTCCTGTGACAGTATCGACTCTGCTAGCTGCAAATTCGACAACAGTGAGTTTAGAATTCAACTATAAATAACGCCATTATAAAAGAATAGAATAGTATTGCCAATATAAAAATATGTCCCCAGTTTCCAAATTATCAAAAATACCCTTAGTAGGTGCTAAATATGAATAAGGACTCTCCCAGAAACTGCTACGGAGTCCCAACGTTGCTTTTCAGCCATCACTTTCTACCGGCCATCATCTGCTAAATATATAAATATCTCAAAGCGGAGAGTCTATGTACAGATTATTAAATCTGTATAACAAAAAGGTGCATTCCCAAACACAGTGTTGCAACGTTATTATATTGCTTACCCACAGAACAATTCATCAAGATTGAAGAATGCCTAAGTTTCCGAGACTGAGTATTGTTCATTTTTTAAAGGTTACCTACTTCGAGACCCATTGTTGCATACTACATGAGATATCAAAAAATCTTTACGAAGCATAGGAACAATTGATAACATTGTAGTTAGAGGTTCTGCATCTAAGTACCTTTTTAAGGTCGGTGCTGTATTAAGTGCCACGGCAAAGAACTCTATTTATCCAATTTTAATCCTGTCTGAATGATTATAATTGCCGATGCCTACGGGTACCTAATGGTGAAAAAAACTCTAATTTCTGTACAACAATTTTTGGAAGAGGTTACGATAAAACCTTTACGTTAAACTAATGTCTGTGCTCAACCAAATTAGATTCCAGGTCTATCAAATACACGTACAATAAAAAAGGTAAACTTTGTACCAACTTTATTTTTGTCTAAGGCTACGAAAGCTTGGTAAGAAATTCACCTGTACCATTTAGCGAAACTCTCTGAGCCTTTTAACACTTACTTTACCGAGCCAAGTCGTACAGCGTCTTTCGGCGGCCCTAGGGTTGACAGGCGTATTTCACGAGTTATCCCGTTCTGACGGCTAATTGATACTCCGTTATACGGAGAAAAACATAAACATTTAGATAAACCGTGAACTTCAGTTAGCTTAGAGCAAAAACTATAAAGATTTATTTGAACTTTTCACTTTTACTTGCATCTTTACATTACAATTAATACTTTCTCAACACCAAAAATTAGAAAAAAAATCTTATGCACAACTACTATAAAGTAATTAAGAAAATAATCTTAAAATAATTGAATATACATTTATTACTTAACAATCATATCGTCATCGTTTTTGCCGTCAAATATAATAAATCAACAGATGTTAAAAAACCAGCGAAAATTATCTGTGACTATCTGTGATCATGCTTGACATGTTTCCTATTTTTTTTTTTCATAAAACAAAAATCTAATTACAAAAAAATGTCCGCAATTTATGCTAGTTACCCATATTCATAAAAAATGCCAGGTGGCAGCCCCGACACCGTCTTCGGGTGGCTCGTTAGAAGGAACAAAGGCTACGTACATCAAACGAGCCATTTCTTTATGCTGCGATGACATTTAATAACGGGCCCTGAATTGGTTTCCCATTTTATTGTTAGCGACATTTTAACAATGCTCATGGACCGATAAATTGTTTCTATTTCATGTTATGTGACTTGTTTATAAATTGATGAGAGCACAAAAGCTTTTATTGAATAAGAATAAGTACGAAATCAATTTCCTATGGGCTATGGTCCAACCTTTTTTGTGTTTCGACAAGCTTGAGCGATTGGGTAAGGCAGATGCTAGGAATGCCTTCGCAAAAATCTGGGAAATTACTTTTTACTTGTTATGATATAGTTTTCTGTTTTAACTTCTGAATTATTAATTTTACTGCTTAAGAATCGATTTCATTTAAAGCCGTACGAAAATTTGATGGGGTGTAAAATCGAGCGTTAACAAAAGAATTTATGATAAATGTTATCCCACTTAAATAATAAATTCCAGTCGCGCATCAGAACTGACATGCACTTTCTTAAGTGAAAATTTTATTAACGTTTCTAATCTCGATTAGAAACAGCGATCCAAAGTGACGCCTATATACCGCAACAGTCGCCTACAAAGCTCCTACTCTTGATAGTCACTAGCATGACTGCATGACTGACCAAATTTAAATAATACTCAGATGAAAAATCCCAAGTACCCCGAGTATTATCAAATCGTGCTTTCGGCATTTAACCAGTCTTGACGCACAGGTATAATACTTACTTGCTGCTGTGGCGCAGCGACCTAAAGTGGATGTTAGCCTTCGACACCAGAGTCCGTCAGGTTAACGGTCCATCGTATAATACTATAATATAACAGGTATTATACTATCAATTAAAAATCAATCATTCATTAGATACAACGTTTGACAAACAGTTTTTAATAGTTAACTATACCAAACTCTCGTTTCTTCCACAGAAGAAATGGAGCTTAGTCTGCTGGTACGTCTTTCTAATAATGCTTTAAGTTCAATTATGCTTCATTTTAATTTTCATGTTTTAAATACTTTATTTTAATTCATGCTATGACTGCATTAAAGTGACATTATATGTTACCAAAATTTATAAATTATTTTATTAGCTTCCAAATATACACGTAATTTTGTTGGTGATCTTAATAAATAAATAAAATGTTAAAATACTGGGAACGTAGTCCTATGCCGTGTAATGATGATACTCATTTGTCCTCGAACCAGTTCGATGGACGCATGAACAGGATTCGCGGTGGGAATGCTCACCGCAAACCCTGTTCATGCGTCATGCGCATACGGCGATTACCAGCCAATGTAAGGTAAAATAATCAAAAAAACATTCAGCTCGAAGAATTTAACTAAACAGATACTAATAAAATATCTTCGGGTAATATGATGTTGGTTAAGACCGAACAAACGAGCGTGAGGTGACCTTCTTACTAATTCAAAGAAATTTGACTTCGCTGCGTCTGTTAGTCACGGTCTCGTTCATCGCACGAACAAGCCTGAACGAAATTGTGTTTCAAGTTATATTTCGTGATGAAATGAAACGTAAAATATTTATTTCATTATACTGTTTTAGCGGTGGGATAAATTGGCTAGAGTATCGATGCAAATGACTGGTCAAAGTAGCCGTACTGGTGTCGAATCTGACACGATCGAGATAATGGCGCGTCTAGAGGCGGAGGTGGTTCCCCTACTCACGCTACAGTCCCGTTAGGCGGATACCGCAGCGCCCGCGCCCGCTTGTTATGCAACTGATGTCTCCCTCGCCGCGCCGGTCTCTGTGACTGCCTGCGTCGGCGCACGCGGTCATGCGCCACACGACTGTTCGAAGCTTTTGTTTCGTAATACAATTGATGCAATAGTTTAGGTTTGCGCCATGGAAATCCAAATTGAAGCGTTATGATGAATAAGTTGCTATTGTGAGGCTCAGCAAGACTCTACCTAGAAAAGGTCTCATAATGGTGCATATTCTTTGACCAATCAATCACAAGTTTCCTATCTCATGTTACTGTAAGAAACAATATTGTGCCTCGACTGTCGTTATAATTTTTTTTTTTTATGTAATACAGTTACGGAACGAGCCGACGGCCCACCTGGTGTTAAGTGGTAACCTCGGCCCATTACAACCGATGCGACTTGGGTCCTCCCCTACTAGGTACGACAAGACCCAAGTCGCATCGTATGCGCCCGTAACTCTGAGACGTGTAGGTGGAATGTCTCATGTGCCTGTAATTTTTTATAATAACACTTACTTACCTAACTATAATAGTTACAGCAAAAATGAATAAAATATTCATCCACATTCATTAATTAGGTACAGTATAAATGATAGTGTTAACAAAAGAGCATTGTACAGCATGCCATATTTGCACACCAGCAAATATGGAATAATCAAGCTTGTTGCTCATTACAAAGTTATGCAAATGATGCTTAGGTGTATTCGTGGACGTATTTGAATTTACCACGCTAAGCTTTAATCGAGAATAACAAAGAACGTGACTTAAAGGCAAAATTATTGAATCCTTCATTTATTTATTACTTTTAATAATACTTTCTTTGAATTGAGACTTAGGAAAGGCCAACCATAATGCTATTAATTAACACGAGTTACTTAAAGCAAAACTGTGTACAAATATGAAGGGAACAAATATTTTGTACCTAACTTCAGTTTGGAGAGTTTACTAGCAGGTAGATACTTACGTTAGGCGAACTTGTCAAATTCAGAACGTTAATTTCCAGAATGTTTAAAAAGCTGTATACTAAGATCTCGTAGCCTATTTCACCAACAAGCGTGTGACCCACAAGCCTTATGTAACATTCATTAGATCCTCGTGTTGCGGAAACACCTCTTCTGAATTTTGACACGGCGAATATGCGAGGTGAATACGAGCGTTACAACGAAATATAGACTGGATTCATGACTGTTTCTTTAAGTTATCCTTTATTTATGATGTTATAAATAGCGGTTCATCAATTATTACCTTATATGTATTGGTAAACCAAACTGAAGCCTTGATTATACTTACTTGATTACATCCAAACCTTTTTGTTTAGATTTTAATTTGATGCCAGACGGCAAGTTAATGATCAAATATAAAATAACATGTAGTCTCTTACAGCCAGTTCCCTCAAAACTTATTCATAATGTTAATTTTCCCAGTGATCGAAACGAATGATTCGAGCTACCACGTATCTTGAAGGATCTTTCTTGAATGCATGACATTTCTGACAGTCTACATTATTTGTTATTAGCTCATGTATATAACATTGTGACCTTATTTGTTAGATATGCTATTTGGTTGAATGCATATTTTGGTGGGGATTTTTATCAAAAACAAGCGCTGTATTCAAAGAATTGCTTCTTAATGAAAATCTCCGCCTGAGGTTTCCTGAGTCCTACTAAATGAAAACCTAAAGAAATCTCATTGTTGCCGTGTCCCAAATACCAACCATACACAGGTACAATAACACGGACGTCGGTCCGCTCAACTGTTCCCTATTCGACGAAGATTTAGTTTTACGCTCTTCAGACAAATTGTATAGTATATATAGTAAAGCCTCTCCTAAGTCGACCGCAATAACTAAACGATTCCCTTTAACGAGAACGGAACAAATTGAAATCCGAAAATACCCAATGTGGTTCGATTAAAAGAAAATGAGAACATTCCTCCGCGTGGCGGGAACTAATGCGAGCGCTAGATCATTCGAGGGGCAAACCAACCTGAGAGTTGGCGCTCCGATAGCTGCCAGATTATCGTCTCAGGAAGCAATTTGTAGGGATTTGCGGTCGACCTTCGTGCCAAATAAGACGATAGTCCGTCATTAGTATACCCTAGTACATTAATCTGTTTGTTAGATGAATTTTGTCTGTCTCATCCTTTCCAGCGTACTTTTTGCAGCGTTTACTAACATTAAATAAATTAAACCGATAGGTACAAAACTAACAGAGTTTTGTAAAGTACGTACTCGTAGGTATGTAATATTTGTCTGTGAATACCACAAATATGGTTATTAATGATAGGTGTGTCTTAGCAAAATAAATTAAGATTATTTAACATGATTTCTTTGGTCCCTGACTGTACTATGCGTGTTACTATTGTACGTGAAGTTGCGAAATTGTCGCGCCAACATATTTTTTTTTTTACTTACGATTGTGTCACATTTGGCCGCAATCTCACCTGATGTTAAGTGACGATGCGGTCTACGATGTAGCATGTGCGCCTAGAAAATACCTATTCACTCTCCTCATAAACACCTCCAGATTATAGTTATCGGGAAATACAGACGCAGGCAAGGAGTTCCACTCTTGGGCTGTCCGCATTATGAAAGTGGAAGCAAAACGCTATATTATATTATTATATTTATTTTAAAGGCCGTGGCGTATTGCAGTTGTATTAGCTACTTATGTAGGTTTGCTTATATGACTGAAATAAGCTTATTTGCATGAACCCCATCACCTATTAAACATGCCATGCCATAACCAAGCTGTCCCACCGGCTTTACTTCCTTATTCATGGTTTCGCGTGACTATGACTATAGAATAATTAACGATATAGCCTTACTAAATCAAAACTGTGGTTTTAATGAAAACGTCGTGTTACGGCCATATTAGCGAATAAGGAAGATAGATAAGACCTTTTTAAGATCACTAGGAAGCCGTAGTGTGTTTTTATAGTAGTGCTATAGTTGAATAGTACATACTATTAATTCCGACTATTACTATTAATTATTAAGTTATTATGAAGGTTAGTACCTAGGAACTATCAAGTAACTGTGCACTTACTAGCTGACCAAATGAAGTGTCCGACTTTTTGGTAATAATTACTTACAAAAATATAAATAAAAACACTTGTGTTTAATAATAAGCATTTAATGGTGCAAATCATAACTGAAGAATCTGAATTCCGCCACCAGTAGAGGTCTGAATAAAACAAAAAGAAATAAAGCAATACAATTCGTGCAGCCTCAAAGCATTTTGAAAAAAGCGCATTCAATTTAGCCAAACACCGAAGCAGCGAGCGCGTAGGTTGCACTGACAAGGTTCAGAGAGGCCTCTCACCTTGCGGCATCGGCGCGGGCTCCAGCGGCGACGCCACGGCCAGCTGCGCCACCGCCTCCACGGCCCACAGCACGCCCCATATGTCCCACAACCACATCACAACACTACACTATCTCATTATTGGCACAACATTCACACAACTTAACCGATACGGACATCTAACTATGCTAATAACTCCTATTGGCACGATCATACTTTGGAATAGATCATCGCAACCGCGTATCGACTCGACGGATGCTTTCTATCACATTATTGAAGGATTCGGAGCTACTGATAAACGTAAGTTGATGAAACAAAGACAGTTGCTGCACGTCATAACATTCCTCCTTCGACAAAAAATACACGTTACAACCCGACACGCCACAACAACGTCTCTTTCGACACTGATTCGTTTCACTTGGTTCGTTTCGGTAGTGCTGTGACGCCGAGTTGCGCGCAGGTTTTCGTTCGAAAACTCGTTTAATCGAGTATTCGATATGGAGAACATCCATTCGAGATGTCGCTCTACCAAACAGCTTTCTTCTTGTAATATTTTGGCCTGCACGTGCATGGATAATACGGAATAATTTTTGGTAAATCGTTCTTTTCCAGTTTCATTGCATATTCAGCCATTTTCTCTAAATATTTTAAGCTCATATGTGGATCTTTCGGTAGCATATAATCGGATGCAGGTATCCATTCTCCATTGACAAATCGAGACGGTTGCGAAAACACTCCATTGAAATTCAATCCAAATGAACCTAAAAAGTATTGTAACCGTAAACAGTACACAGCACCAGTGAATTAAATGAGCTTTATAAAAAAGGTTGTGTCGATATGAATACACTGAATTAAACCAACCATTGCATCGTATTCCTAGATTCACCACATGACTTGGATTACGATCAAACAACCATAACTCTACCATGTTCAGCGTCACTAACACTTTGTTGAGTCCAGTCTGGCCTTTTGGAAGTTTTCTCTGAAATTAAATCATTAGAATATTGACATGATTATTGAGATTATACATAAGCATATATCAAAGAACAAATTAATAAAAACTAATCGTTTAGGAACCTTATTTTCTGCTACTTTGTTCCAAAGTGACTCGTCGAAGTACATAAGGTATTCCATTGTTCTTAACTGCGGTGTAATAGATCCAATAACAAGGGAAGAGTTTTTGACTTTTGTATAGCGATTGTAAGGTTCAAAGCTGTTATAGCGGTGTACGGTTGTCCTGATGTCTACCAGATGACTGACTCCTACAAACCCCCAGACTGGTGGACAGAACATATTCCTCAGTGGTACTTCAGCTATTTCAGCAGCTGCTGCTGATATATCTAGTCCTAAATCGGACGTAGCTACCACGATATTCTTCCTGTTGATGTTTGCCAAATTCGAAAGAATAGTCGCGTTGTAACAAGCTGGTCCTAAATTCGGAAGAAGGACATACATTGTCCTCAGCGCAGATGCATTTATCATAAGTGCTAGATTTGCCATCTTTTTCCTGTTAGCATTGAGCCACCCTCCAACAGGAATATCCAAGCTGCAAATAGAATTAAATTTAGTAAACACCAAATTGGCGCCTTAACTATGTAATGTTTTGCCATCATGTCAGACCTTACTTGGATGGTACATGATCTAACACGATTAGCAGATCAGTATTAGTGAGAGCCATGCCAATTTTTTCCACATATTTGACCACTTTCCCGGGAAAATCCGTACCAACATAACTGCATTCCTTTTCGACATGTTCCATGAACTCTCTCGAACATTCGCTATCGAAAAGATATACTTTGGAAATGCTTTTCTCTCCAAAAGCCATATCTAGAAGTCCCGATACCAAGTGCATTGCCAAAGGGTTCCCAGCACCAGATATGCAAACTACGTAATTTCTTTTGACTGGTTTATCAAAAGGTTCAGCACTAAGTTCATTTGGGAGGGAAATAAGTTTTTCATTTCTCACTTTCCTTTGGTACTGTCCAACGTTTGAACATAGCTTATCGAACTTTTCAGAGGCAACAAAACATTCAAATTGGTAGTAGGAATGGCAATATTCTAGAAACTCTGAAGCTCCTCCAATGTAAAAAGGTTTACTGCCTTTCATCAACATTTCCTTCCAGATCAACGGAGATCCCGTGTGGTGCCACTTGTTCTTTTGGTTTATTTTGTACAGCCATGCCTGCAAACGAGGATACATTCAAAACTAGCTAATAGGAATTTTCTTGATTTATGAATTTTTCGTCTAATTTCACAATTGTTCAGAGCTGTGCGGAGAGCTGAATGCTCTATGTTTGTAAGAATAGAAGAGAGTCAAGACTAACGAGTTTTGCAGTCACCCACATCATTACAATGACTACGTAGCTCAATATCGCGAGTAATGAGATTTTTTAGCTAACAAGTTTTCACCTACCTCCCATTCCATTACCGGCTTTTCAATTCGATCGTAGCAGAAACTGGGAAGATTCTGTGAAAGATAATCGGCAACCATACATACTTCAGCGAAAATTTCACACTGCGACTCTCCAGCTAACACTATGCGAACAACCATAGCGTTGGAAGAATAAATCTATCTCCTAGCTAGTCGAATACCTAAAAATTTTTAACAATATATTTTACTAACAATATTGTCAGTCCTTTGCTTTTAATATTGATAGCGATGTCTGTCAAATGGAAGTAAAGTAGATATTACGTAAACGAAAGTACCGTGCGTCGTGAAAGGACGAAAAAGACGCCAATTTGGCTATTTTTATTTATTTATCGACACGACACACCGCACCACAATATGGTAATTCAAACAATTCAGATAAAGTCGCACCACGTACGATTTTTATAAAAAGGAAGAGAAAAATTAGGCGACATGCCCATTCCAACTGTGTATAGCCAGCCCGAAATGGAGAAACATTGTCACATGACAGTGACAGTGACAGCTAGCACACATAACCTAAATCTGTCATGTATTGTATGTTCGTCGTTGTTTGGTGTCTGTCTGATGTTATTTACGTGAGTTCTGTTTTTGTTTTGATTTCCCGCATAGCAAATAATCTTACCGTGATGTCCTGCCGGAACTGGGGCTTCTGTGACTTGTGCATTAGCAATAACATAGATCTCGAGAAAACAGAACTTATCGAAAAACTAGGTTATAACACGATCGCACTAAACACCTATGTTGAGGAGCCAGTCGAAGAGCCGAAACCCAAGAAAAAGAAAGGAGAAACTAGAGAGAAGAAAGATTATATTCCGGAACCTATCAACGTTCCCAAAGAAATAGCACAATCATGTAAGCTAAATATTTTACAGAGAGTCACCATAGAGTTTTCAGAATCCGGAGTTGCTCATAAACTGAATCAGTCTGAGAATCTTAAGAAGTATGATATCATAGCTATGATACCTAAGACACTGGCAGCGTTCCAGTATGCTTGTAGCTCCATGGATATTGATATAATAAGTTTGGAAACCACCGGCAGAGTTCCATTCAAAGTTAATAGAAAACTTTACAGACAGGCGACGGAGAGGGGCCTCTTCTTTGAACTAATGTACTCACCTGCTATCAGAGACAGCACAGCCAGGAAAAACATCATAACAACTGCACATAACTACTTTGCTATAGGAAAGTCAAGAAGCATAATAATCACTAGCGGAGCGGAGAACTTTTTACATTTGAGAGGTGTTAGAGACGTATTAAGTATTGGATTTTTATTTGGACTTAATAGCAATGACAGCTTAGACGCGATAAGAACGAATGCTAGAAAACTGATACTGAAGGCTGAAGGCAGAAGACACGGAAAGCATCATATGATCATTGAAACAAATACTGAGAAAAAAAAAACAGACACTGAAGAAAATGAATCTAAATCCAATCCAGAGAATTCAACTGGTGAATAAATATTATTGGATATGTTGCCTTCAAAACAAATAAAAAAATACTTATTACAATATAATTTAATTGTTTCTATTATATACTTCATAAAAAAATTACCATTACTTAAATTTGTAACATCACAGATAAAAGGGATATATAAGAAATAGAACTTTTTACATATTTAAAGTTATTCCGTTTTAAGTTTTGCACTGTCTTTATTTTCTGTATTGAGGTTAGGTTTAGTTATCACAGGGTTTGCCATACTCGTGTCCCCGGCTGTCTCATCAGGTAGAGTGAAGATGTCTGCTAGCCATTTGTATCTAAATAAAGAAAAATATATAATAAATAAATAGAATATTTACAAATAACCATAAAATTATAGTGAAAGCGGACAATAATAATAAAAATAAAATTATTCTCTAAGACCAAGATATAACTCCCTGATATAAAGTGGAATATGTGTAACATAAAATAATGGTTTCTTAAAACCAATCGAGACTGAACATTAAAGCAATAAATTTGTTAGCAAATAAGCCAAACATATGAATGTTATTAAGAAGCGTGATGGTGAAATAAGCCAGCTATACACCAAATGTAATATTTTGATGAACAACACCTTAAACGTTCATAACAAATAGTGATTCAACACTTTAATGCATCCATAATGTGAAATTTCACACCTCCAAGATTCAAGAACACCACATCAAATTATATAAATGTACTGAAAATACACAACAGGAAATAAAATAACATTTCAATTTTAATATCATATTATTATTCAAATGCAATCTCAACGTTTGGTACAAGGTAATACAAAATGTATAAAATCCACAAAAATAATTATACTCACAAACATTGGCGATTCACACACAAAATTTATAAATCAACACAACACTCTAGATTATTTCTGTAAGTTAATTGTTCTAATGAGTAAGTACACAGTTTACAATGTTTTGTGATACGTTAGCACCACTGGAAATAACAATAAACAAACTACTAAGTAATATTACAAGTACATTCTAAGCACACTAGTTCTATTTTAACATGTTATTAATATAGAAACATTTAGAACAATTCTGTATGTACTCTCCTTCAAACACTGCATGTTTGCGCGTTAGTGATGACAGCAGATGGACAGTAGTTTGTTAATCCTAGCGATACAATAGCTTGATCTCTTTACTAGCTCACCATCCCGGCTTTGCACGGGTAGCACTCTAAAGCAAATTTTCTCCAACTTGCCCATTATCAAAGTTCAGCCTATTTGCATGGAATAGTGCTCCTAAATTTTTTGTTTCTATTAGTGAAAACCGTATCAAAATCCTTAGTTTCTGAGATTAGACTAAACAGATAGACGGGATGTCGAAGGAAATCACGTCAGGGGATCTTTCATCTATACAAATAAATAAAATTGGAGTGTCTGTTTGTTTGTCCAGCTAATCTCCGAAACGGCTGGACCGATTTTAACGACACTTTCACTGGCAGATAGCTGATGTTATAAGGAGTAACTTAGGCTACTTTTCCAAGGCATAAAATAGGGGTGCGCGATAAAACCGAATTCCACACGGATGAAGTCGCGGGCAACAGCTAGTTTATAATGTGTCTTGACCTGCTTCATAGAACATTTAAGACTAGAAAAAATACTTTAGCCTCTAAATTATAATAAGGAAATCAAATTTTTCACTTGCGGTCACCATCGCAGGTATGATTGTGATGTTTTGAGCAAATAAACTAAGGTAAAACTATATTTAAACAGTCTTCAAATTGTCTTTTACAATAATTAATTATACAGTGACAGTTTGGAGATCCAAACAAAATATTGCAATACATTAAAAATATGTAAATAATAAAATAGTCATGGAAATAAAAATAAAACATAATTAATTTCGAAATTAACATAATCCATTTTGTTCCATTCAAGAATGCATTAAATTTATATCACGCTATTTAAAATAAATAACCATCTCACACTAACTCAATAAAATAAGATTCAGTCTCATTGGTAATAAAACAATTGATAATCACTCAAGTCTACCCTCAAATACGACAAACAATACATTTTTAATATAAGGAAATTCGTTACATTAAACACAGGAACGAGAAATTAATAATGGATTACTATTCAATTAAATGCATGGGGGTTTTATATAACATCGCACCTACAATGGTGCATATAATTCATATTACTATTTATGACACTATATTTGCTTTAATTAGAGACAAGAAACAGTAGAATACCTAAGTTATACGGGCTATGTCAACATACCTTGTCTAATCCCTAAGTCAGTTTCCTTACCGTTCTTTCTTATACCGCTAAAGAGTAAAATATCACAACCTAACGATATGCAGTGTGCCATTTTACTCGTTTAGACAACACCGTTACAGTTTATCATGCTATTAGGCACAGGACAATCTAACTTACTCATATCCGTTGATCTGTCAAACATTCTCAGATATATGCAGATATCGGATGGCACTTATGTAAAACTTCTATTTATTACTGTCTAAATATTCTTAATCATAGATTGAGGAATAATCTACATTAATCTTGTCCGTATTTAATACTGAAGTTGATAATATGAGAACACTTAATACAGTCACCGATCTAAGTATAACAATATTATTTTGGCATGACAAATTTATTACCGTCAGAGCCTAAAACCAGGTTGCATGGTGGAGATCACTCTCAGTGATAATGCCGCCTATTGTGCGTCTACATTTTTTAACCATGTCAATTGTTTCTTTTTATCTGGTGTGCAATAAAGAGTTTAACAAGGAACTGCACGTTTTGTTTGTGATGAAGTTACGGAACGAGCAGATGGCCCACCTGAGTTTAGGTTGTAACCTCTGCCCATAACAAGAAATGAAAATTGGGTCCCCCCACTTAGGCAAGACAAGACCCAAGACACATAACGCGTGTAACTCTCGAGACTAAAGAACATATATATAATTGTCCTAGCACTCCACTAAAAACTAGACTTCGTTGGTAACACAAACGAATCGCATCTCGCATTAAGTTCTGACGTACCAAAATCCAAGATATATTTGACAGATCAACAACAAGGACAACAGAGTCAATTTGTCGTCAATTGTTGAGGAAAGACACGCAATGTGCGACCGTATTGACATTCTCGACCAACCTGTTGTATAGTTCTCGGCGCACGCTCGCCGTGAACTTGCTGACGAGGCACAGCGTGACGGTGGCCGCGAATATCGCGTTGTACAGCAGAACTAACTTGAAGTTGCCAAGCCACTCGATGCGGCCGAACTCGCCGAGCAAGTCGAAATTTGTTATACCTGAAACGAGATGTTTAACAAGCTGTAAACTACTATTCGTATACTTCTTCAAGAAATAAGCGTGCGGCGGTAGCACGCGTAGCGGCACGTAGCACGCGTAGCGTCACGTAGCACACGTAGCGGCGCACTCAGCCCCGTCAGCGATGCCGCGCATACATACCCAGTATCTTGACGAGCAGCGGTTGTGCGGTGGAGTGTGCGAGCAGCACCGCGCATAGCGCGTGTATCCGCGGTAGCGGCGTGCGACGCGCGCGCGGCAGCAAGTGCAGTGCGCGTAGCGGCGCGCTCAGCCCCGTCAGCGACGCCGCGTGCAGGTACAAGATGAGGAACGCCTCGAGCAGCGCACCAGCCCATCCAAGTTTCGAGAGCGACGCTATGCCCAGCGTGAATTGCTAAAATCACACAGATTTTTGCAATGTTTTATATGATCACTACGATTCGATGCGATAAACGACAAATCAAAGACCCTTCGTTTCCTTTGAATTCTTAAGACATTAGAATCGCCAATTTCTTATATAGCAAAATGTTCCTCGGTGTCACTGACACCTCGGCCTGCGGTGTCGGCTCGCAATAAAATCAATACTAAGTCGTATTCTATTACAGCCGTAATCCCTAAAACATGAATATGATAAGTCTCATGCGACTGTAATTCCACCGGCTGCCTAGACTCCCTTGAATCCTCCAGAAATAGGACACAACTCGTACGAATACTTCAAACCATCAACAGATCAGCCTTATATTTCACATTATAAGTTATCTATCATAATATTAAATTTATCCAGTAACTAAATCGGCGTAGTCTACGGGATCACACCACACCGACTGCGCCAACAAGTAAGTCTTACAGTCTTGTTCTCTTACCCTCGTGCTCAGCGGCAGTGCCTTGATGCCGATGAGCAGTTCCAGGGTGTTCTGCAGCACCATGAGTACTGTGATTGTAGTGAGCGCTAATAACAGCAGCATCGCTAAAGGATACACCACGTTTCGCTGAAGTGGTGACGAGTTTCGCTGATTTTCTACCTCCTGGAATACAAGATTATACATTTTAAAACTTAATTGAGCATGACATATTAACAACATTGCCGAACACCAAAAGTCAGATGTGGACACTTCTTCGATGATAAAAGTATAGCTTATTATAAATATACAAGATTTCATTATTGCACAACGTATCTCCGTATACTTTCCGCCGCTCTGTACGGCTCTACATAAGCCCGAGCAATGTAATCTCTCAGCTTTATGTAGAGCTAAATATAAGATACTAACCAGAATACTGGGACTACTAGATATTGACTATCTAGAATAGTGGATTGATCGTTTTTCATATGCGAATAAAATGTGTTTTTAATTAAAAAACATACGGTTTTTAAGTTAGAAGAAATAAGCTCAACTGACACGCAGTTTTTTAAGTCCTATCCCTGAATATTTTTAATATGCTTGACATTAACAAAGAATTCGATCCCCTTACTAATACATTCCATTCATAATATTTAAAAACGCTAATAAGATAAAGACTAATCTACAATATACCGCACGTTAAAATCTTTAGAACTAGGACAGGGTCTAATCCTAGCTCCGACTCATTACAATAAGAAGAATCGTGAGCACTCGCCGTAGGTTTTGTTACTTTCATATTGCAAATTAGTTGACGCATTTAGCCGGTCCTAACGATGTTAATCATATGCGAGGTCAAAGCTACATTATCTCGTATTGTTCCAAGTAGTGAATAAAAAAATAATAACACTATCGACTGGCCTCACAGCTCATTTGGTAGCAACCCTGCCTTCTGCGCTGTAGGTCTTGGGTTCAATTCCCATCCAACAAACATTTGTGTGACGAACATAGATATTTGTTCAGTGTCTGGGTGTCGATATGTACATATGTATTTAGAAAAAAAAGTATATATGTATTATATCAGTTGTCTGGTTCCCTGATACAAACTATGCGTAGCTACTTTGGGGCTAGATGGCGCTGTGTGAAATGTCCACCAATATTTTCTAGACTATGCATAATTATATTCGTCGCGGTTGTAATCAGTTTTCACGGAGGCTTCGAGAATTCAATAATGTAAAAGAAATAATGTCCGATTTGCTTGATTCATTCATTAACATTAATTAGCTACGCCTGCTGTATTAATGGTTTGCAACTAGAAATTCCGGAAACTCTGTTTCCGTCTGATCCATAAATACGCATACATAAAGACACGACTCAATGCGAAATATACGGTTCTTAACTTTAATACATCAAGAAAGCAGATGGCCCATCGGTACAGACCAGTCCGTATGTCAGTTTACATATACGCTTGCACGAATGGTATAATTTCCATTCCCTTGCTTAGTCAAGCATCTATTCTCTCAAACGGATCGGCGCCGGCGGGCGGCGTGGCTCAATTAGACATTTTAAAATGACGTCACCGTATCTTAGAACGAGTGTAATTAAAACAACAAAGACATGTATATAAGCCAGATCGTAGATTCTCTTTGGAAATAACACCAAAGAATAAAATGTTTTTCGAAACCGTAATGCCGAAGTAGAATTATTTTGGCTGAGTAAATCGGAAATTCTAAACGACGGCTCCGCCAAGCCACTCTTGTTTGTCCAGCCGTGTGCCAAACATTCTGTATATCTGAGATACATTCGCACAATATGGTTAGAAATGGCCAGATTACTTTTTTATATAATAAAGTTTCGGAACGAGCAGATGGCTCACATGGTGTTAAGAGGTAACATCGGCCCAAAACAAGCAATACGATTTGGGTCCCTCCACCTACTTAGGCATTAAAACACACAAGTCGCATCGTATGCGCCCGTAACCCTGAGACGTCTGTCTGTGTTTCATATGCCTGTAATTTCACCGGGAACTACACCTCTCAAACCGGAACACAGTAACGCGAATGCATAACAGCTCGGCGGCAGAAATGGTATTATGGCAGTACTTACCCCGACGAACTTGGTTGGTCAGCTACTAAAATGCTACTGATAGATACTAAAGAGAAACGTATTACGTATAAAGAATCCAAAAGAGAACTCACTTTTCTCATTTGCACGACCCTTTGAAGCCTCTCTTTCAGCCCCGCCTGCAGAGCGCCATTCCGCAAACGCAGCAACGGCGTCTCTTTTCCTCTCGTCATGGAATGCTTGCTGTCTTTCGACACAGACACGTTTGCGTCCAGAGGGGCCGATATATCGCCACGGTCAGGATACATCGGCTCTGGAGATATGTAGCCACTTCCTGAAATGGACAAAATTATAACATCAAGCATTTATCACCTCAGCTGCTTACAAAGATCATAAACCTCGAGACACCAAGGACCCGCTGGCAGGCCTATATATTCATAGTCGACCTTCAATATATTCTAAAACCTTAAACTGTTAAGACTTTGCTAACTTGAACTCAGGTTACTTAAGATATATGAATTCTTGCAGACAACAATAGAAAAAACTCTCGTATGGTTCAAAACAATTTCATATAGTTCGATGACCGAGGAGATTGGTGTTTGTAATCATCCACCATTGTCTATATAATGTTGATTTGTTGACGGTACATTCACATGAAGGATATTGATCTTTCGGAAACCAAGCATTTCTAATTCAATACACGTATTTACGGCGAGAATATAAGTCTGATAATTAGAGATGTCACATTCAGGAAGAAATAACAAATTCCGTGAACAAAAAACAATTCTTTCACGAGAATGAAAATGAAAATATTTATTTACAGCAAAAGACACAGTAATGGTACAAGTATGGTACATTATATTGAAGCATATGTTATAAGGATCTTGGAATCGTTTATTAATTTTTCTTCCTTATAAAATCATAACATAATTTTAGACCGAGAAGCAATTTAAAATGTATTGTTAAGAAATCCGGGCATATCGCGACTACGACAAAGTTATTCCTATATATTAATATGTCATGAAATTTAGCGTAGTGCTAACTCTAGTTATGACAGGACATGGTGGGTTTTCCGCATACCTAAACTATACCTTATCACTGCCTCACAGCTCAGTTGGTAGTAACCTTGCCTTCTGGGCTAAAGGTCCTGGGTTCTATTTCCACCCGGGACAAATATTTGTGTGACGAACATAGATGTTTGTTCTGTGTCTGGGTGTTAATATGTATGTATTTACAAAAAATAAGCATACAAGTATTATATCAGTTGTCTGGTTCCCATACAAGCTATGCTTAGCTTACTTTGGGGCTAGAGGGTGCTGTATAAATGTAAAAAAAATATTAAGTGCCCAATGTGTGTTGATCGGATCATGTGGAAAAATTCAAAACAACATTTTATCTACGTAACATGCAGCAACTCTCGATGCATCTGTAAAGTTCCTGTTTGTAAACATAACTCAAAATAGGAATTATCCCTCGTTACACAAGTATAAACATAAACTATTTTCTGTGTTCCAAAATACACGGATGCGCTCGAAGAACGATCACTAACAAGTGCGATGCGCGCCCGTTTTAACTAGACGTTACAAAAATAAAACAATTTTTCAACCAGTTATAAATAGTTCGTAGGTAATGCAAAGTACGCATTGCCGTGTTATCTAATTTTAATTCAAACAAACAAAAGTTTGCAAACAAAGGAAACGCTGCGCACATCGACTATCAGTGCACAGTACAGGACTAATAAATAAATATTAGTGGACATTTCACACAGCGCCATCTAGCCCCAAAGTAAGCTAAGCATAGCTTGTATCATGGGAACCAGACAACTGATATAATACTTATATACTTTTTTTTGCAAATACATACATATTAACACCCAGACACAGAACAAACATTTATGTTCGTCACACAAATGTTTGTCCTGGGTGAGAATCGAACCCACGACCTACAGCGCAGAAGGCAGGGCAGGACTACCAACTGAGCTGTGAGGCCTGTCACATATATACTATATATGTGAGATATAGTGTAGTGATATATAGTGGAGATATATTGAATTATATTATAAATTCATCTACCTAAGCAATAAGTATATACTATATACCTATCTAAACAGTTGATTCTGCTGGCGTGGTTTTGCCCGCACGGGCTAAGTTTCAGTGGGCTTAATAAAGTAAGTACTTTTAAGTTGTCGTCGCATTTTTTAGAACCCAAAACTATGTAACCTCTGACCAGTCTTATTACTTTTCCAGAGTAAATTTTATGCAAATTACTCGCTTTTTTCAAGATATCTATACTAATATTATAAAGAGATAATGTTGGTAAGGTGTATGTTGTATGTATGTCCGAAGTAAACTCAGAAACTACTGAACCGATTTCAAAAATTCTTTCACCAATAGAAAGCTACATTATCGAGGAGTAACATAGGCTATAATTTATTTTCAAAAAATTAGGGATCCGTAAGAATTTTTTATAATTTTTGTCTGTCTGTCTGTTTGTTCCGGCTTATCTCTGGAATGGATGGACCTATTTTGACGGGACTTTCACTGGCAGATAGCTGATGTAATAAGGAGTAATTTAAGCTACTTTTCCGAGGGGTAAAATAGGTGTGCGTGATAAAACCGAATTCCACGCGGACGAAGTCGCGGGCAACAGCTAGTTTAATATAATTTTAGTATAAAGGTCACCAACTAATATAAAAAAAAACTATTCACAAATGACATCATTGATATAAATGTTCTCTTGCTACTAATAACATCAAATAAATATTGTTTAAACATAGACTGGCAATGATTGCTTGAAACAAAAAGCTCAGGCAAAAAACTATTCACGTCTAAATCTACGTCAGTCGTTGTTTATTCCAAGGTCCTGAGAATACCCGGTCACGACCATATACCAAATTCTAGTATTAAAAATACATTTAAATATAATCAGTAGGTACTAGGTAGGTATAATAATAAGTAATTGGACGTCTGATCTAGGCGTACCGATGAATCCCCTAAAATACTCTTTCATGTATACTCTATCAAAGTCTCAGCTAGATTCCAATTCAAGATACGCACTCTCCTAAAGCAGTATTATGCATTCAACTGAGTGGCCTCATAACTCAGTTGGTAGTAACCCTGCCTTCTGTGCTGTAGGTCGTGGGTTCGATTCCCACCGAGGACAAACATTTGTGTGATGAACATAGATGTTTGTTTTGTGTCTGGGTGTTAATTGCATAATATGTATGTATTTATAAAAATAAATAAGTATTGTATCAGTTGTCTGGTTCCCATGATACAAGTTAAGCTTAGCTAACTTTGGGGCTAGATGGCGCTGTGTGAAATGTCCACCAATATTATTATTATTATTATTATTGACTCGATGCAATCAGTACCTACGAGTATGTGCATTGTTCTCAACCAAGTGAGAATCTAGTCACGACGCCTAGTCAGGAAGTTATATCCTAACAAGTTGAAGATTAGATCGATGTTAGTTTGTGTATAAATTGCTATTATATTCGTTTTTGACTGGCCTTACAGCTGTTAGTAACCCTGTCTTCTGCGCTGTAAGTCGTAGACTCGATTCCCACCAGAAAAAACATTTTTGTGACAAACATAGATGTTTGATATATGTCAATATAATGTGTACCTAAAAAATTAAATAATATATCATAATAGGACTTTAAATAGGGTATGAGAGGTACAACCAATGAGGCTAAGGAAAAGAGAGATGTTGTATTCATCATCTGCGACCACTGTCATAAACGTATACCCAAACGTCTATACTTAGGTATGTCTAACTTTGTAAAAAATCCGAATTACAACAGGGGCATTGTAAAACGATGCATCAAGGTCAGTGAAATTGCTAAATATTCAGGAAGCAACAAAGTTCCCATCTACTAAGCAGATACTAATAGCTTCTTTAACTTGACTTCCGCCACCGATATCGCGGGATAAACATACAATGCCACAGAGTAATAACTATTCAGTACATAGTGTACTCGATCTGATTGTAAATGAGTCGTTAACTAGAAAATCAACGTGCGTCGTAATTTTTTTTTTTTAAGTCTTAATTTAGCATCTACATCAGCTTGCTTGGATAGTACATTTTTTATGTCATGTTGTTAACAGTCTAAGCTGACGGCCCACCTGATATTAAGTGGTAACCGCCGCCCATGGACAACATCAATAGGAATCAAATCCTCTCCATCAAAGTGACGAGATGACTCGTCACTTTGATGGAAGTCGCATTGCGTTGCGTCCGTCACCTCGAGACGGGGATGTTACGTCTCATGCGCCTGCAATTTCTGGCTGTCTGATGTGTCAATTTTGTGACTCTAAACCACGTTGTATTGAGACAAGAACAGATTTCAATTTCGGCATTGATATAATGGTACTGTTATGCTGGTGTGACGTTGAGGTTAGGTGAGCCATCTGCTCGTTCCGTAAATTATTCACATTGAAAAAAGTAATTATATTATGTCGTTGTTTAAGCTATGATTAAAAGATGTTTTCGAGTGTACACCGCGAGAAAGTTTAAAAATAACCGGTCAGTATCTAGCGGTCTTTAAACTGTCGACATAAACCTGTCACAGTGGAAAGATAATGAACATATTAACGACTATCACGTTTATAACACACAAAATTAAATATCGTTTATGTAAATGATGAGGCACACGAGCTGACGGCCCACCAGATGGTAGGCTACCGTCGCCCTATAACTGAAAGAAGAAAGAAAGAAAGAAAGAAAAAATATTTATTTTGATACAAAAACTCTTTACAAACAATGGACACGTAAGATTATCGAGAAAAAAAAACAACAAACAAGCACGAAAATTAGTAACTTCCTACGTATCCCAAACAACCAAATAATATAAAAAAAATACTGTATCAAAAAAGGCACCAGCTCAGTATACGTCAGGGTGGAATTACCAACCCAACACTGGTATTCTGCTGGCACCGGGCGGCGGTCAAATTACAAACGCCAGAGAGTGTGTGTGCGTGTGTGTGTGTGTGTGTGTATGTGTGTGTGTGTGTTTTATAAATAATATAAATGAATATATAATATAAAAATAAAATAATATGTATATAACTTTTTTATTCTCCATAATAATAAGTTACATAATTACATATATATACTATTAAATCTGAGTATGAGCAAAGTGTGATGGCACAGTGGTAAAAAAACTTAAAAACTTAAAAACTTAGCAAGCTCTTTTATTTATAAAAGTAACTGCAATGGTTTTAACAAAATACTTTGTAAATATGTGTAAGATATGAGTGCATTTAACTGTAAAATAATTGTCTTTAACTGTTAAGGTTTTTATAGGTAACTGCAACACTCGAGGAAATTATAGGCACATGAGACATTCCACCTATACGTCTAAGAGTTACGGGCGCATACGTTGCGACTTGGGTCGTGTCGTACCTATTAGGGGAGGACTCAAGTTGCATCGGTAGTTAAGGACAGAGGTTACCACTTAACACCAGGTGGGCCGTCAGCTCGTTCCAAAAATGCGCCACATAAAAAAAAACCAGTTTGATGCCTATCAGCTAACCTATGCTTTTTTTAAACCGTTTTTAAATTGATTCATGTTAAAACCCAATAGAAAAACCTGCATCGAAAGTCAAAGTCAAGTCAAAATTTTTATTTCCATAGATTTCCAGAATCATAATCAGAATCAGAATCAGAATCAGAATCAGATCATTTCCAGAATTCATAAAGAAATGGCTTGGAAACGTTAATATTATTCAAAACATAAGGTCACGCGTACTTATCGATAAGTTTGATGCCTGTTCAAACCCTATCCGACCCTCCATGGGGAGAATAGACAAGAAACCCCTAATGGAAAGCTCATCCCACATCCTGAGTTACGTGGTAGGAGCAAGTAACGCGGACAGTATGAGAGTCCCAAGCATTTCCAATATGAGGGTGAGCTTCTTGGCGATGGTGAGAGGTTCACTGGTAAAAGTGGAATGTGATTGTAGACAAGTAAGCAGACGGCCCACCTGATGTTAAGTGGTTACCGTCGGCTATTGACATTTGCATCAATTTGTTGTGTTGTTATAACATAGAACCTGGTAATCTGCCGCCAAGCAGATACAGAGAACAGAGTGATGCACTCGTATTGCTGTTTTCCGGTGGAAGGGAGTGGGTGCCGGTGAAATTGCAGCCGCATGAGACGTCCCATCCCCGTTATGAGGTAATGGACGCAACGCAATGCGATTTGAGTCATCTCGTACTTTGGTGGAGAGGACTTGTGTCGTATTGCTGTTGTCTATGGGCGGCGGTTACCACTTAACATCAGGTGGGCCTTGTCCACTATTATGTGCGCAATACCACGTTTTTCAGGAACGAAGCCTCTATGACGCGCGTTCAACCTTTTTTTTATGGTAAGACAAATAGCCTTTCTGGTATTAAGATGCCGCCGTAATCAACACCGGGAGAATTACAGATGCGTTGCCTTGCCTACCTTGGAGTTTTTACATTTATCTTGACCCCGACTTTTCTCCGAGTTGTATACAGACTTTTCTCACTTTAGCTGGTAAAAAGTAGGTCCAAATACAGAAACACTGATATAAATGCAAAGATTACTTACCAGTGGAAATGGTATTATTAATTCTCCTCCTTATGGTTTCTTCTTCAAAGGAGTACATGTAATACTCCTCGTTGAGATTTCGTAGAAATTGTGGCTTCACCAGCACACCGCCCACCACGCCGAACAGCCGCACAAACCCCAGCGGTGTGAACACTGCAATAAGGAGGAATTTATTTCATTCGTGATATTAGCAACGGTAGAAGCAGCAAATTAATAGCAGAAGTAACGCATTAGCGTTACTGTGGTTTGACGGTGTAGATGCCGGTGCATTTGCAGGTACAGGAGACATTGTCATGCGATTGGCCTTATAGCTCAGTTGGTAAACTGCCTTCTGCGCTGTAGGTCGCAAAAAAATTGCACATCAAACATTCACAAAAACGATTGCTAACGGAAAACGTGACAAACCAACGTGGAACCAAATGTAAAATACTGCATGTGAAATCGAGTTAGTTTCGCACACTGCTTGTACAGCTAAAGTGTACAAAAAATATATGAAATCAGCGGTAAACAGATTCTTAAAATTTGATCATCTTTTAACTGTGCGAATCCCAATTACCTGAAATACCTAATGTATCTGTGTAGTCAATTTATGCTTCCATTATTAGTAGACTACTATTAATACTAGTCGAATCAATGGTTCTCTCGAACCAGTGTAGTGAAACTGATTAAAGTGCGCCTCAAAGAGGCTCCTCTCGTGCACTTGAGACGGTTCGGTTTCTTCACGATGTTTCCTTCACCGTTTTATGAACCTAGTTGCGCAATTGAATTTTTCAAGCGAAAACCTCATTGGTACACGTTGGGATTTGAACCAGCGACCTCCGGATTAAAACTCGGGGTCAGTACGCTGTCAGACCAATTATGAGTATTATATTTATGAAAACATAACATTAGTTTTTCAGCAAACAATAACCGCAATGGAAGCTGAGTTCTAAAAACGTAATGTTCAACCAATTGGATAGCAGATGAAAACGGTGAAAATATCTTCATGTATGGTAATAAAAGCAATGAGATTCGCCGCTAAGTCGGAACACGCTCCTAGCCTTTAGCTTTCCATCACGGGCCTCACCTACCGCCACCAAGTGAAAACACTTGGAAAAGCTATTATTTTCTCTTTTATGCTTACACATTCGAGTATGAAAGTTATTATAGAACTGGATTTTGTCGTATTTATCGCGTACCATTAAGATAGATTGCGCCTACAATATTGTCAGTAATTTGTAGTATATCATTAAGACCTATGAAGATGTAATTATAGCATTTGCTTCCGCATTTCAAAGGTTCAAGGTTGCGAATAAGTAAGTAATCAAATAGTTACCAAGAATCAATAGAAAAGTTGCAACTAATCACATCACAATTTTGAAACGATAAGGTACTTGACTCCTTTCAGAGATAATTGAGGTTAGTATAGATGCATTGTCCCTACATGGGCAATATACCTTTTAAACTAAAATATACTAATAGATATATCAGGTAAAACTTACTGAATATAATATTCCATTTCATACTTTTAGTTAGCTTTTTACTAAATTCATCTGTAAGTATGGTAATTTTTTTTTTTAAATCTAATTTTGTGTTCTGTTTGATCCGGCTAATTCCCGTAACGGCTGGACCGATTTTGACTGGACTTCACTGGCATATAGCTGGTTTCATAAAGAGTAACTTGTCAGAGGGGTTAAAATAGGGGTGCGAGATAAAACCAAATTCCAGGCGGACGACATCGTGGGCAACAGCTAGTGTACAAATCCCATTAAAGGAAATCTGAAATCGAGAGCTTCGGTTCACTGCACACCTGTCCCACTAGCCCCTACTCAGCTAAATTGTGTGTCAACACAATTGAATAAACGACTGCGGCAGACCCCTCCTAGTAAATAACCATGGGAACGTCGCGAGGGAAATAAACATACGAGAAAGACGTGGGTGTAAAATATCAACGTACAAATCTAAATTAAAATCAAAAATAGACGTAGTAAAGTTAAGAAAAAATTTAATGTGAAGCTTATAACTCTCGAAACCGAGCGGAATTATAAGGGGGAACAGATTAGCTGCACAGCTGCTGCGCATAAAATTATAAATAAATAGCAGACTGTTTTTAATAAGGAACAATAATATGCTATTCATTATCGATAGGTAAACATTGTCGTATATGATGTTACGAATGAAGTAGAAACTTTGACGTTGGCGTATTTTTTTTTGTCCGCCTGACAACGGTTGCTAAGTGACTCGTTTGTTACGTCAATGTGGAAGCAGAACGTAAACTGCAAAAACCCAGCTAATATGACGACAAACAACAAAAAAATAATTTCCAAAGTTTCCAAAACGAGTTTGAAGAAACCTTCTATAACCTCGAACCCCGCTTTGAGAGACGAGAAAGCGGTAGAACTGAACGAGGAATGGACGAACTTCATGCAGAGAGTCGGACAAGTTAGCAACTTAGTGAAGGACATGGCGAGTGGAGACAAAGCTAAGGCTGATGCCGCCCACAAAATGGCTGAGCAGTATCTTGAAGGGAAAGTCATTGTGGAGGAAGAGGTGGAGATGAAAGTGAGAGATGATCGCACCGTGATCAACCAGAAGGCTTTCAAAACTATCGAAAACAAGGACTCGGTAAGGCTATAATAAAAAAACTATAGCAAACTAGCTCGCGGCTGTCGTCGCGGAATTTGTTACAGGCCTTTTTGAGCTCTACATCTGTTCTACAGGAAGCATTCATAGGTATATATCTCTGACAGTTAAGCAGCTTTCGTAAGAAAAAAGCAATCGTTACATGGTTTTTTGTTAACTTTCGTGGAACATTGGTCTCTTCGAATATTTTTATCTGATGAGTAGTTACCAAGATTAACCTCCTACATCAACATTAACTTTATAATAACAGTGTAGATCATTCGCTGTACCTAAATGTATTATATTAGTAAACTAGGTTATCTCTGCTATCAATGACTGCAAGTAGCTGCATTTAGTCGGATAACTAATTGCGTTCAAAGGGCTTATAGATAACAACACCGACGGATGCCAATGTTATTTATTTTTAGATCATGTGAGACGAATTTGGGACGCGATAGACTCATTAATTGTTTGATATGTATGTGAATAAACGCCGCGTGTATTGTATTATCAGTGAAAGCAATTTGGCACGCGTTTCTCTATAAATAAACATCATCCTCAAGATAAAACTATTTGCTGTGCGGTTGGAAGCATGTACGAGATATTACTTCGACACAAGTATTGTTAAATTTTATGTGATACAGTTACTGAACTAGCTGATGGCCCACCTGGTGTTAATGGTAACCTCTGCCTAGAACAAGCAATGCGACTTAAGTCTTCCTCTACTTAGTTACGACGAGACCCAAGTCGCATCGCATGCGCCAGTAACTCTTGAGACGTGAAGGTGAAATGTCTCACGAGCCTGTAATTATTCATCTCCAAGGATTTTATTATGTAATATAAATGTAATCCGGGTAAAATGCATGTCTATAAATCCAACAGGACAATATAGTTGCAATTATTATAATTATAATTTAATTATTGGTGGACATTTCACACAGCGTCATCTAGCCCCAAAGTAAGCTAAGCATAACTTGTATCATGGGAACCAGACAACTGATAGAATACTTATATACTTTTTAAATACATACATATCAACACCAAGACACAGAACAAACACCTATGTTCGTCACACAGATGTTTGTCCTGGGCGGGAATCGAACCCACGACCTGCACAGAAGGCAGCGTTACTACCAACTGAGCTATGAAGCCAGTCGGATTGCATATTATGAGAAAGGGTTTTAGTATTACATAAGTAATGAAGTTATAAAAGGAAACACGACGGAGCCGTGACCTCAATTCAAGTTCAGCCAGATTGTACGTACGCACAAACTGTTTGAACAATTGAAATACCTAGTCATCTCGGCTCACATTAGTTTCAATGGCTGATAGTCAGATTTCTAGTTCTGTTGGCTATTACATATCAAATTTTTATTAGTTTACGTTGTATAAAGATGAAATTACTGTTTCAGTTCAGTTACTGCCTTAGGTTCTATTTGTTGTTTATTTTTTTATTTTATATAGTTCCTTTTTTTTACTAATTTTGTTGTATCATATAGGATTAATAATTGTTCTAAACCAAATAATGTAAATACTTGCTACACTAGGTATACCGGCAAGTATTCTGTAATTTTTTGAGAAATAAATTTTTAAACAATAAATCGTACTATTTCATTGAGGAATTGCAAAAAAAACCGAGAAAATACTAATGGCGGATTCCAATAATGCACGTACGGATGTTTCTATCAGTTAGTTCCAGGAATACAATACTTAAAAACTTAAAAAGACTACTACTACTACTTACTTGACTTAAAAAGTCAACGATCTATAGATGTGCATACGGACGTATATTATTATAATAACTAGGCTTTGGACACAGATAATTATACATTTGCGTTACTATAAAATCTGTTTTTTATGTTCTAAGTAATTAGCAATTTTATCCCTATGATCTAATGAAATGTATGTTACTACAATATTATTGTTATTTTTTTTTATTAATCATTGTTTTATACTTCGTTATTTTTTGTAAAATTTTTTTTTTGTATTAATTTTATATCCCTTAATTATTGCACGTCATGTATTGACAGAATTTGTGGAACTATTTTGATGTAACTTTATGAACTACCAGGCTTTATGCAAATAAATGATTCTAATTCTGGTAACTCATCTAGTTATGAAATGTATTTCCTCTCAGGGAGGAATCGACAAAGAGTCATGGATGGCCGAGGTGAGCAAGGACGCGGAAAAACGTGCTCTAGACCGCAAGATCCGGCGAGAGAGAGCAGACACACAGAAGAGCATGGCTGTGAAGGCATTCCGTCGAGGGGAATACCAAAGAGCACTATCCTGCTACAACAGAGCGATAGAGAACGTGAAGGACAATTCTATGCTCTACTGCGACCGCGCGTTGACTAACATCAAACTGGGAAACTTCGAAAAGGTACTCAATGTGACTGGCCTCACAGCTCAGTTGGTAACGCTTCGCTGTAGGTCGTGGGTTCGATTCCCACCCACGACAAACATTTGTGTGACGAACATAGGCGTTTGTTCTGTGCCTGGGTGATGATATGTATTGTATGTATTTACAAATAAAATATTTAAGTATTATATCAGTTGTCTGGTTCCCATGATACAAGCTATGCTTAGCTTACTTTGGGGCTAGATGGCGCTGTGTGAAACGTCAAACAATATTTATAAAAAAAACTCCTCAGTTTTCTAACCACATCTATTGGCTGCGTGAGATGACGACCTTGAGCGACATAAATTTACAGGTCAAATGAACGTGTCATATCTACGCATAGCACCATCATCTATACAAATAAATAAAATTGGAGTGTCTGTTTGTAATATTAAAATAACCGCTTTTTACTAATTGCATATGGATGTATACACGGTACATATACCAAAACAACATTTTTTGAATTTTTTGTGTGTCTGTCGGCTATTCTCTGAAATAGCTGAACCGATTTTGACGGGACTTTCACTGGCAGATAGCTGATGTAACAAGGAGTAACTTAGGCTACTTTTCCGAGGGGTAAAATAGGGGTGCGTGATAAAACCGAATTCCACGCGGACGAAGTCGCGAGCAACAGTCCTAAAATAGTTTAACAGCTGGTTTCATTAACATGTACTTGGAAAATTTATCGATTATATTAATCAATGTACCTCTATATTTACAATATCTACTTTCTATAAGTGAGTCATTTATCATTTATCTGTAATTATTATCACCATTTGGTAAATGACCAACGGCGAACAACAGCCAAAACACACGTGGCTCGAGTGCTATTGGACGGATACATTCATTACGTAGTTGTAACGTGCCATAATCCATGAGAGCGTGGTGTTCTAGTGGTACTCACCCCGATTTTCAATCTGGAGGTCGCCGGCTCAAATACCGACGTGAACCTATGAGTTTTTCACTTGAAAAATTTATGTGCGCAATACGATGTTCTCAAAACGGTGGAGGAAAACGTCGTGAGGAAACCGACATGTCTTAGAACTAAAAATTCGAAGACGCACGAAAGGAGCCTCTTCGAGGCGCACTTAAAATACTTTCACCGCACTGTTTCGAGAGAACCAGTGACTCTGATAGAAGAAGCGTGCCGTATTTTATTGGCATATTAATAATCGAATGCTGATGCGTCCGTGCACCTGAAATATTTACGATTACTATCGATTCGCAAGTACTCTAAACGTTGATATTTTCATGTAAAACAAATCGCCGTGGTCAATCGATTGTACATGCAAATATGTTTGTAAAAAAGTAACATATTCACTACACGGTTACATAGGCACGAAGCTATGCCAGTAAGAGAAACGAAGACATAAATAAATAAATAACAATAAATATTGGTGGACATTTCATACAACGCCATCTAAACCCTAAATAAAGCATAGCTTGTACTATGTAAATCAGATGACTGATGGAATAGACTTTTACATATTAGCACCCACGAAACAGACAAGTTCGTCACACAAATGCTTGTTCTGGGTGGGAATCGAACCGACGACCTACAGCGCTGAAGGCAGAGTTACTACCAACTGTGAGGCCATTCGCCAGATATGGGCATTACAAATGTGTGACAGTGCATGAAAAGCTACAAAGCGTTTACCTTTCCAGGTTTTCAATGACTGCGACATGGCGCTACGTATAAACGAGAACAGTTACAAGGCGCGTCTGTATCGCACCAAGGCTCACAAAAAGCTGGAAAACGAGAAATTCCAAGAATGCAGGCAGGAATTGAAAGACACATTCCCCCAGCATGAGGACCTCACTAAATACTTCTTGAATAAGAAGGCTGATGTTTACGAATCTGAAGAGGACAATTAAACAATGAAGATTGTTTTTATCGAATAATAGTTATGGTTTTTGTTGTAATCTCTTAATCCAATTTTACAAGCTTTTATTTAACTTCTATGTTTGTTCGGGTGGAATCTTTCAAATTCAATTTTGAAGCAGATATCTTCAATAAATTGAGCTGAAATTTTGTATACACGTTTAATTTGGATTACAATGCATGGTTAGCTGTGTGACGTCATTCTAAATCCAACATGGCGGAATACCCAAGATGGCGGACTAGTTATTTTCAATGCACTCCTACAATATGGGTATCAAATGAAAGGGCTTGCTGAGAATAACTCGAAAAATAAAGTGACATCACTAAATACAATATGGCGGACTTCTAAAAAGCTTGTTTTTAAAAAAGTTTTTTACCTTTAACATATTTATTTATTCTGATTTGTAGATTGATACATTTTAGATGAAAGGACTTCGGACACTCTTGCAATGGAAGGGTGCGTGCGCGCCGCACCCAACGCGCGCCTATCGACATAAAATGTAAATCGCACTTCATTGCACGAAATACAAGATAAATTAATGTTAGTTGTCACTTTGTTGTTGCTATCTGTTAGTACTAGTAGCCCTTGAATCATTATCATATCACAATGGATTTGAATATACTTTCGTTTATTCAAAAATGTCGTAATTATTGAGCTAAAATTAAATAATTGTGATTACATAAGATAGTTGAAATGATAACACAAGATAGTTGAAACAGACACGAAATATTGATTACATTTGGTTTAAACAGGTCCCTGTAAGTATCTTTGTTTTGAGCAGTAGACGTTCGTCCGGGGAAGTACTGCCACCATACCTATTTCTGCCGCCAAGCAGAAACGCATTCGCGTTACTGCGTTCCGATTTGAAAGGTGTGGTTGCTGGTGAAATTTCACATGAGGCATTCCTACACGTCTCAGTTACGGGCGCAAATGATGCGACTTGGGTCTAGTCGTACGTAGTAAGAGAGGACCCAAGTCACATTGGTTGTTATGGGCAGAGGTTACCACTTAACACCAGGTGGGCCGTCGGCTCGTTCCATAACTGTATCACATAACAAACTACAATACAAATTCTGTACACGAAATTAGCCTCTATGAAGTGCACTTTAAACCTTTCACCACACTGTTAAAAAGAGGCAGAATAGTAGTACTTTCTTTCTTTCTTCTTTCTTAGTAGTATTATACCCAAAAAAAATGATATTGAAATCATTATGATTCCGGATAGACGACATACAATATCAGAGTTCGATGCACCTGACTTTCTAAATCTAGAACTCGGGTCAATGTCTGGCACCGTTTAGTATCAAATCAATGAAGGTGACCGCGATATGGAAGACTTGATGGCCCAGTAGTAGTAGTACTTCGAACTAAACTTCAATTCTAGGAACGCAAAATCATACAAGTAATTCAAATTAGGTTCCTTTCATTATCGGCATATTTAGAGTATAACTCCAAAGAGTGGGAGTTGGGAACTCGAATAATAAATGACTGGGCTAAGTTCGAGCAAGTGCCGATTCCTATAACCAATCAAGTCAAGAAAATCTCCCGAAATGGCTTCATATAAATATAAATAAATATTGGTTGACATTTCACACAGCGTCATTTAGCCCCAAAGTAAGCTAAGCTTGTATCATGGGAATCAGGCAACTGATATTCATAACTTTTTTGTAAATACATACATATAATACATATCAACACCCAGACATAGAAGAAACACCTGTGTTCGTCACAACAATGTTTGTCCTGGGTGGGAATCGATCCCACCACCTACAGCGCAGAAGGCAGCGTTACTACCAACTGAGCTATGAGGCCAGATAGTTTTATAAACAGGCCGACCGAAGAATGAACGGTAAATGAGACGAATCGAAATAATGACTAAGATTGCGCACGCGAGAAGATATTTACAAAACATCATATACACGTTTCAAAATATGACGAGACAGAAGCACGTAATAAAAAACAAAAATAATCACAGAGTGACATGAATATATATGTATGTATGTATAATACTAAACAATGAATTATCTAAATGACAGCCAAATTTATCGAATTGCCTTTATGGCAGATAAAAGCTTTTATCTAAGCATTAGGACTGAAACTTCCCTGAATATAAGAACAGATAGCGACTTGGGTCTTGTCGTACCTAGTACGGGAGGACCCAAATTGCATCGCAGAGGGCAGAGGTTACCACTTAACACCAGGTTGGTTTCTCAATGAATTCAGCTAAGGTTTTTGTCTATTGCCTCAGGCCAATAATTATTTTAAGGCATCTAAGTGCAGTCGATTATGTTTGTATACATTTTAAGTGATAAACGCAAATATTTAGTCTTAGTTTGTAAACATAAACAAAATACTCACCCAACAACATCAAAACGCCAACGAATGATACACAGGAGTACAGGAATGGTAGATATGTCCATAGATCTGTGGAAGAACAAACATCAGTCAGTAAAAGGTAAAATAAATTTTTTATATGGCAATATTACGAAACGAGCCGACGGCCCACCCGGTGTTGAGCGGTAACCTCAGCCCGTAATAAGCAATCCTATTTGGGTCCTCCCCTACCTAGGTACAAGACCCAAGACCGTAACTATGAGACGTGAAGGTGGAATGTGTAATATCACGGGCAACCACACCTTTCAAACCGAAACACAGTAACGCGAATGCATTACTGCTTGACGGCAGAAATGGTTACGGTGGGACGAACTTGGCATAAGTTCTACTGCTTTAAAAACTTCTTGAGAAGAAATAAGACATTATTCACAGTAAGCAGTAAAACTACTGGGACTGATCAGCGTTAATTGGTATCAAAGGAAATTGTTTCGCGTTATATGCAAAATAATCTTACAAGTCAAGTAACTGTAAGTCATAGACCATGTATGTGCGTGGTGCTGAGGTGCTGCTGTATATGAATATGACTGGCCTCACAGCTCAGTTGGTAACCCTGCCTTCTGCACTGTACGTCGTGTGTTCGATTCCCACCCAGGACAAAATATTTATGTGATGTTTGTTCTGTGTCTGGGTGTTGATGTGTAATAATATGTATGTATTATAAAAAAAATGTATTATATCAGTTGTCTGATTCCCATGACACAAGCTATGCTTAGCTTACATTGGAGCTAGATGGCACTGTGAAATGTTCACCAATATTTATTTATGCTGCCAGATAATTCACGTCAACCTTTTACTGATAATTTATTAAAAAATTACTAATATGTTTCGAAACCGACCCTCAAACAAGTAATATGAAATCTAGCTCAGTACACTATCATACAAAATAAGCCGATGATCGCGACATAGAAACAAACACAGTCATACATACATTCAATTAGTTATGGTCATTTCAACATAACAGTAGATCTATTTCCGGCGCGGGCGCACCTTGTACAGTTAGCAACACAAACACAGTAATTACACTTCGCCACACTCGATCGCTCTCGGACACTTTACTCTCTAACGACACTCGACTCGCAGTTATGTCAATTTATAGTAATAGAAATAGATTTCGTTTCGTAAGAGGAAATATGTTTTTTATCTCAGGAAATACCGAGTAAGTCTTAGCTAGTCGACATGTTTGAAGCATTCAGGTAGTGCTTTTCAAACATAACTTTTTCATAAAGTTTAATGATATAATTGTAGCAGGACGTTTAGAATTTAGTACCTGGAATTTTTACTTTTTGAAGATTATCATCAAACTGAAATGTGTTTTTAAGTGTGTATGCTGAATTATAAAGTCTAAAATGCATTTGTAGCAGCGATATCACTTGATCCAAATACGAGTAATATAAATTAAAACTAGCCAACCTTGGGGAACCCTACTACTAAGAAATATTATATATTTCTCAGTTATTTCTTGTAACATTGTTTATGTTTATCTTATGGTGTACAATAAAGAGTTTTCTATCAATCTATTGCCGGTAACATCGATACTCACTTAGCAAAGCATCAATACTGGAGCGGTCGCCTTCCAACCACGCTGAGACCACGTACGCCAGGCCCAGCATCACTACCCCTAGAAGAGCGAGCACCAGGAATGTCTCATACACCCGCCCCCTCAACCCCCTACAGCCGGGGAAGCCTGACGACTCCGAGAAGAGATAAGCGAAAGGCAGAAACACGAACATCGACAGGTTCGAGAATAGAAACACGTGGTTCCATAATCCTGCAACAAAATATACATAAATAAATATTGGTAGACATTTTGACTGACCTCAAAGCTCAGTTGACACAGACAGAACAAACATCTATGTTCGTCATACAAATGTTTGTCCTGGGTGGGAATCGATCCTACACCTACAGCGCAGAAGGCAGGGCTGCGCTGGAGGTCGTGGGATCGATTCCCACCCAGGACAAACATTTGTGACAGTTAAAGATAGTTATGTGTGTGTTTTAATGTATTATAATGCATGTAGTACGAACAAAATTGTATCTAAATATTATATCAGCTGTGTGGTTCCCATAGTACAAGCTATGCTTAGCTTACTTGCGACTAGACAGCGCTGTGAAATGTCCACCAATATTTATTTCACACGGCGACATCTAGCCCCAAACTAAGCATAGCTTGTATGGAAACCAGACAACTGATAAAATACATATATTTTATATTCATTCGTCGAGCGAAATACCTCAACATAATTTGGTATGATAAATTATTCAGTCAATTCAGATGTAGTGTGAATGCCAATAACAAAAGCAATAGTATGGTATGGCCGCACAATTCAATTTATCAATCTGGCCAAGGTTTCTCCTACCTAAATACATGTCTGCTGAATAAACTTACATTTGCATTTTCATGTCGGTAAGCATCGGGTGGGCAATGCATATTTTTAATGTTTATTATCACTACACATATTCGACCACAAATTTTTTGTTTAGATTAGAATCAAGAGTTTTCTCGTATGCCGGCTGCTGACTACATATTTACATCTAATTTTGACTAATTTTGAGTCCTAAATGTGCAAAATAAAATTAATCTGTAAGCCAGTACACATCAACAAATCTTGTGATATTCATTATATTAAGCTGGCCCATAACAAGTAGGTATGCAGCATTCCACAGAATAAAATAATTAATTTTGGACTGAACTAGGAGAAACCTTCTTCTACTTAAATAAATAATTATTTTAGTGAAAGCTGAGCTAAATAATGTTATCTGTTTTCTAGTTTTCATGACCTACTTTAACACTGTGATTGTTATGTAATTGTGATGTATATCTATATACAAGTTAGATTACTAACATGTCCTATTATTGAAATTTCGAGTTCTAACATTAACCAACCCAGATTGTACCTCCGTGGTAGATTAAAGCCCATTTTATGTCGCTTTTCGACAGTGGGCCTACAGTACTTCAGCTATAAAATATGTACTAAATGTTTTTCTTTCAGTTCTATGAAATTAAATACAAACACACATACAAATAATGTGTTTCAATTATGGAATACTTATTTCATGGATTGCATCAGCCTAATTTTTTTTTTTTTTTTTTTTTAATGTAATACATTTACGGAACGAGCCGACGGCCCACCTGGTGTTAAGTGGTAACCTCGGCCCATAACAGCCGATGCGACTTGGGTCCTCCCATACTAGGTATGACAAGACCAAAGTCGCATCGTATGCGCCCGTAACTGTGAGACGTGAAGGTGGAATGTCTCATGTGCCTGTAATTTCACCGGCAACCACACCTTTCAAACCGGAACACAGTAACGCGAATGCGTTACTGCTTGGCGGCAGAAAAGGGCATGGTGGCAGTACTTCCCCGGACGAACTTGGCGAGAGTTCTACTGCTCTTAAAATTATTACTATTTATTATTGCTATTTACAATAGTTGAGTTTAAATTTGAACAGCTTTGGGTTTCGGATGAGTCCAGCCAATAATTTAAATTTTGGAATAAAATAAATATGCTCCAAAAAAAGAAATGAGAAAAAAATAGATAAGCAATAGATGATGATAGCTTGTTGAAATTCATGATGTATATTAGTTTTTAATTGAGTACTATAAAGCAGTACTTAGGTTATGTTACAAATATCTTTCAATTAATTAGTTTAATTATGTTAATTGACAACTAGCTGTATTTGGTTAATACTTTCCTGGATATTTTACGAAACGATAACCATAGTTGTTCAAATACTTTACTACCTGCTGAAAGGTATTATCACTTATTTTATTACATGGCTTACTAGTGCTTATTAGTGCAAAATGTTGTAAGTTTTCCTTATCTGGTTGACCTGTATTTCACTGATAATAGTGTAAATTATAGAATTTTAGTCAAGTATTTGCTGTAGACATTTTAAAAAGGGTTTTATGAGTAGTATGAGTAGGCAAACAATGCTTTTGAAATGAAATAAATGTGTTTTTAATAAGTTTTTTGGTCAAACATATTTTTTTTAAAACAAGCAATTACAATCAGAACTTTGACTCCACTGAAGGCTAGCACTTGTAAAGTTAAATCAAACGATGGAGAAATATTGAGAAGTTGAAGAGTTCCTATGCACACCTCCCGACTCCATCATGAGACCACCTCCAAGGTACAATATTGTAGCATTGTCATCAAAGTTACATGTTAGATCCCAATTTCAGCTCAATCTGGGTCAAGAACAATTACCTAAACAAACATTAACATTATGAATTGACCTTTCATTTAGCAATTCCAGAATAAATGAAGTCTGTGTGTAACTGCAAGTTTGAAACTTCAGTGACTCTGATTCTATACTTTTGACATGAAAGATTAGCAAACATACTTAAATATCAAACAGACATTAACATACATAATATAATTCTGATTAAAATAAACACATTGAAACTCACCTTGTATCAATGAGCTGTTGAGCCACTTTACATAATAGCTGTTTGGATACAAGAGCAACACTTCATTGCTAACAATAGATACGGGCAGCAACAGCGCCGAGCCCAGTGACACGGCCAGTGCAAACGTGCACAGCCACAGACTGATCCTGTAGACCTTTACTTCATCCTCATCTCCTGTGAGGTAGTCCTCGCTGTCCCGCCGTCTGAACTTCTCAATTAGCATGAACGACAGCAGGTATAGTAGAATGAACAGGAGCAAGAAGATCTATAACACAAATTATATTCACTTTTATTATATTGTAACTATTGGAATGAAGGAAGAGCGTAGTGTAGGGGATGAATAGTTATCAATAACATCAGAAGTACATATATGGACATAATTAAGAACGGGCCCAGCCATTAAGACACATCAAGATGGATGCTCCTTATCCATAACATAAAAGTTTACATGCATATAGAGTCTACTTTCCTGGCATACTGTACGACACTGTTTCTTTCTTTTTGTATTTGAAATATCCCAAAATTTTGATAAGTATCCCTTAGTGTGTTAAAAACTGTATTAAATATACATCATATTATAAACCAAAACAGTCAAGAGGAATCAATATAGCACTTGAGTGGTATTAATAGTTCAGTGCCGAAGGTTGTGAGTTTGATTCTGACCTAGTACAAACTTTTGTGTGATGCATATAAATGACTGTTCTGGCCTGGGTCTTATATTATATGTATTTACAATAAAAACAAGGTATATGAGTTGTTTCTCAGCTTAGTTTGGTGCTAAATGGCACTCAGTCATTATACCACTAATACTAACATTTCTTCTGTATTCCATTATTTATATTACTATTCTTGCTTCATAGCTGTGAAATATTAACTATGAATGATATGATGCAAAGTTGGGCACCAATTAAAGGACTTTCAGCAAAGGTTTACCTTAATTATAAGAGTAAGCTACAATTACGACTGGCCTCACAGCTCAGTCGGAAGTAACTCTGCCTTATGTGTAGGTTGCGGGTTTGATTCCCACCCCCTGGGTGAACAACATTAACATCTATGTTCATTACACATTTATGTTGATGAACATAGATGTTTGTTCTGTCAGGGTGTTATTAATTATTTTATGAAAGTATTTTAATAAATATATAAGTATTCTATCAGTTATCTAGCTCCAGCTGGGGCTAGATGGAGTTAAAAAAATTAAATACACGAGTAATAGGACAACAATGCTGCTCCAAAAAGCATTGTTGACACCAGTAAGCCAACAATGATTAGCACTTACGATTTGCTCCCTGACATTGTTGTGGAATATTTGCTCTCGCAAATCCGCCTCCTCGTCTTCCATTTCATTCATTCTCATCCAATATTTGATGCCCGAAAGGTTATCTCTTGATAGAAAAAGGCATAACTTTCGACTCTCCCTCTTTAAAAATGCACAACATTTTTAGAAAAATTACACAAATTTATAAAGTCCATCTCATTTTATTTGTTCACAGCGTGTTTAGTAGGTTTGATCAAAGAGAAATTAATAATTAAATAATTTAAGGAAAAACAAATTTTTATTTTATCACAGCACAGAGCGACAGCGTAAACACGACCAATTTTTATTACGAAAGACACACACAGACTACTTCTACTAATAATTTGTGTCACAGACTAATTAGCTAAACACGTACCTATACCGTACTATGATCATTCGTTTGCTTGCGACTAGCTAGGGATGCATCAATGATCAATATTTCTAACGATACTAAGAATCGGTTCATAACGATGCGATCGTCTGCTACTCGATTTAAAATAATAAATAATGCTTTGAGTTTTTTTTGTAACACTAATTATGCATGGATCTTTAGGAAAATCATTCTTTTATGCCAAGTTATAATAAATATCACGATTTTATTTATGAAAATTCAATGTTATGTGTTTTGAAGGGGTGTCAGTGAATATTTTGATCAAATGTAATCCAAACAATCGATTACAAACAAAATACAAAATAATACTCAAGCTGTGGTCACTTTGACAGTTTAAATCTGAGTCATTCATTATCGAAGTCAAAGTCACATAAATACTATCAAAGTCAAATTATGGTCCAAAAAATCAAAACAAGAAGAGCAACAGCCCAACAGGAGTCAGGAGTAGGAATTCTTTGACCAGCACACCAGCAGCAATTATGTTATTGATATTCTATTAAAAAAATGTTTAAAACCGCTCATTTATAGTGAAATGTCTTTTGGAACAGATGGTAACCCTTATTAGTGGATTAGCGTTTTTCCTTTCAGTTTTTCTCATCGAGTGTTAACGTTCCTGTTTTAATAGTTTCAGACCTGTCCCAGTTAAACCCTGAATTCTCTGTTCGAATAGTTGTTTGCGATCATTATCTCACCAAACCCATACCTGGAATTGATGTTATCTACTCAGAATTCAGAGGTTCTGATATAAAACAGGTAAATAGCTACATGCCATTGTAAACTTATGTTAGCAAGCATTACTGCCTCGGCCCACCAGAAAATTGTTACCGGTGAAATTACGATGTTATTTCTATATTGTAAAACATCTTAAATGAGCAAGATTTCTCATTGTCCAAGTTGTAGTCTGTTGTGATATGAAGAGTGTGAAATTACATGCATGTGAGATATTCTATCATCAAGTCTGGGAGTGATTGGTGCAATGCATTTGTCTGGATTCTACACATACTCAGAAAAACTTAAATTTATGTTCAAATATCACTGTTATTATGGGGGAAAGTTACTCACTGCCTAATTGTTGTTGGATCATTTGAAAAGTAAGTCTGTTGCTTAACTGCTTAACTTACCAAAGGTAGGTTAACCAATATAAAATTTGCATACATATGTAAACTAATCTTAACACTTATTAATCTATCACTTTTAATATAATAATGTACAAGAGAGATGATTAATTGGACAATATTTACTATATTTTGTGTTCATAAACTGTGATGAACCAGAAAAACTATGTTATACTAATACAACTAAAATGTTGCCTCTGCAATGCCCAAAGTTTAATTTTAGGTTCCGGTGCTTAGAATATTTGGACCGACCTCAGAAGGCCACAAAGCATGTCTGCACATTCATGGAGTTTTTCCATATTTTTATATACCATGCCCCAATCAAAACCCCGAGCCCCAGTATCTATATCAGGTAAAAACAATTAATGTATATATTTACAAAAAGTAACAAAACACATTAATTTGTCACAGAAAATGTTATTATTAATTTTGTAGATAGCAGCAAGTTTGGACAAAGCTTTAAATATAGCATTAAAACAAGCATCTTCAGCCAGTCAGCATGTTTACAAGATAACATTGGTCAAAGGATTGTAAGTACTTTCATTATACTCAGATATTGTAGAGGTTGCATTGTGCCTAATACTAGACTAGCTGGAGATTAATGATAGCACTCTGTAAAATATATAATAAAATTGGCTATGAATTGAATTACAATAGTTTTAATGTTACTTTTCAGACCATTTTATGGGTATCATGATAAAGAACACTTGTATCTAAAAGTGTTCCTTTATAGCCCTGGACTTATAAAACAAGCTGTGGAACTTTGCAGTAATGGCGCCATTCTTGGGCAGCCATTTCAACCTCATGAAGCACACCTCAATTTCACACTGCAGTTCTTCATAGATTTCAATCTCTTTGGCATGAGCAACATAGATTTACAAACAGTTAAATATCGCAAATCAGGAATATTCCCTTGCAGCAATGATCCTTTAGAAAGCCCAAATGAAGTCTTAAAGCCTGAAAGCTCTTGCTTCTACGAAGTAGACTGTGTAGCATCCCATATCATAAATCGCCAAAGAATCGGCAAAGGGGATGGTATTGAAAATCCTGGTTTAGAAGAAGTATGGCAGCAAGAAATAGAAAGAAGGAAACAGTTGAACATGTCTGTTGCTTCAAAGTCTCTTTCACAAGGGAGAATAACAGCTGAACAGAGTGAATCTCATTACAAATTTGAACAAATGTTCCTGATCAAAATGTCAAATTCAGTTGAGAAACCTGTTGACCCTGATCAGGGTGTAAAAAAAGTTCCAGAAGCTGACTATCCCGCAGAGAGTTTAGAAGGTTCTCACTTATTCAATGCAATGGATGTTAGCATGCATTTACCAGATGTTACACTCAGCCCAAGCATGAATGAAACTTTAAGGAGTGATTTTGATCAAACACTGGTTAATATGGATGATACTATTGTGGATGAAAGTTTGGCACTCAACTGCAGCCTTCGATATAGTCAAGTTATGTGTAAGTATATTATAAAACAATTAATAATAAATAAAGAAGACATATATCATTCTCAAATGTTTTTATGAAAATTACAGTAAACAGTGAAGATTTAGATCTAGTTGATATTCTTCAAGACATGGATGAAAAATATGTAGAAGAAGACAGTATTATGGGTACACCAGCTACTGAGGAGAGCGATGAACTCAGTGTAGATGGTGACGAATATTCTCAGATTTACATGGAAAATACGATATTGCTAAGCCCTGGTCAAAGGTGATACACGCATTTTTTTACTATAAAATTAATTAAATTATTTATTGAAAATCAAAATATATTTATCAAAAAAAAAAATGTGAGCCGTCACGGGACGCCTGGCAGATGTGAAACATCGACATTATTTTGTAAGAAACTAAGTACCCCATCACTAATAATGTTTATGATTTGTCGTAACCTTGAACGGACCAATCAGCGCTCATGCCGTGGCGACGCGTCGCCAAGCCAGAAATCGGTTTTACGTGCGGCTATAGATGTTTCATATCAAAAATTACATAATTTACATATCTAATTATTTCAGTAAAAATGACACACAAACTGAAGATAGTCCGACATGGAATGATTCATTCTGGAATGGTGTAAATATTCCTCAGTTGGATGGAACTTTTGATGATGATCGTAAGTACCATTATGCGATTAAATCACTCTTTTCCAATAGATCATAATGTATTCAATTATTTTGTTGCTTGCAGATGTTAAAAAAGTAAGAAAAAGAAAGATGAGGTCACTTAAACTGGGCTTGTCCAGACCGAAAGCAAAGAAAAAAGATATTGTCAAATCTGAAGAAGGCACAAATGACTTAAACACTAGTGAAGTAGACGAAGTTAATGTTTCAAGAGAAACAATAGAAGATATGTCAAAATTGAATTTGAAAAGCGCTTCTATGTACGAACCGAAAAGTACTAAACAACATTCTGTTCATGAATTATGTGATAACGCTAAGGATAAAATAGAAAGTCCATCCATCTTTGATCTAGTTGATAAAGTGACGAAACTCAACAAAACTACTACTTTGCAGCAAGAAAAAGGAGAAATATGTGATATTGAGAATAACCATAATTCTACAGATGTTTCTTGCAAAATAAAAAACATATCTAATTTATTTATAGAGAGAGGTGTGGATGTTGAACCTGCCAATGATAATAAACATTCCATTGAAGCTTTAGAACAAAGTCCATCCATATTAGATTTAGTTGATAAAGTCACTAAAAATAATGAAGATTTAATGCTAAATGCTGCGGACATATATGATATACAAAATGATTTTAAACCTACAGCTGGACCTTCCACGACAAATCATGTGAAAGACTTTAAAAGCTTGTCTGATATTAATTCGGATTCTTCACTAGATGAAAACAATACCGGTATAATGAGCTTCTACACTTCAAAAGTGTTTAATTTATCATTAGAAACCGACACAATGGTAGAAAATAAACTAATTGAAAGTCATGAAATAAAGGTTCAGATTGAAAATGATGATCTCCCTGAAGTAAGAGATCACGATGAAGCAGATAAAATAAAACTGGATCAATATAAAACTGTAGATAATTCTCTGAAAGTCATTACACCGAAAATAAAACCACCGACAGGAAGTTATGTTGCAACTACTCTTGAACAATACAAAATTCCTAAAGTTAGCTATCCAGAGCCGTTTTATTCCGACTACAAAGATGTCGGTGCCAAAGTAGAAATAGGACCAATAGTATTAAAGCTAAATAGCAAATTGTCTCGAGACCAGAAACCATTTGAGAATGTCACAGACACAAGCTTAGAAGAATGGCGTAACTTAATGTTCATGGAGACTAATGTAATGTACGATGATTCCGCTAAGCCGGAAGCGTTACGAACTTTGCTAGCAGGAAACAAGACTTGCGTATTAGAAGCTATTAAACGGCCTCCTACGAGTAAAGAAGTGTCCAACTGGATTGAAGAAAGAGCCAACTCTACCACAAGTGAGAGTAAAATAGATAATAATGCTAGTAAAAACATTGATGACTTGGATAATTCCCAAGCATTGGGACTAAATGAAGATGTTATAAACTGCAGCATTAGTTTAGAGAGTGATGAGAAGGTAATTCAAACCACCATATTTTTTGTAGTAATAAGTAAAATTTAATAGAAATAAAAATGTTTTACTTTTTTTTTCCAACAGGAGAAGACAAGTTTAGACAACACAATGCAAGTAACAATGCAGCGTGATGGATCATTTCTCTGCTTTCGCAATAACAACATGCAGATGGAAACCAGTCCAAACGAAGCCAACACAGTGGAAGTAAGTTTACCATTTCATATACATATAAAACATTTATTTATATTCATCTCCAGTTTAATTTTACAATGGATCTGAATTGTTTTTAGGTAAATTTCATCACTTTGATGCTTTTAGAAGTGCATACACGTGTTAGAGGAGACTTAGTCCCAGATCCAGCGTTAGACGCAATTCAAGCTATATTCGTCACAGTCGTAAATGACTCGCCACCACATCACTTTTTACCACAAAAAATCAACAAAATAATAGTTGTCGATGACACGACTGCACCCAAATATCTCGACAGATGTGTGACTGAAAGCGTTACTTATGTCGCAAATGAAAATGAGATTATAGAAGAAGTTGTACAGCTTGTAAGAAAACACGATCCAGATATAATGTGCGGATATGAAATAGAGATGAATTCTTGGGGATACTTTTTGGAGCGAGCGCAGATACTAGGGTTTGAGATAGTGAAAGAAATCTCTAGAATCACGGAGAAATACCGTCAGAAGCGGTGGAGAAGTGATGAGAAGGATTTCGAAGGCAAGATAATAGGACGTGTAGTGTTCAATGTGTGGCGTTTGCTTCGTCACGAGCTAGCCCTTTCTAGTTACAGCTTTGAAAACTGTATGTATGAAGTGTTGAAGGAAAGGGTGCCTAAGTACAGCTATGCACAGTTGGCGGAGTGGTGGGAAAATGAGTCCAGGATAATGAGATGGATACCGTGCGAATATTATATCGCAAGGCTCTCAGGAACCGTGCGGATGTTAGAGAAACTTGATATTATTAGTAAGTTTATCAACACTTACTTCTTTGGGTTAACGAATTGTGATTGGATTGTTATTACATAAATTATAAAAGCGGAAGCAAAGAATGCATACCAAAATTATATGTTTCAGACAGGACATCAGAGCTAGCGAGGCTGTTCGGCCTCCAATGGTGGGAGGTGCTATCGAGGGGCTCTCAGTTCAGAGTGGAGTCCCTCATGTTGCGGGCAGCGAGACCACTCAATTTAATAGCTTTATCACCCACAGTGAAGCAAAGAGCCGCCATGCGCGCCCCAGAATGCTTGCCGTTAATATTTGAACCAGGTGAAACTTGAACCTACCTTTTTTATTAATAGTGTTCGGCCAATAGGTCGAAATTTGACCATAATTATTGAACATTTGAGGTAAACATTCACAAACAGAAGAAAAAATTGTACTTAATTTCGAATGTAAACTTCTATATAAGCTAAATTCAAAGATAAATAAGAAAAACTATTTCCATTTATTTTTATTTGTAACACTAAATCTCGTCAATAGCTTCTAATACAAAAAAAAACGATTTAAAAATAGACGACAAAATGGCACTTAACTGTTCTGTAATTTTCTATATATATATGTCATTAATATAATTATTTGAATATTATTACTATTATCATGTAGAGTAATCGAAGCGGCAACAGAATGAGCAGATTTTGAAGACTTTCTCTTTCGACAGAATCTCGTTATTACACGGATCCGATGATAATTTTGGACTTCCAAAGCTTGTATCCATCCATGATGATAGCTTACAACTACTGTTTCTCAACGTGCATTGGCCGTGTACAGAATATAAATGGGTAAGTCAGTTATACACCCACCAATATAGTTGCAAGTCTACGATTCCATTTGCAACTTTACTGGTGGGTAGTAACTCTGCCTTCTGCGCTGTAGGTCGTGGGTTCGATTCCCACAGAGGACAAACATTTGTGTGACGAATATAGATGTTTACTCTGTGTCTGGTGTTAATATGTTTTTATTTGTATGTATATACAAAAAACAGTATATATTCAATCAGTCGTCTGTTATCCATGATACAACCTATCTTATATCCTACCTATCCTATCTATCGGGTTGGTGCTAGACTGTGTAAAATGTCCACCAATATTAATAATTAAAACATGTAGGCTCATCACACAAATACACTACAACCTGGTGACGATGCGGTTCCCATAGTACAAGATGTGCTTACTTTGGGGCTAGATGGCGCTGTATGAATTGTCCACAATTATTATAATTTTTTTGACGATTCCAAGCCATATCTTTATTGACGTTTCCAAGCCATTTCTTTATGAATTCTATGGAAATAAAGTTGTTGACTTTGATTATTTTGTTCGAACTCTTTCAGTGATGCAGCATACGAATTTGGCGCGTGGCGTCTTCGTATACCGCGATCGAAGCTCGAAGCGTTGGTTAAGAACGGCTTGGTACACTGGTCACCTGTCGGCGTGGGGTTTGTGTCTCCGTCCGTGCGGAGGGGAGTCTTGCCCGCGCTGCTCAGGAGAATACTAGCGGCCAGGCAAGCGGTCAAGAAGACCATGAAACTGCACACTGATGAAGCTGTGAAGAAGGCCATGCATTCGAGGCAACTAGGTATATAACATTGACCATTATAAAGCTTAATACACTGTACTAAATTACTACTACTGTACTAATTTGTAATATATTGAAATTATTCCAGTATTATGTTGTTAAAGTAATTAACTAAATGTAACATATATTTAAGTACTCAAATTGTTACAAGGATGGTGCTTGAGGAAAAAGGAATCCCTCCTTTCTTACCTGTTCTTCCCCACGGAGGGTCGGATAGGATATATTCAGCAGTCCTGACGTTAGACTTTAAAAAAACAACCCTGATGCTCATCGTTGATGGTGCCCGTTTATACAATTATTGGAAAAACCGTGACGAAACCTGTGGTACAACAAAACTTGTGTAAGATATGAAGCTTTCGGCCATGGTCAATCATTGAAATTTGTATTAGCATATTTGACCGGCCTCACAGCCCAGTTAGTAGTAACTCTGCCTTCTGCGCTGTAGGTCGTGGGTTCGATTCATCTTCAGGACAAACATTTTTGTGACGAATATAGATGTATTGGTGTGTGAGGTGTTAATATGTATTATAGGTATGTATGTACAAAAAGTATATGTATTCTATCAGTTGTCTGGTTCCCACAGTACAAGCTATGCTTAATTTGGGGCTAGATGGCGCTGTGTGACATGTCCACCAATATTATATTATTATTTTCTTGACTAATAAGAACCAATTAATTTGTTATTTCATTGGTTTTTAGGTCTAAAACTAATAGCGAACGTGACATACGGCTACACGGCGGCTAACTTCAGCGGGAGAATGCCGTGTGTGGAAGTGGGCGACAGCGTCGTAGCTAAGGGAAGGGAGACGTTGGAGCGCGCCATCAAACTCGTCAGAAACAACTCCAAGTGGAATGTTAAGGTACCTTGATGTTACGGTACGAGCAGGTGGCCCACCTGGTGTTAAGTGGTAATCTCTGCCCTTAATAAAGCAATACGACTTGGTAGTAGAAGACCCAGGTCGAATCGTAAGAGCATTTAACACTGACTTTTTTTTGGTGGAAATTTCACACAGCGCCATCGAGCCCCAAAGTAAGCTAGTAAGTCGTATTGGTGTTGTCTATACCCATAGACGCTACCCAGCGGTTACCACTTAACATCAGGTGGGCCGTCAGCCGGTTCAGCCACCCGAATCACATAAAAAAATGAGGGTAGCTACAAAAAAAAGGTTAATACATACTAGTAACCCTGAAGTTTGCTGAAAAAATGTTCCCTCTTTATCAAAACAAACAATTCAGACTGAAGCGCCGCTCAGCTCGTTCTATAAATATACACAAATATATATATATATAATATATACACAAAAAAAAATATTGTACCGTCCAGGTGGTGTACGGTGACACTGACTCCATGTTCGTGGTGGCGCCGGGAGCGACGCGCGCCGAGGCGTTTCATATCGGACAACAAATAGCCGACGCGGTCACCGCAGACAATCCATCGCCGGTTGCCCTGAAACTTGAGAAGGTTTGTGTGTCCACATATATTATGTAAAGTTTACATTTTTTTTTTAATTTCTTCAAGGTATCTAGAATAATACATATAAATATTACTTTTACTGTTAGATATTGTTATATGTTTTAGTTTGCCATGTTTGATTTTCTTGTCTGTGTCATCATTTTAAGGTTCAGTCAGATGAGACTAGAACCTATTTGGCCCCACTAAATACATATCAAGTTTAATGTACCTCCTTTCCTCGTTTCCTGCTATATATTTCCTTTATCCTTTTTGCTATATATTTTTTGTTTATGTATTTTGTTTCCTCTTATTAGTGTCTTTTTGCGTGATAAGAAAATATAAAAAAAATATGGATGAAAAATTGCCCAGAATTCTTGACAGTTCCATAAGAAACTAAAGTGCCTTTTTTATGGAGTTTTTGACAAGACAGCTAACTGTATATACAATATTATTTACTTTCAGGTGTACCAACCATGTATACTGCAGACTAAGAAACGATACGTGGGATACATGTACGAAACCCCCGAACAGGAGAAGCCTGTGTTCGAAGCGAAGGGGATAGAGACTGTGCGGAGAGACGGATGTCCCGCTGGCGTTAAGGTGAATAATTAATTGTCAATAATAATAAATATTGATAGACATTTCACACAGTGTCATCTAGCCCCAAAGTAAGCTAAGCCTAGCTTGTATCATCGGAACTAGACAACTGATATAATACTTTTTTAAATACATACATATAATACATATTGACACCCAGACACAACAAACATCTATGTTGGTCACACAAATGTTTGTCCTGGGTGACTTACATTATAATCTTTAACTCACAATAAACTAGTTCGCACACAGCCAGCGACTCGGGCGGTCGTTTTACTTACTCTACCTCATTCCCACGCCGCTCTAAACTAACTTCAACTACTACTACTTACTACTACAAACTACACGTACGGGGTACGGGCTTATACAGTTTTTGTTAATGTTGTATGTAAAATGTGTGTGTTAAATAAAATTTATTCTATTCTATTCTACATGAGTATGTTATAATTTCAGCTGCTTCGAAGCTCCCTGTGCGAACTATTCGAGAGTGGTGACATGTCTCGCGTGAAGCGCACCGTGTGCTCGCTACTCTCGCGGCTCGCTAGCGGCGCGCTGCCCGTACACGAGTTGTTCTTCACGCGAGAGTATCACGGTCCCGCCGGCTACGCGCGACTCACCGCACCGCCCAATGAGATCGCACTGTCAGTGTGTATATGTATATAATCACAAGTGTCTATCAATACATGTATAAAAATTTATATTGGTAAACACCAAAACCGGTTGAGCTGAAAAATTGGCACAGTAATTCAATTGGCAGTACTTCTCCGGGCGAACTTGGCACAAGTTCTACTGCTACTTTGGGTTGCTCCTTTTACACCACCCAGGGGACACGTGTATGGATTCAAAGGGTAATCGCATACGGACGCGTACAACTTGGCCCCCAAGATATGTTGCCCATCCGCGCAACATTACACCAACTTACAAAAATAGTAGTTGTCACTTTTTTGCGGCCTACTTCACAGTTACAGGGTAGTAACATTTTCAGTTAGTTGTAATAAGTTGTTAACTTTTTTTTTTTTTTTTATTATAGGTCCACTTAACTGGACGTAACACTGTAACATTAAGGAGTTGGAAACATAGATTTTAATATAATAAAGTGTACGGCCTTCTAGAAGTGGACACTGCATGCATTATAATGATAATACGCTCTACTTAGAATAAATTTTTAGAAAGATCAAATACCTACTTATTAGTTAAAATTATAAATAAAAAAAAAAAAAAAAAAAAAAAAAAAAAACTTAAACATTGTTGTGGACACAGCCGGCTGTCGTCCCGAGACGTGCGCGCGCGGCCGCGTGCCGGCGAGCGGGTCGCGTGGGCGGTGTGCGCGGGCGCGCCGGGCACGCCGCTGGTGCGTCTCGCGCGCAGCCCCCGCGAGCTGGCGCGCAGCCCCGCCCCGCCGGCGCCGCACCTCGCGTACTACGCGACGCGCGCGCTGCTGCCGCCGCTGCACCGCTGCCTGTCGCTGCGCGGCGCTAGAGTTCTCGACTGGTCAGTCACTCCACGAAATAATTGGATAGGAAAGAGACGCAATTTAATTTGTAGGGGGTAATCTCGCTCATGTGCAAATGAGACAGAAATAATTTTAACATTTCACATCAAATTCCTTTTTCCCCGGGTAGGCAGAGCCTATTTGGTAGCCCTTTGTACTGTTTCTCTGTTGTACACTATCGGAGGTCCGTAGTATTTTTATTTTTCATTAATTCATGTCCTATTACTAGACGCTGGATATCTGTAGAACTGACATATTATATACTAGCTGTGCCCGCGACTTCGTTCGCGTGGAATAGTGACTTTTCGGGCAGCATATTTTGAATAACTGAATCCTTATGGCAGCGGCGCGCCGGCTCTCAGCGCGCTTTATATAGCCACGGACGCTCAGGCGCGAGGCGTGTAGTACGTACTCTGTACGTTAAAAATGTTCGCCGTGATTCTTTAAATTGACATAACTTTTTTATTTATGAACCGATTGACATGAAATAAACACTAAATGTTAAGTGAAGCTTACTACAATATATTAGTGAAAACCGTATCTAAATCGAATAAGCCGTTTCTGATATTAGCGTGCACAAACACACAGACAAACAGACAAAAAAAAATATTAATTACAATTTCGGGTTCGGCATCGATATAATAACAACCCCTACTACTTCTTTTTTATATATTTCCATTGTACAGACACCACTTTTCTACAATTTTATTATATGTATAGATATATATATATTCTTTTTTGTTATTATTATTATTTACAAAAAACAATCGTTACAAATATAAGACTTGTACCCACCTGAATAAAATATGAAATAAATACTTAAAACTGGCCGTCGCGTTATTATGGAACAGAAATGGTCAAAATATATAAAACTATAGAGTGAAATTGCAATAGATTCGCCATCAGGTTTTTCGTTTACAGGTGGAACGAGCTGGGTTATGGCCGTGAATGTCAGCAAAAGGAGGTCCGCGGCGGCATCGCCCGGTACATGGCGCGCGAGCGCTGCGTGTCGTGCGGCGCGCGGGGCGTGAGGGGCACGGCGCTGTGTCCCGGGTGCGCCGGGGAAGGGGAGCGGGCCGCCGCCGTCGCCGCCATCGCCGCCCGGGGGAGCGCCGCCGGACACCACCTCAACTACTGCGAACGTGTAAATCAAAAACTGTATTTCCATAGGATTCATAAAGAAATGACTTGGAAACGTCAATAATTATCAAAACATCATACCCACATTTCGTTAACAAACGTTTTCTAGCCTCGAAGGTTTGCTGGAAGAAAACTCTTTTCTGGGTTAAGCTCGCCTTTGTACATATGTTTTATATAATTTATGTACAATAAAGAATAAAGAACATAAGGTCACGCGTACTTATCGCTAAGTTTGACGCCTGTTCAAACCCTATCCGACTGTCCATGGGAAGAACATACAAGAAACCCCTAATGGAGGGCTTCCTTTTTTTCGCGAGCAAGATCGTTGTAACAATCTGAGTAATTAGATCTATGTTACATTTATGACTACATAAAATACTCAGAATCCTTCATATCTATCCAGACACCCAAGAGCTGGAGTGTGGAAATTAAATGCTATTTTTTGACGTGACAACGTCTTATAATTCGATAGAGCCGGCTGCACGCACGAAAAAACATGACTCATGCGGCGTTACCTCGCTCTGAGGCGTTCCATGTAAGGCTTGTGCAAGTGCAAGCGAGAGCGTGGAACGAGCGACAAAGAAGCACAATCGGCCTTTGCGTTCGGCAGCGTTCGACATCCGTCTCTCTCCTACTTGAGTGAGCGATGCGTCTGCGTGGACAGCTGCTAATACTTACATTTACATGTTTTGATCGAGTATTTCCATCAGTATTTTCTTAAGACGTTGTCACGTTCAACTATCGTCAGTAAACCGACTTTACAGACAACCATTTTTTTTAACTTGTTCCAGATTTGTGCATCATGTTGTGGACACGATCAGTACTCGTCGTGCGAGAATACAGAATGTCCCGTGTTGTGGCGACGAATCACGGCGAGGCACAAACTACAGCAAATGCACGATGTCGTCGCCAATCTACCACGTCAGCTCGCGAAGGAAACATTCGATTTTTAGGCTGATGTATAGAATATTAGGCAAATTATGAATTTATATTTATCAATCATGTATATTGTCTTATTATATTGGCCTGGCCCTAAGTCAAAAATATTGCTCGTTTTATTGGCTCAATTTGTGATTTACTTCGATCGTGGGCCTTGAAACCTGTGATGTGTATGTAATAAATTAAATTGAACTGTCTGTTTGTAATGACAGATTTTTACTAAATGTATATGAATACACTTTACTTTTCCTTTTTGTTCTGGCTTTATCTCCGAAACGGCTGCACTGGTTTTGACGGGACTTTCACTGGCAGATAGCTAATGTTATAAGGAGTAACTTAGGCTAACTTTGTCAAGGCTTAATACACTAATCGACAAAAATTACTAAACCATGTAGTTACTTCTTTGTGTTAAAAAAAAACTGGGCTTATAGCTCAGTTGGTAGTAACCCTGCCAAAACCTTGTACAAAAAATACTAGAAATGGTAATACTAAATATGTCTCACCGATGACTTCACACATTAAAACAGCACCCTCATCTAGATAAATATATTTAAAAATAAATTGACAATTCAAAAGAAAATGATTTATTCCAGCTTCATATAATAGCTTATTGATTATGTAAGTATTATACCTATTAACAAAAGAGTCAAGATTTACTTATAATAATATTTAAATAATTATATATATTAACTAAATAACTGTTTTTTTTTTCTCCAAGAAACAGGATAATTATTGATATCGCTAGATTGATAGATGTTCTATGAGGTGATACAATGTAATGCATTCAGTCATTAAAAAGTAATATTATTTTATGGTGCATTGAAATAATTCATATACTTGATCCTACAGTACTAAATCTTACTTAAATTACCAATTTAAACTAGTCCATGGTGAAGGTAATGTATGAATGTTCATTAGTGTGGCAGTTCACATGAGATATGCCTTATACAGTATATTCGAGCGAGCAAACTCGCGATCATTCTCCATCATGTATAACATATCGCGAAGGTTGATGCGTTTGAGTCGAGTTCTCAGCGCCAGTTGGCCGCGGCCGGTAGTAGTCGGCGCGGTGCCACCGCTGTTGGAAGACGGAGCGGCTTCTCCCGGCCCGTCCAAGCGAGGCTTCTTACGCGGCCCGATGGCCTGCAGCGCCGTGAGGTTAGCCTCCCTCTGCCGGAGCTCCTCCAGTTCCGCGCGCTGCATCTCCTTAGCCTTGGCCTTCAACTTGGCCTGTTCGGGATCTTCGTTTTTGGAACGCGATTTAGCAGCGCGCATCAACATCTCCCGCTCCGAGTCCTCGCGGCGTTTCTTATCGACGCGATCCAGCTCCTCCAGGAATTTCAGCTGGCCCTTCACGTCCTGCGTCACTTCGTACCGGCCGTCGGTCTTCGTGATGGGATCGATACGGTGCTGAGTGACGAACGTCAGCTTCTCCACTATTGTTTTAAGCCTCTCCTGCAAGGCGTGACTCATGAGCGCCGCCACTTCCGGAGCGGGCTCTTCCAAGCCCTGTTTGGCACATATCGCTTTGATGCGCGCCATCATCGTCGCATTCGGTACTAAATATTCGTCTTTGCACGATCTGATCTGCGTACCGATCATTTCAGTGTTTCCCAGAATGCGCTGGGTTTCTTCGTGAAGGTTGACTCCGCCCATGGCTGCGACATCGTTGATGTCATCGTCGCCGGCCATCTTGTCATCGGAGAATTGTGGAGTAAAGACTGACATTGGTTTCTTTTCTTTTTCCTTCAGTAGTGATTTTCCCGGAGTCAATACAGTCGACAGCGCCGCTGAAGGTTGACCACGTTGAAAAGGTGGCTTATTTACAGTTATCTTTCCCCCATCACCTAATTTGTTGACCACTGGTAGCTTTGTGTGGACTGGTATGTTTTGTAGGACCGCAATGGACCCTCCAGGTTTTGGGGCGGGTTTCATGGGCATTGACAGAGGGACATTACCTGTTATTATAGTAGATTGTGGCGGTATGTTTGGGAAGGCAACATGATGTGGAGGTGCATTTATACCCTCAATTACAAGCTCTTTCAGTACTAGGGACTGTCGCAAAAGCGGGAGGCTTTTTTTCAGGAATCCAATCAAGCACGGCTGAGGACTTGCATTAAGTAATCGCTCTAGCCTATCACAAAACTCATCGGGTTCCACCTGGCTATCAATCAGTTCCTGTATTAAGTTTCGTACATTCCTTTCCACAGATGGCGGTTCTTTGCTAGAGAGGTCCAAAAGATTAGCAAGGAAGTTACGACATTTTTCCTTTGTATTGCTTTCTAGTTGCGGTTTTATTACCTGTGCATTAGTAAAGTTTGGGTTTTGAGGCTGTGGGTTCTGTACATTGGATACTGATGCATTGACCAAGGATTGCTGTATTTGTTGCACCGGCATAGCCATCTGACCCATGGAGCCCAGTGAAGCTACACTTGTAGACACAGTAGCAACACCAGAGTGTGCGGGAACAGTTGATAGCCGGATGGCCTGAGTGGGTGGTGCGGCTAGCGAGGCCGTTCCGGGCGCGGGACCTACCCTTAGCAGTTGGTACTGCCCATTTTCCGTCTTCAACAACAAATGGCCCTGCTGTCCAGCTTGAAGAGTCTGCAGTGTCTGCATCGTTATACCGGGGGCGCCCGGTCTCGTGTTGACGACTTGCGGCGATCCAATAACTACTCTGGGGGACACCGCCGCTACGGATTTCTGAGCGGCGACGGACGGCGCTCCAGGTCTCATGTTCAATATTTGCACGTTGGGCAAAATATTCGGTTGGCCGGAACCAAGGTTTTGTGCCGTGACCACGACGTTCTGGCCGCTCGAGTTTACTGTCATGGGCACGGTCACCATGCCAGGCTGTCCGGGATTCATATTGCCTTGCTGCTGCATCCTACGACAATGAACTGCAAATGAAAACACTAATATTTGCTACCACTGCATGATTCAGTTCCCAAGCCGCGGCATTTACAACGAACCCGTAATTTTATATAAGAAGTAAATATAAGTAACACTTCGAAATCACAGTTAACAATGAAATACAAAATAATTCAACAATAAAGTGAACAAATTAAATCGTGATTACAAGTGGGACATCTGCCATTACAAATAGTCACTCAGCGCAGTCAGCAGTCAAAGTGACATAGAGCGAGGTACAGACTATAATACTCTCTATGTCGTCTATTCTATAGTGCGTAAGGATAGTGACGTGTAAATATTAATTGGAATTCTCATATGTACCAAGCCTCAAGCTAAGAAATAAATAGGCCATGTGTGAATCACGTTAAGGTTTCAAACCAAAAACACTTTTTTAATTTGTTTTTTTGATCTTAGCCTGGAATTCTCCGAATTATCTCTAATAACTTATCATCTTCTCCTTGTCTCTGCCTTTCCATGAAAAACAACGCTTTGTAAAACACCAGGCCAGATCCAGGAATAACAATTTTTTTTTAACGTTTTCTACCCAAGTCAATGTAGATTGTAGCAAAAAATATTAGTTTGTGTTGATTTGGCAACACAGAAAATAATAAAATAAATGTCAATGCTTTTGTCATTTGATAACAATTACAGTCATGGCTACTTTGACTTTCCCAGCTGACTGTGTGCCGGACATGGGCAGTTTCGGTCTGTTGTTTTTGTTTTGGGTTAAATGAATTTTACGTGTTTTCACCTTTATTTGTCTCAGTTTATTTGAGTCTGATTTTCCCGATTGCTTTTTGAGCAAGAGGAAATTATTGTGACGACGCCATAATGCTGAATAGAAACACAGAACTTCGTAAACTACCTGCTGACTATTTGAGCTCTGTAGAAGAAATCTTGGAGATAAATGAAGATTGGAAAAGATTTATGTGCCTCATACCAAATGATTTGGAACATATGGACCACGAGCACTATGAAAAGAAATACAGCACCGAAGATATCAGGTAAATTAGTGTTTTTTTTATTTCATTATAAATATTTTTTGAAACTGAATCTTATTTATTATTAACCACTGTTAATTTTACAGACTAATCGAAAACCATGCATTGGACACAAAGGTTAAATGTGCGAAGGTGTTATTTGTTGAATGGGGAACATCTGGACGAGTGCGGCCAACACTTGGCACTCTAAAAAAACTTCTTGAAAAGGCTCAGATTTATCGAGCTGCAGATGAGATCGCCGATATGTTAAATGGTGAGTGTATTTGGTGTTTGGACAGTATGAACTTGAAGGCAAGTTGTTATTCTAAATTGAAATACTTTTTGTCTGTTATGATAAACAAAACTAAATTTCCAGAACCTCGAGGTCAAAGACCCACCGATGGGCCCGCAGCACGTGTAGACCTCAATGTAACGAGCCTTCTCAACGAAGAAAGTGTAGAACAGAAATTGAAGTCAATAGATTCAATATCAAGTGATAATTTTGAGGGATCAACTCATGCAAAGTTATGTAATGATGTTACAAAACAGATGAAATCATTGAATTTGATTGAATTCTCTACCAAAAATGTGCCAAATGATGATCTGCAGTCACAGCAGGAAACTACTACAGAAACGCTGAGTACTGATCTAATAAAATTTTCAAAGGACACTACCAAGGCCACCTCAGCTAGCCAGTATTTACCTGATTTTAATATTCTAAATCCAAAGACTGACAATTTAGATAGCTATACAACCAATTCCATGCTACAGACCTCTACAGGTATTTCTGAAACTTCACAAAGTACACCATCACAGTCAAACTCATTCCAAATACAGTCGAGTAGTCTGTACAACCAAATTGATATAGGAATATTAGAAGATACTAATTTGATCCAATTTGAATACAAAGAGTTGGAAGCAATAACAAATGGATTTTCGGACACCCATATAGGTAGTGGTGGATTTGGTGATGTGTTTGTAGGCAATCATACCAATTATGGCCTGTTAGCTGTGAAAAAAGCTAATAACCAACAAATAACAAACAATGAATCGAACATGGTAAAGATTTTCAACAGGGAAGTAAAATCACTGTCATTGCTTCATCATAAAAACATTGTTCCAATACTGGGATTTTCTTTAGATGGACCGGCCCCTTGCATTATCTGTGAATACATCGATGGTGGTTCCTTGAAGCAGAAGATAGCTGAGAAAGTGTTGAATGAAAGCCAAAGAATTAAAATTATGATTGGAACAGCAGAAGGATTGAAATACATACACAATTCAGAAAAACCTCCAGATTCATTACCTTTAGCTAGGAAGGCCTATTTCTTGCATGGGGATGTGAAGAGCGCTAATATTCTGTTGACTAAAGATTGTACTCCAAAGCTATGTGATTTTGGATTATCCAAACAATTTGATTCAACATTTATAACTACATCTATCATGGGTACAACAGCATACATGGCACCGGAAAGCTTTTCTGGAACTATCACCCAAAAAAGTGATGTCTACAGTTATGGAATAGTACTGTTAGAGCTTCTAACAGGGTTAGAGCCAATAGTCAATGATAATCATGCTCAAATGAATATTAAAGATTACCTAGAAGACTATAGCGAAGATGATGATATATCCCAGTTCTTGGATAATGCCGTCGACAGCTGGACCCATGCAAATTATATTTATGATATAGCCAAGCTATGCTTGAATTTGGCAAAAACGCAACGACCATCTATGGATGAAATTTGTAAAGCTTTGCACAAGATTCATGATAGTTAAGAACTACTGTGATATATTCAGGGTTGTACAAAGTTAATAAGTTACCTCGTGTATTCACCATAGACATTAAATTGCTAAGGTTTTACCCTGTTGTGAAATCAGTAGTTTTGTATTCAGTGATTCACAACACACACTGTGTTAAATATAATTTGACACACATTTGTTGAAATGGCCTCACAGTTTAACTGTAGCAAATGCCACTAATAAAGTCTATAAACAATATATTTTTTATCTTCGGTGATTTTACGGCATAAATTGCTCCTAACAGAATAATAGAAAAAAAACAAACAAAGTTGATGCATAAATATTTTACTAAATTACTCAGAGCTATTGTTATTTACATTTCACAAGATTAATGTAATGGATCTCATGGTCCCAGTATTTTGTTCCATAGATTATATAAAATGCATATACATTGTTAAATACAGTTATTTACATGAAATTTTTGTTAACTCGATTTATTGCCGAAATGTGTACATTGATGCTTTTATTATCTGACATCTGTTTTTAAATGTATTCCATGGAATAATTATAATTTTACTTCGACTTGACTTTGGGGCGAAAGGATGTAAAACTATTCCTTATTGCTCCATTGCCTGATGATTTCAATCATGCAAATGCTTTAAAATACTTGGACCACAAGTAAAAACATCCAATGTACCTGAAAGTAAAAATTGAATACTAAATATTTTGTTTCATTTAAATATTATTCACCTATAGCTAGTATATCGCTTTTTATTTCCTCCAGCTTCTCTTTGAACTCTGGCGATTTAATTTCAGATTTCTCTAGATTTTTATAAATAATGTCTCTCTCTTCCTCTGTGCATAAAGCCACTAGGGAAACAATTAAGTGCTGTATTTCAGAAGCTATGTTCTCTTTTCTGGAGACGTAGAGTAGTTTGATGAGAGCTGACAAGATCTGGTGATCAGAAGATAACTGCCATACACACCAGCAGTGACTGATCCACACTCGTAGGCACTGAAACATAAAATAGAGATTCATTATATTCATGAAGATGGTGGAACAAAAAACAAGTTCTTTAAATAACACTTTTTAAAATATTTATTTTTAATAGCTGTTTGCTGAAGCTTTTTTGGACGAGCAGATGGCCCACCTGGTGTTAAGTGGTAACTACCCATAACAAGCAATATACTATAACACTGACAAGTGAAGGTGTAAGTCTCATGTGTCTGTAATTTCACCAGCAACCACAGCTTTCAAACCGGAACAAGTTATGGCTCTCATGATATAATCTATGGCTAACTTACTTCGGAGCTAGATGGCGCTGTGTGAAATGTACACCAATATTTATTATATGTAATTATTATCTGTAGTTTTTATACTAGATACCTGGAGCACATCTACCAATAGTATGTCAGCGACGGCATCGTTGCAGCACATATGTATGTTGTCAAGTAACACCACCTTCAGGAGTTTCTTGTTCACACAGTTTACTTTGTGCAAAATTATCATTTCTTTTACAAACATGATCAATATTGTTTTTCTGTGTAAATTAGATTCCAAGTGTAGTTGCTCCAATATACTGTCAAATGCTTCATCTGTTTTTCTTTTCTGGAAACAATGAAACAATGTCATTTTTTTTTATGTGTATGTTATAGAACGAGCTGACGGCCCACTTGGTGTTAAGTGGTAACCGCCGCCCATGGACAACAACAATACGACTCAAGCTCTCACCACCAGAGTATGAGATGACTCAAGTTGCATTGCGTTGCGTCCATCACCCCGAGACGGGGATGTTACGTCTCATGCGCCTATAATTTCGCACCCACTCCCTTCCACCGGAACACAGCAACATGAGTGCATCACTGCTAGCGGCAGATTACCAGGTGTGGTGGCAGTACTTCTCCAGGCGAACTTAGCACAAGTTCTACTGCTACTTTTGGACAATCTATGATAATGATCCATTTTTTTCTAATCTCATTCTCTAAATGGTGAAGGAAAACATTGTGAGGTCACAACTGAGGCAAAATATGTTTCAGACATGATCACAACTCATTGGCCCTCCAACAAGTGTGGTGAATGGATTACATTCACCACACTTGTTGGAGAGCCAATGACACATTCTAGTAGTATCCAACTTTTGCATACTTTACACTTTATATACATTTTTGACAGATAATGAATCACTTGTATTCAGATATTATTGCTGTCTATTCAGAACGGTTTTGTTGATATTGTGACCTATCAGAGTATGGGAATATCAGCCAGTTCTGACCACAGAGCTTTACTTGTGTTACTAAAAACATACTTTCACATCTGAAGGTACAATCTTGATCAAATCCAAAAGACATTGTAAGACTAATTTGGTGACTTCAACATCTTTTACTGATATTGTCTTCTTGAGACTGCCAAAAAGAACTTCATAATAATTTCCACTTTTGAAGAGTTTCTCATTCTGAAAAATTATAATATAAAGTTATCCAGTCTATTCAAAATAGCAGTAATGCATCACGGAAAACAGCAAAGAAATGTGACAATCAGAAAAGTACCATACCATACATTGCATAATTGATTTGCAACACTTCAATCCTTTGATCTTATTTGCATTTATATAATCGTCTATCAGCAGCAAACAAATAGGGAATATTTTGACTGGGTTTATTTTTATTTTGTAGTCCTGGAATAAAAACAAACTGTTAGGTAGTAATTTCAAAGGGACCTGTACAATGCTAACATTCACAACATTACCTTTATATCTTCCATAAGTAAGCAATAGACTTCTATAAAACCAGGATACTTCTTGAAATCATCCGTTGCCACATGCTTATTGAAGTGAGTCAATATAATATCAAAGACTTCTTGTGTGTTGCAGAAATCACTACTTCGCAATAAACAATCCAATTGAATGCCAGATTTATCTTTAAATATTCTACTAAGTTTCTGAGCATAATCTTTACATTTGGGTGTATTCCACACACTGGAGCATGACTGCTCCAAATAGAGAACCAGCAACAAAGGCAGCACATCGGTAGTCAATTTATCAATATTTTTGAAGTCCAGTTTTGATAGTAAGTGTAGGACATTGGGCAAGTGGCTATCCAATTTGTTGTGCCGGTCATAGTATTCCGGATGGTTGTCAATTTCATCGACGTTTCTTGCAAGTTTCGGCAGCAAACAGTATTGAATGTGTAAGATTAGTTCTTCGGTAATGTCCATAATTATAACTTCATGTATAAGATTTCAGTTCAGTGTAAAATAAATTATGAAAATAACGAAAGCAAAAACTCCCGATTAGACTGCTCTCAATTGAGGAACTGGATGGAATCAGCAATGAATTTATCAACACAAGATGAAAATTAAGTTTTTTACAAAAAAAAATATAAATATTTTGTAGGTACCAATACTTTTGTATACGTTAAATTCCTCAACATAACAAAACGAGGAATAGTATTTTGAAGAAGCGATTAAGTACGATATTGTTTGTTGTGCAGTAGATAATATACCTATGTCAATTCTGTCATTTTTTTCATAATGACTGCTCTATGTTGGCAACATCAAACAGGCGAATTAATTAAAAACTGGAACTGACAGTCGTTTTAGTTATGAGTGATTTATACTACCCTTAATATAATAGTTTAGTTTCAAATTAGATTACAGTGAAGATTTCGACTTTCCAAACGAGCCATATAAGTTTCCATTTTGGTAAGATATACATTGCACTACGTTGTACATTATCTGGTCGTAGAATGTAGTCCTTAGACGAATCTTCATAGTTAGAGGGCTTTGGAGGCTATTTCAGCCTACAAGTGCCGTATACAACAGAGGCTCAAGGTGGAAATTTTTACGAAATTAAATACTTATTCTAAAACTGCACGTAGGTTGAAATTAAATAAAAATTATCATATGTAATATAATGTGTGTGTGTGTAAATATTTAGTTTTATCCTAACAAGGATAAAAACAAATATTTAAAACAATTAATATTAGTACGGATTGTAAAAATATTGTTTAGTTTTATTTTATTATTATTGAGAAAATTACACAGAATTTTATGAAAGGGCGATAAAGAAAAATATAAAACAGACATTTCACGGACATACTTCCCCGGATGAACTTGCATATTATGTAGTAGTAGATACTAAAATCTAAAGTGGTCCTTAATCCTTGAGTTCAAATGTATATGGAAATGAATCTTCTTCTTCTTTTTAAAATGGAGCACCTGGGCTACGAAAATATGATTGTTATTGTTAACGTCAAGGAATGTGAGATGTCACTGTCATGTAATGATATTTTTGGCATTCACGAAGGATTTTAGTCTCATTCTCATCCCTCTCGGTCTCTTGGGAAAATCGGATTTTACAATAATTATATAATTTTGTGTTGTTGTAGTTAGTACCTATACTAGACCTGCGAGTTTCGCTGAATTAAATATATCATCAATATGTTAAAGTGAGTTACTATTTCTTTGAATTGTGTAATAAGGAATAGGTGTATATAATGTATAATAAGGTGTTTTTCAAATAACTACTCATTGTCCTGTTTTCAGGTTCGGAGTAAAATCCGCCGTTCTCGGTTCAGCCGTGTACTACACAATTGATAAAGGAGTATGGAAAGACAGCGCCACTACGAGTGCAATATATGATGATATTGAAAATGGTGTATCACCTTATGTTGGTGAACTAAGGAAGCAAATACCTTATGAAGTATATTGGAATTCTAGTTCATGTGTTGTCATTTCTGTGCATCTGTTAATTTTGTAACTAAACTTGGATTTATCTTTCAGTTGCCACCTCTTCCATCGAACGATAGATTAACTTATTTGATGAAATACTACTGGAATTGCGGTGTGAAGACTACATTCAACATTCTCGTAGATTTACCCACGCACACAAGCAACGCTGCAATTAAGGCATACGAATTTATTTCCTCTTCACTAGATTCCGCAGATGAAAACATTAAGACCAATCAAGAAAAATGAAATATTAAAATTGTTAGTTGAATATATTTTATGCATTGTTTCAAATATAATTTGCTATGGGGAATTATAAAGCAAGCAACAAGAATCTTATTTTCTGACACGACAACTATCTCAATAAATTTTTGCATATGCAAGCAAGCATTAAACTCCAATTTGGATAAGTTATTTCAATCCACAAGACACATATTCTTGCTTGGTTGTGCATGCCAAAGATATTTCAAATCCATTAGTTAAAATATAGTTTGCTGAGGCCATAGTAACTGATGCTTGTTTTTCAACAGTTAATGAATTATTTGTAATATTCACTAACCTAGTAAATCACTGTCCATCTGCTGACATTCACAGTAATGCTATTTTAATAGGTTGATAATCACCACAGCTATTTTTATTTCTTCAATGATTTCTGAAGAAAATGTGACTTACTGTAGTTTATATTTATATAATTTTAAATTTGATGTTTATCTAAGCATGCGCATCTTGTAGGTAGGTACCAGATATAAAAAAACTATTATAAAAACAGTCCACAGTTGTGGCAGTTAGATTTATTCCTTTCTCACATCACATATATTACATACCCCAATCTCAATACAGTGAAAACATTACCAAGCTCTTACAATTTAAGAGTCCACATTGATGCCCACAAAAATTCACAGACTATTATAAAAACAAATGGATCAACATAACAGCCACAGACTGGTATTCATTTTATTAATGTCAGTCTTGCAGCTAAGTCTAAAACATGGAATCTTACATAGCACTCAAATATTAGGATTCACCCACACTTGCTGTGGTAAACACAATGCTAATGTTCCAAAATCATCAGTGTGGGATCCCCTTTACAGAAAACAATGAAGATGGTATGATGCACTTAACAATGACCACAAATTACTATGTCTCTAAGGAATAGTCTTGAAATGTACTCTGTTTTCATTGAATTATACTTTTAATTCCTGCAGGTTAATAAAAAATAAAATAAAAAGTGTAATCATCATACATGAAAAGCAAAATAAGCGAATGAGGAAAATATAAACAAATACACACAGCAAGTTACTTTAAAGACTTATGAAATCCCACATATAAAGGCATTTAATTTTGTACATAAATTGTCTTAAGAAGTAACAATTTATTAAAATTCTAACATTTACAGAACAAGCTATTTCAGTGCTTGAAGTCATGGGAGGCAGTAACTTGGTTTGTTTCACCCCAAGATTTGTTTCAAGATTTATGTCCAAAGGAGGATGGAAGTGGGAAAGTGTGTCCATCTTGTTAAGGAAGCAGTGGCTCCTGTTGCTAGGCAACAGCAGCTTCTACTTCCATGGCTTCTTCAGCACCAACTTTCTTTTTCTTCTTCTTGTTCGCTTTCGCCGAGGAGTTCAGTAGAGCCTGCAACAGATTAAACGTAAGTCAGTCAAGTCAATAAGTCCATGTTAGGTGATTGAAGTTCAAAGTCAACATTTTATTTCCATAGAACTCAAAGAAATGGCTTGGAAATGGAACAATTGTCGCAATGGTTCAAACCGAAGTGAAAAGAAAATCAAAACGGCTCAAAAACATTGCATTTATTTACCCTGTGCTTGTTCAAGTCACATGAGAATACTATTGTGATTTGAAAGATAACAGGGACAAGTCTCAATTTTGAACACACAATGTAACTTACATTTAGTTCAGGGTCCTTGATAGAGCGCTCACTCTTGCATTGGCTCTTGTCAAAGGGGAGTCCTGTGATTTTGTGTGTACCGCTAGGCAACAGCAGCACTGTGAACTTGAACTGGGCTACAAGTTCACCTGGACGTTCATACAACACCTGTGGACAGTAAGCAATGATGGTAAAATAAAATAAACTACTGATATAATCGCACTGACCTCAGTCACATGATGTTAAGTGACTATGTAGCTGGAGTTGCCATGCAACACTTGGATTGAGAACACGCTCCCGAAATAGGCTAACTGGGAAAAACTATTGATGCTTAGTGGCAGATGAGCTTCCACTCAAGGGGGTGGTAGTTGCCAGCCCTACCATCATATGGGTTCCCTCACAATGTTTTGCTTCACCAGAGGCAGCACCTTGTAGGATTCAAACCCACAACCTACAAGATTGTCAGACAATGTCTCAATGCACTGAGCCATCATTACTTGAACTGTGTGGGGTCTTTGAATCTTCTATTCAGACAATAGGGATGGTTCCATATGTTGAAAAGGGAAGGAGTGAAGCAGATGCTGTCAAAACTCTATATGTAAAATATGTACTACCAGTATTTATATCACATTAAAGACCTGGAAGAACTTTGGGTGTAGCACCACTTGCACCATTTGTGCTTTTTAAGCTTGAGTAACAATTATCTCCACATGTATTATACCTGGAAGGGCTCAATAAGTTTGTGGTTGACGCACTCCACAACTCCTAATCTCGCACTAGTTTCTTTGTCAAAACTACGTAAGTTGAAGGGCATTGATCCATGCTTGTTGCGAACCTGGGGACAAAATATATCATGAGGCAATACTGCATAAGCATAAATAATTTTAAGTCATTTTTCACAACACACAGCTCTACAAAAGACAAAGAAAGGGTAAAACATGTGAAAAACTAGTTAATTTTGAGGATGCAGATATAGATTTTACAACAAAATATTTAAAAAAACATTGTTTAATAAATAAAATGTAATGCTCTATACTAATATACCACAAAAATACACTGTCTCAAACACATTAAAACATTATTCCCAGAACTTTGCACAGTACTGCAAAAAAACAATATCACACTTAACACGATTCTGGGTAACAATATGCGTGTTTAGTCACCTGTAGCAGTATTTATATTTACCTCACTGTAGAACATTCTTGAGGCCTTTAACTTCAATTGATACACTTCCTCGGTCTTCTTGTATATTGTACACCTGGTGTCCATTTCTCGACCCTAAAATACATCAAAGGACATATAACATTGTTTGTTAAATATAATATCATAAATATATATTTTTTCTGCTTTTTTGTCAGTAAATATGAAATCAAAATGAAATGTGATTCATTTTGTCTATCAGTAATTACTATTTGATTTTCCCTGAGTACTGCCAGCAAAGTAATATGTACATAAACTGGAAAGAATTCAGGGCCTATATAAATCGTTTGCGTAACAAGTAACCTGTAATTTAACCATGTTCATAACAAAATAAAATGGCTTGTTACTTCCACTGCCATATTCATTACACAACATTTTTTTCTGGTATGTAGCATGTTATAGTTTTTGTAGAATATGAAACAACAATATTTACATTGAGCTTTGAAATAACATATATTGGATATAACTTACCACACCCTCACCAGTTGAAACTAGAACATCCATTGCATACACTTCGTACGTTTCAAAGGTGGCTTTCTCATGTTCTTTACGCTGTGCTTCCGTAGGGTTTTGAATGATGCTCTTCTCACCGTCAATGCGGAACTGTTTCAGTTGGTGTGACAGCATACCTTCGACAGGTTTGCAACCAAATTCTGCACTGATCTTTTGAACTGCATCAGTTATTAGGTAGTTCTGAAAGAATACACCATTGCTAATTTAAAAGACCAAATTGCCTGAATTATAAGTCTTGGTAAATACAAGGCCAATGAGTTTTTTAAGTTCAAAATCTACAGAATTAAAAAGATGGCCTACCAGATATTAAGCAGTAGCAACCTTGGGTTCTCCTCTACTTAGGTATGGGAACACCCAAATTACAGACCTTTTAAACACAGTAATGCTTATGCATTACTGCTTGGCAGCAGAAATAACATCACTTCCAGACTAACTTGGCAAAAGTGCCTGAGTTTCTGTATCAGTTATTATCAAGAAGTAAATGCTAACTTACAAGACAATATAGGAAACTTTGCCCATAAGGTGATAAGGCTCAGTTATTAATATATTTAAAGGTTGAGGCAAGCCTACTACAATATTTCACAATAGATTAACATAAGAGACATTTTACAACAGTTACCTCATTGTCAGGTCTTAGCAATCTCAAGGCGGCTTCACTGGCATAGTGGGCAGCCAGAAGTACATCAGCTGCTCTGCCCGTGACCTCGCCGCCTCCCACTGCCACTGTGTGTGCCACCACCGCAATGAAACCATCTATGTGTGCACCCAAGTCGCTAGAATGTTCAAATCATCAATCAGAATACATGTAGAAAACTAATGACTTTACCTGAAGTACTATATCAATACGTAAAACAATTTTGTAAATATTGCATGATAAATGGAAGGTCAACTCAGAAATGAGAATAAGGTGAAAAGTACAAATAGTAATAAACATTTGATACTAAACTCCGAGATATTGAAGTCAGTATCAGAGATAATAAAGTGATCACGTAGTAATGCACAACGTAACTAATGGTCCACTATATATTATCATTTAGTTTTCATAGTTAATAATAATAATGAGTAATGGATTACAAAGTAAAAAGTATTTTAGGTTAGGATAATGTCAATATGCATAATAGAGCATGATTCCCTGGGGACTATACATTATAGTTGAAGCTGCCAAACACATTATATAAATATTGCAGGAAGTGTGAATGCACAGAACTATGAATGCACATGCACGTATGACGGATGTTCGACATCACACTTACATCTTGGCTAGATCTCCAGCCTTCAGAATGTAATCACTTTCACTAGGAATGGGTGAAAAGTGACAAATGCAGTTGTTCACGGACACGCATGTCGAGAATGCTATCCCTTTTTTGGAATCCTTCTCCTTCTTGAACACCTTTGAAGTTTCCTCTAGCAGAAGCTTATCGCCAAACTCGCATATTTCCCTCGCTGATGCGTCTGGGACACATTTTACGATGAGTTGTTCGAGAACACCTGCAAAGGAAGACGAGTTTTATTAAAATAAGTAAATAGGTACCCAACAAGATTTTGGACAAAATCAGCGGGACTCCTGAAGCCGCATGGCAATAAGATGCGATGACACGCGTCCATCCCACTCGGACAGCCAAAGTTCTAGATGTTTTGTCAACGTATATAGTTGAGTTAACACCAGATTTTAATGAGTATACAACTTACGATTGACGATTTGTCCTGCTAATTTGTACTTGGTCACTACCAAGTCCTCAGCAATAGTTTTTTCAACCTCTTTGTCGTCAGCCATTTCTAAAAATTGTAGAATTGAATTTGGCCAAGTATACGAGGATTTTGATTGGCAGTTCACTAAATCGGTCACGTGACATTATAAACGAATCAGAAGTTGGCGGGAAAATTCATTTCATAAGTGATTTTTCGTGACGTAATTGCAAATTCTAAAATTTATGAATAATATACAATGAGGAGTGACCAAACGATAACCATATTCTTCTGAAAATTATATTCTTCAACCAATCCCCAATCATGTTTTTTTCATTTGTCCTCGTTTTGCAATATTTCAAAATGCGTATGGTATGGACTATGGAGAACAAAGCGTGCTTGCTTTGTCGACATGTCAATTGTCAAGTTTTTTAAATGACAGTCCTCTTAATCATTGTTGCCATGTTTTATTTGAGACTGAATATTTTGTAGACCAGTAACTACTCGGGTTGAAAAATAAATAAAAATGTTACAGTTTTGACTGATGTGGAGTTCCCAAAGGTTACAAGGGTTTTGACTATTAAGTCAGCATAGCATAAGTGTGTGAAGATATGAGGAAAATGAAAGCAAAAAAAAGATTTGTGCATATTCACACTTCCATTAAAAGTTTGAATAATCGTCTATAATGATTAGATAATCATAGGTGACCGCAGACCAAGTAACTTCACAAACATTAGTCCGATTTTGTTCACTTGCGCCAGAATGAAGTGGCACCGCAGCGCACCAATCATCTTGCCTTGCCATACATAGATGCCATTTGACAGTGGCGCACAACGGCACAAAGTTCTCATTCAGTCAGTGGCGTACAGTCGCACGCGGTGCTAAATGTGCGAAGTGAATGAATTAAAGACTATAAAGACTGCTACGAAATAAACTTTTTTTCCCGCGATGTAAGTTCGTAAAGTGTGTTCGTTTTTTGAAATTCGTATTAGTGATCGATTAGTGATAGTGAGTTGTTGAATACAAATACGCACTGTTCGGCGTATTTGTTATTCATATTGTATTTTAGAACGTTGTGCATGGCCAAGGTTTTATCGCCGTTCTGTTAGTAATGATTATTTTATTTATGTCCTTATGTTCCCTCAATCTCGTTTAATAACGTTGTGGTTCAGAAATTGCAAAAGCAAAGCTAGATGAATGAAAATTGAATTATCATGGAAGCAGCACATTGGTCTGTGGTCTTGTAGCAGCAACCAGCACTATATTATTATGGTGGCAACTATACACTTATCGTGATTGTATTGTACAGGAAATAATTACCAGGTATTTAAGACCAGTATTACTCCAAGTATACACTATCACGCAAAGTTTGTCCGGGGAAGTACTGCCACCATACCCATTTCTTCCGCCAAACAAGCGCGGTTAATGAAATAGACAAATTAAAAGTACCTATTTTAAGAAACAATAGGTATTTAAAAAAACGTATATTTTCCCTATTATCAACGTATTGCCCATTATAATGTAGGCAGTGTTATAACTTCATAATTTAAAGACGCTTGGAACCACATAGTACCTACCTTTCCTACATTTTAAGGTTCCGTAACCAAATAAAAAAGGTAGCATCATAATTTCGGAAAACTCACTAGATTAGGTACTATTCAACATCTTTTCGAGTAATAAAGCTAACAGGTACAGTCAATACCTTGTTTCTCTGTAGTTCCCAAGTTTATGCTGATTATTCATTCCTTTTATGGTGATGTGATGATCTAAACAGGTATTTATATACCAGACGTTTATCGTTCTAAATATGGATATTGACACCAACACATTGATAGCAAATTTTTATTGACGGGTCTCGAAATAAATTATTGTTCACGGTAGTTGTTACTCTTGCGGTTTGAAAGGTGTCGTTTCCGTTGAAATTAGAGCCACTTGAGACATTCCCACCTTCACGTCTCAAAGTTCACGGCGCAAAATGTGACTTGGGTCGTCCCGTACCTTAGTAGGGGAGATCCCAAGTAGTTTTGCTTTTGTTACGGGCAGAGGTTACCGTTTTGCAGCAGGTGAGCTATATTGCTCGTTCGGTAACTTAGTCCAATAATAAAAAAAACTGGGGTTGAATGGGGTTCGAGGCTTTCGGTCGACGTATCGGCTTTTTCCTCGTCGCCAATCTAATGCGGAAAGTTGTTTGTTAGTTGGGATGGTTAGTTAGTCAGATTTTATTATATATATAAGGTTCAATTGCCGTTGCTACGGAACCCTAAAAACGTACCACACGTTACAAATGTGTCGTGTCGCGTTTGCTTACGAAAAATGACCTTAACAGCGTAGATAGATAGAAAATTCTTAATTACACAAGGTAAAAACAAGTACATAGGCGACCTTAATGCTAAATAGAATTTTCTTCCAGCTAACCTTTGTGTAGTATGGACTGGATGTGGTAGACCAAAGAGAACGTTGTAATGGAGAAACTCGTGAAGACAGTGAAAGGGTGGACAGGTTCCATGAAACCGGATGCAGAGTTGAGCAGGAGTCAGTACTCCTTGGTGTCCAGCGACGATGTGACGGCGGGTGTGGTGCAGCTCTGGATGGGTCTACCCGATGAGATCAAATACGACCCCGCATTAGCATCCTTCAGGCAGTTTTACGAAACTGAGCACGGTGAGTAGTTGACAGGTCCATTTAGAACTTTCAAAATTCGCGTTTGGCGCCAACTTGTCGGAGGAAATCTTCTAATATATAAAATTATCGTGTCACAGTGTTTGTAACAAAACTCCTCCGGGATTGCTTTTGACTTTTTTTTTGTGTATTCTCGGTAGGTCTGAGAATAGGACGTAAACTATTTTTCATACCCCCAAGTGATAAGGGCGGTCCACCCCAAAATGTTTTTTTATTGTAATTTTATGTTTTTTTATGATTTGTCATAAAAAATATATATGTAAATATTTATTATATTATTATTACTTATATAATATTTACGACACTACTACAAATACTACTATTTATTACACTGTAGGTACTCTTTCTTGTTCAGTACTGTAGTAGGTACTGTTACTTGTTTATTTATAGACAACATAGCCGGTCCATGAGACTTCACATGTTCAGCTTGGTAAATGTTGGAAAAAAAAACATGGCGCGAAATCATATTTTCATCTCACCAATTCTTTTTCTTTATGTTAATTAGTGAGGGAACGAGCTGACGGCCCACCTGATGTTAAGTGGTAATCGCCACCCATAGACAACAGCAATACGACTCAAGTCCTCTCCACCAAAGTACGAGATGACTCAAGTCGCGTTGCGTTGCGTCCGTCACCACGAGACGGGGATGTTACGTCTCATACGCCTGCAATTTCAAAGGCACCCACTCCCTTCCACCGGAACACAGCAACACGAGTACATCACTGCTTGGCGGCAGATTACTAGGAACTTACAGTACTTCTCCGGGAGAACTTAGCACAAGTTCTACTGCTACTTTTGGTTGCTCCTTTCGCACCACCCGGGGGACACGTGTAGGGATTCAAAGGGTTATCCCCTACCTACGGACGCGAGCAACAAGGCCCCAAACTGATGCATCATATTTTTTCACCTTCAGAACGGAGTTTTCCAAAATGAGCGACCATAAATGTCTCTAACATTATATGGCTTCATGGCCTCACCTAACTTTTGTGGAGTAGTTTTATCTTATCAGACCCAGTATAAGTATGTTTAGGTACGTCATAGGTACATAATTATGTATGTCATAAGTAAGCCAGTTTCAATGTTCCAGGTAAATAAATAATAAAGGAATATATTGTATTTAGTTTGGTATTTCACCATCAAAATGGACAGTATTATTTCAGGCTACCCAATCGTAAGCCACGGCGAACTAGCATCTCTACGCCTGAAGGTATCAGGCCCATTCGTATCAGAACAGAGCCAGATGAGACTGAATTATACTTCTGTGGAAAATGCACAGAGAATGACAGTCTGGCTCGAGAAGTGGAACCCTGACGAAATTGTAGAGGTTGTTTTTTTTATGTGGTTCTTGTGTCTTTGTATTATTTCCAACTGAACTCGCTTTTAAATATCTTGTTTCTTTCAGAAAACAACGCCTTGGTCTGTCTTACTCCAAGACTCAACCCTAGATTTCAGCGAAGGCGAACCTAGAACGTCCTTACTCAAATTTGAACAGTTTCTGAACTTGTCTCAAATTACCTGCTGTGTTTGAAGACAAACTCCAATCAGACGGCGCCATTTACCATGAGTTACACTGCTAACCCGCCAGATATCAGCACTGGCGTGATCTACGCGTGTGTACTGCTGTGTGGGCTGTACATCCTAATAATTTTTGAGGTAGTTCTTATCTATATAAAAGACTAGCTGTTGCCCGCGACTTCGTCCGCGTGGAATTCAGTTTTATCGCGCACCCCTATTTTATCCCTTGGAAAAGTAGCCTAAGTTACTCTTTGTTACATCAGCTAACCAGTTCTGCCAGTGAAAGTCCCGTTAAAATCGGTCCTATATAAAACTCCTTAATATTCCATAATATTAGTAACATTTACAAAAAGTATATATAGCAATTATTTTTTCCATTGCAGGTTATAAACCGTACCATGGCAGCTGTCTTGGTGTCCACGACAGCGCTGGCTACTCTCTCCATCGTCGGCGAGCGACCCTCGCTCTCAGAGCTGATCTCCTGGTTGGATGCGGAGACTCTGCTGCTGCTGTTCAGCATGATGCTTCTCGTCGCCATAATGGCGGAAACGGGAATGTTCGATTTCCTCGCTGTATTCACCTTTCAGGTAAGTTAGTAGTTACAATAGACTTTAGTTCGTCATTTCCCGTACTAATCTCCTGGTTGGATGCGGAGACTGATGCATGATATTTCTTATAATCATAATTGCAGAAAAGGAATATGCGATTTCATCGCTTTATTCATATCTCAGGTAGTAAGTAGTACATATAGGCAGGCCTCACAGCTCAGTTGGTAGTAACTCTGCCTTCTGAGCTGTAGGTCGTGGGTTCGATTCCCACCCAGGACAAATATTTGTGTGACGAGCATTGATGTTTGTTCTGTGTGTGATGTGTGTTAATATGTATATACAAAAAAAAAGTATTTATCAGTCATATTCCCTTAGTACAAGCTACGCTTAGTTGGGACTAGATGACGCTGTGCGAAATGTCCACCAATATTTATTTATTTTTATATGTCAGTAATACCATTATTATTATAATTTCTCAGTTCAGCTTTTGAAATGGCTGGAATGGGAATGTGCCATTTTCTTGCTAGTTATATATACCGGTTATTTCTAAATCAAACGTATTTATTGGGAATTCAATCAAATAACACATTTATTTGCGTATCTGAAGCATCCTGACCTGTATTGACATGGGCATAACACATAGATTTAGATAGAAGAATTTAGCATAGCATTTATTATCATAAGTACGTGTCGTCAAGGTAGTTAAAATACTGCTTACATTTAGATAAAAAAGTATTTTTACTTGCGTTCAGATAGACGCTATATAGTACGAAAATCCAAGCATATTTCATGGTTAACACAATAAATAGTAAACCCAGATAACGTTTAGAAGTTTTAAATTATGAATATATCGTTAATCAATATACCTATATACTTAGGTATAGACTAGATGTAGCTTTACTGAAAGTTCCAACCTAGATATGATCGCTGAAATGTTGGTACACAGCGAACGCGGCTGATCAACTGATCAAAGAAGCAGAGACAAATTGAAGGCAGAAAGATTGCGCGTGGTTTTTGCTTGAATAAAGAAAAAAGTTGGATGAAATACTTAAAAAAATCAGTCATGCAGGAAACATGTAAAGAAATATAAATAAATACGTATATTTTTACTCTTGAAAGCTTTCAAAGTTGCCAATCATCGTAAAATCAAGTACTGAAATATTGCGGGTACTGTGGTAATTGAGTAGTGTATGAAATTACAGGCACATGGGACATTCCACCTACACGTCTCAGAGTTACGGGCGCATACGATGCGACTTGAGTCTTGTACCTAGTAGGGGAGAACCCGAGTCGCATCGGTTGTTATGGGCAGAGGTTACCACTTAACACCAGGTGGGCCGTCGGCTTGTTCCGTAACTGTATCACATCTATACAAATAAATAAAATTGGAGTGTCTGTTTGTAATATTAAAATAAGCGCTTTTTACTAAGTGCATATGGATGTATACACGGTACATATACCAAAACAACATTTTTTACAATTTTGTCTGTCTGTCTGTCAGTGTGTCTGTTTGTTCCGGCTAATCTCTGAAATGGCTGGACCGATTTTGACGGGACTTTCACTGGCAGATAGCTGATGTAACAAGGAGTAACTTAGGCTATTTTTACGAGGGGTAAAATAGGGGTGCGTGATAAAACCGAATTTCACGCGGCCGAAGTCGCGGGCAACAGTGAGTAATATATATTTATATTACCTACAGTAAAAATAACTACTGTTTTACTTATTTTCAGGTGACGAAAGGAAAGCTGTGGCCTCTTATTGGTATTCTGTGTGCAATCACAGCAACGCTGTCCACATTTTTGGATAATGTCACCACTGTGTTACTGATGACGCCTGTTACTATTAAGTACGTACTGTGTTTTTGTGGTTGAACTGAAGGAACGAGCGGAATACCCGCTTGGGTGTTTGGATGTCAAGTGGTATCCTGCCCGTAACCACAGCAGTAGGACCTGGATCTTTCCCGTATTGCGCCAGTCCCAGATAGACTTTTTTTTAGACTTTTTATAAATATTAGTGGAGACCAGCGCCACCTAGCCTCAAATTAAACATAGCCTTACCAGACAACTGATACTGACTGACTGACTCTACTGACACTGAGACCGATCTTCAGCATTTCAACCCCACTCTCTCGCGCTCTCTCTATTTTTTCCGATAGGAAAATGCTTTTCCACAAGCCCCAGGGAATACGGAGGGTATGTTCGACTGTCCAGTAATTGAGACGGCCTACGGATTAAAAACCCACCAACATTACTACCTTGGTGCCAATGCATCGTCAAACAACTCATCTTCTGTCGACGCTGCTTTCCACCAGGTCTAAGTCACGGGGTTTCTTACGAATTCTACCGCGGCCCACTCTCTCGCCCTACCACAACTCTTCGTTTTCTCTAGGTATATCATTCTCTTTATCTTGTACAGATTGTGTGAAGTGATGGATTTGAACCCAGTACCGGTGCTGATGTCGATGGTGCTGTTCAGTAATATAGGCGGCGCCTCTACTCCCGTTGGAGACCCACCGAATGTCATCGTAGCTTCCAACAAGGAGGTCATACAAGCGGTGAGTATTCTCTTTTTCCAAGGTTTTATTTAACATTCAATGTTTGTATGTAAATACAGTCATATATTTGTTTAGGTCAAAATTTGCAACTGATTTTTGAACCAGTTCTCTTAGCGCGAATGGTCTGAAATTTGGTATTCATGATTAAACCTGATACTGCTGCCATATTATGGTGAGCTGGAGCTGATGCTGCAGCCAGGGCCACCTGCAGACACCCAATTCCTCAATAGTGCTCAACAGCCATATCGTGTTTTTGTTCTTTAGATTTATCTTGACAAGTACTTATAATCCTCGATGGTTTCCAGATGACATTTATTGTAAATATTATGTTCTACGTACGTTGTTTTTTTCTTTTCAGGGCGTATATTTTACGAATTTCACGTTACACATGACGTTCGGTGTACTTCTCGTGTGTATACAGACTTGGATACAGCTGAAGTACTTCATATACCGGGACACGAATAAACTGCGGCTGAAAGAGTCCCGTGAAATACTGGGTGAGATTAATCAACAATGACAGGTTTCAGAGAGATAGCGGTGATAGCTCGCTTGTTTTATTGGAGCGATATTATGACGCAGTTTCATGCTACCGTCCATAAGAATATCTATTAATTACTTAGTATTACTTGACCTAAAGAAATAATTTTCATCAGACCTCCGTCAACAAATTTCAATATGGCGGCGCGCGGCAGAGTCCCTGCCTCATATGAGCAGAGATGAACAAGTGGTAAGGGAGCGGCTCGAGAGGAAAGTGATGAAGCTATCGGCACAGTTGGACAGCTTGGTGCGAGCGGCTAGCAAGATGGCCTGTCCGAAAGATACCTTCAAAAGTACTCTACAGGAGATGAAAGAAAAGGTAGGATTCGAAATAAAACCTGCTTGTTGGTTTTATTTAGAAACTATTTACTTAGTTTTTGCTTTATAGTTATGTTATCCACAAAGAAACGAGGCTCGTCGAGGTCCTATATTCCGAAACTTATGGAGTCGCTCAGGGTCGTTATTTTAGGCCCAACTCGATACCTTCGTTATTATTGACGATTTAAAGACAGTCAAAGTATTTAAAGAAAATAGGGTAAATAAACAACGTGTAGTACACATAATACAGGGTGGACATAGATATGGAAAAACACAGAAAGAAAACACATAAATCGCAGCCCCGAAAACTTTTTTTTTTTTTTTATGTAAGACATTTACGGAACGAGCCGACGGCCCACCTGGTGTTAAGTGGTAACCTCGGCCCATAACAGCCGATGCGACTTGGGTCCTCCCAAAGTAGGTATGACAAGACCCAAGTCGCATCGTATGCGCCCGTAAATGTGAGACGTGAAGGTGGAATGTCTCATGTGCCTGTAATTTCACCGGCAACCACACCTTTCAAACCGGAACACGTGTTGTTCCATCTGATTATTATACAAATGTATTATTATTTACAGTATAAGATCCGTGACAAGCCGCTACTGATAAAGTCCGCTGTCGCTATAGGGTTTGTCGTCGCTGTTTTTTTCCTACATACTATTCCTGAACTAAGTAAGTCCTATTCTACATATATGTACAAACACATTTTTTGAGTGAGCAAATGACAGAACGAGCATATGGCCCTTGCTTGAGACTTGAATATGGAACATCTCATGTGCCTATAATATCAGCCGCACCCTCACACCGAAACACAGCAATGCGAGTGCATTACTATTTGTCGGCAGAAATGAATATCGAAAATTCTTTATTACACAAGAAATCAAGTACGTAGGTGATCTTAATGCTGATTAGCATTACCTTCCAGCTAAACTTCGGGTAGAATATAGTGGGTGCATTTATTTCTGACTAGCTAGTGCCCGCTGCTTCGTCTGCATAGAATTAGTATTTCTAGTAGAAAGCCAGCTTTTTCTCCAATCTTAGTTACTTACATTAATCTCTATACAAAGTTAAAAAGTCACTTTAAAATGCATTATTTTAAAGTTATACTTTTGTATGGAGTTTGATTTAAGTAAATAAGTTTGGAGAAAAAGCTGACTTTCTACTCGAAAACCCTAATTAACTTCATTGGTGAAACGCAGAAACTTCCTTTATTCCTTACCTGTATCCCTTACTTGAGAAATGATTTTATTTCCCCTTACCATTTATACCCTTACCAACCATAGGTACACGTACCTATGGTTGGTTCTACTGCTACCGTATAACTAAGATTGCCATTTTATTTAGATAAAAAAATTCGTAAACACGAGGCCGCGTTTTCGACTGCTTATAATATCAGGTTTAACGATGCAGATGTTGTAACGCGCCGTCCTTGACTAGTTTGTATGTAAATAAGTTATATTCATCTTGAGTTTTGAATAAGATAATTAGATCCGCCGACTTAGATCCATTTAGTTACAATTAGCAACATATTTATTAAAAATACATCTCAGTAATATCTCATGATGCTTTTCAAAATCAGTGTACCTAATAGTTTTAATAAAGTGACATGTTTTCCCTTAGATAGGGTATCACTAGGATGGACGGCGTTACTAGGAGCCATATTGCTGCTAACCCTGGCTGATAGGGATGACTTGGAGCCGATACTAAATCGGGTGGAGTGGTCAACACTTCTGTTCTTCGCAGCCCTCTTCATCCTCATGGAGGTATGTAGTATATACTTGCTAACGTAATTAGAGCATATTTATTTATCGTATAACATATTTTATTGTTAAACTAGGTATTTTTTTTATTTGTGAATGATGAGCTGAATTTAGTTATGGTAAGGCCCACCTTATGGTAAGGGTGCCCATCAGAAAAGAGTATGACATAGGTCATATCATACTCTTTTGTTTCTAAGTTATCGTTTATTGTAATCCTTTTAATCTTATTAAAAGAATATTTTTGTGAAGCCAAAATTCTTTAATATTCCTGGCCTCTTTTAATGTCTTTGACGTCATTATTTTTAATACACTTCGTGTCACTGACTCTCTTTATCCAGTGTGGTGAAATAAAGTACGCCTCAAAGAGGCTCCTGTCATGCACCATTTATTTTGACGCTATTTGACGACTAGTCTCATATCTGACAAATCACCAGCTTCTTATTCGCTGTGGTATCAGCTGCTAATAATCTAAGCGTTTTGATTTCAGGCGCTATCCAAGCTCGGTTTGATCGAGTTTATAGGCGGCCTGACTGAATCTGTCATCCTTAAAGTGGACGAGGATTATAGATTAGCTGTGGCTATTCTTTTAATGCTTTGGGTAAGAAATTAAAGTTATTTGTAAGTAGGAAGGGGCGGGTGGGGGCTGCTAACTGGGATTTAAATCGGATCGACTTTTATGTGTCCTATTAAATAAATTGTTTCATCGTTAAAGCTTTTTGTCTGCTTCCTTGGTACGGTTGGACGTCTTGTCAGAGGGAGATAACGGTCGATTTGAACTTAATTTTTTAATCTCGTGAAGATTAGCCCACACGATGTCAAATGATAAACGTGGAAATTTAGTCAACTGATATTTATTTTATGTCCGTAAGTTACAGCACGATCAATAAGTATTTCCCACCTGATGTTAAGCGGTAACTTCTGCCCATAACAAAAACAATATTTACTTACTGGGCTGCCCCCCACCTAGATATAGGAAGACTGCGTCACATTTTATTGTGCCGTTAACTTTTGGACGTGAAGGAATGTCTCACGTCTATGTAATTTCACCGACCAAGCCTCTCTAACCGGAACACAGTATTGCGTATGCGTTACTACATATCGGCAGAAATAACACGTTCTCAAAACGCTGAAGGAAAACATCGTGAGGAAACCGACATGTCCTAGAACAAAAAATTCAAAGACATGTGTCAAGTGCACGAAAGGAGCCTCTTTGAGGCGCACTTAAAATCCACACGCTGGTTCGAGAGAACCAGTGACTCGAATAGAAAAGTAAAGAAGAATAGGTGTGGTGGCAGTAGTACTTCCCCAGACGAACTTGGCACAAGTCGTACTGCCTGTAGAATTTGTGCCAAGGGTATATAAGGGCTGTTATATCAATGGTTTCAGGTATCGGGACTAACGTCCGCGTTCGTGGACAACGTTCCATTGACGACGATGATGGTGCGAGTGGTGACGTCACTCGGGACAAACCCCAGTTTGAATCTGCCCATGAAGCCGTTGCTTTGGTCGCTATTGTTTGGCGTCTGTTTAGGAGGTAAGTCGTTAAAACTGGTCGTAGTCGCTATAGTAAACGTGACGACTATGCTGAATCAGATAATCCAGCTCTTTTCTACCACCAAAGCGAACTATATTGGTTTTGAGTCTGTCTCGACCGCACGTAGCCTACGGGTGTGTATTGGTTCTCAAAACATGTGGTCACCCTAGTGAAGTGAGATAAAATACTCGGTACTACTATTTCGACTCGACCTCGTGTCGTTTCAAAACATGAGGTCACCCTAGTGAAGCGAGATATAATAGCACTATGTGCTCCTATAATCCTAATCTCCTAATCTCCTCCCGACTCGCAACGCCCCAAGCCGAGGTCCGTACCTAAGTGGGGCCCTTGGTGACGTTATGTATAATTTTAAGTTTTACCGGTTGAGAGCCGTTTGCTCTCACCAAAAGCCCGTGCAAACGCTGTCAAGGCCATCTGCGGCAAATAGCAAAATAGCCATTCATAAAAAAAACTCCTCTGCCGTGTGTTGGCTTAAAACGTGTGGTCACATTAATGAAACGAGGTAGAATGCTCGGGTACTGCTATTGCCTCGACCGCGTGTCGGCCAAGTGTATATAAGTAATAATATATAATATAAAATAATATAAGTGTATATACTTAGTATGTTCCTGTTTTTTTTTTTGAGTAACTTCAGAGGTTACCACCAGGCCATCTGCTTCTCCCATAACTATGTCATATAAAAATAAAAAATTGTTCACTCGTCAGGTAACGGTACGCTGATCGGAGCGAGCGCTAACGTGGTATGCGCAGGGGTGGCGGAGCAGCACGGCTACAAGTTTACATTCATGCAGTACTTCAGGATCGGCTTCCCGGTGATGTTGGGCCAACTGGTTGTCGCGACCGCATATCTTATGTTCTGCCATGTCTTACTTCAATGGCATTGAGTTACTGTTCGAAATTACTTTATTAATGTATAATCATAATCCCAGTCCTCAGTTTGACTGGCCTCACAGTTCAGTTGATAGTAAGAACATACAAGTTTTTTAAACAGCTGTGCATGTGTTAGATATTTTTATAACGTTGGACTATGATCATATGCTCAAAATATTGGGTGGAGGAAAAAAAAATTGTATACCTATCTAGATTAACTTTTTAGAAACAGAAACAACAATTAGTTTAGTGTGTAGAACCAATTAATAGATAATTATGTAGGTAGGTACTAATATATGCAATGTTCGTCATTGTCAGGAATGTAAGAGTATGAATATTATAGTCAATAGTTAGGAATAAACAGTATTACAATCTTACATCGTCTTTTAATTCTACCTTTTAATATTATGATAGCAAAATTGTCGGCTTGTCCACACACACCGGCAGAATAACGAGTCTCGTAAGATTTAATGGGTTTTTTGACAAATATAACAAACAGGCAGACTGGAATTGGTCATAATATGCGCAGTTAGAAATTAAATAGATCACCCACAGGCCACATTCGGTTGGAATGAAAGGAAAAAACCTCTATGCAGCAGACTACAGAACTGAGCGCTCAGAGAATGTAAACATTTTCACTGAACCATGACAGTAGGTTTCTATAAAAAGTTTCTAGTATTATGTCAATGTCACAAGCCCTGACTAACGTTGACGTTTTGTGTTACGTATCGTTCTATTCGTATCGTATTGATATAAACTTTTCCCTTCTGATGTCCATCACACACCACACCACTCCAATGTGATATGGATGTGATCTTGATGGGTGGTCTCTTTTTCTTTGCTCCCTCTAGAATATAATAATTTGCTTCATAATTTGTATATGTTTACTTCTTTCTCGTGAAGTTTATTTTTGCTTTAAAAATAAGGTTCTGTCATGTCAGAATGGAAGGACTAAAAGAATTGTTGTGTAAACTGGACGAGAGAATTAAATTTGGTGAAGAATTAATTGAGAAATTGCAATATGTACAAGACATTGATGGTGTTCCCAAATTGCAAAGAAAAATTCGCCAGGAGGTTGAATTCTTGAAAAGGGTAAATTATACTAAGATCCAAATCCAATACAAAACCTTTCTTAACTTTGGTTAATTTAATGTAAGTGTGATTTAAATTTTTAGTTGCAAAAATCTCAGAAAGTCAAGTCGGAGCACTTATCTTGTTCGAATCTCCGACACTTTGAGGCCATGGTGGAGTGTAGCAGAAGGCCAGGGGTGATCGCTGTATCCAAGGCCTACCATTTAGACAGCAACACTAAACTTGTAGTTGATATAGTGAGTGACGGCGGGAAGGCTTGGACAAAAGGTCAGGTAGTATTCAAGTTTTTAAAAGCTTTTCCAGAACATACTTAAATTAGTAATCATTATATCAAATGTTTTTAGAGATTTTATTAAAAATGATTGTATTTCACAGTTATAGCTCGAAATCCGAAGTCCCTCTCTGCCCTGAGTTCTGGCAAAGCATCTTACGGTGCTCGTTCAATCTTAGATCAGGCATTAGATTATGTGGAGTGTGCTAAATTGTACCCATGCATGTATCAGACTCCTAAGGTTAGTCCACAATATTTCACTATTTCCTAACTAAATATGAATTTGAAATAAAAAAAAAACTTTTCCAAATTTATCAACTTCTTTACAATCAGTAAATATAAAATTATTATTTTGAATATACTGTATTGTAAAATATAGTCTACCAAGTATTTTTCATTAAAAAAAAATACTTTTTATTGTGTTATAGGTCATTTTTGAACTTATGAGTGGAATAGAAGAGAGTTTAGCAAATAAATTAAAAGCCCGGGGTGTTATTGTAAAGGGGGAAATACTCCCTGACTTCAGTCATGACAACAGTTTTGAAGAAGCTAGTGAATCAGAATTGAGTGAAGCTGAATTATTAGAAGAATGGTAAGGTTGCAATTTATTTTAAATAAAACAGAGTTTAATTATATCCACATTCTCAAGGAAAGAGCAGTTCCAAAAAAACATTGGTATAATAATATAATATTGGTGGCCATTTCACTTAGCGTAATCTAGCCCCAAAGTAAGCTAAGCATAGCTTGTATCATGGGAACTAGATAACTGATATCCTTTTTTTTTTGTAAATACATAGAAATAACACCCAGACACAGAACAAACACAAATGTTTGTCCTGGGTGGGAATTAAACCCATGACCTACAGCACAGAAGGCAGGGTTACTACAACCTGAGCTATGAGGCTGTCAGGTGTTGACTCCACTGGCAGTATAAATAAGAGTAATTCATAATAACTATGGATAGTTTCTTTTTTGGTGAATATTTTACCCAGCATCATCTAGCCCCTTTAATCTGATTTCAATAAGTGTAGTAAAAGTAGATTTAGTTTGATGCCTGCTGAATCATCATCATTCAAACATCCATACATCCTCACAAACTTTCACATTTATAATATTAGTTGGAAGTGTTTTCAATTCATCAAGTAACATAGTTTTTTTTATTTCAGCAATCAATCCAATGTTTATAGCAGTAGTATGGAGGACCCAGAAATCAACACCCTCAACTTAGATGTGACTGCGATGATGGCGTATGTCAGCAACATGACCAACGGACACTGCAATTATGTGTTCAAAGAACAAGTACTCACGCAGCAGTGCAAATGGGAGGCGGAGAGACCTGTGAAGCCTATTCTATTGAGATTATTTGAAGGTAAGAATGGGATACGTGTAATGAAAACAAATGTGGAATCAGTGAATATATTCATAACTAGCTGTTGCCCGCGACTTCGTCCTCGGAAAAGTAGCCTAAGTTACTCCTTGTTACATCAGCTATCTGCCAGTGAAAGTCCCGTCAAAATCGGTCTTTCGGTCTGTTTGTTCCGGCTAATCTACCAAATGGCTTTTCCAAGGGTAAAATAGGGGTACGTGATAAAACCGAATTCCACGCGGACGAAGTCGCGGGCAACAGCTAGTTAGATATATGATTTTCACACAATATACTCATTTGGCCTTATTACCAATTAGAAGCGCGTGAGTGCGTGGTGGTCTAGCGGTACTGACCCCCGAGTTTCAATCCGGAGGTCGCCGGTTCAAACCGACGTGCACCTATGAGTTTTTCGATTGAATTATGTGCGCAATACCACGTTCTCAAAACGGTGAAGAAAAACATCGTGAGGAAACCGACATGTCCTAGAACTAAAAATTCGAAGACATGTGTCGAGTGCATGAAAGGAGCCTCTTTGAGGCGCACTTACAATCCTTTCACCACACTGGTTCGACAGAACCGGTGACTCGAAGAAGAAGAAGAAGAAGACCAATTAGAACATTTTTCCCAACAGGTAGAACACTGGTTTGCTGCAGAACTGCCTGGGATGACTTCCAGAAAATAGTCAGCACGTTAGGGGGACCCCATGAAATTGAAAGAACAGCTGAACTGAAAAATATGGTGAAAATATACCCAGATGATTATGCAGGTAGGTTGAAGTTGAAGTATTTTAGAAGTATTGTCTGGGTGTCAAAATGTGTTATATGGTATGATTTACAAAAAAACCATATAAGTATCTTAAGAGTTGTTTCATTCCCGTGATACAAGCTATGCTTAGCTTACTTTAGGGCTAGATGGCGCTTTGTGAAATGTCCACCAATATATATTTATTTATTTCATTACAAATAAGTGTTTTACTTTTCAGGGAAAGATGATTCTATGAGGGCTAACCTTACAGTGAGAGGTCATATTCGACTCAGATCAAAGATTATATTCAATTTTGGACATCGAATAAAAGCCTTGACCGTATCAGCTAATGATGGGTTTGTCCGGGCAGCTTTGCAACAGGTATAATGTAAATCACTTGCGTGATATCTATACAAATAAATAAAATTGGAGTGTCTGTTTGTAATATTAAAATAACCGCTTTTTACTAAGTGCATACACGGTACATATATCAAAACATCATTTTTTTAAATTGTCTGTCTGTTTGTTCTGGCTAATATCTGAAATGGCTGGACCGATTTTGACGGGACTTTCACTGGCAGATAGCTGATGTAACAAGGAGTAACTTAGGCTACTTTTCCGAGGGGTAAAATAGGGGTGCGTGATAAAACCGAATTCCACGCGGACGAAGTCGCGGGCAACAGCTAGTTTATCATATACAACCAAATTCTGTGTATGTAGGTACCATACAAGTGATTAAAAATGAAGTGTATACCAATGTGGTAAATTGTATATTGAGTAATAATATAAATGATTTGATTTGGTATGAGGAAATTCTTGATTGTGACATATATGTTTTTGTTTCAGGGGATCACATACGCAACTTTCATTCATGAGTCCCGTGCTCTTACTGAAGGTAAAGAAGAAGAACCTAGGAAAATCTCATTATGATATGGTATTTTACATACATAGGTTATCGGACCTTTTTGGTTCTTGCTGTGATGAATTCTATAAAATAAATATATTTATATTGTCCACAGTTTTCATTGGTTGTTAGCAGAACCCTGGTAGGTGTTTTACCATAATTTATGTTTATGCATTATGTACCTCTTCTTATTTAAATATCGTTGCATGTTTTAGAACGGTGTTGATGCATACTGCCATCTAGTGGGGAGTTAAAAAAAACCATGAATCGCATAAAGCCCTTGGAGTAACATCTTTTTTTTTTTATGACTGGACATTATGCTGTTGGCCGCAGATGGCCTTGACAGCGTTTACACGGGCTTTTGGTGAGAGCAGACGGCTCTCAACCGGTAAAACTTAGAATTATACACAACGTCACCAAGGGCACCACTTAGGTTCGGACCTCGGCTTGAGGCGTTGCGAGTCGGGAGGAATTGGAGAAAATGCGCCCCGCGCGGGCATTTACGGAGATACTTCGACCCCGCCGGCGGGGTCGGTGCGAAGGTTGAGTGTTTTCTCTGTGGGGGGCTGACGATAGGAATAACTCCGGATAGGCGGCCGTTATCTCGTCAGGGGGGTCACCAAGTACGTGTCTTGGTCTTTTTTTTTATGTAATACAGTTTCGGAACGAGCCGACGGCCACCTGGTGTTAAGTGGTAACCTCGGCCCATAACAACTGATGCGACTGCGGTCCTCCCCTACTAGGTACGACAAGACCCAAGTCGCATCGTATGCGTCCGCAACTCTGAGACGTGAAGGCGGAATGTCTCATGTGCCTGTAATTTCACCGGAAACCACACCTATCAAACCGGAACACAGTAATGCGAATGCTTCACTGCTTGGCGGCAGAAATGGGCATGGTGGCAGTACTTCCCCGGACGAAATTGGCGAGAGTTCTATTGCTCAAAAACGGAGAGTCTACGGAGAGAGTGGAGTAACAACTGTGCCAATTTCGTGTCATACTGTCAATCGGTGCTGTAATAAACCATAGAGAATACAATTCTTGTGTGGCGAGTTATAATAATTATATATAGTTATAATAAAAAAAACGATTATAATATATAAATATATATAATTTATTTATAACTAAAAAAAAAAAATTATGAAGTATGGCTGAATGATCAACTACTAATTAGCCAATAATGTACAAATCTTTATGAGCTCTCTGAACATACGCGCGAGTGCTAAATCAGGTACCTGATTGTTCCTAGTACACTGTCAATTTTAATTTTGGGATGACCGAGCGAAGTACCTATATTCGAAGCTATTATATTGAATATATTTACGAAATACACAAGAGAGAAGGCATTTGGATTAGATGTGGAAGGCAATGCGATTAGGGATTAAATTGGAGTTCTATATAAGATACGAACACACGACCTCAAAGATCAAAACTTAATATCACTCTACCAACCATTTGAGCCAACGTTGCTTCGATGAATGTGAAATGTTATTTCAATATGATAATACTCCTTTCTCGAATGTATAAGGATAAAAAAGATTCGAGTTGGTTTATGGAATTATGGGTACGTACCTAATACGGTCGATATTTTTTATTGTCGGCAACACTGACTTGCTGATCTGTCAGTACTGAAGTTATATGCAGCTGTTTTGTTTGTTTTGTTTTGTAAACAACGAAAGTGAACTTTCGCGGTTGCTTTTATTTATGCTGTGAGTAATGAAAGACGATGGAGAAGATATTATTATTGACTCTCAAATCCTTGCCGAGCACGTCGGTTTTTTGGACGACTGTTTCGACAATTCATTCAGTCTACAAAGTTCACTCCTAGCCGTTAAAGAGTACGTAGCAGAAGAACTAAAAGAAAACTCTTATGAAAAGAAAGTGGTAACCGTATCTAGTAAGAAACTTAACTCTTCTTTATACAAGAAAAGTAGTGCTTTAGAAACAACCACATTAAAATATCCGTCCCAAGTTTTAAAACATGGTACCACAGCAAATAGACAATTATTAAAAAATTGGGGCTTACCAGCGGAGATAGCGCGGAAATATGAACAGAGAGGCATAACAGAAATGTTTGACTGGCAAATTACCTGCCTCGCAAATTCTAAAGTTCTTATTGACTGTTGTAATTTAGTTTATTCAGCTCCCACATCTGCTGGTAAAACTTTAGTAGCCGAGATAATCACTATTAAAACTATTCTTGAGCGGCAGAAAAAGGTAATAATCATTCTGCCTTTCGTATCTATTGTAAGGGAGAAAATGTTTTATTTGCAAGATATTCTGTCAAGTTCGGGAATCCGTGTGGAGGGATTTATGGGCTCACAATCACCACCAGGTGGACTACAAGCAGTCCATGTTGCTATTTGCACAATAGAGAAGGCAAACAGCTTAGTGAATAGACTGCTAGATGACGGCAATATATCTGAGCTAGGAGCTGTCATTGTTGATGAGTTACATTTGCTTGGTGACCCTCACAGAGGCTACATACTGGAGCTTCTTCTCACTAAAATTAAATATGTGTCATCAAGATCAGATGTTAAAATACAGATTGTAGGCATGTCTGCTACTCTTCCCAATCTAGAAGTCTTGGCAGACTGGTTGAGTGCCGAGTTGTTCATCACTCAGTTTCGACCAATTCCTCTTGATGAGTTTTGTTTAATTGGTAATAAATTATATAACAAAGATGGGACAGTAAGCTCCCTCAACATATCTAAGATCACTAATGAAAGTGACAGTGTGCTTAATATTTGCTTAGAAACTATAAAAGAAAGCTGCTCCATTTTGATATTTTGTATGACCAAAAATAGATGTGAAAATCTTGCCCAGTCAATAGCATCATCATTTTACAAGATAGGCTGTCAGCAATGCGAATTTGGATCAGTGCTAAGGAGTCAGCTCAAAACTGAGAGCATTTCCGAAGTACTAGAGCAACTGAGAAATTGTCCTGTTGGTCTGGACCAAATATTAACACAGACTATTTCATTTGGAGTTGCATATCACCATGCAGGCCTTACGTTCGATGAAAGAGACATTATTGAAGGAGCATTCAAATCTGGGGCAATACGAGTTTTAGTGGCGACATCTACACTCAGTTCTGGTGTGAACCTGCCTGCTAGAAGGGTGATAATCAGATCACCAGTCTTCATGAGGGAACCGATAAATATTTTGACCTACAAACAAATGATCGGAAGGGCGGGACGGATGGGAAAGGACACCAAGGGCGAGAGCATTTTGGTGTGCACAGAGAATGAGAAGAAAATTGGGTTTGAACTGATGACGGGAGCTTTAGACCCGGTGAAGAGTTGTATTGAGACTGCAGATAAATACATGAGAGCAGTCTTAGAAATGATTGCGAGTCAAGTTGTTTCCAGCAAGTCTGAACTTGATCTTTATTCAGAGTGTACTCTGCTATTCACTCAACAAAACGTATCACCTTCACAAAACAATCTTCTGGATAACACTCTGGCAGAGTTAAAGAATTATGAACTAGTCAGAGTTCAAGAAGATGGTGATGAAAGTCAGTTTGTTGCCACCCCTTTGGGAAAGGCTTGTCTTTCCGCCTCAATGGCCCCTAATGACGGCTTGTCACTGTTTTTGGAGCTGCAAAAAGCTCGGCAATGTTTAGTGTTGGAAACAGACTTGCACCTTATATACCTTGTGACTCCCTATAGCGTTAGCAGTCAGTGGGGTGACATAGACTGGCTACATTTACTGACATTATGGGAGTCTCTTACAAAAGCCATGAAGAGGGTAGGGGAATTAGTGGGCGTTCAAGAAAGCTTTATTATACGCTGTTTGAGAGGAACGAATAAATTGTTGAGTAATACTCAAAATAAATTTAATGTTCATAAAAGGTAATTACTAAAGTAACTACAACATGGTATTGTTTTGTCGTAAATTTATTTAGAAATAACGCAGCAGATCGTATTTTCCAGGTTTTATACAGCTCTAGCATTACAGGACTTGGTGAATGAATTGCCTCTATCAGAAGTGGCTGTAAAGTTCCGATGCGCAAGAGGATTTCTACAAAGCCTTCAGCAAGCCGCTGCTACATTCGCAGGTACGTAGGTACCTACAAATATCATATTCTCATTCGATGTTCTTTCTATTATTTTAACAAAGATTTCTTTTAAGGAATGGTAACTGCTTTTTGTCGTCAACTTGGCTGGAAAAATATGGAAATACTTATATCACAATTTCAAGACAGATTGCATTTCGGTATCCATTCAGAGTTGCTTGAATTAATGAAATTACCATCTCTGAATGGCGTGCGAGCTCGAGCCCTTTTCGATTCAGGTTACGAAACAGTAGCCAGCATTGCTTCCGCCGACATTAACGTTATAGAAAACATTCTCCATAAAGCTGTACCATTCCAAAGTGAAAAGCAAAGAGAAGATGATGACTCTAGTGATTTGAAAAAGCGCAATAAAATCAAATCAATATGGATTACTGGTTACTGCGGTATGACAGCTAATGAAGCTGCTAAAAACTTGATAGTAGAAGCAAGAAAACATCTGGAGAACGAATTAGGCGTGGTTGAAATAAAATGGAACAATGTCTCAGTTACTGCAAATGGTACTGAAAATTTAATTACTGTAAATAATCCCGATAAAGTTATTATTCCTACTAATTTTGTTGAGACTTATGATAATGTTAACGGATCAGTTATTACAGAGCACGAAGTCAATAAACGAGTAGACGATAATTCAAGAATAGTCCATTCAATCCCTCAGTTTGAAACACAAACAAGTAAACCCAGAATGTCAATTGATTTGCTTGATGTTAGCGCCGAGGATGCTTATATCAGTGCTAATCATTGTAACCTATATGGAGCAGACACTTTAATAAAAGAAAAGAGACATTCATCTAAGATTGAAAGTCCTGAAATTTGTGGTAATTTACAAAATATAGTAACAGAATTTGCTAATACGTCTACTAGTAAAACTGAAGCTGTGAGTCATTCTACTCCTCTCGTAGAAAGTGATTCACCTGAAGCAACATATATTGCATCAACAATAAAAGATGAACTAGTTTGGGACTCTTTAAATTTCACAGAAGCTGTAATAGAAAATATCGTTAAAATTCGCAAATCAGAAAACGAGTTCTCTCCAAACATAAGTTTTGGAGACTCAACCAAGAGTCCTGCCTCAATTGATAAATTTGTTGATGAAGATAAAAGAGCAGAATATAGTAATGCAACATCCGTCAAAGACATAAGTTTATTTTCAACAGAAGGCGACAGTTCAAGTTTATTCGAAGAAAGTTTAGCAGTTAACTTGATACCGAGCAAGTTATTAAACAATAAAAATACTTCACTCATATCAGCTAAACAAGAAATAACAGCAGATTTTGTTAACTTCAATACTACTTCAATATTGGATGCCTTTAAATCGCCAATAATTGAAACTGATGAAGATGAAGATATAAAACTAATATATGAAGAAGATGAAATGGATGTCATCAATCTATCTAGAGATAATGAAGTTGAGTGCTCTCAGGGTAATACAGCAATCAAAGATTTAAAAACAAACAATTACAAACGCCGAATTGAACATACCGAAGAGAATATTAGACATCGAGCGAAAAAGGCAAAGCAGTCAAAGCTAAAAAACATAAAAGAAGCAAATAAAGCATTGATACACGAGCAAGAAGAAGCACACAACGGAAAGATAGATAACGTTAAGTCTGATAAGGAAACCATCATTCAACCATTGTCTGCTCTGACGAAAACCGTCCAAATTTATGTCAATAATTATTTATTGACATGCATATCGCCGCATTACGACGACGTATACCAACACCTGTGTATCGTACAAAAAACGAAAACCGCTGCGATTTATCTTAAATTCAAACAAAATAATTCTAACACTAAAACAATTATAGGTAGTGATATCCTCAACGTTGCTAAGCAAAAGATGGATGACTTTTCACTCCACGGATTGGGCTTCTACCTAATGAATGGGACATGTGTATTCCTGGATCACAATTCTATAGTAAAAGAGAGGGATAAAGATTTGATGAAGACTCTTTTGGAAAAAGATTTGATTCTGACAATGTATTCATTGAAAACGAATTACCTCCAGATGAAGAAATTGTTAGGGATATCTTTGCCTAGTTCTTCCATAGATGTGTGTTTAATTGACTGGTTGCTTGATAATGATGAAAAGATACCGAAGATTGAAGGTTTGGTAAGTGAATGGATTCATTAATTGATTTACTGATATTGAAGAAAAGTAATAAAAAGGTTTAGTTTAAATACGACTCTGAATTTTACTTGGTACTTATAAATTTTATTGTTGCTGAATGTTCCGAATCCATTCATTCGCTTGGGGATAAGGGATTAGTTTCTCGTCACTATCTGGTGGTTTGTTTCGATTGTATCTGGCAAATTCATTATTATTTTTCTCTCATTTACCCGGAAAATATTTAATTATCAATAAATTACAATATATTTTAAAAATGATCCTTGTTGAATCATAAACGCTTGTGCTTATTTAATTTCAAAAGTTTAAGGTAAGCAGAATTTACCGCGAGCTTTTGAATTGGCGCGAGTGGAAATTAGATTTAGTATTAGAATAAGATACTAAAAGTCTCAGCTTAATAGTATTTTAAGGCCTTGTCAAATCACTTGGAAATATCCAATATCACCCCAACTGAAATTGCATCAGGCCTAGACAGTAATGGACAGTTTATTACCGTAGTACCGTCCTTGCATATTAGTTAAATATAAATATAATATTGGTGGACATTTCATAAAACCGCCATCTAGCCCCAAAGTAAGCTAAGCGTAGCTTGTATCATGGGAACCAACCAGACAACTGATATAATACTTATATACTTTTTGTAAATATATACATAAGACAGAACAAATATCTATGTTCGTCACACAAATGTTTTTCCTGCGTGGGAATCGAACCCACGACCTACAGCGTAGAAGGCAGGGTTACTACCAACAGAGCTGTGAGGCTATTCAAATGTTACTTGTTTCTTTGCAGATGAAGAAGTATGTCGGTATAGATTTGTCGACGGCTTCTATAAAGATTGGTGGCAAGAGAATATCGTTCAACAACATTGATTTGTGTGCAGATATGTGCATAAAAGCATGGTGTGTCTGGATGATAAGTGAAAAACAAAAAATTACATTACACAAAGAATTTAGTGTAGCGCAGAAAGTTATTGGTAAGTATAAGTGTTAATATGTCTTATATGTATGTATTTACAAAAGAACTATATAATTATTAGATCAGTTGTCTGGTTCCCATGACAAAATCTATGCTGCTGTGAGGCCAGTCAAAGTGATGCACTCGCGTTGCTGTGTTCCGGTGGAAGGGAATGGGTGCCGGTGAAATTGCAAGCGCATGAGACGTAACATCCCCTTGCTCGAGGTAATAAACGCAACGCAATGCGACTTGAGTCATCTCGTACTTTGGTGGAGAGGATTACTCACATTGCTGTTGTCTATTGTCGGCGGTTACCACTTAACATCAGGTGGGCCGTCAGCTTGTTCCGTTACCTAAATCACATTTAAAAAATAACAGATAACGAGACGAAAGTGGCGACAATATTGGGTGACTGCGAATTCCACGGTCTAACGGTGTACAAGGCGCTTGCCTCCCAAATGTTGGTCACCGTGAGACATCTGCAAGATGTATTGCAAAGGACAGCCAACAAGCTGGCCGGATGCCAAGTACAACTTAGTTCCTCTACAAGTGTTGCTAAGGTATGGTCAAAGTCAAAAACTTTATTTACATAGAATTCATAAAGAAATCGCTTGGAAACGTCAATAATATTCAAAACATAAGTTCGCGCGTACTTGTCGCTAAGTTTGACGCCTGTTCAAACCTTATCCGACCCTCCATGGGGGACAACAGCCAAGAAACCCCTAATGGAGGGCTTCCCTGTTTTTCGCGAGCACGATCCTTGTAACAATCTGAGTACCTACTTATATCTATGTTGCATTTGTGACTACATAAAATAATGAAATAATATATAACAGGATGTTTTGCGTGTCGTTGAGCAGAGCAATATTAAATATCTATTATGTCCAAGCAACACTCGATAGTAACCCTGCCTTCTACGCTGTAGGTCGTGGGTTCGATTCCCACCCAGGACAAACATTTGTGTATATTGATTGTAACATTGATGTTTGTTCTGTGTCTGGGTGTTAATATGTATTATATGTATATATATATACAAAAGAAAAGTATATTAAGTATTATATCAGTTGTCTGGTTCCCATGATACAAGCTATGCTTAGCTTACTTTGGGGCTAGATGGCACTGTGTAAAATGTCCACCAATATTTATTTATTAGGTATTTATTAACTTTACTCCGAGGAGTCCCAAATTTCAGACGAGTTTATTTTCAGATGTTAGGAATGTACAGAGGCGGCAAAGTGAGCACCAATAAAACCGTGCTGACTTGTCACAACAGTCCTCTGTCCAGTGTCGTTATATACTGGAGGAAACTCAATTGTATTCTAACGAAGACTTTGTTCCCGCTAACTGAGAAAGCGCATGTTTTCAGCGACGGAAATAAGTGAGTTTATTATTTGCATTCCTTTATGATTTCTGCTGCTAAACAGTAATGCTTTCGCGTGACTATGTTCCGGTTTGAAGTGTGTGGTTGGCAGTGGAATTACAGGCACATGATTCCACCTTCACGTCTCAGAGTTACGGGCGCATACGATGCCACTTCAGTCTTTTTGTACCTAGTAGGGGAGGACCCAAGTCGCATCGGTTGTTATGGGCCGAGGTCACCACTTAACACTAGGTGGGCCGTCAGCTAGTTCCGTAACTTTTTTTTTTAATTACTATAGTCAAGCATTTGACCGCAATCTCACCTGATGTTAAGTGACGATGCGGTCTACGATGTAGCATGTGCCCCTAGAAGTAACCTATTCACTCTCTTCTTGAAGACCTCCAGATTATAGTTCTCGGGAAATACAGACGCAGGCAAGTAATATAAAAAAAATATAAAAATATTGGTGGACATTTCACACAGCGCCATCTAGCCCCAAACTAAGCATAGCTTGTACTATGGAAACCAGATGACTGATAGAATACATATATACTTTTTTTTTGTAAATACATACAATTAAATACATATTAACACCCAGACACAGAACAAACATCAATGCTCTTCATGTAAATGTTTGTCCTGGTGGGAATCGAACCCACGACCTACAGCTCAGAAGGCAGAGTTACTAACCAACTGAGCTGCGAGGTCAGTCAAGGTATAGTACTGTATATATATATAGTACTGTATCACATAAATAAACTTCCCCAGGATATACCCGACTTACACAATGCACACTTGCACGGGCCGGATAAGCATGCACGAGCCCAACTTACAAAACGTACCGCGGACATTCTCAATACCCCCCGAACACCTGGAACTAAAGCGGAGCGCACTGCGGAACGAACCTATAGAACTAAATTGCCGGAACATATTTAGAGCCAGCGAGGGTTGTGTGATGGTGTCAGCTGATTACTGTCAGCTGGAGATGAGGATACTGACCCATTTCAGCGGCGATCACGTTTTGATGGGAATAATGCGGAGTAATATTGACGTGTTTAAGTCCATAGCTGCTTCTTGGAGCTGTATGCCGGAGGAAGGGGTGAGATTATGATAAGAATTAGTTTTTTTTTTATGTCAGTGACAGAACGAGCTGACGGCCCACCTGATTTTAAGTGGTAACCGCCGCACATAGACAACAGCAATACGACTCGTGTCCTTTCCATCGAAGAACGAGATGACTCAAGTCGCATTGCGTTCCGTCCATCACCCCGAGACGGGGATGTCTCATGCGCCTGCAATTTCGTGATTGAGTTTTGCATTTTATCATGAATTCAGTTCTGACATCGGAAGAATATCTTATATAATACTAGCTGTTGGCCGCGACTTCGTCCGCGTGGAGTTCGGTTTTATCACGCACCCCTATTTTACCCCTCGGAAAAGTAGCCTAAGTTACTCCTTGTTACATCAGCTATCTGCCAGTGAAGGTCCCGTCAAAATCGGTCCAGCCATTTCAGAGATTAGCCGGGACAAACAGACAGACAGACAGATAGACAGACACACAGACAAAAATAGTAAAAAAAGTGGTTTTGGTATATGTAACGTGTATACATCCATATGCACTTAGTAAAAAGCGGTTATTTTAATATTACAAACAGACACTCCAATTTTATTTATTTGTAGGTATAGATATAATAACTTACGGCTAAAAAGATAATACCCACTAAAATGTGGCACACAAATTTCGCCGAAGCTACATTCTAGGTTTAATCTTAAACAATAATCTAATAAATTTAGTTCACGAACTCTTAAGAAAACTATTTTTATGTACGTAAATTGCGCAGTTGCTTCCTTACCCCTCGGTCGGTTGATGTGATTTTGATGTTTCATATCTTGGGTCGGCCATTGTCGTAATGTTCTTTCAAACATTGCCCATTCGGAAGTTTCCCTTGTTGTGAAATTGTAGGCCTTCTCGTAAGTACTTTGCAGCTTAATAAACGTCAAAACATTGGAATAAATGTATCCTTGGTGTCTACTCCTAAAGAAAAGACTTCATTTAAAGCCCCAATGACGAAACTTGGGTAGCAAAATCGAGCGTTAACAAAAAGCGTTATGTTTTTTACAATAAAAGAGTTGGGGGGCCCACGTATAACCCACTGAATCACTACACGTGTCCCCCGGGTGGTGCGAAAGCAACCCAAAGTAGCAAAAGAACTTGCAATGCAATGCGACTTGAGTCATCTCGTGCTTTGGTGGAGAGGACTCGAGTCGTATTGCTGTTGTCTGTGGGCGGCGGTTACCACTTGACATCAGGTGGGCCGTCAGCTCGTTCTATACATTAAAAAAGTCCGCTCCAGTCGCGATTCGGTACTGATATGCACTACTTTGTAGGTCGACGAAGACCTCAGACATAAAGCAAAGCAACTTTGCTACGGTATTTTGTACGGGATGGGGAACAAAACGTTGGCTTTACATCTCGACGTGACTGAGACGGAGGCCGCCTATTTCATGGACTCGTTCTACAAGACGTTTCCCCTGGTGAAGAGATACACGCAGAGAGTCATCGAGGAATGCAGGGTAAATGGATACGTGGAAACTCTTATGGGCAGGCGACGGTTTCTGCCTGGAATAAAGAGCAATGTCTATGCGAAACGAGGTAAGAGACAATGACAGGCCTCATAGCTCAGTTGGTAGCCCAGTGGTAGGATAAGTTATATTTTCTGTGCAAACACTATAATTCTCGGTTCAAGGTTTCCTGTAGTTAGAATTTAATTAACCTCCCGCTAACCTAGAACCAACTTAAACTTACCAATAACGTTCTGCGCTACACTAAGTTCTTGGTGTAATGTTATTTTTTGTTTTTCACTTATCATCCAGACACACCATGCTTTTATGCACATATCTGCACACAAATAAATGTTGTTGAACGATATTCTCTTGCCACCAGGACAAACATTTGTGTGACGAACAAAGGTGTTTGTTCTATGTCTGGCGACCATACATACATACATATATACATAAAATCACGTCTGTTTCCCGGAGGGGTAGGCAGTGATCATGGTTTTCCACCTGCTACATCCTGACATACCTCCTTAGCTTCATCCACTCTCATCACATTCTTCATAATCTTCACAATTTCACTGACTACCTGTAAGTGAAATTATGTGTTTTCAAAAACTTTAATTTTGCTATTGGCTTCGTATTTACATGTAATTTTGTTGGTGATCTTAAATAAATAAATATAAATAAAATAAAATACATGCTCGTCGGTTTAGGGTACTCCTGACCTGACCTTTTTCCAAAACGCCACCAATTTGGTCTAAGTTTGTACGCCGAGATCCTTCCACCGTTTCCATTCGCACTCGCCTGATGCACTTGTTTCGTCATTCTTCTTTCATTAATTCTCTCTACGTGTCCAAACCATCTGAGCATACCCATCTCAATCCTCGTCACTACGTCTTCATTCGATCCACAACGCGAACAAGGGATTATCACCCTGTTCTTCACCCTTTAAAGATAAAGTGAGGAACCTATATTCTACCAAGTAGAATAATATTTTAGTTAACTGACAGGCAATTCCTAACAGGTGCAGCGGAACGTCAGGCAGTCAACACGACCATCCAAGGTTCCGCATCAGACATCGCAAAAGCAGCCATGTGTGCTATACACGAAAGGGCAAATTCCTTTGAGCGCAAACCACAACTTCTACTCCAAATGCACGACGAACTTATTTACGAAGTTTCCGAGAGTAATAAACAAGTTTTCGCGACAACGTTGAAAGAAATCATGGAAGGAACTGTGAAGTTAAACGTACCTTTGCCTGTTAAAGTCAAAAGTGGTTATACATGGGGTACACTGGAGGAGATTAAACTATAGCGGAGTTAATTTTTAGTAATGAATTAGGTATAATAATTATGTGATACTTTTTTACTACCTTATACGTTTCGCTCATAAATTAAAATTATGTGTGATTATTATATTAAAAAACAATCGTTATAATGTAATAAATAAAATAAAATAAAGTGTTATAATAATAAATTTGTGTTATAATAATAATATTTAAAGAAAACATATAGCTAGAACCCTATAAAATACAGACGTAAGATACGATCCGAGGACCCAAGTCGTATTGCTTTGTTATGGGTAGAGGTTGCCAATTTACACCAGTTGGGCCATATGCTCGTTCTGTAGTATTTTCACAGAAAAAGAGATACTTCTCGTAATATTTTTAAGAAGTGAAAGTTATGAAATAAAATTACTAACAAAAAATAACTTTGTGTCAGAGACAATAGTTTAATGTGTGGTCTTAAAGTTATTCGTATTACTTTATTTCCACCGATAAATCGAAGTGTCGAGTTAATAAAATATGAGTTGAGAAAAAAGTTGTGAGTTTTTATTACAAAGAATAACCATAAACATTAATAATGTCACATTTGAATACTGTACTAAACTCCTTTAACTTTGTAATCGAAAAAAAATTACACGTCAAAGTACAAAAAAAAGCAATGAAATCGACTGTAGCAATTAACATAGTCGTATGTGAAAAATCGATACTTTAGGGTACAGCCGTTCAAAGTTTCAAATATGAATAAAGTTAACTGAACACACACTACTTTTTCCACTTAGAAAAATAGAGATGGTCGATTTTAGAGATTTAATAATGTTAATTGCTAGTCGAAATTTAAATTTACGCACATCGTTAACGAAACTCAGCGCCATCTCAGCGTGTTACCCCAATGTTACCCCGGGTTCGTTCGGCGCGGCGGCGACAGAGGTCGTGGTGGGCGGCTCGCGACCCTCAATCGATAGATGCGCCGCCGGGGTGGCAGACCGTCCGTCAGAGCGACCGACGCGCGCGAAACCAACATTACCTAATGCACGTACAATGTTCGGTGGAACCCGCGATCACCCGCGACTCGCCCGTGCGTTCATTTGAGAAGTGCCAAGATGCATCTGCACTTCGAGAGGAACGTGAACTCCAAATGCGACTGCACCGTCTTGTCCCTGTCATGGATGGGGAAGGTGCCTGACGAGCTTCCCGAGGTGAGTGTTCCGTTCCATCTACTATTATACTAGACGCTTTCAAACGTCGCAAATCCGCAGTGTTTCGCGTCAGGTGTTTAATTTTAGCATACCTCGTACTGTTAGCTAATTGATAGCACGTTCCAAATAGATAACTCGTCAGAGATACAGCTAGTGGGATTAGCGTAAAATTATTGTGCTAAGAAATCCGTCCTTTATTTTTATTTCGGAATTCTATTTAACTAAATCAATATCTCAGTTAAGAGAGAAATCACTTCGTCTTCAAATTTGAATTAATTATCGAATTATCGTAAAACAGTTGTTGTACTAAGAAATCCGTCATTTCATATTTTTATTTCGGAATTTTATTTATCAGGATCAATATCAATTAAAGATAGAAAGCATCACTTCGTCTTTATATTTGGCTTTGAATGATATAATTCTACCTCATACATAATTCAGATAGAAGTCCCGAGATAATTAATAATAATTATATAATTAAGGTATTGATTGACTACCTACTGTAGTTTCAATCAATATAACGAAGAAGAATATATCTGTTCGATGATAAAGTCCTCAGTTTAAAAGTACAGATTTACCTCTGATGCTTTATTTGGTAGTCAATACATTTATTGCTTCACTTATAGTGACTATGAAGTATTTATTTGTTTTCATAGGTTTCAGATTATAGATACTTATTAGGGTTACTTATGATTGAGGCAGGTTGAGGTTTTATAGAGTATGTAGGTATGTAGTTAAAAGAAGCCGCACCAATTTTTTTTGATGTGATACGGTTACGGAACGAGCCGACGCCGACGGCCCATTTGGTGTTGAGTGTTCATCTCTGCCCATAACAAGCGATGCGACTTGGGTCCTCTACTAGGTACGACAACACCCAAGACGCATCGTATGCACCCGAAACTGGGACGTGTAGGTGGAATGTCTGTAATTTCACCGGCAACCACACCTTTCACACCGGCTTGGCGGCAGAAACTGGCATGGGGCAGTACTTCCTCGGAAGAACTTGGCGTCGTAGCTAAACTAGCGTCTACAATAGGACGCGAATAATTCCCTAGCGGCTTAATTCCAAGCAATGTCCAAGCAATCCACACAATGCTAAATTGCGTCGCATCCATCATCACCTTGGCACAATTGCTAGTTGCTTGTGGCTAACTTGTTAATGAGATATGATTGTGTGAATTATAACTCTCATACCTACTACATAGAGAGTTCAGTTTCGCTATATTTAGATATTGTTGAAGGCAATATAAATTGTACAACAATTGAATGTGTAATAGATGAAAAAGAATTGCTGTCTTGCACGTATTTTGGGATAAATCTCACTTTGTACTAATATTCAAAATTATTAATTATTTCTGTTTTACGCCATAACTTAGCAGACAGAATATTTAGTAGAAATTATCAACAATAATGAAATGACTTACGGCCAACTGCGGGTCGAGCGCGCCGAAGATTTTTTTATAGGAATTCATTCCAGGTGATTCCACCTTAGTGCTAAAGTGAATTTTTACGGTAAAAGAAAGAATAAGTTGAAAGAATTCGTTTCTTTATGTGCTTATAGTTGCGTACTTCGTTCGCAACCAGCCTTAATAATGAATCTTTTGACAGGCTTCACAGCTGAGTTGGTAGTAACTCTACTTTCTGCGCTGTACGTTGTGCGTTCGATTCCCACCCAGGACAAACATTTGTGTGACGAATATAGATGTTTGTTCTGTGTCTGGGTGTTGATATGTATTAAATGTATGTATTTACAAAAAAAGTGTATAAGCATTCTATCAGTTGTCTGGTTCCCGTAGTACAAGCTATGCTTACTTTGGGGCTGGATGGCGATGTGTGAATTGTCCGCCAATAATATTATTATTATTATTATCTACTGTGAAATTACAGGTGGATAAATTTAATAGGTATAAATACGGTTTCAAAGATAAAACCCCGTCCCGTCTCTTAAGTACGGAAACCTACAATTTGGAAGTGATTCTGTAAAAAGAGGCTGAATTACATGTTATCCTCTTATGTAGTTTACAATAGGTAACCTACCTTCTCAGTAGCGGCGGCCAAAAAAAAGATATAGTTAAACATTTTAAATAAAAAAAGAAAAGCAGTAATTTGAAACTTTTTTAATACTGGCACACGAGAAAATAAAGAACTTTCAAATAGACTGCCAAATAGTGGCTCTTGTCACCTCGCAAACAAAGGAAATGTGTGCCCGTAATTTCGCCAGCTTTTATGCTCTCATAACCACGAGGCAATTAGTCAACTCTGAGCAGTTTTTCAACCTCTTGCCGGGGTTCGTGTGTCTGTAATTAAAACTCGACTGAGTATGAAATTGCCGAGACATTTACTCTGGTGGAGAAAACAAGCTCGACGGAGTGCCTGGTGCTATCACGTAACTCTAGATTTGCACCGATAACATCAAACATGTTTTTTTATATGTTGGTGGACATTTCACACAGCCATTTAGCCATTCATCTAACCCCAAAGTAAGTTAAGTGTAATAAAGCTTGTAACATGGAGACCAGATAACATATAATACTATTATGCTTTATCTATTGACATCCAGACAGAGAACAAACATCTATGGTCGTCGCTGAGCTGTGAGGCGAGTCGAAAATATATAAATGTTACTTTTCTTGTTGTACGAGAAATATCACAAAACTTATTTTTCTTCGTTCGCACTCGAATAACATGAATGTTTTATTCGAGTCTATACATCAACCTATTACTACCTAGTCTATACGTCAACCGTGACCGTGACAAGTCTTTTGACAAACATGTTAGTACTATGAATACCAACTGTTTGTCAAAAGACTTGTCACGGTTGACGCTCTCGTAGTTGCTTATTTTTTAAGCCGGCTTAAACTGATCAGTTGAACTGTTCGGTTAAAACGTATGTGTATAGGCAAAACTGAGAGCTGTACAGTTGAACTGATAATCTAATCAAAATATTATTAGATCATCAGTTCAACTGTTCAGTTACAACTGATCAGTTAAAACGAAAGGTCTGTAGCCCACTTTAGAAACTTCTCATAGTCATATATTTAGTACGTTTTATCCAATTATGTTGAAAAACATGTTACAAAAGTGTTATAAAGAAATCTTGTACCAAAATTTTTCACAATTGGCATAAAAACATTAAACTATGAATTTAGTTGTAAAACATGTCTGTAGCTATTTATTTCAAACGATCGAGTAAAGTTGCGTGACAATCCGAAAAAGGTTTATTAAATTGACGGCTTTTCTTTTCTTTTAATGTGATACAGTTACCGAACGAGCCGACGGCTCACCTGGTGTAAAGTGGTAACCTCGACCCATAATAATCTAGTACGACAAGGTCCAAGTCGCATCGTATGCGCCCGTAACTCTGACACGTGTAAGTGGAATGTCTCATAACATGATTATTTGCAAGTGTTTCGTCTGTGCAAACTCATTCTAATAGGCAGCGTATGTTAAAAACACGTTCGATCAAACTAAGATTAATACAGATACCGCAGACAGGGTACCGCCCGGTTTCTCAGGATCTTCCTGTCTTATCGACCCTCATAATCCGTTGTTGAGTACTACACCGTTTCTTGAACCTCTTCAAGTTTTTTCAGCTTTTTGTTCACCTGTATATAAAACGCGCATATAAAAAGTTTAGATTTGCATGTCAGTCAGATCTTGGATACAGTTTTGGATCAGTCGTAATGTTTAAAAAATACGCTCCGTCGGCGTGTCGGTAGTAACCATGCCTTTAAAACAGGAGTCCATGTTCGTTTCAGGGTCGGTATAACCATTTGAATGATGGATGTTTTGTTGGGTATTTGTTTTGTTTCATTTTGTGTCCATGCGACCTGTAACGTGCTTCACACATACTCCTGGCTCCAACGGAAGACCACCGCTGAAGTGCATTATGTGTCCTAGCAAATGCTGAGTTGGGTGCCATTTCGTGGCTATCCTCAGTCTCTGAGACACACAACATAGTCGTAAAATATGATAATCATACTACTTATCCTCCAATATTATAATATAATACTCCAATTTTATTTATTTGTATAGATTTTAGACGATTTTTGTAAAAAAAACTGTTACTGAATACTTTATAGCTACTTTATAGCGCATTCGTAATTTTCTTTATTAATAAAGAAGCGAATGATAATGAAAATAAATAAACCCGTGCGAAGCCGGGGTGGGTATGTCTATAGAGATAACGTTGCCCACCTTTTCTCTCCGTTCCAGCAAGCGTTCCAATCAAGTACTTATATTTTTTAATCAACGAAAACAAGAAAGTTGCAGATTTTTCTCATAAATTGCTAATTTTATAAAATAAACTGAATTTCGCATCTGTTGCAAAAGCCAGACAGATTATATTTGGTAGCTAAATAAGCGCTTTATCTCTCAAACAAGTTTGCCGTCTGCCGTGCTCACGACATTTGAAGAACAGAAGAAGAAATAAGAAGAAAACTCCACACGTGCGAGCCTTGATTGTGTTAAGCTCAATGTGATTCGTGGCTAAGGGTCTCAGACATCCCGAGCCCCATTCAATTAACCTTTCCCCGTCTCTGCAACATTTGACCTATTTATTTTCATTTCTATTCATCGCCTTACTTGAGAAACCAATTTAGCTGCTGCTGAAAGTGCATTGTTTTATGGCAGAACACAACCTGAATTCATAATGCCGCTTTCCGTACTTCGTATAGGTACAATTAGTTGCAAATTGTAATTGGAAGTTTCAAGATTTTTGTTTCTGTTTCTTTGAAGTCCACTCATTCGAATATACCAACAGACGAATAGCTTACAGAAAACTTCAAGCTAAAGCGTGCTTTTGAAAAGAACATGTTTTTTTTGTAGCTTATTAATATAGCAATTGCAGCGATCGGCAGTGTTCTCCGGCAGAATACTCAAGCAGAACGAAAAAATCGTGAAGATAAATGACGATCATAAATATATAAATTAATAAATATTGGTGGACATTTCACACAGCGCCATCTAGCCCTAAAGTAAGCTAAGCATAGCTTGTATCATGGGAACCAGACAACTGATAGAATGCTTAATTTTTTTTTTTTGTACATACATGCTTATTAACAGTCGGACACAGAAATTTATGTTCGTCACGTCACACAAATGTTTATTAGCCCACGACCCGCAGAACGGAAGGTTACTACCACCTGAACTATAAGGCCAGTCAAGCTGTAGCATGTTTTTAAGAAGAACATGCTTTTTTGTAGCTAATCATAAAAGCGATTCTATCGATCGAACAGCAGACTCCTCGGGACAGAAAATAATCGTGAAGATAAACGACGATCATTTCCCTAACAATAATTCGACGAGAAATCATAAAGATTTCCGTTCTGCGAAGAATTCCTACCTGTTGATTAAAGTTTGACATGGAGTCGGCGGCCTGTGTGGGACTATATGAAATCCTTCCTAAATGATCGCCGGGAGTAACAGAGCAGGGGGATGGAGTAATCTGGCTAATTGCCAATTTCGCCTTCGATCTCCGGCGTCGACAGGACATGCACCATTAATTGGCCTTCTCGCTCGTTAATTGGCCTTCGTATGAATACGGCCTTTATTTACATGTAGCGTAGCAGATTACGAATGGACGAACTGTGTTATCAATTTGCAGAGATGAATCGCTAATCTATTTTGTCTGGTCCGGTAAAAGGTTCGCCCTATTTGGAGTTTACCGAAGCTAACTATATCAACAAGTTCGTGATTGGATCGTTAGCGTTTCGAATGCAGTCGATAGCACTTAGGTTCAGTAAAATTCTACCCTGAATACTGGCTAGTTTTCTGTCTGAGTCCACGCCGATTAAGTGAGATGGAGCTCGTACTTTCTTAGATACGATGAGATAGTCTTAATGGGAATGTTTCACGAATTTGACATCATTTCGACGGATTTTCACTTATTTTATTTTGGAGTACTTCTCAGAGTTAGTAAGCTAACCAGCTTAACTTGCAACTTTTTACATATTACATATATATATTTTTACATGATCTTTATTTAAGTACCACATTAGTTAGACAAGAGTGGCTTATACATATCGTAGAAACAATTTCTACCTTTATGACCAACCACCCTTCAAAACTAATATAATAACAGGTTGCAATGTCATACTTTAATAATAATAATATTAGTGGACAATTCACACAGCGACATCTAGCCCCAAACTAAGCATAGCTTGTACTGAACCAGATGACCGATAGAATACATTTTTTTTGTAAATAAATACATATAATACATATAATTTTTTTTTTTCATTTTCATTTTCATACATAGTAAAACCCATAATGTGTAATGAATTCGTAGCTAGTATTCGTATGATTTCTAGAACTTTGTCGCTACGCGTCTTCTAAACATAGTTATTGTAAATTATAGATACAAGACGTATAGAGTTGATGTATGATGACAAATCGTGTTCTTAAAATTTATTTAGGGCGTTTATTGCGAAATGTGGTAGCCTTATGTTTAACTTGGGAGCTACTGAAAGCGTCTGTCTACCCACTTCAACCCCAATCCTCTTTCGTTTGTTTCATTTGTAGGTGAGTAAGTACTTTGTAAAGTAAGATTTAAATCGTGGTAGGGTATAAATATAGAGCTTCAACTTGGGTAAAGTTAATTTCGCTTTATACTCTTAATTTTTACTTCTTTAGATAGCTTAATTGGTTTCACTGTATTTCGTAAATATGATGTACTTTGCAAATTGTTGTAATGTAAATAATGTTTTCATTACTTCATTTCTTTTTTTTTTATAATAGAATTATTTATGTGTTATCTTTATTTCTGTGGTTTCGAAATTTTCCTGCATAAGTTAATAGAGATGGATTAAAGTATAAAGGTTTTTAGCTTATTTTGAAACTAACCTGTATAGTCTAATAAATAAATAAATAAATAAATAAATATTGGTAGACATTTCACACAGCGCCATCTAGTCCCAAAGTAAGCTAAGCATAGCTTGTGTCTTGGGAACCAGACAACTGATATAATATTTAAATACTTTTTTGTAAATACAACCATATAATACATATCAACACCCAGACAGAGAACAAACACCTATATTCATCACACAAATGTTTGTCCTGGGTGGGAATCGAACCCACGACCTACAGCTCAGTAGGCAGGGTTACTACCAACTGAGATATGAGGCCAGTCTAATATGTATTTAATGTTGACAGGAGGAGGGTTGGAAGTTGAACCGCAACAACTACTACCAGGAGGGATGGCTCGCGACGGGCAACATACGGGGTGTGGTCGGAGTTACATTCACGTCGTCACACGCGCGGAGACCGCACGAGCTGCCGCTGCGGACCAACTATAATCTGCGGGGGCACAGATCTGATGTATGTACCTGTATAATAACGGCTGTAGCCAGCTGTAATAACTGCTGTTGCCAGCTGTAATAATAGCTGTAGCCAGCTGTAATAACGGCTGTAGCCAGCTGTAATAACTGTTGTAGCCAGCTGTAATAACTGCTGTAGCCAGCTGTAATAACTGCTGTAGCCAGCTGTAATAACTGCTGTAGCCAGCTGTAATAACTGCTGTAACCAGCTGTAATAACTGCTGTAGCCAGCTGTAATAACTGCTGTAACCAGCTGTAATAACTGCTGTAGCCAACTGTAATAACTGCTGTAGTCAGCTGTTATTATATAGCTGATATTTATTGTTTTTTTTTAATGAATTTTGACTTTTTTTTTTATATAACTTATATTTTTATTATAATTACATTAATTTTATAATTTTTTTATATTCTTATTATTTATTTATCTTTTATTTTAAATAATGCTAAATTAAAATTATTTAAAATTTATTTAAAAAGTGTTTTTATTTTTATAAAATTTTCTCGATAATTTCTATCTTGGGAATAATTTTTAGAACAATATTTTTTTCTTTATTGAAGGTTTTAAGTAAAATTTAATTAATAATCTGCATAACGAGAGCCACACACATATCACTTAACTCCAGGTGGGCCTTCGGCTCGTTCCGTAACTGTATCACATAAAAAAAATATAGACCAAACAAAATACTCAGAGAAACTACTCAGAGAAGATCGTAAAGTAAATTAAACCCGTAATAATACTGAGGAATAATATGAGCTCTTCGTCGGTATAGCAACTCGATTTAGTTTGTAGAGCGAGAGTATGTAATGTAGGGAAAACATTAACTGCTAGTTGCATAGTTTCTGAAACTAGCTTAGACAAAGACCAGAGATAAATATGTGCAGGATCCACCAGGGTAGGTACTTATCTTACTTACATCGAAATGTGTATTTTTTTACTTACATCATATAACCAAAATCTAAAATTTCCAAAAAAAAAATTATCGTTTTTCTGCCCTGGTCTATTGGTCCCACTGAATCTATCTGAGTCTTGCAAACCTTACCAGTTAAAGATAATATTAAAGATGATATTCACGAGATCCATTTCGCGACATTTTCTTTTAATTGCACCCGTGCGGTATATTAGCTACTGAAATTAATACTTCTGCGCGTATGAAAAGATGTCAGAACGGTAATTTTGGAATGGAATCCTACCCTTGTAGTATATAAGTCCAGACGTTAATTTTGTGGGCCCTGCGAGCCGACCTTATTTATCTGTAGACCCTTTTATAAATAACCTTTTATGAACGCAAAAAGAGTAAAGTAAATTTGTTTTATGTAGGCTTAACCTTTCAAGTCACATTTGCCGGCTCGCTCAGCGGTGACAGAGTAAAAACTTCGTCTCGCATTTAAATGTAAATAGGATAACTTTGCTAGAAAAATCATATTTGCTTGTCAATAAAAGTTTTACGTCTTGCAGATTTTTCTTTTGAACATCGGAAAGCTTTTAAATATTCGAAAGTTTGTAGAGTCGTCGGCTCGCAAAATCAAGTCTCAATTTACTTAAATGCTGATACTAGGGATTCCGAAAAGTTTATTTTATTTCGGGTGTTTTATGGGAGATTCATAGAGCTCATTATAATGAATGAAATCGATGGTCGACTTAAACCAACTTCAAACTCTATTGTCAGTTTAGCTCGTTTTTATTATGATAGACAACACTCCCTGCAAACTTTATATCTACAAACCTTTGGAATTTCGTAGTAGATAGATAAAAAAATCTTATTTACGTTATTATTAGTTTACTGACGGTAAAGCCTTTGAAAGACGTACAAACGTTTGTTATAACTCTAATTGGCGAGCTATCTGGCTGAGCTGACTGGCCTTATAGCTCAGTTGGTAGTATCAGTAGGTCAGTAGGTCCCTGCCTTCGGCGCTATAGGTCGTGGGTTCGATATCTACCAGGACAAACATTTGTATGACAAACATAGATGTTTGTTCTGTGTCTGGGTGTTCATATGTATTATATGTATGTATTTACAAAAAAAGTATACAAGTATTATATCAGTTGTCTGGTTCCCATGATACAAGATATAATTAGCTTAATTTGGGGCTAGATGGCGCTGTGTGAAATGTGCACCAATATTATATTATTATTATTAATCTTAATTGGTACTTTTTTGCGGCCAATAGGACTACCACACGTCTGCCAAAATTATAAGAGTCCGTCAATCTAGAATCCGTTTTTCATTCATGGAAACCCATTTCAGGATTTTCATCAAATATCCTGCATCACGTAAACGTAACCTAGAAATATCATTCCCCTGTGATCGTCTGGTTTTCGTTTGCGTCATAGATTTAATCAAGTTGATTATCTACTTTCTATTGCCTACCGTAATAAATTTGTGAGTAATATTACTTTCCCGAGAAGATTGACGCAGACAATCACGCTCATAACTCTGTGTAATTTGGCCGGATTCCCTCACATCTAGCTCGTTGTGTAAGCGAAATTCTAACGTAGGAGAGATAGATGGAACGCGGGGAATATGGGTAATATCACACGAATGCCGCCGTCTAAATCTTACTGAGACGTGAAGGTGGAATGTGTCATGTGCCTGTAATTTCACCGTCAAACACACCTTTCAAACCGGAACACAGTAAAGGCATTACTGCTTGGCGGCAGACATGGGTGGCAGTACTTCCCCGGACAAACTTTGCCTGTAATTTTCACTGTCATTCCCCGAACCAATGTCATCCCCATGGAGGGTCGCATAGGGTTTCAACAGGCGTCAAACTTAGCGATAAGTACGCGTGACCTTATTTTTTGAATATTATTGACGTTTCCAAGCCATTTCTTTATGAATTCTATGGTAATAAAGTTTTTGACTTTCACTTTGACCACACATTTTAATTCAGATAAATTCGGTGTAACCAAAAAACACTCCAACACTCAATTGCCACTCTTGTGATTAGCAAAAGTTGCGACTGAAGGACTTTATGCTATAAATTGTCGAGTGGGTACTCGGTAAAGTCAATAGTGGGTACACCACACGCTACCCACCCTCCAGTAGCGTGTTATACAGCGCTCAGTGCTTGAGTGGGTGTGCATTTCCCCCCCTACCCCCCAGTAATCAGAATAGGCATACTCCGTATTTGGTAATAAACTTTCTCGGCGTATGAGTTTACGACATTTATGCTCCAAGGTCATGTTATAGAATTACTACTAATAATTCTATAACATGACCTTGGAATATATTAGTCCATATATTATATAATCATTTAGTAGTGTCTGTTCGTATGAATATGTAACACTGAAAATGTTGGATTTCAATAAAAAACAGTTATGTATTTTTTTATTTCGAGGAACTAGACTCATATATGTTTGAGATAAACAGTAATATTAATAAAAAAATAATGCTTGTTCTTTATGGTCGGGAAACCGTATTCAAGCAAAGCTATTTCATAAACATTTTAGTTATTTGTGTATAAATAATAAATAAATATTGGTGGACATCACACAGCGCCATCTAGCCCCAAAGTGAGCTAAGTATAGCTTGTATCATGGGAATCAGACATATCTAAAGTTCCACTGTTGTAAATACCTAATAAACCTACAAAAATTTCACTACGCACTAACTTTAGAATCGGACAACTCTATTGTATTGCACAGAACGTATTATACGTAGTGGCCTACCCAGCCAAGCTTGAAACTGATCAGGTGTTTCCCGGGGATAATCTTTCACCGCGGGCGGAATGTCCTCATAATACCTCACATGCCGCGCCTACCCGCATTAGTCACCTTCAGAGGGTTTCACAAGGTTAATGTCACTTAACAGCAAATTTTGGGACTAATCCGGGTACCAGCAGGAATGATAACCATCCTGTTTCAAGAATATACCTAAAATATGCGGCTTTGTATAATTTAGTAACTACCTTAAAATAGGTTTACTGTCTGAGATGAAAATTATATTATCTGTCTGTTATCCTGCCACCTGCTATACAGTGAATATTCTATTCTAAATAAAATAATAGTGGAAATTTAACAGCGCCATCTAGCCCCAAAGTAAGCTAAGCACAGCTTGTATCATGGGAACCAGATAACTGATATAATACTTATATTCATTTATTGTAAATTCATACATATAATACATATCAATACCCAAACATAGAACAAACACCTATGTACATCACACAAATTTTTGTCCTGGGTGAGAATCGAAACCACGAACTACAGCGCAGAAGGTAGAGTTACTACCAACTGAGCTGTGAGGCCTTACATTCGACAAGTACAAGTCTGCAGCCTTACCTATAAGATAATACATTTTCTCTGCAGGTAATCCTTGTGAAATGGAACGAGCCATACCAGAAGTTAGCCTCGTGCGACAGTTCCGGTGTGATATTTGTGTGGATCAAATACGAGGGTCGGTGGAGTATAGAGCTGATCAACGACCGCAGCACGCCCGTGACGCATTTCTCCTGGTCGCACGACGGACGGATGGCGCTCATATGTTACCAGGTAAATAACCATGTCGTAAAATTACATCAAAAATATAAAATAAATAAATAAATATTGGTGGCCATATGAAAACTGAACATAGCTTTTACCATGGGAACCAGACATAGAACTTAAAATCTATGTTCGTCACACAGATGTTTGTCCTGGGTGGGAATTGGACCCACGACCCACAGCTCAGAAGGCAGAGTTACTACCATTTCCACTGGCAACCTCACCTTTCAAACCAGAACATTCCTGCTTGGCGGCAGAAATATGTGTAGTTTGACAGACTTTTACCTACTTCTCTGTGAGCCTTATTAATATTATCGATGTTTCCAAGCCATTTCTTCCAAGTCTTTTCTTTACGAATTCTGTGGAAATCAAGTTTTTGACTTTGACTTTGACCGGTATGAAAACTGCGGATTTGGTGAACGCAAACTTTTAAGCTGAACAATTGATTAGTATTTTGTATGTTGCGTCATCGGATTTCATTAGTTCACAACAGATGCAAACGTACAAAAATATTTACAATGCTAATGCCGAATTCGCTTCCAAACCTAACCGCCTGTGTTTAAGCAACGGTACATCTAACCAAATGGGATCAAAATCGATGCGGCATAATTACCCGGAGCACGGAAAAATTTGAATAACAATGGGTAGCTGGGAATAAATACTCGGTCGAGCGACGAGTCCTATTATTTTGGCAGGGGATTACATTCGACGTTAACACCAAATCAATATTCGATATCACGCACGTCAAAACAATTTCATACGGCCGTGTGACATAAACGTGAGCTAAAAGTTTCAGCTCAGTCACAATGTCGCTCCAATTTTGCTAAAAGGCTTCCACGTAACTTGACGCCTTCCAGCGCAAACACTTCAAATGGAGTAAGAAAGGTGTGCCTGGTTTTGCGGAGGTTTGCGACTCACTCCCACTCGCCTACTTATTTATAGGACAAACAACAATTCCTGTTAAGAGCAGTAGAACTCACGCCAAGTTCGTCCGAGGAAGTACTGTCTCCATGCCCATTTCTGCCGCCAAGCAGTAACGCATTCGCGTTACTGTGTTCCGGTTTGAAAGGTGTGGTTTCCGCTGAAATTACGGGCACATGAGACATTCCACCTACACGTCTCAGAGTTATGGGCGCATACGATGCGACTTGACTCTTGTCATACCTAGTAGGGGAGGACCCAAGTCGCATCGATTGTTATGGGCCGAGGTTACCACTTAACACCAGGTGGGCCGTCGGCTCGTTCCGAATCTCAATCACATAAAAAAAATTAATGTTTACTGGAGGTTGAATTACGAGCTCCAAGTTTGCTAAGCAAGAGTTTCACATTTCAATGCAAATAGATGAACAATTCCCGAGTATTCAGAATTTGAAACATTTTCAATTGCGTCTCACATAAATATGGTGGAAGTAAATGTAGAGGCGCACGTCGCGGCGCGGGTTACCAGGTCGTAAACCGAAAAACCGGACAGACCAGCTAGTTTTGCCGGACATTTTAGTAAAAAAGACACCTCTAATTTTTTAGTTTAGCACGAAAGTTTTTATTTATTCAAACTTGACTTTTTCATCATATAATCATTCTACTTTAGCATCTTAAATTCTAAGAAACAGCAATAAAATTGAATGAATAAGTCTTCTTTATACCAACATATGAGAAATGTAAAAAAACTGGTCAAATTGAAAAAAGCCTAACAAAAGCCAGAAACCAATTAATTTGGCCGGACACGCAACCAAAAAGCCTGACTGTGTCCGACTTTATCCGGACGCCTGGCAACGCTATTCGCGGCGCGGGAGATCCAATCCAATTTATTATAACGTTTGCGTGGTCACGAAAGTTCCCGGATAAATCTTGGGTCTCTGGAATTTATATCGTGTTATTACCACAGCTGATTGATAGCATATTCTTTACGGCCTTTCGTTTGTACGTTTTGTCATGTAAACGGAGGGATGACATGCTATATTTGTCTCTATTATGAAATATGTTAGCACGAATCTATCTTCGTATTCGCAATAAGTTTATAATAATATGTTCCTACTTGTATCCTTTTTGTTTTATCTTTTTTATGTAGTTTGTTTGTGTATTAGTGAGTGGTCAAAATAAATGTCTTTTCTTTCTCTCTTTCAATAGGTTACCTACTGTTTCCAATTTTGCTATTAAATTTTCTTCTCGGCAGAACTCAATGTCGTGGCTTCTCAAATCAAATTACCAGCCAATCAGATTGAGTCCCTGAATAATGTAATAACGTTAGGCTTTTGAATAAATTTATAATTTATATACTCGCGGAGACCAGAGATCTAATAAATCTTAATCAATCTTCTCTTTTATAGAATATTCTAGAAGTAGGCATAGCGTTAACATAACAGAGGCTAGCGTGCTATGTTTATGATGAAAATGTATTTCTGATGAGATGTATGAATTGTAATTGCAAATCTATATGGTTTTTACGTTACAATATCTAGACTTCATTATCCCTGGAAGACGTGAACGATATTTTAACAAGCAGATAATTCATTGGCTTGTTTTCTTGTATTTGAACTGCACAAAATAAGTCTTGCTTCTAATCAGACAGTTTCTTAAAAGAAACAGTCTTGATAGAAACTAGTTATATCTGCTCGCACAGACTGTTAGAGGCTCAGCCTGCTACTTACAATAATTTAGTCAATACTAACAAAAGTTCACCTTAAATCAAATCGAATCTGTCCCAGAAAAATCCTGATTTTGTTATCATACTGAACCCTTGCAAAGCCTGAATAAGTCTACCTACTATATCTATACAAATAAATAAAATTGGAGTGTCTGTTTATAATATTAAAGTAACTACTTTTTACTAAGTGCAAATGGATGTACACACGGTACATATACCAAAACAACATTTTTTTCAATTTTTGTCCGTCTGTTCCGGCTAATCTCTGAAATGGCTGGACCGATTTTGACGGTACTTTCACTGGCAGATAGCTGATGTAACAAGGAGTAACTTAGGCTACTTTTCCGAGGGGTAAAATAGGGGTGCGTGATAAAACCGAATTCCACGCGGACAAAGTCGCGGGCAACAGCTAGTCTACAATAAACCCACGTAGTGTCACGTAGATCTGTGACAGACGCGACGTGTCTGCAGTGTGTCTCGTCCATCCACAATGTCAGTCAATGTCACGCCCATTGAGATATACGATAGGTCGCACTCCGCGCGATCGCTGTTTTATTTGCTTCCGCGTATAATAAAGCGTATATCTGTTGGTTTTGTCGTAACATTCCCTCTGCGGAAAAATGGAGACAGTTTTTTTACGGCAAATGTTTCACTAAACAATGTTATCAGTGGTAGGTAATTCTCATTAAATCGGTGTTAATATAGCCCGAATTCGTTTCTGTAGATTTCTAGGTCATGTTGCGCATTAATGTACCCTAATGGACACAGGAAACATTAAGGTAGAAAATAGGGTCAAAGATTTATGACCTGCCAGTATTCGTACCCTTTTGAAGTTATAATGTGAAAAACGTGTCATTACACCTGCTAATACACATTAACACTGAAAAGACAGACCTTATGCTTATATGACAGGTCTCACAGCTCAGTTTGTAGTAATCCTGCCTTCTGCGCTGTGGGTCGTGGGTTCGATTCCTATCCAGGACAAACATTTGTGAGACGGACATAGACGTTTGTTCTGTGTCTGGGTGTTGATAGGTATTATATGTATTTATTTACAAAAAAAAGTATATAAGTATTATATCAGTTGTCTGGTTTCCATGATTCAAGCGTACTTAGCTTACATTGGGGCTAGATGGCACTATGTGAAATATCCACCAATATTTATTTTATTTATTTACAGTAGAATCTCGATTGTCCGAACATCGATTATCCGAATATCCGGACTCATTCTTCACGACTCTAATTACTGACTTAGAAATGATTTCGCGACGCAACGATAGGTACATGTTACGAGTTTTTTCCCGCCTGTTTGCGCGATAGTGTTGTATTATTGACTGGCCTCACAGCTCAGTTGGCAGTAACCCTCACTTCTGCGCTGTAGGTCGTGGATTCGATTCCCACCCAGGACAAATATTTGTATCGCGTATATAGATGTTTGTTCTGTGTCTGGGTGTCAATATGCATTATATGTATTCACAAAAAGTATGTAAGTATTATATCAGTTGTCTGGTTCCCATGATACAAGCTATTTACTTAGCTTACTTGGCTACATGGCGCTGTGTGAAATGTCCACCATTTTTTTTTTATGCTTACGGCCCGCCTTGTGTTAAGCGGTCACCGAAGCCTATTATATATTTATTATAATTATTTCCCGCGTGTAGGATGGCTTCGTCCTGGTGGGTTCGGTGGCGGGGCAGCGCTACTGGTCGTCCATGCTGTCCCTGGACGCGAGGATCGCATGCGGCTGCTGGACGCCTGACGACACCCAGGTGTACCTGGGCACGGCGTCCGCGCAACTCGTCGTCATGGATGTACACGGCGCTATGGTTTCACAGGTAACCATTTCACTGAACTGATGGTAACACCGTCAGTCGTTGCGCATCGTTAAGCCCAGTTTCGCCTATTCGCATTTGATCTTTCTATGGATGGATATTGTAGGTGTTGGCCGCAGATGGCCTCAACAGCATCTACGCGGGCTAACAGCGAAAGCGGAGGGCTCTCAACCGGTAAAAATATATTCCTACACAACGACGCAAGGGCACCACTTAGGTTAGGATCTCGGCTTGGCGTTGCGAATCTAGAGGAATGGGAAAAGACACGGGCGGACGGTTACGGGGATACTTCAGCCCCCCGGCGGGGTCGGTGCGAAGGCGCATTGTTTTTCTGTTGGGGTGTAACGATAAGAATAGCTACGCCTATCCAGAGGCTTTTGTTTTATCACCAACTATGTTGCTTGGTCTATGAGAGAGGTCTAGGAAGAGAGCGGTCAAATGGCTATGGTGTATATGTATGATGAATATTTATATATTGTATATTTGTATATGTGAAGGCAACTCGTGTCGTACATGGGCTTCGTACGCAGTTTACTAATACAATGTAGCCATGCCTAACGTTAACATTAGCAGGCCACGACAAAAATTATCATTTTTCAAAACAATATTTAGTAAGTAGGTATTCTGCTCCGTTAGACGTTAAACCGCGAAAATCATTCGTTCTATTTTCGGGAAAAAGGTAGCTATTTCTGGAGATTACCCTAATCTCAAACCATTGTGTTTGTTCAAAGCCTTGTCGAACAAATAATCTTTTTTTTCTTACTTAGTGAAAATGTTTCTAATACAGCGTTGCCTGAAAATGAGAACCTTATTTATAAACTTTCTATAGACTAGACGTTTGGGCGAAAATTCTCTAAATTGACTTGGAAGTATCGACATTTTGTCAAAACTTAAGAAGAGACCAGCCGTAACATTTTCATAATAGTTCACGGTCGGTTGATTGACGAGCTACGAGTATGATCTCAAATGAGGCTGTGGAGTGTGATGATGGATTTACATATTTGAAAATACTCCCATGATCTGATTACTCTTCCGAAGGTCTATCTCAAAGAGTGGAACAAATCTTGAACATTTTCAAGTAACCTCAAACCTCAATCATGTTCAACCACGGTGATAGCAAGTATAGTGAAAATACTAAACTTTGTTATTCAATCATTCGAGGATTCGTAACGATAAGTGTAACGCGTGGTAATAACATTAGTATTAGCTGGTACTGGGTAACCAGTTCGTTAAGTCGTTAGTATTTCCGCGAATAATACAGTGAACACAAAGTATGTCAAAGTAGTAACTAAGCGCCGTGGGGCCATCCATTAATAATGTGTGGTGGTTATTTCTATTTTCATTTGATGATTTTAATTAGTTTCATACTAAACCGTCCAATGTTGAAGAAATAATTTACGTACAGTTCTAGCGTAAGATTTGGATGTTGGCAGAACACTTTGTCAAAGTTTCATGACAATCTGATCAATGGTTTCGGAACGCATAGGAAACAAACATTATAAACATTGATTTTTATTTATATAGATTAGTGTGCGCCGATGACTAGATAGCAAAGACGGAGAATCCAAAATCATAGTGCTGATGTGTCGATAAAGCAGGCTATCACCAGTCTTTACAATATTTTGGTAGACTAGAACTTATGCCTTCGTCCGAGTAAGTACTACCGCCATTTTTTCTGGCACCAAGCAGTAAAACATTCGCGTAACGTGTTTCAGTTTGAAAGGTGTGGTTGCCGGTGAAATTACAGCCACATGAGACATTCTACTTCACGTCTCAGAGTTACGGACTAACACGATGGGACTTCCCATACCTAAGTAGGGGAGCCAAGTCGTAATGCTTTGTTATGGGCAAAGGTTGCCATTTAACACCAGGTGGGCCATCTGATCGTCCCGTAACTTTTTTACATAAATAACCAACTCTTCAATTAATAAGAATTAATTAACTGATGCCTACAGAAAGGATTATATACAGTTCCTCCAGTATTCAGTCATTTGCCCCAATTATGAAACAATGATGCCATTGTCCGCGTTTTGTACAATATAATTCCGAGCCAATTATTTTCAGCTCATTTTAACAGTTGTCATTACGAGAAATGTCTGGTTCTCGTTTACGTTACCCAGTATCAAAAATCAAATCAAATCAAAATATATATTAGGGGAACAAAAACGATGATGTCTGCAGAAGTAATAAAACTGTGTCGCAGACATCAATGTTCACCTCCGTTACAGCATTGGCGACTGTTGAAAGAAAAAAAAATTTGTCTTAACTTCATTATTTTCTACCTACGACGAAATTACAATCTAGGTACTGCCTAGCTAAAATTATAGGTGAATTTGGGGTAGTATTGTAATCTGATTTAAGAGTATTTTCTGTTACGTCAATCAATAATCTCACCTAAAGTACATTCGCGTTCTTGGAACCTTCTTGTGGATTAAGGTTGCAGTCAGTCTAAACTAAACTATTGCTTTCACACCCACGTGCTTATGGTTCTGAAGAAGCTGAAAGTAGAATACAATCTTCCCAAAAAGTAACGTTGCTTTGTAACTGTGTTTGCCTGTAACTTATCTTGTAGATCGGTTCTGGTAAGATAAACACGAGTGTGAAAGCCTAAAGAATTACTTTCACCAGGTGCAACTTGTCGCGGAAGGCGGTATAACCTCGATGGCGTGGTCTTGCGAGAAGTTCAAGATGGAGGAAGGTGATGACGTGGAGACCAACTCGAGCCACGTGCTGGCCGTCGCGCTGGGGAGCGGGGAGCTGGTGCTGTTGCGGGGGCATGACGACGTAAGCCCCGTCAGGATCAGCACCGGGATGAGGGGCGACACCCTCGCCATGGAGTGGGCCAACTCCAGGGAACTGCTCGCCGTCGCCGGGACCATGGCTGCTGGTAACTTCCCTCTCAACAATCACAGTCATAAACTTTATTTCCATAGAATTCATAAAGGAATGGCTTGGGAATGTCAGTAATATTCAAAACATAAGGTCACGCGTACTCATTACATCCTAGAAGACATCAATCTGATTTGAACAGATTTATTTGCGTGTATCAACGTAATGGTATTGCGTAGCTTTGTATAGAGAAGGCTTTATGTCGCATGAAAAATGAAGTCGTGGTCCATTCAATTCTTGACAAAAGTGGTTTCTATTCAATCTGAAGGAGTTTATAGCTAAGTGAATTTTATGGACATTTTATATGATGGCAGTGTATCCATATATTCACAATAAACATTGACGATTCTGAGTACGCAAACAAGATAACTCGTAAATTTTGATATCGCTGTAAATGTCTGTAGCGATTTAGCATCACCTCAATCTTTCTTTATATTACAATGCTTTTGACTACAATTGACTGGCGTCATAGCCCAGTTGGTAGTAACTCTGCCTTCTGCGCTGTACGCCGTGGGTTCGATTCCCACCCAGGACAAACATTTGTGTGACGAATATGGTTTTTATTCTATGTGGGTGTATAAGTATGTATTTACAAAAAGTATTTAAGTATTATATCAGTTGTCTGGTTCCTATGCTTATCTTAGTTTCGGGCTAGATGGCGTTGTGTGAAATTTCCACCAATGTTATATTATATTATGATACGTGATAATTCAATTTTCAGACATTAATTTATTTTTGCTTAAATACTTAAAATACATCATAAACGTCATTTCATCCTATTGGTACCCACGGCTGGGTACAGGCCTCTTCTTTCGAACGCCACTGAGCAGCAAAATGCCACAACTCAGCACTATACCTACTGTTCCACTGTTAAAATGCATCTTTCTCCGGTTTTTTTTAAAATGTAATTATAGGCAAACAAGCAGACGGCCCACCTGATGTTAAGTGGTTACCGTCGCCTATAGACATTTGCATCCCCGGGGATGCCAATGCGTTGCCTACCCTAGGTACCTCTTTACGGTTTTTTTGAAGTTGCCCATGTTGTACCTCGGCGGAAAAACCTCAGGAGGAAGCTCATTCCAAAGTTGACAAGTGTTGGGCAGGCGCGGTGCGGCCTATAGCTAGTTGTACGGCAGGCCCATTTGTCAACAATCTGTAGATGTGCCTTTTTTCTGTGTCGAGAGGTGTGGTGGTAGAATCTCGACGCAGGAATTAGATCGAAAAGCTCCTCAGAGCATTCCCCGTTATAGATCCGATAGAACACACTGAGTGAGCCAACGTCTCTCCGCTGGCTCAGTGGCTCCAAAGGATCGGTAAGTTTGTGATCGTTGACGATTCTAACGGCTCTTCGCTGTAAGGAGTCAAAGCGAAGCAGCTGGTATTTGGGTGCACCGTTCCAAAGATATGAGCAATATTCCATGTGCGGCCGGACTTGTGCTTTATAAAGCAATAGCCGCTGGTTTGAGGTGAAATATTGCTTGGAACGGTTCAGCACTCCAAGTTTTTTTGAGGTCAATACAGCTTTATAGCGGAATAATTAATTATTTAAATTAATTATTTCATAAATAAATGAATAAATAAATAAATAATTATTTACTTGCCCGGATATTTTACCTATTGATTATATCGTAAGTACTCGCTAACTGACATAATGTTATGTTCTTCAGTCAAACATTTACTTGCTGCTTACTGCTACTAAAAATATTGTCATTTATGTTTCAAACTAAATACTTAAGGGCTGTCTTGGTGCGTGAAGACATCGTACCAAAAAAGAATCGGTTCCCGAGGCCGTTTTGACCTATCTTGAATAATCCTTAAAATGGACCGTCCGATTTACCTAAGACAATGAAGCTTTGTTCTGTGAAGGTAATAAGGCGCCCTCCGGGAATAACCTAATTTTGAAAAGCGTACAATCTACTGAATATTGTGTTAATTTGCTAAATTAAACATATTTTACTGGTGTTATAACGTGGCTTTCATTTTGCGTCTGAGTTAAGTAACTTTGCTTTTATGACTTCAAGTTATACCTATCTGCCTTAATAATTTATTTCAAGTCTCGATCCTGCTTCGTTGCTTCTCGTAAAACGTTATTATACCAAAAGATTCCCTGAAATCTCAGTTTTTATATACATTTCTTTTAAATGTTTTTTTTTATTTCACATATTTGCTAAATTAACAACATCTAATGACATAAACTAGGTACTAAATCTATAACAAAAAATAGCCTTTTTCGCATTTTTAAAAGTAAACCTGTACATAGATGAATTACGTGCTAGATGTTTCTTTATTCTTTGTTCTTTATTGTATGCAGAAAACATAATACAAAGCAGTGACAATGTAATACATATACAAAGGCGACTCCACCCTTAGAAGAGTACCTACTCTTCCAGCGAACCTTTGAGGCTAGAGTTTTTTTTTTTTGGGAATATTAAAACGATAATCAACATGCAAAAGAGGTCCTCACCTCACTGACTGAATGATTTGTGTTATCTGCGAAAAATCGTATTAAGAGGCATTATTAAAACCAATACAAAGTGTATCAATTTTTTTTTATAAATTGATATTAATCTATATAATATATATAATTAATGTATGTGTATATAATAATTCATAATTAAGTAAATTATACATTATATTATTATATACACATATTAAGTATATAATTAACACTAAAACCCAATTTATAAAAAAATATACATAAAGAAAATATAAAAACCAATTGAGTATCTAAAAACCGTTTACACAGATCTATGAATAGCTCAACTGATCCGATCCCCTGCCAGGTTGAATTGTAACCATTATGCGATTTTGTTCATTTCAGAAGCGGGCGAGGACGAAGACACTGCTCCGTTCAGAAACGTTGTTAAATTCTATTCGGATGCTGGAGCACTTATTTACACAGTGCCTATACCGTTCAATCAAGTGAGTGTATTATTTTATTTTCTCGTACCAGCGATTATTAGGGCCGCTGGGGTTAGATACGCAATAAAGCCTATAAATAGGTCACTAAAGTCATTGTAGTAACCCTGCCTTCTATGCTGTAGGTCTTGGGTTCGATTCCCAACCAGGACAAACATTTGCATGACGAATGTAGATGTTTGTTCTGTCTCTGCGTGTCAATATGTATTATATGTGTGTATTTACAAAAAAAAGTATATTACTATTATATCAGTTGTCTGGTTCCCATGATACAAACGAATCGTTTGTGTTTAGCTTACTTTGGGACTAGATGGCACTGTGTTAAATGTTTAGCAATATTATTATTTTTTATTTAGGCTAAACATTTTCACACATAAATTTTAAACATTCATGTCTATAAATTTCAAAGCATTAACAGTAAACAGTTTTATATATTTTATGTATGTTCATCTTATTATTATTTCTTCATATAAATGCGTCGCCTCATCGCAGGCCAGTGCTGAAAATCAGCGCTGTAACATGTTGCAGCACACGCTGAGCTCGGGCTTTTTATACAAATATATGTACGCGACAACGATCATCATTCGTATGTCTGTCTTTTTTATTTTTTATATTGGTGTACATTTTGTATAAATAAATTTATTTTTTCTTTCTTTCTTTCTAAACAATCAAATGAGTTGAGCTCACTGTCAAGTGACGAAGCATAGGTGGGTACGATACACCAGCGTGTTATGTTGTGTGCAGGCCCGCGTGACGGCGCTCACGTGGGGTCACGCGGCGCGGCGCGTGTTCGTGGGCGTGGGCGGGGCGGTGTGCACCGCGCGCGTGTGGCGGGCGGTCGCGCCGCTGCAACTGCTGGCGCGGGTGCGAGCCGCCCAGGCGCTGCTGCACCCGCGCCTCGCCGCGCGCCTCCCGCTACCGCCCCGCCTCCAGCCCGCGCTCGCCAACCTGTTCGCGCACACCATACGAGTGAGCGCACCCCCACTATACACACCTCACTCACACACACTCAGCACAAACAGTACAAGATAAAGCAAAACAATATAAACACATTAAAAAAAAAAATGTGAGCCGTCACGGGACGCCTGGCAGATGTGAAACATCGACATTATTTTGTAAGAAACTAAGTACCCCATCACTAATAATGTTTATGATTTGTCGTAACCCTGAACGGACCAATCAGCGCTCATGCCGTGGCGACGCGTCGCCAAGCCAGAAATCGGTTTTACGTGCGGCTATAGATGTTTCACATCAAAATGATTCCGTATGCGCCCTGTGCTGAAAAAGGGGATGGTTCAGCATATGCTAAGAATACTCAGCGCTGATTTTCAGACACCCTGTATTTTAATAACACTTATAAAATAACATGCTTTTAAGTTAGCTGTTAAGCCATGAATGACAAAAACTATTGAACCGATTTTGATGAAACTTGCACTATTCCCTAAGTTGAGTAATACCTACTTCCACAAAAAAAAGAATTATTTAAATCGAACTTGTAGTTCCGGAGGTATGCGAGGACAAACATACAAAGATACATACATTACACTTTTGAAATTTGGCACACTTGTTTAGAAGCTGATATAGACCAACATATTTTATACGAAAACTGGGCAGTTCTGGAAATATTACATACATACGGGTCGAATTGATAACCTCCTTTTTTTTAAGTCGATAAAAATGACTGTCCGCAGTGTAATGTCCCCGAGACGAGCGAGCTCCGTCGGTTCGTCTCCCGGCCGCCCCCCGCGGGCGGTCGCCTGCACTGCACCATGATCCGGCACGGAGACGACGAGGCCGGCTGCTACACGCTGTACTTGGAACACCTCGGCGGGCTGGTGCCGCTGCTGAAGGGGCGGAGGACTAGCAAGATCCGCCCCGAGTTCGTCATTTTCGACCCGCAGGCTGACGGTTAGTTAGTGCACTGCACACGGTCTGGCCTGCATTGACCGTTTGCAAATATCTCGAGGTCTTATTACATCCTGTTTACGTTGTTTGGTGGTGTATCTAGACTACGCCGAAGTAAACTTTTTATTTATTAATTTATTACACAATAAAAATACATATTAAATTAAAATAAGATCTAAAAACCTAAACTTAACTTATTTATTATGTGAAGAGATTCCTCATCAATTTAAATAAATACATAATTGCATTACCAAAGGAATAATTTTACCAAGTTGTGAATGGCGAAGAGGTTTTGCAGCTTACTCTGTAGTTGTAAACATTCGCTACCAGAACTGTATCTCAAAAGACGAGTAAATAAGAAAGTGATAATTTCATGACGTAGCGTTGACTTCGAAAATATTATTCGTAACAGTTTGAAAATATTGGTATTATCTTCTACAGAAAAAGCCCCATTCTTAAATGGCAACACTAGTTCAAGCACCAACGGCAAAGACAGCAGCGGAGCCGCGTCGTCGAGCAGCGCGGGGAGTTCCCGGGGCAGCGTGAAGGGGAACTCCCCTAGAGACTCCCCCCGCACCCCTCGCTTCACCCGTCGAGCTCCCCCTGACCTGCTGACGTCTTCGTCCGATACCGAGAGGGAAGAAGGTGAGTCATGGTCTGATGTGGCTCTGCTCAACGACACACAACACATCTTGTAATATCTTATTTCAGTATTTTATGTAGTCATAAATGTAACATAGATCTAATTACTCATATTGTTACAAGGATCGTGCTCGCGAAAAAAAAGGAAAGGTCCTTTTGGGGGTTTGTTGTCTGTTCTCCCCATGGAAATGTCGGATAGGGTTTGGACAGGCGTCAAACTTAGCGATAAGTACACGTGACACGTTTCCAAGCCATTTCTTTATGAATTTTATGGAAATAAAGTTTTTGACTTTACTTTGACTTCATTTTGACATAACATAGATGGGGAGTTGCGTGTTCTCACTTAGTCAGAAAATAAGACCCAGTGAGCTATTCTTCCAGCTACTTGCGGCTCGCCGAGGATGCAGCGCAGGCGCAAGGCCAGAGAGAGACGGAAAGCGCGGCAAGCTGAGAGGGAAGACACCTGCGAGGGACATCCTATTGATTCCCTACCCGAGGTAGGTACATATAGTTACAGATTAATTGAATTATTTATAGGTTGGCTAATTTTAAATTAAATAATTATATTTCTGCTTCAGGACGTCAGACTGGTCGAAGTAACATCCAACATTTGGGGTACGAAGTTCAAAATGCACGGGCTCGCCAAAAACGTTCCCGCGAACCTCGGCCAAGTGACCTACAAGACTTCCCTGCTTCACCTGCAACCGCGACAGATGACGCTCGTCATCACAGAACTACGCGACGACTTCCCCGTAGGGCCCGACCCCACATTCAACCCGAACATATTCTCCGAAGACGAGGAGGACGTCTTCCATTCCGGGGAATCGGCGACCGAGTCGCCCTCCCACGTGCCCGTCGACAGAATGAAGAGGAAACTGACGCTCGTGGACCGGCCGACGCCCCTCCCCGGCGCCTCCCAGAGCGAAACCCACACGGCCGGGTGCATCGCCGCGTCGCTCGCCCGCGCCGAGTCCTACGACGAATTCCCGTACCTCGACACGGGAGAGTCCAATCCCGCCGATCCCGTTTACGCCCCCCGGGCGGCGCCTTCGGTCCCCGGGCGGCACGCCATCTCTCCCCTGCGTTGCGAGGCGTCGGTCCCCACGCTGCAGTCTCCCAAAAACGCAGTCGCACCCACGGACATAATCTTCGAGCGGCCGTCCCCGCAGGCGGTCGCGTGCGGCGGCCGCGGCGACTTCTGCGGCCGCGCCGACTACTCCGTCCGGGCCGACTCGCTCGCCCTCAAAAACTTGGTGGACCAGTCGGCGTACGTGAAGAAGGTGGACGCGCCGACGCCCGACTCGAGCTGCCTGTCCAAGTTGAGGAAGAACATCTGCGGCCGCGACTCGTACGACGTGAACGCGCGCATTCTGAAGTCTCTATGCGCGCGCGCGGGGGGCGAGGCCGGGAAGGAGGAGCTGCGGTACATAGACGAGGAGGGGTCGCCGCCGGCGCGCGTCCAGCGGACGACCACCGTGGTGCCGATCAGCCCCGTGTGCGCGGCGCCCGCTATGGACACCATGACGCGGAGCTGCAGCGTCGGATACTTGGATCTGGTGGACCCGAGAAACGCGCAGGTGACGGTGGCGGCGCTGCGCGGGGAGCCTCCCAGGCGGCTGGTGCTGGTGAACCCGCGGCGTCAGCGCCGGCGGCGGCCGCCGCGTACGCCGCCCTCCCCGCCGGCTGCGCGCGTGCCCCCCCTCCGCCGCTGCGGCAAGTCCCGCTCCCTGGATTCGAGCGACATGCCTCTGGCCGCGTCGGCGGTGGAGACCGCCAGGAAGAAAAAGATCGGGAAAGCGAAAGTCTCGACGGAGGGGAGCGAGAGCGATACGCCGCGCGTCGCGTGCTCCTCGTGCCGTTCGAGCGCGCCGGTGGGGGGGGCCCCGGGGGGCGCGGCGCTTGCGTGCGGCTCGTGCGCCCCCGCCCCGGCCCCCGCGACGCCGCCCGCACCCTCCCCGCGCCTCGCCACCGACAGCGACTCCGACTACAGCAAGTATTATAGTTAGTAGAGCTAGATGCTTCTCACTTACTGCGCCCTCTTCGATCACTGCGGTGATTATGATACGAACTCTATAAGCTTTGGTTGGTCAAATATCCCTTCCGTTCTGGAATTTCAACGTTTGCAGCACGTGACGTGTGTGGCGTTAAAAACAATTACAGACCAAATTGTAGGTAGAGTAATTTCTGCTTCTGCCCTTGCCTGTTCACTGCACTGAGCTTCTAGAGCCAGGTCTAAGTGCTATGTAGATAATAACGTTTACTCGGACCACATCGAAAATATATATAGATATTTATACCACCAAAAACTGGTTTTCTGTTTGCGGCGTTAATTTGAAAAATTGTGCGTTTACCTAACTAAGGATTCAAGTATAGATTACTTACTACTACTAATAGAAAATTTTCGTAGAATTTTTGTTTTACTATTTTCGCTGTGGTTTGTCTAACAAGAAGGTTAGCTGGGACTTCAATTAGGGTTTTGAGATGAAGCCCCGCGTGAACCGTGGCCGACTGACAACAGCGGAAACTGAAACAGATATTGATATAGGTACCTATTGATCGATATGCGGAATCGATATAATGGTCGTTAGGTCCAAAAAAGAGCAAAGATCGACTTCATTAGTTTATAAGCTGATAATTGAGGACATACTCCATACCAAGATTTTAGTAGTGATAGAAAAAAAAAAAAAACTTCATGCAAAAGCATTGTGAATGAGGGCTGTTTGACAGGTTCTCTGGAGCAACTGGCGCTGCGACTGCTGGCATCCCGCGCGACCCGGCGGGGGCGCGAGCGCGAGACCAGCTCGGCGCCCGCGTCGCCCCGCGCGGCGCGCTCCCGCCCCGGCTCGCCCGCCCCGCCCGCGCCGCACACGCCCAAGAAGCGCACCACACCCCGCACCGCCTCGCCCATACGGTACAGTACCATCCACTTCAATTGTCAACATTTGTCGAACATTGCAGCTACACTGCTGCAAACCTCGCAAAAACTACTACAGCTCTCATTTGACTACCAATAAGACCAGCATTCTGATTCCATTCCTCTACAGACAACTGCTCAACTCCCCGCTGCTGAATCGTAGAAGAAACAAGAAGCCGTCGGAGAGTTCAGACGACGAGTACTCCGCGGGCGGCTACAGCGAGGTCAACGGGAAGAACTACCGCGATCTGGAGACCTTCCAGAAGGCACAGCTTAGGAATAAGGTGAGAGAGACTAATACCGTTGTTGGTCTTCTACATTGACAGGAGGCTGTTCATAAAAGGGAAGTCAACAAGACAGTAGATACCTAATACAGAGAGATTTGTTTTTCTGTAATTTTAAGAGTTCGTTGATAAAAAGTCTCTAAGATCCTATAACGGACCAATGTTTGTGTTGTAAAATAATACTTATGATTTCGAGTGCCCAACAGTTTGAATGTGTTGCTTCCCAATCGCACGAGTGCTTCAAGAAGCACAGCATTGAATCAAGACAATAGTTACTTCGTTTTTAGAAACCTAACTCATCTAGTCCTATATCTTATTCTTGTATTGTATCTACCAATCTAGATAATTGCGATTGGATTGAAAGACGAAATTATTTAATTAGCCTTTTAAAGAAATGAATGAACAAAAGATTTTTTCTGAAGAGCCCCTTGATTTCGTAGCTTCGGTCATGTTGCAGTTACAACAATGCGCATAATTTCGCTTAGGCCGCCGCGCAATCTCACTGAATTATTTGAAATTGAAAATAATTTTGTGCAGCAGGAAAAGGGTTGCAGAGTGAGCGCCCTGAACCCTAAGGTATTACGGCATGAAAGGCCAAAGCGGCAGCCATTGTATAAGCTTTTTATACCAGAGATACATAGAAACGGTTCAATTACAGCACGGTACTGTTTCCAGTGAGCACTATTTCCAATCGCAAATGCTTTAAGCCTCGTCGTTGCACAAGCGGAGCGTTGAGCGTGTAGTATAGCGGCGGCTGGGCAACGCTCCGCCAACGCCTCTATCTTACACTAACGTAGGCTTGGTTCCTGCTCCTACACACTTTAAACTGGCAGTGATTGCATTTCTGTAGTGTAATTTAATATAGCAATATAATATTTTAGTCTGAAGTCAAAATATTATATTGCTCATTCTTCTTTAATATAGGGCTGCATAATGATATTTTAAAACTTCAGATAATGGTACACAAAATTAGGGACTCAAATGGTGGTCCCCCAGACCACACGGACCCCCGATTTTAGATACAAAGACAGTTGTTTAGAAGCTACACATCTAACAAGAAAAACTGGAAAATATGCCCTAGCTGTAACTGCTCACCCGATGAAGACTCATTTTTTTTATAATATCGTGTCGGTTATGGCATTGATAACTCATGACTACGCCATCACAAAAGTTATATTAAATTATTCATAGCTTTCTGTACTGGCTACCACGCAGATTACAAGTCGTTCCTTCTTGTTATATAAATATTGAAATATAAATTGAATATAATTATAAATAATGGCTAAAATCTAGAGCTTGTCTTATACCATCAGCGCTCACATGACAAATAAAGTCTCACAACCCACATGCACGCTTTTCTGGTATCCAAATTCTTCATACACTTCGAGATGATGTTATTTACTTACCTTTACGCATTTATAATGAAAAACTATTTATATATAAAGAAATATTAATAGTTTTGAGCTCGCGTCTTCCATTTTTATATAAGTAGTCATTTTGTCGGTATACCACTTCTTGCAAATTCTTGTAGGCGTGTGCAATATTTTGTAACAAACAAATTCATAAATTGATATCGCTTGAGCTTCACCTAGGCTCACTAGGCTGGCACTAGGCTGACTACAATTTCACATCAGTAAATTTATAGGCTGTTAGATGGCTTAGGCCTCGCATACCTCACTCTACGTAGCCAGATAGCGACCGCCACCGCTCGACGCTCCGCTTGTGCAAAGACGAGGCTTTATGGCAAAACATGCTGTAGTACTTTACCGCACGAATTTTGAGCACATAAAAATGTCAAGAGCATCAATTCTCACTCATAACCAAAGGGCGATATATTTAGTACATCTTAATTAATAACTTTCTGATGTGATTGAAAACTAAAAAGACATTATTGATGCTTTTTCAATAGTATTATATGAAATATCACTAAGTGTAAGTGGGCGTTGGACTTCACTAACGAGTCGCTCTTGACCATTATACAATTAACGATTGAAATATTTGAACGAATGAAAGAATGAAACCATGTTTCACACCATGATCATAATTGCAAAAATCGTGCTCAGTATTCGTGCAATCCTGGTGCTTGTTGAGCAAAAATATGAGAGTACCCTCCACTTGCAAGTTGATCCGTGCCGGCGGCGGAGCGGCGAGCACGGCCGTGGCGCCTGCGCCCGCGGGGACAGGAGCGGGGGCGGAGGCCCGCGCGCGCCGCCAGCTCGTGATGCACAACAAGGCGCCGATGTGGAACGAGAACAGCCAGGTGTACCAGCTCGACTTCGGCGGCAGGGTCACGCAGGAGTCCGCCAAGAACTTCCAGATCGAATACCACGGGAAACAGGTACGGGTTATAGAAGATCGTAAAGAGGTTGTACGGATTATAGAAGATCGTAAAGAGGTCGTACGACCGTCATCATCACACTAATACTTGCGGGGATAGTCAAAGTCAAAGTCAAAATTTTTATTTCCTTAGAATTCATTAAGAAATGGCTTGGAAACGTCAATAATACCTATTCAAAACATAAGGTCACGCGTACTTATCGCTAAGTTTGACGCCTGTTCAAACCCTTTGCGACCCTCCATGGGGAGAACAGCAAGAAACAGCAAGAAAATGGAGGGCTTCCTTTTTTTTTTAGGATAGAAAGTAGCGATATAATGAACTGCCCTTAATCACCGATTACTTAGGAGTTACTTGCAGTCTTCGAGCGAGAATGTCTTCGTCTTTTTGATGTGAAACATCTATAGCCGCACTTAAAACCGATTTCTGGCTTGGCGACGCGTCGCCACGGCATGAGCGCTGATTGGTCCGTTCAAGGTTACGACAAATCATAAACATTATTAGTGATGGGGTACTTAGTTTCTTACAAAATAATGACGATGTTTCACATCTGCCAGGCGTCCCGTGACGGCTCACATTTTTTTTTGAGTTACGGGCGTACAACAACGAGCAAGCGAACTAAGAAACATTGTGAAATTAGGTTGATTTGAATGTTATTAACTATCCCACGTGTAACTGTGCCTTGTTAACAGTGGATTAATTTATTTAACAATTAATTAACTAAGTTAAATATTATAATGAGTTGATTTCATCTATTTAAATGACAACTTGGTTGGCAGGTGATGCAGTTCGGTCGCATCGACGGCAACGCGTACACTCTTGACTTCCAGTACCCGTTCTCAGCGCTGCAGGCGTTCGCGGTCGCGCTCGCCAACGTCACGCAGCGGCTCAAATGAGCGCCGGCCGCGCGCCTCCGCCCCCCGCGCACAACCACCCTGCGGTTTCTGTGACCCCCCGGCCCCCGCGCGGCACCACCCTGCGCTACCTGTGACACCCCCCCCCCGCCCCCGTCCCCCGCGCGACACTACCCAGCGGTTCCTGTGACCCTCCGCGCGACACCACCCAGCGGTTCCTGTGACCCTCCGCGCGACACCACCCTGCGGTTCCTGTGACCCTCCGCACGACACCACCCTGCGGTTCCTGTGACCCTCCGCGCGACACCACCCAGCGGTTCCTGTGACCCTCCGCGCGACACCACCCAGCGGTTCCTGTGACTCTCCGCGCGACACCACCCAGCGGTTCCTGTGACCCTCCGCGCGACACCACCCTGCGGTTCCTGTGACACCCCCCCGCGCGACTCCACCCTGCGGTTCCTGTGACTAAAATTTGCTAGAGACGTGTTGTTTTTAAAAGGGGCCTGCTTTGGAGTGTCAAAGCATGTGTTACAATTACCTAATACCATTTAAAAATACTTGGATTGAAACTGTCAGAGAAATAGACTCAAGTTTTAGCAACAATGGATACAAATAAATAAAATTGAAGTGTCTGTTTGTAATGTCAAAATAACAGCTTTTTACTAAATGCATATGAAAGTTTATACAGTACTTCTAGAGAAGAAAACATATTTAAAATTGTTGTCTGTCTGTCTGATACTGGTCCGATTTTGACGGGACTTTCACTGGTAGATAGCCGATGTTATAAGGAGTAACTTAAGCTACTTTTATTGAGGCTTAATTCACAAATTGATAAAAATTACTTAACCACTTAGCTACTCTTTAAGTCACGAACTGAATTCAACACGGGCGAAGCCGCGGGCACAGATAGTCAGAAATAAAATGCATACAACTGAGATGAGATGGATAACAGCTGCGTTTCCATCACGTTTCTAGCCTAACTGCAGAAGCCTTTGACACATCAGACAATACTTAAGTATTAGGTACTTAAACACCACCACTAAATAGACTTTGCAGGTAATAGACGCGAATATTTTAATATAATATTAATATGTATTTTGTGTTATATGTATGTATGTATTTACAAAAAGTATATGTAGTCTATCAGTTGTCTAGTTCCCATAGTACAAGCTATGCTTAGTTTGGGGGTAGACGATGTGTGAAATGTCTACCAATATTGACATAATTTTTCTTATAATTCTCAATTATCCTCCGTAAATCACTAGCCGGAGTAAAGCTTATAACAGCGTACGCATCGGCGAATTCCATCAAATATTTTTGCACAAGCTTAGATAGGTAGCTTTGTAAATTAAATTCAGTCCCAATGATTCTTTGCCATCACTTAGTTGTACTACTTAGTACGCCGTTTAACGAATATAACGATAATTTAGTACCAATTATATTTTCACAAAAGACATTGGATTACAAATTTTTGTATGGATCTAGGTATCTCTAGAAAGATCTAGGAATATTCCGATATGCCTAGATCTATGCGAGTGGCTATAAACGACTAAGGCCTATGTAAAGTTATTCGTCTTATATAAGGCCTTTTGATTGTACGTAGTTCGTCCTTATTTTTCTGTTTCTCTCAAAAGTGTGTTTATTATTCATTATGCACTTTCATATATAAGGGTTTATTATTATTTGCATCTGTCATTAATTGATGATACCTTCACTATCTAGTCTAAATGTATTTTTTTGGTAAATTTAATATACAATTGTGTGCTCTTTTTTGCACTACCCGAATAGAATCCTATTGTATTGTTGTGTGTTATTATTAAAAAAGCATATTGTCTCGTTGTAAAATATTATTATGTATTTGGTGTGTTAAAATAATTTAATGATATTAAACGTACGATATTGTTATCTTAACGAAATAATGAAAGTTATATTTCATAATCTTCCTTTGAAGATATTTAATGTCAGTGGTGTTTCTGTTGGTTCAGTTTGGTATGATACTCGCGCACCTAATATTACTTACATAAAAATAACAATAATGTGTTATAATTTCATTAATTAATTGCAGTATTGCCATATGAAATCATTTGAAAGTTACGCCCAAGCCAATTCTTAACTAGATAACTATATAAGACTATAATAATATTCAACATTGATAATATTGTACACTGGCAATACCAAAGCGGACCTTTATGTTGGTAACACTAAAAATAAGCTCCCAGAGCAAATGACAGGCAATGTTACACCAATCCTTTAATTAAATCAAATACATATCTATCGTTAATTATATAATTGCAATATTATAGTTATGAAACATAATTTTCACATAATTGTTTAAAGACTGCACACGTGTAAATATTTTGTGATTTTATCGTTTACCGTATATACTAATTAGATAGTTGTAAGATGTATGTTGAATGTTCAGTTATGTTTTGTTTGCGTGTTACAGTTTTTGTTATCATGAATGTGGCTTTTGTATGAATTTTAGATAGGAAAATGTGTACTGGTAGAACTGTTGAATTTCGAATAAACTATCTCTTATCTCTAACGGCTACGTAAGGTCTGGGATAGTTTGATCAAATTGTTTTAGTTAAGTCTGTCATACTCTAAATAAAGACGACAAAGCATATTTGTTATATTTTCGTGGTATTTCTAGAATTAAGTGCCCACATATTAACTGCCAAAGTATTCTGATCACATCAAAATCACAATGAACGGCTGCCACTAGTTTAGTTTTTTAAAAAATATTATTTTATTTAAAAAATAACTTGCTGTTTGTAGAGATCAGTGCAGTTGTTAGTATAGTGGTACTGACCCCATTTCAATCCGGAGGTCGCCGGTTTAAACCCCGAAGTACACCTATGAGTATTTCGATTCAAAGATTTATGTGCACAATACCACGTTCTCATAATGGTGAAGGAAAACATCGTGAGGAAACCGACATGTCCTAGAATTAAAAATTCGAAGACATGTGTCCAGTGCACGAAAGGAGCCTCTTTGAGGCGCACTTAAAATCCTTTTACCACACTGGTTCGAGAGAACCAGTGACTCGAATAGAATAGAATAATGCAGTTGTAAACCGTGTGAAACTTAGTGATTTTGAAGGAAGATGTGCAATGTACAATCACTGTCAGAACGAAGTGCAATATGTAAGTTAGATGCTTTCCCATTCAAACATATCCATAATAAATGAACGTAAATAAGACTCCATTTACACTTAAAGTCATGTTTCTTTGAATTACTTATCGCCGGTTGTAAATACATGTTTTAGTGAGATAAGTAAATAAAAATATTCTCCAAGAACAAGGGTTTAATATATTAAACTTCACAGTTAAAACGTGTATTGACATAATTTATTCAACAATAACTTAATCGCAATAATTGTATTGTCGTATAAAAAACGCGTAAATTATTCATATGCACTAAAAGTCTTTCAATTTGTACCAGTTATACACTTTGACGTTACATTTACTCGATCATTCTGATTCACATTTGACAAAAAAAGTCCTTTGACAATATTGTTATAAGGACTAATCACAGGTAGAAATAACAGAAATACTCTTACATACGACTTTAGTAACGTAATTATTGCAAATGTCTTACCTATCTAATAACTGGCTACAATTTCGAAGACGGGCCTTGTTGATCCCGTCCGTAGGTGATAACCCTTTGAATCCCTACACGTATCCCCCGGGTGGTGCCAAAGGAGCAACTCAAAGTAGCAGAACTTGTGGTAAGTTCGCCCGGAGAAGTACCACCACACCTGGTAATCTGCCGCCAAGCAGTGATGCACTCGTGTTGCTGTGTTCCGGTGGAAGGAAGTGGGTGCCGGTGAAATTGCAGCCGCATGAACATGCGTAACATCCCCGTCTCAGGGTGATGGACTTGAATCATCGCGTACTATGGTGGAGAGGACTTGAGGCGTATTGCTGTTGTCTATGGGTGGCGGTTGCCACTTAACATCAGGTGGGCCGTCAGCTCGTTCCGTCACTATTTCACACTAAAATAAACACCATACCAGTAACACAAGTAGCTGAACCACGCATCTTGAAAAATATAACTGACTGTACATCTGTATTCATTTTTGTGATAAACAACGGAACAAGCAGATGTCTCACCTGGTGTTGTGTTAACCCTGACCATAACAAGCAATACGACTTGGGTCCTCCCCCACAAGACCCCAGTCGCATCGTATGCGCCCGTAACTCTGAGACGTGAAGGTGGGATGTCTCATGTGCCTGTCATTTCACCGGCAACCACGCTTTTCAAACCGGAAATAGTCACACGAATGCATTAGTGCTAGGCGACAGAAATGGGTATGGTATCGAATCAGACTGAAGTGTCCACACCCTTCCACCAACATGTGAACGAAAAAAAATAGTATTAGCTCCAGCGCTCAAGATATTTGAAATTAGCTGGTCTTTGGTCTTTACCAGTACATACGGAGCCAGGAAAGAGTCTGTGTCATTGTCAAATTCAAGACACAGTCTTTAATATATAACCACTTTACAGAATTGTTTGCAATTTCATGTTTCATTTCGTTTCATTGTATAAAATCCATTCATGAGAGCTATAAATCAGAGGTAGTATAGTAGTGATAGTATTATAGACTGTACTCGTATGTGATCAAAGCGCAATGAAGTGTAAAGTATAGAACCGGTAGATGAGTAGAGTAGTGCTAGCGCGGGGCACACGGCGCGGGGGCACGGGGGCGCGGGGGCACGGGGGCGCGGGGGCACGGGGGCGCAGCGCTAGTCGCTGTCGCTGCTCTGCCCCGGCACATAGTCCTCATCCTCCTCGTCAGAGATGTCCAGGTCGTCTAGATCTTGGAACAGGGATTCGTCCACTTTCACTGCGTCACCTGCAAATGTATTAATACAAAATAATAACAAAATTAACAATGTCAGGATTGTAGCAGGTGGAAAACAATGATCTCTGCCTACCCCTCCGGATAATAGGCGTGATTTTATGTATGTATGTAATGTATGTATCAACATTACATATATATATAACAACATTAAGAATCAGTTTTCATATATATGCAGAATGCCAATTTTTCAAACACAATCTATGGGAAAGTACAATGATGACTGAAGACATTGGAAGTGTATTGGTGCGACTACTTCGATACTGGAGTTAGATTCGTCACAGTAAAAAGGTTGAATAGTCAGCAAAAACGCTGGAAAATTATTATCACAGCACCTAGCAAGAAAGGAGCCCCTCTAAAGCAAGTTTAATCCTTTCACCACACTGGTCTTAGAGAGCTATGTAAAATGATTAGTAGTAGTGATAGCACTCACCATCATCAAGGAATTTAAGATCAGATTCATTAAGCGTAATATCCCTAAGGAACAATTCCTTGCCCGTTAGCTTGTTCTTATCCTTGGACTCTCGTTCACGTTTTGCTGGAATGCCCATGTCGTCTTCAAACTCCTTTCTCCAAGCTAGGAAGGATTCTACTGTGACCCTGGTGCCTTCAAATCGTTTCTGGAAATTAGATCAGAATTTGATATGAAGTGATTGAATAAGTGACTCACCTGAAAATGCCACTTAGTTCACAATATTTACCTTCACCATTTTAGTGTGTTCAAAAATTATTCTCAGTCTGTCTATAAACATTTCTTGACGTGAATTTGGACCATGAAAATTAAATTTGTCACTGGCCATGAGTTTTAAATTACACGAAGAGGTTTGGAGCTCCTCAAAAATCAGTACAACAATGTCTTATCAAATTTCATAAATTTCATTTCACAGAGAAAATGACAGCAATCTGCTTGTAAACAAACAGATAGATTGATACACATTAATTATTATTATAATTATTTAAATATTAATTCAAATGTGTATCAATCTATTTGTTTGTTGTTTTATATTATTAATTTGTATCTTGACAGTGGTACTGCTGATAGTTATACTATAAATTAAAATGTCTTATTAAAAGGGATAGTAAAGTAGGTATCTGTCTGACCATTTGCTTACTTATGTGGTTAAAGTAACTTATTGTCACTCTATTCATTTCCTATATTATACAAAATTACCTGTTCCGCTTCTTCATCAGCCTTGATTTTGGCAAGTATTTTTTCTTCTCTCTCCTTTTTGATGTTGTCCCATTTTTCATTAAGCCACTCCTGTCCTGCCGACACTAATGTGAACACCATCACCATACCGAGATTCTCATTTCCCTGGAATTGAAATAGCACGCTAAAAAGTTACCATAAGAATAAAGGGAATTGTAAGACTGGCATGCAGTATATGTGAGATATTCAGTATAGTGATAGGACAAAACTGTTTTAATATATCTTTGATCATGCTTCACATAATGGTTAATAAATAAACTATGTCATAGTTAAATTCAACAAGTGTAATTAAATTATTAAAAGAGTTATTACCTGTTCGGCCAAATGTCTGAGTAGTTCATCATTATCAACAATATCATCAAAATTTTCTTCATCCTCTATTTCTATGCCTGGCAGTTCATCGGGATACTTTGCTGTGTATGTGAAGACTAGCTGACATGCCAGACCCTCTCCATCATCAAAGCCTTCAGATTTTATCGGTATACTGAACTTGTGGAAGGGTTTGGTCTCTAAAACTGTTTTCTTTTTTTGTTATAAATGGTTTGATTAATACAGACACCGGTAGCATGGATAAACAACAGCCAACAACTATCTGAGAATCCGCCCGTACAATTAAAGACCAAACTTTATGCTCATACGCACAAACTACCCGGCCGAGAAGGAACTGAACCGAACTTTTCAATACGATTCAAGGAAAATACCAAGTTGCTTCGGAGCCTCTAATTTGTAAGATATGATGGGTTTGTTCATTGGACTGATGGTAAATATACCATGCTCATGCATGGAGATCAAGGGCCCTGGAAAAAAGTGCCTACCTTGCATATCTCCATAGTAAATGGAGTCCAATGCTTCTAATTCACTGCTCTGTTCGTACGAGTAATCCATGTCAAAGTATCTTGTAAATATAAAAAATTACACGCTTTTCAATGAATTTTTATAGGTATGAAGCGGCTGACAGGCTCGACTCAAACGGCACCGCTAATGACAGTGACAGTGACACTCTGTTTATCGAAACTGACAATCCATTACTGAATGGTCGAAACGACACGACGATTCTGTTCTATCGACGTTTAACGAACAGACGTTCCATTGAACATCGGTATTATCAAGCTACAATATTTATATTATATGTATCTATTAATTCGCTTTGGTGACCAGGGTTGGAAGTTTCGGTCTATAGGGACACACAGATCACTGTGCAATAAAATTAAAATGCAGTTTTATCATTCCGCAAGCGAAATCCGATCGAATCGGATGAACAGACTTGAAAAAAAAAACAAGTTAATTCATTTGATATTGATATTAGTTTTTGGGGGCTGTGTTTGTCAAATATATTACACTATTCTATTCTATTCGACTCACTGGTTCTCTCCAGTGTGGTGAAAGTATTTTAAATGCGCCTCAAAGAGGCTCCTTTCATGCACTATAACATACGGACATTGGCAGATTGGTGGGCTCTAACAGCCTCTCCATGACACTGGAAGTTAAAAGTATCGAGTAGGTTACTAAATACTATGTTATATTTTTCATTCTCTTTAAGTTAGCTAGTCAATTCATAATTGGCCGGTGGTATTATAAAAAAAAGCCCCAAAGTAAACTAAACATAGCTTGTATCATGTACAATTATTTACTTACTTACTTTATGAAATTTTACTCATCTGTCGTGATTGTCTTGCACAAAACATAATAAGAAACGTAAAAAAGCAACACGTTCGTGGTAGACGATGTATCGATGTTTATGAACGATACATCGTCGATACATAATATGTAACATCTGCATCCCTATCGGAGAATGGAAACCTAAAAAAGCCAAACTAAACAAATAGAAATTTATAAATTTAGCTGTATAGGTTTCCTGGATTATTGTGATGAGAATATAAGAAAATGGATTCCCCAGACGCTATAATTACGCCATCCAGCGAAGAGTCCCCACTATCGGTTATTGAGATAGCTCCCTCGATGTGAGTATAAGTATTGATAAATAACATATTTTATCTAGTAACGAACTTCTCAAGTTTCTTATGATATATTTCAGCAATACTAAAGAATCGTCACCTACAAAAGAAGAATATGAAGCATTGCAAGATGAAGTCATATCCAACTTTCATAAACCCATCTTGCCTAATGTGAATGTTCCCGAAAAAATTATTATTTGCTTGGATGTTTGCTGTGACAACAATAGCTCACTGTATCACTTGGGAGATGCAACTACTTACACTCCGATGAATATGATGAAAAGAGTTCTCGACTTCTTTTTATATTCAAAGTATGCGATCAACAAGTATACTGAGTTTGCATTACTCATACTAAAGGAAAGTGAACCTTTCTGGGTTCAAAACCTGACCAACAACATACGGGATGTTGTGAATGCCGTTGACTATCTGAATGCCGAAGAGTGCACATCAGAAAACTTCGATTTCAAGAATGTATTTCAAATGGTGAAGCAAAGAATTGAAATACCTGAGTATAAAGAAGGAGAGTGCATTGTACCTCCCCCATACATTGTTAGAATGTTAGTACTGTATGGCAGATCTAACTGTGTTCCATTGATAAAAAATGAGGACCTTACGTTCTTCAAAAAACAAAAATATTTTTTTATTGACATCCTGCTATCGCACGAGGAAGATTGCAGTGCATATAAATGTGAATCAATTTATGATACTCTCCAGGATCTGGACGATGGCTATTCTTATGTGTTTGAAGTCTCACTGAATGCAGCTAAGATTCATGACTGTATTGCCAAACTACTAGCACATCCTTTACAAAGACCACTTCAGAAAAATACAGACTATTCTTTTGTATGAATGTTGTGTCTTGATATTAGTACCCGGTTCGAGTTACCCATTCGTTTTGAACTGTACTTTATTTTTTTTAAACGGTAACTCGCATCAGTCTTAGCAGAACGGCTAGCTATTTTACAACCAGCCACATAGTAGAACACAAGCTATTTATCAATGTCTCTTGACTTAATTTAGCTTGATTACATTCTGGCTGAATGTGAATCTGCCAAATTAGAAAAAAGCGCCATTTTATTCAGCGTCGTCTATATTGTAAAATAGGAAATCTTTGCGGCAAGTTAGGCTTGTAAATTGTTATTTCTTAAATATAAACTACAGAATGTACTGTTGGTACTGGTCCGTGGGTAACAGAACACAGACAGGCGATGGAATAAACGTTTGATACTTCAGATTACTTACTTTTTAATAGATTTCACATATATAATCTATGTTTTGATTACTATGAACCCCATAGTACTAAGATATATGTCTCACCTGATTATATAAATAGATTTGATTCACTTTCACTGTATTTGTGCACCTGTGATTTATTCAGATTGTGTGATAATTGTAGTTTGATTGTGTTAACTGAACTGTGTTCTTATATTGGATTAAGTAAATAAAGAAACTGAGAAATTTTTGAAGTATTTATTTCAGCTCTTCAAGGGGTTATGACTGGTACAAAAAAACTAACACTATTATTACATTGTAGTTTCAAACGGGACATGTACTGTACTTATCTCAGATGGATTTGTAGTAAAATCGATTATCCCACGACAATATGGTAGAATGTCCATTACATTTCAGATATAAGCCTAAAATGTAGAATAATACCATGTTATAATTGAATAATTTATTATAGCACTAGTACTTGCTAAGGTTATGTTACCAACATTTGAAATATTGTATTAATTTACTGAAAAAAAATGACTACTCAATGTAAATAACAAAAATGATACTTCCTTCTATCATACTTCGGCACAGCCATTCTTAATTCCGTACTTACCGATAAAAGGTTTATTATTATAATACTTTAATTTAGTCCCTAAAACGATGTATACATTTCATGATGATTTTAAGATTGTTTATATGAGTTAAGTGCAATAATTTAGATTTGAGCAATACAAATAAATTAATTCACAGATCAAATTCAAACTCAAGCGGAGTCAAGGAGTTTATGTGCACACACACACATACTGTAATTAAGCAAAAATAAACAATATCTAAAAATACAGTTTGAAAAACTATTAGTAAATAAATGAGTAACAAGCCATAAAATATATTTACAACAATTTGAAATCATAACTGATGGACTATATGAAAAAATATACATCCAGGCGACTCAAATGACTTGAGTGAAATACTTAGAGCCACCCTGGGATAGCTTAAGACCATAGCAATGGGTTATTCTAAGCTGCATATCCGTGCCATTTCCTAGTCCTGCCGGAGTTACAGCAAACGGTTAACTAATCATCTTGCATGATTCTATAAAAGTATGCTCATATGATTATCTCCAGCACAATAAATAACACACCATAATACAGCTCGCATTTTTTTATAATACTGCCGTCCTAACTAGAAAGCAGTTAACCCTCAAAAGGTCAATTTTGAATTTTTAATAGGAATTGATACAGTTAAAAATTCTCTATCTTTATGTTTAAGAAACGTTTGTATATTATAATTAGTTCCACAGATAAAAAAAATATGGTAGGTCCTTAAGTGAAGGATTTAAAAGAATTAAAGATTTTTCTGAACATATCTCAAAAACAACAATTTGGGCTTAACGGCCTTTTGGTTAAAGGACGGCAGAATAGTGGGTTAACACTTTCTCTAGAAAGTTTGGGAGCTTTTTTTAAAAAATCAAGAAGCCTGGACAATGCAAAATTTCAGTCGTTTTCAATGTCATGATTAGGATAAATTGATTTGTCAATAAACATCTGCAAAACATATTTACATCTACAATAAAGTTTACACGTGAGATCCTAGGGATGTGATAAACTATCGATGCCTAAGATTTGACACGTGGTTATTTTACGAAAGAAAATAAATAACATCATGTATCAGTCTCAACAATTTAAAATCTATTTACATTTATGTAATAGATTCGGCTGTGGTCAAACAAAAATACAATGTGAAATACCAAATGTAAACAGTAAACGACTCAACAGCTAAATCTAGCCAAATCACTTCCACTATATTCGAATAATGATGATTGATATAGATAATGGAATGATGATTTTTCTATACAAACGTTAACCGATTCGTGGCCATTGCCCCGCAATTGAAAATTGTTATATTTACTTGGGATATAGACGAATATGGAATGTAGGTAATTCAGAGATATTATAGTATAATAGCGCCAGCGACAGGTCTGACGCGTCATTATCTATGGACCCTAGTGTTTATGAAAATGACGATAGCAACGAATCGGTTAACTAAGCCAATATTTGTGATTTAGAAGATAAATAAAATTAAAGCAAATAACAGTATAATTCAACTTCATATCTGACGCCGATTATATACAAAGTATTAAATATCATACAAGACTATACACACGCCTAAAATATTTTCAAAGCTAATGGACTTTTGGCAAAATATGCTAAACAAAATTAACCCACGGTTTCAACAAACGCACAACAGCCAATTTGATAAAACATGTTTCAGCATAGGACAGCAACAACACGAAGTCTTCGGTGAATATTTATCGAGTATTTTTACATTATATCGACGTCCGCAACACACAAATTCATTCGCATTCGATCCACACGCATCACACACGATGGGACGACAAAGTTAGCACTGCAATATGTAGACGACGAACGTCCTTAGATGTTTCGCAGGAAGACAAGACTAGATGAATATCAGTATTTTTTTATATAACTAACGTTTTTTTAACGTCCAATACACTGCCGCTTTTGCCCTCGGCCGCCGAGTCCGATTTCACACCGGCTAAGGAATGTATGTAGCTTGTTTATCAGTCTTTTGCGTAGAGAGGAGACTGGCCCAGTTAAGTGGAGCAAACTTAATTTTAATAACAAATAATTGTTATTTATATAACATACAGTATTAATCTCATATAAGCTACAAGTACCTGTAGATTCTAGGGATTAATAACACATTTCTATTTTGAGAGCTAAAAAGTTTCTATATAGCTTTCTTTTCTTTCTTTCTACTTCAACTAGAGGGCGTAGAAAATGAAGTGTATGAAGCTAATTTTTGGTGAAATAAACAGTATCTTCGATTTTATTTTATATAATCTATATCACGACCGTTTGAATGGACGCAACGACTGAATGGAGCGCAATAGAGGTTTGGCACAATGTAGAAATGAGCGCGATTATTAATTACGCTATAACAATTCCACTGGGAAAGCAAAACATAATTTCTTACGACCTGACGATTTAGTTCTGGAGTGGGGGGTAACTTATAAAGGACTTTGCATACGCCCGAGACAAGGTACAGGTCTTAAGCAAGCAGACTGTTAGAGGGACCAGGATAATCGTCGTATTTGCGATTTGATTATAGTTGGCAGATGCTTGAGAAAGAGTCGAGCGAGCCATCTCCAAAGTGGCAACACCGATACTATATATAATATATATAAAAAAGACAATTTCGCGATGTCGTCCACGGTATTGAAACATAAATCTTTTGCAGACTTCGTTTAATCGAGAAGGCTGGAAAGTTTAGGACTGAGTTCCATGGACAGCTTACAGGCGGAAAGGGCTAATAGGAGGAGGCCTTTTCCCGAAATGAGATAACGGGTTTTGTTAACTCGGGAAGGAGAAGCGTAAACGGCGGTCAGCTTACAAGAGCGGGTTTGGGGACTACTAGGAGCGAGTCCAGGACAGGGGGAGATAATACCAGTGGACGATACATTGAACTCTGGCGACGAATCCTGGCAACCTCAGTTATTTAGTAGTTTTGACTCCTACCATGCAGGATACACGAAAAGAGGGTACAACTTAGTTTCTCTTAACAGCTAACTACAGATTTGCCAAGATCCACCACCAGAACGTAAGGTGCGGAGTTTCTGGGCACGGTGTTATTTGGGGGGATCTTGTTTGGGCACAGAGTGTGGGCGGTGGGCGCTGGGTGGTGGGCGGTGGGTGGTGGGCGGTGGGCGGCGCGTCACTCTCTCGGCGTGCAGCAGCAGCGCAGCAGCGCGGCGCGTCAGGGCGGGGGCCGCGCGGGCAGCGCCGGCGCCGCCTCCTCCGCGCCTCCGCCGCTCCACCGCGCGCGCATCACGTACGCGTACGTGCGGTATCGCTTTATCTGCACACACACATTATTATATACATACACAATAATCAATAAATATTGGTGGACATTTCACACAGCGCCATCTAGCCTCTATGGGAAATCAGGAACTGATGAATCAGGCAACTGATATAATACTTACATACTTTACAAATATACTTACACACATTATGTTCGTCACAGAAATATTTGTCCCGGGTGGGTATAGAACCAACGACATACAGCGCAGAAGGAAGACTTACCAACTGAGCTGGGATGCCAGTCAAAACGACAATGTACACGCTTCACATCAGGTGAGCCATCTAATAGTTTCGTCATTGATATTAATATAACAAGCAGCACAGTGGGAGGCACAGGCAGCCGGCGGCCACCACCCCGTGACTCGGCAGCTGTAGTGTAATGAGTACCGCACGCGCGCACCTCGTACACGAGGTAGTGCTCCTTGTCGCGCGCGTGGTGCGCGTGGTGCGTGCTGTCGCGCGCCTGCCGCAGCGCCGCCAGCTCCTCCTCCAGTCGAGCCGCGCGCTCCTCGTGTGACGCCAGTTGCTCACGCTGAAACAATTGACCTGTTCAGTCTTCTATTCTAGCAATAATTATACAAAGCAATATTGACGTTTTCAAGCCATTTCTTTATGATACCTATGGAAATAAAGTTTTTGACTTCAATAAGTCTTTTACTTTGTCTCTTTATGGAGATCAACGCACAACTTGGTTGAGCCAACTCGGTTAAGTTCTTATGAACTTACTCCAGGCACCAGTCTCACACTAAGTTAGTTAAACTATCCTATTTTGCAACCTTGTTAACTTAAGTGCTGACTGTATTGTGAGAGAAATAAATATTATAATATATATACCTATGCACGAGCATATGAAGAAAAAATCATTGAAAATATAAACAAAAAAAAAATTACACATTCACTATATAGTCCATTCTACGAAATAAGTCCTGCGGCAGTTAAAGGAACTAACGTAAAGCTGAACTGAAATTTCGCTTTTGCGTAGAAACTAGCGCCACAGCTAGGAGACTTATTTCGTGGAACGGGCTCTAGCAACGCACGCTTCAAGCCACGAGACAACAACAGACGCGTGTTCCTAACACTGGTTTATAATTTGCAATATCCTACTAATATTATAAACGTGAAAGTTTGTATGTATGGATGTTTGTTACTCTTTCACGCTCAAACGGCTGAATGGATTTGGACGAAATTTGGTATCAAGATAGCTTATATCCTGGCTTAACACATAGGCTACTTTGATCCGGGAAAAGTGCAGTGTTCCCGTGGGTTGATTTACTCACCGCGGGGCGCAGCTAGTAACAAAATACAAACCATGGATAATTTGGTGTGCGTGCAGGGCAGCAGAGGGCGCTGGAACTTGCGCTGGCTGCCCACGGCGCCGGCGAGCTCGCCCGCCGAGTACGCAGCGCACACGAAGTTTATGGTCTCAACCCACGAGCACAGCTCTTTGGAATCACTGCAACAATACAACTTCATAAGGGAATGTCACATACCGAAGATTGCCAAAGGAGAGTTGAATAGGGATTGAACAAGCGTCAAACTTAGCAATAATCACGCGTGACCTTGAATTATTTTCGTTCATTTTGAACTTTACTGAATTATTGACGTTTCTAAATCATTTATTTATGGTATAAAATAAATGTGTTAAGAGCCTCGCTCTTCCAAAACATAGTTACTTAGAGATTAAGAGAGTATTTGACTATACGATTATATTTGAATAGTCGTTGGGAAACACAAACTAGTAGTGATTCTCTCTATTCTAGTACCGATAAGCGCAAAACATTACTTAAGATGTTTGAACGTATTTGTTGAAATATCTCAAACGCACCTCGTTTGAAACAAGTACTCTGCTTGGTCTGCAGTCTGCAATCGAAACACGTGCTGTTTCTTCGTGTAGTCGGTCGCTTTCGTTGCTAGCGCGTGATGTATTCTGCACACAAATATATAATCAGAACAACTTTAAAGATATGTCTAATATTCTCACTGTTAAGAAATTTTAGGGATACTCATAAAACAGATACAAAATTTCAGGTCAGTTCATCTGTTACAGACTGGAAATACTGAGTTTATCACATCCCATTCGCATTTATCAAATTTTATAACTCCAAATATTGTTTTCGGGAAATCGTTTGATTTTTTTATTGATCCAACTTATTTAATGCAAAGAATTTTAACAAATTTATTTAAAGCTTTATTTCTGTACACATTTATTTTAGTATGAAAAACTTACGGAACGAGCAGATGGCCCACCTGGTGTTAAGTGGTTACCTCCTACTTAGGTCTAACTCTGAGACGCGAAGGTAGAACGCCTCATGTGCCTGTAATTTCATTGGCAACCACAACACGGTAACGCGAATGCATTACTGCTTGGAGGCAGAAACGGGTGTGGTGTCATATGGTTTAGAAAGTAATATATTTTACCTAATGGCGTTGTGCAAGTTATCAGACATCTGTCCTCGTCGGAAACCGTGCTCGTCTTTGTGTAGATACAGGACTAGGTCACGTAACGTGCAATAGAACATTTTCCATCCCCTCCTACCGAATGGTGCTGCGGACAAACGTTACTACTATGAGTTTCATTACTTAATAATAGGCTTTTTCAATATATATTATAAATGATTAATATTTAGTTAGGTACTTGTGTCTTTTGTTTATGTTCCGTGTAAGCTTATTTCCACAAATAAAATAATTTTCTTCCTTTGCTTCTTTCTTTCTTTACACACTCAACGAAGTAGTTGCGAACATGAGACAACCTAAAATAGTGTCACGTCAAATATATCCCTAAGTAATTGTGCCTATTGTTCTTACCGAAATTTGATTTACAATTTTGGAACTTGTTACAAAATCAAATCTGTGATCTGTGTCCGTCTCTTTTCTATTATTAGGAACAGAAAGAGAGGTCCGGAACTAAGATTAGCCAACAGAATCATCAACATTGATATTAAAATTATATTATTGTACAAAAAATATTATTATTGATTCTCCTTGAGTACCTACAGTTTGTTAAACTATCTATCTATCTATTCGAGTCACTGGTTCTCCCGAATCAGTGCGGTGAAAGGATTTTATGTGCGCCTCAAAGAGGCTCCTTTCGTGCACTTGACAATGTCTTCGAATTTTTGGTTCTAAAACATGTCGCTTTCCTCACGATATTTACCTTCACCGTTTTGACAATATGATATTGCGCAAAAAAATCTTTCAATCGAAAAAGCACGTCAGGATTCGAACCGGCGGCCTCCGTATTGAAACTCGGCATCAGTACCATTAGACCACCACGCTCTCAGTTTACTAAACGTAAGCACATCACGTTCCCTTTAAAGAGAGATGTAACGATGATCACTCACTCTTCTTTCCGTTGGCGTCGACGCAGCACTTGCGCATGACGTAGCCCTTCTTGTACTCGACGGCGCGGCTCTGGTCGGGCACGTCCAGGAACGGGTTGGTGCCCACGGGCGCGGCGGCCGCGCGAGCCTCGCCACCCGCGCCGCCCCCATTCGACTCCGTGTCGCTGGGGGGAAATTAATACTTAAGTCTTTCAAATTCATATTTTTGCGAAACATAGATGCTATTTGATAAAATGTGGGTACAGCCATGTTTATGCTTAACAGCATGCAAATTTGTCTTTTTTTCTATGATTTTGCTAAGATGGTTTGGGCATGTAGAGACGAAGAACGAATGAAGGTTCATTAGTTTGAACAGAGCGATTGGAAGGGGAAGACTTGCTCATGTCTATTTTCTACTCTCTAATTTCTCGATGCAAATTAGGACATTTTGGAAAAACGGCCATATCAAAAATATCCTGAGAGAACGTAGCAAGATAGTATAGTAGTCAGCAGGCGAAACGTCATTATATGCCCTTCAGGAATCGAATGACCACACCAAAACGCTTCAACGAGCAGTACTCACAGGGCCCACTGCAAGGGCTGCGCTCGTATCGCCTGGTAGAGTTGCTTGAGCGTCTCCCGGGGGAAGTGGTCGCCGTCGTTGAGGTCGGCGAGGTTGTCGATGAACTCCGCGCACGACATCCGGCGGAAGGCGGACCCGGCGGCGCCGCACCCGTGCAGGTCCGTGTTCAGCAACATGATGGCGCACGTCAGGGTGTGCACCGCGTCTGTAACACAATGCTAGTTATACGAATCAACTGTTACATTATTTTTGGACTGGCTTTTGACTGGCCTCCTAGCTCAGTTGGTGGCCTTCTGCGCTGTAGATCCTGGGTTTGATTGCCATTGAAGACAAACATTTGTGTGACGAACATAGGTGTTTGTTCTGTGTATGGGTGTTGATGTGTATTTACAAAAAAATGTATTTGAGTATTATATCTGTTGTTTGGTTCCCATGATACAAGCTATGCTTAGCTTACTTTGGGGCTAGATGGCGCTGTGTGAAATGTCCTCGTTGAAACGAGTTATCCGAGACTATGGCTCAGTGACGTGTTAATACTCACCCTGAGAGTTGAACGTGCCGGGGTTGCACTCGAGGTAGCGCCGCGAGAAGTGGACGAGCACCCGCTCTCGCTCTTGCGTCTCGCCGCTCAACGCGAACCGCGAGAGAAAAGTGCGCAGAGCCGAATCTAACGTCACCGCTCCGAAGTCGAAGTGTTTCACGTACTCCTCTGCGACCGCCCGGGAGAATTCGTTGCTGGAACAAAGTGTGACGTCACTAACTTGCGAGTCATTACATAGGGATGTTAGGTATGGCTAATGCTTACTACAATAATCCAAATGCGAGCGAAACGAGCAGTTAATTACGATATGGAAAATTAGATATGATTGTTGTTCGAAGTGAAGTTAAAGAGCCCCAATCCAGCGAATGGTATATTCATAATTTAGTTTAGGATAATTTAGTTACAAAGTAAACCGTCCGAAAATGTATTCGTGAGCACCATACGAACAAGACTACACAGAGGTTCGAACCACAAACCACAGCTCTTAAATGTCTGTCTATCTAGTCTAACAACCTTTTAAATGTAGTGGCAGGAGAAATAATGATGTTAGATGTTGTTTAGTAAAATTTAGATACCGTGGGTAGACAGTGGTAGAGTGCATGGATAGACCAAACGCCGTCCTTCGCCGTTGATTCTTAATATGAGATACATATAGAACGTTTGTAGTAGTCAGAAAGAGATATGAATATTTTAATAGTTCCCTCTTTAAATACCCAAATTGTGAGGCGCGACGGAGATTTTGTAATAACTTACTTTTTACGCAGATGCTTGGACACATCGGCAATCTTGAACCCGTCGAGTTGGTACAGCCGTTTGGCTAATCGCTCTGCGGACGGGTGGTCTACAGACTCGGGGCTGGAGTCAAATAAATTGGACGCGCTACACACATATGTTCGGGGTCCGGTACAATTTGGAAGGACCGGTCAAAAACCACGGTGACGTAGGTTCCATTTTAAGATAATATAATAATCTGTTGTTTAATCATATTACAATATTTAAAGTACAAAAGAAATAGTCCCTAAAAACAGCTGTGTACAATTTTTTTGCGCAATTTTATATTCTGACGTAACCATCCTTGTACATATTCAAAGTAGCGTTATTTGTTAGTCATATTTACTTGTTTGATAGATAAGAAAAGGAAATTACAGAACTTGGAGATAATAAATATGCTGTCCACACAATAAAACAGCATTGTTAAACAAAAGTATTTTTGTATGGCACCCCATATTAAAAATAATTTGAGCGTTAACACCAATTTCAACAGTTATATTCAATTAATTTAAAATTAATACAAGAATTTTATTTTGCAAAAATATTTAACGTCAATTTTTAAACAATGCTAATAAATGTTATTATATATTAATTTATAAGAGTATAATATAAGTATTCTATCAGTTTAGGTAAATAATACTCCCCTTCCTTATGTTCCAATAGTACAAGTCCAAGATCGCTTGGTTTGGGGCTAGATTGCAAGATGTGAAATATCTACCAATTCTAAATTATTGTTATGTGTTGAACTAATGTGAAAATATCTGTAACTCTCGGTTCGCGTCACAAGTATCAGTTTACTTGCACGAACATTTGTTGCACCATTGTTCGTATTGTAAAGTGTTTTTATACAATACTTCATTGTTAGCAAATGGTGGTGCAGATAAACTGTATGGTTAAAATTGGACTCGTTGAAATGCCTAAATGCAACGCAAAGGCTGCAATGTAATTAATGGAGCTGTAAACTTAAATCCAAAAACTTAAGAAATATCATCTGAAAATCTTGTTCCTTCTTAACAGACACATATGTAAGTAGCAAATATGATCTTGTGAATCATGAGCCATTAACATTATTGTGGGAAATTATATTAACGAATTTGACTTAATTTCGGCCTCCACATCTGCTTCATCCACATTTATCTAAGTGCACCGGTAGACTATCCACATTTATGTAAGTGCACCGGTAGACTATCCACATTTATGTAAGTGCACCAGTAGACTATCCACATTTATCTAAGTGCACCGGTAGACTATCCACATTTATGTAAGTGCACCGGTAGACTACCGATCCGAATATGCAGCGAACGCGTTGAGACTTAAGCGACAGATCTAAATACTGCAGGCGGTCTTACTTTTTACTGAGATGCCTCGACACGTCAGACTTCTTGAACCCGTCGAGGTGGTACAGTCGTTTAGCAAGCCGCTCCGCTGAGGGGATGTCTACTGCCTTCGGACTGTAGTGGAACGAGTGCAGGGAGTCAACGTCTGAGCCCTCGTCTGAACCACCATCTGACCCGCTGCATAACTCCTGGAAACACTCATCGGTAAAGTTACGGAACGACCAGACCACCTGGTGCTAAGTGGTAACCTCTGCCCATAACAAGAATAGAATAGAATATATCTTTATTGTACACCATATGTAAAAAAAAACATGCAAAAGTACTGCTGTAGACATATAAGTGGCACAATGGGCGGCCTTATCGCTAAAAGCGATCTCTTCCAGGCAACCTTTGGATGGACAGGGTATATGCGGACAACTACGAACGGTGGCGTACAACAAACTATAATTATACATATCAATGTAACAAACAAGTAATACGAGATGTGTTCTCGCCTACTTAGGTAACCACACCATTCCAAATTGAACACAGTAACGCGAATGTATTACTGTTTGGCGTAATAAACTGGTATGGTGGTATTATTTCACTGGAATAAATTGGAATAACTTCCAATGCCTGTACAATAGCGCATAGTAAAAATAAACAACTTACTTGGTAACCCTGATTCTCCGGTGAATTGTGCCCGTTCTCCTTCCCGTTCTGGGCGTAATTACTATTATTATTATTCACATTCTCACTATTAGGGTTCTGTTTGTCCGGACCCTTCACTTGTATCACTATTCTGTACTCGTTGCTGTGGTCCCCGTTAAGTGTAACGTCACTACCGTGCTCGTTCGAATACGAAGAGTTGGACTTGGCACGTTTGTGGCACGGCTCCGAGACCAGTATAGTCGAGTCGGAGTCGGACGGGTCGGACAGTTCCATCCGGGGGCATTCCCGTCCGGTCTCGAACATGTCGTCTTGATCCTGGTAATCAGGACTGGATATGTTCGATACGGCTTCTGACAGGCTCATATCACCTGCGGGTGATAATTTCAGCTAGCGTCAAATGTGACGATGATACAACTAGTGATATCACCATCCAAAATGCATCCTTATCAAAGGCAAAATAAGACTACTTGAATTTCTATTTTGGTTACGATAAGATTCTAATTTGGTGCTGATAACTTGAAGCGGTATATTTTGGTTCAAGATAGAATATTTATTATATGAAAAAAATATGTTTGTGACCAGTAGAAAAATTATGTCCGAAAATTGTGTCGCAATTTCTATCGTAGTCTAAACATAGCTTCAGGATGTAACATCACTGTCATATCACGGGAGGCGCGAGAAGACGTGGCCCAACAGTTATACTTCATCGTCGAGCCAGTGAATCCAGGCATCAGCAGCAGGTCTAGGCTAAAGCTAACAAGGCTAAAATAAATAGTTTCTTTCCATGTCCCATACATGGTATGAAATATATATGATAAACTAACTGGCCTCATAGCTCAATTGGTAGTAACGCTACCTTCTGCGCTTTAGGTCGAGGGTTCGATTCCCACCCAGGAAAAACATTTGTGTGACGAATATATATGTTTGTTCTGTGTGTTAATATGTAAGTATTTACAAAAAAAAGTATATTTTTTTTTATCAGTTGTGTGGTTCCCATGACACAAGCTATGCATAGCTTACTTTGGGGCTAGATGGCGCTGTGTGTAATGCCCACCGATATTATTATTATTATGGTAAGAGACAAAGCCTTAGCAGCCAGAACAGTGCCGCTTCTGGTCTTTACTGCAATGCTTACCGTTCAGCGGTCGGTGTAAGGCGGAGTGGGGGGGCAGGCGCGGTGGGGGGGAGGTCCGCGACGACATCAGCGATGAAGACGCGGACGTCGGCGACGCGGGAGACGATGACCTGACGACAATACGTAAGGCTAAAACTAACTGTTGTCTTCTTACGGTCTACGTCTCCTACATCGTAAGAGACGAAACCTTTGGCAGCCAGGGTTGCCACATCAGTTCCTAGAACTGTAAGCGTAATATACAAGCGTAACAAGCTTCTACACTCGGGATTTAATCCACCTGTAATCGCCCTTAGAGCTAGATGCGGTTGTGAGAGGTGCGGAAAACTGAAATGAACCCCAGACCTGTGAAATTGAAACTGAAATTTGTGCGGGATCATCTACAACGTCTAAGGTGCAAATTCATATCCAAGACAAGCCTAACCATTTTCAAATGGATTCGCTGACAGACCACAAAAGCCAAGTAATTCAAACAGCTGTAAAGACACTATAAGACAACATGACATAAAAATACAATTTAATCTATTTATCAGCCGCTTTTTTCTGTCTCAACTACTTTTTAAGTCTAAGGATTGTTTATCCTTGTTTTACGATAAAATAAAACTTGGTAGACAATATTCACATATAGGAGCATTTGTAATAAGGGTTTAACCTTTGTGAAATGCCATCCGATATGGAAGTGGAGTTGGAAGTGGCCGCGGAACCGTTGCATTGCGTCCGTTCCGACGCGCACGATACTGGCGCGTTGTACGTCCACACAATACTGCAACACAACATTTATTTATTCAGTTAATAGGAACGGTCCACAATATGGTTAGTCTATTACGTACACAACAGGCCATACATCAGCACAACATTATTTTATTGATTACTGAAGTAACTGATATAAAGTGAATATGTGGCCGATCTTGGCACTGATTCGAGGATTTCCTACTCTAAAACACTCTCGAGAATGTGAATTTAGGACAGAATTGTCGATTTTGTAATTTTCTTTTTGTTGCACCCTGAATGTTGTTGCCGTGTAAAAATAAAAATTAATTTGTAATTTTCAAATAAAATCCCTGTTCATTGGTTCTGATAACTAATCGATAAACAAAAACCATAACACTTGATTTTAGTGACCATTTTTAAGGATTTGTGATCACACGTCACTCTAGTAGTCAAGTATGCACATCAGCACTTCGGTTTCTTCATGATATTTACATTTAATGGTGGTTCAAACTAATTCAAACGAGAAATAATGATCTTACGATATTCAATTTCTGCCTATTCAACGTTATCTCAGCCTGCCAAAAAAAGAATTATGATTACTTTCAATATCTATTCCGTACAAAAACACCCACGAGACACCGAAATTTCATGTCTTTTATTTTTATTCTGTAGTAATCAAAATCAGTTTCAAATTCACTGGTAAACTGAGCAATTCAAACTAATATACAAGGATTAAATAAGGGACTACTTTAAAAGAACACTGAATACATAAGCATTATGGAATGTTAGAAAAACGTTAGTGATCTTTGGTATGTAATCAATATTTGATTAAATTCAGTAATCGAATTTCAAGGATTTTGGAATATGGATTTATGTAAACACTCATTATAAAATCAGGATTAAAGTTCGCCGCGAAGACTCCTTATACGAGCATATGACACGTGTCTTTGAATTATTGATTCTAGGACGCGCCGGCTTCGTCACTATGTTTTCCTTCCCCGTTCCGTCGGGATTAGAGTCAGCGACCTCCAGATAGAAACTCGGGGTCGTACCACCACACTCAATTTTTACCGAGTAACGCGAACGCATTACTGCTTGTGAGGTAGAAAAGGGTAGGACGTCAGTAGTACCCCGGACAAACTTGGCATAAGTTCTACTGCCATTAATAGAGCTCGCTATTCTATTCTATTCAAGTCACGGATTTTAAGTGCACCTCAAAGATGCTCCTTTCGTGCACTTGACACATGTCTTCGAATTTTTAGTTCAAGGACATGTCGGTTTCATCACGATGTTTTCCTTCACCGTTTTGAGAAGGTGATATTGCGCACATATATCTTTCAATGGAAAAACTCATAGGTGCACTTTGGGATTTCAACCGGCGACCTCCGGATTGAAGTTCGGGGTGAGTACCAGTAGACCACCACGCTCTCAATGGTAGAGAGTTAGGTAACGGTTATCAACTGACCGGTCAGGTTCGTTGTCGTCGGACTTGGCGGTGGCGGAGGGCGCGGGCGTGTCGGAGTCCGGCCGCGCGTCGAGCAGCGTGTTCAGCGATGACGTCACATCCTCCTCCATCTCCACGGCGACCGCGCTCAGCGACGACTCCTTCTGAAACTTGCGCGCCTGTTTCGTTTTAAGCGGCCGATACAGGGACACACCGACACTATTAAGGAGTTATTGTTCCATAATATGTACGAGATGGAATGGCCAATTGGAGTCGGTGAAGTCATATCGACGTTCTATTAGAATTGGTTCTATAGAAACCAACTAGAAATAAATTGACAATCTTTTTCTTAATTAAAAATTATGAAATAGATAGAGCGAGGAAATTTAGCCGTCGCAAGGTCAAAAAAAAAATTAGTCAATTTACACTAAAATACATACTTAGCTAATATTACTATACATAAATAAGTATGTCTGTGTCGACTATTTCACAGCAAAACATAACAACATCAATACACAGGTAGTCAACAGTGCAAGGTACCTGGAGATGGTCCTCGGAGCGCGAGGTGCGCACGGAGTGGTGCGCGCGCGCACCCGCCCCGCCGCCCGCGCTCCCCGCACCACCCGCGCTCCCCGCACCGCCCGCACCGCCCGCACCGCCCGCCGGCGACGTCGGCTGTGATATGAACCTGCAATACATACTAGTTATCATTTTACGGTAGATTATCAGCTCTCCTAACTTTAATAATTAGACCAAAATAAAGTAGATAAAAATATATGAAAAAAAAAACAAGATTTTCTTGAAGTTGAAGTTGCCAATGCAGGATTGGGAGATTTTTAGTCCCCAGAGCTTATATTTTGACTAATCGATCAGTTTAATCGATTACGTTTGCAGTTTATTTATTCATCAATATCGAATAAGTAACATTTTATTAAGTTAATATTTTTGACTTGAATTCTAGGATATTAAGAGAACTCGGAAAAATTACATTTTAAAATTGTACAAACATTTCACCGTTAAAAAAAATAAGGCACATACACTACTTCTTTTTTGTCTCGCACACGGCGTGGCCGAATACACACCCACAGACATCGAAGAGCGCTTTAAGTTTATGTTATAAACATTAGAACACTAACAATTTGTTGGGATGGTCTCCGGCGAGGCCGGTGTCGGGCGAGGAGTTGTGCCGCTGCGCGAGCTCAACTCGGCCGCACAGCCGCGACTCACTCGGCGACGCGGGCGTAGAGTTGTACCTGAAGTCCACAAATGCACAGTGTGTTCATTAATAATAAAATAAATATTAGTGGACGTTTCACACAGCGCCATCTAGCCCCAAAGTAAGCTAAGCCTAGACAACTGATATAATACTTAAATACTTTTTTTTTGTAAATTCGTGATATAGTAAGGCACATTATTACTGTTTAGCGGCAGAAATGGGTATGATAGCAGTACTTCACCGGACCAACTTGGTACAGCTTTTACAGCCCGTATCGTATATATACAGGTACACCCTGTAAGCTTAATTTGGCAAAACTGTCTCATTAGCATTCTTCTTCTCCCATTCCTCCCGACTCGAAACGCCCCAAGCCGAGGTCCGTCCGTACCTAAGTGGTGCCTATGTGTACAATTTTTAACTTTTACCGGCTGAGAGCCGTTGGCTGTCAAGGCCATCTGCGGCCAACAGCAGTCAATCGTTTTATTATGTTATATAGTAATGGGACGAGCCGACGGCCCACCTGGTGGTAAGTGGTAACCTCGGCCCATAACAACCGATGCGGCTCGGGTCTCCCCTACTAGGTACGACAAGACCCAAGTCGCATCGTATGCGCCCGTAACGTGTAGGTGGAATGTCTCATGTGCTGCCTGTAATTTCACCGGCAACCACACCTTTGAAACCGGAACACAGCAACGAGAACGCGTTACTGGTTGGCGGCAGAAAAGGGCACGGTGGCAGTACTACCCCGGACGAACTTGGCGAGAGTTCTACTGCTCTTTCTTAAAACATTCTTCAGTATTTTATTACCTGTGGTAGTACGTACGATGCGTGGGCGCGTGGTGGTTGTGATGCGGGTGTTCGACCCTAGACAAGTTGAGTATCAGGTCGCCGGTCATCATAAACGCCTCGAACTTGGGCTGTGAGACGCGAGGCCTCGCGGCGTCGAGCAACGCCTCGCAGCTCTCGCCGGACGCGACGCCCGACCCGTTGCTCGACGAGTTGCTCGACGAGTTGCTGTTCGAGTTGCTCGAAGCCCTCGACGGTGGATTTGATCTGTCGTAGATTAGATAGATAGATACTCTTTATTGTGTATAACAACTTAACTAAACAATTACATTTTTAAACTAAAATACACTTAAAAAAAACAACAAAAAAAACAATGGGCGTTCTTATCGCTTAAAGCGATTTCTTCCAAACAACCTTTGGACGGAATGGATTAAATATGTTTCTGTTTGTATGTCATTATGACAATTTGTAAGGTGACATAATAAAATTTGAAACAAAATAAGTAATACCAGATGTATTTGAAAATGACATGTTTGCGTTATCGTAACGGCTGACTCAGTTTTCTCGGTGAACTGATTGTTTCGAGACATAGATAGTTCACTGCACTTTAAGTTTAACTTAATATTGAGATAAATAATAAAACAATTCTTCAGTCCAAGTCACAATACTTAAATGTTTACTTTATTTCCAATTAATGAAAAATGGCCTGGTAACGTCATACCTATTGCTGAGTTTGACGCCTGTTCAAACCCTATCCGACACTCCATGGGGATTAAAGACTAAATAACTCAAGAAACCCAGTACTCTCTATATTAAATAATAAAATAAATGCCTTGGAGGCACCTTGAAACGTGACCATGAACTTTTATCGCCATCCTACGAAAATAACTTCTAGGCCGCTACAGGACACGGTCACCGGTCAAATGTATGTATGTATTTACATACAGCCCTTAGTACTAACGAAACGTGACGAAAATTGAATCATAGAACAAAGTGATAGATAGTGTTTTAATTAGATTGGACGCCGTGAAACACTTGTTGTATATGAGGCGGAGTACAATGCCTACAAATTGCGAAATAACGGACTAATTTCGTGTTAAAAAATAAAACTAGAATTTTCTTTGATTATACAATACGAGTAATGAAAAAGTAACTCCTTTACCATCTACCATTATCCTTGACCCAAGAGACATGAGTAGATATAAGAAAAATACAACATTTTTATACCTCCTACCTATCAATGTCTCAATTCAAGTACAGTGATCGGTACCCTTTAAAGGTCAAGTTGAAGGGCGTAATCGATTAGTAATGATACATCACTCGGCAGACTTCGAGTCTTCTTCTATTCGAGTCACTGGTTCTCTCGAACCGGTGCAGGTGTGGTGAAAGGATTTTAAGTGCGCCTTAAAGAGGCACTTGACACATGTCTTCCAATTTTTAATTCTACGACATGTCAGTTTCCTCACGATGTCCTTCACCGTTTTGCGAACGTGGTATTGCTCACATATATCTTTCAATGGAAAAACTCATAGGTGCACGTCGGAATTTGAACCGGCGATGTCCGGACTGAAACTCGGGGCCAGTACCACTAGTCTCTAATTTGAGACAAGCAGACTTAGAGTAGAATCGATTATCAATCAATGCCTCAATGTAGACACAAGAAGCTCAATGTCACGAGTGAGAAACCCACAGCCGGGGGTGGCTACCCCTCGCGGCGACACATGGCCCGTCACTTATCGCGTCGGAAATCGGCTGTCAAACAGCTAGGGGTTGTACGGTTAACAGGGGCGGAACATTAATAGATTAAACGTTGACTCAGACTCTGACGTATCCATCGCCTCATTACTTTGATGGACAATTCTTTTAGTCATAAACGGATGCAATATCTAAGAGTTTCTCCATTACCTTGTCAACCCCGACAGGCTTCACAGCTCAGTTGGTAGTAACTATGTATGCCTTCTGCGCTGTAGGTCGTGGGTTCGATTCCCACCCAGGACAAACATTTCTGAGACGAATAAAGATGTTTGTTGTGTCTGGGTGTTAATATGTATCATAAGTTTTAACAAAAAAAGTATGGATGTATTGTGTCAGTTGTCTGGTTCCCATAGTACAAGTTATGCTTAGTTTGGGCCTAGATGGTGCTGTGTGAATTGTCCACCAATATTATATTAACTTGTTACTTCTTACAGTACTATACTACCATGTGGAAACGAAGTCAAAAGCCGTTACTTTTCAGTACCATCATACCAAACACATACCCCCTGCGCTGGATTTCATTACTCCTACAGAAGATTTGCCCTTCGACAACTTACCTACTAAACGTCTAACTAAAGTCATCTATTATATGCGATTTACGTCGTGGGTTCGATTCCCACCTGGGAATTAACACTTGTGTGATGAACTTAAATGTTTGTTCAGTGTCTGGGTGGTAATATGAATTTATAAATTTACAAAAAAATATAAATATTAAAGAACAACTACAATATAATAACTAGCTAACTGCTTTCACAGTTAACTAATTTAACTGTGAAAGCAGTTACCTAATAGTTTACTAATAGTTCGACATCGTAAGCTCTGATGTCGCTCAGTCTCTTTCTAAATAACTTATGAAACAACCGAAGAAGTGAGCTTTTGAGCTCTGAGTGAGAAAGATATGTCTGTTTTGTCTTCTCATAGTGACTGTAGCCTCCATATTTATTCTACCCTCATTAATAACACTAATGACACTATCTCGCACCATATGCGTAGGGGGGTGAGTGCACTTTTAATCACGATCCCGTTTCGATAACGAATCTTTTAGTTTTACATGTTGGTACAAGAACATGCAACATTGTTGCAAAATGAAAAACAAATATATATTGAATATATCGATGGACATTTCACACAGCGCCATCTAGCCCCAAAGTAACTAAGCATAGCTTGTATCATAGAAACCAGACAACTAATATACTTTTATTTTGTAAATTCATACATATAATACATATTAACCCCCAGACACAGAACAAACATCTATGTTCGTCACATAAATGTTTATCCTGAGTGGGAACAGAACCCACGACCTACAGCGTAGAAGACAGGGTTACTACCAATTGAGCTATGAGGCCAGTCGAACAAACAACAAACACAAAAACACAAATATTTTTCAAAAATGTATTGTACAAATGAATGCATGAATTTACTAACCTTACTCATCAAAATAATCCAGTGTAGCGATGGTTATTACCAAAATAATAAGTTACACTATGAAGATCTTGCAATATTGTTGAATAAAACATATGGAAAACAGTCAAAGTGAAAAGTAATCACAAATGTATGCAATTACAAAGGGATCACAAACTTTCGTTCACTTTTCGTTCGGTGATGGTCAAACACTCGGTTGTACCGCAGAATAATAAATTATTGTTCGTCAGAACCAGTCGAATAAATTGCAAACCAGAATGCAATTATGGCGATGGCGAGGGACGGGAGCTTTTTTGTCATCTCATAATTTCCAGTGGCAATGAAATTAAAACGTGTATGGATATTCTTTTGGTTAAAAGTAACACTTTATTGGTACCTATGCCGTATTAGCATTAGCGAGAGAGTAATGAATATCTACAATAATATTATTAAAGAGGTAAAATTGGTAAGTTTGAACGTAGGAGATAATCTCCGAAACTACACACACGATTTCTTAAAAATTCCTTCACCATCTATACAAATAAATAAAACTGAAGTGTCTGTTTGTAATATTAAAATAACCGCTTTTTACTAAGTGCATATGGATGGTGGATGGACACTGTAGATATACCAAAACAATATTTTTTACAATTTTTGTCTGTCTGTCTGTTTGTTTGTTCAGAGACTTCTGTTTGGCAGGGTTACTACCAACTGAGCTATGAGGCCTGTCAGGATACTCACTTGTCACGGTTGGCGCGTGCTAAACTACGCCGCTCCGCCGACGATGCGAGGTATCTTCTCAAGCTCGCTTTGATCTGTGCATCTGAAAGGTTTATTTATTACTAACAGCCGTATAGCGCTTTCAATAACAATCGTTAACTCATAATGCTACTGATAACTAACGATCACAGTTCGGCGGACACTAGTAGACTTTCAACGACGGCCATTATGCCACTAAAAACGGTAAGTACATTATATATTTATATTGACTGGGCTCCCAGAGCTGTAGGTCGTGGGTTCGATTCCCACTTAGGACAAACTTTTGTGTGACGAGCGTTGATGTTTGTTCTATGTCTGGATGTTAATATCTATTTATATGTATGTGTTTACAAAAAAAATGCATATATGTATTCTATCAGTCATCTGGTTTCCATAGGATAAGCTATGCTTAGTTTGGTGCTAGATGGCACCTATATCATTATATAGCAACCGTGGGTGTACGTGTACGTGTCGGGCAAGCTGAAGAAGTGTTTTCGTTGTAGGCACGTAAAATAACTTGGACATTGACGATCGATACTCACAGAATTTTTTGGCTTTACATTTTACTGCTTAGTACCCCTATGAGAGAACGCGTGATTCAATGTTTATATTACTGGCAGAATTGGTAATTATTTTCATTTACTACTTTCATTGTAGCAGTAGAACTCACGCCAAGTTCGTCTGGGGAAGTACTGCCACCATGCCTATTTCTGCCGCCCAGCAGTAACGGATTCGCGTTACTGTGTTCCGGTTTGAAAGGTGTGGTTGCCGGTGAATTTACAGGCACATGAAACATTCCACCTACACGTACTCAGAGTTAAGGGCGCATACGATGCGACTTGGGTCTTGTCGTACCTAGTAGCAGAGGCCTCAAGTCGCATCGGTTGTTATGGGCCGAGGTTACCGTTTAACATCAGGTAGGCCGTCGCGTCGGCTCGTTCCGTAACTGTATTACATAAAAAAAAATACACATGCAAATGCATACCACGAATGCAGTAAAGCTTGCGCCATTCTAAGTCAAATAGATGACAAGCTAAGCGCATGTGATAATACAACGCCGCGTTAAAACCGGAAGGCTCGGAATCTCAAATCAACAGATGTTGCAATGAGAGTAACTGTGTTTAATGAGAGGCAGAAATCTACATAACTTTGCATTGCGCCCGTCATCGTAAGACACGACATTCACTGTAGTAGTTATATCGACTCGGGACTGCATAATTAAACGACCTTTTACATAAACTTGGCTGATATCCAGGATAGTGGCTTAAATATGTAAGGAACGGTAAATGCGGTAAATGGATTGAGAAGAACCGCCTTGTTTTGGACGGAATGTACAGAAAATTAGCTATTTTTCTTCAGAAGCCACACGAAGGCTTTTAATCAAAAACGAGTAAGGTTTGCAAGAGATTTTTTTGGAATGGAATAGAAGGAAAATTAATTTGCGGCAGACTCGGTGTGTAGGTAAAGCAAGATTACATTATTGAAGGGAACAATAAGCCAATGTGAAAAAGGTTTACCCGCCAGAAATCCCTAGAGCCATCTATAAAATAACTCCAAGTATCGCTACTGTTATTTGTGGTAGTCCGTAACTCTAGAAAACCAACGGGGAATTCTCCAACTTTATTACTTGCAGCTGATAACCGACCACAGACGTCATAACTTAAATAAACTACTGTTTAATCAACTCACCCTTTTTCAGTCTTAGGGTGACAGGGTCCGACGAAAGTCGCAAGCATTTTAAAACTGAAACAATCGAAATGATATTCGTAGAGCGTTTTCAGTCACATACTTAATGGTAACAATGAGAGCGTGGTGGTGTAGTGGTAGTGACCCCCGAGTTTCAATCCGGAGGTCACCGGTTCAAATCCCGACGTGCACCTATGAGTTTTTCGATTGAAAGATTTATGTGTTCTCAATAAGGTGAAGGAAAACATCGTGAGGAAACTGACATGTCCTAGAACTGAAAAATCGAAGACATGTGTCAAGTGCACTAAAGGAGCTTCCCGTTACCGCGGGTAACACCGTGGGACGCAAATAGTAATAAATAAATGTTTATATGAAAATTAATGTTGGGATCACTATGCAAAAAATTGTATTTTTCTTGTTGCCAGTCTGCTTCAACACGATAAGTGTGAAAATGTGTATTGCCATATTGCGTGCCGACAGTCGACCGCTGGCCGGCGGTAACGCGATCATTGAATTAGTGTTAATAAGTATCAAGATAACGTTCGGACGTGACTAGCGTTGCCAGGCGTCCGGATAAAGCCGGACACAGTCAGGCTTTGGTCGCGTGTCCGACCAAATTAGTTGAATTTTTGGATCACGTTCTCAAAACGGTGAAGGAAAAAATCGTGAGGAAACCGACATGTCCTCGAACTGAAAATTCGAAGACATGTGTGAAGTGCAAGAAAGGAGCCTCTTTAAGGCGCACTTAAAATCCTTTCACCACACTGGTTCGAGAGAACCAGTGACTACGAATAGAGAAAGTTGGATTTTGGCTTTTTTTAGGCTTTGTAAATTTGGCCAGTTTCTTTACATTTCTCGTATGTTGGTATTAAGAAGACTTATTAATTCAGTTTTATGGCTGTTTCATTAGAATTTAAGACGATGAAAAGGTAAAATGATTATGGTTAGATATATGATGAAAAAGTCAAGTTAAATAAAAAAAAACTCTCGTGTTATACTAAGATTAAAATATTAGAGGTGTCAGACATTTTTACCAAAATGTCCGGCTAAACTAAACGGTCTGTCCGGCTTTACGACCTGGCAGCCCTAGACGTGACGCAGTGACTAGGAATTACAAGTACTGGCCGGTGGTGCGTGAACTGTCTGTCTCGCGCGACTACTCTATTGCTTTCCTGGCGCCTCATGGGATCCGTGCAAATTATGGAAGCGACAAAATCAGGAGCCAGATCTGTTACACTGTTACTGTGTTAAACAGCTCAGTTGGTAATAATGCCTTCTGCGCTGTGGCTCGTGGGTTCGATTCTAACCCAGTACAACATTTGTGTGGCGTATAGATGTGTATTCTGTGTCGCGGCGTTAATATGTATGTGGTTTAGGTATGCCTATTTAATTATAGTTACCTGGTTGTTTAGTTAAGTTTATTTTCTTGTTCTTTAAGTTATTGTGCTGTAAATATATTTTTCCATATAAAGAGATATAATCTGTCAGTTATCTAGCGCACATAGCTATGATTAGTTTGGGGCTAGATGGCGCTGTATGTAATATCCACAATATTTAAGAAAAGTATTACAATGGTAGTTATAAGTGTGTCGTTGATAAGTGGAAGTGCGTAATATATGGTGAATACGTTACCTTCTCTGGTGGTGAACTGGTTTACATCAGTCCCATTAACCTTGAGCAAAACGTCGCCCGCCTCTACCTGCAATACCACACAATTTTTAATCGGTTACTTCAGATTTTAAGACGTCATTATAACTACCCAATTCCCATTAGTGTGTACAATATTAGGGTTAGCGGACTTAGCAAATAAGTTATTGATATGTACCTACCTAGTTTATCTATACAAATAAAAATAATTTGAGTGTCTGTTTGTAATATTAAAATAACCGCTTTTTACTAAGTGCATATGGATGTGGACACGGCACATATACCAAAACAATTATTTTAAACATTTTGTCTGTTTCTTCCGTCTAATCTCTGAATTGGCTGGACCGATTTCGACGGGACTTTCACTGACAGATAGCTGATGTAACAAGGAGTAACATAGGCTACTTTTCCGAGGGGTAAAATAGGAGTGCGTGATAAAACCGAATTCCACGCGGACGAAGTCGCGGGCAACAGCTAGTACATAAATAAAAAGAAATGACGAATCATAATTCTTTGATTTTCCGCAATTAAGTAATATTATGTAAACAAGTTCATGTTGTTTTCATCTAAGAACACCGAATCCGACCCTCTCGCACAGCGCATATTTTCGTATGAGTGACAGTGACCAATGCCCGTGCATAGGTAGACTCTAAAACTCATTCATATTTCATGTATTCGAACAGTTCTAATCAATTAATTAATGGAACAACCGGATTAATTAACTAATCCAATATTTAATAACTTTGTTTATACCTTTCAGAAGTTTCATATGACTTTGGAGTCCATATACACACTTGCAAATTATTCTTAGCTTTCAGACGAGGCCTAGTTTAAAACTGGTGCACATTTTGTACTACTTCACATAAAGTACATATATAACGCAAACTACTGACTTCCATTTCGTTTTTATAATATTACTAGCTGCGCCCCACGGTATTCCCCGCGGTGAGTAAGTCAACCCACGGGAACACTGCACTTTTCCGGGATCAAAGTAGCCTATGTGTTAAGCCAGGATATATCCTGGCTTAACACATAGCTTATAAGCTATCTTGGTACCAATTTTCACCCAAATCCATTCAGCCGTTTGAGCGTGAAAGAGTAGCAAACATCCATACATAAAAAGCTTCACGTTTATAATATTAGTAGCATACATAAGCATACAGACCTTAATGTTTAATTCAAGCCGAATAAAGAAACAAACACCAGGAAAACTGGTCAAATGTTTTGAAACACAGCACACGGCCGCACAAATGATACTAACAATCAGTAACGCATCTATATGATGTCAATGATTCACCGAGGCGCGGTGCATCAATCACGAAAGGTTTGCACAAAAAGCTAAACTTGAGAAGTCACAAGGTGGAGAGTACAGACCGCGTTACTAACGATTTATCGTAACGTAACGAAAACAGGAACGCGGCGCGTGTAACGGATAACTTTATCTCGAGACGTGCACGAGCGAGCGTCAGCCCTGCGCGCGCTCCTGCAAACTACTAGTCCGTCGTTATCACAAGAGGGGGTCCATTAACGGATCGAGCTTAGAGATTCGAACAAACTCCCACAGAAGGGCCAAGCGGAAATGTGAATTAGACGGAGGTCGCATCGAAGGATTAACTCGATCAAAACATCCATGTGATTATTACATTACAATAGGTCGATTAATGGCAGTTTTAAATGTGAATAGAATGCAGTGATTACAAAAGGGAGCGCTAAAGATCCATGACTCACAGCTCAGTTGGCAGTAACCCTGCTTTCAATGCTGCAGGTTGTGAGTTCGATTCCCACCCAGGACAAACATTTGTATAACGAATATAGATGTTTGTTCGGTGTCTGGTTGTCAATATGTAATATATGTAAAAAAAAAGTATATAAGTATTATATCAATTGTCTGGTTCGCATGATACAACCTATGCTTAGCTTACTCTGGGGCTAGATGGCGCTGTGTGAAATGTCCACGAATATTTATTATTATAATTTATTTATATCTATTATTATGTGTAATTTACCCGACGGAAAGCTAACCGGTCGCGTGGCTGTGTGCACTATGCAATTAGCTAACGAGTTTACAACGGCGTGCGGCGTGCTTACAGCGTGTCAGACATGATGGTAAGTAAACAATCTCGCGATCGATGCGAATGGGTGTTTGTTTGTTTGCGTTACATAAGCATGGCGTATGTTCACAAACATGAACTAGGTAATGATGTAAACATATGTAGGGGTTTCTTTCCTGTTCTTCCCATAGAGGGTCGGATAGGGTTTGAACAAGCGCCAAATCTAGCGATAAGTACGCGTGGCCTTATGTTTTGAATATTATTGACGTTTCCAAGCCATTTCTTTATGGATTCTATGGAAATAAAGTTTTTGACTTTGACATACTTCTAGTAATGTCCAGTAAGTACCTACATAAGACTGGCTCATAGGACAGTTGGTAGTAACTTTGCCTTCTGCGCTGTAGGTCGTGGTTTCGATTCCCACCAAGGACATACATTTGTGTGACGAATATAGATGTTTTTGCTGTGTCTGAGTGTGGAATGTATTATATGTAGTATTACAAAAAAAGTATTTAAGTATTATATCAGTTGTCTGGTTCCCATGATACAAGCTATGCTTAGCTTACTTTGGGGCTAGATGGCGCTGTGTGAAATGCCCACCAATATTCATTTATTATTAGAGTAATGATATCGAGGCGGTTAGGCCCACTCTCGCTAAAGCCTTCGTTTTCCACCTACACGATATCGAAGCTCTCTTTTTCACGTTGCTTTTCAGTGCGCCTTAAAGGCTGAGCACTTAGACATTTGTGTTGAGGGATTTTTACCGGTAAGGCTTCATATATTAGTGGGGAGCTGGGGAGCCACCCTCCTACTTACACTAATGCTCCCATTACTAGTTCGAAAAGAAAGACATGTCATATATATAATGTTGAATTTTTTGAATGGCCTCGCATCTATGGTATGGGAACATAAATGTTTCTCCTACATCAGGGCTGCATTTACAAAATGTATAAAGCTCCCTTATGTGACTAAAGTAAAAGTTATATTTAGTGTGGGATTAGATGGTGCTGTGTGAAATATCCAACAATATTAATTTAAAGAACAGTAGAGCTCACGCCAAGTTCGTCCGGGGAAGTACTGCCACCATGCTCATTTCTGCCGCCAAGCAGTGACGCATTCGAGTTACTATTCCGGTTTGAAAGGTGTGGTTGCCGGTGCAATTACAGGCACATGAGACATTCCACCTACGTCTCACAGTTAAAGGCGCATACGATGCGACTTCGGTCTTGTCGTACCTAGTAGGGGAGGACCCAAGCCGCATCGGTTGTTATGGGCAGAGGTTACCACTTAACACCAGGTGGATCGTCGGCTCGTTCCGCAATTATATAACATAAAAAACGTATTTATAATTTATCAGAAATAGCACGCTTCTGTCCATAAACACAGATGTATCTAATTGATAATTAAACGAACAATTCAAGATAAATTTTCATATTGCCGTGGATAAAGCCGTTTTCCGCCTTTTACTCGATTGCTAATTCCCTGACAAATTACCGAGATGCGCTTAAATTAATAAGTGAGTATTTTAAATATTCCCCTAACTTCGAGTGTCGTGCAAAAAATTATGAAAGCGCTTCGCCACGCCCGCTCCTAATAAATAAGGGACACGTTCAGTCCATTGATTTTCATCAATTTAACGACCTCACCTTGGCTTTCCTACGTAAACAGTCAACCAACCACACTACAAATATAATAATAGTAACAAATATTGGTGGTGCATACAGCCCAATATAAGCATAGCTTGTACATGGCAACCAGACAATTGATATAATGGTTAGCTATGCTTAGTTTGGGGCTAGATGGCGCTGTGTGAATTGTCCACCAATATTATTATTATTATTTCCTGATAACCTGCATAAAACAAAACATAGTGTATACTGTCCTAACAGTCACATCGTCGTTGGCAGCACCGTGCCTATCAGTAATTTACATACTATGCTTTGTATTTCGAGCATGATTCATTTGTATATATTTTTGTTTCTGTCAACGTTTTGGGACGTTTATATCCGGGAATTAATTCCATGGGCGCATGGGGACGTGAATGAAATATATCCGCACTAGAGGTCTCCATTAAATTGCTGGGAAACAGACTTCATTATATTGAGGTATAATGAATGACTCAATTGTACAAGTCTGCATAATAAGAGTGTTATATCACGCATATGTTGCGAAAAAGTGTGATACATCATTGGCACGTGTGATTACAAAGGTGTTTTCAAATACTGACATTCGTCCAATATAATTACTGCAGGCGCCATACCCATTTCCGCCAAAGGTGGGGTTGCCAGTGAAATTACAGGCACTTAAAACATTCCACCTTCACGTATCAGAGTTATGAGCGCAAACGATGCAATTTAGGTCTTATTATATCTAACGAGGGAGGACGAAAGTCGTATTGCTCGTTATGGGCAGAGATTAGAAACTAATTAACGCCAGGTGGGCCATCTGCTCGTTCCGTAATTTTGTCGCAAAAAACGGCATATTATCACCAATTTAAATATTACACGACCATATTCAGTTCTCATTTCACTAATTTCGTAGGTATGTATTAAATTGTCTAAACGTCCGGTGACTGCTAATCCAAATCGAAAAGGTGACTAAAGAATTGGTCAACTTTCAGCCACAATGCGGACATAATAGTCAGCCATTAAAACGTAAAGTAAATTAGTTACGGCGTGAAACAAGATATTTGTCTGTTAAGAATAGGAATTTTCAATTTAATATTTCATCCGCGACCGCATGACCACCACAGTGAAAAATATTATTACAGGCACGTGAAACATTATACCTTCACTTCTCAGAGGTACGGGCACATACGATGCGACTTGGATCTTGTTGTAACTACGTATGGGAAGTCCCAAGTCGCATTGCTTGTTGTGGGTAGAGGTTCCGTAGCTTAATCACATAAAAAAAAATTATATATAGATATAACTGATGACTGTAATGCAATATTCTGGGGGGCCTTGTTGCTCCTGTCCGTAGGTGATAACCCTTTGAATCCCTACACGTGTCCCCCGGGTGGTGCGAAAGGAGCAACTCAATGTACCAGAACTTGTGCTAAATTCGCCCGGAGAAGTACTGCCACTACACCTGGTAATCTGCCGCCAAGCCGTGATGCACTCGTGTTGCTGTGTTCCGGTGGAAGGAAGTGGGTGCCGGTGAAATTGCAGCCGCATGAGACGTAACATCGCCGTCTCGAGGTGATAGACGCAACGCAATGCGACTTGAGTCATCTCGTACTTTGGTGGAGAGGACTTGAGTGGTATTGCTGTTGTCTATGGGCAGCGGTTACGATTTAACATCAGGTGGGCCGTCAGTTCGTTCTGTCACTAACATGACATAAAAAAAATGTTCATCAACTATAATTAGTATCTATAGTAGCTATAGCCAAGCTATCGGATATTGCCAGACGGGTCGATCACGTTAGTGTTTCTCTTCACTTCAAGTTGTTGTAGAAAGGCAAGCCCACACGAGCAGCTTTTCAATTTCACTTAGTGAAAATAACGTGCGTTTAATATCCGAAACGCTTATGATATTAGTTTGATGAAATATCAAGACGATCTATACAAACATCAGGGACATAATACGAAAAGATAAACGTATGTGCTTACAATACATTAAGAGGCTGATTACTGTAATAAATAAATAAATATTGGTGGACATTTCTAGTGCAATCTAGCCCCAAAGTAAGCTAAGCATAGCTTGTATCATGGAAAAATACTTATATACTTTTTGTAAATACGTACAAATAATACATGAATCTATTCGTCACACAAATGTTTGTCCTGGGTGGGAATAGAACCGACGACCTACAGCGCAGTAGGCAGCGTTACTACCAACTAAGCTATGAGGCCAGTCAAAATGTATCAAATTATCATTTTGTTATTTATTGTAATCACCCCGACCCTTCGTTTGGAACGTTAAACGAACAACTGCGAAATCACTTAGAACTTGAAGAGTTTAAAGCAGTTGTAATATTGGAATTACGGTATCTATAGTAGCAGACCGTGTAGAAAGTGAAATTTATAGGCGAGGAAGAAACGTATAGAGGAACATAACAACTGAGGTAATAATTGACATTACGCTTCAATGTCCAACGAAATGATAGGAAGCATTAAACGCAAACCAGACATTTTCATAATAATGTAAGAAAACAAATATAAAAATGTTTAATGACTAAGTAATTTTTCAAATTAATCGTTGGAAAGAGCAGATGGCCCACCTGGTGTTAAATGATAACATCTGCCCACAAAAAACAATACGAGTTGGGTCCTCCCCTAAGTACGACGAGACCCAAGTCGAATCGTATGCACCCATAACTCTAGGTTGAATGTATCATGTGAATGTAATTTCACCAGAACTTTAAACACACAGTGTAACACGAATGCATACTGCTTGGCGGCAGAAATGTGTATGGTACTTCCCCGGACGCACTTAGCTTAAGTTCTACTGCTTTCGCTTATATGTATAACTGTACTATAACCGTTAAAGAAGAGATTGTCTTCCCAAACATGGGAGCATACACAATCAGGCGTATGATGCCGACAATAAATAAAACAAGATAAAATAATCAAAATGTCACGACAATTATGTTTTTAGACATCATTAATAGTTAATTTGCAATAAATATCATGTTAGTTTATCAATCAACAAGCAACAAAGCTATTTATAGAAAAAATAGACAAGGACTATTTTGTTTTTCACAGCTGGCGAATAAGATGAATCACCTCTACGCCACGCGCGCCGCCCGCGCCGCGCCGCCCGCGCCGGCAGGCGGCGGAAATCGTATAGTAAACGAAGTTTCCTATGCTCGTTGTATTTGTACAAACCGATGTAGATGTTCAATGAACTATTAAGAATATGTTTTGCAGACGTATTGGGACCTGTACAGAACCCGGTTGCCTTGGCGGAACAGTTACGTGGACTTAAACTGGGGAAATAGTGAAGTGTCTGTTAATCTCTGAATACCCTCGAACCGGGTGTACGTATCTATCTCACAACAAAATGACGTGTTATATTTAATTTTCGGAGTTTACTCCTCAAGAATCAGTTTCATTTAAAGCCCCCGGTACGAAGGTTTGTTTTTTAAAAAAACAAAAGAGTGAACACCAGTCGCAAAATATATATATAAATAAATAAATTGCACTCATCTTATTCCAAAGATTTCCAAAATAATTTACATTTCATACTAAAATTCGATATTTTAACCTTCAGACATAAATTTATAAATCCCTATCTTAGTGCGCGTCTACAGCTTATAAGGACACACCCTCAAAATGTCAAGTCTTTTATACACTAATATCATAAAGAGGTAATGTTTTTTATGTTTGTATGGAGGATGTAATCTCCGAAACTACTTATCTGATGCGAATGCAATTCTTAAGAACGCTGCCTTCTTAATGGAAAACGATATATGAATGCTTTCTATAATAATAAATATTTTTATTCAAATAAAACATCTATAGAAAAGGCCTGCAGTAAAATAACTCAAATTGATGAAAACCCAAGCTGAATCTAACGCGTGCGAAACCGCGGGACAGCTGGTATCAATTGATAACAGTAAAGATAACGTCAATGAGGATTATATATGTATCGTTCGATGTCAATTGAATATGACAAAATCAATGTAATGTACAATCCTGACCAGCCCCTGATGTCCTCGACGAAAAGAGATTTAATGCTTTCACAGCAGTGAAAGCAATAGTATAAAGAATATGTAGTCTTTAATCTATCACGGGTGCCCAATCCGATAAATAGTTCTTTCTAATTTTTGTTTCTGAGACATGTGGGTTTTCTGACGATGTTTGCCTCTACTGCTGTATACCTATAAATTTTTCAAGTGGAAATTCATTGGGCTGGGAATGATAGCCCACTGCGCTCTAGCTCTTAGAACAATACCATCTCTAAAAAGAAATCCCCCCCTCTGTCATTGCAGCAAGGCAAAGTAGGGATATTTTAGCATATTCTTCGTGATAAGTACATTTATAATTTCCTGTGACTGATATCCAATATGCTACAACAATATTATCATTATCTGCATTACAAGCATGAATAATTTCATTATCATTGGTCTATCGTGCTTTGTTGGACATAACCCTCTCAGTAAGCACCACGGAGCCCGACCTTCGCCACGCCGCATCTACTTCCGCAAGTAGTTGCTCCATATGGCTGGGACTCGAGTAAATGCCTCCCTCACGGTTACCCTTCTTCAACACAACAGCCCATTGCGACTTCAGTGTTCTAATCCTATAGACTGCGATTAGTTTAGTCCTCTATCGCATAATCTTGTTATGGATTTTATCTTTCAATGACTAGCTCTAGATAGATAGATAGATATATCAATCAATCAATCAATAAAACATTTTATTTGCTTAAAATAAGGGTAATAAAGGTCTTCAGTAAGATAGTTAATACTTTAGATTTACTTTAAACAGATAATACTTTATTGACCACCATACATGGAAATTTCGTAAAGATCAATACTTAAGCTAAGGTAATACAATGGGCGGCCTTCTTCCAGGCAACCTTTCTAGATATGGTGGAATAGCCTCACCTCCAGTCCGTGTACGTGGACACGTTTCAGCAACGTAGGTAGGTCAGGACTGATACGTCGCGACGCATTGATTGAAAACTTTCGTTTTAAGGCCTTGACACATGAATAACGCGCTCGGTCAATATTGTTTTATCTTCTTACGTATTATAAAAGGTTCGTTATTTTGATCTAGCACAGTATCATATTTCTTTTATCTAACACAAAAGCGAGAATTCTCTATTGAAGAAGAAACTAAACCACCCGAGTTCAATAAGATTATGTTACAGGTATGAAGAAATAAAGCCACTTATGAGGAGTTTAGAGTTTGAGTTGACTTTTTATCTCTTTCTGGCAAGAATTTTTTACCAAATTTAGAAAAGATATAAAGACTATCGAAATTTAGTTCATATTAAAATTTTGTATCTTTCTAGTATAACATGTGACACATGGGTTTCGGATATATTGGTAAAATAAAATTTATTTTTATTATCTATATATTTATTTACTAGTACAACGTAGTGAACGAGTAAAGCGAATGGGTGTGGCAATCCTTAGTTTTGCCTAGCCCTTTGGAAAACAGGCTTGATTATACGTTTGTGCATCTTACAAGGTGCTTGTAGTATTCCATAGTTATTCAGTCGTAACAGCAAGTATGAGCACGCCCACTGGGATCACGGTCATGACCGTGACTTTAGCTGGTGATGTCGTTTCGCAGTGAAATGTTGTAAACGGCAAGATAAAACCAGGAAATCATTGTGAATCGGTGACTCAGACATGTATAAACCTGGGCGTTGGCGTGGCATTGAACACTTAAGACGCAAAATATTCCCAGGCCATATCCTCTAGGTATCTCAAGCTTACTGTGCTCGCGAAAAAAAAGGAAGCTATCCTTTCTTGCTGTTCTTCCCATGGAGGGTCGGATAAGGTTTGAACAGGCGTCAAACTTAGCGATGACTACGCGTGACCTTATGTTTTGAATATTATTGACGTTTCCAAGCCATTTCTTTATGAATTCTATGGAAATAAAGTTTCTGACTTAAATTGGGGAAAAAGATAACAAAGAAATCAGCAAAAGCTACATGGCTTGCACATAAAATTCGATTCTATGACATCCAAGACAGCCTTGGTAATCTCCGTGGTTCATTAAGCCAAGAAGTAATCGCGGCGTCTTCGAGTTTTGGATCAGCACGAATCGTAAATATGTCTAGTCATAATTATAGCTTTTACCGCCCAAATCAAAGGGATAAAGAAGAAAGGCTTATTAGAGACTGTCTGAGTTATCCAAAAACAATACATAATGATGACTAAGTAAATAAATAATTTTCATATTACAATTATATTATATTGTATTGTGCAGGTACTCTATTTATCTATTAAAATATCTAATATAACTAACGTTACCATAACAAACTAAAATGTACACTAATAAATTAAAACAAATAGCCACCAAGAATAATAAAATTGCTGTGCCCTAACAGGGTTTATGTTTGTATCCTATAAATATATTAATATCTTAACAACATAGAGCAATAAATGACTACAATTTGAAAAATAACAAATAATACTGTGATCTCGCCACCGCATAGGGCTGACCTACCCTTGGAAACATTCTAGTTAAAACGAGTGGGTTGAAAAGTAGACGATTATACTCAGGTATGTATTAGCAACTTTTATGTCTGAATACTTCTCGCGCACTTTACGGGCTGACGAAAGCGGTCAATTGAGGCAGGAATGTTGATTAACATAAATAGCCAAAAATGTACACACGAGTATCGAACATCGGCCTTGGTGGGTATAATTTGTGAGTGCTCCATCGAGTTCAGAAGCGACGACGCTTGCATGTCGCCAACGGAATACTACAGAGAGGAGAGTTGGTTCACTTTCATTATAAAGTGCGTGGTTCGTCAAGCAAACCCTGTGAATCACCTGATGACAATACGAATTGTCTACTTCAATCGTTTTATACGTCGTATCGACAATTTACGTTAGCAGTACTTCGTCAATCTGATCGTCAATTTGACTGGCCTCATATCTCAGTTGGTAGTAACCCTACGCTTTCTGCGCTGTAAGTCGTGGGTTCGATCCCCACACAGTACAAACATTTATGTGACATTTGTCAACAAAATTTTCTTTTCAATTCGTAATAGCAGTATAATGATGAAAACATCGTTTGCAAGTTTTAGGACCGAAATGATACGTAGATTGCCAGGCAACAAATTTTTCGCGAGTTTTCAGTTAAGAGGAGGAAATATTTGAGTATTTATAATAATGTTTAGCGGAAGAATATATTCAGAGATAAAAAAGAATGACAATGTTTTTCCAAATATTATTTTTTTGTCATCAATTATTTTCAACTATACCGAGGAAAATCAGGCATAAATTGCTTTTCGATAAATTTAGCGACTATCTATATATAGATAGCTGGCGTCATCTTTAGATTTGAATAATCTTTATTTTTCTTACGAATATAAAATAAAAATTTTAAGACACTTCAATAATTTAGATTATAATTTCAACCAGTGACTTGTCAACGTACAGTCATTATCGAAAAACTTTATTTATACATAGAAAAAGCTTTGCTACATACAATTAACTGAAGGGTTGTTCGAAATAAAACAAATGAATATATAAAAAAAAGCGGGTACCGATGAATATACAGACATGACGCCGCGCGCTTTGTACACTATACAAAGTACATTACACAGCGGATGGAGATTACAGAATTCAGTAGACTTATGAATATGAAAGGACATCCAGTAATATCCCACGAAGGATAAAAGATAAAACGAAGGCAGGCCTTCTTCCCTAAATAAGAATCTAGTAGGTATTGTACAAGCGAGCTATTTCCAACTCAGCTGTGATGGTGACCCGGGTGCGTCACCCAGCCCAGCATTCGCGTCACCACTACGGAGCGAATGCAAAACGTTAATATTACATCTAATAACGCTTTTTATAGAGCTCCAATGATGTTAATGATGTCATGGCGAGAATAAAGATTGATATACTGTTTTATAAACAAGAGATAGTAAAACTGGATGCGATATGTTCAGAATGATACAATGTATTTTAAAAATGTTGCAAAATACTTTGGTACATACTTTCGAACAGAAGACTGCTCACAGTATTTATAAATCTGTGCAACCTATATCTATCAACCAGCCAAGATAGCTTATATCCTGGCTTAACACATAGGCTACTTTGATCCTGGAAAAGTGCAGTGTTCCCGTGGGTTGACTTACTCCTCACCGCAGGGAATACCGCGGGGCGCAGCTAGTTATATATATAATTTTGGCATTCAAAGTCAACATCAATGTCAAAAACTTTACTTCCATAGAATTCATAAAGAAATGGCTTGGAAACTTGGCATGAATGACTTAACTAACACTACAGCAATTCATTGCCAAAATAATCCATCCACCAGAACAAAAGTTAAATGCATCAACATATGTATCAATAAGTCCAGACGAACATGATAATGTATATATGATTTAATTATTATTAGATAAGGTTCCCAAACATAAACCTTTTACCTATCGCAAAGTGTACTGTTTGGTGCTAAGCTTTTGCTCTGTCTTTTCCTCACATATAATTCATATTCTTGCAATTTCATTGTAATACCAAAGTAACAAAATATGTGATTAGTCAAAATAACAGAATTCTTCATGAGGAAAACAGCCGATTTTGACAAATCTTCAATATATTATACACATGTAAGCCTCTTTTTTGTTACTTTTTCATTATTTGACCTGCAAGGCTACCCTCATTCATTTAATTTGAGTGATATCTAAAATTCTTCAGTTTGATTATAGCAATGCATTTATCTAAACATGTTTCTTCTATGCTATTACTTGTGTTACTAGCTGTCTTGAACCAGTGTGGTGAATGGATTAGTGTGCCTAAAAGGGCTCATTATGTGACTTTGTTTCTTCTATAACAGTATAATTCATGGAGAGAATGGAGCTTGTTGTATTCCACTGCATAGCCACAGACAAAGCGAGGACCTGAACAGATATTCTAATTCTGATTGGATTGCCCTCTCTCTCAAGGATGCCTCCGACACTACTGAGAAAATGTTGCCAACAAGCCAGAGTACTTTTCTAATACTTTAGGATATGGTAGGAACATCACAAGGTGAAATGTAAATGATTAAATTTTAAATCACATTGTTTTGAGTTTTTTCCAATAGGGTACCAAATAATGCATAAATAGTCAATTATTAGTATACACATTAAAGCTACCAGCATATTCAGCTATTATGTTAACCTTGACATAAATGAATTATGAAATTGATAACTTATATGTATAGAACGCAAATACATATATATATACAATACATGCATGTAAATTATACTTTTTCTTTCAAGTCAATTTTTTGAAGCCTCAATGTAAAATAAGAATTTCATACACAAAATCTTCATAAAATTCATCAATGCTAAATTCAGCAAATTGGGCTTTCTCTGTCATTGCTTACCCTACCCTATCAAAATTATAAATGCTGTTATAATTTTGATGCTAAAATTTATTGAATATTGAAATAACAATACAGTAATAATTATATCAGTGCAAGGGGCTAACAGGGTGCTAAATGCTATCTTTTAATATAAACATACTTAATATGTTTCTATTTTACATACATATAAAGTAACAATACATTTTCTCTTTAAATCTTATATTCAAATAAGCATTATTATTGCATGAAGTAGGGTAAGCAATGACAGAGAGTCCAATATACTTTAGTAGTTAGAACCAGACTGGTACCGCTTAAGATCAAAATGTACTTACCTCGCCACTTTGAGCTGCTGGTGAATTCTCTTCGATTTCATAAATTATATGTGGCAAACCGACTTCGCCAAGGAGAGAGAATCCGAATCCCAAATTGTCACTACGATTCAGAACCACTAGTCTTTCGTCGGCCATATTCAGCGTACAGCAGCATTGAGAAACTCCACTGAAGGAATTCACGAAGACCACTACAGTAAAACTACATGAGGCGGTAACGAAAAAGGAGAAAACTCGAGTAAACCGAAGATATTATTCATTACAACGCACGACAAAATGCAAGCGCACGCACCCAACCAAAGCGGCGAGATAGGCACAGATGATAAACTTTGCTTGATATTGAAATGACAGCTAAAATTTAATTGCTAGATAAAAAAACTACATGTACGACGGTTCACGCAGTTAGTGACTCGTTATGATAGTAATCAAATTAATGCAATTACTAGTTAAGATAGGTCTATTACTGTATGATAAGCTATATTCATGTTTTTTTCCTAATTCTAGCCTCTCACCCTCATGCGTGCGAGAGGCTTACATGTTACTATTAAGAATAATTTATGTACCTCATTCCAAATAAAAATCCAAAGGCCACAGGCCAACTCTATTGCCTGTTGGATTACCCTAAAAGAGTTTTTAATTGGAATTGAAATCTGATCGACTTTATATCTCTGTCTTCGATTTGATCCAACTGAGTACCAAAATAGTAAAAAACTAGCCAATTTTGGCTACGGATTTAACTAGCACGACTCATTCGATTCTCGCAAAAGTTTGCAAACCAGGTCAAATTAATTATGATTATACATTAAACACCCATATAGATAACTGTGTAAACAGGGAATCCCATATTATTCTTGAATTGGGATGCTTTTACTCTTCCACACGGAGAGGGTATAAACCTTAAAGGTTCCGTCTTTCACAAGCGTGAAATTTACCATCTAGTACCTACTAATTGCTTTTAACAAACTTCTCTTTTAGGGTGAAATACTCTATGTTCATCGATAGCGCAATTTTAACCTTTGCTATTTCACCTGTATTGCGTTTGTTCGCCTAGGCGGTTGTGCTGTAATTGTTACTTTCTGAGAATGTGTCACTGCCATCGTTTTGACTGCTGTGCTTTCTGACGTCGGAAGTGTCACATGTGACTGACACTAATGACAGTGAAGTGACTGACATTGAGGAGCAGCCGAGGCAGGCAGGTACGCCACGGCAAGGGACATTTTGATGAGTTTTTTTAATCGCGTTTATCATTATCAAGTTATTGTGTAATAACGTGTCGGGAAGAACAGACTGTACAGACGCATTTTTTTGAAAATTATATTGCTTTTATAACAACAAAATACAGCCATCGTCATGTATATCGTATCAAACCTAGTTAAAGTTACAATCCCCAACTATTTGGCTGGATTGCCCATCCCAGACTCAATTGGCGGCTGGTTTCGTCTTGGAGGTAAATACTTAGTTTTGCAGAATGTACCTACTTACAGTTGTCATGTCATGGGTTTTGGTCTGTAGATATTAGTTTCTCTTATCATCTTGATAGTTGATATTTGTACTGTATGTAGGTAACCAAACGGTGGCGGGACTGATTATATCAAATCGACCTAAAATTTTCATGATATATGTTTCAGTAATATTGTAATGTTTAATCACATTACTATTCGGCATCAAATTTGTTATACTCTCAATGCTTAATTCCATTTTGAACAGTCACTTGATATTTTGTTCATAGAACATTTTTAGCTTTGCAAATAAAGGGTTTGTCCTCATTGATGTTTTTTTTTGCAGTCAAAGACTGGCTTGCACTGTTACCACCTGTTCTGGTTGTTGGTGGTGTCTCCTACTACTCTTATCAGACAATAAAGAAAGCAAGTCAATCTGGAACTAGCCAGATTAATCCTGTAATCAGGAAGGATATTAACAAAGTGGTTGATTTCATTGACATTGAAGATATCACTGAGAAAGCATCTCTTTGTAGATGCTGGAGGAGTAAAAATGTAAGTACATACAATAAAAAAGAGATTTCCTTTATTCATAGATGAGTCTATTTACTTCTTCTAATCACACGAAGCTTGGCACAAAATAATGGAATGTGATTATGACAGAATTTTACCTGATTGCTATTAGTAATTTATTGTGGGTCAGTTAGATAAATAATGTTATTTATTAACACAATAAATCTGTAACATATCATGTTTTTAGTGGCCGTACTGTGATGGATCTCATGGAGCTCATAACAAAGAGACCGGAGACAATACCGGACCGGTTGTTGTAAGGCGTAAACCAGCAGACCAGTGAAAAATTAGCAGAAATACCTTGCAAATAATTAGTGGAAAAAAAATTATGTGATCAAATAATGTATGTTATCTTTTTATGGTTTAAAACCTGCAATTCATTTCAGTGTCTTTATAAATTAGTTTATTCTGCAAACAACTAGATATAAGTATGTAATGTGTTATATATAAGCAATATTTTTTTGTTATTTTTACTAAGCTTACTTCTTACATGCCCATGTTACAAAAAATATACAAGTATTATAACTTTGATAAAAATGTGTCTTAAAGTTTAATTTCTATGATAATTTAGATAACTGAATAGGATTATAATGCTACTCACTCAATGTTATCAAGGTCACTAAACCGTCACTCAAAGATCTGATGATTGAATTTAAATCTGAATCAATGAGCTGGTTTAGTCATATGTTCAGTGTTGACTGCCCATTTCTTATGTACTTACTCATTCTAAGCTCTAGTGTAATTTGCCTAGACCCTTCCATTTAATTTTTTAGGGTTCCTTATTCTAACAACTGGACCATATTACTAATCGCACCGCAACGTCGCGAGCTATGGTGCGGTTCAGTAAGTAATAGACTCGTCATCGTCAAAGACATCAGTCTATCTAACAATGTTTTAAGTGAACCATAATAGGTAAAATTTTCACTACTGGCTAATATTCCTATAATTATTGATCGACATTATAAACAACAAAAAGTTATAGAAATACATTAGTTTATTGTGAAACGTAGTAGGACAGTGTGGTACTACAAAGGTTGTGGTTTATCTTAGTAAGGTTAGGTATCTTAGTAACTTAGGTACAACGTTAAAAAAATATATAAATTATGGGTCACCGAATCATTAAAAAATACGGAAAATGTCTTAACAGAAAACCAAATCACAATCGAAACCGGCCAAGTGTGTGTTCGGAGTCACGCTATAAATCATTTTTTTGGCACAGGCCGGTTCGCGTCTCACATGATCTTTGTTTTTATATATTATACTTTTGGTTTGTAGATATTCCAAGCATGAGGTTATCAAATACAGATCCCTTTATTTGCTCTCACTCACACCAAAAATGTGTATATCGCTATCCTGTTGTCAATAGCAGCTGATGATTGACAGGAGGATAGCGATAGGGACAGCATCTTTGAAGTCAAAGTAGAAAGTTTTTTTTTTTTTTCATCACTGATGTCAGTGTAATAAATGAATGCGTGCGCTCGATTAAAATAATAAATATTGCGGCTGCCCGCATAATATCATCGTTGTTCGAAGACACATTTTGCCAACAACACTGGTGGTGATAGCTAATTCATCAGTTAACTCAACTGAAGTGTTTCTTAAATTTTTGTCGATTTGTTTCAATTCGGTGTAGACCATAGAGATTATATCTAACTAAAATCTAAGTTTTAATGGTCACCATATTAGACAAGGACACCGCGACCAAAAAGTATTCTCTTTCGAGACCGTTTTTTTGGCATCAGTCAGCCCTCCAGTGTACGAAAGTACATACTACCTCCACGGTGTGGACACAATAGAAACAAAAGTTGGTGAATATTTGGACAGTTGTAAACACAAAAGTTGCCCACAAATTCAGTGGAAACGCACCTTGTAGTAGGTACTAATAAAAAAAAAAAAACACTTTATGAAATAACGAAGATCTGATCGTCGCGGGATCTTGCTCTATAATGTTAATGATGGCTTCTATTAAATAAATAAACGAATAAAATATTGTTAATTTGGGATAAACCTAGCTGTCGTTGTAGCTACTCGTTGTCGGCATTTATGGAAAGATCAAAGTAATCAAAGCAGTCGTCCTACTGTTAGCTTCTTAGTACTGTGATATTGTACAGCTAAATTTATTAGGTACCTATTATTTAGTTGCTTGGTTATATATTTTGGTCTGTCTGCTGTGTGGTGTGGACAGTGATAGCGGACAGACGAGCTATTTTGGAATCGTGTTGTGTAATCTTTCGGGAATTCTGTAGGAAATATCGTTAGGCGCTTTTGGAACTAAATTTAAGCCCACTTATAACTTCAGAGATGCGTGTAGTGTCAAATCTAGTAAAAGTGACCATTCCTAATTATTTGACAAGTTTACCCATTCCAGACACTCTAGATGGATGGTTTCATTTAGGAGGTAAGATACCTATTTTCTTTTACAAAACATTGTGGAATCTATATTATATTAATAATTATTGTTCAATATCTCTGTATTCTTTTCATGTCACTCTCAAACCGGTTTAGTGAAAAAATATAATACTTCTACCTATTCAATAGTCTAGTCATATTACTAGCTATCTGGAACTAGTGTGGTGAATATTAGTTCTAGGACATGCCGGTTTCCTGTTGTGTGCATAAATTTTTAAATATAAAAATTTTATTGGTGTACTTGAACCTGCAAAATCTAAATTAAAATAGGGGTTGGTACCACTAGGTCTCCAGGCACTAATAATTAGCAGAAAGTATTAAAATGTGTCACATAGAGGCTCCTTTGATGCTCTCAAATCATTATAATCTTATGATTTCAGCTAAAGATTGGCTGGCCCTCTTACCTCCAACTCTTGTAATTGGGGGAATATCTTATTATTCGTATTATTCATATCAAACTATAAAAAAGGTCCAGAATGGTATGGCACCGATAAACCATAAAATACGAAAAGAGGAGCCCAAAGTGGTGGACGTTGTAGACATTGAAGACATAAATGAGAAGCAAGCCTTCTGCAGATGTTGGAAGAGTGAAATCGTAAGTTAGGCTTATTTGAACACCAGTCATCTATATCAGTAGTTTATGTGCAGTGTTAGTTTCTGCTGATAACCAGTTGTGCACTTGCTATATACTGGAAAGTATGAAGGTGGCGGTGAAATTACAAGCTCATGATATGAGTGGCAGGTGCAATATGGTTTTCTTCATGTTATTTAGTTCATAGAACCCAACTTTGTACTACTGTTGCTATGGGCAAGTAACGCCTACTGCATAATATCAAGTGGGTAATCAGCAATCTCGTCGTAACATCATTGACAATGAGTGTTTTTGGGTTGTTTGATACGCAGCCTCTTAAAGAGCTAGAAACAAAAATGGATAAAAATTTAATTAAAAATAAGTTTACAAGGTCTAACCAATACTGATAACTCAGGCCTACCTTGTAGAAGTAAATCAGCACATATCCATAGGACACAAATAGAAGAACAGACAAGGAACTCCTAAACGAAGTCTTCCTTTTTTTGCGAAAATTATCCCTGTAATTTAAGTACTTTGTAATTGTGTAAATTATTCTCCTATATCTTTTAGAGGTGACACAGAATTGATAATCATGTTATTTATTCTAATATTTGTAACATTTCAGTGGCCAGTCTGTGACGGAACACATGCAACACATAACATGCAGTGTGGGGACAATGCTGGGCCTTTAGTGGTTAAATTTAGGAAGAGTAAGTAATACACTCTCATATAGAGAGAAAATAAGGCCTGCAATAACATTAGGTGTCTGATACTTAAGTAGATAAATTGTTTACATAATGGGGCCTTGCTGATAACATTAGATAATTATTGTGAAATAATTGTGTGTGATGCTAATACATATTGATAAGAAGGTTATGACTCATTTTTTTTTTACTAGATGTTAAAATATTATGGTATAATATAAAGCTCAGCGGCCTTATTGTATAAAGCAGCCTCTTCCAGGCAACTTTCAGTAAGTCTATGTAATAAAGACATTATCAAGAGCCGCCTACACTTATATACACTATCCAGCATTTTGTACTAAAAACTTTAAAATTAGAACAAGTAGATGCAGGCTTATTGGTAATGTTAATATTATCCATCTGTGGATTAAGTCGATCAAAAGCTGAAGCAGACGTTTAATTATCAGCTTTTATCAATTCTGCATCAGTCGTAGGGCTCATACTCACTGGCGGCACTTTACCGGCGGCAGAGGTAACCACAGCTCGTGACGCGAAGGCACGTAGCGACAGCTGTTGATGGGCTTTGATTAGCCCTACATTTTAATGTAAATATTCCCTTTAGCACACTCTCTAACAGCGCTTTATGTGTATTTACCATTATTAGCTATTTGGGAAGCGACGTCGCTCGTAACGATAAACTTCAAGCACGTAACATCGCAGACCCGACGCGAAGTAGAAAATAGTATTCATATTTACCCAGCATCCACCGAGGCCGTCATACAAATTAGAAAGTGAGGGAATTTTTAAAGTTCGAACAAGTCGTGACGGCAATATTTTTGGATACTTAAAAAAAAAAGGAATACAACCAGTAATTTATCTTATTCATTCACCAAGTGCTGTCACTGTCATCTGCCGCTGTACGATAATGCATTGATATAACCGTGCCGACAGACACTTACCGGAACCGACAAAACTGTGCCGTCTCTTTACGAACACGTTACGTTCGTACGTATGAATTCTTATTTATTATTTTGTCTGTTCTGATAGGTGACAGCCACGTTACCTGTCTGCAGATATGAACGATGCTTCACTGTGAGTGCTTGACTAGCCCCCCAGTTACCTATGGTATCGGTAAACCTACCGTTTGTAGCCTTTATGGCTAATCGGAAGTGGGTGATAGACGCCAGTTATAAAATCGGCTCGACCTCGGTGGAAGCAGTAAAAGCTTTGAGTTGCCGTATTCAGGAATGACTGAAATTCTAGAAGCCAGTATGGTTACCGAAGATAAGGAAATATGGCTTTATATTAAATTTTTAACTACTATTGTTGGGTTCCTGTCGTATGATATTAAAATTATCGGTTTAAAATTTAAATTATCGATTATCGCGTACACATTGGAGTATCTCGCTTACTGGCGTGTCTATCACCCTCTTTTATCCTAAACTAGGCCCTTAGTGCAATTAGGAATTTCTTTGGAAACAGGTGTAGGTATAGATTAAGTTGTTATTCTGTCAATCAAGTGCTCATATTTTGTGATAAATTGTAATGAAATTGTTTTATTGATAAGGAAAGCCAAATTATATTGGGACTGTTTTTAATTAGGTGTAGGATTATACAGATTATTTATTGTTTATAATTAATAAGATTCTTTTACATAACATTACAAGACTTGTCAGTTGAACGGTTTTTAATTAAAATTTACATAAATAAAAGCTCAATAAATAAATATCCAAATAATGTTTATTTTATTTCTTCGAATAATTAAATTATAGATGTTCATGGTTTACACCATCCATCACAGACATAATGACTTTAGTGAAACAATAATAAATAAATAGAATACAACCTAGACATATTCCAATCTTTCATACAAAATTCTGGTGCGAATTACTTCATTCCTATGGCACACTCCACTAATTACTTTTAATAGATCACAAATTTTACGTTATCTGTGTAAATATTGTCATACCCACTTATACTTAGTGGTCGATGAGCTAATCAGTGTTATGTGATTCTCTACGAGTAATGAATTTATTCGTAGAAGACTAAACTCTACTTAGCTAATCAATCGCTAATTAAAGTATTTAAACGGTTTTTAATACTTTTAACAACTATAATTTAAAATACAATTCTCTGGGCATAAGTCACGGTGTGGTTATATTTTTGTCCAACCAACCGACGAATAAAAGGGCGTATGTCAATGTCTCATGTGGGTGACATAATAACAAATAGCGTTCCATATTATCAAATTAATGAGAGTCCCTTGGTCGGAGCGGGACATTAGCAGTTTCTTATTCTGTTACATTATCTTTTCTTTTATTGCGGCCACACACAGCTTATCTTGCATCAAACTAAGCATAGCTTGTACTATCGAACCTAAATAACAGATAGATTACTAACATACTTTTTTGTAAATACATAATTATATTTTGACACCTAGAGACAGAGCAAACATCTTGTTTGTCCTGGACGGGAATCGAACCCACGACCTACAGCGAAGCTTGTTACTTATTAAAATTAGTTTTGGTTGGTTGGCAACAGTATCACCGGCTGATACGAGACGCAATACGTTATGCGTACAAAATTGTATTATCCTTGATTGTAATTTAATGTAGGAAAATATGAGGAGACCATACTTCATTATCATTTCTAATGCCCTGAGCTTCCGAGATCATGTTTATGAATACAGGATACTAGATCAGGTGTATAGGTTTCGTTCATGTTTTAAAGATGTATTCAATCGGTTTAACGTTAATTAATTTCATATGTACATCGATTAAATATCGATTACTTACGTAATTAAGTTGGAATGTAATTAAAGGTTGCCAACGTTGTAACAGATACAGAAATGATTGTCCGATCATTGAAGCTACTATTTAAACCTGCTGTGAAATGGTTTTTTTGCTGTAACAAAATACACTTGCAAAGACTAGGCAGAACTGTATAAAACCGTAATGAAAGAATACTCAGAAGAAGAATAGGTTGTAATAGTAATGGGATTTGTGATGTGTCGCATCATGTGCAACAATGCGGCTCCGAACGGTGCGACTTCCATGTTATCTTACATACGTGCGTTTTACATGACGTTTTCCACAACACGACGATGCGGTCCTGCGGCCTAATTTTGAAGTGGGTTTGATGATAAGAGTTACTCTAGATAATTCCTGTAATGTTAGCTGACTAAAATTTCATTTGTTAGCATGCCAGTAGAATACACATCGATTACTATAGTGCCAGATCTTTGAAGTAGAATTCTAGGTTTCGGGCACTTTTAAACAATAACACCTACCTACCTATATTATAAAGAGTGTAAAACAATGTTTTCTGAGAATGCATAGTCGTCCAACATCTCTGGAGCAGGATTCATCGATTCATCAGCAAAGGACAATCGCGCAAGTTTATACCCTTATCTAATCAGTCAGATTTAATTTTTGTTAATAATTAACTACTTAAGACCATCAATGGTTCAGATCTTCTAGGAAATGTTCCGCTCAGCTTCAGCCTCATCCAAAAGTTTTCTGGATGGTTGTGGTGACTGGTGAAGCGACTGGAAATCATAGCGAAGGTGAGATGGCCCATAATATGTTTTTATTCACAGCTGGAAAGTGGAAAAATAACCATTTATAGATATTATTATAATATAGGTAATGGTTTGAGAATATAAGTGCTAAGTATGGACTCCTGCGTCGAATACAGGTGTCTATAACTAGCCTAATAATGTGTAGTTGCCGATGAATTTGTAGGCATTTGAGACATTCACCTTCACGTATCAGCGTTACGGGCGCATACGACGGTAATCTTGTTCTAGGTACCTAAGTAGGGTACCTAACCTTCTTTCGGTACATAGGTAGATCGAGTTCACATAAATGGTTTCATCTCAAACTAATGTGTTACCTACCTATATGAATTGTAATGTATGATGTTTTATTGGTTCGTACTTAGTGAGGTTAGTAGGTATGTAATGTATGTCACTTTGTTAGTTTGACACAGTTTGCTGAAGAATTAAATTTACGAGATGGTCGTTTAAAAATTTTTCATCCTTATTTATATAAAAATACTTATCTTTATGTCTAGATAATGTACGACGCTTCATTACGAGTTTGGAATTTGAGAAATTCCAAACCAGGAGTTTGAGAATTCGTGGATCCACCTCACAGATTACCAACGTAGTAGGAGGTTATTTCATCTAAACAGTTGAGAAAAACAACCGTTTAAGATGATATTGATCACTTACACCATGAAAAGTAAAACTTACATACCTACTAGCTACGTAAATCAGTGTTCAGGTGTTTTAACCGCAAGGCAACGTGTGAGACTGCAAGATTTGTAGCTATCATTCAATAAACTTTATCAGTTTCACAACGAATTATCAATAAGCTAACTTGCGAGGAATATTATTGCTTACTTCTATTCTAGTTTCGGCGATTGTCTCCTCATTTCGCAGCAACTCGTGTTTCAATCCATTTCGTTTCCTGCAAAAGAAATAAATCAATAACTCCCACCTTTTTAAAACTGTGTAAACGGGTTGCAAGTTGCGAGTAATTTTTTTTTTTTTTTTTTTTTTTTTATGTGATTCAGTTACTGAACGAGCCGACGGCCCACCTGGTGTTAAGTGGTAACCTCTGCCCATAACAACCGATGCGACTTCGATCCTCCCCTACTAGGTACGACAAGACCCAAGTCGCATCGTATGCGCCCGTAACTCTGAGACGTGTAGGTGGAATGTCTCTTGTGCCTGTAATTTCACCGGCAACCACACCTTTCAAACCGGAACACAGTAACGCGAACGCGTTACTGCTTGGCAGCAGAAATAGGCATGGTGGCAGTACTTCCCCGGACGAACTTGGCGAGAGTTCTACTGCTCTTGTAATTTGTATTATGTATCTCTTGTAATATGTAATTTCCGGGCAGTTGGCCGCATCCTACGCACTTACCTCGGGTTACATACGAGTAGGTCCTACTCGTTCCCGCTCAGGACGCTGAGTATCGGGTTACTCACACAATGGGCTTCACACGAACGTGGAAGCCACAAATAAACATTACATCCAACGAAAATCCTTTTCAAAATTTTATAAAGCAAGTGCATTTCAATCGCTTTTCTTAAGTTTATGGGCCTCTAAACTGAATTGCGGCCCAGTTAAATCAATGATTTTACGATCAATTTAAAACGGGCATATTTATTATTCCATAACCGTGGTTTCCGATTGTCTCTGCTTGGTGTACTCCGCGGGTAAAAATTGCTGCACTGTCCCCCACTCAGGGACATCAGCACAATATTTGTTGCACTGTCTCCTATGTGGAACTTTCACAATAATAGCAAAGTTAGATTAGTATTACTTTTCAAATTTTAGTTCGATTATTTCTCTAACAATCTAAATAATTCTGCATCATTTTCTTATCTGATATAGACTATGAATAATTTTAAAAAATCTGCACCACGCAGACGCAGACGAAGTCCCGGGCGAATGAATAAAAACTTGTAAATAAATAGAATGAGTTTATTGTTGGAAACATAATAATACTAAGGTTCCAACAATCAAATCATTATTTTATCTTTCTTCAACATCATTACTTTTTACTCAACTTATAAAATTTTAATAACAATGCTGTTTTTTGCTGCTGAATTTTAAGAATATTTACAGGTAGTATATTTTGTAGTATATTTATTTATTCTTCTCTTTTTTTTTACTATATCTTTTTAAATTTACCAATAAAAGTTATGATTGAAATGACAAACTTTTGTTTCAGTCAATATTACGTTCCCAAATTCCACTCAAAATGCACAGAAAGTAGTAGAAAAAGTAATTAGAACTACCTAAGTACCTATTAATAATAATAATACTTAAGAGAAATCTAGTGAATACAAACAAACAAAAAAACTCAAAACAAATTACGTGACTTTTGGGACAGTGCAACAAAATCATCCACCCGTTGTCCCCCAGTCGGGGACAGCGCAACAAAACTTGTGCCGTTGTCCCCCAGGGGCACCATATGTCAGACAATAAGAATAAACCATTACCGTATTATTGCATAGTCACATTCAACACTAACAATAAGACATTGCGATGTCTTGATCGAATGGAGAACGTAACAAAACAAGACATTCGGTTGACAGAACGCCCACGATGTGTCCAAATGTTTCCAATATCTTAACTCTAGGCATACATTGCTGCGTAAGCTACGATATACCTATGTATTATGAGATCTTGTATCATTACTACCTGTCGTACCAAATAGTACCTATACCTACCTTCAATCTTAATCTTATAATAAATGCGAAAGTCTATATGGATGGATGTTTGCTACTCAATCATGCCAATACGGCTGAACTGATTTAGATGTAATTGGGCACAGAGATAGACTATAGTCTGGAATAGCAGATAGGCTACTTTGATCCCGGTAAATTGTAGTGTTCCCGTGCTGATAACACCGCGGGGCGCAGTTTATAATAATAATAGGTATAAGTAGATAATAGCTGAGTTAAGTCAAATATGAAATAAATTCACTCGAGAATGACTCTATACTATAGGAATATATAGTAGTTAAATTAGCGTGGAACTTGAGCCAAGTTCGTCCTGGATAGTACTTCCCTTTGGCCGCAAAGCAGTAGCGTATTGGTTTAAAAGGTTACTGTGTACCGATTTGTAACATAAATAAACTATCTAGGTACGAAGCATCAAAGTTTTATTCGTTGAAAATCTTTGATAAGTTAACGAGAATTCGACAACAGTTAAAGAAGCACAAAGTAAAATAAAAGTTAAAAATGCTTATCATCAAATAAGACAGATCAAAACGATGCTATCTACGTCAGACAGATCGCGAACAGCCTTGGATCACGATAACTGAGTAAATGAATAATATAATGCAACTCTGCTGGTAAGTAATTAGTAATAGATTATTTGCAAATGAAAACACTGTTTTTTGCCATTGAAGTACCTAAGTTAGATCCTAAGATAAAGATGAGTTCCAGCCGTAAATACGCTACCCGTGCGAAGCTGCGACGGGCGCTAGTAAATGATAAATTAGAAAATACTCACAAATATATCCGCCTCCACACGATGAGGGCAGTATAAGCTATGCAGACGATTGTGCAGGTGATCACGAGCATGATGCCGGCGGCGGCCCCGGCCCCGGCCGGAGCCCCGCGCGCACTCGCCGTCCGCTGTCTCTCGGAGTCCTTGCGGACCGAATCCTCTACGCCTGGAAACAACACAATTACTTTAGCATTTTTCAAATTACAGACGAGACATTCCACCTACACGTCTCAGAGTTACGGGCACTTAAGATGCGACTTGGGTCTTGTCGTACCTAGTAAGGGAGGACCCATGTCGCGTCGGTTGTTATGGGCAGTGGTTACCACTTAACACCAATAGGTACGAGAAGACCAAGTCACATCGTATGCGCCCGTAACGCCTGAGACGTGTAGGTGGAATGTCTCATGTGCCTGTAATTTCACCGGCAACCACACAGATTTTCACGTATTCGTGAAAATCGATTCTTACAGAATAGGTAGTACTTATACTCCAAAAAAATAACAAACGAACGAACAAGACATAATATATAATCATTACACATGCATAAAGATGGAGATAATCTTCGCGATAAAACGTTTAGTTTATGAACTTGACACACGGAGTTGATCGTTCTTTGACCTCGTACTTACATAACTGTATACACCCACATCTTGCTCGCGCGTAACGAGTACTTAACCACGATTTTCAAATCAAACCGAACAATTGGATACTTACGTGCCAGCCTCTGATGTACCCACCGCAGGAATACACACAGGCACATAACTAATCTATACAAATAAATAAAATTGGAGTGTCTGTTTGTAATATTAAAATAACAGCTTTTTACTAAGTGCATATGGATAGGTACATATACCAAAACAATTATTTTTACAATTTTTTATCTGTCTGTCTGTTTGTTACGGCTAATCTCTGAAATGGCTGAACCGATTTTGACGGGACTTTCACTGGCAGATAGCTGATGTGACAAGGAGTAACTTAAGCTACTTTTCCAAGGTGTAAAATAGGGGAGCGCGATAAAATCGAATTCCACGCGGACGAATTCGCGGGCAACAGCTAGTTATTTTTCTAAATTAAGTTATGTCTGTTGTTAAGAATTAAAATTTATTTTCATTGCTGATTTCCTTCACCGCACATAATTTTGTCATGCAAGAAAACTCAGTGGACAACTCAATGTCTGGATATGAGCTGGCGACTTTTGGAATTAAATAAGAGGTCTGCACCAACAGGCTCTATCTCTCTATCTCTTTTCTTAACTGTATAGTGTATATCATTTTTCTTTCTCATTGTTACCTTGCAAAAACTCAGCTTGTGCGTCGGGCACAGCGGGTACATCTGCTTTAGCGTCTTCTGTGTCCTCTGGGAAGGTTGGCAGATCCATGTGATCTTCATTATCGTCTCTTGAATGCAGCATATCAAATACTTCTGACCTGGTGACACGAAAATAGGATACCTTACTGGAAACATTATTTCTGTAGCAACAGGACTTCTCCGAATTCGGAGTTCGTTCTGGAAAGTACTGGTACCACCTTAACTTTGCAGTTATTGCAGTGTTCCGGTTACCGGTTAGGGCTCTAGGCTAAGGCTAAGCTCTTTGAAAAGAGCTTTTCAAGTTTGATCTATATTGATAGAGCTATTTAGAGGTCTGGGATAATTACCTGCTCACACCATCTTTATCGTCAACCAGTAGCTTCAGAACAGTCGCATTGGCTTCTATAGTTTTGTATCGGCTGTTGTCCTCTACTTCTTTAGCCAGATTGGGAAGCGCTCTTTCTTCACTCCTCAAAGTATCAAACTGACCATAAATCGCTTCGAAGCCTGAAATATAAGTGCCAAATGGTTCCAATTAGTCACAAGTTGCAATAAAATGTCGTCCACGATTTATCGCTAGCATTAATAAATTCAGAATGGCTGCCTTTGAGGCTGATTTGTGTCATATCGACGCAAGCCCCGTGTGAAAGTTATTTCAAAAGAGAAACCGTTATCGCCAAGTTAACATTTATAACACTGTTAACTAATGTGAAGTGCAGCGGAGTTATCGAAATGCAAACAAGCTCGATTCTGGTGAGGCGAACGTTTCAAACTGTGGGTCAAGCCGAGCCATAAGCTAATGTGTGCTTAACGGTGATGAAATCCGGTTTTCTGAAAGTTACTCAGACGCGTATTAATATAGCATGCCGGTTTATAATATGCTGTCATTGAGTTAAGATCGTGAGTAACAAGAATTCTATGACTCATTGCGAGCGCAATTGATTTCGTTTTTTTTAATGTATTTAGGTGATAGAACGAGTTTACGGCCCGCCTGATGTTAAGTGGTAACCGCCGCCCATAGACAACAGCAACACGACTCAAGCCCTCTCCACCAGAGTATGAGATGACTTAAGTCACATTGCGTTGCGTCCGTCACCCCGAGACGGGGATGTTACGTCATCATGCGGCTGCAATTTCACCGGCACCACTACCTTCCTCCGGAACACAGCATCACTGCTTGGCGGCAGATTACCAGGTGTGGTGGCAGTACTGCTCCGGGCGAACTTAGCACAAGCTGTACTGCTACTTTGGGTTGCTCCTTTCGCACCACCCGGGGGACACGTGTAGGGATTCAAAAATCACCTACGGACGCGAGCAACGTGGCCCCTGTTTCATAGAGGTACTCAGTACATAAGTCGTAGCAACCTCGAAAGTAGTGAAAGTATTATGGTACATGAAATATATTTTGCCCTGAGGCGGTTTGCGAATTGATAAACTGTAAAATGTAGCTTTGCAAAAAGTGTGATAGCAATCGACCCATTCGTGGTATGAGCGAAAGCTTTCATATTTTTTCTCACTCATGATATTCCTAATGATATAGTGCGGTAAATGAAGGCCTACGTCCTATTAATATACTACCTATAATATAATTGATAGTCTTAGTCGGCTATTGGATATAGATTATCTAAGGCATAATAAAGTATTAACCGATTTATTAAATTGAAAATGTCTGTAAAGTGGTGACTTTCATTAGCTGAACCAATGATTAGAAAATAACTTTTGGCTGCACCTTCTTTCTTAGCTCGTAACGTTACCGATTCTTGAATTTTGTTTACGCTTTCCAATCGGAAAATTTACTACACTGAATCGTGTTTTTATGACAAAATCTTCAATCTCCATAACGATGGTAGATTGATTCAAATATTACTCATCAAGACGCCATTATTATATTTGGTTGTGTCATTCGAGTTAGGTACCTATTTCCCATCCCTGTAACCATCAGGTAGTTTACTAAAGCCTTTTCAAGGGTATGTATTATATGTACCTATGTATTTACAAAAAAAGTAGATACTTAAGTATTCTATCAGTTGTCTGGTTCTCATAGTACAAGCTTTGCTTAGTTTGGGGCTAGATGGCTCTGTGTGAAAAAAGGTAAGAAACTGTTCCTAGATCTGTTTTTTCGTTTATATTTGGAACTTCCCCTATTAAGGTTACTATTAAAGTTTTGACTTGGCCTCATATGACATGGTAATTATTATATACTGTTACATGCTCGGAATTGTCCACCACATAGGGAATCCTAGTGTGGGGACTAGTGCACATTCTTACACTGTTATTCAGTAATTCAGTTTAAGTATTCAAATACTGTTATACCTAATAAAAAAAAAACAATTTAATTTTTTACCAACGTCAAACTAAACTTGGTTCGTTTAGTTTGACTAACGTTTGAATACTGCTGTAATGTAGTGAACTATGTATCGAAATAAGTTTAGCTAACGAACAGGCGCAATGCGACATGACTAAGTCCCATTAGTATGGGAAGACCCAAGTTTTATTGCTATTGTTATGGGCAGAGGTATCTTACGTGAACCTTCGGCTCGTTCCGTCACAAGCACAGAAAAATATCTTTAAGATATCTTTTAAACATAAGAAAATACATAAATATATATGAAAATATATTAGCCCCAAAGTAAATCCCATCATGACTTTGACATTTATTGAAATAACTTGTATAACACGGTAAATTCTGCCACAGGCAAAATTGATACCAAAAACATAAAAACATTAAAAGATAAACATTTTTTTCCACGATCGATCACATTTGTATGATGATAATCGTGGTATCTGACTTTGAGTTTACCAACTTCATAAATCATGTCAACGTCCATTTTCATATTCATTAATTTTGATATGGTTTATTGGCTCGGTGCAGTCTCACGAAGGCGGCGGCGATGACGGACGGTACCGGAAGACCAGGTAAGTGGAAGCTTCCGCATGCTATCAGCGCATGAATAGTCGGTAAATAATTTGTTTTGCAACACTTTGTCTTCTCAAGTCTTGAATAATGTTTACATTATTTCTAGGTTCCGTAGCAATAAGATTAGTTTTATTGTTATATTTTTATCCATCTATGATAGCCCTTTTCTATGTTTGGCCTCACAGCTCAGTTGGTAGTAACCCTGCCTTCTGCGCTGTAGGTCGTGAGTTCGATTCCCACCCAGGACAAATATTTGTAGACGAATATAGATGTTTGTTCTGTGTCTGGGTGTCAATATAAACTATATATGTGTATTTATAAAAAAGTGTATAAGTATATTATATCAGTGGTCAGGTTCCCATGATAGGTACAAGCTATGCTTAGCTTACTTGGGGCTCGATGGCGCTGTGTGAAATGTCCACCAATCCAATTGGAATAGTAACATAATAAGTAATATAATATATTATATATTATATTACCTATTATGTTACTATTCCAATAAATTTTATGATTCGTGCAATATACTTAATCTGGATTATTGTATTTCTGCAATATTTTTCATAAATGCTAGTCCAGCGAATTTAAGCGAATTCAAAGACGCTCCTTTCGTGCACTTGACACATGTCTTCGATTTTTTGTTCTATGACATGGTGGATTCCTAAAGATGTTTTACTTCACCAGCTCGAAAAAGTGGTATTGTGCACATAAATTTTAAAGTGATAAAACTCATTGGTGCCCGTTAGGATTTGAACCAGTGACCATCGTATCGAAACTTGGGGTTTCTACCACTGGTTAACACGCTCTCATCAATATTTCAACAGAAATTTAGTAACTTTAACCAAAAATATAGAAAGGAGTTTTCAAGTAACTTACAGCGTTACGAGTACTAAGTTTGGGCCTTGACCGTTAAAATATTCTTGTTGAGGTTTTCACAATCTATCGTGTGATGAAACCAGAGAAAACGACAGACGTACAAAGTACTACTCTATTAACACTAATGGGTTTTGGGTAATGGTGCCTTCCATTATTGACGCTGGCTAACTCTGGCTCTTCGTCGTAAATTGGTTAAGTGCTTTTATCTCTTTGGGAACATTCGTCATACGGGATAGAAGTGATATTGAATCTTTGAGCTGACCTTTAAAGGTAACTGACATAACTTTTGTAGGAAAACTTTATAGTCGTCCGTTTCTGTAGCAAGAATTGCATAAAAGGGAAAACAAAACTCATGTTTGACGTTATTCTGTCAATCTGTAGTGTTTCTAGAAAACTAGGTTCTAATGAAAAAAATAGGGTAGGTAGGTTATATTAATGTGCTTTTGTATCTACGACTTAACATCAGGTGGGCCGTCAGCTCGTTCTATTCCCTACATTACATAAAAAACAACTTGTATACATTCTTATATTTATATATATAATTTTTAAAACGTTCTTTTATATAATAGGGCAATTTGCTTATTAAAATTAAAAGTACTAAACAACTTACAAAAGTAAAGAAAACTGAATCTACCATTTAACTTATTTGAATATGTCCGTGACATAAGACGTGTTCAATAATAATACATACAAAAGTGATGTGACTGTTGAGACGAATACCTAATTAGCACTTGTCATTTACTATTTAAATTATTTCTCTTCATGCTACTCGCAGCGACAACTTGGCGTAAGTTCTACTGCCTGTAAAATCTCTTTCCAATAAGTGCATTAATGATTCCGCCAGACGCCGGATCCTGCACATTGAACTGCTGACCTGCGCCATGTATGGTAATATCTACCTTCCAACTAAACCTCACAAAGTTAACGTTGGGCTTAGTCACGTTTTACTGTGTAACCGTCTCTAGGCTGCTAGTAAAGTGCCTCTCGATATATAAAGGTTAAATCTGAACGAATGGATAAACACCGTAGTTAAGTAAGAACTCTTTTACAAAGCCTTTATGGACCAAAGAACATAATAATTTCGTGTTTTCTTTCTGGACGAGGTGGCTTATATATAAACCTACATTTAAAGTGACTGACCTCTAGTTACTAGTAGCTGATAATCTTTAGCGGTAGGTCAACCCTATTTTTGTAGCCTATAAATCTTTTCTTGTAAACTAACAAAATCGAGAAATGGTGACATTCTGAGTGGCATTCATACCAAATATTTTGTTCAATGAATGTAGATGTATGTCTACGCTAAAGTATATACAAAGTATGTCTATACTCGGAAGTTATTTTATTTTTAGCGCGTTACTACTGGTCTTTTAAATCAACAACTTGTTTAACTCAAATCTGATACCCGGAGAGACTCTTAAAATAATATACTAAAGCATAAATATCCAGTTGAAAAAGGGACGGTACAATCAAAGTACAGATACGTACTTCTTCATTATTAAGTCCTATTTAGTCTACTTCAGGAGGGATGGGAATGTTTAATTAATAGGTAAATAGATATTTATGGACATGTCACACAGCACCATCTAGCCACAAAGTAAGCTAAGCATAGCTTGTATCATGGGAACGAGACAATTGATAGAATACTTATATACTTTTTTTTGTAAATACATACATATAATACATAATAACACCCAGACACACAACAAACATCAATGTTCTTAATAATTAAAATAATTAATTTAATTCTAATTCGTCAATCACTTCTTCTCTACCGCCCTCTAAGAACAATTATCATTAACATTCCGAAGACTGAAAAAAATAGAATTGATAACGTTGTTAATAACTTCGATAATTTAATGATGTCATCAATAACTTTATTATTAACATTATTATTATTATTATTATTAATTAATAACTTAAACCTCCCATTGTAACTGTCATTTATTGATTAGTACACAGCAAGATGCTGCAGACACAGAATACTCTCTCGAGATCGGAAAAGGTCGTTTTGAGGCAAACGAGACATTCACGCCAGATCCATTCACGGCCGAAAGGCGATGACTCATTACGTGGCTACGTAAATATGCCATTTACTACGCCACGAATAAAGAATTATCACAATTATTTCCTTGTAAGTCACAGGTATAACCTTATATTCGGTATCGGAAAAATCATGAATCACACCCACGTACCACAGATGTTCTGAGAATTATTAGGTGATAAACAAAATAAATGCATGTTATTATAATGTCGTTAGTTTGATAGGCAGCATAATAGGTTTCTCGGATTTGAAGATGGGAATGGGATATTCCGTTTTCTTGATGTAATGTCCTTCAGAAAACAACATTTTTTACAATTTCTGTCTGTCTGTCTGTCTGTGTGTTCCGGCTAATCTCTGAAATGGCTGGACCGATTATTACGGGACTTTCACTGTCAGATAGCTGATGTAACAAGGAGTAACTTAGGCTACTTTTCCGAGGGGTAAAATAGGGGTGCGTGATAAAACCGAATTCCAAGCGGACGAATTCGCGGGCAACAGCTAGTCTACAATAAATCCTTATCTTAGCCATTTCACCCGTCCATATCAAACTGTATAAATGTGACTCTAATTGGCGTTATTTCCTCAACGTCTGCTTCCTACACAGTAGCGTCATTTACGTGTTAGAAGTTCCTCCTATCTTCACCCGAGATGTATGTAGCCGGATGGGTGGATGGGTGGATGGGTGGATGGGTGGATGGGTGGGCGTACTAAATCGTTTCATTGATAGTGTTCGATGCAGGAGGTCGTAATCGATGAGCGTGGGAGAAAGAAATTTCTTATTTTGTTGCCGATGGAGATTCCCTTGAATTTTCCTTAGGAAAAAAATTCCTTGGCTTAGAATATGAATAAAATAATGTACCTACTTACTACGCTTATACCGGCAAAGTTATTTATGTTTGTTGATAAGTAAACTGTAATTCTTTTGAGAAAATATTTCCATAAAAGGATTTGTCAAAATGATTAGCGAGTTTTCTTGAAAGCACGGACTTGGTAAAATTTTATGATATGGCACTTTTTCGAAGCTTTCATTTTGTTTTTGTGTCTCGGCATCATGATCTTGGTCAAAACTTATTCAGCTCTTATGCAGTTTTCGGAGTTTACACTTTAAGAAAATTCATCAAAATCGGTTCAATAAAATAAAAAAAAAACATATAATAATAATGATAATATAACTGGAAAAAAATTGTCGTCCAACTAAGAGATTAATGAGGAATCATTTCCGTTCATTGGCGATAAAGTCGGTTTTTTCGTTCTGCTGCGCCAAATAATTATTCCAAACTCCAATTGCGCTTCGGATATAACGCATCATTTTTCATTTCTGGCTGGAAATGATAAATGATGAAATTTCTTCCACGTGGAATTCAGCAGAATAACATCAGCATGCCAGTCAAAGTCCCGTCAAAATCGGTCCAGCCATTTCTGAGATTAGCCGGAACAGATAGACAAAAAAGTTTCTTTGTTACAACTACCGTACTATATAGTTTTCATATGCATTTAGCAAAAAGCTGATATTTTGACATTATAAACAGACACTACAATTTTATTTATTTGTATAGATATCAATACTGTGCTGCTAGAATTGCTTATTTTTATGTGATGTATGTGATAGAACGAGCTGATGGCCTACCTGATGTTAAGTGGTAACCGCCGCCCATGGACAACAACAATACGACTCAAGCTCTCTCCACCAGAGTATGAGATGACTCAAGTCACATTGCGTTGCGTTCATCACCCCGAGACGGTGATGTTACGTCTCATGCGGCTGCAATTTCACCGTTACCCACTCCCTTCCACCGGAACACAGCAACACGAGTGCATCACTGCTTGGCGGCAGATTACCAGGTGTAGTGGCAGTACTTCTCCGGGTGAACTTAGCAAAGTTCTACTGTTACTTTGGGTTGCTCCTTTCGCACCACCCGGGGGACACGTGTAGGGATTTAAAGGGTCATCACCTACGGACGTGAACAACGTGGCCCCCCAAATTTTCATCTAAGAGTTTGGGTTTATTTCGATTCATCAACACAATAATTCTTGGACTTGCAAACCTATCTATGCAATCTTGTAATCAAATAGCAAGCCTTAAAAGCAACGGGCACTAACAATTAATTCCTTGAGAAACTTTCCCATAAAGTTGGTTGCCCTCTGTATTGTGATTGAAATAATAAAAAGTCCCTTACCTAACGCGACGACTAGTAATATCTGGTAGCGCGCCATTGCATTACTCGGTCCTGTAAGAGATAACGTGCAATTACCACATGCTGGCATTATGTTTGTATGTAAATGTGTATTATGTGGTCACACGTATAGGGCAGATAAGCGGACAATGGAGCTATCGCCTTGACTGTTTGCTGTATCTAGAGCGGCGTCTTTTCTATACATAGACAAATGTAAACACAAAAATAACGCCAAGATATAGGCTCAAAATAGACTAAAATTTACATTGTAGATAATAAAACATAACTGCCCCTATCTGTAATTTTATAAACGAACTAGCTTTTGCCCGCTACTTCGTCCGCGTGAAATTCGGTTTTATCACGCACCCCTATTTTACCCCCTCGGAAAAGTAGCCTAAGTTACTCCTTGTTACATCAGCTATCTGCCAGTGAAAGTCTCGACAAAATCGGTCCAGCCATTTCAGAGATTAGACGGAACAAACAGACAGACAGACAAAAATTGTAAAAAATGTTGTGCAGATATATGTACCGTGTTTACATCCATATGCACCTAGTAAAAAGCGGTTATTTTAATATAACAAACAGACACTCCAATTTTATTTATTTGTATAGATTAATTTAGTTAGACTTTTTGGAGCCCAAAATTTACAATAAAATTATTCTTTATCTGTATTTTGAATAATGCACGTAATTTAGGCATTAGGTACTTATTTCGGTCCACACGGAATAAATCAAAGCAATAAAATCTGCTAGTAATAGATTTACTAAGGCTTCGGGAACTACTAGAACCAACTAAATAAATAGTATAACGATCTTCTATTGCAAGATTACGAACTAGAATTTTGAAGGTCCGCCAAAACATGTCAAATAAAACCCCAGTGTGCAAAAGGAAATCGCGAGAATAGAAACCAGTCGGGCTTGTTTCGCCGCTAAAAATACCTGGACGCTGCGTTCCGTCTCGGGATGGTACACTTTACACGTAACTTGGAATCCTCTCACTGCACTGCACTGTTTCGCGGTGCGACGTGCGCGTGCGTCGCAGTCCGACGGTATTCTGCGCTAACCTAACCTAACGCAGGAAGCTCGACTCTTGGGCAGCAAAGGTCAATTTGGCGAGTGCTCCTGTGACTCCTGTCTCCTAAACTGTGCGCGACATAGCCTTAGGTAGAGTTAGGATTCGCAGTAAATATGTCCTACCTAAGCCTTCCGATAGTTTCAATGATGTCGATTGGGTTTATGACATTTTTAGTCCTTGTAAACTTGATTTTGGAACGTGTTAATTAATCTAGAATTGGTTACATAAATGTTTTTTGTTAATTTATCCTAAAACTATGAATTACTGTTGCCCGCGACTTCGTCCGCGTGGAATTCAGTTTTAATTACGCACCTCTGTTTTACCCCTCGGAAAAGTCGCCTATGTTACTCCTTGTTACATCAGCTATATGCCAGCGAAAGTCCGTCAGAATCGGTCCAGCCATTTCAGAGATTAGCCAGAACAAACAGACAGACAAAAATGTAAAAAAAAATTGTTTTGGTATATGTAACGTGTATACATCCATATGCAATTAGTAAAAAGCGGTTATTTTAATATTACGAACAGACACTCCAATTTTATTTATTTGTATAGATTACTACACTACTACAATAATTAAGCAAACAGTGAATGCACATTTGTCTGCGTCAATTAAATTGTTTTCGTTTCGAGTGAAACTTTGACTGCCGTTGTACCGTTCTTTCTACAGAAAAAGATTTGCATTGCCTCCATGTTTAAATGTAAAAGTTAGTTATCTCAGTCATTAATTAGTCATCTGCCTCAGGCATCTGCACGGCGGCATTTTAATGGATTTTGCATACTATAGTTGCATGGTGGCTTCGTTTGCACATTAAGCGAATTATTAAAGCAAGCTAGACTTCTTTGACGTACCCAGTGGTTTAACCTGTCTCAAAAAAAGGTCTCGGGTTCGATTCGCAAACAGTAAAAATACTGAATGTATCGTTTTTTACGCTTGTGTTTATTTATTTAATCATATTGGAACTTATTTGAGATTATTTGCACATCTGAAGTTGACACTGTTAACCGGAGTAGTGTCAAATCTGGAGTGATCACAGTGTGCTTACCTCTACAATTTCATTTTTTTTTTATAAAATGACCTAATAAAATAAACTAAAAATGAAAAATGCTAAAAAACTAAAAAAAACAACGCAAATAGTAAATTCTATTTCATAAATATCCACCTAATTTTTCCTACTGATTGGTGATAAATGAGATGGGGTCTGGGCCTCGCAGAAGCTGCTCCATTGAAAACAGTCAGGAAGACGACGAATATCTCAATAAACTTCAGAGAAAAGAGCTCGCACTAGAGAAAAAAGAAAAAGAGATTGAAAAGAAAAACAAAACCCTAGAGCGGAAAATAAAAAAGTTCAAGAACCGAAAGAAAAATAAAGCACTATCTGATTTAAACGCGGCCACGAAATTACGCGATGCCCGTAAGAAATTATTACTCACACTCCATGCCAAAGAAAAAGTTACGATATGCAATCCGAGAACATGCAAAAAGAGGAACAAAACAAGCGCGCGCGATTCAAACACCAAGCGTAAGAAAAAGGTTGAAAAGGTTCAATATAGCCCTGTGCAGTATTTGAGTGAGTTACTCCACAGGCCGTGCGAGTGTTCCGCCAGAGGCGAAAAAAGACGACCTCATAAGGAACCGGACTCATACCTAAAAAAGTATTTCGTGAGACCCTGTAAATACATGAACAAACATAATAGCAGAAGCTACAGCCCCTGCAAGTGTGGAAAAGAGCCCCCAAGTCGTGAAAGTTACTGGGAGCGGGCGGCGGGTGATTGCTACTTGATGTCGCTAAGAAGACCTCCTCAACTATGGCTGTATCATCGATGGCCGCAGTTTTACCCGCAGTACTTAGACGCTAGGAAGCAGTGCAAAAATTGTGGACATATGTTGTTGTTTCTGGCGGGAATTTTATTTTGGACACCTTGTATTCTCTGTCTGGAGTTATGCAAATGCTGTTTCTGTGCGTGTTGTACTAACTAATTTAAGCTTTATTCACTGGACTTTTTATTTGCAATATATTTAACCTACCTATCTGAAGTACTGAATGGACTAGACCGAACTAAGCTCTCAGACTTAAGCTTATGTGATCAAGACAGTGACAAAATGACTATTATTTGACAAAGTCAAATAAAAATTTTGATTAATTTATATAGTTTTACATTTCAATAAGTAATTTGTTATATATTATTTAATAAAAATGTTATGAGTTTCCACCGGTTACGAGTGCTACGTTTTAGTAAATCTCTACTCAGTAACAAGTGCTCCACCATCAAACAGGAATCACCCCAGAAAGAGAGCGTCAACAATGTTTCAAGCGAAAATATAAACACAAAAGAACTGACCAAAGAGAAACAAGAGATTGCTTTAGATAATTGTATGGAAAACAGTATAAATAACCAGCCAACACTCAGAAAACCGAAATCACACGTAGATTTCAAGCCAAATAATGACATACATAGGATCCCAAAAAGTTAGTCTTGCACTAGACTGATTATTAAATATGTTAATTGGTATAATTCCTTTTTAAAAGTAAAGTGTACTTTAATGCTTTTTAGTTTTACAATATTTAAAACTTTTACAGCACGTAATAGTAATATGAAAAGAAGTTTCATTTTGAGTGATCTTGGTAAACGTCGTGTCTCACTAATGAAGACTGATTATTCCAATCGGGCCAAACCAAGGAAGAGCACATCAAAAAAAGTAAAAGCTGTTAATAGGAACAAAAACAACACGCAATTATTATACATAGCTAAAACATTTAAGTCAGCTCTAAGGAATAGAAGTCGTTCTTTAAATAGAAAGAAAAGAAAGCCTTCCAGGAGATCATCTTTTGACCTCTTTGGCTTCTATAGAAACATACGTCTTTTTGATCCATATACATTTTACCAAAGATATAACGAAGGTAATCCTTTCCATAAGCTGAGGAAAAAAACAGCTCAAAAGAGAAATATACATTATGAAGATTCCATCAGTTGCCCTCACATTCATCATCCCTTAAAAGTGGTAATGTCTGGTCAAACAAGGCGGATGAGATCAGATACTAGTTGTATGTGCACCGACCCTTTCCATTATAATTTAATTCATTTTCCTGGAAGCAGTAAACCAATGCTACGCCATGATACACCGTTGGGTTCTTACCGAAGACAAGGGTTGGCTAAAGACCGTAGGTGTTGTATTCCAGAGAAAAGCAACATTGGTATGGATAAGGCCTCTCGAGGAAAAATGATTTCTGCAGCTCGTTTGAAAGTATTGCCTCGACCGCAATCGACTGGCAATATCTCACAATTACCGATAAATTCAACACGAAAAAGTGAAACTAAAACTGGACCTAAATGTTCTAATGCCCGCTGCAAGTGTAGACGTCCAACGCATAAAATCACAAAATCAAATATTCATTCGAAAAGTTTCCTTGGTATTTCACCTCATCCTTATATCACTGGTATGACTACAAAACACCGATACACGACTAGAAATATAGTAAAATGCATTTTATTTAGTTTAGCCATTTTGTCGTGGACACCGTGTATATTCGTCGTGGGGTTTGCCTGGTTTCTTACAAAACCTCTCAGACCTCAGCAAGCCAAAATTGTTAGAAATAAACGGGTTCACAAATGCGGCAAAGAATGCTTTGATAGCAAGTACATCAGTGACGATTGCATGTCTACTGGGTTCATGGGCATTGTAAAAAGAAAACTATATTCGACGCAAAATACTATATTATCTTTAGTTAGATCGAAAGACCAGCTCAAACTAGAGAAAACGCCAAGTGCACATCCAGAACCTGAAAGGATTGCTAACGGCAAATGCTGGGTCAAAGAACCGGTTCATTGTTCGCACTCTAAGCCTCGAAGACCAGACACATTTAAGCAGTTCTTTCATCGCTTGTTTTGTGATCAAGATACTTCAAGGCACGTAAAATATTCGTCACGGGTCGGGCAATATAAGAGAGAAGCGTCTAACTCAAATGTTCGAAGATCGAACTCACAACTAAGGAAATGTGGAGCTGGTGACAAAGAAAAACAGTTAAATGCAAAGCTTGATACGACTCCTTCGAAAATCCCTACGAAAAAAAAGCTAGACGTATCATCTAAAGTAGGTCTTAAATCTGAAGCTGGCTGCACTATGCAACAGTTTAACAATAAAAGCAGCAGTTGCAGATGCCACCCACTAAGATCACATGAGACATCTCATAGTACAACTACGAATAAAAAAACTGTTTCAAAAATACCAATAAATCGATTTTGTACTTCTTCGGAACATAATCTATCGCAAAAAGCAGAAATATGCAAACCGAGTGTTCGTTCGGATAAATTATCTCGCACAAGTGAAATGAAAAAAATGTCTGTTAAAAAGACGAGTTGCGGCTGCCAAACACAACGAATTAATATAAAACCCAGTCAAAATGCAGATGGTACAAAAAGAAATATATTAGCAAGTAGGCTAGATATCGAACGTAGTAAAGATAAAATGCGTTTAGTTTCATGTGTTTCAACGAAGGAATCAATGCAAGATAAGCCGAGATGTTTTAAACAAATTCCCGCTGTAGAATATTCTACTCGTGATATTTCTCAAGCCAAGCCTGACAAATCCCATGCACCATTGACTGCAAATTGTCAAGCAAATAAGGATTACGTTCTTAAAAACTTATACAATCCAAAGAAAACTTCCTCATCCCAACATAAATTGCGAACAGTTCATAAATCAGCATGTAAGCATGGTCATCTAGAAGGGAAGCGAAGTCGCTCAGCTGTCCAACTTCATCGTTCGGATCCAGAACTCGTTCATCGTACGCCGATGCGTAGTCGCTCCGTTCCCAGAGACATAGAAGTTCCCTTCAAGCGAGCACGTTCATCTAAATCGGCAAACAGAAAGCTTCAAGTTACAACCGAACAATCAAGATATTATTCAAATAAATCGGGAGATTGTCAGAACGTAGAAAACAAACCCAAATTGGAAAAAACTAAACATATTCATAAATCAAGTACTAAACATATTTCTAAATCTTGTCCCAAAACCGCACACCAAAATAGTCCAAAAGATTCACCTCGTAAAACTTTTAAAACGCGGGCTGCTGGTCCTGATCACATAGTACATCGAGAGGAAATACCGTTGAATATTACTAAAACGGATTGCACACATAAACGGGCGAAAAAATCTTGTGGCCGAAAGGTTTGGGCCTGGTTTCGGAGCTTGGGACGTAGGACCATTAAATCTTTGAACAGCTGTGATAAGAAAATTCATAGTTCTATGTTCCCGAGAGGGGTGCGATGTGGCGATCTATACGTAAACACGCTTCGTTCCAGACCTTGGTTTTGGGTACACAAATGCAGCCCTTCATTATACCCTTACTTCCTGAGATGGTACTATTGCAGCAAAAACTGTTGCTTTTTAGTTATGTTTTCAATTTCTATGTGTTTTTGGACACCTTTCTTATGTTGTTGTTATTTCTGCTCTGGGCTGGGATCATGCTGTCAGTAGTTATACATGTAATTTCAATAAATGAATAAGAAAAAAAGTCCTATTTATTATTTGTTGACCTTTTTATACATAGTAGATATTAGGCTTTTTCTTGTGGTTCTAATAACACATCTGCTTACACCTATTCCTAGGTATAGATACTTGCTATAGCATTGTATTGCAGTTATTGTCACGCTGTACTATGATGCTGTACACCATACAGCATCATAGTTCAAGAGGCATTATAGCCAAGTAGGTAGTGAGAGCGTGAGAGCGCACGGGTCGAGTGGTACTAAGGACTTTCAATCTAAAGGTAACTGGATCAAATCCAATGTGTGGCCTCACAGCTCAGTTATAGTAACTCTGCCTTCTACGCTGTAGGTCGCGGGTTCAATTCCCACCCCAGACAAAAATTTGTGTGACGATGATGTTTGCTTTGTGTCTGGTCTTAATATGTATGTATCAGTTGTCTGGTTCCAATAGTACAAGCTGTGTTTAGTTTGGGTTAGATAGCGCTGTGTTTCCACCAATATTTTATTTAAATGAATTGATCGAAAAGTGCATGTGTGCGAATATCACGTTTTGAAACAGTAGAAGAAAACATCTTGAGGAACCCTGTATGTGACTTTCTACAAGCAAGGCTTTAGCGCATGTGACATCTGAAAATTGAGACTGGGGTCTCGTGGTATATTACAGTTCTATATTAAATAAAACATCATGAGGGAACTGACATATTCTAGCTAATAAAATCGAATCAAAGGAGCATCATCTATGCATCCAGATAAAAATCCGCTATATGACCTAAAGTTGAGGACATCCTGATGAAACGAGATTGAAGACTTCGTAGTGTATATTCAAAATATATATAACTTTTAACATTCATCACTGCTGTCTGTCATTGTAAGTTACGTCATTCAATCAACCAATGTCAGTGTCACTGTCAGTTGCTATTATGGAGATGGATTCTCGGTCAATCATTGTTTGTTGTGATTCATTTATTTTGAATTAACGAAATGATTTAGTAAATTACTCCTTCAGCTGTACAAATATTCCCATCAGAAACATTAATAGTTCAAAGTTTGCTTCAATTCTTTTGAACTCAGAAAGGATAGTATACCGGTATGATGGAGGCAGAACACAAAAGAAAGGATTCGGTAGATTTAGCTTCTTTGGAACCTTCTGCTAGAGTGAAGCAGCTGGCTAACTTCGGGTCCATGGTAGAAGTAGACCCAAATGTTCCTCCTCGAAGGTTAGTTAGTCTCAACCTACATGGTAGGTTAAAATCTGAGTCATCATTTAGTGTTGTCATGATAACTGAAATTTATTTTGTTCATTGCCAATTCAAATGTAAGTTTAATTTGTTCTATAAGGTGCGTTTTAAATAATGTGCTTATGCTACAAGTTAACTAATAGTAATTTTCTAGGTATTATCGTTCCGGTTTGGAAATGGTTCGGATGGCGAATGTATACCTCGCAGAAGGAAGTCTAGAAAACGCGTATATTTTGTACATGAAGTTCATGACACTATTCTTGGAGAAGATCCGTAAACATCCAGAGTATGCCAGCGTTCCTGCGCAAGTTAAAGCAGTCAACCAAGCCAAGTTGGCAGAGGCGATGCGTAAATCAGAAAAACTCAAGCAGAAACTTCTTGCACAGTTCGCCAAAGAACATGAAATTTGGACTTGGATAGAAAATGCAGTAAGTTATGACTATAATTTATGTGAATAGCTCTTTTCAATATTATTTTGCAGTTAGTTGTATATTAGATACATTTCAAGAACTCTACAATATATACAATACAATACAATACAATACAAAAACTCTTTATTGCCAAACCACAAATGAATACTTATAAAATAAAACAATTTTATGTTTATATATTTATATTCAATATGGTAGTATGGTATCTACTGTCATTTTGGATACCGTTCTGTAACAACAATAAAAATTGAAATCTCATTTACCATTTATTCATTTAACTATTACCTACTACAATATAAAAATTCCAAAACTTATTATCATCTGTCGCTCAGTACCTAGAGACCTAATGAATCAAGATTGAACTGAACATAACAGTATACAATTAATTAATGAAGACTAAACAATGTTATCATCACCAGCCCATATCAGTCACTGGTGACACACCTTTCCCAGTAAAGCACCAGTCTGTATTGGGCTCATTGGATCTTGAAGATAAATAGTATAAAATTAAATTTGATTATAGGAGAGCAGACGCCAGGAAAAAGAGAAGACAAAGAAGCAGGAAATAGAAGATGCCAAACTAGCAGAGCACTTGCAAGCAGACGAAGACAAGGGGGGCACACACCCACACCTATTAAATGATGTAAGTATGGCCTTACTGACTAAATAAAGACTTTGTTCTTGAGAAATACTTTGTATAGGACAGATATCTTATGCAGTTATCATACTGTGCATATGGTACTTACAAGTTTAGTAACGAGCTGATGGCCCACGTGGTATTAAATGCGAGGTCATAGCAGTGAGCTGACTATATAAGCTAAATAATGACACCAGTTTTATGTTTGCCCTTTTCGTTAAGGTCCGCTTTTTGAACCCGTATGATTATAAAGATGTTTCACGGCTATACAATTTTTTGTCTTTCTGTCTGTTCTGGCTAATCTCCGGAATGGCTTGAGCGATTTTGACGAGACTTTCACTGCAAATGATGTTATAAAGAGTAACTTAGGGTACTTTTATCAATGTTCATTCACAAAACTGAATACAACGCGGGCAAAATCACGGGTACAGCTAGGCTGACATAAATACTGTAGTTTACTGGTTAACATTATGGATGGTTCAAGAATCTTATTGGGAGATGTATATATACTATATATGTGTGACACCATGACACAGTATAAATGAGTTCAAAGTTTTTTTAATATTCAGTGGCAGTTTCCTAGAAAGTATTGCATTTTGTGATTAATTCACATTTCTCATCGTTCACAATAAAACACGAATGTTTAGATTTATATACCTTCAAAGCTACATATTAACTTTTAATCTTAAGCTTATTGGGTCTTAAAGTGTTTTAGTTCATCCTTTGATCTACAATGATAATTATTTAGTTTTTATTATATATTATAAACTAAGTTAAAATCTCAAATAATATCTTGTCCTCCATAACTTATAAGATACCTCGTATTATATTCAGTGCTGTCAACACATTAATATTGTTACTATGATTTATACTCAATTATTTTACCTACATTCCCTTTTCACAAACAAACAACAATCCACCAATGATATTTCAGTACACATTGTAGGTAACCTTTAAAAGATATATTATCAAATATCTCATAATATGAACCGATAGTTACATAAGCCACATATTGGACACTTATAAATTACTCAAAACTAGTTTTTCTCGTCCCACACAACTAATTAGCATTGATGACAATAATATTTAATATGCTGTGATACAAATTCTTTAATGTTTTGAAGACTAAAGTGACTGCTGTGTGTTTTAAAATTATAACTTAATTATTGTGTATTATAATAAAGTCTTGCTCAATAATATCACGTCAAATTTGTAACAGATGACTTCTCATAAGAAATTCTACCGATAATTGCATAGATTTTGGAGTTAAATATAAATATTAAAATGTACCGTTACGAACCAGTATATTGTACAGACGGGTACCGCAAAACAGTGGCTTACAAAGTGATACATAACTTCTACAGTGTGCAGGTACCTAGCTTATATAATGCTGTTATATATTTTAGCCATAGGTCTCTGTAGGAAACATATAAAAGTCGAATTGAAAATTGGATTTGATAGCTCTAAAGTAGTTGTTTTGTGTATTGCTTTAGCATGAAATTGAAAGAGATAAATGTCATTTACCTAGTTAGGATAGGTACTAAGAGCAGTAGAACTCTCGCCAGGTTCGTTCGGGGAAGTACTGCCTCCAAGCCCATTTCTGCCGCCGAGCAGTTACGCATTCGCGTTACTGTGTCTCAGTTTGAAAGGTGTGGTTGCCGGTGAAATTACAGGCATATGAGACATTCCACCTACACGTCTCAAGAGTTACGGGCGCATACGATGCCACTTGGGTCTTGTCATACCTAGTAGGAGAGGACCCAAGCCGCATCGGTTGTTATGGGCAGAGGTTACCACTTCACACCAGGTGGGCCGTCGGTTCGTTTCGTAACTGTACCAAATAAAAAATAGAAAACAATGTACCTTTGGGCCAAACCAAACTGTATCTTAACATCAACACGTTCCTTTCGTTCGTGGGGTAACAAGTAGGTAAAAGAATTTGTTCTCAAAAGAGCATTAATACCGTTCCCTTATATGAGACTAGCTGTTGCCCGCGATTTCGTCCGCGTGGAATTCGGTTTAATCACACGCCCCTATCTTATCCCTTGGAAAAGTAGCCTAAAATACTCCTTGTTACATCAGCTATCTGCCAGTGAAAGTCCCGTCAAAGTCGGTCCAGCCATTTCAGAGATTAGCCGGAACAAACAGACAGACAAAAATTTAAATAAATGCTGTTTTGGTATATGTACCGTGTATCCATATGCACATAGTAAAAAGCGGTTATTTTAATATTGCAAACAGACACTCCAATTTTTATTTATTTGTATAGATGTATAGATGAATGTTTGTTATCAGGATGGTTGGGCTGCCAGTCCGTCAGCCCCGCCGGTGCCGCCGCTGATACCACCCTCCGGGCCGCTCAAGTAACTGTCTTCTTATTTTTCTCTTATAATGATATTGGTGGATATTTCACTCAGCGCCATCTACCCCCAAAGTAAGCTAATCATAGCTTGTATCATGGAAACCTGACCATTGATATAGTACTTATTCTCTTTTGTATACTTTACATATAATACATATTATAACCCAGACACAGAACAAACATTAATGTTCGTCACACAAATGTTTGTCCTGGGTGGGGCGACACGACCTACAGCGCAGAAGGAAGGGTTACTACCAACTGAGCTATGAGGCCATATACTTTTTAAATACATAAATATTATCATCCATTGTAAGGTGTGTTAGTGTAGCGTGATGGAACATTTCCTGTGTACAGCGACGGCGCGTACAGCGAGGCGCCGTGCGGGTCGCGTCGCCTCCGTACCGTAGTCGTGCCGGCGGAACTCATGTCGCGGTTCCAGGGTCTCGCCGCCGGGAACACGGCGCGCGACGTCGAGACGTGCGGCATACTCGCCGGCGTGCTGGTAACTAGCGCGGCATTCGTTTGCCCATCATCATTACCACTTAGTGAAACGGTGAAGGAAAACATCGTGAGACATGCCCTAGAACTTAAAATTCGTAGACACGTGTCGAGTGCACGAAAGAAGCCTCTCTGAGCACTTACAATCCTTTCACTGCACTGGTTCGACAGAACCGGTGACTCGAAGAAGAAGACCATTTAAATTGTAAATGTGACGGAGAAATAAACTAAATTTCGACATAACGTCTGCCACTCCGGCTCGTGTGGTAGATTGAAACTCATTTGGCGTCGCTTGTCCAAAAGTAAGCATGTGGCCTTGCAGCTAATTTTGAAGACGTATAACGTCTACTAATCCGCCTCATGTGGTAGTTTTTTTTTTTGGTTAATACAATTACGGAACGAGCCGATGTAGATTGAATAAATTAAATATGTAGATTGGAGCCGTATGTACTTATCTATAAAGTTTATTTTACACAAGTAATTAAATATTAAATGAAGTATATGCTGATACAAACCACATTGTTATTTTCTTTTATTTGTTCTTCTTCTCAGTCGGCATCTTCATTTCTGAAGGTCGTGTCTAGTCTGATATGTTGATCACTTGATGCACTATACTCTTCCATGTACTTCCGTCTTCGGCGGTCTTAATAGCTTTGGATATTGGCAGGCCAGTGAGCGTCTTTACTAGGTCTGACCAACGGGTAGGTGAGCGACTGCGCGGTCTTTTACCGTCGACCTGTCCAACTACCATTAGCTTCTCTAGACTGTCACGGCTTCTACATTTACTTGTTCATGCAACTTAAAATAAAGATTTATCCTATTTGTATATATATAACAGGAACGGGATCAATTGAAGATCACCCACGTGGTGATACCTAAGCAGACGGGCTCCCCGGACTCGTGCAGCACCAACAACGAGGAGGACATATTCCTGTATCAGGACAAACATAATCTCATCACGTTGGGATGGATACATGTAAGTTACGCACACACTAATAGAGTACCTACTGGTACATGTCAGCAGGAGATCGCTCCTTCATAATAAAAAAAAATGTGAGCCGTCACGGGACGCCTGGCAGATGTGAAACATCGACATTATTTTGTAAGAAACTAAGTACCCCATCACTAATAATGTTTATGATTTGTCGTAACCTTGAACGGACCAATCAACGCTCATGCCGTGGCGACGCGTCGCCAAGCCAGAAATCGGTTTTACGTGCGGCTATAGATGTTTCACATCAATAATAACAATTTAAATATAAGACAGAGTTGGCGGCCTATCTTCAAGACCGTTTATTTTAGCGCCCACAATCGCCAAAAATGTTTAGTTTATTGACAATGGTTGTATCATCAGCCATCCTTCCACCTCACATATATTTTAAGTTCACAAATACACGCAAACTTCTTTGTGCCTACTAATGCCTACCAAAGAACCGGGCTAAACCCGAAAAACCAAACTCATCCGAGGATAAATAATTTTATTTTTAGATAAGAATCCATATCTAAATGTTGCGATTACAAAAAATATTTATTAAACGTAGAATAAATAAAATGAATGTTATTTTATATATTAAAAACATAAGTCAGAGTCATAAACTTTATTTCCATATCATTCATAAAAAAATGTCTTGGAAACGTCAATAATGTTCAAAACATAAGGTCAAGCGTACTTATTGCTAAGTTTGAAGCCTGTTCTAAACCTATCCGACCCTCCGTGGAGAAGAACAGTCAAAAACCCGTAAAGAAGGGCTTCCTGTATCCATATTTTCAATAAACACGTGCGGACGCGTATCGCTTACAACTTGTCACGTCTATGTACCCGCGATAGCGTGATGCTACATGAAACATGGCCCGTTGTGAGCATGCCCACAGAAAGCCTTGACACTGTGTTTTAAGCGATATTCTAAGAATAGATAGAAAATTATTTATCGCAAAAGGTAAAAACATGTACATCGGCGACCTTAATGCTAAATAGCATTTTCTTCCAGCTAACCTTTGTGTAGTATGGACTGGATGTGGTAGTGCATGTTGGTTAAAGTTATTTATGCACATACTATATAAAACTATATAATTAAACTTATTATACATACATATAACATATAATAGTAAATATAAATTCTACAATATATTTTCAGACGCATCCGACGCAGACTGCGTTTTTATCATCCGTGGACCTTCACACGCAGTGCTCCTACCAACTGATGATGCCCGAAGCGATAGCCATCGTCTGCGCACCCAAATACAATGAGTAATATATAATATATACAAGTAGCTAGTAGCTCAGTTGGTAGTAACCTGCCTTCTGCCAGGTCGTGGGTTCGATTCCCACCCAGGGCAAACATTTTTGTTCTGCTGGGTATTGATATTAATTATATGTACACATTTTATAAAAAAAGTGTATAAGTTTATATCAGTTTTCTGATTCACATGATACAAGCTTGTTAATTAGCTTACTTTGGGGCTGGATGGCGCTGTGTGTAATGTCAACCAATATTTTTTATCCATCTCCATTTATGCTGCTCGGCAGTAATGCTTTCGCGTTACTTTGTTCCAAATTGAAAGGTGTGGTTACTCTACTCTACTGTGGGTACCTTCACGTCACGGGTTATGCGCGCATACGATGTTACTTGGTTATTGGTACAACAACCTTTACGCCAGTGAAACGAAAAATAAATACACTTTTCATACATTATCATTATATTTCAGGATCGGTTACTTCGCCCTCACACCAAGTTACGGGATCCAGTACATAGCCAACTGCAGATTGGGCGGCTTCCATCCTCACCCGGCAGACCCGCCGCTGTTTCATGTGAGCTTACCTTATCATTTCACTACGTACACTTTGTACCGACTTTTTATTAAATGACGGTAGTTCTATAGCAACTCGCAAACTATGTTGAACTTTATTGCGTGGGCTGTTGAAATTACAGGCGCATGAGACGTAACATCGCCGTCTCACGGGTGACGGACGCAACGCAATGCGACAAAGGCGTCCGTATGTGATAACCCTTTGAATCCATACACGTGTCCCCCGGGTGGTGCAAATGATGAAATAATTTTTATTATATATTGTTATTTTCTTTAATTGGCATTCACATATCTTTTGTAAATCATTAATTATATAAAAATGTTTCATATAAATTTAGGTGTAGAATATAATATTCAATAATATTGTTACTATTTTTTACTATATGATAACTTTTTAAATGTATTTCTCTCAATAATTATACTTTGACTTTAAATACTTTACTTGTTATTTCAGAGTGTGGCGCACATCAGAGTGGAGGAGACGGCGCCAGTCGAGATGGTGGATCTCCGATGATGGACCAAACGGAATATATGCCACAGCATCCCACCCGCATTTATACTGCAAACATCATAATATAACGCACTATAGTTATTTGTCGCATATTACTATCAATGGCATATAAATAAAACAGTTTTTTTTACTAAATTGTTCTCAAAAGATTCAATCTGTAAAATATGCAAATAACAAAATATTATTTAAAATGGATGCACCAAGTAGCTACCGGGTCGGCCGAGGAGCGGGTCTTTTCTACTACCGAAGTTCGTGCGAATGGCTGCGCAATAAAAATAGTTATATAACTATTATATACACATTGTTACTCTACTGTGAACTGTATATAACTGTTTTTATTATTTATTTCTTTATTTTAGGTTGTCTGGAAGAGATCGCGATCATAGTCATATAATAATAGTAATATTGGTGGAAATTTCACACAGCGCCATGTAGCCCCAAAGTAAGCTAAGCATAGCTTGTGTCACGGGAACCAGACAACTTACAATTTTTGTTATTTTTTTGTATATTACATACATATAATACATATTAACACCCAGGCACAGAACAAACATCTATGTTTCTCACACAAATGTTTGTCCTGGGTGGGAATCGAACCCACGACCTACAGCGCAGAAGGCAGGGTTACTACCAACTGAGCTATGAGGCCTGTCAAAGTGGAATGTTGGTGGCTCGTGTATATTGCGTGTGATATCGACGCACAGCCCGACTGAGCTTAGTTTAAGGGAAATAATAAAAATGTTGTTGTATGATAATTTTTCTATGCTGGCAACACTTAAAATGCTTATCGTTGACCGTTTAGGGTTGATTCGTACAGTTTTATTTTCTTTCGACAGATTTAAAAAAAGTTTCTTTATCGTTTAGCCTTTTTGTTGATTAACATGCTAAAACCTTTATACAGAGCATAACTAGAGATGTGCTTAAAGCAAAATATTTGACTTGACGAATAAATTCCCATGTTCTTAGCTCTGTACTTGTTTTGTGAGCTAAAGCTATTGTTGTGCCAACAGCCTGGTTTGATTAATAGCTCGGTATAAACAATTTTATTGATATGTCTATCTTATAATATAAACGTAGTATTACAAAGTAATATATAATGAAGGTTATTATTTCTTGTTATTTTTTTGTTACACCTAGTGTAAAATAATTTTACTATTTGCATTTCACGCGCTTATTTGAATACTCTGTATTTTTGTGCTTTTGTCGTTATTTATTGAATTATCCTAAATATTTTAATATTAATGGCTTATTAGAAACGGCCACTGGACTAACTTATATATAAAAATATCTGAGAACATATATCAAAATAACATTGACACGTTGGTAGAAAACTTTCTACTTTTGATTTTCATAGTGTATGTTCAACATTTTATTACATCGGAATGAGTTCCTAAAGAGCGATTAGACTTTCAAATTTAAAATAACTTATTGTCTATACTGATTCTAAGTGTACACTGATTTCATTCAATGTAAAGGTTTCTGGATTTGTATATTTTAATCTATTTTGGTTAGCTTTAAATTAATTATAAGTTTGCCTTATCCACTGGTCGAAAGGGAAAACTAGCGCGTTCTAAACGACTAGTGCTGCCATCTAGTTGTGAGTGGTGGAACAACTTTCAGCTTCCGACAGCCGTTACCCTGAGACAGTTGGCAATTTCTATTAAAGTGTAGTGCTTAGTAGTTCCATGCAGTGTGCACAAGCAATAATGAATACACAGATAGTAATAAGAAATTCTGACACAATTGCAATGTCTTGTGTTGCGGAGGTCTTTAAAACTTTAAATTACAGGCACATGAGATATTCCACCTACAATTCTCAGAGTTATGCATACGATACGACTTGGGTCTTGTCGTACTTAGTAGGGGAGGACCAAAGTCACATCGGTTGTTATGGGTAGCGGTTACTACTTAAAACCAGGTGGGCCGTCAGCTCGTCCCATAACAGTTACACATAAAAAAAGAACTGCAATTTAACTAAAATTTTGGGCTTTTTTGCAGTCGGTATATAGGTGTGCAATAAATCAAGATTTTAAGAGCAGTCTGTAACCGAGAGTTAAATATATGGACCAATGTAAATAAAACATCCATTAAATTACGTTCTTTTATTAAATGCGATAGTAATACTAATTATGATATGTGACAACATATTATTGGCAGTGTATATCACACTAGTACGACATATATTCAAATACCTACAATGTTCATATTTTATTATAAATTACTCTTATATCTAATATTGCAAAGCTGAAAATGTAACATTTATTGTAATACCTATAATTTAATTTATTATTATTATTATTAACTAAACGTGGGTAAGCTCTACATTTTTTAAACCGGTTTATATTCTCTACTTGCGTATTTTGACAAAGTTTATTAGCTGCAAGAATTATTATAAATATATATTAAAGCAAATGTTGAATTATACAATTTTAAGTTTAAATCTCAATATAATTATTATTCGTAATTATGATAAACGGTACACTAATTTATAAACTACATTTGAAGGCACTCGGTGCTTGCTTTATCCAATTTACAAATCTCCACTTATGCACTCATATTTTTATAAATACATTCTAACTTCTACGGAAATACTACAAAAATATACAAAGATATAATTATAACACTTGCAAAGAAAATTATGTATTAAAAATGTACCTAATGCTGTTCGGGAAAACGCATTGGTTTAAGTTAGGCTGATCCGATATTGAAATTTGTTTTGGAATATTTACGCTGAATAAGGGTTTTGAGAAAGAAAAAAAATGAAAAGGTGCTCGAAGAAATGGAAAATTCGAGCATTTCTTGTGCTACGGGATGAGCTAATAACAATTACAGTGATCTCGTCTAAACTCGTCTTCGAAAGAAAGAACTGCCGATATCATGTCGTTTAGGAAATTAAAAGCACGACAATGAAATATAAGAAGCTAAAAGAAGCACATCTCATTTATGGTAAGTTGTTAGTAGTTAAAAAAGTTCTTAGTAAAAACACCATAAATTTATCTCGTGTGACATTGCTCTATCTATTAGTTAAGGCACCATAAAGGATCTCTAAGTAAGCTCAATAAATTTACAAGAATTTTATTTAATACTAGTGCTTTCTTAATCGAAGTCCATTTGAAGATACTATGATGATATAAATGAGTGAATCTTCTACTTGCTACTCATAAATATTTCTACCTAACTGTCCCTCGTTGTTTTACTACAAAAATGAAAATAGTGGCCTTAGAATTTAATTTTCGCATCGATTAGATACACGTAGGAATGACGGCACTTACATAAATATAAAAACCAACAACAATAGACGTACAACTTAAATATTTTAACATTCAGTTAATTATTGCTACAAAATATTGCTAAGCGACTAGTAATCTTTTACCACGCACATAATTATACAGTGCAAAATCAGCTTTGTAGTAGGTAGCTAGTATGAAATGCACACGTTTCTGAAACTGTTACTGATATCAAGCTTCGAACCATGTGTTCGGCCGAGCCGACCTCAATCGATAAAGAAAACGTTCCCGTCTTGACGGTATGCAAAGGTGCAAGGTACTCCATACATAATAATACATTTTTGTTGAAAAATATTTTTTCCAAATCAAATATTTGTAATCCGTTCCTGGATACCACCAAGGGGTATTTTTAAGACTGATGACAAATCTAACGAGTCTAAACACGATTTGGTTGCTGTACGCTATTGAGGAGTTGGGTGGTCTGCAGGTGGCCCTGACAGCAGCATCAGCTCCAGCTCACAATAATATCTGACTGAAGTGACTGAAAGACAGCGTAAAACAGCTCAAAGAGCTGATCCTAGACTTAAAATTAGTGATGACACAGTTGAAACTCCATCTAGCTAATTAATTTAGAGCTCAAAATCAGTTGCTTCAGTTAGATTGGAAATAAAAATAGGTTTTAGATCTTCAGGCATAATTTATTTAGTACCATCAACATTAGGCCAATAATCCATTCAACCATTAGGTACCTATATTGTGATAATGAACAATTTATTTTTTTATTTTAACTATTCATTAGTTAAATATAGTTCGTTCATAGGGATTACTGATCCATTAGAAATTATCAAATTAGATTTTCCGACCATTGTTATATGAATGTTATGCGAATGAATTTTAATTCTTCTTTTATCCCATTGATTGAAATCATTATTATATTTTATTATATCATTATTATTTATTATATAGGTAGGTATATAGTATTTATTATGTACCACTCCTATTGTGCTACTTTCCCAGACGTCGAGCCAGGAACGTGCTCTTGACAAAATTATATGATTTGTTTAACCTAAAAGCTAAGATAATGAAGTATACCTAAGACAACTACTATGCCTGTCAAATTGGGAGTTTTGCACGGAACCCCTGAACTCGTACGACCTTTCTTGAGTCGGGAGGGTGGGTCAATGTGGGCGGTCTTGTTCATCATCCAATAGTAAACCTCTGTGAGACCCTGCGCCTTCAGCTCGGGGCCCACTGTCTTCCGTATCCGTTCGTTGTAACTGTTCAACCAGTTTATCTGGAAGACAAAAACTGAATACAACATTTTCTTTTATAATTTTTTGTGCTCAATTCTCACCACGACTGTAAGTAGGTACCTATAGATTTTTGAGTGTTAACCTTAGACAAAGCCTTGAACGAACCTAAAGGGAAACTATATGGTACCTAATATCAAAATAAAATAATATGAATGTTTCGACTTAATAAATAAGTGTTAATCTGCTTATATTATAATAATAATAAAAAATTATACTGGTGGACATTTCACACAGCGTCATCTAGCCCCAAAGCAAGCTAAGCATAGCTTGTGTCACGGGAACCACACAACTGATATAATACTTATATACTTTTTTGAAAATACATAGGTACCTACATTTAATACATATCAATACCCAGACACCAAACAAACATCTAAGTTCGTCACACATTTGTCCTGGGTGGGTATCGAACCCACGACCTACAGCGCAGAAGGCAGCGTTACTACCAACTGAGCTGTGAGGCCAGTAATAGCTGTACATTGCTGCGTAGGTATACTCGTACCCAGTTCCAAACAACTCGACGTGGTCCAAAACTTCTACACTCTCCTACATCTTCAACTAATTTAGATAAGATCTTACTTCATAATCCGTCAGCGAGTATCTGTCAATGAGCTTGGGCTCGTAGGGCAGCAACGTCGTCTCCCGGAAACCGAGGTACCCGTTCGGCTTCGGGAACACCTCCAAAACGTTTCCAAGACGGACTCCAAACTTGTTGATATCGTACCAGCCTGGCTCTAGAAACAGCAGATATAATAACAGGTACTAAATTACAATCCAAAGATCTACTGAGGTAAATAAATAAGGCAAAAGAAGTGAAGATTACAAGAATTTAGTATTTATAAAGACTAAGAACTACCATATTTGTGCAGCGGCTATCTGCGGTGTTACCCGCGGCGAATAAGTCAAACCAAAGAAACAGCACTTTTCCGGTATCAATGAAGCCTATGTTTTATTCCAGGATATGAGTTATCTTGCTACCAAATTTCATCCAAATCCGTTCATTGAGTATGATGCGCGCACAAACAAACAGACATAAAGTTTAAAAATATTGTTTTTTACATTATGTTACTTATTCCTAACGTATCACAAATCGTAATCGTAACGTATCCAAAATGTTTAATGTGCACAGAGGAAGTCTACGATTTTATTATAAGTACAGATTAAGACACCTAAGTCAAAATAACGTATACAAATTTTCGTAAGACAGCCTGTATCCATACTTCAATATATTCAAGGGTATGCCTAACTTACCAGCTGTTACAAAGTACCCTTCCCTGAATGTGTAAAGATTGGTGTCTTGTCGGTAGTCGATGACAACTGGATCTGAAAATTAATTTTACGAATTCTGAACATTAATTGCGAATTGCGCTTAGAGCAGGGGTAGAGTTTGACTGTACAACATAGCTATTGCTATTAGTATTGTCACTGTCTTTCGAACCACGAGCAACCACAGAATAGGCAATCTACTCCTATTATTCTACTTCTAGCTATACGCCTTATATTGTCTAGTAACAAGTTTTAACGTATTAACCGTCAGGTGTGAGTTCAGTTTTCCCTTAAAACTGAACTTTGCGACGCAGCTGATATTTGGAACGAACAAAACTCGAAATCATGGTAAATTTCAAAATTTATTAGTACCTTCTTTCCTGTTCAAAGCTGAGCCAACGCCGTGGCCCGTAGGGTGCATGTAGTCCTGCTTGGCGCTCCAGAGCGGCGCCCTAGCCACGGGGTCCGCGTGGGCGGCCGGCAGCGCCGAGGGCATGCTCAGCACGGACAGCGCCGCCAGGGACCTGAGGACGGTGGTGTACGCGCGGCGCTCCTCTCGGTTCGGCATACCGAAGTGAACCGTCCGGGTGACCACTGTTGTACCCTCTGCGGTAAACACAATCTTTATGAATTCCTGGTACCGTCATGTTTTGTTGTTCCAGGATGATTATTTGTCATTCAATCTGATGAAGAAGGCCTTCGGATGAATTTTTAGCCATTATCGCATGTGCTATGCACCGATGCAATTCTGACGGTCGATCTCAAAGTTGATTATGATTGCTACTTCAGTAAGAGACAATGCTTTTTGCAGCCTTTCAGAGATACCAACATCCTTTGCCAGAACTGCACGGTGCATGATAAATACAATAATAATGATGATGAATTTGTGCAAACCACTTTGGACCAACATTTGGAGAGATTTCAATGGAATTGATATTTCCCGCTGATCACCACAGTCCAGAAACAAGTCACTCGAATAAAATGTCTAATTTAATATCAACTAAAGTCTTTGGATAAGAATCTTCGCATCATAGAGATCCTTTACTCCTTTACAGTTTCGACTTAAGAAAATAATGTACATTATGCTTACCAGCATATTGCCCACCGGAGCGCACAATCAGAGTGGCATTCTTAAATATCCTCTTATTAGACACGCTTGTCGGTCGGTAATCTGGTTCTGCGCCGTTGGTGGCGAAAGCGACGAGAGTTCTCATCGAAGTGCCGATGTACCCCGCCTGCGTCTCGCGGGTGTCGTCTACAGTTTTAGTTATCTGTAGCTCGTCTAGGCCTGACTTTCCCTACAAGTAGAGAAGAGATATTTTAAAACGACTTGTCTGTTACACGCTTAAGCGAGACGTGCTTCAGAAGAGAGCAGTTGGCCTAAATACACAAAAGCACACAAGCTATACTATATATACTTTTTTCATAACAATTTGGTTGAATTTGAATTTTACAACAGTACCTATCTCAATCAATTTCTTTCTAAACAGAGACTATTGTGAACGAGGATTAGTAAAAGTTTTATTTATTTATAACTCTTGTAAAAACTTAACTTTTTACTACTCTTGTAAACTAAGTACCCTTGTTAATTAGGTTTTGTAAATGTCGTATAGGGCACTACATAATTTTACATGCCACATCTACATCCTGAACATGAAGCTCTAACATATGAACCTAAAGACACGCTAAAAACCCTTATAAAGCTACCGTCAGAGCTACCAGTTGCTTAAAAAAATCTATTGGCACGAGAAGAAAGCAGAACTTACCTCAATATAGCTGAACAAGGTGCACATGGCGACGGCATCCCTCAAGTGGGCGCGCTTCATACCCTTTGCCTCGGCCTCGTTCTTCATAGCCTTGAGGTAGATAATAGGAGACAGTTGGAACAGCCTCTTGGCAGGCGGCACGCTCTGGGCGACGGCTGCTGACGCACCTCGTTGGAAGGTCCCCGCTGATGGGATCAGGATCTTGGTTTCGGCTGAACGACGCAGTTCTGTGTAGATGGTTGTGTAGTCGTTCACCCTTTGAAGAAAACTCGTGGTTATATGCAATCTTGACAAAAAATTAATTTAGTTTACTTGGCCTAATGTACATTTTTCTAAAGACGATTTAACTAACTATACTTTTGCAGATGAATGTGGGGTGCACGTGGGTAAAGCACCACGGCAGATGCGTTCTCATGCTACATACGCGTACAAAACGAGTGCACTACTGCTCAAACGCTGACTCCGGTATGGGTACCAGAGAAAAGGTACCTATTTCAGGCTTCTTCATGCCATCTTCATGTGTCGTCATCTTAAGGTGATTGGTGCTATGCAGTCGCATCGTTTAGCACCCAACTTCTCATGATGAAGTAGAGGAAGTGTTGTTATGGACAGAGGTTACCACTAAACATTACCAGCGCCATCTTCGTGTCTATTTGCATAAAAATTTGCATAAGCATAAGATAACAAATTCCAGCTCACTTGGTACAGTTGAAGCAAGTCGATACCGACAGCACTTCTCTCACCGGCATTGAGAGTTTACCCGGAGGAGCGTACACCTTGATATCCCTCAGGGTCACAATCACGAAAGCCTTCAACAACGGCGCGTGAGGAACATCTCTTCCTCGTATGTTCAGAAGCCAGGCAACTTCGTCCAACGCTGTGACGATCATAGCATCTGCGCCTAATGCACGGAGCTCCTCGCGAACCGCTGAAACCTTTTCTCGCCAGGTCATACCTGAAAATTGTGAATGTTTTACTTCAACAGTAAGTTAAATAAAGTTAAATACTTATTGCAATACTGATCACAACTTTGTCGTCCAACATATCTCATATAATCTTCTCCTAAACAGGCAAATATGTGGCCAAACTTCCATTTCATGTCTTACCATAGATATGACTTGATCTGCAATGCCAACTAGTTAGCTAGTTTAAACATCAGATGGACTGTCAGGTCGTATAGGTAATTGATCAAGTAAAAAAAGTCTTACCGTCCATTTCCTTGTAGGTCTGCTTAAGTATCGTTTCTCTATAGAAAACTAAAAATGAAGATGTTATTACTGCTAGTCATCTCACCTATGTACTCAGGGTCATGCAGCTTGGCAACAATCTTGGAATAGTCGGGGCGCCTCCTCGCCGGATCGGGTTCTTCGTTCCACAGCGCGTCAAGTAGGGTCGGAATGTGTACCAATTGCAGGCCTTCCCGAAGGAGAGCGGTGGAGAGAGCGTGCCATTCTCCCACTGACGTGAGACGAGCATCTCCTCCTATGCGCCCTGTGCGGCTCAATCGCTCCTGTAATATAGATGCCTACCCTAAACTAATTTAAGTGTTAATCGTGTCCACATTCCACTGTCTCACTCTCAATCGTGTCCACTGTCTAGAAGTATTTTGCCATTCCTTATTAGACAATACACAGAATAAAGCCAGTTTGACTGACTGTTATATAGATAGTTTAATGAGAAATATAATTGTTAATTTCACAAGATTTCACTCAATAGGTAGTTTGTATTTAAAACATAAATATTGAGATAACTAATCAAAAACTACCCATATTTTTACAGACTATTCAGTACGAAACAGAAAAGAGCATTTTTTTGTGATTTGTTTTATTTAAAAAGAGTGTTGTTTTATGTTATTATATTAAGTATTAGTTAAAACGTGACTTTAACGATTGATCTGCGATTTTGTCCAATATGTTAAATAAATTAACAAACTGAACGATCGTGGCATTGTATCCAATTTTAAGATAAGGTAATTTTATTTTATTTTATGATAGACTAAGCATATTTGGAATGGTTTTTTGAAAAATGGTTGTTTCTCGAGCTGACTACCCATTTATCAATAAATGGATACATATTATAACAGGATCCAATATTAGTTAATTATAATAGTGAAGTAAATTTAAATTTGTTTGCAATGTAATTTTAATTGGTTTAGTTTTAGAAATTTATGACATTATTTTAATTTCAATTTATTTATTAAATATAATTTAATATTAAATTTCTATTGTACTCTGTTAATTTTTTATTGTACCTACTGTGTGCTGTGTACTGTGTTCTATGGAAAGTTTTTCTGAATTAAATTATTATTATTCTTATTATATTTAATTCTGAGATCTTACTGCAATCCACTCGGGCACAGTCGGCTGACCCGGGTCGTCAGCATCTAGGACAAGCCAAGCACAGGACAGCGTGACCCGCGCGCGGTTGACGTCACCGCTCGGCACCCATATTGCTGACCCTCCGTCGGCCAGCACAGCGGCCGTGCCGGTACCGTCCCAGCCGCTGATGTATTCGAGACGGCGCTCCTCTGGGGCTGGGTCTGCGCTCTACATCAAGAAAAATAGAACCTTTTTTTATAAATAATTCATCAACTTTAATTGTGCTATGAGGAAAGACACCCATAGCAATGAAATTAATCATTGCATTGATGCGTGCCACCCGTGATTTGAGATCGTGGTGGTCTAGTGGTACAGCCCCCTAGTTTCAATCCGGAGGTCGCTGGTTCAAATCCCGACGTGCACCTATTAGTTTTTCGATTGAAAGATTTATGTGCGTAATACCACGTTCTCAAAACAGTGAAAGAAAACATCGTGAGGAAACCGACATTTCCTAGAACTAAGAATTCGAAAATATGTGTCAAGTGCATGAAAGGAGCTCTTTGAGGTGCACTTAAAATCCTTTCACCACAGTGACTCGAATAGAGTAGAATAGGACACGTGATTTAGTTCACGTGGAATTTGATTTTCCTTCTCCGTGAAACTCCGTCTTAATGAGCGTTTACTTCCCTGAAGGAGTCCTATTTAAAAATTCTGAGTCATGGGCCTAGTAGCTGCAGAGATTTGGCCACAAGAGAGTGAGTCAGTCCATGTATATTATATACAGTGCATGTAATCATTAAACAAAGGATGCATCACATAAAATGTTTTAAACGTCTTACCAAATGCTCATCGCTGAAGAAGACTATGAACGCGTCGAAAGCTGTAGTCATCTGCGTGTAACCAGTATTCCGCATGGCGCTACGCAATCGTCCAAGTGGGTTTGTGTCACTGTTGGCATCGGCACAGACTGGTGCGGCTGGCTGGGTGGACATCTCTTGAAGGGCGATGGTGACAGGGGAAATCGTGGGGGTGGGCAGCGGACTGGTAGATGCAGACGTGGGTGGTGACATTCGAGCACCGAAGCATGCTGTATAAGAAATCATATTACTCTATATTTTGGTATTAAAAAAGCGTAAGCTTGTTTGGTAGTCCTTTACGCTACATTTTAAACATTATGATGGTACGTCACAATGTTTTTCTATGGATTATATAATTCGCGTCTATCGACATCGATGTTAATCTTAAACTGTAGATTTATGTTTGTCAAAAAAAAACATTCACCGATCAGCCATATTTATTTTAATTGCTGAAGTGAATATATGTGGATGTAATTTAAACGAAAACGATATAAATGAGATTAATATCAGCCATCTTCTCTGGTTTTCTTTCGCTTAATAAGTAATCGAAACTGATCATTTGCAGAAATAAGTAAAAACTTTCATTTATATCCATAATAAAATGTTATGTAGTCGTCGTAAATTTAAAATAACCTATTTAAGTTGCAAATGCATATAATATCCCCTTCTCGTGGTCGTAAATTGAGCAGAAGGAGAAAGCGGCTAGCGACAACGACATTTGAGGCGCGGGAATGTACCAGGAAAACATAGCGTATGCAGAGGTCGATGGCGAGAGCTTTTAGGTAAAGCTCTCGGGAGCAACAGAGACGGATAAACGGCCCATCTACCCTCCTCTTTTCGCACCCCAATCAGTGTTCTTGGGGGCGGGCGGTTTATTTTTAACAATGGCTGGCTCTACCCAAACGGCTTTCTCCCTGCATGGATATGTATTTCATTATTACTGGTATGAAATGGAGCATCGTTTTAATGCGCAGACGAAGAAAGAACTCCAAAGTATCTTAAGGAAAGATGGTTTATTTAAAATGTTCAAAATTCCTAAGTGCAACATGAGACCAATTCAAAGATTTATTTATTTTATTTTATTTATAAAAAGGTTCTTTCGCCATGCTCACTCCATCTGGGGTCAACACACTGAGGAGAGGTACCCAAGGGACGAGGATTCCATTGGAATGACGTCAACAACTAGCAGGAGTTCAGAACTTGCAAGGAGATTTTCAGCCCTTTCGCTTTCATTCACGCACACAGAAATGATTTCTGTAAACATGGAACGTTTTCGATGTGTGTATTTTTATCCTTTAAAGCTTGTTTGACTTACCTATACAATGAGTGAACTTTTATGATATTATCTTTCTTTATATCGTGTATGTACAATAAAATATTGGGCTCACGATCGTAATCTCGTTATTTCTACACTAATAATCTTTTATAGAATTAAAATTTGTTTGTTTGTATGTAGCTATTCAAACGATTCAGAAAATAATTTCACTAATTGAATGCTATATTACCTTCTAGTAATGATAGCGTTAAATTTGATAGTTATGACATATTTACATTTCGATTAAATGTGTCATTAGTGAAAGCATTCCAATTTAAGTTTACTTAATTTTCATTTAACTTTGAAATAAGTTGAGCAAATATTGGAGGTAAATTTGCTTCTAAAGTAGAATAGATCGTTGCTTTACCATCATTTTTTTGTGTTAGAAATATGTATAGTGAATTATCGTTTGCTTTCCGAATAGATTAAGAACGTTCATATCCCCTCAAAACCTTCCTTCTGATCTTGTGATCCCAACTTTGAATTCTTGATGAGTATAACCAAAGTAGATACGAGTGAGTATACGAGAATAAATAGTTTATAAAGTGAGTAAAAAATTCTATAAAAAATAAGAAATTGTTGCAACATTATTTGAAATACTTTGATTGCTCATCAAAACTTATAATATAATGCGTATAGAAATACCAAAAACGATGCAAGTTACGTTTAAAATGTGTGTAAGCAACACAGGCACGCACACAGACATTGCGTCCTTTACTTACGCCGACCAATAAAAAACCTCACGCACATGACCGCGTCCCTTAAGGATAGATGACGTGTTCCCGAAGGGACGAAATATCCTGCAAACTACCAGGGCACTAGAACGTGCGAAGAGGTATATGTGTGACGTTGTCCTGTGCAAGGATATTCAAGGATAAGGCAACGACCGCGCGGTCGCTCGGCCGTTCACTCCGTCTGCCACTTGAGTGCATTGATAATGTAAGTGCATCGAGTAGGAATTGTGCAAGTAATGTTGCCAACAAACGTACGATTCTAAACGTGTTGGCAACATATGTATGATACCTACCTAACAAAGGAATAACTACTATCTCAACTCACATATTCCTTCCTTCCTTGCTAAATTTGGTTAAAATTATCCTCGCTGTAGTAAATACAGAATATATTTATGTACATTTTTGCGGCTAATTAGAAAAGACAAAGAAATTTCATTTCTGGAAAACTAATTCCATACAGAATTCTTGGGTTCAAATCCTACTGTAAGCTCGAGATTTCGGTGACGGGAAATATCGCAAAGAATCAAAGAAATCAAAGCAGAGAAAAGTCTCCGTTGAAATAAAGTTGAAAATGTGCCGCCGAGCCTCAGCGGTGTAACCTCACTTACCACCATCGGCTACACAGTCATGGTGATATACAGTCAAACACAAGTATGTAATTAGTAAAACCAAAATATAATTTGTTCCAATAAAAAAATAAACCCTTTCTGAGGTGCCTTTTAATCTATTCGCCACATTGGTTTGGAGTGAGCCAGTAACACGAGTAGTAATAGTTCACTGCGACAAAATGATTTATTTTGGGTTCCATTAATAATACACACATTACATGCCTTAACATCAAATACCATGGCATCTTTGTTTATATTATCTCAAAAAATGTAGACCTTTTTGAACCTGAAAATTCACGAATACATTAACAATGTTGTTTGGTGATCCTGAAACTTATAGGAACTCAACGTAAACCAACGTAAAAAATTGGACAAATAGCCAACCAATGGGTTGAACCATTTGTGTGACATATATATTAACTTTGATTTCAAACACTTACTATCAATTTCAATGTCAAATCTATTCTTTTACTATTGAAACTGAAAAAACATAACTCTAAACTAATAATAAGTAATAATAATTAATAATTAATTATTTTTATTATATAATTATATAATAACTCTAATCGACCTGCTGTTGGTTAAACTAGAATATAATTAAATAAGCATCTTAAACATGATAAAAATCACTGAACTTCTTTTGGCTCACATGTATTGAAAATTGCGTGCAACGGAGAAGCTAAATTTACACAGTAAAAATAATTTCAATACATACAAAATAACGGAAAATAAACAGGATATTGAGGGACGAAACGAAAAACTGTTGTAACTTTCGCGTTCATTACATTGGGAGAGCAGGAAGCCGCAGGAAGTTCAAGTTACATTTTACACTTTTAAACTGGTGTGGGTGCTTGTAGTAGTAAGGAGTTTGCATGTGTTTCCTCATTCAATGTTTACTAACGCCCTCTTTTGTTGTTGCTAATGTAACAATGCATGAAAATGTGATATACAAATACCATTTGGATCCTGCTCAACAGACAGAACTTAGAAAAAAAAAATGCACGTGCGTAAGAACAATGGATTGCCCCCTTTTCGTACCAGGACAATATAGCTTGCAAGGAGATAGTATCGTCCAAAATCATGGGACAGCTTTTTGTGTTATGGGGGCGGCGGCGGCGGCGGCAATAGATGCGGAACGGGAGGCGCGGGACGGGGAACTTGAAATTGTAGGGACGCACTAAATAAGAAATGACATGTCGGTCATTGAAAATAAAATAAGATGTAAATTTGTAATTTTAACATACAGATAATTTACTTCGCATATTATTGATATATAATTTTTAAAGAGAGTTTTATTCAAAGAAAAACTATCAAAAAAAGACGTGTGGCACTCGGAGACTGCCGATGCCGCGGTAAAGCTATTGCGCGTGATATTTCAAAAAGTCATTAAAAGTTCTGGTATTTATCGATAGATAGGTGAACTAAAAAGTATCACCGCTGTGCCGGTCGGAGTGGGGGTGTTAGGTTTTTTTCGTTACGGAATTTCTGGATTCGGTCTCCACGCTCAAGGCCCGCGATAGAAGCTATGCAATAGCTTAAAAATACAATGTTCGGGTTAATTTATCCTTGAGTCGAATTTCCAGTCCTACAACGATTTTATAAAGATTCAACGATAGCAAATTTCTAAACTGTTAAAATATTTTTTAAGATATCAGTATTTAATACTAATTCATATAAAACTATATATACCCGTGTGAACTTGAGCTTTTTCTTGTCGTCAAGGTATGACGTCATATCTCCCGTACGCTGTACCAGGCTTTCATAAGGGTGAAGGAGCTCTTTGTGAGAAAATCCCTTTCTATCATGAGTCCTGGACAGTTTCTTATAAGAATGTAACAGAAACGCAAAACAGTCATAGAATTTTGAATGCCCAAATTACATTTTGATACGTTGCCCTTGTAAAAGAAAAAAATACCGGCAGATGAATTCTAAGGGTATTATATTTTATTGTGTTTTAGAATTCGAAAGTGGGGAGTTGTTGGAAGTTTCATATATGCCTTGAAATTATTTTTTCACGCCAACTTTTTTACTTATTTTTGTACCTTAATATAAGTTACGGAAAGAACTTTATCAATATATCTTTACAACAGCTACACGAAACCTCACACGAGACAAGCTACGAAACTGCCAAGCTATGAATCCGTAACCCGTTCGCGTTTGGGTTCGCCCGACTACTAGGCGCACCTAAACTGCAGAAGATGGACGAAACAACGGCAGAGTAATAGGTGAGTATTGCCTATAAGAAGGTATTCTAAATGATGACCTATTCGATATTCTGTGCCATAACTGCAACTAATAAGTATTCCGTGACAGGTATGTGAAAATTGTTTTGCTTTTTTACTGAATCCTGTCAAACTAAGCTTCGTCCAAAACATAGAAGGACAAAATTGGATTTATTTTACGACAATTTTTTTATTTTCCGCACAGTTTCCCTTTAAAATAAATACTTGAATACTGCTTGGCGGTAAAATAACTAAGCACAAAAAGATTTCCCTGATAATATACGGCTAAAGGAAAAAGTACAATTAAAAAAACAATGACTATTTTCGTATTCATTTGAAGGATAAAATGTTAGGCTCAACAATTAACCACAGCCCACATACATACACGAATAATTTTATTAATAACATAAGAATGAGATAGCTGATGCACAGAAAGGGACAGCTTTTCATTCATTGCTACGCTCGGCCTACGATATTAGAATACATCGACACAGTTTATAAAACCACTACGAGGGCATTGGTGTGCTGTTCTGTGGTAACTGCACACAGTTGAATGTAACCAAACCAGTTCACCGATAACGCGAGCGAGAGAGACCGAGTTTCCCAACAGCACCAAACTGTATAGACCCCAGTTATCACTTTTATTTAAGCCACTCTGGTTGAAACGGGGCGGGTTGCATGGTTCACGATATTCTGGTCTTATCGGAGCGTGGCGTAAGAATAGGGCGATGCACCTCTTAGTTTCTCTGGACGCCTGGTGCAACGGTCGCGCTTGACGCATGTCAACGCGTCACGGGGGCGTGTGCGACGGCACGGACGGACGGCACACTCCGTGAACGCAAACAGGCCATGTTGACTAACAGTGTTTATTCGCTTACACGAAAACTGTATATTAAGTTGCTAATCGGCTTACAAAAAAATTATAGCACGCACGCTCTCCATAAACTCAAGTTTGATCTAAAACATTTGAATAATTCGTATTTAGTTGATATGGAACGTTCATTTTGGTAAAATCTATTCTCACTTGTACTGCCATAACGCGACCTGTGTCATACGCATATGTGTACGTATTATATCAGTGTGTGTATACAGTATACACAAGTTCAAACGATACGCAGTTTACGCTTAGGTTGGTATACACCTGCACATCAAGTTCATATGTAGCAAGCACGTCACGTACAGAAAATTGGACGTAGTGTGTGGGGCACGTATGAGCCACACGTGTCAGAAAGGGTTGCACATGTGGGCTATATGGACCAGGGCATCAGAAACTGGTTGGAGGTCGAACATCACATGTGTTTGCGCGTGTGTGTGGCGGCCTTAGGGGCGCAAGGTTGTGTGAATAGAAAGGGGAAGCTAGATCGCGTCTGTATGCAGCACACCCCCATATGGGGTTGGCCCCATACAGATGTGTATATAGGATGAGTGTTGTCTAATATTTGTGTTGGGAACTCAGATCGTGTGACGTGAGTAAAGTTGTATGTGAATATACACGTGTCGCTAAAATGGTTGTGTGTAGGGTTCATTTCTGGGTTTTGTCTATCGACCTGGGAACTTAATAATATGATTAATGATTAATTGTTTGAACACAATTATTAACAAGTTAATATGTCATCATATTATTAACAAGTTAATATGATTTTATTAATTGTATTCGTATGATTAACATTCAATTAATCATACATACCATGTTTTTTTTTAATAACATTAATATGCTATTTAGTTCTAACGTGAAATAACTAACGTCTGATATTATTTTGTGGCACGCACGAATGCCTGTTTGTTATTTTTTGTAATTCATTGTTACGCAAGTGCGTTTAAAGTATTTTTGCAGAGTTACGTAATCACTAAGATTTATTGTTCACGTTCTAGTTTAAATAGTTATTTTTAATGAAATGTTAATTTAATATGTGGCTTTTTTAATAGTTTTTAGTAGTTAATACCAAGACTGTTTACGGTCTTGGTATTAAACTAGCTAACATGGTGTATACGTTTTCTATGTAATTGTGAAATTACTATAGGTAATATTATATATTAATATATACTATAGGTAATACATATTTTAATAATTCGTAAGTAACTAGATTTAGATATTTATTATATTTTTAAGTCACGAAACAAATAAATGCCATTTCTCGTAGATCATAGCTACGCGAGCGCTCTTGTCTTTTTTTTGCCTAGTTATGTATTCGCTACGATTTGCGTAGCAAGCAAATTCTGCACCATGTAAAAAAACAATATCATTGTGTGGCTAGCTTTTTTATATTGTTAAAAACTGTATTAATTGGTTAAATTGTGTAGCCTACTATTTTATCAGATAATTAAAATATTAATCATTGAGAATATAGCTTTTGTTAATGTGTCTTTAAATTATTTCAATGTAGGTATAATAATTGTAACATGAAGCTTTCACGTGCAGGAATTCCAGTGTAGCAATTTACCAAATCACTTTCTTCGAATCGAAACAATTGCTACGTTGAATGCGTACCCCTACGAGTACCCTTAGAATTTAAAGAACGCGACGTTTGCATTCCACAAACCTGTTACTACGCTATGTTCGCCTGGTATTAGGGATTCAAGTGAGGCCATCTTTGACGAAATGGCGGGCGGGCGTGGTGGCTTGCGGCTGTCAGTGGACTTGCGCACTGAGAATCGTTTAATCCCTTTCATAAACAATTATTTCGACATCTATACAAATAAATAAAATTGGAGTGTCTGTTTGTAATATTAAAATAACCGCTTTTTACTAAGTGCATAAGGTTATATTTACATTATACACGGTACATATACCATAACATTTTTTTTTACAATTTTTGTCTGTCTGTCTGTCTGTTTGTTCCGGCTAATCTCTGAATGGCTGGACCAATTTTGACGGGACTTTCACTGGCAGATAGCTGATGTAACAAGGAGTAACTTAGGCTACTTTTCCGAGGGGTAAAATAGGGGTGCGTGATAAAACCGAATTCCCGGACGCGAGTTCGTCCGGGAATTCGGTTTTATCAGGCAACTGCTAGTCTTTAATACGCACAAGTTTACGACGTGTAAACAATAAGTATGTTAATTTCGATGGAGATTTGGTGAACGCTACACAGAACTAAGGACAGTATGAAAAATACTTTTTCTTACAGGGCCAGCAACCAATGTTGACTTCAAACTAATAACGTTAAAACCTTATATAGATTACAAAAAAATGTAAGGATTTCCCTGCATACCGCATAAAAAGTAATATTAATCGGAAGGGCCATCAAATCGCGCCTGAAGTGCCTCAGACAAAAACGAGTGATATATATATATAAAACTGCATGTTATGTTTAGAAGAAACTATTTTTTTTTGCATTAATTTGCGCTGCAAATGTCCGACACTGGCACACGGTAATTATTCAGATCGTCTTGGGCGTCGAGCGTCGCCCTAACCTACCTTAATAAAGAGTCCATGATATAGGGCATGTCTCGTCGAGGTTAAATATGAAGGTACGAGCCCTTTAAGAGTTTCTTGGCAGTTATGAATTCCTAGTACACAAAGTCATTGGGAGTGACATGCCCATTATTTCTCGTTAAGGAAAATCCCTTGAATTCATTTACACCTTGGGTGAGCTCTTCGAACCAAATTATAATTTTTAATTAATGTTAATTAGTTTCTCTAGCTTAGTAGTCCATTGTTTTAACATCTTGATGAAACAAAAGAAACGATAAGAAAATATTTTTCCAGTTGTTTTTATAAGGACGCAATCGGGTGCTACTCGTTATTAGAACCTACTTTTGCCTATCCACATTTTAATATTATCTTTTTTTTTTATCAAATAATGCAATCTTCGAGCCCTTTAAATTATTTATAATATAACACAAGTCACCAGGAGAATATGACATTCGAGGCGGTAAGAAAGGGTTTCTCAAGGGCCCGTCGAATTTCGATGTTTGCTTACGCACAGGGCGTGGTTAGACGGCAAGATTGGCCAATAGGGAGAGAGTAAAGTTACGCAAGAGGGCACGCACCGGTCTTTAACTGCCACCGTCCCGATGTTATTACATCTCTTTTTTTTATTTAGGAGGGAAAGAGAGGAAAAGTTATCTTATGCAGTTGATGAGCGATTGCAACACCGATGGATGGTCCACGGTCATTGACACAGTTTTTTGTATCAGTTGCCGCGCTGATATTCTCAACAGCGATATATTTGGGACTGGCTCAGAGATCTTACAGTCTTATCTTTTTCCAACTGTCCCAAAGTCATAATTATGTTTTTCAGGAATTCATCTGCTTGAATAGAGTTTACCTTTGAAAACTTTATTGGTAACATTTCTTGGCTTGGTTTTTTTACAAGATACTAGGTTATCTTTATTCATGTTGGCTATGGTTTCGCTTGTGATTGATCGGTTTCGATCGAATTTCGACCTGTGTATTAAAATTAATGATCCGTTAGTTAGATACATGGATTCAAAACTTATGTAGGTTTGAATTAGTCTTTCTGATGTCATAATTTTAAAATCATGTGACACATAGCGGTGAAAATTCTGACTGACGGATGTGATATACAGGAATATATTTGTACACTTCATAATAAGTTGTTCCTAATTTCCACTCTGGAAGGAGTTAGATTGATTACTGCTTCCAGAGTGGAAATTAGGTACAACTTATGTCTTAACAGATTTCCCCGGCCATTCATTCTGTATTTTACGACATTGATACGTCGGTTTACTTCCTGGCTCATTATGATCGCCTGGTACAGTTGTGCGGGACTTTGCTGCGGGATCCGCCTCCATACGATCAAGATGGCCGGAAAGTAGGAATAGGGCGGAAGGGCGGATATTTAAGGCTCTTACTCAAATTAACTAATCAAAATTATATCAATAAATTGTTTGTTTATTAAATCGTTACACCACCGCACGCATTATTATCATTAATCTAAACGTACCACTACTTTAAAATTTCGCGAAGGAACTATATCCAGTTTAATATTTAGAGCAATAAGGTTCAATTTGTCATAGTCGAAAAATATGTGAAGACTGGGGGAGAGGCATTCCTATTAATTATTGATATATTTAAATGAATTAATAAGGACTTGTCAATGCATCCGAAATACCTTTTTATGTGAATATTGTTGATTTATGGAACGACATTCGAGTGGAGTGTATTTATATAAAGTAAATTAATAAATTATCATTCTGGTTAAAATATCTAATATCCAATGGTCCCATATATTTTACCGATGTTATTGGAAACGTATTGGCGATCGCCGATAATGTCGAACCGTTCGGAAAACACTAGGACATCATGGCGGCGGAGAAGTTCGTTCGAATACAAATCGATACTCCATTAATTCAGTTCGAAGATATAGAGTATGGTATATTGGTTCCGGCAGGTGAATGGGATCCAATAGGGGATGCGTTGGGGAGGGAGCTCGGATGCGTGAGATGGCAGATATCCCGCATTTAGCCTCTCGTTTTCCAAAGTTCTTGAAAACTTGTTGGGGCCATAAATTTGAGATTGTAAATGATGTATGTTATAATCGAAGAATTGTGAGTGAAAGAAAACTACATTTTAAATAATAAAATTACGTCGACTACCAGTCCTTCATGAAGACACGCCGAAAAAACAATTGATTAATATCACATGCCATTTTCTCACACACGACATGAAACACGTCGCTTCGGTCGTCCAACTCATAAATCAACATAAACATCGTCACATAAAAACACGCAATACAAAAAAGTAATGTTATGCGTAATTAGATCGAAAATGTAGTAGGGTATCATAATCAACCAGAAGATCTTTTGGTAAAGTAACGCAAGGGACGGCAGGGCCGCCCAACCTACACGCATCGCGGGCGGGGTTTGGAAACAAGGTCGATGTGCCCTTAGTGAAGAATTTCTCGGTACCTTTCGTCTACCACAGAACAACTAAAACTCCCAAGTAATTCTAAGTTTTTTGTTAAAATCTTAACATATTCAAGCAAATACCGTGTGAATCTAGAAGTTATTCTAACTTTTTGAATTTACACACAATTTTAGACAATACGCACTTATTGATGCAGAGCTAGTTTGATATTCAGGTATCCCAAGCGGTTAAAGAATGCGCTGAGAACTGCGCGCCATTCTCATCCTGAAAGCTTACAATCTGTACACACCAGGCTCGCATAGCTGAGAAGAAATTTTGGAACGAACATTCCCCTTCCTGGGATGGGCGGGGGAACGGGCCCGCGTGGGTGTTGTTATGGAAACGCCGTGGTCCGCGTACCAGTAAACCATAATTGCTTGAAAGTGTATTTGCAGCATCCTTTGTACCATAGACGAATTTATTACTTTTATTGTATTGTGCATAAAGATGGACGTCATAGTTATTACGTATTATATTTTCCTGTAAATATAAATGACTATGGATACAGAGTTTATGATCATAATAAAGTTTCCAATTTACAACTTCTTTTTTGTGTCACAGACCGATAACAAACTTGCGATCCTTGCGTCCGTAGTTATACGCTGCGGAAGTCGACGGTTTATGTGAGAATTTACTAATGGCTATTTTATGGAACTGACTATTCAGTGTAGCTTTTAGATTTTTGATTATTTTAGTTATTTTTGTGCTTTTTCGTTTATGTATTTTTTTTGTATTTATTGACTTACGTTACGAATAAATTAACTCGAACTTGAACTTATGATATTACTGTAATATTTTAACTAAGAAGATGCAATATTCCCGAGTGTTATGATTCTGAAGTATCTGAGAGTAGTTTTAAATACTCACAGGAGTCAATGTGTCAGTTACTTGCTATAATTATTATAAATATTATTGATAAAGGCAGTTTTACAATTGATGGGTCAATCTGAGCTTTATCGCTAAAGTTTGTGTATGTGTTGCGCGGTGCGTGTGACAGGAGTGGTCAGTCTGTGCCACGGTCGTATATGTTTGTCTGCTTGGTTGCCAAGTGGGCGACGCGACGGCCCGGGGCGCACGGCCGTCGCACCAGGCGCACAGCAGATGAAGGATGTGGATGGTGCGCGGTCGCTAGTTACCAGCTGATGCAGTTTTAAATGGATAAAAGTGGATATTTTGCGAAGATTTTGTTCGGTAGTGTTGAAAGTTTTTGTGTGAAGAAGTAACAGAACGAGCATATCGTCCGCCCACCGTCCACCTGGTGTTAAGTGGTAATCTCTCCCCTTAAAAAAGCAATATGACCTAGGTCCTCCCCTACTTACATACAAGACCCAAGTCGCATCGTACGCACACAACTCTTAGTGAAGGTGGAATGTCTCAAGTGCCTGTAATTTCACCTGGAACCACAATTTTCAAACCGGAACACAGTTACGTGAATGCATTACTGTTTAGCGTTAGAAATTGTATGGTGTATGTGTATGGTGGCAGTACTTAATGCCAAATTTGGCACAAGTTCTACTGCCTGTAAAAATTACTCGACTCATCTATTACTAACTACTGCTACACTTAATCTCGTCCTATCTGCATTTCTGTGTGAGCTTAACCACCCAACAATGAAAACAGCTTAGGTAACGTAGCATTTTGGCACTCTAGTAAACCCTGAATGACTAGAGAGTAAGTTTAATTTGTTTACATGGCTTCATCAGACTGGCTAGTGCTTTTTTTCGTTTAATTGGTACTGTCCTATGTTTTATGGATGCTTTCAACAATAATAGTATCAGCTGGAAACATTGCAGGTTGCACACATATGCAGGCGGAGCGGTGCGTGCAGTTGCAGAGTGCATTCACCGCGCGGCTGCATACTAATTGCACTTGTATGTAGATGTTTGCTGTGTGTCGCTTGTTCCAACATCTTTATCTTGTCTCCGAATGCGGGCGGGCTTAGTCGTGTATATAACTGGCCACAGAAAAGGCGCGTGATTCATCGAAGTACAGGAATTAGGACAACTCTGTCCGTATTCGAAAATAGGCAATGTGAGAGAGAAAAGGTCTATGACATTCAAATTTAGACAGCGGCAAAAAAGGTGAAGTCTCTTTTTGGGGATTTGTGCATGTATCAAGTAAAGTAAGTTTCAAATACTGAGATTACTTTCTGATGAGAGTTCAATACAAAGTAAATACTGAGACAACTCCAAAACAAAGTATAGAAAGTTTTATATCAAAATTCTCTGTTATATTTGTCGAAACAAAGTCCCGCTAATATTATATGTCTATTACACAGATGTCATTATGCTAAATCTTTTAAAATTCTCGTGTCACAGTGTGTGTAACCAAACTCCTCTGAAACGGCTTGACCGATTATTATGACATTTTTTGTGTATATTCTGATATGGCTGGTCTGAGAATACGACGTAAACTATTTTTCATACCTCTAAGTGATAAGGGTGTACCCCAAAATTGTTATTTCTGACACAAATTTAAATTTAATTTTTTTTATGATTCGGCAGTAAAAAATACATACAACCATAAACTTTCACCATTCTACCACAAACCCCTATTTTTGAATTGCGATATTAGTAACCACAATCTGCGTAACTTAAGCCTTCAATATAACATTGGCCCAAAATCTCATTTCAGTTTTTTATTTATTTTTTGCCTTCGCTTTAGTTTGTTTAAATCTAACTTTGGAAACAGCGTGTAGAAAGTATCTTCGTAAATGATCCTAGCCCGCTAAAATATTGACATCTGTGAATTTTACAGCGTCACAGTGTCTTTTAAACTGAGAGTATTTTGCGACAAGTTTCGAGTGCACCAAAAAGTGACCTGCTGTTCTGTTTCTTGATTACATAGAGAGAAGAGGTTATTTCGAATCAACTGCTTTATATCTATCTATGATCACAATCAAAAATGTACACAATTGGTTCATTTATTGAAGTGATATGGCCCTAAATATTGAGTAAATAAATAATCATTATTCAGTTAGGGTAACTTTAGCCCGGGCCAATCTTAGCATGATTGTCATTCTTTTAAAAAGGGTTGCTGTGAAAATTTATTTTCTACTCATATTTCGATAAAAATACATCCAAATTATGTTATATTGAATAAATATACCTATTGTTTTTTGTCATAGGCTATATATGTATAAAAATATATATATTGGCTGTAGATCGCTTTTGTATAATTAATTACGAAGGAACATTGTTCCCAGGACGAAAAGTACTAGCAAACCACCCAAAATACAATGTTTCTGTGATGCAAAAGGGCGAAATGGGCTGGATTTGGCCTAGGAGTCTAGCCTAGGCGTGGCGACGCGTCGCCACGCCAGAAATCGGTTTTACGTGCGGCTATAGATGTTTCACATCAAAAGGATTAGTTTTTTACGTAAAACTGTTAAATAATCATTTATAACAGATCAGGTATAACACTAATGCTATATTCATTCCATTAGTTCTAGAATGTTGCTGACATTCTAATGGTAAAATTGGGCAGCGACCTTTGACCGCAAAGTGAAAATACGCGCTGAGGGTGCGGTTAATTTTAACGTCGCGACACAGTTTTTTGCCCATGTTTATTTTACTATTCATATTAGTTTATCATGCATTAAACTAATAAATACTTTGGCAACGCTAACTGGCGACATGTAGATAAAAAAAATATACATAACAAAATACACATAAAACTGTATTAGAAACTTTTTTATTCCATGATATTAAAAGAAAATTGGGAGGACTGGACTACAGTGATAACTAAGGCTTAAGAGTTTTAATAATTTAAAGACTTGTCTGAAAGAAGATTATTATGTTATAGTATATTATACAGAAGTAACGAAAAATAAGTTTTAGTTAAGTATTATAACATAGATACTTTATTTACGTTAGAAAATCAGAAACGATTTTAATATTTTCCCATCTCATCATCTCAAAATCATGCGTCAAATGTGCTTATTTTCACGTATTTGAACCGTGACAATATCGGCAGCCCTACTGACCCCGGGGTGCGTCCGGGGGCGGTGACAAATGACCCATTGTCTTGGTTTATAGCAGGGTCAACTTGATGGGGCAGAATGAACCTGATTTGTTTGTTTTACGTCATTCCGGAAATAGAATAGGTTAAACGGGCCCTCGCTCAGTGTGGACTTAATCGAAGCAATATCATTAAACGACAAAACTACTAGCTACGAAATATGTTAAAAAGCTCTTTTCGTGTGCTTTTGTTATGTGGAAAGTTCAAAAAAAACTTTATTTATTTCGATAATGTTAGAATATTTGAGCCACGTTTCAAAGTATGTTTCCTACATATGATTGAATTAAGTTCAAGGATTATTTATAACTTGATTCGGTGAGCCTCACTGCTTATAGTGCTCTGGCTAATGCACTCTGGGCTGTAAGGTCGTGGGTTCGATTCTAACACTTTCTAAACGTAACTTTTGTTATGACGTACTTACAGGTTTATTCTGTCTGGACAGTTAAGTATTTATAAAGAATAATTTTACAGTGTATTATGTCAGTTATCGGGTTCCCGTGGTACAGTTTTGCATAGTATGGGACTAGATCGAATATAATGATGGAATATTATACTACTAATACTACTACTAACGTTCGAGATGAAGTCGAAATATGGTTTCCATAAACAATAGATCGGTATGAAATTTTTGACTAAGGTACAAGACTACTGCAGTTTTTATGTATTTTTGTTTCGTTGCTTTGAAATAAATAATATAATACGGCTACTATACGTATTCTTACTGTTATCTTCAAATCTTTAATAGTAGGTGTGGCAGGTATTTGTTTATAAACTATCTTACAGAAACGTAACAGATCAAGTACATAAAAAAATCATGACTTGATTTACTTACTTTTTACTAGGCACTTTTACAAATAACATTTCCCGTTGAAACATTGTTAACCTGCCAATTACCCAGAAATAACAACTGAAAAGCCGTTAAAAGCCACGTAAAAGAGGTAGAGCTACAAGCAGGTTAGTGGAGCGTTCGTAAGGGCGCGGCCTTTCGCAAGCCTTAGCCGCCTATGCCACCCTGGTAGATTCATTTTATGGCTTCGGGTAAATGTCAGGGTGTGCCGGCGCGCCTCCACTTTTTATGGTCTCGCTTTACGGATGAAATCGCTCCTCGATCGTTAGGCGCGGTGACCATGGAAAGATTGCGGATGACCTTTGCAAGTGGTAAAGAAATGCAAAATTTTATTGTTATTTGTTAGTTGTATAATGAGATAATAGAACATAGTACGGAATAGCGACGTCGTTAACTTTTTTAGTTCTAGATTCCGTAAGTTTACACACATACCTATCCCAATTGGATCGTCAACGAATTATTCTGCCTGGATTTATTCACTACGTTTTGTTTGCAGGTTAATATTATAAAAAGTTCTTGAGGGTAACCTACATCTGTATCGTGTATAACTAACATTTTCAACTTCAACTTCAACTTCAAGAATGTTGTTATTATTTTCATTAAATAAATATTATTATCTATGAAAATCAGCTGTTATCTTCCCTGTTATCTATCTTCTATCTTGCACGCTAACCCACAAATTTATTCTCACTCAATATAATATAAATAATAATATAGGTACAGGTAAATCGTTAGTATATCTACAAATTAATACCTAACTCTGTTTATGATCTCTAACCAATATTGCCTATGACAAGCGATAGCGACGTAGACAAATGAAATGTTCCATTATACGAGTAAGTATGATTCAAGTTTTTTCTGAACACCACACTGTGGATTGCTTAAAAATCATCAGCCAATCCTTATAGATACATTATGTGTATGCAAAGGCCAATCATTTGTAATTAAAATATTGTGTGACACATAAAGTATGTACTAAATAGAGTCTCACAAAAGTCTATCACATCAAGGATGAAAAACCTTGCTGGTGTGCGTAGATTACTCGGCGTTGCTCGTAACTCCATAAATATCCGACCCGCTAAGCAACGCACACAGACGCGTACAAAATAAAACCAAAATCACCCTCGTCCTTTAACACCTCCTGCGTTCTCATGCTCTCCGGATAACGAAGGAACACCGCCGCCCGATATTTCCCACGGTCGCACCCAAGAAGGCCCCCAAGCACAAATTGCCCAGTATATAAAATAAAATAAAATAAAATATTCGAGGACCTTTGCTTGCCATCGCCTTAAGCATAATTATAATGTTGGCTCAGGATCGGATAGGGTTGGATGGAAACAAGTGACAGATACTTAAAAAGGGGAGCACTTTCCTTAGAAAATCTTAGCAAATAGAGCTCTATAATTAGGATACAAAGGCCTTTAATAAGGAGGTAAGAGAAATGAGTTTGATATGTAGTATATAATAGCAATTTTATAAGATTTATTTATTGATGTTGATGAGATTTGTTACATTGAAATGTTTCTTTCAGAATCTGAAATGGATTTGAGTGGCAATCATTAACACACATTTTTTGTCAGTTAGCTGCACATAACAGTAATAAATCGAGACAAAAATGCGCACTTCAAAGTAGTCCATTATCCTCTTCAATGTACTTTATGGTGTTAATTTGCGTTTAGTGCTCTTTCGTGACAACCATTGTGTGCACCATTTGTGAAAATGGGACAGGAGAAATCTTCACATAATCCTTCAAGATTCTCTAATATTACATGAAAAAAAGGTGTAATACAGCTTTATTTCGAAACAATAAGTTACGTGCCCGTCAACGTGACGTGAACCGGAGGTCGCGCCGGATGCGACCCAAAAGCGGGCTCTGTTTGAACTGCTTTTACATGGTTAAAAAACATTAGTCAGTCATTCCCCAATGTTATTTTTAACTTCATGTTAATTTAAATTACAATAACAAAAATAAATATGTATTGGTGGATATTTCACACAGCGCCATCTACAAACTAAGCTTAGCTGGGACTGTACATGGGAACCCGATGACTGACAACATGGGGACCAGATGATTGATAGAATACCTACCATTATACATTATTTCTAAACACATACATATTAACGCCCAATCACAGAACAAACATCTATGTTTGTTACAATGTTTTTCCTTGGTGGGAATCGAACTCACGACCTACAGCGCATGAGGCAGTTACAATCAACTGAGATGTGACGTCGAAGCATCATATCTACCCGAACATAATATCTGTCGCAAAAAACTCGTACAAAAATTGATTTGCTCATCATACAAATTTGCAGTGGCCGGAGATCGAACCCGGGACTTCACACGTGGGCAGTGTTAGATACCAACTTAGTTACGGAACTGTCATGCCGTGTGATGACCGGATGAATAGGGCCCGATGTACTATCGCCAAAAATTACGCCTTACCACCTTAAGGGTGCATCTTCTGTACACCGACTAGAAGTTCCCCCGCCATTGTAATATTAAACAACATCAATGTTACAAATGTCACATAAATTTTTGTACTGGGTGGGAATCGAACCCACGACCTACAGCGAAGACAGGGTTACTACCAACTGAGCTATGAGGTCAGTCGAAAGTCTAAAGTTAGAATGTGATGACTTACCTGCTACGAATGCTGCTAGAAGCAGGAACTGAATCGACAGCGGTTGCCTCATGATGTCGGCAGCCACTACGCTAGTCCATGAAAGCACTTCCTATCGCATCTATTTAGATATCACCTCATTTTAAAACTCGATAATGGAAATATGCCATTAACTTCGACTTCAGATAACTTATCGGAGCTTCTTTTAAAATGCAACAAGTACAGTTTTAATGAAAAAGTAACGTTTGAAAAACAAAACTAAGTTTAAACAAAGCTTAAGATTGCTAAGTTCTAAAAGCTGCCCCTAAAGCTGTGGTGGTCGCGTGAATTCGCGAGCCGCCCCGTGCTCTCTGCCGACATGAGCACTCCTGAAGCTCGGCACAGATTACACCGCAGTGGCATCCCCAACCCCACCGTCACACAACCCTGGTGGGGAAATGGGGCAGGGAGTGTCTCGAACCATAAAGAAAATTGTCTTGTCCCACTAATTGAAGCGTTGTTTGTTCGCGATTTTAACGACTTTGATTACAGCCGGTGATTGACGATCGATGTCATTTTGTACTGATTGAATTTTGCTTGATTAATGCTGTGGCCGTTATTACACGCTGGCACATTAGGTAATATGCGAATAAATGAGACGCGTTGACATTGACAGTAGAGGAATATGTCTTCTTAAGAAACGATTAAAGCACTCGTATGTAAGCAATGGTAAAAATACAAACAGTACGTGCAATAGAGGCTTTTGTTTGATCACACACGTCACATCCACTGATCACACCCACAATACCGCGACACGACGGCCTTTGTGGTTCTACTCTCATGGGTTGAGGCTTTATGTACCATACTTTTACAATCCCAAGTAATAGGTTATCACTTATTGTCCTTCACCGGATAGGAGGAAGGAAGAAAAAAAGTGAGCCGTCACGGGACGCCTGGCAGATGTGAAACATCGACATTATTTTGTTAGAAACTAAGTACCCCATCACTAATAATGTTTATGATTTGTCGTAACCTTGAACGGACCAATCAGCGCTCATGCCGTGGCGACGCGTCGCCAAGCCAGAAATCTGTTTTACGTGCGGGCTATAGATGTTTCACATCAAAAATTCGAAGACATGTGTCAAGTGCACGAAAGGAGCCTCTTTGAGGCGCACTTAAAATCCTTTCACCATGCTGCTTCGAATTCGAAATTAGAATAGAATAGACTTATTGTCCTAGTAATGGCGAACCTATTTACACCAGTATTATTTATTCAGTATTAGTTATTGCAGAGTATCTATTCCAAGGTTACAGTCTGTAGGTATCCATATTGTTTTATATACGTAATAAAACACCCTACATAGGGGTGTTTCCAACAAGGCCACACTCCCCTAATTGGCCGGTTGCAAATGTTAGCAGAGCGACAATCATGCCGCGACATTTAAGCGGGTTATGACTTCGTTACCTTTCGACGTCCGCTTTATCCCTCCAGCTATCAGCCTAGTTACGGACTTGGCACTGAAATGATTAGATAGGTTAGCGTTTATTTGAATTATTCTGAGGTAAAATGTTTTATACAATAATTGTTTATATGTTATTAACTTAGTTATACTTACTTTTTGTTTTGTAGAAGGGATTGCAATAGTCAAACAGGTACCTACCTATGCTGGGGAAATATCTAATATAATCTTTAGTAGTAATAAGTTGGATCTATATTTGTAGGTACGTGCTTTCGAAGAATAGAAGCGCTCCATTTACCTTATTATGTTTGGACAGTCCAGCTAGATGCTACTTTGAAAAATTATAAGATCAAGCCTAGCAAATGTCAAAAGGAAGTATGCACTACTTAGCGCGTATAACTGATTCTAAAGATGATCAGAATTGCGTAGCAGCGAAGCTACGGCCATTCGAAACGATCAATTGAAAACATAAGCAGCGACCGTTGAATATCGCATGGTTCTATAGCATTAACTATCATTGTGTGACGTTACGAAGTTCGTCAGGGGATGTAATGCCATCATACACATTTTTGCCACCATGCAGTATAACCCTAATCGAATTAATGTATGAAGGGTGTCGGTCAAACTATATGCACATAAGACGTTCCCATCTCTGAATCAGTGAGACAGGAAGCTCCCATCACTTAAATCAACATTCCCAAAATTACATTATTAAGAGCCGTAGAACTCACGCCAAATTTGTTCAAACCTAAAGTAGTATCAGTTATGGGCCGAGGTAACCACTTAACACCAGGTGGGCCGTCGGCTCGTTCCGTAACTGTATCATAAAAAAAATAACTCGGCTTGTATTGAAACAACAAATTATGTAAACATGTTTATTAATAACCGAAAAAATGTACATCGTTATTTAAAATGCTACTTCATACAATCATTACAATATATATGTATAACAGGCAGTATTCAGTAACAATTTGACAGCGCACTCACACGTTGTAGGTAAACGCTTTGTCCTTTGACAGACTACAGCAAATTTGTTTAAAAAAAATATTTTTTGTACGTCGAAAATACCCAACACCCATTTCAAGACTCAGCGCAGACGGACGGAATAGCAGAATGCAAGCAACTAATTTAGTAATATTAAAATTAAACTTAATTTGCTGTTGCATAAGACTTTAATTGCTTTACTATTACTTTACTTCATTAGATAATGAACTTCAGTTATTCTTAATCACTTTATTTTGAAAGCTATTGCCGAATTCCCGGATAACAGGTTCTTCAGACACTAGTTAGCGGTGCACCATGATGTAAATCATAAATAATTTAGTCTAATAATAATTATTTGATCTTAAAATGCTTTGTGTGTATATATTTCGTAATATGGACTTGTTCCGAAATAAAATTTATTATTAATCAGCGTAAGCTAAATAAGAACACATTGGGAGGAACATTTTACCTCGCTATACCAATTATAATTGTATGAAAAACGTAAATAAATAAGTAAATATAAATTACGTACTAAATCAGTCGGGTCGCCACTCCGTCCATCCGAGCTGACCTTAAATCATACGTCATGTCACTGCTTGACTGAATATTAATATTTTCTTTAACTGTATGTATGTATGAACGTAAAATCAGAAGTTTATGAATTATGAACAAACGCATGTGCTTACAGGTTCCTAATTAGTTACATTTATTCGCCGATATATGCTTTTAAACAAACACATTATATCGGATTACGGTAGTTATTATGCAATATCCGAAACGGTTTTAATGACTACAAATTATATACATCGCAACTGAAGATAATAATTACAGGCTGTCAATTAGAGCTCACTTTAGACAAGCGGCACTTTGCCTACGAAGTTATATATTTAGACAAGGACTAAATGTGTCGACTTATTTAGTCACAGATATAATATAAGAAGACCATATAAACATTTAACATGTAGGACCACAGTCGCATCGATCGTCCGACGAAGTGTCGCTTGTCAATAACCAGATAACATTAAGTAAATACATTTAACTAATTAATTTACTTACCTCACAATGGACCGTGAGATGTATTACACACATACGTTAATTAACAATCTGGCAACATCGTTCCACGACCACATAATATAATAATAATAATTACAAATACAAAACAATATATCAACATACACGCCCGCTAGCTTATTTCAAAATTAACATTTATTTAATACCTACACACAGACACCTAAATGTTATATATTTATCTAAGCTATTGTTATATACAACAATGTACATTTTATTTTTCTAATCTCATCAAATTCAGGCTCCAAATGAAATAAATAGAAGACAATTTGCTACAAAAATTCAAATAAATAAAATGAGAATTTCGAATTTTTTAATTCTGAATAATAATAATAAATGAACAGAAAATTGCAGTATTAAGATAGGAAAGGCAAGGCGTCTTACGATTAAAATAGAAAAATGTTTAAAAACATGAAACCTACCAACTAATTTCTTAATTATTTAAACATTACTCTACAAACTTTAAAGATATGTTTGTCACGATTAAATCAAATTATTATGATACAAAAATATTATTTTGCAAATTATATAAATGTAGCGTTATAAATACCGAGATCTAATTCACGCATCACTAGAATGAGAATATGATTAATTTGTAATAAATAATATAATATATAATAATAATAATGTATTTTAGGAAATGGCAATAATAAACTTAGATATTTGTTGTTTTGTGGTAACTGGGTTTTTACAAATTGTCATTTAGTTAGGAAATTGTATGGGAAGTTAAGCAATATTTAGGCCAAATAAACAATACGTTCTAGAGTGTGTTCCTAATATTTACGGAGGGGAGTGTAAAATACATTTGTACTAGAAACAAATAATTCCCCACCAAACCTTCAAATTATTATTTGTTTTTATTTTATTTTAAATCAATTTCATATTATTATAAATAACAATACAATATATGAAATGGGTTTTCCCATCGATACATGGCGTCATCTAATAGTTTGGCCTACATATGCGTTATATGTAATTTTTTTCACCATTTCAGCAAGAGTTACATTATTTTAAAGAAGTTCATATATTATACGTTAAACTTTATGTCAATCTCTGTTGCATTATCTAAAGGAAAACGAAATCTACAGCTATTTCTACATAACTATATATTACTATGCAGAAATAGCTTTAAATTTAGATAATACAACACAGTATTTCAGGTGTCTGCATACTTTGTGCGACAGTAAATAAATAATGCCCATGATATAATATAAATACTCTTACAAAATATAATTATGTTATTTTTTCGTACTGTTCTACTGCTCAAGTGAAACGGTCACATAAGAGCCATAAACTACAATATAGTAGCAGTAAATTAACTTTGTTATAAATACTTATTACAAATAAATATTAATTTATACGACGATATTGACGTTTCCAAACCATTTCTTTATGAGTTCTATGGAAATAAAGTTTTTGACTTTGACTTACTATTAGGTATGAGATTTACAGACGAAATCGATATCTTTAGTAAGAGAACTGGGGCAAAATTTAATTAAACAAAATTTGTAATAAGAAAGTCAATCTTATCATTATTATTTACACTACAAGGGAACATTCACTCTCCGCTGAGTTGAGCAATGTGACCTAAGGCCGAGACCCCACCACGCGTACGCTTTGGATGTTCCTAGATTCGCCAAAACAGAAGTTTACGTATCTCCAAGTAACATTTTATAGGCTTAAAGTGATACCAAATATATCAATTGACGTTATTTGTCTCATATGAAATAAGAATCCGTGTACCGACGCCACATCAATAAAAATCCCCGTTTGTTACAAATGTAAAAGATATTAAAAGAAAATGTCTATTAAGGTTAATTAATAACTTTCTATTGGGCTAAACTCTACGTAACTCTACGTAACTCTACACTAGCTGCGTTCCGTGGTGTTACCAGCGATGAATAAGTCATTCCACGGGAACCGTACATTTTTCCGGGATAAAAACGTTGTATATGTGGTATTTCAGACTAATTTCTGTGCCAAATTTCATCCAAATCCATTCAGCCGTTCTGACGTGATTGAAAACATCCATCCATCCATCCAAACTTTTGCATTTATAATATTAGTAAAATAAATAAATATTGGTGAAAATTTCACACAGCGCCATCTAGACTCAAACTATGCATAGCTTGTACTATGGAAACCATATGACTGATAGAATACTTGTATATTTTTACATATAAATATATATTAACGCCCAGACACAGAACAAACAGAAACAAACGTCGTTCGTCACACAAATGTTTGCTCTGGGTGGGGATCGAACCCACGACCTACAGCGCAGAAGGCACAGTTACCACCAACTGAGCTGACAATGTGCAAAATTTAAGGAAGAATATAATAGAAACTTTAATTAATAAATTTCTATAGGACTAGGACTATAGTAGATATACTGATTGCATAATTAAAACACAAAATTCTTGAAGTTAGTACTATTTTTATGGCAAATGAGGGCACGGCCTTATCATGTTCAAGTAGATAACATTACATTTATTCATTATTTGCACTATACTCGTGTCCTAGGACCGGCTACTATAATTAATGCTATATTTCAATAACTTCAATTTACTTACCAAAATGGATACTTATAACAATTTAATTCATAAGAGTATATTATGTGCTAATCGTTACAGGAATTCATTTTTTCGTATTGGATGCTTAGTGTACACAGAAAAGGAATATCATTAAGACAATGAGAATTATTAAGAAAAGAATCAGATTTAATATTTAAAGGGAAACATCAGTACTGTTGAATTCAACATCAACATGAAAAATAGACGAGCAAAACAAAATTGTCTTTGTTTTGCAGACATTATGGAATGTTACGGCTGTGTAGCATTCTCAGTTCAGCGAAAAACACAATCTATAATAATGCGGTATTCCAACAACACCCAGGGATACAACATCACCCATCCATCTGTTAGTAACAAGATTATCCAGGCACATTTGTATACACGCTGCTATGGTGATATCGAAACGAACACACAAATGTTTGTAAAACCCAGCATTTTTGACGCCAAATATATACAATAAAAGCCAAAACACACTGGACTCACAAGAGCAAACGAGCAAAATCCACTGCGTTATTTATGGCACGCTCCGTACGTCACAACGCATTTGGAACGTGCACGTCTACGGTTACGCATCCGGTATGTTTCGCCTTACATCCGCATAAGTCACCGGGCACGTTAAAGCGCATCTCGGCTTTTTTTAGGAATGGACAATTAGCTGTTGGCCGTAGATGGCCTTGACAGCGTTTACACGGGCTTTTGACGCAACTCGGCACTACGATTTCTTACATTAGGTATGTCCTTTGTGCCATCGAAGCGACCTGCAATGACATTTCATCCAATCGATTCAATTTTTCGAAATACTCAGTAGAACTACGAATCCAAAATTTGGAGTTGCCATTTGAAATAAATTTTGAGCAATATCAATCAGTGGAAATATTTGATACCTTCCTTGAGGCGACTCAATGGAAATCTTACAATATCATGACTATCAACGATTTCTCTTACACTGAATACTTTACGTAAAAACAGAAATTATAAAACATTTTTTATTTTAATTTTACATATAGAGACTGGTCTAAGTTCTTCATTCAGTACAACTATTGTGACTTTGGAAATCAATCAAATTTTACGTTGTATAATCGACAAGCCGCGACAATTCTTCTGCTTCGAACGGTGTGAAACAAATCGGCTAAAAGTAATCAAATTTATGACCAAAAATCGAATATGCACTTAGCATCAGGTGGACCGTCAGCTCGTTCCGTCACTTATATCACATATGATCATATCACGGCTCGCGTATCAGGTACCGCGTATAACCACTATATATGATGATGATTTATTTTATATTCAATGCAATCAGTAGATAGCTTGTCGCGGTTTGCATAAAATGGATACATGTGAAGTGATCTTCACAACAATAGATCTAGTCTAAATTTAGACTTAAATCATCAGGTGTATACGATACTATTTTTCATATATTAAGTTGTTTTTCGTTGACGGACCGAGGAGGCGGATCAGCGGTCCAATGTCAAGTGTCGACATAATGACAAAATAATCAAGTTTCACGCATTAGTTAAGTAATTACAGTTGGTTATCGTCAGAGGAACGAGGCAGCTTGTCGGCGGAGCGGTACAGCGGGTTCTTGCCTCTGATGGGCAGCGGATGTGCTTCCGTGTTAAACACCCATTCGTCCAGAGGTAGCAGTGTATCGTCCGAGTACAACAGGTACAGATACTGGAATAAATAAATAATTATATTAATTGTTGAGCATTTATTTTTTATGACTGTAAGTTTGATTTCTGGTAATAAATAAATGTTGGTGGACATTTCACACAGCGCCATCTAGCCCCAAATTAATCTAAGCATAGCTTGTATCGTGGGAACCAGACAACTGATATAATACTTATATACTTTTCCTTTGTAAATAAAAAACAAAAAACATATAATACATATTAACACCCAGAGACAGAACAAACATCAATGTTACAAATGTCACACAAATGTTTGTCCTGGGTGGGAATCGAACCCACGACACACAACGCAGAAGGCAGGGTCACTAACCAACTGAGCTGCGAGGCCAGTCAATAGATATAGTCAGTAGGTAATAGATATACGTAGAGATATACGTATTTGATTGTGTAAATTCTTGTTTACTTTTCTGTTTTCTATAACTTTGTCTCCCTGCGGCTCCGCTTGGTACACCTGGTACCCGCCTCCTTACCTTAAGCGTTTCAGCGAGGAAGTAGCTCTGCTGCACGTCGTCTCCCTGCGGCTCCGCTTGGTACACCTGGTACCCGCCTCCTTACCTTAAGCGTTTCAGCGAGGAAGTAGCTCTGCTGCACGTCGTCTCCCTGCGGCTCCGCTTGGTACACCTGGTACCCGCCTCCTTACCTTAAGCGTTTCAGCGAGGAAGTAGCTCTGCTGCACGTCGTCTCCCTGCGGCTCCGCTTGGTACACGTTCACGAGCCCCGTGTACCCGCCCTCGACGCGGCAGTGCTTCTCCAGCGCCTGCAACCAACCATAATAATATATATAATATATAATATATATTCTATAATATTCATAATAATATCATATACAGTGTGCACTGAGCTACAACCATATATTATTTATCTTTCCAACGCACGAACTTCAGTGCAGTAGGCAGAGTTACTACTACCAACAAAAGAAAACCAAATTTATCAGAATCAAATGAGAGATGTCGCGGTGGATTAAAGTTAATTGAATACACTGACCTGCACAGCTTCCCACCCCCAGTCGCGGTACTTCTGCTCCTTGGTGAGTCGCCACATTATGAAGTATGTTTCGAAGGTCTCAGGTCGCAGCAGGTACACTTTCTCGTTCGTCTTCTGCGCACGCGCCTCTACAGCTCCAGAGAATCTGTAAAGTCACTACATATACACAGTCTCCCTCGCCACGTCTATCTGTATGTCTGAACGCGATAAACTCATAAGTACTAAATGGATTTTTAACAATATACGGAGTAAGAGAATAGATGAAGAAGGTGTAGGTTAGGTGAAAATGTAAATGTTAGATTTGTGTAAATTGGCTGCAATATGACGGTGACTGTGGAATATGTCAGAAACAACATGCCGACTGGGATGGGCTTTAGTAGCGGGCGCCGGGTAAACCAGTAGAGTTAAAATATGTTTATTAAATTACATCATCGATGCTGTATATGTTGTAAAAAAAAAACTCTTCTGCGCTAAAAAAATGTTAAACTTTCACGTCGGGCTTCACAGTGTTGCGCTATCATCTATACATATAATAAAATTGTAGAAAAGTGGTGTCTGTACAATGGAAATATATAAAAAAAAAGTAGCAGGGGTTGTTATTATATCGATGCCGAACCCGAAATTGTAATTAATTTTTTTTTTGTCTGTTTGTCTGTGTGTTTGTGCACGCTAATATCAGAAACGGCTTATTCGATTTAGATACGGTTTTCAATAATATATTGTAGTAAGCTTCACTTAACATTTAGTGTTTATTTCATGTCAATCGGTTCATAAATAAAAAAGTTATGTCAATTTAAAGAATCACGGCGAACATTTTTAACGTACAGAGTACGTACTACACGCCTCGCGCCTGAGCGTCCGTGGCTATATAAAGCGCGCTGAGAGCCGCGAAACGTGAAAGTTTGTATGGATGTTTGTTACTCTTTCACGCTCAAACGATTTCATCAATTTGGATGAAATTTGGTACCAAGATAGCTTATATCCTGGCTTAACACATAGGCTACTTTGATCCCAGAAAAGTGCAGTGTTCCCGTGGGATTACTTATTCACCGCGGGTAACACCGCGGGGCACAGCTAGTGTTGCATATAAAGAAGCGTAACATTGTAATAGGTTACCTGAACGCTTCCGGTCCCAGTTTGGTCTCTGATCGCGCGTAGCTCTCGTGGCAGGTGTGCGTGAGCTTGTGCGCCACCTCCATGTACCGCTCGGCGAGCGAGTTGTCCAACGACGTCGACGCCAACGCGAACATACCGCCTGGTAAACCAATTACCAATATTACTTACTTACTCATTACTTATATAATATAAAATAATAATGTAATGCAGAGAATGTGATGAGAGTGCCCTCCATTAGGGATTTCTGGTCTGTTCTCCCCATGGAGGATCGGATAGGGTTTGAACAGGCGTCAAACTTAGCGATAAGTACGCGTGTCCTTATGTTTTGAATATTATTGACCAAGCCATTTTATGAATTCTATGGAAATAAAGATTTTGACTTTGACGTAGCTAACTTTGGAGCTAGATGACGCTGTGTGAAAAGTCCTTATGTGACAATTACCCGCGAAGCAGGAGAGATGGTCCATCTTCTCGTCGATGACGCGGCCGTACTTGAGCTCGGCGAGGTACGCCATCCCGGAGGGCGACACGCGCAGCATCTTGTCGAGCGCCGCTTGCATCGCGGTGTCGAACATGAGCCGCGCCTGCTCGTCCCCCTGGCCCGTCACCAGCCACGCCTTCAGCAGGTACTCGTAGAACGAGTCGCCGAGCGCACCCAGAGACATGTGCCCTGTGCAATTTTTTTTTTTACTATCATAGAATCAACAGCACATAGAAGAGAAAACTTCAAGCCAATTACAGATACTCCTACATGTATATATTTAAGGGCTTAAACTGCTACGAGCTAAACAAACAAACATTATGGTAAAATTAAAGTAATCTTACATATTATAGGAAGACTGAGCGACATGACGCCAAAAAAGTATAAAAGGACCCGCCACTACGAGCGGCTAGTTCAGTCGGTAGAGCATGAGACTCTTAATCTCCGAGTCGTGGGTTCGTGCCCCACGTTAAGCGGTTTTTTTTATCCGGAAAAGTTTTACAATTTGTTACATTTTACCATGTTTCATCTGAATTAATTTATTATTATTATTATTATCCCTGTAACCGCCCGCGCTGTCCCCTCACGACCCATACGTTGTCCGTTTTATCTCTAACCACTTGAGCAAAATATCTATTGTCAGGAAAAGCAAGAAAGCTGTACACATAAAATCATTATCATTATGGGCGGAGGTGAACAGTAAACGTAGATTCACTGAAGAGTATTACCCTGATTTGCATTTGATGACATATCACCGTCGACTACATAATCACTCACCAAGAGTGATTATGTAGTCGACGGTGGCACGACGGCGCCGGCGGGCGCCCCGCAACGCCTGGATTTACAAATAACTTATGGAGTCGGCCGGTATGGTAGATGAAAAGTTCAGCACTCACTTTGACCCCACTGTCCGGTGCGTGGGTTGATGAAGTTCGGGTAGAGATCGCCCGGCTTCTCAATGTTGTGAAGCACCTCTCGTATCCGCTCCACTTTCTGCCTGTAAACTGTATACGGAATAGAGTTATGATTTGTTACACACAACTGCCTCTCTCAAACCAGTGAGGTGTAGCTCTTATAGATAGTTTGTATGTACGAGATGTAACTTGCAACCTAGTTATAATGATTTTACGATATGAATAATGTTAAATCAATCTGCTGTGTTTCGAAACACGGCAATAAATGTCTTCTTCCTTCAAACATTACAGCTGAGTCTAATAAATAAATATTGGTGAAACATTCACACAGCGCCATCTAGCCCCAAATTAAACATAGCTTGTACTATGGCAACCAGACAACTGCCAGAATACTTGTTTGCAGTTTTCTTATACATATACATTCCAGACACAGAACAAACAAATTTCTTCGTTACACATGTATTTGTCCTGGGTGGGAATTGAACCCACGACCTACCGCACAGAAGGCAGGAGTTTTTACCAATTGAGCTGTGAGGCCAGTCTAATGTTATCCGGATCATGGAACAAACAAAATGTGTGTTTTCAGCAAGGTACAGTTATTTACCATCGCGTCCCGTGACGTCACTGAGGTAGGTAAACTCCAAGTGTAGGGTTCCCAGTTCGGACAGGATGCTGTTCGGTCCCGCCCAGTGGTATTGTCGACTTGCCTGTAAACACAGTTACGTAGTAAAAAAAATGACGCGTACATCTTATTTGGTATCATATCCATAATATGTGCAAAGGCTATCGAATGCAAAAATATATATATTTATAAAATATCCATGTTATTTTGTATATAGCAGTTTCATGGCTAGTCAATAACTATTGATATATATGAAAAAAAAAAACATTTGAGTAGGTCAACTGCCTATTTCTGTAGTTTTTATCAGTTACATTCGTTAGCCTTTGACCTGTCACCGTCCAATTGCCTAAGCGCAAACAAGATATTATAATTAACGGGTCCGCTATACCAACCGATAAACCGTATCGGTAGCCTTCGGGATGGTCTCTGCATTCCGACAATAAAGTTGGTCACTTTCTCATATAAATGATTAAAAGCAATTGTCCTGCGCTAAAACGACTGTGGTAAATAATTAGTAGCCTGATGGTTATACGCACATTGTCCTGGAAAGGATAAACAGATTCTCAATGCGGCATATGTGGCAGGAATGTAGACACTGCAAATGGTGATAGAGAGTCCACACCTTTTGAACATGCAGTGAAGATAAGCGTTAAGTTAGTGTAAGATTTTACGAACACGATCTCAAGCAGAGGAAGCTCATTGATTAGCTGATCTAAGATTCAGCGAACAGAAGTGAATTAATGAAGTGAAAAACTTTATTTCCATAGAATTCATAAAGAAATTGGCTTGGAAACGTCAATAATATTCAAAACATAAGGTCACGCGTACTTATCGCTAAGTTTGACGCCTGTTCAAACCCTATCCGACCCTCCATCGGGAAGAACAGGCAAGAAACTCCTAATGGAGGGCTTCCTTTTATTTTCGCAGAAGAGGAATACGTGTGGAACGCATTGTCTGTTCTTCCCCATGCATAGTCAGACTATGCATGGGGACTATGTAGGGTCTGAACAGGCATCAAAATTAGCATTAATATGAGTTTATTATCAAAATTAACAGTCAAAATTTTATTTTAGGGTACAACAAAGCAAACATTCTTATGTATAATTTAATGAAACAGCAAATGTGATGTTGCGCGATGATAAATAGTTTAACAATGGACTATCAAGGTGTTCGTCGCGGTCACACATAGAAAATGTAATTGGTTATAGAACATGATTGGCAATAGCTAATAAACATAATTATGTCATTGTTATTTATCAAGAATCAGGTCACGCGGTGGGAATTATATTTTGTCCGAACAATGTTTCTGAGACAGATCGTCAATTACCTATATTAGGTCATCAAAGTACAAGTAAATATTATGTACTTATATAATAATACCAAATAATAAAATACTAAACATATTTGTTACTTTGATTATAGACAGGTTTGCATTTGCCCCACTAAATACTATGTTTATATTAATACGTACCTACTTGTATCTTTTTTGTTTATGTATTTTGTTTCCTTTTATTAGTGTGTGTGTGAGTGGTCAAAATAAATGTTTTACTTTCTTTCTTTCATTTGTCTAGGTATTTTCTGATGGTAAGCGATGGTAGCGCGAAGCTTCGCCTGGATTGGGAACTGATTCTCAATACAATACAATACAATACAATAACACTTTATTGCAAAACCACAATACAAATGAATACTTATAAAATTAAGCTTTTTTTTTCTCAAGTGAGTCTATAGAACATAGCGTTAGGTTGCGGCATATTTAGGTAGGAAGTCAGGCATCTGTCGATTGTACGGCAACCATGATATGTTTTCCTCCACCGGAACCTCAACTCATTGTAGGATTCAAACCTACGACCTCACATATCGTAAACGGACGTCACACTGGGCAGCCATCGCTTCAAATTCTAAAAGTATCGCACTGAACTACTCGTTAGCGTTACCAATGAAGACTTGGATTTTACAGAAAATACACATATCCTATTGTTTTAGGTATTGCAAAACTTCGAATTCCATTGAGTTATTAACCAATGAATCGAGGTGAAAATATGTTACAATTCAGAGTGTCACTTTTCCTTTGAAGTTAAAACCTAAAATCGGCGTAGAGGCGCGGTGGACACATAAATAACCCCTACTATTTATGGTATCCACCGCGCCTCAACGTTGTCCTTAAATAAAAAGCCTACCAAATGACCACCTTGCCAAGTCCTTAATCTATCATTGCGCGTAAACTTAGCAGCAGTAGAACTAGTGCCACTTACTTGCCAAGAAAAAAGGCTTGTAGTTATTAATTACGCATTAAAATTGAAATGACCTTTACTACACTAAATGACTTGTTATAAAGTAATTGAAAAACAGCCAATAAACATTAAATATTAAAATTATAATTTCGTGAAACACTAGTGGCTCGTCGAGGCTTCGCACGGGTAGCGTTAAGTATTTACCGCTTAACATCCCCATCTCGGGGCGCAACGCAATGCGACTTAAAGTCATCTCATACTCTGAGCGGCGGTTACCACTTAACATCACTTAACGTCAGCTCGTCCTATCACCTAGATCTCACCTCATAAAAAAACACCTTTGGACGGAGAGGATATATGCGGACAACTGCGAACGGTTATATATATGGCATCAGTAACTCTTACCTTGGTAGCGGGGTTGATCAGCGCATACGGTAATCCAGTCGGCGTCTCGAAGGCGGGCAGAAGAGCGTCAGCCACCTCGGCAGCCTTGTCCTTGAACACTGAGTCGCCGGTGAGCGCGTAGCACGAGAGGAGACCGCCAACAAATCGGATAGTTGTCTCGAATACAGACAGTTCCGAGTCCTGAAATAATGATTTATTTGGCTCTGTTACAACATATAGGTTGTGTGAGACCATGCCAAAATTCTAAACACCCAGAACAGGACAGAAATATGATAAAATTTCGTTGATTACATGGATTAAAAATGCTAAACATCATCTTCTTAAATTCATGTATCTGCCTATTTTTCCAGGTCACATCATCTTGTAGCAGAACAACTTATACCAAGCTCGTCCAGGGAAATACTGCCTATTTCTGCCGCCAACCGGTGGCGTAGCCGGTGAAATTACAGGCGCATAAGACATTCCACCTTCACGTCTCAGGGTTACAGCCACATACAATGCGACTTGGTTTTTGTCTTACCTAAGTAGGGGAGGACCTAATTCGTAAAGCTTGTTATAGGCAGAGTTTACCGCTTAGTACTAGGTGAGCCATCTGCTCGTTGCGTAAGTTTACTACAGAAAAACCTTTGTACAAGGTTTCATATATTTCTGTTTGTGATATAATATCAGTGTGGTTACTCACAGATCTTGCGATAGCCAAATAGCCAGATGGCAGATTAATTAAAACGTCCCTCCTTGTTATAGTTATCAACAAGGACACAAATACCATCGCATATCATTCACACACAATTATTTTTATTGTGTCGCTAACAAACATTTACGAAACGTGGGATGTTTCGCAAATATTTACGTTCAGGGAGTGTGTCAGCCTAGAACAATACAACGACCTTTGTTTTGAAATAGCACGCGCTTATGAATTAACAATAACCCTCTTTCGACAGTCGGGTAGAAAGTGAATAGAAATACACTCCGCACATTTGTGGCATGGCTCTGAGAGTTTAAAAGGAACGTGAAAGAAACAGCTCAACGCGGAAATGAAAGGCTTTTCATCGGTTCAAGAAAAATAGCTCTACTCTTCGCCGGGCTTTCAATACTAAGGTAATCAAAAGATACTTTGAGAGATATTCCAAGAAATTCTTTATCGCTGAGTGAGAACTATGCATCAGCGAATCCGAATGTAAATCAGAATTCTGGTTTCGAAGAGCGATTGAAATTCCGGAACCAAATATTGGGGAAATTCGAAACAGTTATTAGCTGTTGGAATTCAATTCAATCTCATACATAATAGCTATGTAAATTATATCTAAGTTATAATTAGTTACATGTTATCTATACAAATAAATACTAATAACTTAGAATAAACTTGGAGTGTCTGTTTGTATTATTAAAATAACTGCTTTTTACTAAGTGCATATTGACATAGTAAATATAACAAAACATTTTTTTTTTTTTTGTCTGTGTGTCTGTCATCTCTGAAATGGCTGGACCGATTTTGACGGGATTTTCACTGGCAGATAGCTGATGTGACAATGAGTAACTTAGGCTACTTTTCCGAGGGGTTAAATAGGCTGATAAAACCGAATTCCACGCGGACGAAGTCGCGGGCAACAGCTAGTAATCTAATAAGATAACAACTACTTACATTGAATTAGCACTCATTCACAGCTACTAAGTACTCTATATATAACAGGAATAATTTAATTAAACTAACATTTGTGAATGCGTTGTTTTGTTTTAGATGAGATAATAAATGTCTCTTTCTTTTTTTCTTTCTGTTTCTTTATCGGTTCACTTAAACTAAATTAGGGTACTGAACTGCTCAGACTCAAACTAATCAAGGCATAATCAGTTATCGAATATCGATAACATTAATTATAATGTAAAATTACCAATTAACACCAGGTGGGCCGTCAGCTAGTTCCGTAAATGCGTAACATAAAAAAAACAAATTAGCTAGTTGTTAATAATGTTCAATCTACCACCGTACCACTTCGGTGATGTGCAGATGTTCGGCGATCCAGTCGCGCCCTTCGCGGAATTCGTCCATCATCCCCATGAGATACAGCGTGTCCAGTCCGTCCACTATGGAGGCGCCCAGTTCGCCCGCACCGAACACAGATGACAGGTGGGCACGCTTCGAGATCGGCTTCAGTTCGTTTTTGCCCCACGCGTACAGCTTATAGTTGTTCCATGCGTGACGCATCATCTGCAAACAAGAAGAATCTGTTAGGAATTATCCAGTTAACCTGATTACTGGCTCATCTGCATGATTTGAAGCGATGAGTCGTTTTAATCTATATCTATACAAATAAATAAAATTGGTGTGTCTGTTTGTAATATTAAAATAACCGCTTTCAACTAAGTGCATAATGTATGACACGGTACATATACCAAAACAACATTTTTTACAGTTTTTGCCTGTCTGTCTGTTTCGGCTAATCTCTGAAATGGCTGGACCGATTTTGACGGAACTTTCATTGGCAGCTGATGTAACAAGGAGTAACTTAGGCTACCCGAGGGCTAAAATAGGGGTGCGTGATAAAAACGAATTCCACGCGGACGAAGTCGCGGGCAACAGCTAGTTACGAAATAAACGCGCAAAATGCGTCGTCTTTTTAGGTATATTGGAGCAACGTCAACGTTGAGTTTATAACTGGAAAATTAAATTCCAGTGAATACAGCAAATATTTTTCTCATAAAGCCACACCAACATTTCACATCTCAAAGGCGTGTCGTGAGCGAAGTCTTTTAGAGTTGGAAAAGCTTTGGCTCTGGCAAGTTTTAATCTCGGCCGGTCCGTGCGGTGGCGGCATTCTTAATGAAAGGATATCGGACATTCGCCGGGGCCATTAATTATTATTAGGTCCCGGGAACTCGCGGAGAATATCGCCAATGACTTGGAAAAACTGGCGACGTTACCAATTACACTTTCCAACAGAACGAGGATATGAAATCTTATGATTTGTAACGAGACGAAAATTAAAGTAAAAGGAATTCTTAAGAGCTGCAGTTATTACTTTGAATGTAATGTTTGGTAGTGGTACATAGAATTATGGTATTAAAGAGGCATTTTGAATTTAAGTAAGGTTTTTGAAATAATGACTTGACCTTTGACTGCTCCTTATTTACGTTAGTAGTAAACTCTTCTCGCGAAACGGGAGTTCCAAGTCCTATCGTCGGAACAAACCATTTTTGTGATCGTATGAGCGTTTGTTCGTAAGATTCACAGATGTTTTTTGTTTGATTTTGTGTGATCATGCCACCGACAGATAATCCTAGGAGTGTTTGTTTTGTTTATTATACTTTCACTTCAAGTTATTTTTACCTCTGTATACTCCGGGCATGTCCCTTAACTACACGACAACTTTTAACCTTACATAACTTTCGTCAGTTCTGTATACACAGTGATTTATTGAGTTGACTAGTCGTTTTCACGTACTTCTATATGAAATGACAAGCTTCTATACACAATCACACCTCAAATGAATAATTTCTAATAATGCTTTCAAAGTCAAAGTCAAAAACATTATTTCTATAGAATTCATAAAATGGCTTGGAAACGTCAATAATATTCAAAACATAAGGTCAAGCGTACATATCGCTAATTTTGACGCCTGTTCAAACCCTATCCGACCCTCCATAGGGGAGAATAGACAAGAATGGACCTAATGGAGGGCTTCCTGTTTCTTAGTGCTCATTTACGTTATATAAGGATCTCTTGTGCAAAATTTCATACTTTTAGGTCCACTGGTATAATCTATGCGTGGTCTGTCAGTCAAGCTTAGAGTTTTATTAATGAGAATACTAAAACTAGTGCTAACAATGAATGTCCATCAGGCTGAGCTGCCCGTTTTCTTGCATTTCCTAGGGTATTCCGCTGCCGCAGAATCAAGAGACAAACCTACCTCGACAATATAACCTTGCTTGAGCCTGGTAGAGTTGAAGGCATCCAACTTCCTTTCAGATTCGTGCAAGGAGCGGGCGGCCCTCGCCACCCTGCCTGCGGGATGCACATACTCCTTGAGATGCACATCAGATGTAAGAACTAGCAGTATTATGACACACGCAAAACCGAGCACGGCACACCGTTTTAACAACCGCATCGTATTTGTTACCGCGAATGTAGAAATAAATTCTAAAATACAATCACGATATAAATATGATTCGCTATGCACTGTTTACGTTTGTTAAATAATAATTCCGGAATGATATTTTGATAGGAAAATTGCAAACGCGTGTGCCCTATTTGGAGAGCTACGTGTACGATGAAGCTTCCACCAAATAATTGTTGCTAATACATCAACTGATTATATAAAGAATATTTTATTTTAATTAGTAGGAGGGACAGGAAAAAACGCGCGCGCAAGCGCTCAAATGGGCGCTGTGTGTCCGAGTGATTCGCCGTTCATGAAATAGCTGTCGTCGATTTGATAAACGATATGATTCGACATAAGATACCAAGCACTGGTTCAACTGTTTGTTATTATAATACATGCTTATCGGTTTTATAAACACGGGAGTAGGATAATAGAGTGAACTAGCTGTTGCCCGCGACTTCGTCCGCGTGGAATTCGGTTTTATCACGCACCCCTATTACACCCCTCGGAAAAGTAGCCTCAGTTACTCCTTGTTACATCAGCTATCTACCAGTGAAAGTCCCGTCAAAATCGGTCCAGCCATTTCAGAGATAAGCCGGAACAAACAGACAGACAGACAAAAATTTTTAAAAATGTTGTTTTGGTATATGTACCGTGTCGTGTATACATCCATATAATAAGATAAAAATAAGAAGAAGAAATAGAATAAAGATTTTATTATTATTATTATTATATGCACTTAGTAAAAAGAGGTTATTTTAATTTTACAAACAGACACTCCAATTTTATTTATTTGTATAGATGTATAGATAAGCGAGACACGTGGCACTACCGTTCGCAAGCGAGCCGTTGTTAAATAAAAAAAAAATGATATCATATTCATGAAAAAGTATTAGGTGCTTTTTTTTCATCTTGACTGTCTAGATCAATGAAGACAACTAAAGTGTCATTATGGGGACAGAGAATTGAATAGGCGAAGAGACAAGGCCAGTGAAATTAGGAGTGATGGGGACGGCAAAAGATTTATTCGATTCATTATCCACCAAAATGAGATAGAAAGTGGGTCGCACATAGTCTAAGACGCGGTGGCCGAACACCGAGTTTAATATAAAGGATATTTACTGCAATGTTTAATCTCTTTGATTAAGATATATAGTGATACACACAGCGAAAAGAAGCCAATTGTGATGTTAATTATCTCTTTGGTGGTAAAGCTGGGGAAGTCTTTATATCGAGATACTTGCAAGTACTCGTAAGTCTTTTTTATGTGGTGTAGGGTATAGAACGAGCTGACGGCCCACCTGATGTTAAGTGGTAACCGCCACCCATGGACAACAGCAATACCACTCAAGTCCTCTACACCAAAATACGAGATGACTCAAGTCGCATTGCGGTGCGTCCAGCACCCCGAGACGGGGATGTTACGTCTCAAACGCCTGCAATTTCACCGGCACCCACTCCCTCCCACCGGAACACAGCAATATTATACGAGTGCATCACTGCTTGGCGGCAGATTACCAGGTGTGGTGGCAGCACTTCTCCGGGCGAACGGTGCACTCAATTAACACGGAGTATGACTATAAATTATATGTATTTTTAATTTACAATTTGGCGTTTGGAGTTTCTATACCTAAGAATTAAAAGGGAAATAAAGAGAACAGCTTTGATACTAGCAAGGAGGTGTATACAGCCAAGTAGGGAGACTATAAAGTAGTCTGTGTAAAATGAGATTCTGTGGGAGGGTGGGAGTTTCAAGATTATCTGATGCACGGAGCTGGGGGTTGGATTTTTATTAGTTGCATAAACATCACAGAGTAGGTGCCGCATTGAGGAGTTTTATGTTTGTGTCCATGTAATCAGCTTTCGAGAGAGGTTACTCTGGCGGTTGATCTTACATGATGCCGAAAGTGTGCATGTCTACACAAAAGGGACTCTTTTGACTTTATTTAATTGTAATAAATGATTAGTTTCCAATTCACTTAACTATTTGAGGTGGTTCCTCAGTGGTTGCTTACGGCTTACTGAGATATAATAAGAGCTAAAAAAGAGGCTTTGGAACTTTTAAAGAGTACAGGTTTCGAATATAAACATAATTCATCATAGTTTTTTTTTTACAAAATGTACCTACTTTCCGAAATTCAAATTTTGGTAGCAAACGCAAGCAATACATGCTTTATCTAAAAATTTGACCAATTAAATGTTATGAAATTGTATTCAAAATTAAATTATAATACCAGTAACGGAGGTAAACAGTCACCGAAAATAAAAAAAGCACCGAAATGCTCCACTTTAAAGAGAGAAACAGGGATGTATCATGCTAAACAAGGATTAGACAAATAATAATTTCAACGTTTAATGAGCACTATCAGGGATTGACATCAGAACAAAGATATGTAAGTATACTGATTAAATGTGACGCATGACTATTTCATTGTGACCGCTATTTCTAGAGATATTCGCAAAATAATGACCACAAGGCTTAAACCTCAAGACATTTTAGCCATGTATTTAATTTCATTGCTCAACCTACTGCATTGTGAGATTTTTGTTATCAACTTAAATGCTGCTAGTGTCATAATCTTGCACAAAACACTAGCTTTCTAGGCTCAAAAAGTGAATTGGCCAAAAATTTAATCAAGAACGGATGGCATTATTGAGACGTTTCTCATTATTTAGACGGGTAACAGAAGAAATTAGGAGTAACACAGCGAGTATGTTCCTCCCTCCCTATGTCCTTTCCCGTTTTGGCTTACTGGTTCTCTTTAATTAGTAAAGAGATAAAACATTATCTGTCGACGGGGGCCGATTCCTCAATAGTAAATAATTCCTTGGTATAAAATAAAATAAAACAATCAAAATAAAAGAGTGAATTTCGTGTGAAATAACCATTTAATTTTATTTTAAATTAGGTTGCTTTATATTTTATCAGCCATATAACTTTTATTTGAAAACTGATAAATCAGGCCTTCTCATTTACTAAGCGAGATTCAGCTAGTTATACAATTTAATTTATAGTGAAGGCCTTATTATGTCGATCGATATTCAGCCAGGCTTACCCTGATTCAGAGAACCTTGTGTAATAAGGCTTAAGGCCTTGTTAGACTATTCATATTCAGTACGCGGTGAAGGCGAGAGTCCTCGCCCCTGCCCGCGACGCCTCAGGTAAGCCGTCTCGGCTTTCTTTGCCCGCAGGAATGACAATTACTTGAAATATACGGTTGGCAAATACACGAAATCAAACGCGTACGTTTAATTTGGCGTTCATTTACTTCATTTGATTTCAATATGCGTATAATGGCAGACCGCTCGCCTGTTACGCGGACGGGCGTGGGTTCAAACCCAGGAACGGTGGTGGAGGATTTTTTGTTCTTGGCTCATTTGGAATTTGCATTTAAATAATTAGAACAAAGTTGAGAACATTCTAGAAAATTCGTGAGTAAACTACAGGTACTTAAGGAAGACGAACGAAAGGATGAAATAAATCTATACAAATAAATGAAATGAAGTGTCTGTTTGTAATATTAAAATAACCGCTTTTTACTAAGTGCATATGGATGTATACACGGTACATATACCAAAACAACATTTTTTTTCAATTTTTGTCTGTATGTCTTTCTGTTTGTTCCGGCTAATTTCTGAAATGGCTGGACCGATTTTGACGGGACTTTCACTGGCAGGTAGCTGAGGTAACAATGAGTAACTTAGGCTACTTTTCCGTGGGGTAAAATAGGGGTGCGTGATAAAACCGAATTCCACGCGGACGAAGTCGCGGGCAACAGCTAGTCTGATTATATAAATAGGTTTTGAGAAACAAGTCACTCGGCGTTGGCCTAACATCGTTTAGTGGCGAATTTAGGTCGGAACGATTATAAAACGACCTTTGCCCATCTGCATTCGGAGAGTTTAATCTATGACGTTTAGTTACGAATATAACCAGAGATAAAATTCATTTTCGAGATTCAAGTTGATAGTTAAGAAACAAAATGGTACTTTGACTATTTCTACACCATAGCGAACATCCCGTTCGCATTGTTGCGGTCGCAGGATTTAGACGAGAGGTTAGAAGTTGTGTATGTAGCCAAGTAACGACATTCAATTCCAAAAGAGTAGTCAAAGGCAAAGTCAAAAACTTTATTTCTATAGAATTCATAAAGAAATGGCTTGGAAACGTCAATAATATTCAAAACATAAGGTCACGATACAAAAGACAAACTGTTTGCCATTTCCTCTTATACTCGTAGCTTCATATTTACTACAACTTAACACAATATTTTACTCCTTCATTGGCTCTATTGAAGGCCACAAGGCTAATCAGCAATATGATGAACGTGTAGTACAATTAGTGGATGTATATGTGAGCTCGTAATTAGTAATCATAGGCTGCATCGTAGCGTAGGCAATTTAAAACTAATGAAGGCTAATTCCCATCATTTGATTAGGAATATATCGAGTTATACTATCGGCAGCAAGAACATAAATTCAGCCTAATATAGTCCTAGTCACGATCTTAGCGAAATTCAGCGTTTCCCAATCAAATGTCAATCACCTAAGTGACCTGACTATTCCCGACAAAACAGCTCAAACCGCGATAAAATCAGTTTCAGTGACAGCTGAAATATTCTGACTGAATCGTGGAAGATCGATGGACGTAATAAAACGGAGGGTGAAGATCACCGAATACAGACTACTACCGATAGTGAAGTATCTGTTGGCAGCATAAATACTGAATGTGCTAGACCAGATTCACAGTCGTAACGGAAACAAAATGAAATACAACTTTGAGATTGCTACTAGTCATATTTGTGCGAGTTCAAACCAAATGCTGTAGAATGTGTTAAAATATGCTTTGGTCAGTGAACGACTTCATGGGGCGAAATAATAATTAGCGCGTTCTAAACTACTAGTGCTGCCATCTAGTAGTTTAGAACTGTGGAACTATCCAATTCGATAGGTATACATCGGCTTCCGACAGTCAGAGGTGAAAATCATCGTATAACTAACATAATTATTTTATACTTTTTACAGGGTTTCGCTTGACTAAACATCTCATGTTTTATTCCTACCAAAACGGAGTATGCGAAAATTATAATAATTAATGGTAACGAAACAGCATTATATATAAAATCTTAATAAAAATATTCGGCCGTACACAGCCGCCAGAAATTGCGAAACAATTGAGCAACTTTAATTTAGTGAATCGAATCCCAAGCTCTCTGGTTGGTCTGAGAGAGCGGAGAGCAATATGTGTCGGGATTGCCGCCGCGGGAAGTAATCTCAACGGGCGGTAATTAAGTGGATGGCTGGCCGGCGCGGTAAATCGGAGCCTCCTCCAGATTTAGTGTTATGGCCCGCGCAGACACACCATAAGACCGCTTCCACCGCACGCGTCTATCCCGCTGACTTATAGTTGCGGCCGCCAAACTATCCGTTTAACTGCCACACTTCACCACTTATTAGCCTCAAAGTCGATTGAATTCTCCACGAAAGATGGCGAAAGCTTGTATATTTGAAATTTTTGCTAAGATACCAAATTTCAGACTGCAAAAAGTTTTACTAATTACATTAATGAAACTTAAATGAATAAAATATTGAACAATAAACATACATGCATAATGAGCAGGGGACAGATAGATATGCCTAATTGGCTAAACTACAACAAAGGCAAAGCAAACAGTTGACAGAAAAGGATGTGTTCCGATGCGATCGTGTCCCGAAGAGCTTGACACTTTGACAGGGAACATCAACGTCGGGTCGAGGGACCGCTCGAGTTTTTCACTAATGGGAAATCTGCATAATGGGCCGCTTGCCATGATTCGATTTGTTCAGAAAACGTTATCCTCAGCTCCGCCCGCCCGCGCTACGCCGTACCCATAATGGAGCTTCGCTATTTACTCGACGGAAGACGAATTTTATTTGTCGGTCTCCTTTGCTAACTGAGCTCAAAAGAAGACCGCCTTTGTGACTCAGGTCTATAACAGGTCAAATAAAATAGGGAGAAAACTATGAAGAGTGATATTATCATGATTAAAAAAATTGTGTGTACTCGTTTTTTTTTTCCAAGAAAAGTCTTGTAAAGTCCTCACATTGAGTATCTACATTGAGTAGAATTTTTAATTTGCAAGCGGTTCGCTCTAAACAAACTCTTGACAACGATATCCAATAAAATGCTATATTTATTATACACTTTACAGAGGCGCCCGACCGAAATGATAAATTCGTTCGCCCGACTGCTAAAACTGTAAAGTGACATAGGATATACAAATCACCCCGAGACTGAAATATTAAAAAGAATGACGTCGCAAAAGCAATTAATTAATGCAAAGCGAGCTGTAAGCTGCGCGGATTTCCGGAAAAAATGGGGTGTTGGTACATTGAGTCGGTTTTGTTTGTGTCGGTAAAACAATGCGAATTCGTTTGTTTAGAGCACACGGTGTCGGCTTGGAGAATCACACAGTATCGGATAAATTATCTTTTTTATTGGGAGTGGGTGCCGGTGAAATTGCAGGCGCATGGACGTAACATCTCCGTCTCGGGGTGATGGACGCAACGCAATGCGACTTAGGTTACCTCATACTTTGGCGGAGAGAGGACTTGAGTCGTATTGTTGTCTATGGGCGGCGGTTACCACTTAACATCAGGTGGGCCAGCACATTCCGCCACCAAAACCGGATAAAAAAAAGTTAGCTAAGACAACATTTATCACTATCAAGGTGACGATATGACAGGCGACTGGCGCGGCTCGGCGCCGCCAGCGCCACACCTTTGCTCACTTGTCAAACTTATATTAAAACTAGCTGTTGCCCGCGACTTCGTTCTCGTGGAATTCGGTTTTATCACGCACCCCTATATTACCCCTCGGAAAAGTAGCCTAATTTACTCCTTGTTACATCAGCTATCTGCCAGTGCAAGTCCCGTCAAAATCGGGCCAGCCATTTCAGAGATTAGCCGGGACAAACAGACAGGCAGACACAAAAAATGTAAAAAAAAATGTTTTGGTATATGTATCGTGTATACATCCATATGCACTTAGTAAAAAGCGGTTATTTTAATATTACAAACAGACTCTCCAATTTTATTTATTTGTATAGGCTATTATTACTAACTAGGCGTAGGTGTTTTATGAAAGCAAAATTACGGAACGAGCTGATGTCCCACCTGATATTAAGTGGTAACCTGAGCACATAACAAGCTATACTGCTTGTAGTAATGCTTGTCGAACTGTATTCGCTCGTAACTCTTAGACGTGAATGTCTCATGTGCCTGTAATTTCACCGGCAACCATACCTTTCAAACCGGAACACAGTAACGCGAATAAATTACTGTTTGGCTGCAGACATGGGTAAGGTGGCAGTATTCCCCGGACGAAGTTTCAAAAGGAGTACAACATTTAATAAAGCTAAATGGTAGAATATATCAATTGAACGAGAGAAATATTTCAAAGGTTCGTGTAAAAGTAAATGTAACTGGAGGGCATTTATAGGTGAGAGTTAAACGTGCGAGCCGCAGGAAATATTTTCACACTTCCACGTAGCCCCTTGGGCGAAAGAAAATGTTACAAAAAAGTAAGAGAAAACTGCTATTGCTGATTTTAACGAGACCTTTTCGAGATAAATAGACGGAAACAAAAACGTTCATCAATTTTGTTCGGGTCGTGATAAGACTTTAGATAGTATTGGAAATAACTGTAAGAAAATAGACAGAAAGTTTACTTTGAATGTCTAAACGATTTTCAAGTAGTTGTTAGTCGCAATATAGCTTAGTCTGTATAGATTACTCTGGCCTCATAGCTCAGTTGCTAGTAACGCTGTCTTCTGCGCTGTAGGTGGTGGGTTCGATTCCCACCCAAGACAATGATTTGTGTGACGAATTTTTGTTCTATGTCTGGGTGTTAATACGTATCATATGCATGTATTTACAAAAAAGAATATAATTATATCAGTTGTCTGGTTCCCATGATACAAGCTATGCTAGCTTACTTTGGGGTCAGATGGCGGTGTGTGAAATGTCCAACGATATTATTATTATTATTATTACTCAGCATTAAATCAGCAAATGTAGATAATTCATTTTCTTTTGAGGAGACGCGTGACGCGTATGATTAGCGATAAATGTAGGTACATATTATAAAGATCACATTTTCGATTATGTAGCGGGACGGCCCAGCTTCCGTGGAATTTGAATTAAAGCTTCACCAATATATTGAACAGTGTCAATTTCAAAATAAAAAGGAAGCGGGTAACCCATTCCTGTTTTGTTAGAAGTTTGCGGTATTCCAATATCGAGCGGCGTTATAGTCCGGCGCTCGATACACCGCACACGCACCCACCCGCTCGCATTGTATTCGGTGCGTTCATTTGAATTTATAAATGGGCGCATGTAAGCGCAATGAAACTACCATTCAGAGTTGCCCTGGTACCGCTCTATTTGTTATGAATAGAGTTTTCAGGTGATATAATAAACCGGTAAAGGGAACTGGTATTCTGTTATATTCAATTGGAACTTGGATTTAATAAGTGAGTCAGCGACCGCCCATAGGACGTGTATCTAAGTAGTTTTAACGTTTGTACTGTATTTTAATGATGTATAATAAATAATGTTCATTCATTCATTAAGTCGCATTGATTAGTCTAGCCCCCTTTTAGTTAGTTTCAAATAATTTAGGATTTGACTAATATTGTCATAGGTACCTATATTTGGCGCTGTGTGAAATGTCCACCAATATTTATTTATTTATACGTATAATACGTTATAACAAGTTTCAGCGATTTTAGAAAACACTAACGCGACAAATATAAATATCCATAAAACAGTTCTTCGAAATAACCTGAACCCAGAAAACACTCAGCCACTAATCACTTTCGATTCCATTGCACAAAAATTGATAATTATCCAATATCGACCGCAGATAAGGTTTTAGGTTACCACTTTCAGATTTTCCCAGGAGCAAGGGTGCAAATAGCCGGACGCGGCCGGGCATCTAACACCCCTACCCGGGACAGGCTAGACGGAAGTACGTGTAGGCGCGGAACGCAAACACCGGCGTTTCCGCTTCTGTGGTACACTTCGCAGCGCTCAATAAAGTAATTTATAGGACTATGCCTCGCTGCGGTGAAATCAATACGGAGTTCGCTATTGTTGTTCGAACGGTGCTTTTTGTTACTATTTGGATCAGGGATGAAGTGAATTCATAGTGCAACAACAGGGGGGGGGGGGGGTTATATCATCATTACCTTGAGCCTACCTTAATTGACAATGTTAACTTTAGTCTCGATTAAGTACTCGCGTAATTAACATGATTCAAGTCCTAACAAGCCAAACTTACGCAGAATAATTTGTTGTGTTTTCTTCCGAAACACAATTAGAAAAAAAAAATTACCTCTGTAATGCAATAATAATAATAATAAATAATTATTAATACTATTGTAATGTTTTAAACGAAATTTGACCTTAACGATGATAATTATCCATGGATTGTCACATCGAATGTCTGGTGTCGATACACCTTATTATCCTTACAAATCGTAAAAGGAATTTTTATAAATAAAATGCTCCCTTTTCCAAAAAATTACTCTGAAATATAAAGCCCAGTGCGAAAAGTCGAAGTGTTGGCAATCCGATAAATTAAATAACCCATAAGAAATGTTAGCGACAACTGAATGGCGTTATAAAGGGGCAAGTTACGGCAATCCGGGCCTTAACTACTGGTCAGGGGTTCCTCGGGCTGTTATTTCTCCTGCAACACCTGCGCACTCCGTTGAATTACACCCGTAATTCACGTTCACAGTGAGTAGCCTCGCAAGTGAGAAATCCGCCCAAGGCGCACAATAAACCAGCTTAAAAATATTTACACGGAGGTTGTCGTGAAGTATTTTAGACGCTTTTGATAAGTTTATTTATTTTAATAGTTTGTTCTGTGTCTGGGTGTTGATATTTATTATATGTATATACAAAAAAAGTATACAAGTATTATATCAGTTGTCTGGTTCCATGATACAAGCCATGCCTAGCTTACTTTGGTGCTGGATGGCGCTGTGTGATGTCCAGCAATATTATTATATTATTATTTTTAGGATAAGGAAATACTCCAATATTATTTAAATGCGAAAGTACAAAATAACGTGTTTTTGTATACTATATAACTGTATGAGTTAAAGATGTGGCCATATGGTACACATCAGGATCGAGCCACATGAGTAAAGCTAGTCAGGTCTAGGTCAGGGGGTCATAAGGCAATTTTTCTTTATTCTTTATTGTACACAAGAAAACATAATACAAATGAGTGAAAGGTAATACATGTCCAAAGGCGAGCTTAACCCTAAAAAGAGTTCTTCTCCAGCAAACCTTTGAGGCTAGAGAGAGGCGATTTTATAAAGGTAGCTAAAAACGATTTAATTTAATTTAAAAAATCGTGCAACACGTTACTGAATTTATAGCAGATTAGCAGTTTCTTGTTAAAAACTTGGGTTACAAATATCAGAACTCGAATCGGCAAGTTAATTCCTAATCGTTAGTTACGTCGGCGCGGCGTCGCGTCGATGCGAAGTCGCGACTTTATCTTTCGTGTAAACCTTCGTTCGGCGCTAAGCCGGCTCAGCGCCCTGCAGCGAAGAAATACGCCATCATTTCGGAGATGCAGTTTACTTACTCTTTATTGCTTAGTGCAGCGAAAGAAATGTTCCACTTCTGCATTTAAAGTGATGTCATTTCCTGCGAAGACCTGAAGGATCAGTGATTGTGAATTGACAACAACCGTAGTAGTACTCGTAACTCATTTAAAATAAAGTAAAAAAACTTATATATATTTTTTTTATTTACGACAGGCAAACATTCGATCGCAATCTCACCTGATTTTAAGTGCCGATGCGGTTTACGATGTCCAATATAAAATACAAATAATATATAATATATAAAGTACTAAGTTATAATACAAAGGAGTATGTTGTCCGTGAGCAGTTTAATGAATACAAAAATATACCTACCTCAGTATGTCAGAAACTTCATAGTGCGATAGGAAAATAAATCCAGTGAAGTATAGCTTCTAGCCCTCATAAAATTTAAAACCTTCAGAGAAATTATAATTGCCGAATTGTCTTCCTAATTTTAAGTTTGAAACAGTTAAACAGGAAAATAAACAACAATACAGTTGGTAAACTTATAATGAACGAATTTAGATAACGATTGATTACAGAATCCCGTGGAAGATACTGAAAGACGATAGAAAAGATATCATGCGGAACCTTTACCTAATTTAATATTAAAACTAAGCAAGCAGACTTGTCAGTCATTCTAACTCGAGTATATAAAGTCAGCAAAAACACGATATAGTAATAATAAATATTGGTGGATATTTCACATAGCGCCATCTAGCCCCAAAAGTAAGCTAAGCATAGCTTGTGGCATGGGAACCAGACAACTGATACAATACTTATATACTTTTTTTTGTAAATACATACATATAATACATATTAACACCCAGACACAGAACAAACTTCTATATTTCATCATACAAATGTTTGTCCTGGGAGCGAATCGAACCCACGACCTACAGCGCACAAGTCAGGGTTACCAACTGCAACAAACAGCATGCAAAATGTGTGAAATGTCCACCATTATTTATTTATTTATTAACTAACTTAACTATAAACGTATCAGCCACTAACTACGTGGAGGAAATGTGCAAACGAGTAAAGCGTAAATTTATCTCACATTTCGCATCATAACATAAGAATAATGGTAGATAAATGTGTTTCAAATTGCTCATTACACTGAGGGTATTGAGTTGAGAATATTCAAAAGATATATAGATCAGAAATAAACAGCCAACGCGGACTACGAAGATGCAATAAAACGATACCAATATCATCAGGTTGATCCGTTATCCAAAACTCATAACATTTAATGGTATCACCTGGTTCTCAACACCTTTACGAGTGTGTTTTACAGCTGTGCCTTCAAATACTGCAGTTGAATTCGGCAAGTTTTTTTATATTTAGATAGAACGAGCTGACGGCCCACCTGACGTTAAGTGGTAACCGTCGCCGATGGACAACAACAATACGACTCAAGCCCTCTCCACCAGAGTATGAGATGACTCAAGTCGGATTCGAGTCGAGACGGGGATGTGTCGTTGCGCCTGCAATTTCACCGGCACCCGCTTCCTTCTTCCGGAACACAGCAACACGAGTGCATCACTGTTTGGCGGCAGATTACCGGGTGTGGTGGCAGTACTTCACCAGGCGAACTTAGCACAAGTTCTACTGCTACTTTGGGTTGTTCTTTTCGCACCACTCTGCGCATATGTTTTGAGGAAAAGAATGATTTAGTGCTACATGTACTGCACCGTTGTTCTGTAAGATAAATATTTGCATACGACCTTCTTCGAGATGCAGACGCCGCGGGTCGCCGGGTGTTGGCGCAGACATTTTAATCACGGCGGCTTAGCGAAGTAAAAATCCGCTTTCCGTATTCACGTTATGCGAGTTTATTAATGTGATGCTCAGTGGGAGAGCCGTAGTCTCAGATGAAACATATTTACTCGCCTGCGACTACGTTTCGCATGGATTTAAGGCAGTAGAACTAATGGGGACTACTGGGAAGTACTGCCACCACGCCCATTTCTGCCGCCAAGCAGTAAAGTTAGTAATGTTACTGTGTACCGGTTTAGAAGGTGGAGTGGACGACAAGTTATTGTACCTACCTAAGTGGGGTGAAGAACTTATACCAGGTTCGTCCGAGGAAACACTGTCACCATACCCATTTCTGCCGCGAAGAAACTCTACTTAGTAAAATGTTTTGTCACACAAAGCTTTGAAGTTTTTGTCGCCAAGCACTCATCATTCATTTAACTGTGTTCTGGTTTGTGTAGTTGCCGGTGAAATTACAGGCACGTGAGAAATTCCACTTTTCGTCTCACAGATATGGGCGCATAGGTTGCGACTTGGGCATTACTAAGCAGGGACTTAGTACACAATAGTATACATCTACAGAACTAATACAATGAAAATACTAAAATAAAAACAATTTGAGTCCGTGTCGAGGTAATGAACGCAAAATTAATATTATGCATAAAACGTCAAGCTGGGCTAATAAAAATCTTAAGTTCAACGGCTCAGTAATATGCACCGTCTGTACACAGCCTGTTCAAAGTACAGAGCAGAAACTAAGCCGGACTGTAAAGTATAAAATATGGGTGAGACGTTTCTCCGTCTCACGTTAATTCCATTCGAAGCGGGAATCACGGAAGACGGCGGTATATTGGCAAAGTTTGAGGGGTTCCTCGAGTGTATTCGGGTTTCACAATCGCCAGACTACGTCGAGAGATTTAGTGGCCCACAATAAATCTAACATCGAAGAGCACGCCGCGCAGGCCTCAGACTGGCTCTTGATTTATGGATTTTATCGAATGATGGACAGAGCTTATTAAGATTCTTTGAATGTCGTATAACAATAAATGAAGTAAAATTAATAATTAATACAAGTACATAAGGCGAGTGCGAATAGAACGGGTGCAAGGGGTAGAACTCGGCGTACATATTATACTTAGACCAAATCGGTGGCGTTTTGGAAAAAGGCCACGTCAAGAGTACCCTAAACCGACGAGCATGCATGAAGAATGTGATGAGAGTAGATGAAGCTAAGGAGGTATGTCAGGATGTAGCAGGTGGAAAACCATGATCTCTGCCTACCCCTCCGGGAAACAGGCGTGATTTTATGTATGTACTATCCGAAAGCGCCAGGCGAGGGACAGTTTATGCGCAGCTTAGGTATTAGGTACCGTAAAACAAGTTATGTGTGTAAAAAATGCTGTGTACGTGGCCGGCCTAGACCGAATGACAATCAGGATAGCGGGGAGCGTTGGAAACTCGATTTGTAGTAGTGGACGGACTTTAACGAGGGGCGCTTTGCCGCGATGGCGCCTGCAATAGTAGCACTACATGGAAAAGGCGGACGGAAGAGCGGTGACCACGCAAAAGTATTATAAAACTCGATTTTCTACGGATTTATCCGATGAAACACAAACGGCGCGGCGGTAGCGTGTAGCTTCGTAACCTAGCTCACATTTAAAGGGATCATTTGTTTCCTCAAATACAGTAATTAATGGGTGGTAATATGTAGGTATTATATGTATTTATATACAAAAAAAAGTATATAAGTAATAATTATCTGTGTTCAATACAAGGTTATACTTCTACACATGAGACACCGCACGATACCAAATTTTAAATCTCTATTTGTGCGATCACGTAGTAGGTAAATAAGGCGCGTCGCGCTGCAAGCGACAAGTTGCAACTGCAGTCCCAGAATGCCGACTTTACTTTAATATTCTCAATAATGGAAGGTCCGCTGATTCCTCCGTCGCGCCCGGCGCCCGTGCCTGGAATCCCCAAGTTTTCTTCTATCGCTTTATTCACAGCATTTCACAGCACTAACTTTCTAAACGGTTTTCAACTGGATTTTTACTTTCAAACGCAAAATTGCTTTGGAGACTACTTACTATTATGCAATACAATTTCTAACTATAAGCAATTATAAGAACTATTAAATATCAAGTTTACAATTTGATTGGCAATAGAGGCCTCGTGTACTGGGTAATTAGACTGGGCTCACAGCTTAGTTGGTAGTAACCTGCCTTTTATGCTGTAGGTCGTAGGTTCGATTCCCACCCAGGACAAACGTTTGTATGACGAATTTAGATGTCGGTTCTGTGTCTCGGTGTCAATATGTATTATATGTATGCATTTAAAAAAGTATATAAGTATTATGTCAGTTGTTTGGTTCCCAAGACACAAGCTATGCTTAGCTTACTTTGGGGCTAGTTGAAATGTACACCAATATTTAATCATTATTAAATTTAACTTGTTCAACGTTTTGGGTCAACTATAGTAGCTTAACTATTGACTTGAATGAATTACTATTTTGCATACTACTTAAATTTATATTCATCGATTAAAATAAATGACGTCGAACATTATACAAAGCAGATGTAATACAGAATGTAAGCAAATAATGCATTCCAATAGACAACGAGATCCCCAATCATGTGGACAATATAAAACAATTGGAATTTAGTTGATTGTTGACTGCCGGTCACAATGGATTAGCCGCCTCCAAAACAATTTATATACAAATCCAATTTGGTTTTTAAAGCGGTCAATACAATGATCTTATTTGGAAGTGAGATAAGTTGAATTAATGTCCTGATACAAAGAGCATTCAGTACAGTAAGCAAGGCGGCAAAGAAAAGAGAGTGCTGCAAAGTTCCAAGCAACGTCGTTTGGAGAATACCAGTAATATATTTTATAAGACAAAGCCTTTGCTCAAGAAAAGTACCCCAATAAGTGTTCTCGGGGTGAAATGCCACACCACTTCATAGTCCTAACTTCTACGACACAAAGCAATTACTGATGTGCCTTACGTGAGGCATTCTTAGAATTATAAAATAACTGAGGTGCATACATAACTTTGTTGTGATTATAGTGCAAATCTAAGGCACAAAAAATTATATAAAGTGGTCTAGCGTAACATAAACTTCCGCTAAACCTGCGAGAACCTCTAATTGGCTCTCCGTAGCTAATCCATTGTAATACCAAAGAAACAAAGCTGTTGCTACTCCATGTAATAAACAAATAAATAAAAAATAAATTAAGATCTCGAGCCTAATGACAGAAAAACCATAATTTGGTGTTGATTCGGAACCCTCTGTAGGTATCTAATGAGAATTTTAGTGCATACTAAATGCTTGGGCTGCGGTTACCACTTAACATCAGGTGGGCCGTCAGCTCGTTCTATACCCTACATAAATAAAAACTGGACCTCAATCGAGCAGGAAAAATGTTTTCAAATACAAAGTTGCAGAAAGGCCAATAAAATGTATCAAAACCGGTAATAAAAATTAGACGTCCAGTCGACAATGAGAAGAAACATCATTTGTCTCCGCCGCCGCGCCGCGCCGATGGCTTCCGGCGCAAGAAACTAATTGTTGGTACAACGCGCGTCAAAAGCTCGGGCATGTCAGATGTGCATTGTCAACAGACATAATGCCCTGTACACGAAACAAATGTCACTTCTTGCGCGCGACTTCCACGAACGCCAAAAGAGTAGCGATCGATAATATCAGGTTCTGTTTCAACTTTTTGGGATGCTGTATTTACTGGCAAACCTTAATGGCAAATTTTTAGTTATTATGAAACTTCTTCACAAAGGCCTTGAAACCAGGATTTCTGATTGAATAGGCCAAACTGCCTTTGAGTCATCATTAGTTTGGCATGACTGTGAGATGCCATTGGAGAAGTTCAATGTCTAAAAGTTTTTTTTTCAATTATATTGGTGGACATTTCACACAGCGCCATGTAGCCCCAAAGTAAGCATAGCTTGTATCATGGGAACCAGACAACTGATAGAATACTTATATACTTTTTTTTGTAAATACATACAATACATATTAACACCCAAGACACAGAACAAACATCTACGTTCTACGAGTACTTTTATGTTTCTTTTTTTTTAAGTTCTTGCCTACATTATTTGTTGATTTTTTATATATGAATTGTATTATCCATCAGATAGGTATTGCACACCCTTACTGGGTAGAACACATTGAAACGATTTATAATATTTAACATCACTTTACATGTGATTCGGCAATAAACATACTTTGACCTTGACTTTGATATGTTCGGCACACAATGTTTGTCCTGGGTGGGAATCGAACATGGCCTACAGCGCAGAAGGCAGGGTTACTACCAAATGAGCTGTGAAGTGTCTTTGCCCTTATTATCGTGGATTAGATCGATATAGACAAAGTAGCCAGTAATCATTATTTAGTTAAAACAGCGGCAGCATCCAGTGATGCACCACAGATGGCATCGCGCCCGAGGCTCGATTGGCTGAGTTAGCTCTCGGCACGTATTATCCATTCAGTGCCGATGAGAGTTAGAGGCTCGGGAGTGCACCACTCGACCCGGGCCCTCGGAAGCCTCCTCAAGCATGCAATTACAAAACGAGTTGTATACCCATATTCTTAGGTCTAATTAATTTATGTCCAGTCCAATTATAACGCACAAAACTTGAAGTTCTAAGAATATCTATACAAATAAATAAAATTGGAGTGTCTGTTTATAATATTTAAATAACCGCTTTTTACGAAGTGCATATGGATGTATACACGGTACAAATACCAAAACAACATTTTTTTTTAATTTTTGTCTGTCTGTCTGTTTGTTCCGGCTAATCTCTGAAATGGCAGGACCGATTTTGACGGGACTTTCGCTGGCAGATAGCTGATGTAACAAGGAGTAACTTAGGCTACTTTTCCGAGGGGTAAAATAGGGGTGCGTGATAAAACAGAATTCCACGCGGACGAAGTCGCGGGCAACAGCTAGTATGTAGTAGTAAACAAAGTCGCTATGTGCCTCTGTTTCCCCGCTTATTTCATCTAAACCACGCAACGGATTTCGATACGGTTTTCAATAATAGAACGAGTGATAGACAAGGAAGGTTTGTGGATATGATTTGCAAATATACAAAATAGCAGAACTATACCTGTTTTTAAATAAAAAAAAAACTTAATACTAATACTATCTTTCTAAGCGCATTCCTCATTCTCTTTATTAGTAAATTCCACCCGTGCGAAGCTGAGGCGGCTCGCTAATAAACCATAATTATCTTCGAATGAATCGAATGAAAGCATGCTGATTTTTTATTGTCAGATAAGTATTATTTCTCCGTTTGACTAACATAAACATAGGTTTAGCAGCGGCTAGATTACGTTTTCGCATCGATAATAATAAAACACAGGAGGATTTATGTCAGAGTTTTAATCTGAAGACAAAATCGCTGCGGAGTCACGAGGTGCACTGGCGATGGCGCTGCGCTGGCGCATTGTTGTCGTGCAATAAGATTTTCACGCGAATGCCGGGCGAGCTCAACGATGTTGATTCTCTTCCTATAGTTGTATTGCGAGTTAACATTTTATCATTGAATCGAGACAAGATGGCAATAACTTACAATCGATCTGTACACGATGTAAGCAAGAAATACGTAATTGTTAAAACACAACATATATATAAGTAGGTAGAGAGGGAGAGAGAGAGAGAGAGAGAGAGAGATATATATATATATATATATATATATATATATATATATATATATATATATATATATATATATATATATAGAGGCCTTTTAAGACAGGTATTTTATACCTAAAAAGAGGTCTCAAACACATAAAAAATATTGTATTGATTAAGTTGATGAAATAAACCTTTATTCTTATTATTGTTATTATACAGATGTTGTTTTATCGTTCGTGTCTACAAAGTCTAGCAAACAAAGTGGTGAAAAACGATAAGAAAATAGTTTTTTAAATTGCTGGCACCATAATAAGCCTACTCGACATGGTAATTTATTCCATGACAATCCAATCAAACCAAATCAAAATCGTGCAACATCCGCTTCGACGCCACATAACACGATTGGGATCTATAAAAATACCACAAAACTGGTACGAAACATGGACGTCTGGTTAATACGCAGATAAGCAAATGTGCAGTCCGTTTGAAAGAGACATCTCATTCGAGATCCAATTTACGTGGGACCGGGAGCAAACCGCATATAATCAAGTTGCGGACGCCGAGCCTGACTCCGCAAACAATTCATTTCAATTTCAATCCAAGTGTACCGGCTCTACGCGGCCACTGTTCCTTTTCTTATGTCAATTCACTGAAAACTTTGTACTGAACGAATTCGGTTTAAATTTATTTGTTTCGAAACTAGTCTATCTCGCGATATCGCGCCGTTTGCGTGAACTAAAATGCGTGCTTAATCAAGAATTAATGGACCAGGCCATATTTTATCGGACCTTGATAAGTTCGAAAAAATATCACAGTCAATAACAACAATTCCAAAAAGAAAACAAAATTATTATCCTGTACCAAATCATATATCATTACCCTGGAGGTGTTAACTACTGGACAAAGAGATTCCCCTTAGATTGGCCACTACGATACACATTATACCTATTATTTTCTTAACTCATCGGTTTCCAGATTAAGGGAAATATTAGTATCAATATGTGTATATATATTATAATATATCAGTAGTGTAGTTCCCATGATATAAGCTATGCTTAGCTTTTGGGCTAGAGATGGCGCTGTGTGAAATGTGCACCAATATTAATATTATTGTATTAAATATATATTTCAGTCACGAATCGATATTTCTATCAACATGTACCATTTATTTCATCATTATTAGTAGATGCGAGTTAATACAATCTGCAACGATATTTATGAGATACTTCAGTCTATTTATGGACAGCTGATATAAAAACAAATGGAAAACACTCCGGTCGGCGGTCGAATGGATAAACATTAAGGTTCCGGTATCAAAACACTTTTTGGCGTTCAATAAATCAACTCTTTCCGCTTATGTTGCCTCCAGACATAACGAAAGGAAAGGCGAGTAAAGAATTTACATTTCAAAACAACGTTTGTTACCGTTGATAGATCAAAGTATTCTTAAACATTTTAAACTATTTTAATTCCCAGTAGCTAAGCTTAGTAGGTATATTATGCAAACATGTTTCAATTACAATTTTATACCCAACTAGTCTTCGTTCAAGTGGTCTAAACTGAACAATAATAATTATTATTAGATTTATTTTTGACTGGCCTCACAGCTCAGTTGGTAGTAGCCCCGCCTTCTGCGCTGTAAGTCGTGGGTTCGATTCATCAGGTAAGTATATGATCAACAATCAGGAAGCAGTCCTAGGAGTTTACTTGTAGTTTACTTTATTTCATGATCTTAGAAAAAGACAATGTCAGGTTTTAAAATTGATTTTCATTAGCTGAAACAAATAAAGAAAGTTAATCACAGGTGACAAGGCGAAGGAAAACACCTTTTCAACAAAAATCAGCAATCAAACAAGTAAATTAGATTCACAAGTGACCCCAACACTTATTAAAATGGGAATGGAGAATGTTTTAATGGGATTCTTTGATGTTTGAAGCGTATTATGAAGCCGCGGTCGGGAATATAATCAAAGTTTTGGCAAAGGAAAAATATTTCCTCACCTAAGATTTCTCTTTTCATGTGAATTTCATATAATATATTTTAATAAAATATATTTTTATGTCTAATAGCCCTAATTTATTGGAGTTCGACGTACTACTGCCTAATTTCACTCATATTCCCGATTCTGTAAGTGTAGAAAAGTCGAAAATCTATTATGTGACACTTGGGGATATAGGGCAGTTGGTTAAATCGAATATTAGAATTTCAAATTATCATACACAGGCAGTTTATCAAAGTAATTTGATTTAACAAGGGAATCTCGGCGCACCTACTCTTTAAATGTAAACTAAAATCTTCCCGAGTTCTTACAAGAAGAGAGAGAATGGAAAACAGGGTGCTTGAACCAGCATCGGGTCGTCGAGGGAGGCGAGTGGCGAAGTTGCTCGTTTTATATGCAAATTTTCTACGTCCTTATGAATATGAAAATTTTCTATTAGAACGTGTCGCACTCAGCGTTCCCTTGATGTGTAGTGATAGATGCCCTCCTTCGGAAATTCTCCCTACTCAGCACTGTGCTATCAAACGTGCAATCCTAATTCAATCGTGTTCTGCGGGTTTCGTTCACGGGTCTAAACTTGACGTTTCACGGGTCAAATGCAGCTGACAGATGTTGCTGCGATAGACGCAAACAATACCGAAACGCGGGAGGTTGTTTTTTCACGATCGACCGAGCCATTAGTTACGGCAAAAAGATTTACAAAAGGCGGAAATTTTTTATCCAGACCTAATAATGAATAGCTGGCGTTGGGGAGCTCACGAGCCTTCCCTTAAACGGTAATGTGAAACGAGTGCGAAGCCTCGAGCGTCGCATGCAGGCACGTAACTACTCCCTAAGGAGTTGAGGACTTCGCCGGATACCTTTAAAGTTAGCGAAAGTCCCCTAAGAAACTTTAAGGTTCATATAATAAATAGATCGAGTTTATCGTAACGTCACATAACGCAGGTCGCTATGTCATTGCGTAAAAGCTTATTTAAGGACGTTTTATGTTGCGAAACTGCCTCTAAGGCAGTTTCGCAGAAATCGCAGAAAATATATATTCATACATTCAAACAGACTTATCTTGATTCAATTTCCAAACGCAATCCAACATAGATTAATAATCGAATTCATTTGTCGACTTGCCTTCAATTAATCATGTCTCGTCCCTTGTGGACGCGCCGGGAGATCTAATCGGTCTGAGTGAAGTTAAAAATGAACAAATATGATATATAATATAATATAGTATAACTTTGATTGAAATCAAAATTTAATATTATTTCATTTTGTAAATATTTACTTCAAGGATTTTTATGAAAATATAATTATTTCTGAAATTATAAGGATATAATGTTAATTAAAGAAATGATAATTATACAATATATATTCAGCTTCATATAATACTATTTTTACATATGACCGACAATAAAATAATTGCGATATCAATAAACTCGATCGCGTTAGTATTACAAATAAAACCAATAAATCTAGCCTTATCATTCTCCTAAAATAAAAGGCGCCTTCAAAACCATCAGGTTATAAAGAGGAGGTAGTATAAGAATACTATGTTCAGCAAACATATAATGTACAAAACAAACCCTCCATCTGGGGCACTTGGATAAAAAGAGCAAGTAAAGTGCACAAGAAATAAAACACAGTCTGTGTGTGACATTAACTGTTCTAAATTTAGATGAATAGTTCTCAGTTAGTGCGGAGTAGAGGCGCAGCGGAACGCCTAGGTGGGCCACTGTAAGCCGCCCTGCCCGATGCAGACTCCGACACAGACACGGGCGGGGTCGCGCTGAGAGCCACATTCCCTAAAAACAGGCACTCTGCCAACAGATGCACCGCTCCACAATTCAACATTTAAGCACTTCAGCGTTTATTTGAAATTCAAATTAACAAGCTCTCGTGGCAATTCTCTCACACCAGACTATACTGAACAAAACCCGAAAACACTGAACAACAACGTTTTCAACTTGTTAAGGCACGTATGAGGGAACTTTGGCAATAAAACGAGAAAAAAACCGCTTTCGGGCCGTAGTTTCACCAAGTTAAAGTTACTCAAAGTGGTCTACTTGGATGAGAGCTAACTTGGCGATGGTCAATAAACTTAGCGCGAGACGACTCGTGCAACAATAAAGCGGAACTTCCGCAACAGTTTATAACGTGAATCTCATAAGCAACTTTATAATAATATTTTGCGCTTTTATTCGTTAATATTGAAGGAGGCGTAATGCTTGCGTCAATGCAGCGATTAGTTAGGCGCTAGGGGTTCGCTCGAGGCGTCCCGACGTTCGAGTATTTGCCAAGAATTCAATCGGAGGCAGGCGAGGGGCGAAGGCAATATAACTCTCTCCCCGCAGGCTGATGAGACGCCACCCCCTCACTAATTGAGCCATCAACATATCTGCTGCAGTAATCACAAGATGGCCAAACGGCACGAGCCGTTTGTTCTGTAGCGAACATCGCTAACTTGCTACAGCTGTACTTACCATACACCGCGAAATATGTATGATGTATCACGAAATGTAGATATTCATAAATTGCGAGGATTGAGAGCCAGAGAATGTAAAGAGGATGCTAGGAGAGGTTCTCCAAAATACAACTGATACATAGGGTCGGCCGAGTATTGGTTTTATGACGATCGTAAATGTCGACTACTAACGGTAGGTAATAAAAAAATGCCGAGGCTATTGGTGCAAAATATAAAAAAAGGACTTTGTGAATTCTTGCATTCGATATTTTTTCATTTCATGCTTAGATCTACACTTAGTATAAACCAATAACAGACGAGCTTCATTCAATGTCATGCCTTTTACTTTTAAAACGCTATTGGTAGAAAACAAGTATAATTTTTTGAATGAATATCATCAAATTTGTCACGTTTTAGATGTTTGGGGCACTACTTTCTACGAGTAGGTACAATCGTGACAAACTAACTGCATTCGCAAAAAATATCGGTAACCGGCAGATGGACAGGTGCAGACTGCTTTCCAAAATTAGTTACACAACAAGTTAATTTATTTTTCTTCTTTTAGCGACAAATAATGAGATTTTGACATTATTGGAGACAACGAAGGGTCGCGAAGGATGTGTTAGAACTTTGTGCAATCAATCAATCTCCGCTGAGGCACACATTGTCACGTCCTTCGGGAACAGCATGTCATGCTTCCTATTAATGAACAGGCGCTGTACGGGTGATTTTGGCTTCGGAAAATTCATACACAGTCAATTAAACTGCTCTTCGTGAGGAAACCAGTACATCCTTAAACCAAAACGAAGATATGTATCAAGTGCACAAAAGAAATGTCTTCGAGGAGAATATGAATCCTTCCACACTGATTAGACAGTCTGAGACACGAAAGCATTAGTTACTAGCTGCGCCCCGTGGTGAGTAAGTCAACCCATGGGACCACTGCACTTTAACGGGATCAAAGTAGCCTGGATATAAGCTATCTTGATGCGAAATTTCATCCAAATCCATTCAGCCCTTTGAGCGTGAAAGAGTAACAAACATCCATACATACAAACTTTCACCTTTATAATATTAGTAGGATAATGAATTTACGTAAATTTTCATATATCTAACATAAACCGGTATGGTATTTCGAAACCGCTTCAATATAAATGAATACAACAAATGTGAGTACTCAATCACAATTTCCATAACATGCAGGAGATACAATGCTCTCTGAGCTCTCTGAATACGGAGGCTGAGTAAAAACTACAGCAGTCGCCCAACTCGGCTACTGAACACCAACAGAATTATCAAACACGACAACATGCTACAAGATTAATACTCCTCAAAGTATCTACTTTGATTTATTTTTGAACCAGTTTTAATAAGTGTAAGTAAAAACTACAAGAACACAATTTAATACATCAGTTTGAGCCATATAAAGAGCGTATCCGAGCGGGTCTACGATACATGTAAAGGAAGACATAAGACCTAATTAGAAATGCTGAACAGCGGACATCGCCGATAAAGATAATATGATAAACGAAACAAGACACTTCGCTTCAGGGGGTAATGTTTTATGTAAGGACGCATTTAATTAAGAGTCCCTTATCAATGTGAGACCAATGCGGCAATCACAGAGATGAATGAATGCACGACAGTATTATATTTATGTTGGAGATATTAAAATTAGGGAAAAAGTGTTATCTTTATCTGAACGATTCGTCTCGGGGCTTGAAATTCATGTTGCTGACTGACTTAATGCAATAAAATCAATAAATCATGTTACATTGTTAGAAGTTTGATACGAATCTGAAGTTAGCAATGCTAAGGAGAAAATCTGTTGGTGAATCCGAATTTGGCTCCCAGAGTTTTTCTATCAAAAACAGATCTGTAATTGGAGTCCTTGGGGATTTATTTGTGAACATAAAGTAGGGTTCGGGCAAAAAGCTGGTGTCGCATCCGTTTGCCGAGGAATCCGCCGCGATGACGGATCGTGGCGGGCAAACGGCATCCATCACTCGGCGAGCGAGTGCCCGTCAGAATAAAAACACGTATCAGTATCTTAACCAATCGGAGCGAATATCTCCGTAGTTCTAAGCTTTGTTTTTTTATCTGGTAAAATTACTAAAGCGCCGATGGCCCACCTGGAGACCTGTGCCTATAACAAGCAATACGGCTGGGGTCCTCCGCTACTTAGGTACAAAACCCAATTCGCATCGTATGCGCCCGTAGCTAATATTTTACTTCTAGGCAAAGGCAAGCATGCTACATCGTCACTTAATATCAGGTGAGATCGTAGTCAAATGTCGTGTCGTGTATCGCAAATAAAAAAAACCTCTGGGACGTGAGTGTGGAATGTCTCATGTGCCTCTAAATTTACAGGCAACCACACCTTCCAAACCGAAAAACAGTAACGTGAATGCATGACTGCTTAGCGGCAGAAACTTCAAAGCTTTGTTAAATAAATAAATAAATATTGATGGATATTTCACACATCTAGCCTCAAACTAAGCATAGCTCGTACTATGCGAACCAGATGACGATAGAATGCATATTATATACTTTTTTGTAAATACATACATATTATACATATTACACCCAGACACAGAACAAACATTTATATTCGTCACACAAATGTTTGTCCTGGGAATTGAACCCACCGACCTACAGCGCAGAAGGCAGAGTTACTACCACTGAGCTGTGAGTTGTATGACAAAACATTTAACTGATTTTCGAATAGAATATAAGAGTATATTTTATTGAAACAGAACATCTGATCGGTAATTTTATTAAATAACAGTAGTTTAATTTCTGGATGAGTTTTATGTAGAACTATCAATTATAAAGAAAAAAATACTCTCAGGCCGGCAATATTCTAATTACAAGAGCGAGTCAAGGATTCGTCTATCTTCGGAGTTACGAGCATAACAAGCCCCCTTCAAGTTTAATTCTGCTGAGCTCAACTTTAACTAAATTTAAGTATCTTTTCATATTTAAGGTTTTTACTGTTTTAAGAGATATCTATCGATATATATATCTCGATGAGATATCTATCGACTACCGAATGGTCATGGAAGAGAGAGAGAGAGTCAAGAGGAGAGTAAACAGATTTATTCTAGGCAAGCACGCTTCATCGTATAATAGAATAGAGTAGAATATATTTTATTTGACACATACAGTTCATATATTACATAAACTAAAATAAAAAGATTTATATAAAATGACAATAACACGAAAATGATAAGATGACATGCCTATGATATGCCTGTGATAACACCATATCAGTTAGTGAGTTACCTGAAAAACTAAAAAAAAAACGTGACTAATTCATTAAAGGAAAACCCCACTGCCACTTTACATGTGTTACATCAAAATATAAAAGGACTTTCCAGGAGAAATAAAATATGAACAATTTTTGACTATTTCATAACGTACATACATTCATCACATCATATGTGTCATTTCATTATCTATGAAAGTAGGATTGTGCATTTAGATTTTCTTCCATATTATTCCAGGTTATATTTACAAATGTTAGTTCCTTGCGAAGACGAAATCGTACTTCTTCACTGATTATTGTTAAAAATACTTTAAAGAGTAGATATTAATGTAAAGATAAATAAATAAATAAATAAACTTTATTTATTTGGAATAATAACAATGTACACTTTAGATACAGACACGATGATGCTTGCAGGAGTATAGAACTGTGTCGCAAGCATCAAGATATTTCAAATCAATCTTTTGAGAAAACTACTGAGCTGTCGTGTGTTGAGCTCGAGCGGCATAACATTGGGCGTGTTTACCGACACCCCGAATGCATCACTTGAATCAGTTATGGAAGATTTACTGCGAAAATCGTTTAACAACAAACAAAACCATAATAATATATAGAGTTTCAATGTAGATAGCGACTTCTTCTATCGCAGAGACTACTGACTTTTAGAATTTTGTTTTTAGAAGTTGAAATGTAAACCACTTTTAGTATATAGTAGTTGTAAGTAGTTAAAGAAACCACAAGAATAAGTTAAACCTCGTTAACATGTCTAGACAATATTATTTGTAACGGAAAGCGCAAAGCGTTTACTCGTAAATTTCTAATGTGCCCTAGAGAATTTACCTGTAACCCGAACACAGAGAGCCGCATGAAACAGTTATAGCCTAATTTGAGACCAAATGAACTTATTACCGCTGTATTATATGAAAGATAAAATAGTGAACACAAAGACAATTTAATATCATTCAAAATCAAAGTAGGTGTTAATTAGGTAGTAGGTATGTATGAACTTCACGGGGCAAAGGAATTTATGAAGTGTATTAAATTTTTAATAAAAAAAATATTTTAAGATCACTATCTAATATCAATATAAATAGCTGAACTTGTAATGTTACAATTACATATTATCAGAGTACTGAGATAAAAATTCAGTTCAGTTATTAATGTCTTAGTTACTATTTATTGTACCACATCCACACCTTGATTTCTATATGTAATATGTTTATATATTATGGTTAATCATAATTTTAGCCGTCGATTTTCCTGTATTACTTGATAAATATTAATCTAAAAATCAATTCTGAAAAAGTACGTATGAACTTTACTTTGGCCTTGAAATAAACAAATAAACGTCCTTTTATTTGTAGATACAAACACGAAACTACTGAAATATTCAAATGACCTCATATAGTTGCGGACTGTATACTTTTCTACAACCCTACTAATATTATAAACGTTTTTTACTCTTTCACGCTCAAACGGCTGAATGGATTCGGATAAAATTTGGTACCAAGATAGCTTATATCTTGGATTGACACATAGGCTACTTTGATTCTGGAAAAGTGCAGTGCAGTGTTCCCGTGGGATTCTTAGTGACCGCGGGGCGTAGCTACATAATTTAAGATACAAAAGTATTTACAAATTTTGACCAATCGTATAATTACCTACTAGGCCCTGTCCAATAGTGACAGAGATCAACCGTCCAATATAACGATTCTAGTATCAAATCAGACACCAAGTTCACAGACTAGTTGGTGGTGTAACATGCCAGAACGCTGAAGCTCCGCAATAAACATCAGAAAACGTAACTGAATATGCATTTCCCGAGTATCATTACATAAGAGCTGACTGTTTACGCTCAAGTGTACTGTTACAAACAGATTGCATACCATCATGTGTTGGTGAATTATTAATACTACTTTCACTTCACTTTCCCGTTAGTTCTGATGTTTACACACCGTATAAGTTGTTTCCCAAACTCATTGGTAAATTAAAAAGCTAATAAAGCAAGATTTATAGCGCCAAAGACTATTCCAATTCTCCAACTCGATTGAATGAAATGTATTCCTATTGTATAGCGATCTCTCTTTGTGGTTGTGTCATCATCAATTCGGCGGATAACATGCACTACATTTCACGTTGCACACCGGCGCGGCGCCGGCGTTGTATTCGATATATCATACCTATCGGGCTATCACTGAAGCCTTTGAAATTGAAATGCAGACAGGGCCACACCTCAAAGATAATCAATAAACGTCGAAAGGATCATCTGCGAAATATGCAGTTTTATAATAATTTTAAATGAGGCTCAAATTTGAGACAATTATAATGCGGTATTTAACAAAAAAAAAAGAGGAAACTGTGAGGTATCTTTATTGCGATCTAGGTAGTTTATATAATAGCAGGTGAATTAATTCATCGCACGGAGGCAAGGCAGCATCATCGGGCTATCTCCCAAGATAAGTTTGGGCTGGCAATGCGGCAGGCGCAGGGTGGTACCGGCCTGGAGGAACGGGTTCCGAACATCTAAACTATCGTAATGAGATCGGGATTTCTCAGAACTTTACCATGAATGGCTAAAACGTTTTGAAAGGACGTCAACGGGATTCTTATCTTCTTGCGATATCCTTCACTCGAATTTTCTTGTGGACAACATAATATTACAGTGTAAATAGGTAAAGTTTATTACACTTTTAATGATTATATAAATATATAAATCCCCATGGTCTGATGTCGCTCTGCTCAACGACACAAAACATCCTGTAATATCTTATTTCAGTATTTTTTTGTAGTTATAAATGTAACATAGATCTAAGTACTCAGATTGTTACAAGGATCGTGCTTGCGAAAAAAAAGGAAGCCCTCCTTTAGGGGTTTCTTGTTTGTTCTTCCCATGGAGGGTCCGATAGGGTTTGAACAGGCGTGAAATTTAGCGATAAGTACGCATAACCTAATTTTTTAATATTGTTGACGTTTCAAGCCATTTCTTTATGAATTCTATGGAAATAAAGTTTTTTGTTTTGAAGCATGTTTATTAGTAGTCACTAGGTGATTCACGAGAAATGTTATTGTTCAGAGACAATCAGGTTAGTGACTTAACGAAGTTAAGATGGCGCGAGACGTGGCAGGGGGCTCAGGCGCGGCGCCATGGCAAAATATCAAGTTAAGTCAGCCGACAAAATTGACCCAACTTTTAGTATACGCAACACTATAAATACATCCCTATATATCTACGTTAATAAAGAATGGAACTGTCATATGAAATCCTACTAATATTATAAACGTGAAAGTTTGTATGGATGTTTGTACTCTTTCACGCTCAAACGGCTGATTGGATTTGGATGAAATTTTGTACCAAGATAGCTTATATGCTGGATTAACACATAGGCTACTTCGATCCCGGAAAAATGGAGTGTTCCCGTGGGATTACTTATTCACCGCGGGTAACACCGCGGGGCGCAGCTAGTGACCATATAAAAGTATTAAAAAGGAGTAATAGCAAAAGGATGTTTGTTTCCACGCTGGATGTTATGTCCCTTTATTCGTATTTACTGTTCTCGGAAAACAAATATTGTCCACTTCATATTTTACCCGAACAAGAATTTCATTTGTTCAATAATTCGCGTTAGTTGTATATTTATTACTTCACATTTAGCCCTGGGCATACCCGAAATGAGATTTCACGTCATGTTCACATATATTATTTAGAATCTCAAAGTATTTTGTGAAAATATGAAAGTAAAAGGTCGACCACTGGCTTCATAGCTCAGTTAGTAGCTACCCTGCCTTCTGCGGTGTAGATCGTGGGTTCGATTCCCACCCAAGACAAACATTTGTGTGACGAACATAGATGTTTGTCCTGTGTCTGGGTGTTAATATGTATAATATGTATGTATTTACAAAAAAGGATATAAGTACTATATCAGTTGTCTTGGTTCCAATGATACGACCTATGCTTAGCTTACTTTGGGGCTAGATGGCGCTGTGTGAAATGTCCACCAATATTATTATATTATTATTAATCCGGAAGAACAGGGGCGTAGTAACTTTAAATTTACTTAAACGAGACAAACGGATACTCAAATGAGAAACCGCTACACTCGCCAGTTCTTTCTGTTGAATCATTCGCATAATTAAAGTGCGCATTGTGCGAATGAATCAGCACCAGAATGGTCAGGTTTCTTCTGAGACGTATATAAGGATATCGGTGAAATGATTCAATAGTAGCTGCGCCCCGCGGTGTTACCCGCGGTGAATAAGTAATCCCACGTGAACACTGCACTTTTCCGGGATCAATGTAGCCTATGTGTTAATCCAGGATATAAGCTATCTTGGTACCAAATGTCATTCAAATCCATTTAGCCGTTTGAGCGTGAAAGAGTAACAAACATCTAAATAAACTTTCACGTTTATAATATTAGTAGGATGACGGTGGGGATACTGCCCACGCTGACAGGACAATCGTCAATTCATCGCGGTTTCGGGCACGCTTGCTGCTTTCTTTGTTCATTTTGAACGCAGTTATTTTTCGGATTGCTGATAAATCTGAAGAAACGCATAGAATTTTACTTTAAATATTAATAAAAGAAGATTGGGATTTAGCGGGGCGAGTTATTTTTGTCTCGCACACAAATGAATTCATTCGTAAGATCGGTGTTTTTGATTCTCAATCTTGAAGATACACAGCCCTCCATTAGGGGTTTCTTGTCTGTTCTCCCCATGGAGGGTCGGATAGGGATTGAACAAGCGTCAAACTTAGCGATAAGTACGCGTGATCTTATGTTTTGAATATTATTGACCCAAGCCATTTCTTTATGAATTCTATGGAAATAAATATCTTTTGACTTTGACTTGACAAACGAATAATAATGGTCTAAACGAGAACTACAAAAACACTAGTCCGACACTGGATTTGAATTTGCACCTAGATTTGCATCTTAGCTCCCTGTCGCAGTTAGTTAGCTTAGCTCGCAAAGTGGCCTGCGCTTTACAGTCAGTCACATTCACACGACCCTCCGCACAATTCCCGAAATTAACCTACACAATTTTGTGCATAATGGCTTTTTGGCTCAATAAAGGACGCACACACGATTCTAAATAATTTATTCCGGTTCTTTCAATTTCTGAGTAATGTAAACAAAGGTTTGTATATTTGACAGGTCGTAAGTGTTCCTGCCTTTAGGTAAGCTCACCGTTGTATTGTGCTTTAAAGCTCTTGAAATTGACCCAAGACATAGAGTAATCACGGTAGTCAATTAGATTGACAGCCATCTTTATATGTTATTATATTACTACATAACTGTTTCACCCATAAATAAGTAAATGAATATTATTATTACAGTTTCAAAATAAATCATAGCTTGAATTATGCAAACCAGATAACTGATAGAATATTAATAAACATTTTCTTTTGTGAATAAAAACAATATTAATACCCAGACACAGACCGAACACTTATCTTCGTCACGTAAAAGTATGTCCTGGGTGGGAATCGAACCCACGTGGCAGAGTTACTATCAAATGAGTTGTGAGACCAGTCATATGAATAGTATATTGCTCTGTTTTTTTTATTTGCCATAGGCAAGCATTTTACTGCAATCTCACCTGAAGTTTAGTGACGATATGGTCTAGGATTAAGCATACTTGCCTAGAAGGAACCTATTCATTCTCCTCTTGAAGACTTCCAGATTATAAGTTTCAGGAAATACGGACGCAGGCAAGGAGTTGGGCACTCTTGGGCTATCCGCATTATGAAAGTGGAAGCAAAACGCTTCGTACGGATGTGAGGTAATTAAACCATGATAGGGTGACACTCTGGTTCGAAATACGCGTTATTTGCCACAACTGAACTGTCTACAATTGAATGTAACATCAACAAACTGCAGCTAGCGGCATTAAGCGGTCCCGAGTCGTGTAGCATTTCCCTTACACTCAATTACATTCAGCGATCAGTTTTATCGGACTTTCTTTGATATGCCAGCGGCAGTGGGGCTTCGGGTGGTTGGATTCCTAAGCTCTCGATTATTTATGTGGTATCGTTTCGCGCCGAGGTTGCCATTTTCCCCTCCTCATGTCACTACCTAAAGAGGAGTAATCGCTTGCGGCTGCTGGCTGAGTGAATTTTTCCATTCGCAAAATGGCTGGAGGAATTAGGTTTTTGAGTTTCATATTTCACGGGAAACTGGCCGGATCTCTCGCCCCGAACGATTGTATCGTAAGGAAAGCCGTGTACGGTCGTTTCTTGGTATGTTTTTTATGTCACTCGTAAAACGGAGAACATGAAAATATTACCGGAAGAGCGGAAATCGCGGAATTGCCACAATAGCGCCGTAAAGAATGTATAAAAATGAATCTGAACGAATTAAACCTCGAGGTTGAAATGAGGTTATTCCCGGGGGATGGCTAGGATACTTCACTGCGCAGCTTACCTGAAACAAGAGGATTATGAAATTAGACACGACATAACAGAAAACACTTGAATGATGAAAATTGTGTTCCCAGCATAATTTAATTTAATTTAATGGGCTATGTGTTTCAATGGTGACGTCATTAGCTTTCTTGAAGTAGTACAAAATTATAAAGCATGCAGTAAGAATTTTCAGAGGTCAAGTGCTATAATAAATAAATAAATATTGGTGGACATTTCACACAGCGCCGTCTAGCCCCAAAGTAAGCTAAGCATAGCTTGTGTCATGGGAACCAGACAACTGTTATAATACTTACATACTTTTTTTTGCATAGAATACATATTTACACCCAGACACAGAACAAACATCTATGTTTCTCACACAAATGTTTTTCCTCGGTGGGAATCGAACCCACGACCTACAACGCAGAAGGTAGGGTTACTAACCGTGTAAACATGTTAAGAGTATCATGAATATACTAACAAAGTAGCAAAAACTCAACAAATGTGGACGCGATTTTGTCGAGGGTAATAATAGCCGGGTATATTACAACACACCTTACAACAGTTTAATATTTTTCACAAAACAATTTACATGCCCGTTCGAGCGCGGCGACCTTTCAGAGCATTGATCCCTCGGCAGATATGTTACCTACATGCATAATGCGAGTAGCGCCTAATATTACACAACGTTAAATGAACACATGAATATTTCAGTTTACAATCTCTATAACGTGTAACGGACATGTGATACAGCCGTAAAGATGTCGTTTCGTAGACGAGAAACGTCGAAGGCTGAGTTAAGGAGCCCGTATCGGGACTAAAGCGCTTCCCGGAGGACAAACGAGCCAGATAAGCTTGGAGCAGTGCACTCCGCCCGCTAAGTACCGCAACGCAAGCGTTTAATATTTTAGAACTGGCGATATATCGCTCTCGAAATCTCCCTCGGGAAGAATTTGCACAATCCATCACCACTCAAAGCAATCAGCCAGGCGCCCACGCGCTTGAGTCTGCAACGCTATCGCAGCAATATATGAAGCTGGATTTTCTCAAAGACATTTCACAGCTTGAACAAGAACAAACTTTAAATTTATACGGTATCCTTTCGGAGAATGATTTATCAATTGGATAATGTTTGTTATCGAAGAATCTGTAAATAAACAAGTAGCGGTACAAACCAGTCCCGGGTAAAGTTTCTCAATCTCGGACTTCCTTATACTTTTATTCTTGAGTCTATTCATGAGCTTCGCCCGCCTGTTTTTTCTTATTTCTTTCTAAAGGAAGTCTTTATCTACCGCGCTCTTTGTCTCGCTTCATAGATTTATTCGATTGTATTTTGCCGTGGTTATTTATAAACATCGGAGTTTATTTCAGTTAAGATCAGTAGAGATAAGAGTAATTCTTATACATGAAAATAAATGAATGAATATCCATAAAATGAACATAAATATACGCACGTGACAACCTATCGGAATTGCGAATTAACTTAGTTCGGGTCAAATTGCTTAGACGCCAGGTAAATATTAATATTGTACTCAATGACTGAGTCTGAGATATCTAAATCGGTATCGGATACAAAACAGTCCTTGATAAAACGGCGTTAGAGCAGTCTCCGAGAAATAAGCGAAACGAACAGCACTAAATAATTATATAGGTCCATCCCACAACAAAAAAGATATAGTGTCAACTATCCAATGCCAGAAACATGAAGAGGTTATGAATCACCGCGCGCCCGCCCCTACAGCAACATTATGGCGCATTAGCCGAACATCAGACCACATCAGCGGACATTATCCGACCGAGCGACGCTTTGATAGATAACTTATTTTTGTCGCTTGACATAAGAGTATAAGACAAATAGGACACGTATCAGGAAATTGACCGAACGAAATAGGACGCAGAACACTTAGCCTTGGAGATAATGGGATAAGTGGTGAGCTGGAAATCCTAATCTGATAGCGGTTTGCCGATCGTTCCCTGCTAAACGGTTGCGGAGCAGGCAACATCTTTAAAGCTTTAGCGGTTAAATATTCTATCATTGTTTCTTGTAACTTATATATATAAGAAGCTTTTAATCATTGTAATTTTCGAATATTCAATGGTTTCTGAAAGACGTGTGAGCTTTGAAAGTTCATATGAAGATGGAGATACAGTATTAAAACTAATTTAAATTTAAATTAAACTATATTGTTATAAATAATAAAAAAAAACAACAAATAACTTTAAACTCAAACTCAAGCACACTATTTCTGCAGAAGCGTTCATGAAATAAGATCATAATTTAGATCACAGGAAGTTATTTAAACCATACCCCCCGCCCTTATGCGGGTAGAATACAAAAAAAATAAAATATGGAATATATTTTTAAAATGTACAAATAATTTATACTCCTACTTATTTAAGCTACACAATCGAGCACTTAATCTCGTGACTTACTTGATCTCATTGAACAAGATGATGCTAGCACACAATTGAATACAGAAATTTCAACTTAATATTGTGAATTTATCTCATAACGAAAGCAAGTCTGTCCATAAATTTGACACAAACGACACAAGTGTCCATTTGGTCGTCTTAAAAGTGTCTGGAGTCAGTTCATTGACACTGATCGAGATCGACCGGTGGCTAAGCATCCAGACTTACGGTCAACAGCGGAAGGTACCCATTATATGATATCCCAGTGGGCATTACATCGGCACTTGACCACCAGGAACTAAAGCCACTGTGTAATGAAACTGCCATTTTATTGTGTATAATTCGTTAAATTATTTTGCCATCGCATTTTATTGTACCCAAAAAATAACGGCACATAGCTCAACAGTAAGATAACTTTTTACGATTTAATAATAGCAATTCAGTTAAATTATATGCTATAGCAGTTGCACCCTTCGTGTTTTTATAGTCAGTCAAGGAAGCATATTTTGAATTTCACAAAAGATACGGTATGCCAAAGTTTGTTTCTACGAAAAGGAACTACCTAAGTGAGTAATGTCTAACCGCAAAGGCTGGCGATCACTCCTAAGAGAAAACATTATTACTCCTCGGGAAAAAACAAAAATAATGGGAAGCTATTTAGTGTAACGAAATGTTAGTCGTTGCACGGCATAAGTAAGTAGATGGAACGCTTAATGGTATTTGTCCTTCTCCAGACACTGCGCGAAGGAATTGCTTTGTTTTGTTTGCCCTCGGATAATTTAAAATGCAGAACACAATGTGTTACGATTGTGAAATACCAGACATGCTGATCTAGTACCAGTTATTCCAAACAGTTGATTAATTTAAGACTGTATTAAGCAAGCACCTTTTTAGCGCTTTGAAAATACAATCCCAAACGGGTATACGTGGTTCTCTTCTATTCTATTCTAGTCACTGATTCTCTCGAACCAGTGTGGTGAAAGGATTTTAAGTGTGGCTCAATGAGGCTCCTTTTGTGCACTTGACACATGAATTTTTAGTTCTAGGACATGTCGGTTTCCTTACGATGGTTTTCTTCATCGTTTTGAGAACGTGGTATTGCGCACATAAATCTTTCAATAGACAAACTCATAGGTGCACGTCGGGATTTGAACCGGTGACCTACGAATTAAAACTTGGAGTCAGTACCACTAGACCACCACCTCCGGTAACAATAGTAGTAAATAGTAAGACTAATTTACATCTCTCACGTTCACGAGGACTTTTCCTCCTGAGGTCTTCCCGGCAAGGTAAGGCATGGACAGCTTCAAAAGAAATATAAAAAGAAATCTCCAGGGTAGGCAACGCATCAGTAATGCTCGCGGTGTCGCTGACGTCGATAGGCTGCGGTTACCGCTTAACATCAGGCGTGCCGTAAGCATGTTTGCCTAAACTTAACATCAAAAAACGATAACGTAGGTACGTAACGAATATCACGTAACATGAAAGCAAGAGGATGACTAAGTTATGTTTAGATGGACACTCATTAAGGGCAATGAAAGAGTTCCGGAGCGGCGGCATCGCGTTTGCTAATTACACCTCGCATTAGGACGAACGGCGTCATCGTTTGATTAGCTGAACCTTAGCTGGAACTAATTTAAACGGTCACACTACCGTTCGTGTCTCGTGATGGTTACAAGCAACAGCCCTTTGAAACTCCGCACCGGCATTGTGTAGGCGTTTCGTGACCCACGACGTCACCCCACCAAAGTACAGAGTACAAACGTTTTTTTTTTTTTTTAATTGTTGGACATTTCACACAACGTCATCTGGCCCCAAAGCTAAGCATAGCTTGTATTATGGGAACCGGACAACTGAAATAATACTTATATACTTTTTTGGTAAATACATACATATTAACACCCAGGCACAGAACAAACATCAATGTTTGTCCTGGGTGGGAATCGAACCCACGACCTACAGCGCAGAAGGCAGTGTACCACCAACTGAGCTGTGACGCCAGTCAAACGTTAATGTTCAAACAACGATTCAAAACAAAACAATCCATCAACGATAACCAATAATACTCCAAGTTGGGAGATTGCGAACGAATTCATTATGTGCATAATGATTTATCTCACTGGAATTAAAACGAAAGATAAAGCAGTTCATTTAATTGGCGGGTTTGCTCTCGGTAAATCCAACTTTGTCGTCGTGTTTTTGTTTGTGTTGTAAGTTCCAGTAACTTTTGTCACTGAGGGGATCAACTGAGGCCTTTTACTACACGTTATGCGGTTATTGTGCACACCCGCATGTCGCCAAATTGTTTTAAATCAATCAGGAATCTAGGTCAAACGCGGATGTAGTTAACATAATTATTACTACATTTTAATCCCTAAGACGCACAAATTTTAAATTAAAATGGTAAATTATTTTTATGTTTGTATACAAAGATACGTATATAATATATCTTGAAGTACGCCACTCGATCGCAATTGTCTGCATAGATCCCGTCCATCCAAAGGTTGCATAGAGGTTGATTTTAGCGATAAGGCCACTTTTTCTGCCACTTAAAATGTTTTCAGCAGTACTTTTGTATGTTTCTAATTTATGTTTTACAATAAAGTTCTATTATATAGCCCGTGCGATGTACCAGATAGGTATTACAGTGCAATGCTATTTAGCGAAGTCAACGATTTCGTATTAACGAACTAGCTATGCTCGTAATTTCAAAGATAATAACTTAAATATGCCCAAACATATATGCACATTTGAACTTATAATGCCTTAAGAATATTTAATCTGTTTGCTCAAAGTGGCCAACGCAGAGCCGTAAACTCAGAGCTGTAAATAGTTTAAGAACAATGGAGATCCCACAGCGAGGAATCTACGTAGATACTTAGTAAACTCTCTACGATGATAATGCGCGTGTCCTGTTTCGAGAATTAACGATTCCGTCTTTTTAATAATAATACGGTATCGTTTATATCGCCGGGGTGAAAATGTAGCAGTGTACAGGGTACTAGTGGAAACCTCCAGCAATTTTCGTCGCGTTATGTAGCTCCGCCAATGAAAAGCGATTTTCGATACCTATTCTTTGACACCCCATTTCACCCGCCTTGGGGTGCAATTTCTCAAAACCTCGTCTCAGCTAGCGTCTATGTATTGAAAGTAACCCCTATGCAAAATATTAGACACACAGGCGATGTAGTTCTAGTGAGTGCTTTATGAGTCAGTGATCTGTCCTCTTTTCATAAACTGCATGGAAGAAGGTAAGATATTTATATTATTAACGTTCTGTATTGTAGAAATTTTATGAGCATAATACCTATGTGCTAGTTAAGGGACGAGCAGATGGCCCAATTGATAATAAGCGGTAGTCTCTGCCCATAACAAAACAAAGCAATACGAGTTGGGTCCTTCCCCATTTAGGTACAACAAGACTAACGTCAAATCGTATGCGAGCGTAACTCTGAGATGTAAAGGTGGAAAGTCTCAAGTGTCTATAACCGTACCGGCAAACGCATCTTCAAAAGGGAACGCAATAATGCGAATGCGTTACTGCTCGGCGGCAGAAACGGGTATGGTGGCAGTACATCCCCGGATGAAGTTGCATAAAGTCTAATGCCTAGAAAAACCATGCATATCTACGCATTCTTAAAAGCATACAATCAGAATGTAAGTGAATTGTGTAACTTTCTTTCTGGTTGAAAGTTAATTAAGGTTGAATATGTGAATTGTACGAAGTACATTGCATTGTAAGTTCCTAATACGGCTAAATGATTGATCGACTGTTTTCCGATACCGCGGGCAGTTCTAATGAGAGACAACTTTACTGAAAGCTTCCCTTGTATTCCACAAATTGGGGTACGAACATTATTTCTTCACGCGTTATTTAATATGTCTTATTTTTAACATCTAATAAGACTAGGCACCCCGTCGGAAATATTTATCAACTAGCTTCTATCGCCGTGGCTTTGCTTGCGTGGGCTTAATAGTACATAGATGAAATGGTCTTAAGAGTACTAACTTTTTCGAAATTCTAAGAGATGAAACAAGATGAGTTTATGATTTACAGAAGTAACCCTTTTAGACGATGGGGAAGGGTTCCAAAGGTCCATTATGTGGTTCCATTTTAAGTTCTCAAACATGACATTAAAAAGGCGAAAATTATATAAATCGGATTCGATAGTAGCGATTATAACGGCTTGATAATGTTAACGCTAAGCTACATTCGAAAATACCATGGAGACCTTCATGGGAATTCCTACATAAGACATCATTTTGCTACCTTTACAACTGGATTACTTACTGATTTTTATCAATTTTAGTTTTACCCCGATACCTAAGTGTTGGTCAACATAGAAATAATAGAATCATTGAAGCAACCATAAACCCATACAAATTTGTAAATAAAAAATATATATACGAGTATGTAAGAATTACCTAAGATCCTGCAATAAAGCTTGCATAACTATATATCTATCTATAACATGTCTATCTAAGTTGTTAATAAGTAAAGAAGATGGAGGTAAGTAACCTCTTTCTGTGTAGAATTGTAATTTAATATAATTAATATAATTGAGGTCTATGGATTTGTCTGAAAAAAACGTTTATTATTATTATTATTGCCCATCTGTCGGTTACTCAAAAATAAATATTAGTGGGCATTTAACACAGCGTCATCTAGCCCCAAAGTAAGCTAAGCATAACTTGTATCACGGGAATTAGACAAGTGAATAATACTTATATTTTTTTATTAATACATACATACATATAATACATATTGACACCCAAAACACAGAAAAAACGCCTATATTCGTTATATAAATATTTGTCCTTGGTCGGAATCGAACCCAAGACCTACAGCGCAGAAGGTAGGGTTACTACCAACTGAGCTGTTAGGTCAGTCAAAAAAATAATGTTATTTTTTGGTAACATATCATCCCTCAATGGTTTGCACTCGCGACAGGGATTGAGATCGGGATATGGGTTTCGGTGACAGCGTAATAAATGGCTCTGAGTAAGGATTTCTAATGCTTACCACCCCTGACGCATTGTTTAAATAAAATAATAATCAATAATTTGGTAATGGGTAACATTGATGGGACACACACAAACACACACACACACACACACACACACACACACACACACACACAAACACATAGTTATCTTTTCAATAAATTCTATGTTGTATTAGTATATCACTGTCGTCGATCAACCAAATTATAACGATCCTTAAAATGTAAATCCTTAATTGGCTTTTTATTTAGTATATAAGATAAACATGTATTTATTACGAGCTGTGGATTTTGTTAATAAATAAATAAAATAAATAAATAAATAATAACTTGATTAGAAGGACAAAATAAATTTCGTTTTAACTAATACAAAAAGTTATTTTAAAAAGTATTCTACTATACTTGTTTTTTCTTCTAATCAGCACTGAACTGTCATTAAAAATTACCTTCCAAAATATGATTGACAAATTATTGAAGAATATAAGAAGGCTTTTCGTTTTCGTTATAGTAAAACTGATGAAATAATATGAAAGAAGCAGAATTAAACTATTTGATATTAAAACTGAAGGGTATGTTCCCATACACAAAAATATAAGCGATTAAAATCAAACAGAATAAACATCGATTTACAGAAAAATATTCAAACAATCCATAGATTTTTCATGTAACTAGCGATTTTTACTAAGTATCCCCTAGGTCTACTTCTACTGAAGTAGCTAAACAAAGTGAAAGTGACGATATTCGCGATCGACGACAGCGAACGACGATGTTACCGTTTTTACGACGGCTGCGGCTGCCGGGTCAGGAGACGGACTCGGTTACCGTTACCCCACCACTACTATGACACTTGACAATGTGAACTGGATCTTGGCGTGTGGGAACAATGACATAGAATACGGTCATTATGTATTATCCACCAAAAGGAATAAAATACAGCATAATTTAAACAGAAATGTGACAAGAACTTATATCCAAGTGAGACCGTGGTGGCAGTGGTATAGACGTCGAGTTTCGGAAGTTGCTGTTTCGAAACATACCGTTGAATTTATTCACTTAAAAACATTATGTGCGCAATACCACGTTTACAAAATGGTGAAGGAAAACATCGAGAGGAAACCTACATATCGTAGTGGGACCTAATTTTGGAAAATGGTTCACAAAAGGAACCACTTTGAGGCGCACTTTATTCCTTTCACTTTATACGGGAAGTACGCGACCACATTAATATCTGCCGCCAAGCATTTGAGTTACTGTGTTCCGGTTTAAAGGGTGTGGGTGAAATTACATTGACATGAGACATTCCAGCTTCACATCTCTGTGTTAGGGGGCATATGATGGGTATTGCGTCTTGTTGTACCTAGGTAGGGGAGGACCCAAGTCAGATTGCTATTTATGGGCAGAGGTTACAACTTAACACCAGGTGGGCCTCAGCTGAGTCCGTAAAATTGCCATATAAAAAATATATCAGTTACCGTACTACAAGCTGGGGTTTTATTTATTTAAGACGCGCCTTAACTTCAATGTTGCGGCGGGCATGAGAAATAACCAGCATTTCATCTCAATACAGTCAAATTCCGTTCCGCCGCAACACGCCTCTAGTGAACGCAATTTTATATGAAAAGTAAAGTACAGCAGGCGGATCTGTGCTTACGACAATGTCCTATCGGCACCAAGCTTTAAAAAAAACAATATATCAAACGCGTGGTCGTAGCCTCTTTCTGGGAAGATAAGTTACCGTTAAGTTGCACGTCTGACGATATTCTTTAGTATGCTAATTGCATGTTTGCCCCGCTTGGGGTTCACCGAGTTTAGTGACATTACATTTGTATAAAATATTCCCACACAGCAGACTCAGTAGTTTATAAGACATACTTAGAATGATACTCGCGAAAAAAAAGGCAGCCCTCCATTAGGGGTTTCTTGTCGGTTCTGTCCCATGGAGGGTCGGATAAGGTTTGAACAGGCGTCAAACTTAGCAATAAGTACGCGTGACCTTATGTTTTGAATATTATTGACGTTTCCAAGCTATTTCTTTATGATTTATAATTCTATGGAAATAAAGTTTTTGACTTTGACTTTGACTAATCTAAAGCATAACGACATGCTCTATTTATGCAATGGATTATAATAAGTGTGTTACTTAGGTGGTCAAAATAGTACAGTTTCAATATTTTTGAATTCCCGCACAATATTTTACGAAGTTGTCTGTGTAAAATAACGTTCTTAAAAGTTGGTTCGTACGTTCTGCTCTCTCGTAGGAAGGATTAAAAAGGCTTATCTGGAGGTTAAGCTTCTTCAGGTTTGTTATTTTTCTGATCTTGGAAAATATGAGAATTAAATAGGTACGTAATATAATTTTATCAAAACACAGTATAAATACATGTCTATAAACTATATAATATGGCAAGAAAAACAAAATTTGCAAAACCTAACCTAGCTCTAGTTGTTTTTACTATCACGCATGGACCTAAAGTAGTTTGATTAAATAAACTTATTAGGTATTTATTATATTATTAAAACTCAAAACTCAACAAAATCAAGTTTTTATAATAAATATAACAAAACCGTAGTAAACAATTTGCACTAAAAAAATCAAAGGTCCGTTTCAGTGCATTCAAAATTAGCCTCAGTCGCCGACTTCAATGCGACTTTGTTATTTTTTCCGCGAAATCTTTGTACGAGTTTTAACGAAAGAACAAGAATCAAAGAAGTTATTCACTAAAGGACACAATGATGGAACGTGTCGAAATAAATATTGGTTATTTTTCTTTCAATTTAACTGCTCTACATATTGGACACTGCTCTACATTTGGAAGTTAAGTAGGTAGTTAAAGAAAATGTACCTATTAAAAATATTTTTTTGATTATATCATTAGTATTATATTTACCTATACTATTATTTATTAGTATTCCTATTATAGTATAGTATAACTCCGGAACATATAGTAGAGCCTGCGACTGAACTTGTCTTAGTCAGACAAGTTAAAATTTTCTAGGTAGCAGTTTTTTATTTTGGTATAGTATTTTTCATGTCGAGCGCTTTGTGCGCTCACAAAAGAAATACACAAAAAGTTTACAACACATATTCATTCGTAGATATAAGCAATAATGTACCTATACTTTCTCATTTTATCAACTTACTGCTAAGGTTCTGCCAGTGAAATGTCATAAGGCAAACAATACTCGGACTTTTGATCAGTTGACATAGACTTTCGATTTGCAGTCCTAAGTTCTTATGCTACAAGCTTGAGTTGCTAGGATAGTGGTAGGGGGCATTTAGGGATGCCCGTCTGCCTGCAACCAATGATTTGTCGCCAAGCATCTGATGGTGACAGAGAATGTCAGTTTCCAATCCAATCGAGATGCAATCAAACGACTTTATAGCCACTCAACAGGTTTGAACAAAACGATACCTTCACACAACAAAATTGAGCACAAATGACTGATGAAAACCGAGGACCAGTGGCCCAAATGCTAAACATAAATAAATAAGCGCTGTTTGTTTCATTTACATAGCGCCAAAGTGAAGAAAATGAGTCCGTATTTGTCGCAAAGCTGATCAAATATTTACGCGAAGCGTGGTCCCAAATAATGCTGGTTTGATTGGATATTTGTCCAACTCGTCTTGAATAACAAAAGGTTTTACATAAAAGGTAACTTGTTACATAAAAAATAAGGAGACCTCTTGGAATAGATTTTGAACTCATCTACATTTAAGATGATGAATAATGATTTACGTTGAATATTTATGACATTTTGACTATTTATACATTACTTACAGCATAGTCAAAGAGAACATTTCTGGAATTTTCATTTATTTGAGATACTACGGAAGCTCGATTCAGATTTGTGGTTAGTTACTTCCTTTTATGACACATTGAATAGATAGAATAGTATTTTATCTTAATTTAGAATCGAACCAAACAACGCGCTAATAGTTCGGTATTTTTGTTTTCAGCCGAATAAACAGATATAATAAATATAGTATAAGATTGGATAACATGATAATAATAATATTACTAATCATGTAACAGGTTCTTTAAAACCATTGTGGTGAAAGGATTAAAGTGCGCCTCATAGAGACTCCGTTAGAGCGCTTGACACATGTCTTAGAACGTTTGGTAACGTGGTATTGTGCACTTAAGTAAATTATAATTATAAGTATAAAACAGGATGTAAACTAAGTCCACAACGAAGGGAACCCATTTTTGGGATTCATTACATTTAGCGACAACGGAAGCCCAGGATTATAAGCATAATCGCTCAAAAAGGTTCGCTTGTATGCAAAGATGAATACGTACTTACGGTCAGCTAAAAACAAGATTAACAAGTATTGATTTTTACGAAAGCTTCCCCTTCTTTTGTTCGTATAACAATAAATATAAAATTATATTTTTCGAGGAACTTTCGTGAAGAAATACCATTGTTAATCCGTTTTATCTCCGAATACTTTCGTATTAGGGTTTCCTCCCTTTATCATAAGCGTTTCGAATACCGAATATAATAGGTATTCAGTAGGCTAAGTAAAATTCATAATGAAAAAAAGAAAACGATATCTAAATTGAGTATGGAAATCATATTTAGCATACTGAAGCCAATTATTTTCGGTCAAACTCGATTTCTTCATAATACTTAAGCCGTTACAATACATAAACACTAACAGTCAGTAACATGCCATCAAGAGCGACTGTGATTTTGCACTAGATTTGAAGTGCAGTGAGTTTTTTTTTTTCACAAACTTGGTTACTCCTCAGTGTAAAGCCAAGTGGATACTACGCCACAGAATCCGAAATGAGGGAATCCCCAGCCGAACTACCACAACGACATAGCTTTCAGAATAAGCAGCGATGTGCGGCACGGATGGTTAGAAAAGTTGATCTCTTGGGATTAGGAAATAAGATCACTCTAATCTGACTCTAAGTATCGTAGAAAACGTCACAGGAAACTCTAGCATGATGGTTACAGGTGTCAATCCATTTCCTCTACACGATTTATTGACACGATGACGAAGATATCGCCAAAGCAACGAGATGAATTGTGTCCTGATGTGATCTCGACTGTATACCTACCGATCTTGATAAATCTCTCTTTATCTCTCTCTCTCTACCCAGCTCTGAAAAAAGCTTCTACTAGTTACGAAGGCATCACGAGAATTTCATGCGCTAACCAGTGGCGTAGCTTCTTTGTATCATGCACGATCGACTGAGGTGACTGCAAAGTGTAACTGAAAACCAAAAACTATGCTCGTAGCCCGCAGTAAGTCGTCAAGCACGTCGGAGGATTACCGAAACTATTTCAACAACATGGAATATAAAAGTATGCAATGGCTCTCCCTGAAGGTTCTTCACCACTCTCAGAGTTTTAGCAAGAGGGGTTTGTCAAACGACTCTATTGGTGACTGTGGGTAGTCGACATACAGACTGACAGGCCACCACCTGACAGAAAGTGGTCACCGTCGCCCAAGGACATCTGTAATACACGAGGTAATAGATACTGATGCGCTCATACAATACATCACAATATTTCATTCCTAAAAACTATTTTACATATCATAACGTCCTATCATTTCTCGTAAAAGTTATTTTCCGGGGGGAAGCTTTTAAGCTTTTTCTCGAGTCATCTGTGTTGTTAAGTACTGATGCATTTACTTTCATAATTAATGGCTTTGATTTGATACGAGAGCAACCAGTCTCAAGAGGACATTGCATGTTGCATTCCTAGGAGTAAGATCACTTTAGAGCAATGAAATGGCACAGGTATGTGCGACTGTGGGCGACGAGGGTTTTATTGTATTACGGTACTAGCATCTAAAGAGCTCCGCTCATCGAACGGTGCTGTGCGGTGAGTTTTAGATCGCGCGGCGGCCGCTCAGTTATTCACATAGAGATGCATGCAAAACTCGACAGACTTGGTACCCCGGTTAGCAATCGCGTTGCGACAGCGCCGGTCCACGTTTTGTTACTTCTTTCATCCTACTAATATTATAAACGTGAAAGTTTGTGTGTATGAATGTTTGTTACTCTTTCACGCTAAAACGGCTAAATGGATTTGGATGAAAATTGGTACTAAGATAGCTTATATCTTGAATTAACACATAGGCTTCTATGATCCCGGAAAAGTGCAGTGTTCCCGTGGGATGACTTATTCACCGCGGGGCGCAGCTAGTTTATAATAAGTGTATATAAGAGTGAGTATATACATGGTTTAATTATATTTTTCAATTCAAGATTAGTAGTCTTTTTACAGGCCCTTTTAAGTTCTACAAATTTTCGATAGTAAGCATTCATATATCTCTTACAGTTAAGACGACTAAAGACGCGTTAGTTCGATCGCTTTTTCGTCGACTTACGTCGCAAAATTGGTCTGCATCAATTGCATTTTTATTTTAACGGGACGTACAGACTATGTGCAGCCTAAATGGCCATTCTAAAAATTAATGAAAGAATTTTTGAGATGTGTAGTTTAGGAGATTGTCTCCTACATACAAACTTTATAATATTAGTGAAGACAGGGAAACCAATATTTTAAGAAAACTATATTTTATTATAAATATTGAGAAACTCCCGCCACCTACTAACCTAAAGAGAGCACCAGGTGTGCATGCGTAATCGCTAGTTGTACAATTTCACTCGTACATACAGATGTCGCATTAGTGCGTGAACGGTCAACGATATATAAAATTTGCGTGAAATTATTGTTGAAGAGAGTATCCTATTGTGAAAGTAAGGAAAGGACGTACTTTCGAGTAGACTAGGAAGTGTGTTACTGTGTTTCACTTTAAAAAGTGTGTTTCCGTGTAAAGTTACAGGCACACGACACATTCCACCTTCACGTCTCAGAGTTACGGGCGCATACGATGTAACTTGGTTCTTCTTATACCTAGTAGGGAAGGACCCAAACCGTATTGCTTGTTATGAGCCGAGGTGGTATATGGGATCGTTCCGCAACTTTATCACCTAAAAACCATAGGCGTCCGGCTTTTCCATAAGCGTATGCAAAGCCTCAATGTGCCACCTTCCATTTTGATACACTATCATTGGAACGCAAACTCGTTTTCCCTAAAAACACACCTAACACTCATTCCAGAAAATCACTCCTATTCTGACAGCTAAGATAACTTTAATACCAACAACAATTAACCAGTCGGATAATCCTGTCATGTGTCGGTGAATACTCAGATTCATACAAAAACAATTGCATTCAGTAACTTACAATTACATTTAGGCAAGAAATAAATTGATATTGTTGTCCGGCAAAGGAAAATATGACAGATACCTTGTTATCACTGCATAGAAATGAACAAAAATTACAATAGATTTTAATCCCACATCACAAAACTATAAAAAAGCTTTGAATACTGGATTTCAAATAGGTATTAGGTACAATTATACCTAGATAAAAACAGTGTACATCCGTTGACATGGTCCACGGCATTTGATTACCATGCATTCAGAGCAACTGATGGCAGGTATCATTATGTTGTTGTGCCAATATTACACGGCCTTGAGAGATTTGTATGTTGCCGTTTGGGAAACAACCTACCAATCTTGTTTGATAGATTAAATGAAAAAGATTATAGGATATGACAGTTTAAGTTTTAATCACAATATGATAATTAGCTTATAGATATTTATCTTGATTATGATAAAGTGACATTTCATGAGAATTTACTTGATCAGTTTTTTATATATACATATATATTTTATATACATTCTCTTAGAGTGATACAATATAGGACCTCCTTGGAATGGTTTGCTTTGGCATCAGTTACCAAACTTCATACTCATTACTAAATTACCTGCATTTAGTAATCATTCAGAAAATCCATGTAAGGGCTAAAGAAGATTTGTGTAAAAAAGTATTTGCACCCGTGGGGTTGCAAATGTCAAGAGGCGACCAATGATAACTGCTTACATCAGGTGGGCCTTGACTAATTATAACTTACGGAAACATTGATATGATATTTTATTTTGTAATTTTACTGTTTTTATGTGATATAGTTGCGGAACAAGAAGATGGCCCACCTAGTGTTAAGTGACAACCTCTGCCCGTAACAAACCGATACAACTTCAGATTTCCGAAGGTGAACCCCCCAAAACCACTTATCATGACTATGTTCTCGCAATAGGTGTAACCCAAAAAGAAATTAGGTATTTTATGGCTCATGCGATTTAATGTGTGTTGCTTAAGTATTTTTGGAAAGTATACAATAATTATAAAGAGTGTTGCTATCAATAATGTTTGGGTTTAATAATTCTAAGAAACTTACAAAAATACAAATCGTATGAAAATGTTGATGAGTAACAGTTGTTTAATCAATAACTTGTTTTCAAAACAACATAAATATGACAGCTTATAGATAGATATAACCTGTGTTCTGAAGTTGGCAGATTCTAACATATATTGTAATGTAAAGTTATGAGTATACTGACTTACCTCTTTGACTTTTTCTAGCTTTTGTTTTGTGTCCGGATCTGCCCCCGAAGCCAATGCTACCACTTCATACTTGTCCGAGCTCTCTCCCTTAGACCCTGATGGTGAAATATCTTTGCCAGCAATGTTACCAGCCGCAGGCTCCTCTATGGCATCGACTGGGGGCTTGCTGGGCCCTTTCGACGAAGAAACAGAAGGCGCCAAGTCAAACTGCGGCCTCTCCAACACTTTCATGCCCATGTCCTCGTCTATCTTGGCTTTCAACCGGTTCCTGTCCTCCACTATGTGAGGGTCATCTCCCTCTTCACCGTGACGTACGATACCGACTATAGGAAAGTCCCCCACATCGTTCTGTGCCAACGGAGGCGGCATCAAGAGTTCTGGACCAGCTTTTTGGATACGTTTGTACACATTATACACACTATCGTTCACACTGTTCGAGTTTTTAAACTCAGGCAAATAGAAAAGCGCTCCTAACCATACGATTCCGAATGTCAAAAGTACAGAAGCAATTAGATATTTTTCTCGTAGGCGGAAAGATCTCCGAGATATCGTTGGGACCGGTACTCCATTTACAAAACGCTGGTATGTAGGCAAAATCCCCGTCATGTTTACGTAAACACAGATCCTACACCTAAAATTATAAAATAAATAACTGACAGTTCCAAAACACGACCCGTCAGCCTCGGTCGACGGTCGCCATTAAAATCTGCCAAATTTTCAAGCAGTGATGCCAGATGCTACCTAATATTTTCCCCAATAGGGATCCCCAAAGTTTGTTAAAGGCAAAAAAAGACCCACACTGATTTGGATCTTAAACGAAGTAAAACATATTTTTAAGAACTAATTAATATTTTAAACTAATGTGTCATAGGCAAAATGTTGTAATGTATCCAAAAATTTGTTTAGCAATTAACTTACTTCTGAAAGCTGAAAAGAGTAGTATATTTAAATCAAAAGTTTTTATAGCAAACTACTTGTATCAGCAAAGATATTTAATTAACTAGCTATTTCTATTTAAGTTTGTAAGGACATTGTATGTAAGCTGTTGGTTTTAGGAAATAAATAAATATTGCTAACCTCAGCCTTAGTTGTAGCCTCCAACCTATTTTAAATATCTCAGGAAATCTAGCATAGCTACATTTATATCTTAAAGTGTACGACTTAAAGTGTAAAAATATATAGTTGACACTTGAAACTCATCTTTTCAACAAAGCGAAGGTAAATGGAAGTTCTTGATTGCTTGAACATCAATATCTCCATACGCTTGTGTACATGAATTCTTCATCAGGCGAAGACTACTGCAGCATTCAATTTCTCTCGTAAATTTTGGGAGAACCACCATTTAGCTGGCAATAACCGCCAACACGCAGTTGCCAATGTGGTTCTGTAATACCATGCATGGAAGCTAATTTTCTACCATACATACAAGCAAGAAGGAATTGCTATTTTGTTAAATAATTAGATAAATAATGGTAGATTCAAAGCCACCTTGCCTCAAACTCAAAAGGATCTTGTACTATGGGAACCAGATAACATTTCTTTATTGTAAATGAAATATGACACAAAATGTTTATCCTGAGTGGAAATAGACTGTATAGACACAGAGCTGTTACCGACTGGGCTATGAAGCCAATCAATGAATGATCGTACAATCATCGGTCACAATTTTGTAACTTCTAAGTCACAATTTCATATATTTCTAGCTGTTCTATCTAGGTCTACCTCGATAGAACTGCTAGAAATCTATGAAAACCTATAAAACAACTTTCACATATTGATAAACATCTTAGTTTTTTTAGATTTGTTATTTGAAATGTACTTTTGTTATGTAATAAATAAATAAAAACTGTAATTCTCAGTACCTACATGCTGGGTTCCTTACCAATCTTTTACATGTATGGAGATATTTCTGCCCGTCATAACTCTTAAGTATTAAGGAAGTTTCTTTGAGTAGTAGTCGTACCTTTTACTGTCACATTTTATAGTGTCATCAATCGTGAAGTTAGACATGTAAATTGAAGGATTTTCCCAGAGATTGTAACCCTACGTTGGATTCCATGTTAACTGCTCTTTTATTTACTAGATGTTCTACCATTTTGTTTACAATAATTTTATATTGCAAGTTTTGCTGTATTTAATACAGAGCCATCTTTTGCCGAGTTTTAAAACCTTGTGCAGCCTTTTTACCAACCTTTTTCAGCATGCGAGTACTAGTGCTGATGCTGATTAATGTTATGTGGGTGCTATGTGAACCATAAATAAAAACATATTTCAGAGATGGCGCTAAACCTATTTCTAATTTTCTAGGTTAAATACACTTCGTTGCTCGGCACAAACTACATGGCACAGTTAGCAACCCGTCAAAGTAGTACCTTTTTATGTACCCTCTGTATAAAAATGCACATTGTGCACTGTACTGCACTACTGTCTACTACGTAGGTAAATTTGTAGACGTAAGAAGTAAATTTATGCGGTTAGCATTACAATAGTCAATATTCCGTACACGATATTTAAATACTGAATATGACAGCCTTGCTAACTTCATACCGGCTGATTAAAGTTGAGTAAAGCTTATTTGACCTCTGTTATGAACATGTTTACCAGGTGGGGCTGCCGACTTAGTGAGTACTCGGGGGCTCCAGCATCCATAAGAGTAGTGGATGAGAAACACCCATGAGCATCACCTCAAAACGGAGCTTACTCTGTAAGCTCAAACTCAAACCTTTCAGCGTAGTTTTCAGATTTTCCTTTTCTGGAACTATATAACAGCTAATTTGTTCTCGTAGGAGTTATCATTAAAGAAAATAACTGTCATTTTTTTTCTCTATAACGTCGAAAGCTTGAAAGCAAATTAGAACTGTCAATTGTTGAGTTTAGCTCGTTTAAATTTTTCTCACTTCTGACATATTTGTTCTTGAGTTAGCCTCCCTGAGTTCGTAGCCTGATGTCAAGCGAAATAAAATTGTAGCCGATGGTAGAACCACGCAACGCCTGTATCGAGAACTGGCCAAGTGTGTTTCAGAGTGAGAACTCAAATATACGCTCAAGGTTTGAGATCGAAGTCAAAGTCAAAAACTTTATTTCCATAGAATTCATAAAGAAATGACTTGGAAACGTCAATAATATTCAAAACATAAGGTCACGCGTACTTATCACTAAGTTTCGTATATAGGAATGAGCGACCTTATGTGCGTGATTGAAGTCAATATACAACTGTTATGAAATAAATCAATACCTACTTCTATTAATATAAGGTAGTTTTATTAAATAACAACACTTCAATTTAATCTCGATACATTTTATAATTTCAGTATTTCATTGTACAAAAGTATTCAGCCTTAATTACATAAGTACATAAGTAGAACTAATTCGAAGCTAATTTCTGTACATACATCTGTAATACATACAAATCATGGACGAATAGAAACAGGGCGTTCACTGTAATCAGAGTCCTTACATTCCAAATGGATATTGAACATACCTACAGTAACATAATGTTCGTATGCAAAATAGCTAACGGTCTAATTTTAATTTTAAGGCACAATAATGATTAAAACTAATATAAAATCTGGAATGAGATCCGTTCTAAAAGTCTGGATAAACTTTATGATTATTACATCACAATCAGCAACCATACTTTTTATTTTATTTACAATGCTGCCTTTTAGTTCAAAAGTTAATATCAGATACTTCATTTAATGCTACGATCTAGGCTTAAATCGCGACATGTAAAAATCACAATCTGGGCAGTACATCGCTGGGGGGTTTACTAACTTCTTACGACACAAGTTGCACGGCAATTTAGGGGTCCCGTGTGCTGGGTCGTGAATATACGGCGGAGACATTGTTTCAGGCGTCACCGGCGAGTCCGTGCCTCCCTTAGTGCCTGGCTCGAAGGAAACAGACTTTTTCTGCATCTGCTTGGGCGGGGGCAAGTGCTGGTACGGGTTGTAGCCACTCTGACCATACTGATACCTCAGATCATTAGGACCGGTGGTCTCCTGGGTATTTTGATTATACCCGGGTCTCTGTTGGTAAGGGTAATGCCTCGCGTCTGCCGGTCTGGTACTATTGGAGTCTGCGTAGAAGTTATTGGGCATCTTCTGATAATTGCCATTGTAGGTGTCGATGGGCATTTCTCCGTGAGGCGGCGGGACTCGCTGGTACCCGCCGTGGTTCGCGGTCTGCGGGTATCGACTAGAATACTCCGAGCTGGCGTAGCTCGTCGGTGGGTTGTGGTAGCCCGCGTACGACGGCGAGCTAGACGGCACGCTTTGATACGGAGACGAGTTATTTTGTACGTTAGGGTTGTATTGGTACTGCTGGCGGCCGTAACCGCCGGGCGGGGAGTTCTGCGGTAACGTGTGATAGTACGCATTGTTCGGCTGGTTTATCTGATGGAGCTGGCTCGGTGGGTGTGGATACGTGTTAGGAACGTTTCGTTGTAAGTTGACGTTTTGTTTGATGGGGTTGAGGGCCGTCGGCGTCAGTCTGCTTGCTGGGTTTTGGCTGAAGTTCGGTGGGCTTGCGTTGCTTTGACTCGTGTAGACTGGCGGTTGCGTGTACGGTATCGGCGTGGTGCCTTGTGGCGAACTCGTGGGGAGCGATTGGTATAGCTGAGCGTTGTTGGGAGGTGGTTGTGATTGCGTGGTCTGTGTGGGACTGCTGCCGTACACTGCGGTGCTCTTTTGTGCGCTGTGCTGTTGCTGTAATCGTGCCTGGGCCATTTGATAAGAAGAAGGATAGTTTTGCACCCGCACGTATTCGCTGTGGGCGCCATCGTTATTCGCCACAGAGTTCTGAGATAGTGATGATATTGTGGATCTCGAAGACTGGCTGTCGAACGATTCCTGCCTCTGAAGGGATGGCTTTTCAGACTGCAAGGGTAAAGTAGTTAACTCGGGTTTGTTCATGGCCGATTTTAATACTCGCTCTAAGATCGGGTTTGGGATGTAGCTGTCGTCTTCTTGGTCCTCGGCGGTTGAAACTAAAATCACTTGGTCACAGAACGATACAGATTTCTTTTTGGGTTTCTCCCCGTAGGCGTTCGCCTTTATTCCGAGCTCATCTTCCATTTGGAGAGGGTCAATGGAAGACGAAGACGCTCGCCGCACGTTGACATTCTGCTGCGTAGAGAGGTTCAGAACATTTCTATTGCTGCCCAGGCCTACTAAAGCGACGTGAGACCTTTCGCTGTCATTCGTAGTATTCTGGGTATTGCTCTCAAATCTAGAGGCCATATTCCGAACGCTGTTGACGTTTTCGAAAGACTTTTCGCTGTCATTCTGGTTGTAGTGGCTACCTTCCGGAGAGAATAATCTCTTTTGGCTCTCGGCTTGTTTGGCTTGCCGATCCTGTAGCTCTTGAAGAAAATTGTTCGCATACGGCATTTTCGGCATACCGTCTTCGTTCATCTGATAGTTATTTCCGTGCGGGGCGAACTGTTGGTGTTTCGGGTGAGGGTCGTAGTGGTCGTCCACTCTGTTGATTTCATCGAGAATTGTCGTCATGTTGATAGGGGAAGGAGGAGGAGGAAATTCTTCGCTAGGTTGCCTCGAGTGGTTTACGGAGTTTAGCGGACTCGGGTAAGGCGGCAGTTCCATCATTTGCGGGGAGCGTCTAGCTGGGGCACAATCCACTACATCCACACCATTGTCGAACGTTCTGCTCAGATTTTGGACCCTCGGTACTTGTTGAGCGTAAGTGGGCGTAGTATCTCTTTTGATGGGACTCTGCTCCTGGTGGATCATCGCCTTCGTGACTACCGTGAGAAAGTTTTGTGTGGAGTCGTCAAAACTGTCGTAGTGATTGGCGGGCCGATCTTCGTAGGAGCGCACGAACGGCATGGACCGCGGCTCATCTCCAAACTGCTCGGAGAAGCCGCCATCCTCTTCGATATCCTGATTGTTTGTTTCGTTCTGTCCGTACTTTGTGCCGGTCAATTGAGATGTAGTTCGCAGTGGCGGCGGAGGCGGCACTTTAGCGGCAGTGAGTATCTTACCACTGATACTTTTTCGCATCAATTTGCTCCTTTCAAGGTTGGGATTCGTGCCAGTCGTTCCTGAAAATTCCAGGTGACCTTCAGAAAGGTAACCACTTAGGTTCGTGGTGTCGTCCGTCGTCCGCCTGCCGACCTCCGCATCGTCGACGGATGAGACTCGTTTTTCCTTAGATTCTTCGACCGCGTCCGCGCCTTCAGTCAGATCGGGCATCGATCGGTTTTTTCTCCGAATGAGTCCACCCATTAGTTTTCTTCTGATCTTGTGCTGCTTTTTATTCTTTTTGTCGTCAACGGGTTCCTCTTTCTTGACCTCGGTGACTACGGGTGTCTCCTTGCGCGCTCGGCCCCGGTCCTCACTTCTGGACCGTTTCTCCCGACCTCTGTCCTCGTCCCGAGATTTATGTCGCGGGGGTCGTTCTTTGGTGACCGTTTCAATATCGTCATCGAAGTTCTTCACGGCCTTTTTAGAGCCCTTCTTTTTGGGCAGCGTCGCGTAGATCTCTATAGGGACCGGCGCAGACGACTCGATACCGCTTCTAGTATTACGGACGGGCGCGGGCGGGTCGGGGGCGCGCGCGGCTAGTCTGCGCTGCAAGTGTCGCGCGCGCATCACGCAAGCGTTATGGCGCATGCGCGCGAACGTGATCGTGTGCGGGTTGTTGTAGGGCGCCTCCATGGCGGCGCGTGCCTTAGCCGCCGCTAGGTCGCAGAGCGACAGCGCCGCGTCTAAATCAGCAGCGCTCTCTGCTGCGCTCGAACTTTCCAGCAGGCGGTCTGCCTCGAGGCAGAGCGCCGCGCAGTCACCGCGCGTGATGATCTCCGGGATCTGCGCGAGCTGGAGGTTGTGCCTCAGGCCCTGCTGAAGCGGTAAGCTGTCCGTAGAGGACAGCGAGTAGGAGTCGTAGCCGCCGTCGCAGGAGCCGCCGCTCGACAGTTCACCTTTCCGGGTCGGCGAGCCGGGGGGACCTCGCGTGCGCGGATACATATACGGGCTCTCGACGGTCGAGGAACCGGAAGAGCCAGAGTTGCGGTCCCCGGACCAGTTCCCGGAGTCGCGGCGCGCGCGGACGGCCACGTCCCCGGCGTCGGAGCCGGCCGACAGGCTGCGCGCCAGCTGCGTGCGACGGCGCGCCTCCATACCTTCGATGGCCTTACGTTGCGCGTCCGCGAAGTCTCCCTCGAAGTCTGGGCCGGGTGTCAGCGCTCGTCTCGTGGAAGGGGGCGGGCGTTCCGGTGCGGGAGTGATCGCCCGCCTCGGTTCTCCCGCTTGGAAGGGCACTATGTCCCGGGGAGCGTGGCGTGTGTCGCACGGCGTTCCGTCGGTCGCGGCGTAAAGGAGGAGCAGAGGCTGAAACCGGCCGCGCCTGCACTTGTCCACGACTTGGGACCATTCTGGCCCAATTTCCTTGACGTCGGCGTCGTCGAAATATATCCACTTGCGGAGTTTACTGTGAAAGAAGAACGTCGAGTAGTGTTTCCCGTAGTAGGTGACGAGGCCGACGAGGCGGTGCGTGGCGGCGTCGGCCCAGGCGCGGTCGACGCAGGCGTGGAAGGCGTCGGTGGGGCGCAGCTCGGTGCCGAGCGCAGCGTACACGGCGGCCACGTGTTCCGCGGACGGACGCTCCGAGTCCCACACCATGCCGATCGAGACGACCTCCGGCCGGTTCATGAGGGTTCGGCATATTTGGATTTTGGCTCCGCAAGCGTTCTGAAAAACAACATTAATTCATAGAAGTTACCTAATACTCCTCTTATTTTTCGATACTACTTTTATATAGCTTTAATAGTAGCCAATATGCGGCAAATGTTACGGTAACTTACCGGACAATCTCTGATGTCCCCCATGCCGCCAGCTTTTCGTAGTAGCATCCCAAAACTATTGCCGTGATCTCCGAGAGCCGCCTGCGCCGTCAGCGCCGTCGCGGATACGTAATGCACCATCTTGAAAGGATGAAAATGGATTTTTAAAAATTGCGTAAGCTTTTGATACTCATAAAGTTTTATGTAGTAGAAAACGTTTTATTAGTAATTCTCATATAGAGAGATATCGTGATAAACAGAAATTCAGACATTGTCATATCTTCTTGGTACGCGTCTAGTCAGTCATTTTTCACGGATTAATAGACGCCTATCTGACCACAGAAGAGTTTTAGCGTGTCCATAATCCCAGCGTCTAGAAGGAACACTGTGGGGTTTTCAACTGGTATGAGACCAGCAAAGCTCGGCTTCATCCCCACGATGAACGGGTCGCAAGGGAGGTTTTTCCACTTTATAAAACTAGTGACCATTTTGTGTAATGCATCTTCGAAGGTTTTGAATTACACTCACTCATTTGGCCCTTTAAAGAACCACGTGCCATAAATAAATATAAAAGGCTCGCTTATTACCTGAGTAAATGGGAGCGGTTCGGATGTCGCCTGACACGCTCCACAAACAGATTGCTCCACCAGCATCATGGCGAACTTGCGATGCGGGACGCAATGGGGCGCCCTACACGCGTCATCCTCTCTCCTGTCTCCCGAGCCTGCCGCCACGTGAGCGTGGACTCTGAGGAGCAGATGTTCGAAGCACTCGCTGGCGTCCGCCATGCAGCCGAGCTGGAAGCGGGCGCCGCCGCCGCCACCCAGGGCGCGACGCAAGCTGTCGGCGGCTGGTGCTCGTTCCGCTGACCATTGCAGCTGGGAGAATAGATCCTGTGAACAAGGAAAAATAGGACTTAGTTCAGATATAATCATTATTCCCGTAACAGCTGAAACATAAATAAAATAATCCAATTTAGGCAGAACCAACCCTCCCAAACGAATTCGAAAATATTTTGTTGTTAGAAAGGCTTCTGTGTGGTGTTTTATTTTCTGAAAACTTTACTTGCATATGCAAAGTACGAAGTTATATTTTTTGCAGAAAAAAAACAAGTAAAAGGTGATAGACACGTCTTAACTGGGTGTGTGTTGTTTTTTGCCGTGGCCTTAAAAAAAGAAAGGTTTTCAATCGAGATACGCGCGAACCTTTCAATAATAAGCTGATTCGTAAAGAAAGTTCAAACCTGTTATGGAAATAAGGACTCAAACTCAGTAGCTCAAGATCGAATATTGAATGTCCGGTTCCGAAGAGAACAAAACCAGTATGGCACGAATACGAGTAAGGAATAGGTCACAACCACCGTGACCCGGCTAGGTAGAGGCGGTCATTCCACGCTTAAACTTGTATCGCGATGTTTTATGTTTCGTAACCGTTAGCTGAGTGGACTTTTGGTTTTGATGACTTTACTTCGTGAACCAAGTCATCGGGCGGGAAAATGAAGGTGATATCGCGTTGCATAACGTTTAAATAAGATCTGATTAGCTTCATAAGCTGCACTCTTGTGTTATTTATGGTTTATAAAACATAATTTCACGTAATATCGACATTTGCCTAAGAAGTCTAAAAAAAAAATAAGAATAAAAAAGTCAAACAGACTTCCCCTTTTAAAAAATTACATACAGATAGCGGTTCCGCGAAAACCAACGTTTGGGAGTTGGAACATCTCTTTTCTATTCACAGCAAAATGAAAGTACAATAATGTCTATAAGAAGTGCTCTTATACGACATTATTTTTCGAGGTTACATTGTCCCATGGACATCAAATTAACTGTAGCGTAAAATTTTCAGTCAAAAAGTGACCGTTAACATTATTTTAGGTTATGTGCCCACGTGAACAAATGTTAAAATATAATTGCCGCGTTTTCCAGCGCATCGTCGGGCGGACGCAGCTTGCTCCGTGTCTTCCGTTACTCACGCAATCCTCGCACGACACCTTTAAAGCTTTGGGAACGAGCATATAAAAGCTCTTTAAGCTAAAAGTTGGCTAGTCGCCCACGACTTCATACGTGTGGAGCGGAGCATCCAGGTACGAGGATTTAACGATTAATTTTTCAACTTTTTTTTATCTGATGCAGTTACCGAACGAACCGACAGCCTCTGCCCATAACAACCGATGCGACTTGGGTCCTCCCTTAATAGGTACGACAAGACCGAAGTCGCATCGAATGCGCTCATAACTCTGAGACGTGCAGGTGGAATGTCTTTTGTGCCTGTAATTTCAACTAACTACTTATCTCTTTGCCTTTTTATTTTTTATGTTGTTAAGTATCAGTCTTAACATTTTGAGATGAAGATTGATTTTTAAACAATGTTCGAAGTAGAATGATCTTGACATGTACCTTATTGGCATAGCCGTAAAATTACGCTATTATACTGGTACTCTGGTACTGACTCGTTTTGTCGGAATATGTGAAGTTATATGTGGTTCCTATGTCCTATAGAAGACAATATACTATCATTATTCACATACTCATATATATTCAACAAAACACTCTTCATGCGTTTAGAATACCAATTAAGGAATAATCTTTAAGGTATCACCTTTTCAATATTAACTATTCTCGCGCTGTTGCTAAGACAAAATAAAACGTAGTGATGAGAATAAAAATACATGTTTTTTTATGATCATATTACGGACCGAATTACTCCTTCGTTTCAAAACGTTTAGTTAGACGTTTGCAAAAAGGGGCGCCGGCCATTAATTTTATACATAGTTCTTAATACGATTAATTATTGGATTCCTTTATTTTTGCAAAAATAATATACTCTGTCTGTTGTCTGGCTCCCATTCTACAAGCTTTGTTTAGTTTGGGGCCAGATGGCGCTGTGTGAAGGTCTATCATTATTATATTTTATTTTGTAATTATGTTAGATTTCAAGTAAGTACTGTTAAACCTGTCAAACTTGAAAAAGAAAGCAGACTCACTTTACCTACTACTAAAACTATCTGCAAACTAATATTTAGTTATAGTGTGCACTAAAATTATAATCCTATTTTACGGTTGGGCATAATCTATACTTATCAAGTAAGAAATAATAACGATAGGCTACGTACGCGTCAAATTCGGTAATATAGTATTCTTTTTCAGTGTGTGCAGCACTATGCTGAGACAGGGACCCTTTTTGCCCACTCAACACATTCGTTACAATGTGTCAGTTGTGTCAAACGATATTCTTTTTTTAATTATTATATGTGTTTTAGTAGATAATATATATACATTTGTATTGTGCTGTTTATGGGCAAAATAAATACTCTTTCTTTCTATTTCATACTGTTAACTCTATGCAACTATGAAACGACAAAACACAAAAGTCACGACTTTGCAAGCACAAGAACAATTCTCAGAACAGACTCACATCACTAGCTAGGATAATAGAAAATTCAAGCCGCGCTTCGAGACACCGGAGAAGGCTAGCTACGTATGCGCATACTTAATAATATCCTACTGTATTATTAAAGAAGCCAACTCGAAAGCTTCATTTAGTCTTCAGGGACATATTTCATGAAAAGCTTGCCATGTTTCTAACATGGTATGGTTTTAAAAGGATGTTCGTGGCAAACTTTAACAAATATAATATATGTATATGAACCATTTTTTTGGGATTTTTTGTGTTATTTTTAAGCAGTTTTGTTTTTTGCTTCGTATAAAATTTGTAGTTTTTGATTATTTTTAGGTAAATAGTATACTTGACGTTGGATGTATAGGAAGGTCCTTGTGTATAATTTCCTGCATTGAAAAGTTTAACCTAACAAAAGTTTTAATTTAATTTACTTATGAATCCTCATAATATTAATTATACAATAAGAATTTCGTAGCACACATACTTCATCAATCGCTTATCTATCTGCCATTCATATAAAACGCGATTCGTACAAGACACACCAACTTCATGATTTTTCCAATAAAATCAAGTATTTTAATGCGAAAAACACGTAATATCGCCATTCGCCATTACAAATTCATTCATTCCTTATCTGATGAATAGTCAGCCGCTTGAATATGCACTTGAATTATCGATTCTATAAACAACCGGTAATGTGATTTAATTAGCAAATACTTGCAATTAAGTTACGTATGCGACGAGTGATCGCCTGTGACATTAAGGCGTGGAATTTTTAAGCACAAATTATAGTCTTTTACTTAATGCGTATTTAACATATTCTACAGTATTATTTATTCCAAGATAGTTCTAGAAGTTCTAGAACTATCCTGACTCTTCAGAATTGAGTTTTTTTTTTACAAAAATCCTAGTGGAACGTAAACTGTACGTAAGTTTGAATCACTTACTTTATTCCAATTACAAAATAAGTGATAGCTAAAAACTTTTTTATTATAATTATAAGTTTGAAATGGCCCATCTTGTGTTAAGTGGGAACCTCTGTCCGTATAAGCAATACGATTTGGTTACTCTCCTACTTCGGAAAGACGAAAACCAAAAAGTTGCTCGAACGAGCACATGCTCGTAACTCTGAGACGTTAAGATGGAATGTCTCATGTCCTGTAATTTCACCTTTCAAACCGGAACACAGTAACGCGAATGCGCCCTTCCCCAGACCAATTTGGCATGTTCTACTTCTACTTATTGCTATGGAGTGAACTCTAGTTGAACTTTGTTATACTTTCCTCTTTCAGTGTGCATAAGGAAGTGTCTTACGATAAGCAGAGGCGTACTGAGCCCATATATATTCAAGGTTAGCTTTAATATATACGAATGGAAGATAAGGAATGCATTTTAAAAAAAAAGTGTATTGATTAGCAAATGCATGGAGTACTAATTAATACCATAAAGTAACGACAGCTGTATATTATGGACTAAAACTAGCGTTGATGTCTTTTGTACTGAATTGAGAGCCATGAACATACCAGAATTAAATAATAAATGAGTTTACTCGCTGGTATAAACCTTTAGTTACTTTAGGATTCCAGTCTAGTATATATATAGTTTTAGTGCGTTTCAGAATCGAACATAGTGAGCATTTTTAACGCATGTTTTGGTTTTGTAGGTTATTGAAAGCGGCGAGTAAAAAATTTGTAATATTCTTCCTTTCTGTATAAATAAATGGCGTTTTACCAAAGCAGTGAAGGTAACTTACTCTGAAGAGAGATAAGGTGGTAGGGCTGATAATGGGATCGGGCGGGTCATGCCTCGCCGTCGAGGACGGCCTGGACCTCGGCAGCGTGTTATGCCTTACGCCAGCCAAAGACCCGGACAGCATATCCTTAGGCGGAAGCAGTTCCCGGAGACCCTCAATTTTCTGCTTCTGAAGCGCCGCCCCGTTCTTGCTACTCCCTCCATCACTGCTCTCCTTACGCTTGTACCGAAACTTTATCATCTCATCGCAAAAAGTCCAACCGATCCAATCACTTCATTTCAATTCATCTCCATACGTCGTGATCGAAGACAATGCCTGAATAGCGCGCAAACAACTCTTTATGGCGATATGTAAGCTAACCACGTATAACGCACTTTTCGTTTGAATTCCATTCGTAAACGTTGAGATATTTCTATAACTATTAACTACTTCTATTCGCCGACTGAATAATAAAAGAATTGGGCGCGAAAACACCTTGCGCGGTGTAGCAGGTGGCACTATAGAACTTATAAACGCAATGTTGCGGGGCGTCGCCCCACTAATTAGACACTATAACGACACATTATTTATCACTTTTAATAACTTTTAACGTTTAATTGCATTTTGTGATGTAGTAAAAACGAGGCGATCATCTCAGCGAAAGCTTTAAAACCGACTGCCGGGAGCGCGGTGCGAGGGCGGCGACTACCTTCTAGCCAGGTACACACGCTTTTTGTAATCCATTGTTAACTTAACCCACGTGGGTTCTCCGACCTCTCTGTCTAACCTAACAGTGCTGTCTTGCAGTTTTATGATACGTTTTGTTTATGTTTCTAAGGAGATAATTTTTAGAATAGATAAAGTTGTAAAAGATTAAAGTTTTTTGAACAAACACTTGTTGTAAATGTGCTCTACAGATGTGCACGAAGATGATAACAATCAAAATAATGCCAATTAATACTGATTCCAAATTTACGTCACGTATTGAAAAGGGCAAAAGTCCACCTAATAAATACACAAATATTAGCGAGATGATTACTGCCTTCGTATGATTCACTCTATGGAATGTCCGAGCAGTTCAACCGATGCACTATACGACCCTTTGAAAAATTGATGGTCAAATAAAAATAAGATGAAATCTTGAGGCATTGCGCTCCTCAGCGGAGCGTCATTATGAATGAACTTTCTCATGAGTCAGTCAGTAAGTATGCCGAACTTGTAAAATATTGTGTTCGACTACTTTTATGAAGGTGCTAGAGCGACTCTCGATACGTCATCAAGTTACACAACCTATGTGAACTAAATGTTCACTTCACAACTTGACATGTTGTAAAACCATCCATATTAGTCGACGAACAATTTCGACTTCCTTTTCTACTTACAAACCATGTTTCTGTCTTCCAAAACGGATATGTAAAGTTGTTATCATTAAGTAGTCGCTATGAATCATCCAATTACGTATCCACGGTTAACGTAACCCTTGCTTAAAAGTTTGTGGCTGTGTTCTAAGAATCGGGTCCGTTAGGTCGCCGCATAAGGAAAAATCGAATGGAATCGGCGCCCACGCTTTTGAATTATGTTCTAGATACATTTGGCATTTAGTTTTTATGAATGAGTTTCGCCGCCATGCTTTTTTGGTTTGTGAATTTAAAAAAATATATATTATTTACTCAAGTGGTGGTCTATAAAGGATAACTGTGATTTATACCTGTGTTTCAAATTGTATCTATTCATGAAATAATTAGAGTAGTTTAGATTTTATTTACATTTACCAGTCTATATAGACATTTACTATCATGACTGCTGAACTACTCAACAATATATCAATGTCCATTCCAGTTTTCAGTGAGTATAGAAATTCATTGAAAATATGAACTAACTTCTAATTTGTACTTGGTACGTTTGTGGAATTAAGAAACTCGAACAAAATGTAGAGTATTGCAATCATGGACCATTGTTATGGGAAGTGAGTGAGAAACATATATTAATGTAAATCCAATCAAGCGACGCGCTTCATCGTGAGAGACTCTCACGTGACGAGGCTGCGATCCAGTTACGGTATCAACCTATCTTTTACGTGTGAGAAAATGATAACCAACTTTTTATTCTAATAATTAGAGAATTGTAATGTATGTCTTCAAGAAAAGGCAACGAAGAAGCGAAAGATCCCATTTCCAGAGGGCGCGAGGCGTAGGACGTGAATTAATAAAACTGGCTACTTTAAAAATCAGCACGAAAGAGCTACGAAGCTCAACAGGTGTAAGCTGTTATTATTTTGTAATTGTCTTTGTTTGCAGCACAATATTTCTGTCTATAAAACTAATGTTACGTCAATAGATATCTAAGATTACAAAGCTAGACGCTATAAAATAAGACTAGGTTCAGCTTAGTCCTAACTAGTTATACCAGACTAGCCATTAAACACCACAGTATATTTTGTCAGTCATTCAATTCAAACAAGTTTGAAGAAATTATTGAACGAGACGACAATAAAGTTGCATGATGTTTGAGATTTAAGGTATCTTTTTAAGATACTATAACCCATCTGCACTAATAAACTTTAGCTTACTAGACACCCACTTCTATAGCAATATAGAAGAGCTACTAAGCAATAAAAAAAAGAGGTACAGGCAGTAGATTTTTAGGTACTTGTCAGTTGATCAGACCATGGACTTCCAATAGGCCCCACAATACTTCTCAACGAGAAACAGCTCATGTATTATGACGAGGTACTTTGGAGAACGCAGGTATTTCTTAGTTTTCAGTGCGAAAATTTAGGAAAATCTTTAAGTCGATTTGTGTTTTTGTTAGAAATTTTATTTTGAAAAATATAATATAAATATTAAAGAAAAGTCTCTTTGAAATAACAGCAAAATATCTCATCTCAGAAAATATAAATATGCAATTAATTACGATTTTATGCTTTAGTAACTACATATTACAATGCGAGAGCATTTGTTGATTATAGACTAATTTATTATGTTCATTCTATTCCATAATCAATGTTACGATCACGTTTCTTAAAACCATTGTGTTTGCCATCCGTTACCGTTCCTACCATTTTTGTATATTTAGTAAGCGCTGCCGAAATCAGGCATTCAGGAGGCGGATCTGACCGTATCGTGTCACTTACTCATGCTGTTGCGACAACAGCCTTGGCAAAAGCACGAATTTCTTAGAACTTGGCAAGCGTTCTCCTTACATGAGCATATGTAATTTCTTAAAGCTTCACTTTAGTCGCATCGCCTTGAAATAATCCCAAAAATAAACCTAATATCAGTTTTAATTGGCCAAAATGAAGATCTTAAAAACTGAACTGGGGCCTTAGAACGCAAAGATATAGTAGATTCGATTGATTTAGCAAGCTGATTCAGTTTATAGCCGTCTTTTTGTGCCAAGAAGTTGTAATGGCTCTATCTGCATGCAATTAATTTAGGGCAATTATCTAAATGGATCACGAACTAAAATGAGCACACGCGTTGGCCACACATGTTCATTTTGGATCGTTGATGATTCCGGGCGTTGCTAAGGTGTGAAAGGCCAAACAATATGCCAATATATACAAATAAATAAAATTGGAATGTCTGTTTGTAATATTAAAATAACCGCTTTTTACTAAGTGCATATGGATGTATACACGGTACATATACCAAAACAACATTTTTACAATTGTTGTCTTTCTCTCTGTCTGTCTGTTTGTTCCGGCTAATCTCTGAAATGGCTGGACCGATTTTGACGGGACTTTCACTGGCAGATAACTGATGTAACAAGGAATAACTTAGGCTACTTTTCCGAGAGGTAACATAGGGGTGAGTGATAAAACCGAATTTCACGCGGACGAAGTCGCGGGCAACAGCTAGTGAACAATATAAACAGAACACTGAACAGCAAAAAGGGGAACTATAATTCTGTAGAATTTACGATTGCGCCAATACACTATTGTAGTGATGCCTATTGATACCTACTTACTGGCACTCAAGGCAAGATATGAGGTCATACATTGTAGTGTGTATTATTGAAAATCACCGTGTTAGCCAATCATTGGTCATTGTTGATGATGGAATGTCATTATAGATTCAGTTTGAAGTTAATGCACGTACATTTATTAAATAAAATAAAATAAATAAATATTGGTGGACATTTCACGCGCCATCTAGCCCGAAAGTGAGCTAAACATAGCTTGTGTCATGGGAACGACACAAGCTATGTTTAGCTCACTGATATAATACTTATATACTTCTCTTTTGTAAATACATACATATAATACATATTAACACCCAGACAGAACAAACATCAATGTTACAAATGTCACATAAATGTTGTCCTGGGTGGGGATCGAACCCACGACCTAGAGCGCAGAAGGTAGGGTTACTACCAACTGATCTATGAGGCCAGTCAAAATGACAAAATGATTCACGATACTTGCATGTAATTGGTATTCCTTAGTTACCTACCAGCACCACACCACAGATACAGAATCATTCATTCATCACAAAGAAAAAAAGAAGAAAAACACACAGGAATGTGGAATTTTTAATCTTGCATATTTGCAAAAAGAAATTTTAAACAAGAATCCGGTTTAAAACTTCGGAAACCCAGATCCTCGATAGGTTGCTGCGCCACAGCAGTAAGTAAACAAGAATCCTGTATCTTTTACTTGTACTCTTTAATCTTGTATCCCTGTAAATGTTTTATTTCCATACGGTGATCTCCATTGGAACAGTGAAGAAAATTTGCAAAGTCGCAGATAACCAAATAGCTAAACTGATATGTTTGGAAATCTGTTCCAGAAAACTAATAAAGTGAGGTATGAATATATTATTGTATTGATAGTTCCAAAGCATAAATAAGCCTAGCCTACTGACCTTGATACTGAGCTGACACTTTATATTATATTGATGATGAGAAATTATGTTACGCTGTAACTTAATTGAATTTAGAACCTTAAATAATAATAACATATCGATGTTTCGGATTTTTATATTCAAAGATAATACTTTAATGTAACTTAGGAAGTTTATGTTTCAAATACAATATATTTTAAGAAACGTTATAAAATAATGTAATTATCACTTTAGAAAATAGGTCAACAATCGTTAATCACTATAAAATAAGGTAAAGACGGATAGCAATACAGTAGCGTTTGTCTTAAGCATAAACTTTGACTGACCTCAAAGCTCAGTTGGCAGTAACTCTACCTTGGCCGCTGTAGGTCTTGGGTTTGATTCCTACCCGTGACAAATATTTGTGTTCGACGCAACAATATTGGTTCTGTTTCTGGATGTGAGTAATATGCTTGTGCCTACTATATTATAGTTATTAGTATTTACAAAAAGCTAATGGTATTCAAATTTTTTTATGTGGTCCCCTTAGCAATTTTTGGTTTGTGGGCTAAATGGCGCTGTATGAAATATCAAAAAATATTTATTTATCTTATTATTTGATATGCAGCTCGTGTTGTAATATCGAAAAGTTTACATTACCATTTGTAGTGATGATCTCAGTAAGCAAACTGGCTTTAAAACAATTGTATAACTACTATACGGACTGGTGCAAAGTAAAAATACTACCTAATTGTTTGCTGGTTATTTCAACGGGAACCACACACAACTCCAAGTGTGATGAACTTTAGTGGCGATTTGTTCCACATAGAACTAATACCCCAACTGTACCAATCTACGTACTATCTTCTCAGTAATCTGTCGATATTCATACTAACCATATGTAATCTGTGTCATCTGTGAATAACTATATCCTAATCTGCGTCGGCCGCTCTCCAAATTGATTCGCTATACGCGCAACATAATCGAATTGAGCGGCATAACTATTGAGCAAGTCTCCGATAAGCCTTGATTTATAGACACACATTCTAATCAAGAGATGTATTTCAAGTTTGTTAAGATTAAGAGAACGCTACGAGTTCCTGTGCCTCACGATGCAAAAATGAGCTGTCGACGCCCGGTGCAGATTACTGGCTTATAATAAAACGCTTTTTTTGTTTTCTTAGTTACCTATAGCAGTGATAAATGAAAGATTCTTAAAATATAAGTTAAAACTATTCAAAATGATGTATTCATTAGCACAAAAAACGCTAGTTTTGCAAGGAAAAGACATTTGGAACACAAGATTTGTTGCAGTAATACTCTACACTAAACTTACGATCATTTAGCGATTGTTCATTGTGCGTGGAAACTTTGAAGGTAATCTAGTTATCCTTAGAAAACTCTTCTAGACCAGCTGTGGGTATAGAAACTGGAATCCAGGGCAATGAGAACATTATTTGGTTTGCGTGGGTCGTCTGTTTTGCGAATATTCACCACGCTTCAATAGCTCGAAACACAATAGACTAAACCGCATGCAGTTACTAGTATTACACCACCTGCCTGCCGCGCCGGTAAGTAAATAGAGCCATAGTAAGTACCTACTATCGTAATGAGAAATAGATTAGACACGACTTGGCAATACCGCAAGTTATTCTATGAAATGTTGCAATTATGCGCCTACGACACTAGTGCACAACATGTTTGCTATTACCATATATAAATTGACCCTGAAACATTCGAGGCGCGTTTACGTATCGCGATAAAGAGTTGTCGCATTTAAATATTTAATTCAATTCAGCCATCAAGGCTGTAGAGTAGCGAAGAAACTGTTTCCAATCCAATTCACTCAACCACTCACTTGATTAGAACACTAGATGATAATGACCTTACATTGCACTACACTTGTATGAAACAGATCACTTATAATGTAATGACAAATATAATAAACACTGAAACACGTGTACAGATCCAAATTCACACGATAACGTTATATTTGCGCAAAGTATAATTTTAAATTTGAGTTTTTTAATCGCGCACGTCCACGCAGCGCCGTGTGTAGTCAGCGTTTACTAAGCACAGTGACAGGCTGCGCAGGCGCCAGACAAAGATAACACGAAGGCTTCGACGCAGCACACGAGTGCGAGGGTGATGGAAGAGAGGCTTGCGCGGGAGTCCGGTTACGTATCTCCTACTTATGGCAAAGATTAAAGCCTTTGTATGTAGAAACTCTATCATTGAAATTGCTTAACCTGGTACTTAATTTTTGACACGTAAATGGTACATAACACTAAAACTAACAATATAAAACCGTTGTAAGTACTTTGGCATTTTTTTGTTTTTAAGTGGTTCTCTGTGGTTACGGAGCTATGCATGGAAGGATAATTTCGTTTGAAGCTGTTTCGCGATTTTTGCTTTCGTGGCTTTGTAAGCTAGGCAGTCAAAATTTTACGAATAGACGAGCTTAGACTATTATACACGAATGGTCAGTGAACTGCAAATACTCTCATATTGCAGACTGGACTCACCTACATAATCGACCGCCGCGCTGTAAACCCTTCACTTGTAGATAAAGAGCTTTTTGTTACAAACTTTCTCCTTTCATCATGATTTCTTGATGTTTGATCAAGATGTTAAGTCAATAACTCTATGAACATCAGAAGACATCAGAGCCTGTAAAATTAATTACTCGAATCGTGTACTGATAGTAAAGTACTAATAGTAAAGTCACTGCAGTGAGCTTTTTACGAAAGCGCTTGCAGCAAGCTTTTGTGTTTTCCATTGTTAAACGAGGTCAAGTAGCGAACCTTAAAGATACCATTTAGTATGCAAAACCAATGCAGTTTTGGTCGCGCTGCGGTCGCCATAGCGGTAATTTAAGTTGGCAGGAGATTCAGATGCAAAACATAAGAATTTGTTTGGTAATTTAAGAGATTCTACCTAATGTAATATATTTTATCAAAACATTTTTTAAATGCGAATACGAGACTTTTTAAACCACTGAAAACAGGAAGATAGTAAGTTAAATAAAAACAACGATGTTGTCATAAAAAGGCATCAAAGTATTTTCAAAACTGCACAATATATACATTCAGAATCTTCGATCCCACACGCAAATATCACGTGTTATACAAGTTGGAGCACGTAGAATGTGCCAGCTTTTTACTCTTTTTACTATTTATTGACTTTTGCAAGTCTTACAATTTAAGCTCATTACATATTGAACATCTCGACAAACGCTTCGTTATACCACAGAATAATCACTAGTCACATTTTAAGAGCTACACTTTATGCCAAAGGCCAACTTTGACGTAGCAATAGCAAGCTAATGTCAAGGTATTTCTTCGATGCAGCAACTCGCTTCTCGCTATTGGCAAAAATAGTGGTCTTATATTGTTTAATGCAAACGTGAATTAACACAGGGCTATCAATAATTTTAAGAGTAGAAGAAAATCATATACTATTCTCGAAACAAGTATTGCTACAGTTGCAAGAACCAAATAACTGACACAACTTAATACTCAAAATAATTTCTAAGTCCTTAGTTTATACACAGTAACGAGGGCCAGGCCTATGGGATGTCTTTCGTAAACGGACTCACGAATCATAGTTAACCGATGATCGCCCTGAGATGGACTCGTTTATTCATAAACATTCTGTAACAATTATTTAGGTATGCTGTCATTTCCACATAAAGGCAGGAGGAATAAGAATAAAGAGGAATAAGCTTAAGAAAAATGTTTAATGATATAACGAAAAATCAGTGGTGGATTGGTCCGAATGAAAAAAATATCCATAAACGTAAAACAAAGCTAGTATAAAATTATTGATGATATCATCAAGCTAATACATGCTCTATGCGACTGACTTTAAACATAGACAACAAGTAAAACATGTGTAGTACTTGGATTTTACATGAAACTTTATACTTAAACACATAAACATGATTTCCAGTGCCTTGCGTTAAGTGCTACCTATATCTACGCATAGAAAATTTCAATGATATCGGATGTCAAAACCCTGTTTATGTGAAGCTAACATACCGATGGGGTTAGCAATCTTCGATTAAATTGTTTACGGTCGTTTTAAGAAGTGGCGTGAGTCACCGGCATTCGTGATTATTTCAGAAGAAATGAAGAGTCAACGATTGCAGCGTGTGAACCATGAACTCGAGAACTACTTCAAGCAGAAAAAAAGCAGAAAAATTAAATATTTTTCTTTCTTTTCAGAAACATTTTTTTGGGAATATTTTGTCTGTTATTAACTTGAACAACTATAACTTGGAATACTGCTAGTTTTTTTTATATAGTTGCGGAACGAGCCGACGGCCCACCTGATGTTAAGTGGTAACCTCTGCCCATAACAACCGATGCGGCTTGAGTACCCAAGCCCCTAGGCCCCCTAGATACGACAAGATCCAAGTCGTAAGCGCCCGTAACTGTGAGACGTGAAGGTGGAATGTCTCATGTGCCTGTAATTTCACCGGCAACCACAACCTTTCAAACCGGAACACAGTAACGCGAGTCACTGCTTGGCGGCAGAAATGGGCATGGCAGTATTGAAGTAAAGCTACCAAAATTTCTTACTAGCAAATAATAATTCTATCCGGAACAAATCCGGAAAGTTGTCCATGAAAGCATCACAAAACGCTAAACGTGCGTCCAAATAAAGAAATATTCTTAGTTCGTATAGCAAATTGACGAAATCTTTTGTTGAGTTTGAGAGAACATTACCCGATACAACAAAAGCCCTGCATCTGTGGAAGTTCACACGGTAGTAAAATATGATTTAAAAAGGTTCAGATTATGATCTCAATATAGCTAACTGCATCGGAAAGAACTAACTTTCAATAAATTTCTGTTCGAGTCTACAGCAGAAGAGTCTATTGTAATACAGTTTATCGTATAGTTCTATTACATAAACTGACTTTGGCTTCCCAGCTCAGTTGGTTGTAACCCTGCCTTCTGCACTGTAGGTCGTGGGTTAGATTCCCACCCAGGACAAAAATTTGTGTATAATGATATAACATAGATGTTTGTTCTGTGTCTGTGTGTTAATATGTATCATAATGCATGTTTAAAAAAAGTATATGTCTGGTTTCCATGATACAAGCTATACTTAGCTTACTTTGGGTTTAGATGGCGCTGTGGGAAATGTCCAGCAATATTATTATTATTATTATTATATATTATAAAGAAAATCTCTTTTTTACTTATCGGTATGTATTTCATTTAATTATCGACCGGAGTACTTTCATAACGGGCATAAAAACCGGACCATTTCAGGAGATTTGTGTCAAATGGTCCACAATTATCGAAACAAGAAAATCAACCAATGCGAGGTACCCACTCTCGCTGTGTCTTCGTAATGCCCTACTTGGCCGTAGTTTATGTTAAGTACGTATTTATATGTGCACTTGTCCATTTCACTTGCAACCAGTTCACCCGAATGGCCACTTGATTTATTTGTCGATATAATTAGTGTATCGGCGACACTTCACAGCTTATTTTATGGGCCGTTACATTTGTATTGTGCAATTGATTTTACGTTTCAAGTTTTATTGTATATTTTAGAACTATCAATGAAACGCGTTTGAATAATGTGACCGAAGAAATAGGTAATATTATTGTAGGGTTAATCATAATACAATTTATTCAAGAAATAACTCATAGAAAGAAAGAAAGAAAACTTTATTTGTAGCTATTAATAAATAGCTCATGTAACAGTGGTTTCAACCAATTTATGCTAGTTCTTATCAAGTTTTTATTTCTCAAAGGTTAAATTAAACTGTCGTAAAAAATATCACTTGAGATTTAACTACAGATCAAATATAACAATTAACAACTATCTATTTTAGATAGCAAAGCCAGTCGACAGAGATAATGGTAAGAACAGTTTTGAATTCTCCGACTTGTCCGACTCCACTCACTTCGGGTTGAAGGTTGGCATGCTGTCGTGTAATTTGTACAACTCGTTGTTCTCAGGAGTTGTATTAAACTTACATCAAACTTAGGCTTACATACCAATAAGTTACATAATGTTAATATTAATGTTTCAGATCAGAACTCCAGTTCTGTGTTTCATTTCATTTGTCATGCAAGAGACATCATTTAGTATGGAATGTACTTTTTACAAGCGTTTATTTTTAACTTGCAATGTATGTATGTTTGTTTGTTTAGGACAAAATTTGCAAGTGAATTTGAGACCAGTTGAGTCCAACCGATTCAGCTGTTGAAACACATGTGTCTTTGATGACAATGGAATAATATGTTAACATGGAGGATTCTCATGATGGAGTCGGGAGGTGGGTACAGGAACTCCTCAACCTCTCAACATAACTCCCATCTGTTTGGATTCGTTGGATTTCTCTTGATAAGCCTTCGGTGGTGTCCACGGTCTGATTGTAAAAGCTTGTTTTGTATATAATATTACAACATAACAAAATCAAACAGTAACAAATTCTTTTGGATAGTCCAAAAATATATTTCTATTTTGCTTTTGTGTTTTTTTTTTAAATATGTAATTGAGGGCCCTATAAAATATTACATTATATAGTTAGTGTTCTTAAAGTTAGGAGTATAAATGCAATATAAATTGTCTGTATATAAAACTGAGGAATAAATCTGCCGAAAAAATTGACATTCTCTTAAATAAACACATAATGATATGCGCTTGGGTAATTCCTATAATTAGCTTTTATCGTAGCTTTTACAAACCCAGTTCTATGTCTAGGCTTTAAGGTACTAAATTGGATAAACACGAGAGGTAAGGACAACACGGTAATAGCATTTGTAATGATAATTACATCATAATCTAGCAAATACCAAACATTATTGAGGGATTGATGAGCTTTCCTTCATTTACTACATTATATTAATTAAACTGGTCGTTTTAATCCTCGTTCCTGTTCTATACGTATAAATGAAAGACTAACTGGAATAATTGATGAATGCTTCATAGATATTTGCGCATCTGGAAATTCACGTAATTTTCGAAAAAGAGTATATATGTAAAGCCGGCATTCTAAAGATAGCCTAGGCATTATATATAATGCCTAGATATGAAATTGAGAATTATTAAATATTTTCCTAAACTTCTTAATTTGATATAATTTAACGTCCGAAGGATGTGACTTGTATTATACAATAACTGTACTGTTGCAATTCATTATGAAACAGTTTAATTATTTCAAAGAGTAGTAACAAACTCTTACTTCTCAAATAAATATTGAATTGTAAGCTTTCAAATGGAATTTCATTTTTATTGAGATTCTAGCATCTCTATACTGAGATCAGTCATTGTATATGTTATATAAATAAATTAATTTATTAGTTAAGCTTTGCTGATCAATAAAACATATTTTTACTTCTCTTATATGAGTTTTTATGTTAGTAGCCTATAATTGTTCTTTGCGAATTTGGATTTGACTTAGATTTGCATCGGTTGAGACAATTGATAAAGTAGTACACTTGTCTGATAAAGGAGAAGTTAGTTGTCTGTGATGTGTGACCGTCACCGCAGGCCGTGGGAGACAGAGAACCAATGCAATAATGTTTAAATATTATTTTACTGAACGTGATCACTCTGGTCACGGTCGCGGTCGTACGACTTTATCGCTATAGGTACACGATACATTGTTATGACATAAGTACAGTGTTCTACTGCAATAATTGTATTTATAGAAGTATTTTTCTCCAAAATAACCAAAGTGAAATGCAGTAATTATTAAAGCCAAGTTACATTTAAGTATGTTTTTTTTTTTAAAAGAATTGCTACTCGTAGTAAGAAGCCTTTTGCGAATATAGCGAGGATAGTAATGTATCAAAAAAGTCAAAAACTTTATTTCCATAGAATTCTATGGAAATTCTTCTTATGGAATTTTATAAAGAAATGACTTGGAAACGTCAATAATATTCAAAACATAAAGTCACGCGTACTTATCAATAAGTTTGACTCCTGTCCAAAACGTATTCGACCCTCCATGGGGAAGAACAGTCAAGAAACCCCTAAAGGAGGGCTTCCTTTTTTCGCGAGCGATCTTTATAACAATCTGAGTAGGTACTTTTAGTACATTTTGTCGTGCATGATCCTTCAGGTAAGCCTATTGAGTTCCTGTCACTAATAATCTCTGTCACGTATTTGGAACTCTTACTTAAGTTAGCAAGCCCCCGCCCCCGCCTCTCCCGCCTAAGTTACTCAAGCTACGGCCGCGGCGCCGCGCCGTGCGCTGTCGACTGGCGCCTTAGCTTTTCTTTGTCACCAGTAGTGGGCGGTGACGCATACGACAAACGATTTGCCTTTAAAGGGGTTTTCTTCATCTTTGTATAGTACTTTGCAGTTTATTTCCTCATTGCTGATCTTGATGTCTGTGTTAGTTAAATTTTGTTGACTGTACGCTAAAACTAAAAGCAACATAATTAAATTTTAGGGATGGGGTGAAAATGGGATGGGATGGAGTTTTGATAGATTTGGGATAAAGATATTATACTTAACTATAACGTAAAGAAAAATATTTTAAGAAGAAATCTATATACATAAAAAGGGATATGGGAATTATGGCTGAAGTTGACAAGTCACCATGAAAATTATCAAGTGTAAGTGTTTCTTCACGGAGGTTTTGTGCATTCCATTTCAACTATGGCAGAAAAGAGTCTGCCGGGTTCTGCAAGTCGCACGACATAAATGGCTCTCTGTATGACGTTTTAATAATAATTTTAAAGCGTGATTTTAATCTGATTGTCACCGATGTAGCAGTAGAGTAAGCAGTGGGCAGAGGCCTTGTAGTGTTCCCGGTGTAGGAGTCGTTTAAAGCTCGTTTCCTGTAATTGTTGTTTTTACAAATGTTACCTACTGTTTTAAGGACTACTTAAGATTTGAAGTAAGGAGAATGATTTCATTGTTGGTAAAACAAAATCAGTTTATATAATAAATTTATGTGTCGCTTATACACTGAGTTCATTCAGTTTATTTCTTCTATGCACTAGTGACACAATATGTAGGTAGAAATATTTAATCATTGTTAAAACGTATTTTTGAGACCACAGATTACTCGTGTCAAAATGGTCACTTAAAATATGATATTACCGTAGACAGCTAAGCTATTACAACGACACTCTTTCGTATGATCGATTACCGTAGACCTATCGATAGCATCTTATTCAGAATTATTGGTGTTTAAGTTACAAACATTCAATAAATTCGTAAACTGAATTGATGGGAATTGAATGGAAACACGTTAGAAAGCAAAACACGAGTCCATTGACTACGGAATCATGTAGCTGACAATGGAACGGACACAGGATGCAGCGTTCATAACAGCATAACAAGAACGTGGTTTGAAAACATTCGTTTTTGCAATAACATGGTCCCTGTGTATACGGCTGCATTGTTGGTAAACTGAACGCTATTTCATAGACACTGTCATGTTTGTAGATACTTGGTGGACTTTAGTTTCGTGATTACAGGTCTGAGAAAGAAATGTCCTGATTTGATGATTAGCTGATAAAAAATATTTTCAATATCGTGACAGGTGTTTGGGAAGATTTTACAATTATTAACAAATATTTTGCTGGTGCTTTGCCTATTTTGCTTATTTTAGGAGGAGCTTAACGTAAAAATAACAAACCCAAGTGCAAGATAGACAAGCGTACAAAGGGATACGACTATATTGTAAAAAAATTTTAATTCGCAATTATGCATATTTTCAGGCGAAATTGCAGGCGCATGAGACTTAACATCCCCGTCTCGGGGTGATGGACGCCACGCAATCCTTGGTGGACAGGACTTGAGTCGTATTGCTGTTGTCCATGGGTGGCGGTTACCACTTAACATCAGGTGGGCCGTCAACTCGTTCTATGCCCTACATTACATAAAAAAATATAAGTGGAAGTCGCGGTTTGAACGATCACATTGAATATAATAATTATTAATCACAACACACATTGCTTATCAAGGCTTAAACGCAGCATTTCCATTAACACAGTTTGCCTGAGCTAGTTGCCTTAAAAGCCCAAAATCATCTATATCCCGGATGACGTTGATTGGAGTTTAGACTATTGATACCTCATCTAATCGCCTTAAACACAGATACTATTATATAGTATGAGACGGCCGGCAGCAGTTCGTGTAGACGAGAAGCAAGACCGGTTCTGCAGCTGCGCGTGCGCGACTGTACAACACGTACATAATATATGTATGGTGACACACAAAAGTGGATTGAGAATTAACCGGTAGAGCACACAAGAATAGGAAAAAACTTTGAAAAGAGCTGATGAGCACATAAATGTCAGTGATGCGAACAGTGGTCGTTTATATTACCAACATATAGTTTATTGATGCTTATTTCAATCTATAAAATGAGCAATAAACTAGATACAAAATTTCTTTGTTAACTGAAAAAGCTAGAAGGATAAATCTGAAGGGAATCAGCCTGGACGTGTCACTGACAAAATATAGGAAATAGCTTTAATTTGCACAACTAGTTAAAAACAAACAAAAATACTGCTGAAATCAGATAAGTTGCACAGTAGGCAGCCATATCGAAGATAATTGCCCAAAACTAAATCCAATACAAAAAAAAAACGTCTATTAAAGGCGACAAGTATTACCAATAAAGAAAAATCTTATGCATAAGTATATTCTCTATAGCAGGAAGCAAAATAGGAAAACTTTTCTCGTCGCCAGTAGCCGGCCGGGTCCAATCACGGTCGGGGATCGAGGCACGCTCCGCGTGAGCTACGCGCGGACGTATCAGATGTATGGCCAATCAAGGGTTTCACGAGCTACATACAACGATCTGATCACTGGATTCATTTCAATAATCACTTATCCTACCTTCACACACACTAATGCTTGAATTGGTGTTTTTTTATTACTTATTATTATTATTATCATTATTATTCGTCCTATTCTATTCGAGTCACTGGTTCTCTCGAACCAGCGTGGTGAAACGATTTTAAATGCGCCTCAAAGAGGCTCCTTTCGTGCACTTGACACATGCCTTCGAATTTTCAGTTCTAGGACATGACGGTTTCCTCACGATGTTTTCCTTCACCGTTTTGAGAATGTAGCATTGCGCACATAAATCTTTCAAGCGAAAAATTCATAGTTGCACGTCGGGATTTGAACCAGCGACCTCCGGATTGAAACTCGGGGTCAGTACCACTAGGCCACCACGCCCTCGAATAGAATAGAAATAATTATTCGTCCTTATTCCTGAAACCTATAATATGGAAGTCTTCAAGAGGAGAGTGAATAGTTTACTTCTAGGCAAACATGCTTCATCGTAGACCACATCGTCACTTAACATCAGGTGACTTTGCGGTCAAATGTTTGCCTACCGCAGAAAAAAAAAATGATTACTTCTGTGTTACCTCATTTAAATAAATAAATATGAGTGGTACTTTAAAGTGTAGTATCGCCATAATTTTATGCAATTTTGCACCAATTTATGGATAAGAAAGTTTCATACATTCTATACAGTTTATTTTAATGATAAAGCTATCGGCCTGTTCAATGTGAGGTTCTTCGTGAATTAATGGAAATAAATATGAACTTATTGTATTAATATTAACCTATTATTTATTATGATTTTTTTATACAAAACCTTCGTCTAAACATATTCGAAACAGTTACTCGAGCGATAAAATATGTTATTATAATTTGTTTGTAATCTTTGTAAATATACGAAGCGAATGAAGTAATCACTGGCCCCATTTGCATGCAGTTCAGGCACGTAGCAATTGCCGAGAACATAATTCTGTTGTTGAAATTACTTATTATATGCCTAGACTAGATTATCCTTTTTTTTTCTTGACTATCTGACTCACAGTCTCATTTTCATAAAGACAATCCAACCCACTGTTCCTGAAGTGTTGCGAGTCAAGCGACCAAATTCAATGCAATGTATTAGGTATTTGGTCTGGCTAAATAAAGCATATTCACCTTTTTTGCTGGTGATGACTGCAATTGAGTTGCCAGATACAGAAAAATAATATGACATTCGCTTTTTTATTTTAATTGGTACATTTTGGATTCTAGAAAGAGAGAACCTGCCTACTGATATATTCATCGCTTCAAACTTTTAAGCTATGTATGTATATCATCTAAGTATTACATGTGTTTTTTATTCGGATATTCATTATTGTAGTACGTAGTTTTATGTTAAATACTGTATGCCTACAATAGTTAAATATTAACATTAATAAGCGTAGACAGTGGGTACCTGAAACTACAACTACTGAATATTGATTGCAGAAAATAGTCACAAGTACGGCCCACGTACTTGTATTAAACTTTAAATCAAGTAGCCAGTTCCCGAAACTTTAGTTATTACTTAAACATTTAAAGTTTAAAGAATATAATATATATAAAAATATAATATATAAAATAAAAATAACAAATATAAAAGGGAAAAAGATAAAAGAATATAAAAAGTATTTTTTTTTTTAGAAAATGGAATTTTTCCAACCTGAACACCATTCTACATTATCTCTTCGGATTAAAGATTACAAAAAGTATTTACTAGTTTTGAAAAAAGTACCCTTTCTACTTGAACAGCAATCTACATTATCTCCTCGGATATCCAACTAATTAAAACTTTTACTTCTACGCGGTCGCTTTCTTATAACGGTAGCTCGTTGTTTGCTAATAAATCTTAATTTTATAATTTGTTGTATGTTGACATTTATTTTTCATCTTCGGGGGAATATTGTAATTACTAGGCTACTCATTTCCTCTTTCGTAATCTCAGTATGTGTATACTATTTATTCAACCTAAAAAAGATTCGGCCATTTGTGTGCGAAAATAGCGCAGCAGGACAGTTTTCTTTTATCGAAACAACTGAGCTGTGTGACCCTCAAAATATTCTGGCCTTTTCACATAATATCTAAAACTATACGATTGTAACATAAAAGTAGCAGCTACCGAAAGATATAGTTATATTGGTTACGAGTTACGATAACATAAACTGTCAGATATGACGGTTCAATGACTTCAATTATAAGTACTTCGGCACCTTTGTAACACTTCACACTTGATTTCCGTGATTTTCTACCGGAACGCAAATATTTGTCATCAAAATTGAAAGTATTGCGGTGAACTGTTACGTAATCTTAGAATATAGATTTAACCACAAAAGCATTACAAAAAAAAAGGCAATGTCAGATCGAATTACGCGGAGGCTTAACCGATAAAAAAATGAATTATCGATGCCAATCTAAATCAATGCAAAGTTTTATACAAAATCAGAATTGAATTAAAAAACCATATTTTTACTCTTTTATGATTTCTTTGACTCCAACATTTTCAGTTTACAAGATTTAATGCCTTCCTAGAGTAGTTTTAGACTTCATAGCAAAGAGAATGATATATGGTATCTGGAATAGGTAAACAAAAACAAAGACACACAGGAGCGCCACAACATTCAACCAATCACGGCAGAGGCCAAGAGTTCTTCGAACTCGCGCCTCTTTTATGATTGGTTGAAATGCGCGCCAACTGAGACCGGTTTCAAACGTCGCACGCGCGCCATCTTATGTGTTGACATCGAATTAACTCAAATGCTTAAGGAAAGCGCTGATTTATATTAATTTTCTGAAAGTTTGACGACAAATTCGTGTTATTTAATTTTTAGAGTATTTTTTTTCTGAAAATTAATAACAGTACAGTTAATTTGGGTCATTATTATTTATTGCTTTATTTATATTTTTATTAATAAAAAGCTTAGGAATGATAATTAATTCCAAATACGATGATTGCCTATGAAGGAGTCCTAAAATTTGCGTGCTTTAGCAAATCTACCATTGCAAACATTGGGTTAGTTAGTCGAAGCAAGTTAAGCTAGTGTGGGCGCTTATCATATTTATATGGACAAGGCACAAAGGTGGTAAAATAGATATTTTCATCTGTTAAATTAGGAATGACAAATAAAAGTAAAGGTACATCGTAAGACAGCCAAAAGTGAACCAGAGAAGAGAAGTCATCTCCTGCGGCATAACAGACGGGTTACAGAGAAGTGCGCTCGCATATCGGGTGGCAGACTTGGCCCTTAGAGCATAACATCGGTGGTTAAAGTTACCACTTTGATCTTTCGCTACCCACTTGCATCCCTCTCCCTCTGCATCATCTCAATATCTCCGTCATGAAGCGGGGAGGAACTATATATCGCTGCCTAAATTCGATAGTGGCACAAAACCAGATGTGTCAAAATCGAGTTATTGGTGTAGTTAGACGCGAAATCTTCTGTATTATAATGTGAATAAATTTCATATTCCTATTCACCCGATTGAGCGAGTAACAAGAGTAACAAGAAGTCATTAAATGTCGTTATCTGATTGGTTGGATTTACTCGCCATAGCTCAACGCAAAACCGCTCACCCTGAAAAATGAGTTTTTTTTTAGTTATGTTACTGTCAAATTTAGGCAGCGATATGTCTAATAGTTATAATTTATTAAATTACGGAAAAACCTATTGAAGCATAGACAAAGAGCCATAAAAAAGACTATAATGGTTAATCTACATTGCCTACGGTCTATTCAGTTCTATGGGTAGTACTAGTACCCATCAAGTACTCACTTGTATAAGCTAAATCACGATTCAAGCGCCGTCTTGGAACGAGTCAGTCGAGTCCTGAGATTAACCCCGAGGATACTACACGGCATTAAGTTGCTATTTTCAGCCGACTAGTTCCTATTAACAGCTTCTGTGTAATCGTGGCACAATCCTTATTTAATAAGGGGCTAAAGTAGAGGAAGGTGGTGAATTGAAAATATTTGTGCCTTGAAAATGGCAAACAGGCGTAGTACTTGTTTTTCTTTAGACTTAGCACTACACATATTTGAGAAACGTAACGCATAATCTAACTTCAAAATAACGCGAAGCTATCAGAACGTTACAAGGATATCTAGGCTTAGGCCGATTATAATCTTAATCAACAAAAACTATGAATTTCTTACTTCTAACAAGGTACGTTTTGTTATATGACATAACACACCGATGTAAAGTGACTATGCAGCCGATTGTGGCTCTAAGTAATGCCTGGGTAAGGAACTGTCTCTCAAGTGAGGATCCCGGAATACACCGCTAGGCGGTAGATTCTTATCTTGAGGATAGTAGCTGTCCTAACGGGCAGTTGGCCATCATGCTATGATTTCCTTCAATGTTTCCCCTTACTGACATGGTTACTACCAACTGAGCTATGACTGACTTCTTAGCTCAGTTGGTAGTAACCCTGCCTTCTGCGCTGTAGGTCGTGGGTTCGATTCCCACCCAGGACAAACATTTGTGTGACGAAAATAGTGTTTGTCCTGTGTCTGGGTGTTGATATGCATAATATCTATGTATTTTCAAAAAAGTATTTAAGTATCATATCAGTTGTCTGATTCCCATGATACAATCTGTTTACTTGTTTACTTTGGGACTAGATGGCGCTATGTGAAATGTCCACCAATAGTTTATATTACTGAAAGCTCATTGTCACAGGATTCAGACTTACAGTTTACATGAATTTAAGACATGTTAGCAACATTATAACAAACTCATTTCGTTCCTACAAAAGACTATGAAATGTTAGTTGTTGTTATTGAACGTGTCGAAAACTCGGGCTAAGTCTGAACGGCGCGGCGCCACCATTGTTCGCAAAGGTCACGCTTCTGGGAAAGAGCGAGCGACGGCCGAGGTCACTGGTGTCTTTCTATTTGTTACCTACGACTATTTACAGAATAATTTCCAATCTTAGCGTAGCGTCCATTCGCATTTTTTTTTCGCATTTCGCAACCATTTTATAAACTTATGATTCTGATCCAGTTTTGGCCCCAATAACTGAAGATGTCAAACTTTAATTTGTAAAGTTTTTTTATTAATTTAACGTATTTTCCACGTCATGTCGAAGATAAGTTATTAAACACATACACGTAGATTAATTTTGTACTAGTCAACGCTTTCTTAACAATTTATGTAAACTAAGTTTTTTGTGCTAAATAAAACTTTATTTCCATAGAATTCATAAAGAAATGGCTTAGAAACGTCAATTACATTCAAAACATAAGGTCTTGCGTACTTATCGTTAAGTTTGACGCCTGTTCAAACCCTATCCAACCCTCCATGGGAAGAACAGCCAAGAAACCCCTAAAGGAGAGCTTCCTATTTTTCGCGAGCACGAACTTCACCACGTTTGCTCATTGTTGTCGAGCTTTCGGTATTACGGAAACGGTTATGAGATAACAACTGATGATAAGAGCTACGCAAGTTTGTATACTGTTTCGTAGTGACGGCGCGGCGGTGGCGGCACTTACGAAATCGGAAAACAAGGTACACTATCTTTTGAACCCGTTTATCAAATTTATCTTTCAACGTGTCTAATAATCATGTGTAGAAATAATGAAGTTATGAAAATAAATTGCCTATGTAGGTATTATTTTAGAAACAAAAAGTTATTAAAGTTATGGCATTTATCTTTAAGTAAGGATTAAGTGGTTTTTTTTAATTGGATAAAATTTTCAGTAGCTGTCTTTCGATTAAATTATCTTGCTATTTATCTTTTTCATAATTCTCTTCTAATCTAGTGATTATTTCGACTTGATCATTACATTAAATTAAGTTTAGAGCTAGGCTATACTGTAAGGAAAAAAAAATACTGTCCATTTAATTAGACGTCTGTAGGCCTGCATGTGCTTACCAGCATGTCAGCTTGTATGTCTGTTTGTAACATAAGAAAAGAAATAAAAAACCTTACCTTGAGTGCGCAAAATATACAGGACGGGCCAAGACAGGCATGGCCGGTGAGCTCGCGGAAGCTGCGACGGAATATGTCCAGGTGCCATAACACCTGTAACAGAAGAAATAACAGTATAATGAACAAGGCAGACTATATTTTTACATTCATTATTATTATTTATTACCTTATACAGACAACAATAGTTCATAGGGTTAGTAAAAGCTCATAATTTAGTTAATTAATCATCATTTATTAATTAATTATTAGGAGAGTCTGAGAGTACTGCTTACACGTGTCGCTTTCGTTGATAGCTTACTCAAATACTAATAAATATCTTTTAGCTTGATTTAATACTTTAACATTACAATAAACTCATCTATACATTTTATAATCTTGTTAGCGTACATCTTAAGGTATTTACAAACTCTTATTAATCACTGAGCAATATGAGTATGATAAATTATGTACATCGGAAGCGATACTAAATAACAAACAACATTTTATCCGCAAATTAGGCTTTTTTTTTTGTTACGTAGTTGCAATGTATTTTTGTGCACGTGGAAAAACTTGAAGCTTACTTATATTACTTAAATAATTCATGCGAAACATATGTTCTCAACAGGTGATTTTTAAGCAAATTGTATTCTATTTTTAACGTTAGTGCCTAGTTCTCTATTATTGCAAGAATGTAATAATACTCATAATGATGTCTGAAAAACGTTCCGTGCTAAATATACAATTCTATTCTATTCTATTGTGGTTCTATTGATCGAATCAGTGTGGTTAAAGGATTTTAAGGATTTTATGTACAATGTCTTCTCTATTCAAACTATGGCAGTTGAGACTTAGAACTAACGCTACTGTTATTGAAATAGTCACATAGAACCCAAGCAAAGAAAACAATAATTTAGACACAGTCAACGGACATAGCATAAATGACCACAGCAACGTACGTAAAGTATACTAAAAAACACTACTAAGAACTGACAATCCTCTCTTGCTGTTCCTACACCACGTGGTCTGAACAGACCTTTAAATAACGTTATTATGGACAGTTCTGAGGTCCGCCACATGTTCCGATATAAAGAAACACTTCCACGTGGCACGGGGCCGGGGCCGGGGCCGGGGCCGGGGCCGGGCCGGGGGCGACATCGACAGGTGTACGACATGTGATGCCGCAAAAACTCCTGCGACGATTATGCATAAAATATCGGGCCATGAACAGCGTGAGTTTTTAAATATATGGATATATATATTACACCAACCCCTTCTTTTACTATAACGTATCTGGTCCATCCAAAGGTTGCCTGGAAGGATAAATAGAGATAAGGCCGCCCATTGTATTACCTTAGTTTAAATATTAATCTTTGTGAAATTTCCATGTATGGTGGTCAGTTAAGTATTATCTATATATTCATATTGCAGTTTCACTCTATATCTAAATAGCGTTGTGGTTGAGGGGTTAAAGTACCTGAATTAACATCCGAGGTCGCAAGTTTAAAACCAAAGGATAAACCTTTGGGCTGGAAAAAATATTTGCGCAATAAGTACTACGGCCGCATGAGGAAACGGCATGTCACAGAACCAAAAATTCTAAGACATGTGCCAAATGTAATAGAAGCCACTTTAAGGTGCTTTTTTTACTTCAGCATTTTAAATAGTTTGAAAGAACCAGTGGTATGTGTCGTAGTAGTAGATCTACAGACAGGTAGTCTCTAGCTTGTAATAAAATACTGAATAAAATTAGAGATGGTCAAGAAATTCGTTACCATATTTGGCAAGTCTGCTGCAATTTGACGTTAGACAAGTTTTAATGTTATTTAAATTGAAAAGGTGGACTTTTGGTTTTTTAATATCGTCCACAACGCCTACACATTTCCTGCCGGGTCGCCCACAACAAGAATTTAAGTATCTATTATATATTTAAAATACCACTTTTTATCTGAGTGGGTGTCAGCTACTTGTCATGTGTAGAACTGCACAGGCTATCAGAAGTAATAATAATAAATAATGGTGGACATTTCACAAAGCGCCATCTAGCCCCAAAGTAAGCTAAGCGTAGCTTGTGTCACGGGAACCAGACAACTAATAGAATACTCGTATACTTTTTTTGTAAATACATACACATAATACATATTAACATCCAGTAAGTAATTGCTAGCATTAATAATATAAAATTTTATGTTGGATAAAGCCATTTATAATTATTCAGCAAATGCAACTGACAGACCGCTGCGTAAAGCTAATGAAGCATTAGTTTTTATTTAAAGAGATAAATGTAAAACTTACGATCTATTTACAGAAGTAGAAAATACCTTTCTATAGACTGTTCAGGCAACATTGTTTCTTGACAATTACAACGCATCATTACGAATATGTGAAATACAACTGTTTAGGCAGTCGTTATCATAGTTATCACCTGTCGGTTTGGCTCTCGTTTTCGCCATTGTTTCGGGCAGGTGATACAAACCAGTTTCGAGCAGATGTGTTCGTTGGAGTCTAAGTGATCCTTTTTGAAGGTGATCTCTGGGCTTGATCCCGACCTCTGCATATCGCGAACTCGATTCGAAATGTCAAGGCGAGGATGCGATTATAATAGCGCATGATGTATCGTTTCCTCCTATTTACTAACGGATTAATTTCTCACGGTATATACTACTTTAACGAATTAATTGAAAGAAAAATTTACTAGTTTATTCGTGGCAGAGCTAGTCGAGTTATATAAGGTAGGTGCTTCAAAGTGAGATTATGTTTCTTACAATACCGGTCAATGTGTAGAAAAAAAATAATTGGGCGCATTTTCTCATTCAATAAGTATGATTTTATAAAAAGAAAGCTTCATAAGTACCAGTGTTCGAACATCAAAACTGTTACTTATTCCATGCAGATGAAGGCCAGTTATATGTTTTGGGATAAAGAGATTTTGTAACTCATAATGAGGATGTTGCTTATACTGACATCCTATCACGAAGGAACTTGACAAAAAACTGTGAAGGCGGAAACGCGACAGATGTGCTGGTGCACCGCAATTCGCGTTGAGCTTAAAGGGCAGACTAAGTAGCGCACTTATCATCGTATACTCAGGAAACAGAGTATTAGACTGTACAAAGTATTTTATACCTTAAATATGGAGAATAAGGTCAATACTCCAGCGGAAGAACAGGAGTAGATTGTGCACGTATGCAAGCAGGTAGCAGTAGTTTAATGCTGATTTTTCAAAGTCACGTAACTAGAATATGTACGTGACTTGGAATAGCCGTAAGCCAGAGCTTAGTTCAACTGCTCTAGAACTAGTATCAGATTAGCCGGGCCGTAACTTAGACACGTTATTATTCAAGTAGTGTTGGCACAGTTAATTTTGCATAGTGAAATTTAAAAACTCTATCGTTTAAGGCTACATTTTTTAATGGAAATACGAATCGGTATAATTCATTGTTCGATATCCGGGAAGCTTTACTCATTAGGACATGCGAGGAAGGTGCTGTTTAAGAATAAAATGCACCTGCACTTATAATAAAATGAATAGAGTCTCTCCGTACTAGTAATAATTTATCTAAAGGTGGATAAGTTTAGCCCTTTGTAGTTGTATGGATAATTCACTTCATACAGTATGTTTACGGGTTAAAAAGTCAGGGAGAAAAATAAAACAATAATTTATAATGAAACAAAGCATAATCGGTCCATGTAGAGGAAAACTACACGTATATTAAACAAGACAAATCTAGTTCGGATATGTTTCTGGAGTTATATAATGTATTGAAAATGTTGTTTACTGACTGATTTTACGTTAAAACGTGGAGAATTTTAATCTATGGTCCAAGATAAAGAGTGAATTTTATACACACGAAAACACAAAAAACTGTGCGACCAATATATTATCAATTTCGTCAGAATTGGAACGTTTCGTTGTATGTTTATGAAAGCTCAAACAACAAAGTTGCTCTGTCCCTAAACAAATAAGGCTTCTAAGGTTGAGTTCACACTGAATGTATGGAGTTATAAGTGAGGCTGTGTTAAGTGACTGACAGAGGGCCGTGTGTATACAACCTACATTTGGTGGGGCTCGTGGCAAACAGATAAAATGTCTCGCTAATGGAAGGACAGATAAAGATTTCGAAATATACTGTTTTCCAGAACAGGCTTTGATAAGAGTTCGTCGTAATGATTCTAGTTCATACGAGCAACTACGAATGTGGTTTAAGACTGCCACAACTCTTGATATGATAGGTAATACTAGAAAACTTATAACTTGGCAAATCGATCGATCTTAGCAATAATTATGAAGCACCTCATCACTGTGACTTGTAACTTGAAATATGAGTGCAAGTAAGTTGACTGAGGATTCCAATTCAGGCACGTTGCAGGCACGAATATATAATGCGTATGAATGTTAATTTGTGAAAACTAAAATGTGAAAGTAAAATAGTAAAAGGAATGCGTTGAGTTGGCCCTGCCTGAAAACCAGCGCTGTGCTCTCTCTTTCAGGGTGTGCAGCACTATGCTGAGGCAGCGACTCTTTTTGCCCACTCAACACATTCCTTGTACTATATCAGTTGCGACTAAATATTGTTTTCAGTTTTTAATAATGTGTTTTAGTATATAAATTTGCATTGTTGTGTATGGCAAAATAAATACTCTTTTTTTCTTCTTTCTAGAAAGCTATTACGAGTGTTATTTTAAAACCATTTCACCTAACATTTTGAACTGATGGCTATCTATAATTCACGTTAGCGAGACGTAAATAAAGTTAGTAACGAGTCGGCGCGCTTAACGGGATGTAGTATCGTCTACAACTCCATATGACGTAAGCACGTATTAAACTGGTATGGTTTTTGCCTTAGACAACATTTATACCGGCTTTTTATACCCTAGGACTAAAGTACTAGTTCCAGAGGTCAATAACATCGCAAAAAACGAGAATCGTAATTTTCTAAATAATTTTGGAACACTTTACTCTTGATATTTATATGAATCTATACAACTCACTTTATTTTGAAAGTCCAAACCGATCATATATATTCACGCAGACACAGAACAAGCATCTATGTTCGTCACACAAATGTATCTCCTGGGTGCGAATCGAACCCACGACCTACAGCGCAGAAGGCAGGGTTACTACCAACTGAGCTGTAAAGGCAGTCAATAAATGAATCATTTGAAGCATAATCAAAAAACTGCATTCTTTTTTTACAATCAATCATGTAGCTTCATGCTTGTTAGACATGGTTAAAGTTTTCAGTTTTCAGTAAATGAACCACGAAAAAGTAAAAAAAGAATTGCAACTCGTAGTAATAAATCTCATTAGTAAAACATACACTTATTAGTACTAAATGATCCTTTAAAGAATATTATTATGTGGTAGAGAGTTTACACGTTTTTATGTTTAATATTACGCCTGAATGCATGAGGGATGTCAGGAAAACGGGAAATCTTTAATCAAAGTTACGGATACGGAACGGATAGATGATGCTCTTCACAATGTTTGATTATTCCCATTTCGTATTCAAGGAAATTATTCTATGTTCGAGTAATTCGAAAACATTACAATCAACGCTGATAAAAACAATATTTTGTAAATTTTTTTCGTGTGGTAATTGTCTGCCCATAACAAGCAATATGACTTGGGTCCTTCCCTACCCGGGTAAGACAAGACTCAAGTCACATCGTATGCTTCCGTAACTCTAACACGTGAAGGTAGAATGTCTTATATGCCTGTAATTTCACCGGCAAGCACAACTTTCAAAGCGGCACACAGTAACGCGAATGCACCACTGCTTGGCGGCAGAAATGGGTATGGTGGCCGTACGTCCCCAGATGAACTTTGCATTTTACTGCTACTTTCAATAGAAGGGTCCTTTCTATTTCTATATCAACATACATCATAATCGATTCAGCTGTTTAGGCGTGAAAGCGTAACAAAGAAACAAACTCATTTTCGCATTTATATTAGTTAGGATATACATGTTAGGATACGGTAAAATAAAATGCGATCTGGTACATCGCTTGTATGTATGGGGAGGGCAGTGGTGCATCTAATGTATTGAATTTATAATGTAGAGTAAAAAGTAGGATTTGACGGCGAGTGCGCGGCGTGGGAAGTGGCGGGCTCACACGATTTATTACGAGCGGTGCTAATAGCAATATAATCTGTTATGGAACTGAGAGCAAATACTGGTTAAACTGTTTCGTAACTGCTTCGCAGCAAAGACCGAAGATCTTTTCTGAGATTGCTAAATGATCAGTCATCACCAAAATACGTAAATTATATATTAATTTAATACCCAGACAGTATAAACATCTATCTCGTCACACAAGGTTTGTCTTGGGTGGGACTCGAATCCATGACCTATAGCAGAAGACAGAGTGAGTACCTGTGAGGTCAGTCAATAGATAGTTTGAAAATAGTACAATTTTCACGGCTACTTAAAGAGTAATGGCGGCCTTCGGCCTGTCAATGCGAAGATCGCTGGTTTACACAGGCGTCCACCAATGTGCTTGGGAAAAGTTTTTCCGAAATAAATTAAAAAAAAAAGGTTTTAAAAACCAATCCATATCAGGAACCCTTGACATATTCAATCTTATCAAGAATAGGTAGGTGTCCTTTGCAACGAGAATATTAAATCTTCGTATGAAAACTACTTCGTACGAGTTAATTTAAACTTTACTTCACTTCAGGGCGAGACAAAACTATTTAAACAATACAAGTAAGGTGCTGTTTGCATAAATCTCGGGGAATTTATACTCAAGGGCACGGAAATGGATGGAAATGAAATTGACACCATAACTATAAGTATATAGCATGCCGTCAATGCACGATAATTTATTATCGTGCATTGTCGTGGAAGTGAATTTGAATCGGAATATAGTAAGTGCACTTCCGAACGGAAGTCATTACCTACATTCTGATTTTATACGTCAAAAAGGTCGTTCAATTTAGTAATTGTTACGTAAGCTTATTGAAATATGTGAGGTATCGTAATTTTGTATCAAACAGCTTTTTTTTCCATTAAACATTAGAACTAATATTAATTATAAGTGTTTTCTAATGAACATTAGAAGACAAATGACTGGCAATCAACTTTAATTATTACATTCCATTACACTGTGGATATTTGACACAGCGTTACCTTGCAAACTTGCTTGTACTATGGGAACCAGACAACTGATAGAATACTCACATATCTGGGTGAGAATCGAAGCCATAAACTGCAGCGCAGAAGACAGAGTTTATCAAATGAGCTGTGAGGCCAGTTGTCAAAGCTAATTACATCACTCCCTTCTGTGAATTTATTCATAGAATCTGATTACTTCATTGGGTACTACATATTAAAGTTGTTCCAATTAGAAATAGAATACGGTGCTTAATTGCATGTAATGGAATATCGGTTGGTATGATGATACTGTCTAATTTGCAAGCAATTAGTCAAAGAACGCTATTCATATTGAAACTGCATAGTTAGCAGGCGACAAGTGTAGCGAGACGCTTCGACATGGTTCTTTAATCTCTGAGTATTAATTTAAATTTTAAGTATACAACGACACTTAGTACGTTGGGTTTAGATCATATACCATTACAATAGAGTTCATAATCGTCATAGAAATATTGAGACTTGCGTTTCTGTCCACTCTATGTTTATCGAAAACGTGCAATACACGTAAAATTACGTCAAACAAATTGAGGTCAGTGATAGATACATTTTAATAAAAAAAGACATACCGCACGTTGCTAGGTTCAAAGTGTTGTCAATCACCTTAATTAGGTAATTTAAGTTTAACCTTGTACCTCCGTGCATTGTTGTGGTAAAAACTCAATACCTATTAGTTTATCAGGTAGGTTACGTGCTTAGGACGAATTTATCTCGTGTTACACTCAACATACAATATGTTTATTCAATGTAAATTATGTACCTACAAGTTTCGAGGATTTAACACGTTTTGTACCTAAGTACTTTAAGATAAGCAGAGGACAATTATGAAAAATTACCTTGTTATAGTTCACTTAATTTAATATAAGTTACTAATAATTTCTATCCAGTTATTTCTCCGCCAAATATTTATATGCCAGAATGCTTATTTATTCCCTCATTGTTTTAAGCTCTATGTATTTCAAATAATATTTATTTGAATCACATTGCAGTTAGGATTATTATTTTTAAAACAATATAGATGAGATTGTGTGTGATAAAAATAAGAAATTGGAGATATGTAAAATCCACAAGCGAATGCCCATAAACCGGTCAGTGAATTTAGCTTGTGCCAGATTAAACCTGAGAATAAATCGGAGGCAATTAGCTTTTTATAGCCAGAGTAAGCTTATTCATTCATTAACTATCTAGCTATTGAACATAACAACATTCGCATGATTACAGAGTACAGTTTTATTCATAGCAAATTGCTTATCGAAATCTTTTCTTCAAAGTTAAATCGACGTTTCATGATTTATGCATCATTAGGACCCACCGGCCGAAACGAGCAAGACCCCAAAGTTTAAAAGTCAGTACATACTCCTGGCCAAATCGAGCCCTATAATGAAGCATCCCTTCGTTTTAAAATGGGGAGATCGTCCATCCGTGCAATGACCACTACCTGTACATGTACCTGTATACGAATCCCAGCCACTATATCCCGGTCAGAATATCTGTGCACCTCGCTGGAATGCGGCGCCTCTCCCGCTTCCCCTGTCACCTCTCCGCGCACTCCCCGGTGCGACAGTACGGTTAGCATCTTCGTTGCCGATACACGTTCCGATAATTTTGATATTTTCGCTTTGTTGTTGTTTTGTTTTTTAATATTTATTGTTAAGTTTAGACTGTTTACTGTTAAGTTTGGACTGGTTTGGTTGTTATTAAAATTGTTGTAGCTGTTAAACTGAAGTCATGGGAAAAACAATACACAGCGAATCAAGAAATTTAATCTTGAAAGTGCTCAAGTTTTTTGAATCGGAGAAAGCAAATAAACAGTACACCATACCTGTAGACCAAGTGGTGAAACGAACCTGTGCTGCAACTGGGATATCAAAGAGGACTCTAATGAAAATTAAAAATGAAGCCAAAGTACAACCACCTACTTCGCCGGGCGCTAGTCCGACTCCAAGTACTAGTAATAATTTAGAAACCCACCCAGAACCAAAATTATCGACACCGGGTAAGAAGCGTAAACAGTACAAAAAACGCATCGAAGTAGATGATTTTGACATTTGCGCAATACGAAATATCATCAACAGTTTTTATGCTGTAAAAAAAGAAATCCCAACTTTGAAGAAAATTCTGGCAGCAGTTAAGAGAGACCTAAATTTTCAAGGTGGGAGAACATATTTAAGAAATATTTTAACTAACAAATTGGTGTAGCCCAATCCAAAGTTCAAAGTTCCCAAGTTCAAAAAGTGTAAAAATATCCGTTGTGTATTGACACAAAAGCCGGACATCGCCGCATGGAGGGCTCGCTACCTACGCCGTATGAAAGAGAATAATGACCTTGGCGCTGATAAAAAACCGGTTACCTACCTGGACGAGACGTGGATCCATTCCCACTATACGGTCAGTAAATGCTGGCAAAATAATACCGACAGCAGTGTGAAGAAAAATTTAAATCCGGGTCAACGTTGGATTCTTGTACACGCTGGAGGAGAAAATGGATTCATTGAACATGCAGAATTACTTTATAAATGTAAAAGTAAAATCGGCGATTATCATAACGAGATGGACACAAACAATTTTTTAAAATGGCTCCGTGAAAAGCTTATACCAAATTTACCGCCGAACGGTATAGTTGTCATAGACAATGCACCCTACCATTCGACGCAGTCGGTGAAAGCGCCCACTAGTGCTGCTCTTAAAACTGACATGCAAAATTGGCTACGTGAACACAATATTCCATTTAATGACAAAATGACAAAGAGGGAATTGTATCCCATTATACTGAGAACAAAGCCGCCGAAAAAATATGTCGTCGACGATTTGATGCGAGAGCATGGCCAAGAAGTTGTGCGTCTTCCACCTTATCATTGTGACCTAAACCCTATCGAATATATATGGAACTTGGTAAAGCAAAGGGTGGCAGATAAAAACATTGACCAATCGGAAAAGAAAATAGAACAACTTACAAAAGATGCGATTAAGTCAATTACGCCAGCTGACTGGAAAAAAGAAGTGAATCACGTGGAGAGACTACAGCGAGAATACTGGGAAAAGGATCATCTAGCAGATGACAACATCACACAACTTTTAATATCACTAGGGGAAGACAGTTCGGAGAGTTCAGAAACTGAGAGTGAGGAAGATACAATGTCAGGCATAGAGTCAATAATTTTTAGTGACTGAGTTTAATAATAAATGTTTTTGTAATCAAAATTATTGTTTTTTAATAACAAACCCTTCATCAATAATAAATTGATTTGAAAAGGTTAGTAATTTTTTTTTACCTTCACATTTCTCGAAAAAACTTTTTTGCACACCGTACCCAGACCGCCGATATGACGTCACGAGGTCAGGTGCACAGATATTGTGACCGGGTAGTAATTTGTATACGGCATAAACAAAATGACTATAATGGCATTTTGTCTCGTTTCCGCGTAAACATAAACACGCTACGATGGCCACCGTCTCGCTCTAGAGCGCGTTGATGTCTTTTCTTCCCGCGTGCTGTGGTGTAGTATATGCAAACCGCAGACTATTTCTTATGGTAATATTATTAATTTATTTTACACAACAATGCTCATCATACACATAAGACATAAGTATAAACACATGAGTTGGAAAATACGATTGTGGATGTCAACATTTCACGAAATGTCTACAGTTTTAGTGTATACTGTGTGAGGTGCAATCGGCTTGAATTGGAGGCACGAAGGCTGTACTGCGAAGGGAAGCAAGGAGAGGAGGGATCGAGATACGGCCGCGGTCAAACCGGCTCTGGTCGAATACATTTACAAAACTTTAGGAGCGAATATATTTTTGAGCTTTAACGTTCTTTTAAATTCAAATATACTGCACTGTAGCATGTATAAATCTTAGTTAATTTTGCGAGATCAAAGCGCTTGTTTATATGTTCATTCCTACAATAACTAAATGCAAGCGGCTCTCGATACAAAATAAATTAAATCTAACGAATTTATGGTACACCGTAGAGATAGAGCAAGTAAATTATAAACGAAAACAAACTATGAAAGTAGGCTTTAAGGGCTCACCTTGGCACTGTGGTAGAGAGCACTACTCCGTGTCATTTTAGCTTTAGTCATTTTGGGCAATCCAGTCAGTCACAAATCATGATCACTGTCCTCGTCACAACACATTTGCACAAACTTTCATATAGTTTACAACTGTTTTATGTCTGTGAGAAAAAGTGAAACTAGCACACTCAACCGCGGTGTTTACTATGAGAGAACGTACGTGGGAGTGTAGCTGTGTAGCGGTGTTAGCGGAGCGAGTAGGAAATCCGACGTCAGCGCCGCCGTAACGAGCCACGGCGTAGATCGGAACTAAACCCGGTAACGGCTCAGCAGCGCCGCGGGCGGCTACGACAATAAACTTTAATATGCTCTATCGTAGAATCTTGTCAGAGGCTTTCTTGAGGCTCTATTTTTAGCCGCCATTTTGTTGGGCCCGCGGGAACACGGGATGATGATGATGGCATACAATAATTGTAGTTATTATATACATGTCAAGGGAAATAAATTGTACGTTATGTAACTCGAAGCCAAATGAAGTCTATTTGTGGCTTTTATTTCGTTTCTAATATTTTTACTTTGATAAATTATTGATATTCTTAATATTCAGATAAAATATATTTCTGAGAAGTATGTTTATGTTGCATTATTTTCAAGTGTTAAACTGCCCAATACCATACCCCTGAATTTTCAAATTCGCAAACAAGTCTTAACCTTCAAAATGTGAATAAAACACGAAACGGACCCAAATACAATGGATGAACTCACAAGTGTACCTGTGTTTAAAATTTAATTCGTATACCTGTATTCATTCAAAAGTTTTTTCTGCGTAGCAGGTGGTGTTCACAAAAAAGCTGTTTAAGTGAGGGATTCTGAAGCTTTAAGATATTGCATGAGTTTTAAGGTTTTGGGAATTTTATATTCATTTGCGATCCGTACCATTGCAATTTAATCATCTCTTTATGATGTTATTAATTTTAACACGATCGCCGCTTTTACGCTGATAAGGTAATAAAAGAAAAAAATAAGATAAGAATATAATATAATTAGAAACTAGAGCAAACATGAAGTTTATGGAGCCCAAAAACATACCTACATATATAACATATGATTTTTTTTCTCGCAGGAGAGCAAAACAAAATTACTTCAACTGAATAATGTTTTATAAAATTGTTCCTTTTGACTGCACTATGGCAAACTTTTTAACAGTATTAAGGTTATACTTTATTGATTTCCACAGACAATCTTGATACAGACTTCTGTTAAACCTAACCAAATTACCACATGGGGATGGAATGGCAATGGACATGTATTAAAGATGAAAGCAAGCGCTTAGTTCAAGCGCTAATAATCATCTTTAATTAATCAATCAGAAACACAAGGGTCTATGATATTCTTTGAGCGTAGTCTTGTGAGTGTTTCTGGCGAGAAGCGGGCACAAGTATGTCCGAGCCATTGTAGTACAAAGGTATCATTTCCCTTTGTCCCTTCGCACGTGCGCATAATATATGCTCTACCAGCGGTGTAAAGCAAAACTATTGTAGTAAACGTGAGCAGAATTTCGACGACCGGTTTCGAGCAGATTTGGTTACAAAACTGTATGAACTCCACAAGATATCATATTCGTGGCGTAATTTGATATCTAATTATCACACAGCGTTGGCCAAGAAGCAATAACTTACAACCAATCCAGTTTTTTGGTAAGTAACACTTCTATTCATTATAAAATTTATAAAGTATTTCAAATAACAAATGAACTGTAAGATAGCAATCTTAGATTAGTTAAAAATTCGGGTGATTTAAGGAAAACCTCTTCGTAATTAATGAGAGGGGTTTTTTTGAACCCTCAGGTTATTTCTTACTTGTTCGGACAACATTTTTCTGAGTCTGCGATCTACGGTCAGGATTTTACAGAAATAACTAAGATAATTACCATCGGCTTGTGAAACGGCTCTAAAAATAGAGTGGTCCGTTACAAAAAGGTGCTGCCTCGGCCAGAGCAATAAGAAGCCTGATTATAATAAGCCATAGCAATGTGGTTAAATTCCTCGCAGCTAGAATGCAGAAGGGATTGCATTAACGAGGACCTTGGACGTGCTGACATGACATACGTCACTGAACACGTTATACGCTCTCTGTATACTACACTGTATAAGCTTTTGAATGGAACATACTAGTTACTTATCTATAGCGGAGATTTATCTAGATTGAGTTCAAAAAACAACCAACTCTATTCTGAGATGAATCATTATTTTTATATAATTATTTCATTTTTATTTTACATTTTTGACGTGTCAACGTCTTATAATTCGATAGAGCCGGCTGCACGCACGAAAAAACATGACTCATGCGGCGTTACCTCGCTCTGAGGCGTTCCATGTAAGGCTTGTGCAAGTGCAAGCGAGAGCGCGGAACGAGCGACAAAGAAGCACAATCGGTTGAATGATGATGAATGAAATTAAAATTTTCTTTTGAAAAATGCTACCATTCCATCAGTATTTTCTTAAGACGTTGTCACGTTCAACTATCGTCAGTAAACCGACTTTACAGACAACCATTTTTTAAGCTAAATCTTAATGCTGTATATCTGTGTCAGGAGAAAGTTATTTCTCTTCAATCAACAATTAACTATGTGTACTTGTTATTGTTTGGGAAATCGGTTTATTATTGCTTTCGAATAATTTTATGTTAATTTGAAACATATAATATGTATATTTTGGAAGAAGTCTTTATTCCGTCTATTCCTGTTTCGTGTGTGTTCAATACGAAATCATATTTTTGTCCGCGACTGAATTTTGTAAAAGGAAATATAGTTAAAAGAGGGTTTTATAAGGTTACAATAAAATTACAAATTACGTAATCAAATGATCATTGAATACCTACCCATTAAGTTTACTGTGTTTAATGGTAAGGTACCTAGGTATTTTTAAAATTATATGTACTGCTTATACTGCTTATTGTTTACTGTGGCAAGGAATTCAACCTCAGATTAAGAATATATAACCGGTTTCAGTAATAACTAGTGTTCAAGTAACTGAGATAATTGACAAATGACATAATTTGTAGTTATAAGTATCCGTTAAATAAATAATTGGGGCAAATACATATTTTTAATATGTGCAGTATAGAATTTTATTAGCAAAAGCTAATAATTACAATAATAATCAACATCCTAACTGTGCATTAATCGCAGAAGTCAATTTAAAAAAGTAAAATATTTTTATAACATATATCATCATTGCTACCTCGATGTACGATTAGGCGAGATACAAAAGCACAATCCAATCCAATAAAATATCAATCAACTCTACACCAGGCGTAGACTAAAAAACCCTACCTTTTTTGTTCCTTCGCCTCATACAATGGGAAATATTTTCACGCTTCCCTTTTCACCCTAGCGAGCAGATAAAAAAAAAACAATTTAAATATAAAGTAAAAAAGGCATAAAAAGGATTACGTTCGAAGAAAATTGGAAGCACAACAGTTAATTTAGGAGATTATGATCTTAGATAGCAGCTTTGGAATAGGATTTCGGATCCTGTGATTTTAATGCGATTACAACATTCTCTAGAAAAAGAATGAATATGGTTTGAGTACAGCTCTATTATTAAATCCGAATATGAAATAATTGTTAAGTTTTAGGCTGTTTGAGTGTTGTATATGCACTGATATATTTTGTTTGATAAAAAAAAACAGTTTGATATCATGATTTTCTCAAATTTGCGAAACTGTTATCGTAATTACAAGCTCTAAGGTATCGAGGCTATGCAATAAAGATACAAATTTAATTTCAAATTATTATTAAACCATAATATTTATCTACAGGTATTTTTTTCCTTTATATTATCATATTTATAAATATATTAAAAATATTTAGTTTAAGAGATACAAAAGAAAATATTAATATATCTGCCCTTATCCAAGTGACTATACAAAATGAAAAAAAAGTCTGGCAAACTGCACTTTAAAAGCTTCGGTTAGAACGTGTTATTTTATACGCACGATGTACACACTACTGTTGGTTTAGTAGTAGTTCGTAGTAAACCAAACCAGTTTCGTGCAGAGGAAACGTTCACTCAAAAAGCTTTTACCGTTAAAGAGTCGTCCAAATACAGGAGAACACTACACGTATACTTTTAAGTATCATACAAATACATAATCAGTCTACGAATACATTTCAGATTGATTATTTGGCATTATAGTGGTGTTATAAGCAAGTATTTAAATAACCAGGTGATTATAAAATATGACTTTCAGGAAGAAAGATGTATTTTTCGTGGGAAAAAAATGGCAGCGATGTGCTCGCTATTACTCACGTCTATATTCCCATGAGGTTGTAAACAAACATTTGCAAAAGGCAACTATGTAAATCATAATTTCATATATGTCCAAGGATAGTGACCGTGAAAAAAAAAGAGGAATCCCTACTTTAGGGGTCTCTTTTATTCTTCGCCATGGAGGGTCGTATAGAGTTTGAACAGGCGTCAAACTAAGCGATAAGTAACCGCGACATTGTTTTGAACATTATTTGTCAGTACATTTCCAAGCCATTTCTTTATGAATTCTATGGAAATGGATTTTTTACTTTTGACTTTGACGTAAGCCTCGAAAGTAAGATCTGCTTGGAAACCTGGTGGGTAAATCAATCATTGTTGCATTATATTGTATTGTTTCTCTTTTAACTACTAAAACCCAATACTTAACGTATTTAAAAAAAATTACAAATCTCAATTTTTATAAGAAACAAACTGCATGTGATTATAATACGGAAAAAATCCATTTCATAATACGTACGCCTGTATAAAAGTCATGGGCAACCGTACGCACGCGTTGCTCATACATTTCTTAAAGGCACTTTTACGTGCCCCTTTGCAGTTTTAACAGCTGCACACTCAAGCTGCAACCACACCATTGTTTCAGTAACATAAATAACTGTGTAATATCTACTTGACACAGTATTCATAGAGCAAGTGTATGTAAGAAGACGCGCCGACAATAAACGTTCTTCAATACAAAAACACCATTGTTCTTCGTGACTACTACTTCCCAGATTAGTAAACTTTCCAGCAGTGTTGCCTCTAACATGGCATATACCTACTAAGTTACCTGCTGAACGTGAGAAAATCATGCTTCTTTACAGGTGTCAAGATATTGACCCAGGTGACGATTTTTAGGTCCTTTCGTGGTTAAAATCATGACGTAATATAGTTACTACAATATGTACCTAATTAACGACTTTCGATGTTGGTACCATCATATAAAAATTGAATGTTAGTACGGATAACCTAAATAGGTTTATAAATGAGATCTGAGGTAACAAACAAAAAATACAACCAAATTAAGTCACATCCTTTTTCTGAAGTCCGTTTAAAATTTGTAAATAATAATGACATAAAAAAAATCATCGCTACCATTAAGCTGACTCTCTGCATAGTTAATTAAAATTGGAAATATTATTAACATACCTCGCGTTTTAAACTGATTCCGGGCGAGTCATTAAAAAATAAACATAAATTCGATGGCTTCGACTGCCCTTAAATAACATCCAATATATCTCACAGGTTGGTGGATCTCACGCTATTTACATATCTACAAACTATACAGCAAAATTGAATAAATATGCAAGATTTCACCCGAATGACGACCGGTTTAGCTCGAGCCGTGACATATGGATGTATTTTAAAATGATACCCAAAATACTTAGATCTCTTTCCCCGAATAGAGGAATATGCCAGAAATGCCAGTATAAACTGGTAAGTTAGTAACGGCTTTTCCGAACTTCTGTTATAAATTTGAAATGTTGAATTTGTATGTTTGTTTGTACGCTATGCATGGATTTGAACGCTGTTATCCCTGTGGAAAAGATACTCGTATATATCGACAAAGAAGGAAGTAAATAAATCAGGTGTCAAAGTTAAGAAAAACGACTATGTAAAATACAAGAAAACAAGGTATGCGACTAATTTAACAAAGATAATAAAATTTCTGTTATAAGTATTTGCCTGATTTCAAGGTCTGATTTATACTTGTCGTCTTTGTTTTAATACACATTTCCGATGAGTTCCATAAAATGATAGTAGGTATCCATCCAAAATTAGACGCAATCACAATTACTTCTAAACAAATAGAAAATACACCCTAGGACCTCTGGGGTTATCGTTGACCAATAGGCATAAGTCGATTTGCAACTAGGAGCAGATGCTAGTTCAATATTTATAGACCCCAGTTCTGGGTCCATAATGAAGCCAGAATAGGGTTAACGCCCAGGCAATTGGAGTTTAAATGGCTTATTAGCATTTTATTGTCGGACTGTGTAAACGCTCACTTCATTGGAAGACTGTGAGACGATCCTATTGTTTCACAGTTCACGTTAACTTGTTACTGTATGCTTGTCCACTTTGTAAGCAACTGGTTTTAGTAAGAATTTAACTGCAAAACCTCATTTTATTATTCTATCGAAAGATATTTGACGCCGCGCCGCGCCCGCCGTCGCGGTTCTCGCTATTGTGTTTTACATAACTTTAACGATAAGGTGAAACCGTGTAGAATTTGAGGCTATAAGAATGTATCTCTGAAAAAATATATATTTAATATAAGTAAATAAATAATAATAAATAATAAATATTGGTGGACATTTCACACAGCGCCATCTAGCCCCAAAGTAATCTAAGCATGGCTTGTATCATGGGGACCAGACAACTGATATATAATACTTATAAACTTTTCTTTTGTGAATACATACATATAATACATAAAAACACCCAGACACAGAACAAACATCAATGTTACAAATGTCACATAAATGTTTGTCCTGGGTGGAAATCGAACCCACGACCTACAGCGCAGAAGGCAGGGTTACCACTAAATGAGCTGTGAGGCCTGTCAATATAATATAAAATGGTTATGTCTTTGTTTATATGTGTTTCCATACCATTTATAAAATTGCACGCGCGCCCGCAGAGGTTTCTCAGCTGGTAAAACGATTTTAACACTTTCCTTCTTAACAAGGCACTATAACGCATGTCGGATACTCGCTAATATAAAATAAATCTTTATGCTTATATATTACTAATAAAAACATATGTATTGTAACTATATTCATTAAAAAATATGTCAGTAAAACACTTTTCTGGAAGAACTATGTACGATCTAATAAATACAGCTATTATTACAAACATTTAAAGCATTTAACAGAGACCACCCATTCGATATTTGTACCTGTCGCAAAATAAGAACCTAAACATCGTCACGCCAATTATGGTGGGCGTGGAAGAATGCCGAGAAGAGCCCACTGATACTATCAGCTCTTCTGAAAACGCTCAGAAAGTCATAAGAACAGTAACTGTCTATTATGTTTTCTATTCGGTCAAATACAGTAGCAGTTTGGTTTTATTACACTTTATCTCAACTCCTGTATTGCCTTTAATGTTATTTACCTCTTCGCTATCATTTCTTAGACGCATATTTCAACAGCCATACATAAAACAATGTTCTCAACTGTATTATGTATTGTGTATGTGTATGTGTATTCAGTAAAATACTATTTTAGTTTTTTTTTTGTTTCTTTCTGCCTTAATCTACCATTCCGTAATGCAATGGTCGTTTATCAAATCTCAGGTGTAGTAAAGTATATATAAAAAAAAGTTTTTATAACATTTCTCATTAGCCTACACGTATCTCGTAAAAAAAATCACTTCTTACCTACACAAACATATGTATCGATGTAAGAAATCGACGAACCGCGGCAGTTATATAATTTCTCACGAGTTTGCGTTGGTTTAGCGCGTGGCTGCGCAGGCGCCGCGAGTCGTGAGACCGACTCTAGATATCTTAGAAAACTGCTACCGATATGGGAGTGTTTAATTAAATGCAACAATTTTACAACTTGGAAGTCGGTAAAAACTTTCAAGACACAAAGGAAGTAATGAGATACTGTTATTGTAATAGGAGCTGAGTGCGCAGATAGTAACGTACTTAGAAAGAAAGAAGTAATGAAAACTATTTTATTTGTGGAACTAATAATCATTTATAATATATATTTTAAAGAATTTTGTAAAAGCCTGGTTGCCACCAAAATGACTCTGGCTCAGAATAAAGTCAAAAACAGCGAAAGCTGTATTACATGTTAACTGGTATATTAGTATTCTTACTTTTAAATGCCATAAGATATCATTGCCCCCCAGAGGATATCAATTTCAGTTAAACAATTTCTTCTATAAGGTATACAGGGTGTGGCGTAATGAGTGGATAATAGGGTACCTGCGGGTAGGGGCCATTGTGGCGGTTCAGAAAAATATTTGTTATGCTCAGTAAAAGTGCCTCGGTTTTCGAGATATTCGACATTTTCGAAATTTAAGAAATATTTCACCCTTCGTCACTATTTTTGGCGCCCAGACTGCAAATGAATTTTTTTTTTCTATCTGTTTTTTGGATAGTATTCTTGGATAGATGTGCTATCGAATGGAAACTATTATTGTTATAACACAAGCACAGTTATGTTTTTAAAATAAGATTTCACTAAAATTTTACTTGCTTTCGAATTTCGAAAATGTCGAATATCTCGAAAACCGAGGCACTTTTACTGAGCATAACAAATATTTTTCTGAACCGCCACAATGGCCCCTACCCGCAGGTACCCTATTATCCACTCATTACGCCACACCCTGTATATCTAGGAAAAATATTGAGCATAGAGTAGGAGTTAAAATCTATCCTTTACCACAAATGCACAATTTAATAGCTTAATATTACCGATCACAAGTTCACAACTCACTGCTGTAACCGCAAATAGAAATGGAGTAAGCGGGAAGTGCGAACCAACCGCGCTCCCACAGTTACTCCAATAATAAAATCTATTTTACACGATGGTTGTTAAACTTTCTTTGTATATTGAAAAATGATGTAGGTATAGGTACATCATCAAAATAGATCTATGGTTTAATCAGTTTTTTTTTTTATGACTCAACCGAAAATATTTTCCGTCACAGAGAATCGTTTTTCAAACGATTCAATCCTACAAAATCATCACCATTTTCAGCCTATAGGCCTTTACCCAAACCATCACTATTTTCAACCTATAAGCCTTTACCCAAATAATCACTATTTTTAGCCTATAGGCCTTTACTCAAATGATCACTATTTTCAGCTTATAAGCCTTTACCCAAATCATCACTATTTTCAGCTTATAGGCCTGTACCTTAATACCTACCAAGGTATTAAGGTACAGGCCTCCCCTTTCATATGCCAATTTTCATCATCCCTCATTATTTTAGCATATAGTTTTCAACATGTATATTTTACAACTGCGGTTTATGCTTTGCGTTGCTTGTAAATCAGTCAGCTAGAAAGAGTCTTTGTCGTCGCTTTCTCACTCAATATTCTTCTTGTTATTGTCACAAAATGACCATATTAATGACCATAAGTGGTTTGCGGCCGTCAAAGGAACAATGCTAATGAAAGCAAATGAACGCGTTGACCCGTTTCTAAAAATAGGTGCCCTTTTCCTGAGAAAATCTGGACTATTCGCTTTATATGAAAACAATGAAATTGCACATTGCCACCATGTTATGAAGTGTCCTGCCTTCCTTGAACTTCCTCATCGCTAGGTGGGCTCTTATTGCTAAGTGAAGGTTCAAGCAATTAGAAAATTACATAGTTGCATATAATGATGCAACGAGCAGATGGCCCACTTGGTGTAAAACGGGATCGCATGCCAATAACAATCGCAAAACAACTTGGTTCCTCTCGTACTAACGTATATTCTATCGAAAATCGATTATACTTCACACTGACTTGAAGATGTTGAACGTCTCATGTGCCTGTCATGCCATTTCTGTAGTAACGCGAATGTATTACTACAGAAATGGTTATGATGATACTTCACTGGACCAACTTCTTCTATTACTGAACTGTCTGCGCTGCTTTGCGTTATAAAGTCCTATTTGAACGTGTGACCCACCTCTGCATGTAGTAATTAGATAGGCGAACCGTGGGGTCACGGTTGGCTTATTTTCCCACGTCTGATTCGGACTTGAACCCCATCTTGAGATTAAGATACGAAACATAAAACAATAAATTGTAACAGTTTTTACGTGGATAAGTAAGTGTTTTTTGGATTGTTCGGTGTAATGACAGGTTTCGTTTACTATTGTTTTACGTAAACTCTTATAATTTATGAGAAGTTAGAGATGATATTTATTCATATAATAATGAAATTGACGCCTTGAAAACAATATCTTAGATTAGTCTGTGGCAATTTTTTTAAGGCAGAAATATGATTAGAAATCTGAAACACAACTGACTCAGTCCACAGAATGCCTAAAGCTAAAGCCTGAAACGTGTCTGTGGTCACGACTCTGATTTTACTCAAGCTCCCGTAAATTCGAGAGCAATTAACGTCAGTCAAACCACACGATATGCCTTTGCGAAGCGAATCTGATTTATGATTACTTAGATAAATTGAAAATATGATTTAATATACAGGGTGTCCGGTAATGAGTGGATAACCTTGAAATGGGTCTTAGTAGAACTATTGGGCATTTGGAAAAAAATGTCAAATAAAAAAACAAAGTAGTATCAAAGATATGTTTGTAAATGGGACAGTGCATCTAAGAAGCAACAACAATGTATGCGTACATGGGACTTTCATTTCTATGAATTTCCAATAAAGCCAGACGCCAGAATTGCCCTGCGACGAATTACGGCCGTGCCCCACAATGGCCAACATTCGAACAATGGTGGTCTTTTCCGCGGTTTAGTCACAAACCCTGAATCCTTAAAGACAGCCAGGAAGGGTGAGTCATCACTCGGGGTCGAGAGTCTCGGTTCAGTGCGCATAATAAGTTGACTCCAACGGTCATAATGCAAACGAACGAGTTACAAAGGCTACCTTTGTGATGTCGCCTACGCTTGTCATATTACTGCATACGAAAATTAATCAGGCGGGGTACTACAATAGACTGGATGTTAATTTTTCATTTGAAATTTCATTTGCATTTATTCATTAGTTATTTCAATAAGACTGAGGGTTCATTTATCAGCTGCAATGAGCTGTATTTTTACACGGGATCCTGTTATATGTGTAGTACTGAACTAGCGTAGATAGGTACTATCGTTTGAAATTTGATGAAACCCAAGAGAAATGTTTTGAACGAATTCACGGCGGCCGTTCCGTCGACGGCCCACCTAATTTTAAATGGCAACCTCCGCCCATATACAACAGGAATACAACTCAAGTCCTCTCCACAAAAGTACGAGATGAGCTAAGTCGCATTGCGATTAAGAAAAAAGGTAAGAAAATTGTAATATTATTTATTCAGTATTGTGAAGAATTCGGAACCTTGAGTGTATTTCGAACTTCCCGGTTTAATTACTGGCATAGTCAATGAAGCGTGCCATCTTACGTCTTCTATTGAGCTGCAAGTGTGTCCAACTGGGCAATAGACCGCGTAATGCCCCAAGTAGGGGTCAAACGTGGGGTCGATACCCATATTCAGTAACAAAGAGAGCGCGGTGGCCCAGTGGTAATGACCCCGATTTTCAATCCGGAGGTCGCCGGTTCAAATCCCGACGTGCACCTATAAGTTTTTCGATTGAAAGATTTATGTGCGCAATGCCATGTTCTCAAAACGGTGAAGGAAAACATCTTGAGGAAACCGATATGTCCTAGAACTAAAAGTTCGAAGACACGTGTCAAGTGCACGAAAGGAGCCTCTTTGAGGCGCACTTCAAATTCATTCACCACACTGGTTCTAGAGAACCAGTGACTCGAATAGATAGATAGGAACAAATTGGTGGTTGCGCACTTCTTGATCCATCGATCAGTAAATCAGTAACTTATATAATATGTACTTAGATAGGGGTCAGAGTTAATCAGAAAACTGTCTAAATATGGCAATTAGTGTTATAAAATCTGTAATTGTTGGTTTTCTACACTTAGAGGTAATGAAGTTAGATGTTCCCTTCACACGAGCACACTTCCTGATATAACGTTGATGCACGGAATCAACACAGATGATTTTCTCACAATTCATTACATCTCTAATGACAACAGTGAAATGACATCTATGTCTAATTATTTTGTGATTACACTTATTTCCGGCAGAATGACAGAAATGATAGGAAGTGTGAGATTAGAAGAAATACAATGTTTCCGGAGGCCCGGAGACAATCGTTGGGACACCCACGTAGCGCTCGAGATTTGAAAAGCAATTATGAAAACGATAAAATGTTTTATCATGTGCCAAGTGAATCAACCAGAAACAATTGTACAAATAATGTTAGTTGGGTAATGTTATAAAATTATTTACAACTAGAGATGCCTAAAGCAATTTTATTATTACTTTTATTAAATTGTAATGGTCTAATTTCATAAATCTGGGTCAAAGAATATTCAGTTCATTTGAAATACGAATGAATTGTATTAATGTTAAATTTTCAATTTCATTTATATTAAATTATTTTACAATTTAGACGTTAAATTTATAAATTACTGACAAATCATTATCTTATGAAATTGGCATGTCGTAAAGTTCTTACTTAATACTTTTTCCTATAAATTTATACCTACGTTTTGCAAATTAATGAATTATGATAAAATGTAGTCAGGAGGATTGAGCCGTTATTGAAATAATTTCGTAAATTAACCTAAGATTAGTAATTAGATTATAACCGAATGAAAATTTGATTTAAATAAAGTCTAGTGTTTATAGAACTATGTCGTCATTGGTGGTGTGTCAAACTAATTTCTGGTGCACACATCATATTCTCTCCCTAGTGATATAAATGATACAAAGTCGCGAGGTATCCATAAACAACTTAATCGTTATAGGTACCTACTAAACCAACGCGATTAAAACGTGACGGAAACATTGGGCATTAACTGAACTTAATATGACAATTCAAAAAAAGATAGATAATAATGATAAATATTAGTGGCAATTTCACACAGCGCCATCTAGCCCCAAAGTAAGCTAAGCACAGCTTGTATTATGGGAACCAGACAACTGATATAATTAATACTTATATACTTTTTTGTAAATACATACATATTGACACCCAGACACAGAACAAACATCAGATATTCGTCATACAAATGTTTGTCCTGGGTAGGAATCGAACCCACGACCTACAGAATTGAAGGCAGGGCTACCAACTGAGATGTGAGGCCAGTAAAAAAATAATAATTTGCTAGGAAGATAAAGAAATGCATGAATATTAAATTGTAGTTTAGTTTGCTGCTAACATAACAACTATTGCTACCTACCTACCATATTGTATGTGTATGTGTGTTACTCACTACTACTGTATTCATATGATATGAATCGTGATATTACAACACATTAACAAAACACGTCCAATAATTACAATCCACATTAAAATGAAACCTATTAGGTAACAATTGAAAACATTTTAACTCGGTAACCAGCAAAGATAGTGTGAAAATTGAAGTCTAGCGATAAATGTGTTCATTATTGTATATATTAATACGTATCACTTATATTTTACGGTTAACAACCTGTTTTTCTATTTAGCATACATATATTTAGCAGTTATCGTGTAAAGTGAAAATTGCACGCGTTTGTTTTAATGTAGTTTTGGAAGAAATTTCAGTGAAATAAGTGTAGTGTCGTGCGGCGAAATAGTAAGACATGAGTGCTTCCCCGTTCCACGTTCTTCTACTTATATTTTTCCTGGTTGGTATGAGAGTAATCTATTTCAGTGTTTTAAATGCAACATCCTGTCAGCTACACGTTTGTGTAGATGTGTTTAGTAGTATCTATTACTTATACATTTGCAACGAATAGTAAATAAATCAATAATTATGTATGTACTAGCGACCCGCCCCGGCTTCACACGGGTGCAATGCTGATTAATAAAAAATTTGAATATTGATCTATATTAAATGCACAATGTATTTAAGGTTAAAATCGCTTCGTAAATAAACCATTATTTCTCGTAAAAAGTAAAGGATAACCAAATGGTTATTGTGGGTTGTCCCTAAGAGATAGACATATACCATCGCGGACTTTTTTGTAGACCTTTTTAAGGTGTACAATAAAGTAGTTCTATGCCTGTAATTTCATGTACTGTAGTACATTATTTTGATCTATCTCGTAGGGTTCACCCAGCCTTTGCAATGTAAGCGCAAAAAAATGTGTTTATTTACGACATCACATTAGAAACCTCTAAAATTATCAGTGTTTCTCTGCTATATTATGCATGTATTATACATATAAACTTTCCTCTTGAATCACTCTATCTATTAAAAAAACCGCATCAAAATCATTGCGTAGTTTTAAAGATCTAAGCATACATAGGGACAGACAGACAAACAGACAGCGGGAAGCGACTTTGTTATATACTATGTAGTGATATACTATGGTGACATGCAATGTTATGGTAGCACGGAGCTGGTCCGATGAAAGAGTTGGGAGGTAGCCATAGAAACTCCTTAACTAAACATCCACGTTTGGGATCGTTGGTCTTTTTTTCAAAAATACTATGACTTACTACCAGGGCACAGTATAAGTATGATGCTATAATTTAGTTTTAAAAAATATTATTAAAAAGTGCTATCCAACGGCGTATTAAACAGTCACAGCCCTGCACTAGATTTCACTGTATCGCAGGTGACAGGGACACACAGGTTTACATGTTTTTTGTATGTGATACAGTTACGGAACGAGCCGACGGCCCACCTGGTGTTAAGTGGTAACAACAACCGATGCGACTTGGGTCTTGACCCAATCGTATGCGCCCGTAACTCTGAGACGTGTAGGTGGAATGTCTGGTGAAATTTCTATGCCTGTAATTTCACCGGCAACCACACCTTTCAAACCGGAACACAGTGTGTAAACTTAATGCCGCAAATATTATTTTTTTCCTTCTTTCTTTCTTTCGGAGGTATTCCCAATTTGAACCGGTGTTCATGGCTAACAAATAATTTATTTTACAGGATACATTATGTGCTGGTATGCTGCTGCCTCAACTTCCAAGCCATGTCATGAGGTTGGGCGGGAGCCACATTGTCGTAGGTGTGATGGGAGCCTTGTATTCCGGAGTACAGCTTATCTCTGAGCCCCTTGTTGTAAGTGACTAGTAGAATCCCCGGAATCGGGAGACAATGCCACAATTTTAAACGTCCCGGTACAGAAATCTATACAAATAAATAAATTGAAAGTGTTTGTTTGTAATTCAAAATAACAGGTTTTTACTAAATGCATATACATACACATACTTTCTTGATATGTAACAAAAAAATATATATTAAAATATTCGTTTGTCTGTCTGTTTGTTCCGGCTAATCTCTGAAAAGGCTGGACCGATTTTGACGGTACTTTTCACAGCAATAAAATAAGGGCGCGTGATAAAACCGAATTGCCGACGAAGTCGCGGGAAACAGCTAGTAACAAATGAAATAACACTTGTGTTGTGGATAGCGGGAACTTTACACCCTATAATATAATTATAAAAGGTTTATTTCAGACCAGTGATCACATTGTGTCAGTAGAAATCAATTACTTATAAAAGCATTGTGAGTAAGGAGGTAAATGCAAAATTACTGGGTCACTAGACAAGCGAACGAAAGTTAACATAGCCATCAAGTAGGCAAGGTCATCGTACCTATGAAATCGAGTACCAGGACTTCGAAGTACTCCTTTCAGCTTCCAAGTCCACTTTAAAATATTCTGCAGAGCCTCGCATCATCATATTTAGTCCTCTCTATTATCGAATGACGCGAGTCTCGATTACAAACTAAACACTTGCATAGGAATTAGATTTGATACCGCTGAGGTAGCTGGTGCTCTCACACAAGCTTGGTATATATTTTCATTTAGTATTAATTTTCATTTTCAGGGAAGTTTGGGCGATGTCAGAGGAAGGAAGTCAATACTGCTCTTATGTTTGAGCGTATGTGGGATATCTTATTTAGCATTAGGATTGACATCGTCTGTATTCGTTTTCCTGGTTATCAGAGGAGTTTTAGGTCAGTAATATGAATAAAAAGATATAATTTTTTTCAAACTAGGGGATGTTTTTTCTTCAATGGGCATGGTCGTATGTGTTTGTAAAACTGAACACTGGTAGATAGTATTACTTTAAAATATACGTTAGCGCATCTTGATATATTTATATATTACCTACCTACTTATATATTTGTTTTAAATTGTTTCCAGGTTTAATGAAACAGACGAAACTACTGTCGAAAGCCCTAGCCCCAGACTACTTGAAGGATACAAACAACCAGTCTGTTCTGTACGGCCGGTTTGCCTCACTCGCAGGAGTTGGAATGTCAGTAGGGCCCATAATAGGAGGGCACATAATGGAAGCTAATCCCGATAATGGGTTCACTACAATTACTACAATCATGGGAGCGCTTTTTGCTGTTAACATAGGTAATATTTTTATTATACTAGAAAATCTGTTCATCAAATTTAGTAATTACTTTCCTATATATGTAGAGAAGTTTAATCAAAAGACTTGTGTTGTGAAGAAATTACAGAATCTAATCGTTAAAACGTATTAACAGGACTAATCAACTTACTACCAGACATCAGACAAGAAAAAAGAGAAATCAATGAGACATCTAAGAAAAAAATTGTTACGCCTGCTAAATTTATAGAAGTCCTGAGAGCACCACTGAAAGAATCTATAGATAAATTCTACAAAATCGACTGGTCAATTTACGGAGACATCTTTCTGTTAAAACTGATTATGACTTTATCCATGGGGATGTTCTACACTAATTACGCCATGTTTTTGAATACTATACACAAAGTGTCTCCCAAGCACCTTGGATACATCATCTCTCTTCTAGGAGTGACTGGGTCTATATGCACGTACTTCATTGGACATGTAAATCAGTTGTACAAGAACGACAAAGATTATAGTGAACGGAACTATCACTTCTTCATCATCATAGCGGCTGCACTATTCAGCCTTGCGATGGCTCCAAATGTGTACATATACGCAGTGATATTAATACCACTAGCTGTAGCAAGTTCCATTGGGAAAATTGTTTCACTAGAAATGGTGACTAGTAGATCTACTGGCGACAATCGAGGTACTGTGATAGGTGCCTTGAACAGTTTTCGGTCACTTTCAGGTGTGTTGGTACCTTTAGTGACAGGTCTTGTGAATCAATATTTAGGTGTTCTGTTTTCATTTATAATTGCAGCTTCGTTTGCAATGTGTGGTATTATTGTTAGTAGAAGAATTCTAATAGCGAGCTTAGGGGTTAAAGATAAATGATTACCATTATCGTTACTAATTACTACGGTAGTACTTATATCTTTGTTAATTTGTACAGAAACGATATTTTGATTATTTCGTCGTAATAAAATGTAATAGGAAGTATATTAATAAAAATAGTCTTTTATTATACGTAATTTCGAAGATTATGTAGGTAGATGATGTTAAACTAGTATAACACATGGAATCTTTTGGTCTCAGTGTCGCGACAGAAACCGCGGGTAGACCTAGTCAATCAAAATCAAGTGCGTTGGAGATTCATCGTGGGAATGTCGATAGAGTAAAAGCGTGTACGGAAACATCTACTACTGGAAGGAAGTCATAAACAAGTTATAATATAAATGAACAAATAATATTTAAAGAAGGAAACATATTAATGGCACTACCATAAAATGTGCCAAATCTCACGTGAATTTAACACAAAAATATTGTATAAACAAAATGGCAAGGCATAACAAGTGTAATCGGAGGCATATATAGAAAGGTCCTATTCAAAAATCTTATCTTTAGTCTGTAAACCTTCTGTATGATTCGATTATATTAATACGATATTATCGAGATTAAATTAAACAGAAGGTACAGTAAGTAACAGGTTTAAAGCATTCGAATTGTTTCAAATTTTCTTTCAATTTACCTAGGTGATATTTTTTACCTTTTCTAAATAGTTGAATATGCAGATAATTGAGTAGGTAGAGTTTGATACTAAATGTGCGTCCTATATAGTGAATAACATAGGTACGGTATTCGAAAAGGACTTATGACAGTGACCATGCAATATAAAACGTCTATACTCCTAGTTTAATTCAAATCCTGACCAATTTAGACGCTAGGCAGATAATTTACGGCTACGTCACATGACGCAACATTACGTAAATATTAGCATGTAGGTATAATAAACAATCAGTGTACATTCGTCCGCGTGTCGAGCCTAGCCATAGCCACGTTTATTGATAAGATTTGCATTATCATTCAAACGAATATCACTTTTTTGTAGTTGTTTCTTTTAGTCAGTAAGTTACTGCGTGACCAACGCGGCATTGGTCGGACAAATGTGAACAAAATGAATCTTTAGTATTATCTGTGAATGTATATTGTAGTGCTGGAATAAATAATAAAATATGAGTGCATCACCGTTCAACGTCCTTCTACTGGTCAGCTTCCTGGTAAGTTTTTTGTAAACATATAATATCCATATCAGAGAAAATGAGTATCACGCTATTTCATCTCGTGTCGAGATCAAATGTTTAGGTACCACCTGACTAAAATACGCCCATTTTGCTATGATATTTGAACAGATAGATAACATCATATCAATACTGGCTATGTTTTCCTAAAATTCATCACTTCTTCCTTTCCAGATGCTATTCAGACATTATTTATGCGGCATTATTCCTAGCTGTGATTTATTAAAGTTTCTACCACCTAATATCATGTTATAATCCATCTGAAAGTAAGAAATGATAACATAACGCATAATATTCAACAAATATATAATACAACAGTATACCACAAGAGAAACCTGGTACCACCATACTCTGACTGGCCTCGCAGCTCAATTGGTAATATACCTACCTTCTGCGCGGTAGGTCGTGGGTTCGATTCCCACCCAGGACAAACATTTATGTGACGAACATATACGTTTGTTCTGTGTCAGGGTATTTAATACATATATTTATGTACCTATGTATTTACAAAAAACATAATTATTAAATCAGTTGTCTGGTTCTTCCCATATTACAAGCTATGCTTAGCTTACTTTTGGCTAAATCACGCTAAGTGAAAGTATTGTATTTAAAAAACTGTCTGAAATTATAGATTGTGATGATGGTATCTGGCCTAATAATTAATGTGTTTATAACTGGATGCTGACGAGTAATATCTTCCACAGGATACACTGTCCGTGGGACTGGTACTGCCTCAACTAAACAGCCATGTCAGTGAATTAGGAGGGAGCCACATAGTTATAGGTTTTATGGGAGCGCTATATTCTGGATCTCAGCTAGTTTCTGCGCCAATTATTGTGAGTAAAAAGCATCATCTTAAATTACGTAATGATGTTTAAAATCAATCATTTTACCTCATTACTATAAACAAGGGATAACTTTTTTTATGAATAAAGCTGAGAACACTCTCACTCACTTAACACTCTCGGATATAATAGAGAAAACTTTTATGGATTTTGTCGCATAAAATGTTTAATTAACAGAATTATGAATGACCAGGGTGAATATGGTTTTATTTTCAGGGAAGTTTAAGCGATGTAAGAGGACGGAAACCAATAATGCTCTTATGTTTAATAATTTGCAGTGTTTCATACTACACTTTAGGATTAATATCGTCTGTATCCATATTCCTAGTGATCAGAGGGATTTTAGGTAAGCATGATGATTGTTTATCATCTAAACAAAAATTGTAGTTTATCATGAATTGCAAGAAATTGAATTTATCATTATAATATACTACAATTTTCAGGATTGACGAAACAAACTCAAATGCTCATAAAAGCATTAGCACCAGATTACGTGAAGGATGCAAGTAACCAGTCAGTTCTGTATGGAAGATTGGCCTCGTTGGCAGGAATCGGAATGGCAATAGGACCTGTAATAGGGGGACATATAGTTGAAGCTTATCCCAAATACGGATTCACTATTATCACTACGGTGATGGGAACAATTTTCGCTGTGAATTTAGGTAATATAACTTACAATTATTATAAGTAGGGGAGGACCCAATTCTTATTGCTTCTTATGGCAGAAGTTACCACTTAACACTAGGTGGGGTACCATCAACACAGTTTGCTCGTTCTTACTTTTACGTTACTTTTTACATAAAAACATGAAACTTCGTATAAATAATCCATGATAAGCATCAAAGATAGGGACAAAGATTCAAGATAATCATAGAAAACAATTTAAACTGATTGATTTTGTTCCAGGGTTGATAAAATCGCTGCCAGATATGAAACTAGGAAAAAAAGAAGACAAACCACAGACAAAGCACATAAGTGCAATAACTCCCAAACTTTTCGACTCTATAAAAGCACCGCTAAAAGAATCCATAGACGAATTCTACAAAATTGAATGGCCAATCTTCGGAGACATATTCCTATTCAAACTTCTCATGACACTATCCATGGGGATGTATTTCACGAACTTCGGCTTGTTTCTGAAGACCGTACACCAAGTATCTCCAAAGAACCTTGGCTACATCATCTCCCTGCAAGGAGCGACTGGTGCTATCTGTACATACTCTATTGCGCATGTCAACAAGCTGTACAAAAACGACAAAGACTTCAGTGAACGGAACTATCACGTTTTTATAGTGGTCGCGGGTACTATATACAGTCTTGCGCTGGCGCCGAATGTATATATTTACACTACACTTTTAATACCGCTCGCTATTGCAAGTTCAGTGGGAAGGGTTGTTTCGTTAGAGATGGTGACTAAAAGAACTACGGGGGGTAATAGGGGCACTGTCAGCGGTGCCACGAACAGTGTAAGATCTCTTTCGGGAATTGTTTTACCTTTAATATCAGGTCTGGTGAATGAGTATTTCGGGGTTACATATTCGTATATCTTAGCCGCGTTGTTCGCAGCTATCGGTATTGCTGTAAGCCGGAAAATACGATTGGAAAGTTTACAGGCTAAAGGTAAATAGACAATGTTTCTTTAAATTAATTTGACGGTTAAATAAAAATTTATTGTTTATTTAATTACTGTGTCATCCTTTATTAAAATATTTAAACGCGATAGTTAAATTATGCACCACTTTTTTTTAAATATCTGCTTATATTCCTGAGAACTTGATAATGTCAGAAATGTCTGAAATTTAGACGTTTTTATCGAATTAAGCTGCTAATAATGCCTGGAATAGAGTAGAGACAGTGAAGAAGTCCCACGCGGTATTCCCACGATACTATTCGCTCCTGGACTGTCCCTTGCTTTATTTGTATGATCCGCCAAAACGCATTATGCATTAAGAATTGCTATATATCGAAAGCATTTTCGAGGAATTTCATACACATAAATAAAATTGAAATATCTGTTGTAATATCATAATATAAAATTTTACAAATGCTTATGAGAGAATATAACTTAAGGATCTTATAAAAAAAGGTTTATTTTTGTCTGTCTGTTCCGGCTAATCTCCAAAAAGGCTGGACCTTTTTTGACGGGACTATAACTGGCATATAGCTGATGATATAAAGAGTAACTAAGGCTACTTTTATTGCTTAAAGTGCTTAAAGAACCGAACTGTGCGTGTGTTTTTCATCGAAAACGGCAGGCGAAACCGCGGGGCACAGCTAGCCGTAAAAAGAAAAGAAAAATATATCAGCTCCGAGAAGTTAAATTTAAATAGTGATAATATGTCTTAAAAACTAATAATAATTACTCTATTACAAAGACTGATATATTCTTATCAGGTTGACGCTCGATATAGAGAGCTAACCGTTTATTTAATCGTTGTACATGTTATTCAAATATCGATTGTGGTTCAGAAACATCCATAGATAACATATCCACAACAGTAATAATACTTTTATTGTCTAAACAAAAAAGGAAACACATGTAAAATTAAAAGAAAATACATAGTTTTAGTGAAAAATCAGTTTTATGAGGACTGGTGCTAGAGGTAGGCTAGAAGCCTGAATACCTAATCACCAGTAACTCATTGTAAGTACTGTCAAAACCGTATATAACTAATTAGTGGAGCATATTTATCACGTCAAGACGGTAATTACTGGTATAGAGCAGGTGAGTCCCATGGGGCTTTCCCACGGCGCGGCGGCGGCGGCAGGGCGGGCGGCGCGGCGGTTCCTTCCGGAGGCGCCGACCCGTGACGCTACCGTCTTCGCCCACCTCGCGCCTCTCATTGTTCCACGTAGGGTCAGCAAGATTTGATTAATGCTGGCGCAGTTGGTTTTAATAGCAGTTTAAATTACTACTTACTACCACCATACCCATTTAATATAGGTGAAGCTGCTTTTAGTAGCTAGAACTATGTCAAGTCGTCCGAGAAAGTCGTGCTACCATTTCTGCCGCCAAGCAGTAATCCATTCTGTTGCAGTTTGAAAGGTGTGGTTGCCGGTGAAATTACAGGCACATGAGACATTCCATCTTCACGTTTCAGTTATACGGGCGCATATGATCTACTTGGGTCTTGTCGTACAGTTGGAGAGGACCCAAGACACTTGTTATGGGAGGAGGTTACCACTTAACACCAGGTGGGCCATCTGCTCATTTGGTGACTTTATTTAATAAATAAATAAGCCGGGTGATTGAAATGAGTCATATTCTAGTATTTACAGTGTTCTTAATCGACTTTTATTTACTTGTACTGCATTACTATTTTCTCTAGACTTCTGAACAAAATGACGGCAAATCTATGTCGTTTCATCGTATCTTTGTAACTCTCAAAAGATAGTTGAGTAATAGTACTCATAGTTTAAACACAGTTAATATAATTACACAGGCTACTGAGTGAAGATTTGATTATTTTATTAGGTTTTTTCTCGAATTTTGGGTAATGTTTATTATTGTAAGGTATAAATTCAATCTACAATCTAATAAAAAAAGGTCTAAATAAATCGGGGGTAAATTACACGGTCTATTACAATGACTCATTTCTTATTAAGGTTGGCCCACATTGTTCAGAACGAAATAAAATGTATCAAAAATCAATAACTAGAAATATTGATAAATATGTTTGTGCCGACTGTACTTTCGTAATTTCTTCAGTTCACCTATATACTCGCCGAGCACCCTTTGCATATTAGAATTCGGCCAAGCGCATCACTGTAAAACGCATCGAACATTAAAATAATGTTTTTTATATTTATATTCCTCACATTCATATTGTTACCATAGAAATAGAGATTTTAAAACTTACCTATGGATCAGATAATCAATGCCCTGTCTTTTTCTACGACACGCATTTATAAATACAATCGAAAAGGACAAAACACTACTAAGTTGAGCAAAGTTTCATGTAAGGCCTCCGACCGTCTCTTGAAAGAAGACAAGAAGAAAGAAAGAAAGAAGATATTTATTCACACACACACTGTATACAACAACGGCTAACATCACAAAAACACAAAAAGAACACTAACAAAACATAAAATAAAACAAAAAAATAATAATGTGGCATACTGTAACACTGTAATCCATGTTGCAGTTTGAAAGGTGTGGTTGCCGGTGAAATTACAGGCACATGAGACATTCCATCTTCACGTTTTAGTTATACGGGCGCATATGGTCTAATTGGGTCTTGTCGTACAGTTGGAGAGGACCCAAGACACTTGTTATGGGAGGAGGTTTCGGTTGACATACTGTAATGCTATTGCTCGAAGACAACGATAAAAAACTTACATTAGTGATACATAAGCACAACTAGGTACCACACTGGCTTACAAAACCACGTAGCGGTTCTCTCCGAATCAATCTTACATTGAAGTTGATCTTAACGCTGATTTAGACGAGCTAGTGTTATAAAAAATGTACCATAACACATTTAATTATAGATCCAGCGTTATAACCCAGTGTAAATGTATCGGTATTGGACCAATAAAAAGACCGATTTATATTTATCCAGTGTCTACACTGACGAAGTATTTCGTCCCATAGCTGGAAATTGGATTATGGACTGAACTGGATTGAAAAATGATATCACTGATCCAATATCGATTTGTGAAATGTATCGGCGCTAGATTTAAACTTTATCAATTACAGGCACATGAAACCTACACGTCTCAGAGTTACGGGCGCATACGATGCGACTTGGGTCTCGTCATACCTAGTAGGGGATTACCCAAGTCGCATCAGTTGTTATGGGCAGAGGATGCCACTTAAACCAGATGGACCGTCGCGTCGGCTCGATCCGTAAATGTATCACATAAAAAAACACATTGATATTACTCATACGTTAGATTTAAATAATTTCCAAGCCTGTCTGCATCCAGTATTCAGTGCTGGATTGTTACTCATAATCCCGAAGATTTTAGTCGTAATAATAAAATAATTTACCATAGAAAGCGTAGACTGCAATTATCATTCGACTAATAAACTCCATAGTCTGATCCTGTCCCAAGAGTCGGGTATAGTTGGAACCAAACTTAACAATAAGTAGGTACGCGTGTAAGTAAATCCAATCGATATTCCCAAGCCATTTCATTAAGAATTTATGATAAAGATTCGCCTATTGTCTAATGTCAAATGTTGTAAATGACCTCGTTGCAGTACTTGAGTACCCAGCACTTGTGGATTGCCGCGCTGGATCAATATTGACTGGCCTCATAGCTCAGTTGGTAGTAACCCCGCCTTCTGCGCTGTAGGTCGTGGGTTCGGTTTCCACCCGGACAAACATTTATGTGACGAACATTGATGTTTGTTCTGTATCTGGGAGTTAATACGTATGTATTTACAAATAGTATATAAGTGTTATATCAGTTGTCTGGTTCCCATGATACAAGCTATGTTTAGCTTACTTTGGGGCTAGATGGCGCTGTGTGAAATGTCCACCAAGTTTATTTATTATATTTATAAATATAAATCGGCCTTTACAGCAGTTATAGTATCAATATTGATGATGCGTGCAGGATAAAAACCTCGACGGAAGTTTGCGAAGACGACGCGACGCATGCCGGTATGTCATTGGGCAGGTGCATTGGTTAAAAACAACTTAATAAAATGCTGTTGATGCGCTCTGGCATAGCGGTACGAGAGTTTTTATTGATTTTAATCGCATTGTGCACTCTTGACAACCGGGGTTGTCGGAATCGAACGTCAGATCTTACTCAGATCTCTCGGGAGAATCAAGAGGAATTTGGTTAGCAGTTCGTAGATACCATAGAGGTTCGAAATGAAAAGACCCTGAGGGTTCACAAATCACAACAATCGATGATTGCAACCAAGATATAAAATTTTATAAAACTCAATACCTCAAACTTAACGATACCTTTACCGTTTCCAAGCCATTTCTTTATGAATTCTATGGAAATAAAGTTTTGGACTTTGACTTTGACCTCATAATTTTATAGCCCTGAATCAACACTATATTTCTAAGTATTATGATAATCAGAAACGACGAGTATATTACACAAACAATGCAAAATTTCATTATAAGTATCAAGCAAACATATTCAGTCTCCGGTAAATTACTCAATTCTTATAATAGTACTATAGTATAGTAATCTATACTATAGTAATCGTATAATAGTAGTGTAGTCTTATAATAGTCAAAACTAGTTTCGCGAATATTACGGCAAAAAAATACTTTATCTAAAAAGGGATGGTAAAACAGGGGGTTAAAAAATGCTAATTAAAACGCTGACCTTTTCATCTGAAGCACGCGCCACTTTATAATAATATCGTGAAATATTGTAAGAAGATCGACAGGTGATCGCTATGCAGGTGTTTCAATTTAATAAAAGGTTTTAAGTAGGTTTCATTTAAATACTATGGACTACGAAGTTCAGCCATACAACGTATATAATATAAAAGAACTGATAAGAGTTGATTCAATTGAAATAGTCAATCTTCATCAGTAGAGTTTGGAGTTTGATGGCAGTACCTACTGTTTTGATGCAGACTTAGATTGGATCGGAAGTTCCATAAATTAGTCGATGTAATTATTCCTCTTTGTACTGCGAATAGAAACATTATACTTATTCTTTTTCTTTTTTTTGGACATTGTCACACAGCGCCATATAGACCCAAACTACAATACAACAATACAATACAATCATACAAATGTAAATACATACACCCAGACAGAACAAACATTAGTGCTTGTCACACAAATGTTTGTTCTGGGTGGGAATCGAACCCACGACCTACGGCGCAGAAGGCAGAGTTACTACCAACTGAGCTTTGAGGTCATTCGAATTATGAATACTTACACTATATTTAGGTATTGTACTCGGATAAGTGTTGAAATATAATTTGCTAGAATTACCCATGATACTATAAATAATTTGCTTTTATCTATATAGCTACTTGAAAACTACTTGAGTGAATCGACAACACAACTACAATATTCTTGTCTCCTGTGTAATCTGAGATTATTTGTACATGTTTTACAAGGAAACGTAATACAGGGCTCTTACTATTGTCATATCTGAGCGATATTACCTCTATATTAGTACCTATAGTAAGTTCCACCATTGAAATAAATCCAATAATCGTACAAGAAATGTCACCGCACACCTCCGTCCACGAGGGCCACGCTACGTGCTTGGAATGACGGGCATAGTAAGATAACTTTTGTAAACACTAGCACCTGAACAAAGAGAGCTGTTAAAGCACGCACAGGCACGACATCGAAATCGACACGAATACAGCTACCGTATACAATATAACTACACTATTATCCACATCGTATCTCGGGAGATGCTGATTCAGTAGCCATTTCAAGTCAAGGAATATTTGAGCAATTGATTTAGTCCATTAAGTCCAGTCTAGAGCATATTATGATCGGGATGTCGACCCTTACATCCAGTAGGCTTAATATTACTGCCGTCCTTTAACTAGAAAGCCGTTAACCCTCAAGAGGTCAATTTTGACTTTTTATAGGAAGCGATACAGTTCAAAATTTTCTATCTTTATGTCTAAGAAACGTTTGTAAATTATAATTAGTTCTGGAGATATAAAAAAATTGTTGCCCGTTGAGTGACGGATTTAAAAGGAATTAAAAGGAGTTCTCTGAACATATCTCAAAAACAACAATTTGGGAATTACGGCCTTTTAGTTAAAGGACGGCAGAATAATAAGCCACACTCGATAGTGAGCATAAAATAAGTTCTCATAATTTAAACGTCTACTTAATGTTATAGCGAATCTTTACTACGAGTATGGTCTAAAACAACTTTGTTACGGTCTCATGACCTAATCTATGAACTACTCTTGATTTAGAACCCTCCTTAAAGAATTCAATGGATATAAATTATTAGCTATTTAATTATTTAGTTAGTAGTACATTCGTTCTAATTCTTAAAGTTTCTGCGGTATTTTATACAAAAATTAAAAACAGCCTTACTTGTTATAAATAAAACAGGGCCCCTTACTTTACCTTTGTAGCAACTAGTAAGTTAACCAGGTGTATTTTTCTTTGAACGCTTTTGATCGGCTTTTCACAGACTTGTATATTTGAACTGCAGACAGTTACGACACAACTGGGTCGGTTAGTCATAGCAAAGACTTTATAGAGCCGTAATACAAACTACAAAGGGATATAATGTAAACTTTGCTTAAATACATTTTATGAAGCAGTCTGCACAACTGAAATTTGGGTTAGTTTTAAAAGAAACCGTTGTAGAAAAGACCAGAATTCAGAACAACTTAGTAAAGTCCCGATATGATCAGAATAGATTACTAATACTGCTAAATCAAAAAGAACAAATACTTTTCTGTACAAAGGAATTACTTAAAAAAATAAAAAACTGACTTTAATCCTGAATAAAAATTTATATGATAGATAACTTCTACACACTCATACGCCTGTTATAGGTACACCTGTGTCACAGGTGGCGTGATCAACCACAAACAACACAAGCATACAAGACCCTGAGAACAAACACTATGATCATTACATAAATGTTTGCCCGTGGCGTTGTAAAACCCAGACCCTTCGCCTTAAGCGGGCTTTAGCTTTAGCCTTTTTAACCTTTAGTTTTAACTGTACAACTGATCAGTTGTACGGTTCAACTGTTCAGTTAAAACGTATATGTTTAGGCAAAACTGAGAGCTGTACGGTTGAACTGATAATCTAATCAAAATATCATTAGATCATCAGTTCAACTGTTCATTTTAACAGATCAGGTAAAACTCATCAGTTAAAACTAAAGGTCTGTAGCCCGCTTAAAAGGCAAAAACAAGTAATCTACGGAGTCATCACACTGTCTCATCTCACATAACAAATGCAAAACTTCGTAGTAACGTATTTTTTACAAGGACAAAAAATATCATAAGAATCATATTTCCATTTCCGAGAATACAACTCGTACTTTCATAGACTGGTCACATTAACATCAGGTTTCGAGTAAACAACTTGTGATATTGGTTGTAAACATGAATTTAAAAGGATCCACTTTATCTACAATCTACTATTACACGACAGACTAAACAATAGTTACGTCTAACTACTATATCTTACCTGTCGACGTTAGAGGATGTGATAAGTGATAACAATTGTAAACAACGGGTTAAGGAGCTCATTTTTCTATGCAAGATATCACAAAATCGAAACTAGTAAAAGAACAGTAGAACTCTCGCCAAGTTCGTTCGGGGAAGTACTGCCATCATGTCCATTTCTGCCGCCGCAACGCATTAACGTTACTATGTTCCGGTTTGAAAGTCGTGGTTGCCGGTGAAATTACAGGCACATGAGACATTCCACCTACACGTCTCCGAGTTACGGGCGCATACGTTGCGATTTGGGTCTTGTCGTACCTGGTAAGGGAGGACCCAAGTCGAATCAGTTGTTATAGGCAGAGGTTACCACTTAACACCAGGTGGGTCGTCAGCTCGTTCCGTAACAAAAACAAAAAAAGTATTACGACTTAAATGAGGCTTTAGTTTATTTGTATGAGCATCCAATATTGTCGAAAAGCGAGACTGAATGGACTGACTGACTGACCTCGCAGCTTAGTTGGTTAGTAACCCTACCGTCTGCGCTGTGGGTCGTAGGTTCGATTCCCACCCAGGACAAACATTTGGGTGATGAACATAGATGTTTGTTCTGTGTCTGGGTGTTAATACGTATTATGTGCAAGTATTTACGAAAAAAAGTATATAAGTATACTATCAGTTGTCTGGTTCCCATGAAACAAGCTACGCTTAGCTTACTTTGGAGCTAGATGGCGCTGTGTGAAATGTCCACCAATATTATTATTATTATTATGCGTAGTTATCGGTAAGTTTCTCACCTATTCAAACCCTATATTCAGACTAGCTCAGTATTTTATACAAAAACGTACCTAAGCATGAAATTTTATCTACTCAGTTTTTAAGCAAGTTACTAAAACTGCCGACTCCGTTCCTTCCTCCGATCCTTATCTTTAATGCGGCTAAGCTTAAAGGGCTTTACTTATAAAAGTGCACGTTGCGCACGTTTTAATTAGATCAAACCGGAAGTTCATCGAACCCGTTTGTTCTATTAAGAACTCTCGGAACTAAGAACTGATAAACAATGAAGCAATTTTATTTCTATTACCGAAGATTAATAGGGCTATCGCGTGCTCCAATTACACATGATATATACTACATAATGTATTGTATGTCTTATATACCTTTTATCGAAACGAGACGCTATTAAAATAGTCAATTTTTTAAAGTTCAAACGAGTTAATAGGTTTTTGTTATAATAATTATAGTCATATTAGGGTTTTGCCTGCGACTTCACCCACCGGATAATTTAAACATGTTTTACTAACAGCAGGATTTAAACGATGACACAAATTCAGTTTAAGTAATCTTACAGAACCATTTTAATGTTTAATTTATTTATTTGGGGTAAATTCGAACCTTGGAACGGACTTCTGCGAATGCTTCACTTCGTTGAAACTATTCAGTGCAAAGAACAATTTAAAACCGCCTCTTGTGAATTAACATACAAATTCTAAAACGCTTTTGAAATTGCGACACGACTTTCCCAATGTGAATTTCAGATTTAATCAGGCCTGTGTTATTTATCAGCCAGTTACTCTTTCATCTTTTATACATTTTGACGAAAAATGATTCCGGGGGTATAAAACACTATTTCTTGTATAGTATATGGAATAGAAATGGTAATGGCGACGGATGTTTTCCTATAAAAGCTTGGAAGCTAATTCAAGTCTCTCTATGTATCCATTTATATTCTTCGCATTACAAGTGATCCATCACGAGGAGATTGCGCAATCTTCGCGTTTCGTCACTTCGTAATTCCCCCGTCGCTTTTATTCCCCTGTCGCCGACTTTTTCCCCGTCACACATTCCTCGCTCGTGCCATACGTTCACTATGAAATTTCTTTAGACATGGTTGTATGTAGAAAACTTTGAATATAAAATATATATAGCCGTAGCGGAACGCAACCGAGTCAAATGGATTGATAAGTACGTTGGTAAATCATTGAGAATGCTTGGTAATACTACTATTAATGACGCTGAACGAAGCTGATTTTTTGAGTTTTCTAAGGATTAACTTAAACACGAAAAATGATGGTTTGGTACTGAGTTTTATAGTAATTGGAATTAAAATTTAAAAGTGTTTGAGTCGTTAAACACTTAAGTTGCAGTCGCGATACGATTATTTATTTAATTCGACACTTTTTAACGAGGCGTACAGATAATTAAATTTCTGTAAAGCTAGAATGAATGTTACTTTTTTACAAGCTTTTAACTTGCAATGTATGTAACTATGTTTGTTCGGGTGGAATCTTGCAACTCAATTTTGAAGCAGATATATCTTCAACCAACTGAGCTGAAATTTTGTATACACGTTTAATTTGGATGAAAATGCATGGTTAGCTGTGTGACGTCATTCTAAATCCATTGTGACGGAATACCCAAGGTGGCGGACTGGTTATTTTCAATGCACTTTTACAATATGCGTATCAAATGATAGGGCTTGCTGAGAATAACTCGAAAAATAAAGTGACGTCACTCTAAAGCCAATGCCTAAAAGGTTGTACTTAAAAAAGTTTTTTAATTTTAATATATATTTTAAATGTGTACCTAGGTTGTTATTTTACAATATTTACACCTCAGTTTAATTTATTCTACGTTATGTAGCAGTAGTAAACTCGTTAATATATTTCACTTATCTCCCGTATCTTTGAGTATTCCACTATTTTATAGCAAGTCATAAAATTTGGAACTGTTAATTTGACAATAAGCACCGGTTAGGGCGATAATCTAGAGCTATCAAATTGAAAGTCCATAAAAAGTAGCCCATCATCTTATTATGTCTTTATCAAAACTACTGTCTTCAAAATGGCAGCTGTGCCTACCTAATGTACCTTTGCGCTGGTATTTTAATGCAGTTTGAAGGCAACCATGGCACACGTCATTGCGTCGGCTCTGTACCGTCAGCAACACAACTGATATGGCGCACATAGTACAAATTATGTGTTTAAGCTGTTGAGAAAACCATTTTAATGGTCTCAGTAGAGAAAAGAGAACAATATGTGCCTCCTCCTGTGCTTAAAGAGCTCTTCTCTGCCATACACTATTCCGTGGCACAAGTGTTTTTGTGTAGAACAGAGGATATTGCTTCATGACTTCAGTATGTACTGGTGTAGTAAATAAATGGTTGGGTGTGAAATGGCATTTTCTGTCTATGATAATAGCTACTCCTTTTTTTTATGTGAACATATTTCACGCAAGCTGACGGCTCACCTGATGGTAAGTAGGTACCGTTGCCTACAGACGCGATAGGCTACGCTTTCAGCACTCGAGGAGTAGCCAGCGCGGAGCCTATCAGCTAATAACCTTTATAGGAACGATTCACATTCAAAAAAGGAAATGTAACATCTTGTACGAGCTTGTAACTTGTTTATATATTCGCCTTACCATTAATGTATTTGTTTCGCCGACTGTACCTGTACATCATTACATCTACCACCGTACTCAGATTTTTTACTCGTATTCGAGATGGTAATTACTCGTGTGTAAATTGGAACAGATTTATCAACGTACACGGCGCGCGGCGCGGCGTATGCCGGAATGTATGCTATCGTTGCGTGATGGGAATTGGTATTATGTATTGTTTTAATTTGTTTGTGGCTATTACCAACGATTTGAATACCTCCAATGTGTTTAGTGTAATTAAATATTCATTTTGTCAGATATTTCGTTCGTTGGTCTTAGCAATATTTTGGGAAGGAAACAACTGGAACATTTTTAAGTGAAATAGGTTTTCTAAGACTTTTTTATGTATCACAATCTATTAGTTTCTCATGTTCGTTCTTTATTACGAATTTTTGTTGAAGTATGTTATGTATGTCTTTTTTTGAAATTCATCTGATATTTAAAACCATTTGTTCTAATACACGTTGAATCGGCTGTCATTTTATGATAGCTATTGTATATGATCACAAATGGGATTAGTCCAGATACCGGTCTATATTACGACACACGATACGATTATTAAAGGCCACATTATAGGTTCGCTTGTAACAAAAATGTCCGTGGAAATAAAGTGCAGCAATAAACAATTTACGAGGGACAATGAAAAGAATATGGGTAAGAGTTCTTGTTAACTTTGAAGATCGTGGAGGATACGCCTACATGATCCCTATGGAATAGCCTGGTTAGATAACAATTGAATAATAGGACAATAAAAGCTCGAAGTGAGGGAATCGATTTCGTAATCCGTGAGGATAGAGAAAAGCTGGTATGATCGTAGAAACAGACGAGGAGCGAAGATCCAAACACACAAAGGCTTTTAAATTCTTTTGCAAACGAACTAGTGAAAGTCGTTTAGAATACGAGTATATTATGTACGTGTGTATTTTAAAAACTAAAACTAATTATTTACAAAATAGCTTCTTTATGTAATTCAATAATATGTTTTGCAGTGAGATTATGAAAATAAATTTACTTTAATCCGCTAAACCAGAAGAACGGCATGAATTTGAGCAACATTCAATTTAGCAGTTGTATTAGTAATTCGGTGAAGACATTTCTGACAAAATATGGTGGTGTTATTAATTTCTTTTTATAATAAAAATCAGAGATGTTTTAAATAAATTTAAAAGCACAGTCGAATGGTTATTCAAACTGTATTTGCCATTCACTTCAAGTAGAACTGCTGTCGTAATTGTGCTCTGCACTAAAACGTGAAAGGAAAGTAATTTTTTTAAGTATTATACGTCTCGGGAGACGAATTAGATAACGCACTTGCATCACTAATGCATATATGCGACGTAATATCGACACTTTACGCATAAGAAGTGATGGCGACTGCTTGTCTAATATTTTTTGTATAGGAACTAATAATTTGAATTGGCCCACACTCGTCCTAGGAAAAACCGATTTTCTTACGAACAGTAGAAAGAGAAAGAAAGAAGTAGAAAGAGCAGTAGAACTCTTGCCAAGTTCGTCCGGGGAAGTATTGCCACCATACCCATTTCACCGGAAAAGTGTGGTTGCCGGTGAAATTACAGGCACATGAGACATTCCACCTACACGTCTCAGAGTTACGGGCGCATACGTTGCGACTTGGGTCTTGTCGTACCTAGGAGGCTACCCAAATCACGTCGGTTGTTATGGGCCGAGGTTATCACTTAACACCAGGTGGGCAGTCGGCTCGTTTCACAACTGTATCAAATAAAGAAAAATCATCACACATCTCCTTCACTGGTTCTCGAGTATTTGCGCGTATGTCATTCCCAACCGAAAACTTTTGACTTCTCCAGATCTACTAAAAGATGACCGTACTTTCAAGACATATCATAAAAGTTATATGAACAACCAACAAACGCATCGGACTTGAAACAGGTTCCAGAAGTCACGTCAACACGACCCCTTGCTAATAGCCTCCGGTGTCATCATCACCATCAAAACAATTCAAATTCGACTTTACACTGAAGTCCGTAGGTTAATTTTTGTGTGGCGGGACGTAAGTTCTAAGCAAATGAGTACGCGCCGTTACACGTATGTCACCAAACCGTATATTGTCTGGCTGTTTGACCGCTGCGGTTCAGAGTTCGGACCTTTGGCCTTCGAGTGATACATTTTTAATACTTGAACTAATTCAAAATGCTGTTTTTTAAGCCCTACTAATATTATAAACGTGAAAATTTGTATGGATGTTTGTTACTCTTTCACGCTCAAACGGCTGAATGGATTTAGATGAAATTTGGTGCGTAAGATAGCTTATATCCTGGATTTACACATAGGCTACTTTGATCTCGGAAAAGTGCAAAGTGCACTACTTCTGCAGACGTCATCGTTTCTCAGTTATATTGTGATCCATTGTTTTGTTCCCCTACTAAATATTTTGATTTTGATTTGATAAGAAAGGTAAATCTATACACATAATAAAATTGTAGAAAAGTGGTGTCTGTACAATGGAAATATATAAAAAAAAAGTAGCAGGGGTTGTTATTATATCGACGCCGAACCCGAAATTGTAATTAATTTTTTTTTGTCTGTTTGTCTGTGTGTTTGTGCACGCTAATATCAGAAACGGCTTATTTGATTTAGATACGGTTTTCACTAATATATTGTAGTAAGCTTCACTTAACATTTAGTTTTATTTCATGTCAATCGGTTCATAAATAAAAAAGTTATGTCAATTTAAAGAATCACGGCGAACATTTTTAATTCAAAATATGCTGCCCGAAAAGTCACTATTCCACGCGAACGAAGTCGCGGGCACAGCTAGTAAGGAATAATTCAAATTCAAATTCAAATTCAAATTCATATATTTGCGAAACATAGGTATATAAAATAGATATTCAAATTTTTAAACTTGTAAAAGACAAGTTAATATTAGAGCAACGATTTTATATTTCGAAGATACAGTAAGCTATAAGGCCCATAACTTTATAATGTTCAAGGTGAGGATTAAGCTCCCCGCTTACTCGTTGAAATTTAAATAATACCCCACGCTCGTGCGCAACGACAGCAACTAATGCCTCCCGATTATCTCACAATTTATCTCTCAATATTATTTACGTCAACTTAAAAATGGATTAAGTAACTACTAAAATGTTTTAAAGCCTCCAGTCGAAAGGTCGAGATATCTATGACCATTTAAAAGTGTTAAAAAACGCATTAAACTTTCGTAACTTCGAAGTTCTGATTCAATATTTAGCTTTCACCTATAGCTTTGACTGGTCTCATAGCTCAGTTGGTAGTAACGCTGCCTTTTGCGCTGTAGGTCGTGGGTTCGATTCCCACCCAGGACAAAACATTTATGTGACATTTGTAACATTGGTGTTTGTTCTGTGTATGGGTGTACTATACTTATATATTTACAAAAAAATCTATAAGTATTATATCAGTTGTCTGGTTCCTATGATGCAAGCTATGCTTAGCTTACTTTGGGGCTAGATGGCGCTGTGTGAAATGTCCACCAATATTAATTACTAGCTGTGCCCGCGACTTCGTTCGCGTGGAATAGTGACTTTTCGGGCAGCATATTTTGAATAACTGAATCCTTATGGCAGCGGCGCGCCGGCTCTCAGCGCGCTTTATATAGCCACGGACGCTCAGGCGCGAGGCGTGTAGTACGTACTCTGTACGTTAAAAATGTTCGCCGTGATTCTTTAAATTGACATAACTTTTTTATTTATGAACCGATTGACATGAAATAAACACTAAATGTTAAGTGAAGCTTACTACAATATATTAGTGAAAACCGTATCTAAATCGAATAAGCCGTTTCTGATATTAGCGTGCACAAACACACAGACAAACAGACAAACAGACAAACAGACAAAAAAAATATTAATTACAATTTCGGGTTCGGCATCGATATAATAACAACCCCTGCTACTTTTTTTTATATATTTCCATTGTACAGACACCACTTTTCTACAATTTTATTATATGTATAGATTATTACAGCTATAGTCATTTTTAAATGTGAATATGACGTCAATCGATTAAAATTTCACGATTATCTCATCACACCCATGTTTTGGCTTTGGCGTGTCAATACGGCTGTTTGTCCGCCCACCATCAACAAACACGTGGTGTTTACTTACACATCCTTTTATGTACTATCGTAAAAACTTCCAAGAATTTCGCGAGTGTCGAATGAACAATACTGCCGTCCTTTAACTAGAAAGCCGTTAACCCTCAAAATGTAAATTTTGACTTTTTAAGAAAGCGATACAGTTCAAAATTTCAAGAAACGTTTGTAAATTTTAATTAGTTACGAAGATATAAAAAAAAATGGTTGTCTGTAAAGTCGGTTTACTGACGATAGTTGAACGTGACAACGTCTTAAGAAAATACTGATGGAATGGTAGCATTTTTCAAAAGAAAATTTTAATTTCATTTGTTTAATAGATTTGTATGTATATATGCACTTGATACTCGATCAAAACATGTAAATGTAAGTATTAGCAGCTGTCCACGCAGACGCATCGCTCACTCAAGTAGGAGAGAGACGGATGTCGAACGCTGCCGAACGCAAAGGCCGATTGTGCTTCTTTGTCGCTCGTTCCGCGCTCTCGCTTGCACTTGCACAAGCCTTACATGGAACGCCTCAGAGCGAGGTAACGCCGCATGAGTCATGTTTTTTCGTGCGTGCAGCCGGCTCTATCGAATTATAAGACGTTGTCACGTCAATATTGTAGGCCGTTAAGTGACGGATTTAAAAGGGATTAAAGAGTTCTCTGAACATATCTCAAAATCGACAATTTGGGCTTAACGGCCTTCTAGTTAAAGGACGGCAGAATAGGAGGAAAAGGCTCGCTAGCCATGTTCAAAAGCTGTTACTGCCGTGTTCTTTTTATTTCAAAGACGTTCACATCTGGGGCGTTTCGTAACCCCTCAGTGTGAATTATCTTTTCTGACTCAATTGTTCCTTTGTGATGGGAATTCAAAGTATTTCATCTTTTCGATGTTTGGTTTCTTCATTATTGTGGTTACATAAACATTTAAATAACACAAGAATAAACATTCGAAACTTATCTAAACTGTGGATTTGCGTATGCTCTATGAACTATAATGTATCACAGACCCGGGTACCCAAGGGGTCCCAGGGTAGACTCCATACAGCTGAAATATGTAGCTACAAGTCAAGAGATCAATATTTTCGCTATTTGAAGGGGTTTAGAATTTACATTATTAGCTCCTGAGTTTATCTAGTTCTTTATATAGGTTTCCTAAGTCGTTTTTAACCTATTATTATTATTCATTATATTAATTATATTGATAATCTATAGTTATACTTGTTATAAAAATTGTGTCTCTATGAGGTTCTCATTAATTAAGGCTTACCTGCACTGCGCTGTTCAGAAAGCAGTTATTCAGACCGGGGGCGTTCCAAAGCCCCTTGGTGGTGTGAAATATTCCCGAGTCCCGTGACCCGTCCCTTGAGTGCTGGGGTCGAAGTTCACCGTCATGGTAGCTCTGGGTAGCCGCCATCGCAGCAGCCATCACTCACTTCGCGCCATTTTGCATTTTATGGCGCCCGGGCATTCTGTTATCTGGAAAGATAAGACTTTATTGAGAACTATAATAGCCGTGAACGTTTACAGTTTAACACTATTGCTTTGATTTAATTTCCGGCCGCTATTAAGAGGTTAAAACTTGCACAAAAGATTTGTCGCTAAAACTTACTCAGAATTTGTTAAACGATTTGCCAGGGAAAGTGTTAATTTTCGAGAGAAAAGCTTATTCGTACTAGTAGTAAACTATTACTTGATTATGCATGTCTTGCCTGATATAAGTTGAGGATATGCGTCGAGTCTTTCTTACATAATACCTAAACAATTTTGGTAGATACCTAAAATGTTACTCAAATTAACCTCGACATTACATTGGACTAACTAAACAAAGAACACAATAAAGGCGGACCGGTGTTCCACGTCAATGTAAACACACCTAAACACCTTACAGAAATTCATGGGAAAAGCCACGGTCGGGGGAAAAGGCAATGCAATCCCTTTCTTAACGATTCCCAGCAATTATAATATCAAAACGATAACATCAGAGAAATCATCACAGATTAAAGACGTTCTTACAGTTCACACAGTACAATCAGGGGAGGGGTCTCGTTCTGATTTCTCATTATTGTAATTGAAACATCGGGGTTAATAAGCCGGGTTTCATATTAATTGCACAACTAGACATTATGATGCCTTTCACTGGGCATTGTTGTGGCTGCCGACGACAATGAACAGTTCGAATTCGTAAACCTTTGTCTGAATACAAAGAGCTAATAAGTAGTTGCAGTACTTTGTTGCAGTCTCATATTTCACACTACAAATGCTGTTCTGATAAGTCTAAAACCGACTGTAAACGATTCTGTCAAACTAAGAAGTTGTTTCTCAAACTAAGAAGAAGCAGAAGATTAATCCCTTACCATGCAGGAGACAGAAAGATAAAGCAATATATTGTGGCCTCCAACAGCTCACTCCAGAGTTGCCAAGATTCACCGCCAAAACGGTACTAATGTTGTCTGTCCTTTCCCATGGAGAGTCGCATAGGGTTTGAACAAGCGTCAGACTTGGCGATAAGTACGCGTGACCTTATGTTTTGAATATTATTGACGTTTCCAAGGCATTTCTTTATGAATTCTGTAGAAATATTAAGTTTTTGACTTTGACTTTGAATGTCGTTGACGACTTATATGTATTCCCGCTATTTATTTACTTTTAGCTAGAAATTTGCAATAACAGCCTCTACATCTGATTCTTCTACTGACGCTTAAACTTAAGTGAAGAATATGAGTCTTTTTCTCTAAATTTTCATTACCGACACCGAGTCTCAATTTCAATGCAGAACTCAGCAGACTAGCATTGTTGCACCATAGACGCTGCACTAATGCCAGCCACCAATTTGTGACAGCGTAACCATCCACTGGAATGACTCAAAACTTCTTCTACTCTATTCGAGTTACTGGTTCTCTCGTGTGCCGAAAGGACTTTAAGTGCGCCTCAAAGAGGCTCCTTTCGGGCACTCAAAACAGTAAGCTGTTGTTTATTCAATCGACGAGACAGAATCAGAACAATCATCAAAACAATAATTATATAATCCAGTCAATAACGACTCTACTATATGTAACATTTACGAAGAATGCGCAGGGAAGAGACGTCAAGTGGCACAAAAACATATCTACGACCCTTCTAATGACAGAAGCAAATGACACCGCATTCTTCACATTTACCTACAATTGTCGCGTGTAGAGATTGTGAGACTGCGGACATAATCATAGGTGTTCTGTTGGCGGGTAGAGATGTTATTACAGATATTTCATGTTTTAGGAATGTACTCGTATTTCGATCAATCGAGGGAAAAGCGACATTTAATCTTTCAAAGTCAAAGTCAAATCACTTTATTTGCATAAAACATGGTAGTATACACACACACACAGTATGACGTAAGGGTTTCGAAGTAAATGTAATAATAATAAATATTAGTGGGCATATTTCGCACAGCGCCATCTAGCTCCAAAGTGAGCTAAGCATAGCTTGTATCAAGGAAACCACAACTGATATAATACTTATATACTTTTTGGAAATCCATACATATTATCATATCAACACCAAGACACCAAACACAAATGTGTGTCCTGGGTGGGAATCAAACCCACGACCTACAGCGTAGAAAGCTTACTATCAACTGAGCTGTGAGGCCAGTCAAACATAAAAAAATGACTTCGAAATACTAAAAGATGATCGAACGAGAGGTAATTAATGGTCAAATTTCTATTGAGATATATGTAGGAGCATTTATAGATTTTAAATTTGCTGATAAATAAATCAATCTATTGTATATACATTACTTATTTTCAAATGAATAACAGTTGTTTTAATAGCTGTACTGTGTATGTATTCCTCCCCATATTCAAATGTTTAGCAGCAGAACATCGAAGCCCGGTTTCGCACGAGAGCGCACATGGCTAATTCCGCGAACCAATAACAGCATCCCAGACGGGCTGTTCCAAAACAATATGTATGTACATTTTTACATTGTACGCAAGTGTGATTCATACCTATATCTGTTTTAAGATACGTACATACATCAAATCTACTAAAGAAAAAATATTTCCTATCGTGCTTCTTCTACGGCAAATCAGGTGAGATTTAAATCAATGAAAGGTCAATATTTCATCTATGTATATAAAAATATATATATAGAGATCCACATTCACCGCGAAATAAAATTAAGTTATTATGCACTGCACTTTGGCACATTTGACCAGAATTTGTTTACTTTCACGTTGTTCACGTTAGCTGAAATCTAAACATCTTATGGTTTAGATTTCAGCCGACGTGAAGGATTACAGTAAACGAATGAGTAAGAATATTTTGTAATATTAATGCTTGGACGGAGCCAGGGTTGCAGAGTAGGTGTAGCTACCTATTGGAATACCTACCACTACACAAAATTCATAATCATTAGCATGATTAGAAATAGCCATCGACGTTTTAACAAATGTCAAATAAAATATGTATTTTCAAGAGACGAATTACTAGAAAAATTTGTTAGATATTTGCGAGTTAACAATAGAAGAGATGAGCTAACTACTTATCACATCTAAGTTTTGTGTAAAGGTAAAAAAGAGGTCCATGCGCTCTGCCAACCCCTTCGGGGTAAAACGGGCGAATTGTGTATGCAGCCCGTTCTACACCCGACATTTCCTAGTTACATCTCTGATACTACGTGCGTAAGTTGTTTAACACTATGCAAGCAAACTGTACTATTTCAGTCACGAACATTTAATCCACACCTACCGGTTAAACTGTGTACACTTCCTTTATTAATCAGTCGATTATCACAAAAATCAGGTTAATACGTATGGAGCAATCACATCCCGGTGTATTTACAGATTCAGTTGCGGGAAATTCCAAGTTACGCCAAACTGTAAATAACAGATGTTGAAATGTAGGAAGGAAAGCTCAAATATCTGACGATGGTTCTTGTAACGAGTGAACGAATTCTCGAGATTCATTTGGATAAATCCGCATTTTATGCTAGTCCAACGTGAACTATTCCATAGCTGACTCAATATTTATGAAATGCAAATATAACATGTTGACATTATCCCTTTTTTCAAGAGAAATAGAAGGGATACCGCTCGTTTTAATTTAGCTTTAGATTCAGAGCTTCCTACACAGATATGGCGGCTATTCAGCAAAATTTGCATTTTTGATTTCAATATGGGATCCCATATAAGATCGCGATGAATTAGGCAAAGATAAAAAAATATATTAAAAAGATACCTTGTCTTTTGAAACTAGTTAACAGTTTGGACCTAAACTACTTAGAATATACGTAAGGACACCTAGGATATACTTATACCCATGCAGCAAGTATTATAAAGCCGTTTTTTTTTATGTGATGCAGTTACGGAACGAGCCGACGGCCCACCTGGTGTTAAGTGGTAACCTCTGCCCATAACATCCGATGCGACTTGGGTCCTCCCTTACTAGGTACGACAAGACCCAAGTCGCACTGTATGCGCCCGTAACTCTGAGACGTTATTCCTCGTCTGTAAGTTCCGAAAAAGTAAATTTACATAACTAGGTTCAACCTTTCTCCACAAGCCTTCAATTATATTAATTGAACAATCAATGCCCTAAATCGAACAGGGGTGAAGAACCCCATCCGTAGATAATCCGTAACGAAAATTAATTTCAAGTGGAACCTGTTCCCGAGGTTGCGTTGATTAAAAATAACGTGAGCCTACTCGAGCTGTAAGCTTATTAATTTTGACTTTACAACGATGTGTCTCGATATACAAAGTAGTTAAATAAAATATACATGGTTCTTCTTCGTTTTGAAATTAATACATTTATTCTAACAGTAATACCTAGTAATTGGTGAACAAGATATTAAGGTATTAGAAGTACGACTGGATTCAATTTTAAAGACCTTTTTAAAACCTTGTTTCCTTGTTAGGTGCCTACAGGGCAGGCAACGCATTGGCATCCCCGCGGATACAATTGTCAATAGGCGACGGTAACCACTTAACATCAGGTGGGCCGTCTGCTTGTATGCAGAAGGCCTGTATGCAGAATCACATTAAAAAAAAAACCTCGCGATCAAGCTCAGACTTTTTGTGTTTAAATATTCCATTCCATACTTTTTTGCCTTCATACAGTAGAATTTGCATCTTATTCCGTTGTGAAGCAGGTAGGTATGGAATTCGGTGAATTTGCAGGACTATTATTCATGATCCATTATCATCTTTAAGTACGGCAGTACAGCAGTATATTTTAATGATATATAAAATATACCGACTGTCCGAAATCATTTTTTTGATAGATTCTTTTACTCCGAGTCTTTTACTTTCGAATATGTGCACGTCTTAGATCACCTACGGCTGTATATAAAAAATAATGAGGTTAACATTTAAAAAAAGTACGGACAGATTAATGTAAAGAATGTAAGCGTAGCGTGATATGAGACCGTTATAACTATAATAATGATTGAACATAATCACCGATATGATACGACTTTTTGACCAGCATTCCATTGAGATGTTGAATTTCGCGAGCATGTTCCTTGTTACAATTTAGTTACTTTATGTTACATTTTACTAAACTATTTTTACACTTCGATTCCATTTAATTTTTATTCTAAGATAATTGGCGTGTCGTAAAGCAGAGCGGCAAAAGGGCATGAAGTTTTATCATTTTAATCATTTAAAGTGCAGTATGCTTTCGTTACAAAGTTATTCTTAACGTATAACTTGCTAGAGACTCGCATGAGACGTAACACCCCCGTCTCGGGGTGATAGACGCAACGCAATGCGACTTGACTCATCTCGTACTTTGGTGGAGAGGACTTCAGTCGTATTGCTGTTGTCTATGGGCGGCGGTTACCACTTAACATCAGGTGGGCCGTCAGCTCGTTCTATACCATATATTACATTAAAAAAATGCTTATTTTTTTGATGTAATTTATAATTTCATTTGTTTTCCGGTTATATTAATTGTAAACGCTATTGACCACGGAAGTGTGGTGTGAAATATATATACATCACCATTCACCACTCATTATTTGTCGCACATTATGATTCAAGTAAAGAAAGAGATAAGTAGAAAATTAATGACCATTATAAAACGTGCGACAGTTAACGTGCTTTCAACTGGAAATTTCAACATAAAGCTAGTAAATGGACATTCAAAACAAAACGAACGCCTTATCTTATATAATTTTAAATCACTCGAAAAAACAGAGAACAATATTTATAAGCGAAGCGATAAAAAGCCATGACATGTCATTATTGTCACTAAACGTCTTTAAAAGCTTAATAAATGATTTGTAATTTGGGAAGATGAACAGACAAACACACCAATCGGTGTGCACGTGCACGAACCTTTTATCACATAACTGGTAATTTTGAGGACGTATAGCAAGCTTTAATAGCGGTTTCCGTTCAAATTGTTTGTTTATCGTAGTCTTGGTCACTGGCAGTCCAAAACAACTTAAGTATATTTTAGATAAAAATATTGAAACAAGGCTTATCTAATCCTCCCGACTCGCAACGCCCCAAGCCGAGGTCCGAACCTAAGTGATGCCCTTGGTGACGTTGTGTATAATTTTAAGTTTTACCGGTTGAGAGCCGTCTGCTCTCACGAAAAGCCCGTGTAAACGCTGTAAAGGCCATCTGCGGCCAACAGCAATATAGACCATTCGTAAAAAAAAGGTTATCTAAGTATAATGTGAGATGAAAAAATATACATACATACATACATAGATTCACGCCTTTACTACCCCGAAGGGGTAGGCAGAGCCTCAGTGGGCCAATTTTCACTTTGTGGGTTACACTGTCGTGGTAACGTAGACGTGATGAGGCGTGAGCTCGCTCGTAATTTTCTCACGAATGACTAGGCTAACACTTTCTTCCAGTAATTCATTCCTCAATAACCCAACAGGACAAATCTTGTACCAACGAAATTACCAAACAAATTCGGACGCAAAAATATACTGCAAAATATAACATTTAAAATACTACACGTTTTCTACGAAAACAACGAATAAGATCTTATCGTGTCAAGTGAAGTGCACAGTGAGAATGGAAACGTGTGATTTGGTGTTAGGTCTGCAAAAAACGACTCCAACCTAAGTGGTTGCACTTGCAGTCCTGGGAAAGAAAGCCAAATGAAGTAGAGACAAAAACTTGAGTTGGTTTCAAGTGGTAATAAATAAAATCATGATAAACTTAAAAGCGTCGCCCTCGGTCTTAATGTTCAAGGCAATATGTTGTTGAGCATCGTAAAGTTAATCTTTAATTTTGGAGTCAATTTGTTAAACTAAACTCCATTCCAAATAGGATGGATATTGTAACACATTGCCAGGAGCCATACAATATAGCTTATGGGTTAATTTCGTAAATACTCTGAATAATTAATTTGTAAAAATACGTAAAATTGCAACATTAATTACAAAATGATAGTCAAAACCTTTACAAAAGCACATAATATGTTAAATGCGAAGTTAAGAAGTAGTAGATAAGTATTTAAATAAATGCACGTAAATAAAAACAATACTTAGATTCTCTAACACAAAATGTTATCAATGACTTTTCAAATAACTTTTTTTTACAATGACAACACTGGGACGTTCCGTCAAAAAAAGAAGCGCACTTTATTTTTTTGGAATTGACTATAACCGTTAGGGACGTCCAAGGATAAGAATTATTACCGTATGCCATCAAGAACGTCGCCCAAACAACTACAGTCCATAAAATTTGTGTTTTCATTCGAGCTTTAAGTAATTTCAGCGTTTCTCCATTCTAGTGTGGACACGATACGTGTTAGAAAAATGGAGTCTTATATTGTGGCCTAGTTGCAGATAGAAGCCCGCTCAACAAGTAATAAATATAATTTACATAAAGCACATAGCGTGGAAGCATTTTTTTTGCATTGCATCTTATAAATTAATTATTATTATTTTTTGTGTATTTTTATGTTTTCTTTTTTAATTTAATTGACGTGTGTTTCTTATAATCTAATTTAAATATTTAGTTTAGTTTATTTAGAATGAGTATGTGTGTCTGGGTCTATTGTCACCTGAAATAAATGATTTAATAAATAATAATAATTAGATGTTGCTGCAGAAAGCAACATAATAGTTAAAATTAATAATCCTCTGTAGGCTTCGTAAATAAGAGCAGATTCCTGGTAAAAGTGAGGAGGCCCTTTTGCGATGTGCGTACGGGTAACAGGCCATGGAAGAATGTAACCAATCTTCTGCAATGTATGCCGAAGCCAACGAGAGAACTATGAACACTTCAATGCTTATCATACGCGAGACTCGTAAATCTTGGCCGCAATCTCGCCTCAGGCTAAGATTGTAGGCAAAAAACCTGATTTCAACAGAAGCTATGCTTTGACACGAATTGATATTCATCTAGCTATGTGGCCTGACCTGACCCACGTTTAAAATCTGTTACTTGTATCTACAAATATAAAAAATGCGAAAGTTGTATGTTGGTTTGCCCTTCTTTCACGTAGCATCGGGTACGAGTTGATGTGTTTTATTACATACGCATCACACAGTGACATAGGTTTTCATAACGGAAAATTACGACACGATTCCTGTGGCATAGATCTAGAGCAAACTCGCAGGTATAAGCTGGTATATACAGGGTTACAGGAAAAGTCGTGCTAGATCCGTTAAGGGCGTGGAGTACCCATCATTTCTGACTTATTTCACTATGAAACACCCTACCCTAAACTTAACCCTTTTCGAGATATTCGACTTTTAATTTTTTATTGAATAATGCCGATTTTTAGGCTACGAAATTTATTTTTGTTTATTTTGTGTATCTTATTATTATTATTATTGCATTTTTACATGTGTAATAAGATGCTTTAGGACATCAATCATTAAAATAGTGCATAAGTTAATTGAATAGACCGTAGTAGACAAGTGAAAGTAAAAAAATAAAAAATATATTAGCAAGCTTATTTTTCTCTAAGGGATATCTAAAAAAAATATTATGACACTTGTTCGGCAGATATTTTTTAAAATATCTACGTTTCATCAGCTATCTAACGAGGTATAATAATCTAGGGTTTTATTCAAATGCATTGGAAAAAAATTAGTTTCATAGGCGACAGTGGAGAAGAAAATTTATACTTAGCCCTAAAAAGTAAAATAAAACATTAGGTATGCATGAAATGTCATTTATTAAAGGTTTTCACACAACTTTTTCTTATTCTACAGTTCATGTTCAACATGGCCGCCTCTATTTCTGAAACATTGTCGCATCCTTCTACGGAGACCAGTCTTCACTACTCCAGTGGTCAACGTGGTCCTCATTTTATTTGCTGCATCCACAATCCTTTCTCTTAAGTCTTCCACAGACAAAACTGGATTCGGCTCGCTGTACACAAGACTTTTCATGCACCCCCATACATGAAAATCCATGGGAGTTAGGTCCGGACTTCTTGCTGGCCATGGCAACGGCCCACCTCGTCCTATCCATTTGTTTGGATAATTTGTGTCCAGCCAGTCTCTGACACTTCTCCTGAAATGGGCAGGGCAGCCATCGTGTTGGAACCACATGTCCCTGATCAGGTTGAGTGGCAGATCATCCAGCAAATCACTCAAGTCTGCTCTCAGGAAATTTTCGTAGCTTTCCCCATTTAGATTATCCGGGAGAAAGTAAGGTCCAATCAAATGATTAGAGATAATGCCCATCCACACATTCACGCTGAATCTTCGTTGGGACCCTTTCACTCTTTTCTTATTGGGATTCCTTAGTTCTTTTGGGGCCCAGTAATGGACGTTGTGATAGTTGGTTATGCCATCTTTATCAAATTTGGACTCATCCGTCCACAAGATATTTCTTAGAAAATCTGGGTCTTCTACGTCAGCATTTAGCATAAATCTGCAAAAGTCCAATCTTCTCGCGGGGTCTCCTTCTTCAATAACGTGTACCGGCGTGTAATGGTACGGGTATAGGCCAGCAGTATGCACTGTAAACCACACTCTCCATTGCGAAAGTCCCAGATCACGGGCAACAATATTAGTGGAAGTAGTCGGATCCGCTCGAAAGCGTTGCACTATCTCATTGTCCTGTTCTTCGTCGTCAATTCGTGGTCTTCCCATGTCTGTATTTCGTCTCAAAACAGAGCCAGTTTCTTTAAGTCTTCGATAAACTCTGTCAAAACAGGCCACATCCGGCACTCGACGACCGGGGTAGCGAGTTATGTATTCGTTACGAGCTTGCGCAGACACACAATCGCAGTATCCGTAACAAATAAGCATATCAGCATATTCCTCAGGTGTGTAGGACGTCATCTTCAACACATATATCACAGTATCACAGGTACAAATCAGAGTCCGGTTAACAAGCACAGTAGTCACAAATCAGAAGAAATAGTCCAGAATCACAGCCAAGTCGAGAAAAAGAGCAAAACGATATCACATCTACTATGTACGAAGCACAAAAGCAGACTGACAACCAAAACAATACCCCCTGTTGTATTCCCAGCTCTAACCGGTCTCTACACTTTTTCTTTCATTCGCACCTACATAAATCGTCACTTGTCTCGCTCTCTCGGTGCGTTTTAACTTGAAGGAAAATAGGCGCGGGACCGTTAGAACTGCTACCTGGAGCGTCCCAACTACTTTTTTCCACGAAATGTAATACAAACCCTAGATTGTTAGACCTCGTTAGATAGCTGATGAAACGTAGATATTTTAAAAAATATCTGCCGAACAAGTGTCATAATATTTTTTTTAGATATCCCTTAGAGAAAAATAAGCTTGCTAATATATTTTTTATTTTTTTACTTTCACTTGTCTACTACGGTCTATTCAATTAACTTATGCACTATTTTAATGATTGATGTCCTAAAGCATCTTATTACACATGTAAAAATGCAATAATAATAATAATAAGATACACAAAATAAACAAAAATAAATTTCGTAGCCTAAAAATCGGCATTATTCAATAAAAAATTAAAAGTCGAATATCTCGAAAAGGGTTAAGTTTAGGGTAGGGTGTTTCATAGTGAAATAAGTCAGAAATGATGGGTACTCCACGCCCTTAACGGATCTAGCACGACTTTTCCTGTAACCCTGTATATATGTATATGTATACATATGTATATTATAATTAAATATATCATTAGCGGTGCATCATGATGTGAATCCTAAATAATTTAATCTAATAATATAATCTTAGAATGCTTTGTGTGTGATATTTTGTATTATATTTTGTAATATGGACTTGTTACGAAATAAAATTTATTATTATTCTATATTGAGTACGAATATTACTACTTAACTACTCGCGTCACTGACTCTGTCTAACCAATGTAGAATATCTGAGTCACAAAATACCGCCTGTGTGCAAGTTTATATAATTTTTATACATGTTTCTCTAAACTCTTAAGTTAATGTAAAAAAGCGTATAAGGAAAAAGTCTGTTCTTGTTCTCAATGTTCTCAACTTTAAGAGCAACCACAATAGCAACAAAGGGACGTCACTGGAAGAAATTCAAATAAAGTTCGTTAAAACAGCCAGCTGATGTACAGGTTGTTGCGATTAGTCAAAACTCAGAGAACCTGAACCTGATGTAGTTATTTTTAAATTTCTACTTGACTTACCTATATTCAAAATAGTGAAACAAACAACGAAGCTTAACTTCAAAACATATTAGTATCTTATAATGAAAATTTTTTGAGTCAAGTTCATGTTTTATTAGTTCAAGAAATACTATTTTCATATATACAAATGTCTCAACCCATTTTTACCCTCTTTGGGGATGTATTTCTAAAATAATCCCTTCACGCACCAAAAATTCAAAAACCTCTAATTTCAAGCCGGAGAAAGAAGAGAAAAAGAGGAGACTTTGCGTTTTATTTAATACATCAGTTTCTGTGAATATAATTAGACCCGAGACATTAAAACTTTTAATACCAATATACACTAATTCCCGATAGGGTTTTGACCTTTATATTGCTAAGAACCTATGAAAACTCCGTAATGCAAAGTTTCATATTAAATAGTCCATATACTTTGAATATTTCATAATGAACGGCTTACACAATCTACATTTTCATCGCGTTTTCAGCCATACCAGATTGGTACCTATCGAAATGTTGAGATCCCGTACTATAATATATTAATTACAATGTAAGGTGAACTGTAAAACTCTTTGGTCTTAAAAAATGCATAGAGATTAGTTTATTATCCACGGAAATTATATCAGAAGACGGAAATGTTATTCCTGGACTGAAAAAATATCACTGCTCTTTTTTTAAAGATTCCAACAACTAAAATAGTTATTGTAAAAGAAAAAAAAACTTCAAATCATGGAGAGCCAAAAGACTTACAACACGCTGTATAGAGCGACAACCATACCTGGACGAAGCACAATCTACACCGTCATCCAGGGATTTGTAGCACACGTGTTGAAAGCCGCACGCACACAACACACACCCACACACACACACACACACACACACACACACACACACACACACACACACAAACATAACGAAGTTGATTACACTTTTGGTTCGACTGAGACCAACAACGATTATGACAGTTACTTTAATTGTGTAGTCTCTAAAACTTTACACACACCTTGTATACTACGTACAATTTCCTAATGAAATCAACAAACATCTGGTGTGACTGAATCTGAAAAGTAACATAATCCGATGCTACCTACTAAACTATATTAATCCGTTTTTTTTCAAATTAAAGTCAAAAACTTACTTCCATGGAATTCATAAAGAAATGGCTATGAAACGTGAATAATTTTCAATCGCAAAGTAGACATTACATACATTAAAAGATTCAGGCTTTCTTTCCATGAAGGGGTAGTTTAAGAACCCAATAGGCATTTTTTCACATTGTACGGTAATATGGTGGTTACGCGGAAATGACGAGTGCTGAGTTCATCACCGCCACTGTTTCCCCACAAATAACTCGGCTAACATCCTCACAGAAACTCATTCAGAGCCATAAACAGTGAAAACTACTAACGACGAAATTACCAGCAAGTACGGGCGAAGTATCCAAAATCTAGAGCAATATTTTATTTCGGTTAGAGATCTCGGTCGAACCTACACGGTACACAAAAGGAGCAAGAACGGAGGCTGCGCGCGCGCCGGCCGCGGCCTCGAGTCGCCGACCCGAGGATAGCACGAGCCGAGCCGTGCCTCGCATAAAACCACTATTATTATTTCACACCTCAGCTTTATTTATAGCAACAATCATCTCAGATTTAGTGGCTCCTGAGAAGACCCGTTGCCCGGAGAGAGTTTTCGATCACCCGCGTGTCACGAATTTTTTATGAGATCAAAACTTTCAGCAGTGTGATTATTAGTAAGCTTACGAAAAAATACTGTATGAAGTAATAAAATCTCGATTTGCCCAACGAAATGGGGGAGTCTGTTACTTATTCGTAGACGGAGTCCTGCTACTGACTTTTTTTTCTCTAGTACAGGAATAACTTATTTATTTAAATTATTAATAATAATAAGAAAGGACGACCAGTGCTCTGCTCTGCAGCGCAAGCGTGTAGAAAAAGGAACTTACTATTATTTTTTTCGCACTCCTAATTCAAGCAATTTCTGAACTGTTTATAAAATCTGAAGCGAGACATTAGTCACCAAAATTACCAAAAAATATTTTCATAGTAAATCTTTGCTGGCTTTCTGAAAGAGAGACCACCAACGATCAACGGAATGATCAGAGCTAAAGCCGAATTAAAATATTCACTTGACCAAAGTAGCGTGAATAACTACCGTGAAGATGCATTACTGATCTAAAACCTATCAAAGCTTGACCTCATCAGTCACAAACTTCAATGCTTGTCCCCCATTAAACTTTACAGGGGTATGACATTATGACGGTAATAACGATCATTCGTCAACGTCAAAACTGACAAAGACTGTCCAGTCCTGCTTGGACTGAACTTAAAAGGTTGTAAAACTGTATAGGAGCTACGAGCATTACCTACAAACACGGAGATTACGGCTAAGACTCAATTTTGCTCCTTACCTTTTTGTACCTATTAAATAACCGGAAATGTATGAAAATCCGGAATTCTATGGAATGCCCGAAATAATTTATCTATAATCTTTAGTAATCATGGAGCCGTGGAGCCTCATTTACAAATAACGTAGGTACTCTGTTTGTAGAAGATTTCAAAATGTATTTTATTTATATTATTATACGCAATTTTTATGGAGCTACTAGTAGCTCCATAAAAATTGCGTACTACTAACTACTACTTGCGTAATACTAGTATTAGGTTAGCAAGAATTAAAAATAATTTTAAAGAATTCTGCTTTTTAGAAAAACATTCGAAATCTCTCACCTTCAAGTATACATATCTTCAGTTACTTAGTTTTAATTATTACCTCGTACCTACAACAAAACGTACAATGAATGATAACTGTATTAGTACCGAACTAATAAATGAAATTAGCCAAAACATGATAAAAATACTCTAAACAAGAAAATAACACATTACAGCTAAAGAGAGCGGAAAACGAAACAATTTCATTCGCAAGCGAGACAGGATGACGATGAAGAGATTTCTTTGAATATTTCAGGCATTAGAACCTGTATAAAGTTCGTCGTCAAGCACTGCCACCATACCTGTCTCTGTTTGTTCCTGGCACAGTTTGGTGGCGGTGAAATTACAGACTTTTGAGACATGTCACTTTCACGTGTCAAAGTTATGGGTGCAATACGATAAGACGGGTCTTCCCATATTTTAGTAGGGGAGTACCCAAGTTGTCCTGCGTTGTTACCTGATGGGATTACCACTATTGGGTACACAAAAAAAATAGTAGATTATTATTTTTATGACACCAATTATATTTTATGAAATTGGGGATTTATTTCAGTCATTAAATACTAAAATACTATTTTCACTGTCTTTTTCAACTATATGATCACTGTTAGAAGGAGACGAGTGATATGTCAGCAATAGTTCTTTTGCTTTTTTCTCATATTTTTTCCTCCGGACTTCGTAATCAAAGTTGTATACTTCTAACGAATGGATTGAAGGTTCTGTGTTTAAGGTTTTTCGTCTAAAACTCTCCGATTTCTTTGATATTGAACCGATTGATCGCAACTCATTGTCATATTTTGAGCTTGATTTTGTTTTATTAGATATGATTTTTCTCCGTTTTAACATGCATTTTCCTTCATTCTTCGAATTTGTATCGAAGCGAATTAGTTTCTGTTTTTTCTTATTTTTCGCCATCACTTTTAAGGCTTGATATAGATTCTGTGGCTCTTCTATATCCAAAGAGAGTTGCTCTTTCAGTATATTGAGTAGATTTTGCTTTTTACTATTTGATTGTGTAGATTTTCGTGTGCTCATGGCGCTTGATTTCGGTGTAGACATTTCGCTTTTCTTAACAAGTACGTGTGATTTTTTCGTTTTTCGCTGTTGCGTCGGTGATTTAGGCGGTGATTGTAGCAGAATTTGTTCAGATACCTGATAATCGGTTAGCTGCTCTGTATTCCAGCCATTTACGCAGGCCCAGTAAGAATGCTTCGGCTTCTTTTGTTCTTCGATAATTTCTCTGCCCACGTTCAGTTTATTAGCAACCGATTCATTCATTTCCAGTGCTATATTAGATGATTTAGCACTACGCACAGGAGCAGCGTCGTATTCTGCTTTCAAATTATACACACTGATGGTAGTTTCCAATAAATCAACGAAAAAGTTGTACAATTTATCGTTTTTATGCTCAGAGACTAGTGTCGTTGGTTCCACATCAACCAATTTCACTTTCTTCTTAGTCTTTCTTCCTTCTGTGACTTCCCTAACAATACCATTTACAACGTTCGCATTTTCCTCAATATTTTCAACTTCCTGAGTTTCCTCACCGTCATTAATATCAGACTTTAGTTCTCTCCACTTTTTATCATCCCTAAAACTTTTTTCAGAATATAATGACGGGGTATTTATGATCTCTTTCTTACATTGTAATACTTCAAACTTATCAACTTTATTTTTTCCTTCATTCAGTACTTTAGATCTGTATTTTGGTTTCTTTTTTATGTTGTCTGCAGCACTTGACTTTGGATCTTTAGTGACGTTCTTTTTGGTTTTCTCTTTTGTTTCGTCTTCGGCATCAGGGAACTGGGTCGCAGTGGTAGATTTGGATAGTATTGTCAAAACAGATGCTAGGAACCGTTTGCTGCCTGGCCGAGGTCTCGGAGGAGGTTTGATAGGTGACTCTTCTATTTTAGTTTCTTTAGCTGAAGGCAGAGTTAAATTAAAACTTATAATTTATACCTGATAGTCTTTCAAGGTGGAAATTTGTTACTCAAATTGTTATTTACAAGTATACCTAGTCCAGAAATTTACTAGCATAGGCACTAAAATACTTTATCACTCTGCATATTTTAAACATATTAATCCATTTTCACACAATATAACCTACTGTAAATATATTTATTAACCGTGGTAAACAGATTGGCTACTCATGACGAGATAAGAATTGGTATTATAGGATCGACTATCTGTCAAGACGCAACCGAATCAGTAATAGATAAAAATATCAGATCAGATCAGATAGATCTGATGAAATTCCAGTCTAATCTTGTGATGAGGTAGCTCGTCAGGGGTGTGTGGATACCTCGTGCATCTAAAGATAGCTTATTTTCAACATAAACCCCTCTTTTCTTCACCACAAGTGTTTGAAACTCTGCGTTGCTTTTACTCTTTTTCCTCCCGTTCTCTGATTTCCTCTGTCGCTCCGACTGTGTGGTGATGGCAATATTTGAGGATTTAGACTTGGCTATCTTAGATTTCGGCTTTTCCATTTTAGTTGCAGTTATGTCATTATTTTCTGTGAAAATTAATACATTTTCTACTTGAAAAATTTGGAAGCGGTTGAGTAGTGAAACTTGGAGAATTGTAAAAAATGTCAGATCATGAATTTGACAACGATAGTGAAGGTTGTAAGTAGGATATACGGCATGTAGGTTATATTAACCATTTAAAAAGGAGAAAAGTTACTTATCAGTCGCAATTCCGTGAGCAACATATATTTTGACTTAGAAAGTTTACATCCGAATTCTTGAATAATAATATTTTATTTAGGAACCTAAGCATTTTAAAAAGATACAAAAAAAGATCGGTAGGGAAACTGGCAGTCATAAACATATGCCAAAAGAAATAAGTGAGCAGGTATTGAGGAGTGAAGAATAGTAATATTATAAACTAGCTGTTGCCCGCGACTTCGTCCGCGTGGTATTCAGACACCAATTGTAAAAAAATGTTGTTTTGGTATATGTACCGTGTATACATCCACATGCACTTAGTAGAAAGCGGTTATTTTAATATTACAAACAGACACTCCAATTTTATTTATGTGTATAGATAAAACCCCAGACAAAATCTGTGCAAAGTGGAGACTGTGCACTCCATCAGTTGCGTTCCCGCGCCATTGTTCAGACAGTATATACAGATTAGCTCGTGATGTGGGACATATCGCGATGAAAGCATCACGATCTACAGAGAGTTGTCACACGATTCCTTGATAGTAATTGTGAGGGCTAATACATAATCACGACTTAATATTCAGCCGGTTTAGAGTGACGCAGCCTTGTGTTACTAATACAGCGTGCCATGGAAAACAGGAATTATCGCGCTTCATACATCTGGTGAAAAGCTAGGTCTCAATATTTTCAAGTCAAAATATTGTTAATGTGTATTTAAAGTATTTATTTTCTTTGCGCTATATAACTGTATATTTTCGTTTTGTTATATGGTGCCTGAAATAAATGGATAAAAAAAGTACTGAAGTCGAAGCAGTTTCAAATTTACTGTAAAATATTCCTGACTCATAACTTTTATCTGATAAAATTATCTACAGATTGCATTGGCTCTGTTATTAGAGCTTTACTGTAAAGGAACCGCTTTTGAAGTTCAGCCAATTTCAAACGTAAAAGGTCATAGAAAATTGGAGCAAAAACTGTTTTCAAAGAGTTCACATGGTGTAGTTTTGAGATAAGGTATGCTAAGTACTTCAGTTTCGTAGCCGGCGGCGGCGTCTTTATAGTGGAGCTTTCGGCTGATAAATGCTTAAATATACTAGCTTATGCCCGCGGCTTTACTTGCGTGGTACCAGGATAAAAGTCCCCTTGACCCATAAATTATTTCTATGTTGAAATACACTATGATCAGTTATTCTGTGAAATAAGGGCAGGCAAACACTTTCGCATTAATAATATTCAATACTAGCGGCTGTCCCGGCTACGCACGGCTAGCGTTAAGTATTTACGGCTGAAACTCATCTATACCAGATAAAAAAATAACCTATAAGCACTCAGGGATCATGTAGATTCCTTTATTAAGAATTCAATAATTTCCGTAACACTTCATAATCGGATCGGCCACTAACTAAACCCCTGCCCGACTTAATTTCATCACTTATATTTCAATTAATTGATTAGGTATTATTCCACTTAACACAAACCTGTGATGTGGATTTTTGTTTCAGGTGTATAATTACCTAGGTACTGTAAAATTGTGATAATTTTGAAGGCGGTCCATCGAAGTTAACTCCCCCCAATCAGAAGTTAATTGTGCATGCAAAGTTTAATAGAGTAGCACGACATAATTAGCGTGTAAGTATACATAACTGTCGGTAAATTATATGATCAGACCACACGTTTAGCTAACGGTGATACGTCCGCAATCAAAGCTTCTTCGACTCGCAAACAATTTCAAGTCCTTTCGAACAACGGTCTCCAAACGGGTGTGCCGTACAGACCATCTGCTGTTATTATGTGCTGTACACAGATTGAACATTGGGGGGCCTTGTTGCTCGCGTCCGTAGATGATAACCCTTTGAATCCCTACACGGGTGGTGCGAAAGGAGCAACCCAAAATAGCAGTAGAACTTGTGCTAAGTTCGCCAAGAGAAGTACTGCCACCACACCTGGTAATCTGCCGCCAAGCAGTGATGCACTCGTATTGCTGTGTTCTGGTGGAAGGGAGTGGTGGTGGAAATTGCAGGCGCATGAGACGTAACATCCCCGTCTTCAGGTGATGGACGCAACGCAATACGACTTGAGTCATCTCGTACTATGGAGGACGCGAGTCGTATTGCTGTTGTCTATGGGCGGTGGTTACCACTTAACATCAGGTGGGCCGTCAGCTCGTTCCGTCACAAACATGACATAAAAAACTACATAGATGGCCAATCTGCTGCTAAATTCTGTACATTCATTCATTGATTAATAGATATAAGCGTTTCACCCCGAAGGGGTTGACAGATCTTCAATGGACCTTTCATTTGCGGTTTCACTATCGTGGAACGTAGACGTGCGAAATAATGAGCGCATCTTCGTTTATTTTGTGGTATGTCCACAAAATAAACGAAGATGCGCTCATTATTATTATTATTATATATTTATTCACTGAAGTAGCGGATATTACCTTTGGAAGATGTAGAAATCCTACAACTTCGCCGAAGTTTGAAGGCGTATGTCATAAGCTAGAATAATAATAAAATATTATCTTAATAATGATATCTTTTCATTCAAACTATTTCGAAAGTGTGTTACAAATGAGAAAAGTTTAATCTGTAAACATGAGTAGCGACTGATTTAAATATTAATCGGAACCAGTTTTATGAAGTGGAATGAAATAAAGTTAACACTTTATCACAGAACCATGGTGACAAACCAACAGCTTATGGCTCCCTGCTGGGTTCTGAACAAAGGATTTAGTGTTCTGTATCCAAATGGGCAAAACGGCACAATTTGCATGATACCGAATTATTTTTAGTTCCTATTTTAACGACTAGCTCATGGAAATCGACGATTGAATACTGTCTGATGATTTAGAGACAATCTTTGTTAGGATTTTCAGGGGTCCGTGCTCAAAGAAAGGGACCCTATTACTCAGCCTACGCCGTGTGTGTTTGTCTGTTCTACCTATAAGGGCCAACTTCTCAACAGTATCACAACCATAGCTCTAGCCTTTCAAGTTTTCACAGAATATGCGTTATTATGGCAGATATTACAAAAAAATAATTGAAAACCACAAAGACATCATTACAAGAAATGTATTATATTTTTCTGTGGAAATATTATTTTTCTATAAACTATAACAGATAAGAGGTTTATTCTTTGGTCTCAAAAGGATGTCCACTCGTCAATACTTCGCTCTCGAATCTAAAACTTTCTATAATTTAGTTTTTATCACCCCTAAAAAGTACTATGAGAAACTGGCTATTGGTTAAAATAATCATACACATTATCAAGGCGAACTAGCTTTTTTTCTCCCAATCCTTTAGATAAGCAATATTGAGAGAAATTATTACCTACTATTATTACTATTAGTATGTTGGTATATTGATGTTTTTAACTTATATAATAACCAGCAATTAATAAGACAAGACATAACAAACTACCGTTTACCACCGTTTACATAATAATATGTTACTAAAAATACAGAAATTCCAAGAATAATCTTCAGAACTTGTAGACTCTCCTTAAGTTCTGAGAGAGCTTCTCAGAATGTCGATATCATGTACACGCTTCGTGTGACGAACAAAAAAAACAACTATATTTAAATCTCTAAATAAGTTGTGAACTTAAAAAATAATTATACCCGAAGTAAATACACAGGACAGACTGACAGCATGCAATTCTAATAAGTACCATATTTATCAGCAGAGAAGTAGGGACGTAATAATAGTATAGTAGATATAGTATTATGAAAAAAAATGGCCAATCCACCTTGCTGGCGCGTGCCAACTTCACCTAGCAACTATTGAAGGGTTATTATTTTTAAATTTCAAAATAGCTGCTTCGCATATTATGGTCATACAGCGGAATTAACTTGCGCTGCAATGCGTATGCAGGGCTATCTTATAAATCGAAATGGGGGAGGATCCGGATAAGACGAGAAATTATTATAATTCAAGCGGTTTATGTAAATCCTTTGCAAGTACACATTTATATGACAGTGAAAAAGCCAGTTCATTTGCTTGTACAAAATAAATTATTTTACATTAGGTAGATACGTAACTAGCGAGCAAGTCGTGTTAGCTCGGTTGGTGTAATTTTCATACTGTACATAAGGTTTCCGACATGTTTTATAATAATAATACCATCTAAGTATGACCGCCATGAACGTTGCTTAAGGTGTTGTCAAATCCTGCTAAGTCGGTTAAAAGAAGAAGGTTTTTAAAGCTGTTTTTCTGTTTTCAGCAATTTACAGACTTTATCATAATGTAATGTTTTATGCTCTCTTGCTAATAACAAATCATTTCAATTACAATATTTATTATACACGATAATATAATTTATTAAACAAATACAAATCAACACTTACCTCACAAAATGTTATCCACACTGCAGCAATCCTTTTATTCGAAACTGAAAATTGTTCACACCTTTTTGATATCACACCTTTGACTATCCTTAATCCTTCACACAAACACCAAATCACGAAATAAATATTCTCAAATAAATGTTCCAAAAAAAGTTTTATTAAGCACTGTGTAAACCTTTTCTAATTAACCGGCTGAATACTGGACGAATAAAATAATAATCGATGCCGCACCGAAAAAAAGTTGAAACCTATTTTTCCCGCCTAAGTTTTTTTTTCACCGGCAACAAACAACGTACGCTCTACAGAGGCGCAGCGCGCGTCTAACCTCCTTCGAAGCCGGTCGGGCGCTGGTCGTATAGTCGTTTATTTTCAACTTGGCTTCGCCCGCCGTCCAGACGCTGGGCTCGGACGTGAGTGCGCTACAAAAAAACGCGTGCCAGGATTCAAAACAATCCCCAAGGACTTTTAGTAATAGAATACTGTACTTTTTTTACTTGAGATTAATAAAACAACAAACTTGAACGACTGGTTTTATTACTTATAACAAATCACCTTATAGTTTTTTATAATTCACATGTTACATTAAAAACTTTTTGTGATGAAATTTCGGAACGGTCAGATGGCTCACCTGATGTTAAGTGGTAACCTCTGCCCATAACAAGTAATACGAAATGCATCTTCCCCTACTTAGGTTAAGTTCAAGTTCTTCCTTAAGTTTCGATTTATAAATTTTCATCTACGCTTCAATAATTTGGTAGTGTCGTTTTAATCCTCCATTCAGATATCACAGGGGTAAGCACTATTTCATTCTTCTGCAGTTTACGATTCAGTCTGAGCAGTTATTTGTTCAGTTTGAATTTCAGTTGTTGTTTCGTGTATTTCAGTTGGTGTTTCTCCTTGATTTTCCAGATTTTCTACACCTTCTAGGTTAATGTCGCCATCGAATTCATCCTGCTGAGGAATCGCCTGCCCTCTTTTGAGGAAGGGTTCATGCAAAGCTTTGTACAGTTTTTTCGCTTTCGTTGCGCCAAAACCGGGACAGTCCGCGAGTCTGTTTTCAGTCGCTTTTATTATGTTCTCCAATGTTCCGAATGTGGTGATTAATGTCATAGCATCTGTTTTGTTCACGGGTTTTATCGACGATAACGCATTTATGATCTAAAACAAAAATGTATTTATAGTTTATTTTGATTGGAAATATTACAATATTAATTTCGTGTTATGACTGACAATTTTGGTTTATGTGTATTCACAGTTAGCCGTAAAGTTCAGTTTAAAATTTATTGGCGCATAAAGTTTTTCAGCGTTTATGTTACCCGACTACGGCAAAGCCAAAAGGATGAAATGTTATGTTATATGAATCAATTCATAAACTTAGAACCGTGAATGGCAAGTCCAGCACGCATAAAATATATTATATGTACATAGATCACGCTAATATAAAAGTAAAATTTTGTTTGGATTTTAGTTAATACTACACATCACACTACCGAATGAATCGATATGACAGAAATTTTGAATACTTAATTTTGAAATGTTATAATTGCTACTACATTACAAGAGCTACTATTATAACGGTGCTATTCCAAATCTTCGTCTCTCTACTTAGGTTTAAAATGTCATCCCATCGTAAGGCAGTTTTGTGGCGTGAAATAATCCTACATAATATTATAATTATTATAAACGTGAAAGTTTGTATGTATGGATGTTTGTTACTCTTTCACGCTCAAACGGCTGAATGGATTTGGATGAAATTTAGTATCAAGATAGCTTATATCCTGGCTTAACACATAGGCTACTTTGATTCCGGAAAAGCACAGTGTTCCCGTGGGTTGACTTACTCACCGCGGGGAATACCGCGGGGCGCAGCTAGTAACTAATAATTAAAAAACTACTCTTAAGTGGCATAAATTTATGGAAATTAGATCCCCCAGGCGCCAGGTGGCGATTTATTCATAAGGAATTAAAGGCCAGTAAATGAACGCCCATCAACAAGGCACACGTGTTCAGGTAAAAAGCAATATCGTGTTTGATTTCGATTCAATTGGGCGGTGCATCACGAAATTACAACCTTGTTTTTTACAACCATATACTGTGTATATGTTAGGGCAAGATACGAAGCTTAACATAACGGGGTGTGATGCCTGTTCGACTGAGCTCTGCCTTCTGCGCGGTAGATTGCGGATTCGATTCCCACTTTGGACAAACATTTCCGAGACGAACTACTAATAGATGATCGTTCTGTGTCTTAGTATATCGGACTATATAATAACAATTAAGCTTTACCCGCTTTTTTTATACTCGGCTTTGCTAATTAGCGGCCCGTGGCAAGTTGTAAGTAGCCCTGCCTTCAAAGTTAAGGGTCCCAAGTTCAATCCCCGGCTTGGGCAAAAAAATTGTGTGGTGAGCACAAACTTTCACATTGTTACATCTATCAATTTGGTAAGAGAATGAGAACCCATGGTACATTTGCAGCCTGGTATAGACGTCACTTTTTTAATTTCAACCTTTTACGGAGCAAATAAAAGTAACAATTATTCTTTTTGAAAACTTCTAAAACCAGGAAGATAATTTAAATAATCGCATCTCAGTAGACCATAATATTATAAACCAAATAATTACAGAAACATGACAAAGGCCTCAAAAAAATGCTTACCTTCTGATGTGGATCATTTTCTAATCTCTCCATGATCTTGTCTGGCGGTTTGTTCTCATATATTTTGTAATTCTCAATGATTTTAGCTGCCTCTTCAGGGCTCCACGCAAGCATTAGTGTTATATCTGTCAACAGGCATATTCGCGTTAAGTTCTTCAGTGGTGTGTGTGGATCTTTCAAGTCTACCTAAAAAACCATTTGATTAAATATGATGTCTCTATTATGTCTCTTATTCTCAAGGAGAAATATATTCGACGTAACACCCAAGTTTATGACTGGCCTCTCATCAAAGTTGGTAGTAACTCTTCCTTCTGTGCTTTTGGCTGTGGGTTGCATAAACATCAACAATGTGTTTCTTTCTCATTAAAAAATATTAAATTAATAAAGACCAAATAGTTTCGTTCATATCAAGTTTCATGTTCTTATACATAAAAACACTCAATATTTCCATATAATACAACCATTCAAGGTGATAACTATCCCATTGAAGCTGTGCATGATACATTAAATCTTTTTGAGGCAAACTTGAGCCCTAAGCAGCAGTATGAATAATAAGAGTGGAATTTGATTCAAAAACATATTTACCTGAACCAAGAGAACTCTCAAATCATATTTCCTTCCAAGCTCTTTCAACCTGTTGTGTATGTAGTCAGGATTCATGTTGTGGTAGCGCAGTGACAGAAACAGCAGACATATGGTTTTACCCACTTCATAATCCGGAATAATATCATCATACTCCCATGGCACACACTTTATGAACTTCAGCAGTGGATTTCCCCTCTGAAATGTATTAGTTAGTTTTTTATGCATATAATATGTAACGGAATGAACAAGACTGCCCAACTTATATTATCTGGTAACCTATGTCCATAACAGAAGCAAAATGTCTTGGGTCTGCCCGTACCTAAGTAGAGGACGACCCAATGTATTGCGCCCATAACTTTGAGATGTGAAAGTGGAATATCTCAAGTGCCTGTGATCTATAAATTTAGGCTCTGCATGGTGGTTGAATATATATTATTAGATGGACAAGAAAAAAAGATTCTTTTTCTAATTTGTTTTGATCTGGGAGTTTTATCTGCAGTACCTAGTAGACCACACTAAAATAATGTTTGAAGTATGTTTATACCTGTTTTTGATTGACAAGGACGCAGTGGGTTTTCGATGAAGGTGGCTTTGGTATGCTTTCCTTAGATGTACCTGAAAAAGAAAGGAGAGGTCAACATAATTAAATGTTTATTAGATATCAAATAGTTCTGGCTTTGGGAATTTTATGAATTATTATTAATTTTCCAAGCTCACCACTAACCCATCTACATTCCCACGACAGATAGTGTAGGTGCCCACAATGATGAAAGTGGAACTTTTAGTCTCTGTCTACCTACTTCTTTAGAGTAAAAAGGGTATGGTAGGTATGTTTGTATGAAGGTTCTTTATATCAAAACGAGATTCATACCCGCTTGCGGAGGTTGATGGCTTTCTATGTCAATTTTTGATTTTTTTGGCGATGTTGGTTCGCTAATTTCCGCTAACAAATCATCAAAGCCATCTTCTAATTCCATATTTATAACCAATGAGAAATTTATAATTTGTTCCAAAAATGATTTCAGATTCAAAACAGGAGCTCAAACAAAAACAAAATCTTTGCTAGTTTGTTTCAGAATCAGTTAGAATTATCAGCATCAATAATAATATAACAAGGTTATTTTGCATTACAGTCGCACTCGTATAGCTTTTATTGTACTAAAAAGAGAGGCATCGCTTATGCTAAATGTATGTAAAACGATTTTTTTTTTTATTTATTATCTTAGTGATTATCAATTATCAACAAATCCGACATCGATACTGACATTTATAACATCAAATTTTTAGATTTTTGTCTTTCCCGCAAAAAATCTGCCCAGCGTTCCGATTTGTCAACTTTCACAAGTTTTACTCCTGATACGAATTACGAAAACAACATTAAATAAATCACCATGAATGAAATCTGATTAAAGTGGACATGAGTGCTTTTAACTCAAAAGTGGACTATGTCTTTGAAGATGAAGAGATATTTGATGATTCCACGTTTCTGGGGAATTTCGAGAACACATCCTTCATACAAACGAAGGCAGCTGAGAGTAACTTGAATGATTCAAATACCAGCGCCCTAAACGTGAGGTAGTGATCTTTTCTGTCACAATGTATTCCCCTATCGTACATTGCCCCATTTATAAAAAGTTTGCTTAGTAAGATGTACTTTTGAATATAATAAAAATTGTTTCCTCTGTCTCAGAAGCCTTATGAGACAGTTTTGTATCAAATAATAAATTTTAATGCCATTTTCGGGCATGTCTCCCACTCTTCTCTTTCTTCCCACTGCCACTATTTGGATCTGCTGAAGATTAGTTTAATCGCCACCTACTGCATGCTTTCTTATTGCATAATAAACATCAAATAATGTTGGCTGTCATCCTAAATGCATAATATCTAATAATCAAAGCATTATCACTCTATATTTAAATATGTTGTAGAAATAGGTATACTAAACTTGAAGTTACTCAGTATCATATGGAAAATGTAGTAAATTTAAGATCACAAGATGGACTACTTCACTAAAACCTTAATTTTTAGCATATTGGAATAGTCTTATTCTATTCAAATCACTAGTTCTCTCGAACCAATGTGGTGAAAGGATTTTAAGTGCACTTCAAAGAGGCTCCTTTTGTGCACTTGACAACTGTCTTCGATTTTTTACACTCACAATATCCTTCACCAGTTTGAGAATGTGGTATTGCACATAAATATTTCAATTGAAAAACTCATAGGTGCATGTCGGGATTTGAACCGGTGACCTCTGCATTGAAACTTGGGGTCAGTACCTACCACTAGACCACCACACTCCCCAATCAGAATGGTGTTCTTGAGTATATAAGATAATACAAAGCACAATGCAACTACATTTGTTTAATATAACAAATAATTTAGGTATGTTTTGTATTGTATAACTATTCAAATAAATGTTTTAGCCTGATATTCGTGTTCAGTTCAGTTTGTTAGGCTAAAAATACCTTTATATATTTTCAGTGCCCTTTGCTGTGATGAGGAAATAAGTGGATATGATAAACTAACTGGACAAACATGGATCTATCCCACAAACTACTCTGTCAGGGACTACCAGTTCAACATTATCAAGTCTGCGTTATTGAAGAATACATTAGTAAGTGAGGAATTTATAATAAGGCAGTCTGTAATAAGGAGTTTCCTGTCAAATTATTTTGCAACTGCCTCAAGTCTTGTCTTGATTTCATATATAATACAAAGACCTAATATATAATATATTTAGTGTCAATCAAGTTGTTTTATATCAAAACATATTAAGAACTATTATTGTACTAAGTACTACCAATAAAATATACAATTTAATGAAAAAAAAAAACAAGAGGTTTTCGGTAGAGAGGCTTTCATACAAGAATATCTGCCAATAATTGTCCTAGACAGAAGTGCTTGGTAAAAAACTTGCAGTTTTTCATGCACATAAACTGTACTCTTTACTGACTCACAGAAGGTATTATAAAGTTCCACATATCTACAGGTCAGTCTACCAACAGGTCTTGGGAAGACCTTCATAGCTGCAGTGATAATGTTCAACTTCTACCGATGGTATCCACTTGGCAAGATAGTGTTTGCAGCTCCAACACGCCCTCTGGTGGCGCAGCAGATTGATGCCTGCTACAATATTGCAGCCATCCCGCCCAGTGACACTATTGAGATGACAGGTATAAACTTAAAGAATTTCTTTCGTCTTTCAAATGTTTGGAAAAGTGTTGTATTTAAGAATGTACCCATATCTGGTTTGATGTAATGGGATTATTTAGTTTTTAAATAAAAAAATTGGCATAATATGTTGGTTTAGATTTAATATTTAGCTTTTTTTAAAAAAATGCTATCGTTGACTCCAAGCTAATGTGATTATTTAATTTCGTCTAACAAATATCAAACAAATTGCTTTATTTTAGGACACATGCAAGTAGCCACCAGAAAAACTCATTGGCAGACCAAAAGGGTTTTCTTTGCCACGCCACAAGTGATCTATAATGACATCAAGTCTGGCATTTGCCCCGCGGATATGATTCGGTGCCTGGTAATAGACGAAGCCCACAGAGCTCGGGGGAACTATGCTTACTGCCAGATTGTGGGGACATTAGACGATCTTGGCATTAAGACATATAGACTGCTGGCGCTGTCGGCTACTCCTGGCAGTAAAGTGGAGGATGTTATTAATGTGAGTATAGGCCAACAGTATCCTGTTTTTAACAGACTTGAGATAATGGAGAAGATTCTCAATTTGGTTGGTTTTTTTTTATGTTTGTTACCTCAGATCTCAATGTAGTAATTAAATCAAATGTTAATGTTGTGATAACAATGTATAATCGTTTACGTCACAAGAAGTAGTGAAGTTTAGTAGCAGTAGAACTCTCGCCAAGTTCGTCCGGGGAAGTACTGCCACCATGCCCATTTCTGCCGCCAAGCAGTAACGCATTCGCGTTACTGTGTTCCGGTTTGTAAGGTGTGGTTGCCGGTGAAATTACAGGCACAAGAAACATTCCACCTGCAAGTCTCAGAGTTAAGGGCGCATACGATGCGACGTGGGTCTTGTCGTACCTAGTAAGGGAGGACCCAAGTCGCATCAGTTGTTATGGGCAGAGGTTACCACTTAACACCAGATGGGCCGTCGGCTCGTTCCGTAACTGTATCAAATAAAAAAATAAAAATAAATAAATTGAAAAGTAATTTTACCAATTTGACAAACGTCCTTCAGGACTCTCAAGGTCAAATGACACTGTTTTTATTTCACTTCCAGAAAAATCTACACATTTGTACATCCGGGACAAATCAAAAAAAATGTAACTGTTGCTTCATTTTATTATAGCCTTTAATTAGTCATAATATTGCAGGTGGTCAGAAGTCTACACATAGCTCACTTGGAGCTTAGAACAGAGAACTGTATAGATGTCGCGCCGTACAGCCACTCGCGAAAAATCAACACTGTCATCATACCGCTTGGACCTGAGCTAACACAGCTCAGACAACATTATGTTGAGGTGAGGGTTATAGCTCACTTGGAGCTTAGAACAGGGAACTGTATAGATGTCGCGCCGTACAGCCACTCGCGAAAGATCAACACTGTCATCATACCGCTTGGACCTGAGCTAACACAGCTCAGACAACATTATGTTGAGGTGAGGGTTATAGCTCACTTGGAGCTTAGAACAGGGAACTGTATAGATGTCGCGCCATACAGCCTCTCGCGAAAGAGCAATACTGTCATCATACCGCTAGTTAAAATCTATTTTATATATTTAGCTATTCAGTTATTCCCCAATAACTCATTTCAGCGTAGGACATAACAATAGGAAAAATAAATAGTTCCTAATATACCGATACTAGAAGGAAAATTTAATTTTCTCGTTAAATTATTTTAGATAACAGAGTCGTTACAATGCTCTTTCGTATTTTAACGTGATTTTCTATCATTTGAAATTTGCAGATTTTAGATCACTATGCAAGAAGACTGAAGCAATTCAATATACTACCTCAGAACTTAGGAAACCTGTCAAAGGGAAGGATTGTGATGTTGTACAAAGAGTATCAGACTAAAGATCGAGGATCCAGGTGATTTCCATTATACTTAGCCTTCCAGGTGTGATTTTATCTCAGTAGCTTTGCGCGCTGGGACATAGATGGACCTCTTTCAAGGTCCTAAGCTAACACTTTGTAGTTATTAGACTTTTTTTTAATAAACTTATCTCATTCACCAGGCATCCTCAGCACAACTATATAATGAAAGATTTCACGGTACTGATCTCGCTGTACCACGGATTGGAACTCCTCGTGAAGCACGGCTCCAGGGTTTTCCTGAACTTCTTCGATGAACACCCGGAGAAGTCCTGGATCCAGGGGGACGACAGGCTGACGGCGCTGCTGGAGAGGCAGCGGGAAGACCTCGGCCTCAACCCGATGTCACTGGACACGAGTGTACTGCCGGACGGTACTGTACCTGAGGTGAGGCCTCAACACCATTTTTCATCAGTCAAATAATAGTTATCCCTAGGGGTAAAATAAACTATAATAAATAAGGGGTGAATTCGAATGTAGAATAACCAATTTTTACTTCATTTCAAATCAGGTCAGTTTCAAATTTCTTAGTCAATGAATCAGCCCTAATATAATTAGCATTGACAATAAGTATTTATATGTGGTGTAGATGAGTGAATTTATCTGTAACTGATCATAAGTGTTCACCTTTGACTCAAATCTGTTACTGATAGCAATACACTAGAATACACGGTGTTGCCATGTAATCTTATGTTAACTGGGATAAAAAAGTAACTTATGCGTTATACAAAATCATCTTTTATCTATGTAAATTATCCAGCCCAGTTGGTCAGTAGTTATGAGCAAATTCATATATCTGTTTCAGATCCCAAGTAACTTACGTTTCGGGCATCCAAAATTCGACAGACTGAAAAACATCATGGTGGAACATTTCACAAATGCTAAATCGAAAGGACAAGATACAAGAGCCATAGGTAAGCTAAATACCAAACATCTTGCTTTCTACACCTTTCTATGGAACCCCATCCACTTATATTCGTCGCATTCGTGTCATCCACTTTGACACCTGTGTTGCAGGTGTAATTACGTGCACATGAGATGTTCCATCTTCAAGTCTCGAGGCGAGAAGAGCAATGCGATGCCTCCCATAACTTAACTAGGGGAGTCGCATCGCTGTTGTCGTGGGCAGTAGATGACGTTTAACATCAAGTGCACAGTTTGTTTCGACACTTTACTGATTAATATTTTGTTCTGTATTTAGTGTTCTGCGAGTACAGAGAGAGTGTGAACCTGGTACATTGCCTGTTGCTGCAGTGTCGGCCGCTCATCACGCCGCAAATGTTCGTCGGTCAAGGTGCATCCGGTGAGTTTGTGATCCGTTACTTTGCTGTATATGCTAAGCTATACCTATGTTGCTGATGCAATTTTAGAGCACCCAATATATCTTTCTGTTCCTCTCTACGTCATATATTTCGTCACGCTTATCTAATGAAATATAATTGCACGTGACGCGCCCTTAAAATTTTCACTTATCGATTATCGAATAACCATAAAAAGCATTATTTTAATTTAATAAAAAATGTTTGTTTGTTGGTGCGAATAATCTCCGAAACGGCTTGGATCCGATTTTGACGGGACTTTCATTGGCAGATAGCTGATGTTATAAGGGTAGTCTTTTAGCCACAAAATGTATTATACCTGCTAATAATAATAATAATTCTTTATTGGAAAGACAGGTGATACTTAATACTAATAGTACTCTGTGGATCCAATAGGTCTTATCGTGGTAGACGATCTCTTCCAGATTATCTTAAACTAAAATAAAAGTAACTTAATACTAATGCAAGAACTATTATATTGCTGAGATCGGCATAATGCTGAGGCATCGACCTATTTGACCGCTATTACAAAATAGGTAGGTACTTGGATTACTGGCTTGATGTACCTATTAGTATTATTATTATTGTTAAAACAACATACCTATGTATATTTTTGTTAATTATTTAATTTATTTTTTTTGGGCGTGTCAAATAAATGTTTTTCTTTCTTTCTTTCTTTCTTTCTTTATATATATATTATAGTATTTAACGCGACAGAAGCCGTGGCCACGGTAAATAAATAAACATGTGCCAACAGGCAAAGACGGGAAGGCGGTAGTGTCGCAGAAGCAACAGTTGCGTGTGATGCGCGCGTTCAGGTCTGGCGCGTGCAACGCGCTTGTCGCCACCTGCGTCGCCGAGGAGGGGCTCGACGTCGGATCCGTCGATCTCATCCTGTGCTTCGACATATCCACGCGCTCGCCGGTGCGCCTCGTACAGAGGTGGGCCATCAACTCACCTAACATTCAACCTTTTAATAGCAGTAGCAAATTGCAGGCGCATGAGACGTAACATCCCCGTCTCGGGGTGATAGACGCAACGCAATGCGACTTGAGTCGTCACGAGATGACTCAAGTCGCATTGCGTTGCTCTCTACCAAAGTAATAGTAGCGAGTGAAAGTCTCCTTGGAGTTTAGAAAATAATCGTAAGGTGGTTCGGTCTTGCATCTTGGATGTTTTTACTGCAGGGCTGTGTAAATATTGTGTTAGTTATTGTATACATATTTTATTCACAGATGTGGACGAACGGGTCGCGAGCGCGCCGGACAAGTGTTCATACTAGTCACTGAGGGTAGAGAGCATCAGGTAAAGCAAAACAAATAATAATTTTCTTTTTATAAGTACGGAACAAAAATGTCCTGTTGTGTGTTTGTTTCGGCTAATCTCTGAAACGGCTTTACTGATTTTGACGGGACTTTCACTGGCAGATAGCTGATGTTGTAGGGGGTAACTTAGGCTACTTATATTAAGGTCAGTTAAGAGGTAATGCACAAATTGGTTAAAATTACGAAACTGTGTTCCGGTTTGAAAGGTGTGGTTGCCGGTGAAATTACAGGCACATGAGACATTCCACCTTCACGTCTCACAGTTACGGGCGCATACGATGCGACTTTGGTCTTGTCATACCTAGTATGGGAGGACCCAAGTCGCATCGGCTGTTATGGGCCGAGGTTACCACTTAACACCAGGTGGGCCGTCTGCTCGTTTCGTAAAAGTATCACATAAAAAAAAAAAAAAAAACTACGTAGCATCCTTTAGTACAAACTAAATTCAACGCACAACTTTTTCTTAATATTCTGAAACTTTTCGTAACGTTTTTATTTTAATACTAGCTGTTGCTCGCGACTTCGTCCGCGTGGAATTCGTTTTTATCACGCACCCCTATTTTACCCCTCGGAAAAGTACCCTAAGTTACTCCTTGTTACATCAGCTATCTGCCAGTGAAAGTCCCGTCAAAATCGGTCCAGCCATTTCAGAGATTAGCCGGAACAAACAGACAGACAAAAATTGTATATAATGTTTTTTTGGTATATGTACCGTGTATACAGCCATAATGCACTTAGTAAAAAGCGGTTATTTTAATATTACAAACAGACACTCCAATTTTTTTTTTTTGTTTGTTATCTTGTTTATCTTCCAGACCCTGATGGACAGCATGAGACAAAGGGACGGCCTCAACAAGAAGATTCAGCAATCGAAAGAGGTTGAAAACAACTTGTACAAGCTCAACCCGCGCATGGTGCCGCACGGATTCACCCCGCACTGCCAGAAAATGTACATCACAGTCGCCAAGAGAGATGATACGGAACCCAAAAAAAAGCCAAGCAAAAAGGTAAATTGCATAGACAGATTAATGTGGACGAGTTTATAAAGATATAGAAGCCTAATAGATTTTTAAATGCAATTGATCGTCGAGATTTCGTTATCTGTACACGTGTATTTATAATTTTACAAATAATTCATTCCTATTTCTAGAAATTGAATGTTTTTTTTTAATAATTGTGGTTGACATTTCACACAACGCCATCTAGCTCCAAAGTAAACTGAGCACAGCTTGTTCATGGGAACCAGACAACTGATACAATACTTTCATACGTTTTTTGTAAATACATACAGCACCCAGGACCCAGACACATAAGAAACATCTGTATTCGTCACAAATTTTTGTTGTGGGTGGGAATCGAACCCACGACCTATAGCGCAGAAGGCAGTGTTACTACCAACTGTGCTATGAGGCCAGAATTAAAGATTCGGACTATTTCTGATTTTCTTTAACAGGCTAAGGGTCAAAAGGATCTACGCAGCATGCTTGCGGGTAGAGCGTCTACAAGCTGCGCCAGCCCATCAAAGAAGTCGCAGGCCGGTCGGGACGTGCGGAGAACTGATGTATTTGATGATGATAACGAGTTTGACCTTGTACCAAAATCTGACGCTAAAACGGCTATGAACATAAATGCAATAAGTAAGTATTTCTTAAAACAAATAACAGCATAATAACTTTCATACTTGAAATATTCAAAAGATGAAACTTTGTGTTGTCTAGACCCGCAGATTCAGTTCGTCATGAGATTGAAATTTCTACGTTATGTATTCACGTTAAGAACCAACAGCAGTCTTGGACTCAGTATTCATCATAATAATTCACTCAATTGTCATAGCAACATCTGTAGCGAAAATGATAAAAGATTTATTATTAATTACAGCAATCAACTCACAAGACACGAAAAACTTAGCAGAGCCGTCGTCTGGCAAAAGGAAACAAACTAAAAAGAAGCAAAAAATACCTGTTCCGAAATCACCTGCCAAAAACTACGGCGATATCAGAGCCCTCTTTAGCACTGGGACAAAGTCCACCAAAAACTATACCAAGCTTATAAACGAGTTAGGAGTGAATGATGCTAGCATACCAACCAAGTTGATTAACTTACTTATAGATCTCAATTTAGACAGTGGCAAAACTGCAAATACTTGTTTTATATGTGAAAATATATGTGATTGCAAATTGTTTCAACATGCCGAAGATGGTATCAATAAACCGGCTCTGCTTAAATTTCTAAACGAACCATTTCTACCCGACATAGATCTGATAGATGATATGGATGCAGAAACAATATTGATGTGTGGTCAAAACATAGAAGGGACACAGGACTTTCTCAAAATTAATCATGATGTCAGCCTATTAAGCAAAAGTACAAAAAAAGATGAAAACAACTGCAGTGCTAATTTCGATCTGGAATTTGATTTTGATACACTTGACGAATTAGGATCTCCTGAAACGAAACCTAAAGATAAAGAGGATAATATAGAGACAAAACCAGATACCAACTTTGATATAGGAGATGTTGATGATATATTTGCTGACAGTAGCTCTGAAGAGGTTATTAAAAAAGAACTAAAATCTAAAACTGAACAAGAACAGAAAGACAAACATGAAGAACCAGACGAAGCACTAGGTTTTTTTGGACTCAAAAGTATAGAGGACATATTTGCAGAGTATGATGACAGTGTATCTCATATTTCGCCAGAACCTCGTGAAACTGTAGAAATTCCTAAACCTATTACAGAAATGAAAGATTCTCTAAATAACTCACCAAAATCATCAGTTCAAAGTCCTAAACAAAATGTTTCAAATTCATTGTACCCTTTGAGCCCTTCTATTTTAACTGGTCAATTTGTCAATAGCAGACCAACATCGCCCATTCTATATAGTCAAGCTCGTAAAACCCAACTTTCTAACAAAAAAGTCATGCCATCGAGTTCTACTTCAAACAGTAAAAATAATTCATTACTGCATGATACAAAAGATGATAACACAGTTATAGTGTTACATGATGACGAACAGGAGTCTTCCGTGGTAGACAATACTAATAAGAGTATGTTTACTATTACTCAACTAGTAGACATGATCAATAAAAGTCAAGATAAGTCGGCACAAGGATACAATAAACCTGAATTTCAAGAATCCAACGTCGACCATAAGATAGATTTAACTTTATCGGACAACGAAGAACGAAGTACATCACCGATCTTCCTTACCCAAGCAGAAAGAAAAAAAACCGTGAATCTTAGTAGTAGTTCCAAGAATAAATCACAAACTATGAGTCTAATCGTACTGGATAGTGATAGCGATTCCCAAGACACCCAATTATACGATGTTGACGAAAAAATTATTAAATTCAATACAGATCAACGAAAAACTACAAACACAAGACTAAGTATGTTTGATACTGTAATTAATATAGACGATGAACTAAATAAAGTAACTCCTAATGAAATTAATAAAAATGATAGCAATGAAAACAAAACTGCAGTATCTAGTACTGCTGGTGGTAAAAGAAAAATGCACGATGAAGACACCGAACTAATAACTGCGTCACCGTATTTCAACAAAAAGCAAAAACTAGAAGACGCTAGTGAGAAACCGGTGACGTTGCAACAAAAAGTGTTAGGTGCTTTATCTTTAAATAAAGAGAAGCAAGAGTTTAGCAACAACCAAACCAGCTTTCATTTCACCATCTGGCAAAAAGAGAACGCATACTCACACATAAACACAGAACCCCTGAATAAAAGTCAGGAAGAAATCAAAAGTAGTCCCGTAGACTTACTGCAAAAGTATAAAAAGGAAAATAAGATGCTGTCTTTAAGGAGAAAATTCAATACAATATTCAAGAAGAGCCCTAAGAAGACGACTAATGAGAAAAGTGACGATGAGTTCAGTCCAAAGAAACATACAAATATCACAAGTAATAGAAAACAAGATGCACTTAAAAAGCAAATTATGTTTAGTGACAGTGACGATGACTTTGTAAACGTAAGAATCAGTCCTTCGAGTCCGAAGCGGCCTGCAAGCGACGACACACATGTCACACCAAAAACCAACCGCAAAGTACAAAAAGTAAGTAGCTAGCACCTTTGCTTCATTTAAATTTTGTGTGGCATCAGGCCACTGAATCGAGAATTATATATTAATACTGATTGGCTTTTTTTTTAATAGTTGGATCGAGTCTGCAATTATTTTTTACCAATTATAAACAGATTGAATTAAAACTTTGCACACACATTTTGTTTAGTGACAATGCAGGATCAACATTAGAAAATGGCGACCACAGCTGGTTCTTAGCAGAATTTGCTTATAAAAATCATATAATCAACAAATATATAATCACGTATCAGTAAAGCTGTACAGCTGTCTGAGATTTATTGATGAGTAATGGAATGAGCCTTTGCTAATAACTAAGCAATACGACTCGGGTCCTCTACTTGTATTGTATGCTCCCGACCTGAACATTAAGATGTAACGTCTCGAGTGCCTGTAATTTCACCGGCAACCACACCTTCGAGCCTGAACACAGCAACGTGAATGTGTAACTGCTTAGCGGCAAAAAAAGTAGTAATACTTCTCTGGACTTACTTGGTACAAGGCATCTAAGAAAAGAATATAACTATAACGCCATAAGTGAAATGAAATTACAGGCACACGAGACATTCCACCTATACGTCTCAGAGTTACGGACGCATACGAGGCGACTTGGGTCTTGTCGTACCTAGTAAGGGAGGGCCCAAGTCGCATCGGTTGTTATGGGCAGAGGTTACCACTTAACACCAGGTGGGCCGTCGGCTCGTTCGGTAACTGTATCACATAAAAATAAAAATAAAGTACAAAATACTGCTGATAACATGTAAGTGGCACAACGGGCTTATCGCTAAAAGCTATCTCTTCCAGAAAAAGCTCAAGCACAACTCTCTCCTGGACATGGAGGCTGAGCTATCGGAGTCTGACAGCGGCGACGAGCTGACGGACGAGAGCGCGGGCAGCGTCGCGGAGTTCATATGCGACGATGACGTCACGCACAACGACACACAACACGCGCTCTATATGAACTCTGTGAGGTAACAACATTACCGGAGATTCGCTAACCAAATAGCTTGTCATGTAAAATTATATGTTAAACTAGCTGTTGCCCGCTTTTGCTTTCGTGTGCGTCCGTCATTCCTTTGCAGATTTATGATTGCTATTTCGCGTTGAAATTTCGCAGACAAATTACTAAATTAATAGAGTAAATAAGGGGACTTTAAAAACACATTTGTAGTGTACAGAGGTCCGAAGGGAATCACTAAATTAAAATTACGGTAAATGAAAACATCGTAAGGAAACTGACATGTCCTAGAACCTAATCATTCGTAGACATGTCATGTGCACGAAAGGAGCCTCTTTGAGGCGCAGTTTAATCCTTTCACCACCCTAGTTCGACAGAGTTAGTGATAAGATATTTTATAGTGGCCAGTAGTCACAGATAAATATTACACTATATGTGATGAGGGAAAATATATTATGTCCTTTTTATTGCAGGAGTCCCGTCAAAAAGAATGGCTTCAAAATACCAGTACTGCCAAAGAAGTACAATAAAGCAGACGTTTTTTCACAGTTTGTTCAAGAAGACGAATATGAAATGGTAATTCTCATAATTTGCTTGCCTATACTAATATTCGATATCATAACGCAGATAATAACGGATAGAGCAATATGCAGGCCTGATATTAAACCCTGATAACAATATCCTGCTATAATAACCCTAAAACCTGTCTATACTAATACCAACACGCCTTAGGTTCTCCCGTACAAAGGAACGGGAATACTTAGTTGCATCGCATTGCACCCGTCACCATGAACAAGTAGAAATGTCTATTTATGTATTTTTTCAAATCGCATCATATGCGCCCGTAACTTTGAGACGGGAAGGTGGAATTTCTCATGCGCCTGTATATTCTTCCGTTATTTAACCGGTATCTCGAACCCTAATACTAAAATGCCAGTGGAAATTGCTTGGCGGGCGAAACAGCCGCCAGTTAGTTTTCAGCACTATGCTGAGCCAGGGACCCTTTTTGCCCACTCAACACATTATTATATTGTTTTTAGTTATTAATGTGTTTAAGTAATACATTTCTTTTGTGTTGTTTTTGCAAAATAAATACTCTTTCTTTCTTTTCCTTTTCAGTTTGGCAAAGTCAAAAATAGTTTTAGTATCACTTATTTTCTGTATTGCTTTTTAATAATTTCTTTTTCCACTCTAGGATAGTTTCTGTGTCGACTCTCACGTAGGATTAACGCAAATCGACGAAACCTCCGAGTTGGAACTGGCCGAGATAGTTCTGGAAAAGAAAAAGAGAAAGAGAAGCCATCGCTCTCCCTCCCATTCACCCGGAGACGATGAAAGCCCGGTTGTAAAGCGTAAATATAAGAAAGTCAATACACTGGACAGTGATTCTGAAGATAGCTCTTGAAACCAGACAATGCGTTACCTTTATTAAGCATTTCTAAATGTAAATATTTAGACGCTACTCCAGCAGGCCTGGATTCATGATTATACTGTGATATTAAATGTATGTGTATGTGTGTGTGTGTGTGTGTATAGTTTTACAACTAAGCTTGTTATATACTTGAATTGTAGCAATAACATTATTTATTTAAAAATCAGAAATAATTATGTGGTGAAAAAATGCATCAAACTGATTTCAATTCATAGTGATCTGAAAGTGAAATAAAACTATTTAATCTGTATTATATTTCTATTTATTTTCATTTAGTTCATGCTGAAAAACTAATGTCAGGAGTTTACAGATAATAGCAACACTGTAAGAGTTTATTTTAATAAATGAAACCCCACATATACCATTAAATAGTCCTCACACACTAGGATAGCGACAGGGTCGCTGATTTTGTTGAACAAACTAGTTTCAAAAAGTACAATATGCTTTGAAGACATCTTCCATATTACAGAGTTTTTGGGGCCCACGTTGCTCGCGTCCGTAGTTGATAACCCTCTGAATCCCTACACGTGTCCCCCGGGTGGTGCGAATGGATAAACCCAAAGTAGCAGTAGAACTTGTACTAAGTTAGCCCTGAGAAGTACTGCCACCACACCTGGTAATCTGCCGTCAAGCAGTGATACACTCGCATTGCTGTGTTCCGGTGGAAGGAGTGGGTGCCGGCGAAATTGCAAGCGCACGAGACGTAACTCGAGGTCATGGTGTGATGGAGATGCAACACAATGCGACTTGAGTCATCTCGTACTCTGGTGGGGAGGACTTGAGTCGTATTGCTGTTTTCTATGGGCGGCGGTTGACACTTAACATCAGGTGGGTCGTCAGCTCGTTCAGGCCTTAATATCACATAAAAAAAAATATCATCAACATTAGTAATTTTATATGTCAGAGTTTAGAATTTACTATGTTTTTTGTTTTTTAGATTAAACGTTATCTAAGTGTGTCTCTATTCATCAATCTTCGCCGTTTCTTTGGCTTGCCTCCTCTTCTGTAAGTCCTCAAGTTCAGTTTGCAGTTCAGAATACTTCTTCTGTAGTTGTTTCTCGCGTTCTGTTTGTCTGTTCACATCTTCCGTCAGTGACTGCAATGGAATAAATTTATGTAAATTGGTCTGTACAAATTTTTGTTTCGGCTATTTACGACAATAGTTTTTCGATGGATTGGAGAACTAAAATCGCTTGCGTTGGGTCGTTCTGTATGAATACTGTACAGTACTATTACTACAATTTCAAAAGTTCAAAGTTATGGATCAACTTGCTTTCATTTAAAGCTGTGGATGAAAGTTTAAAAAATATACCCAACTTTGGGATATTCTATTGACAAATTTTATAGTTTCACTTGATTCAAGATAGTATGATAAAAATATAAATAATTAAATGACACAAAAACACCTATCCTGTAATTTGACTAATGCTGATCACCATATATATGGCCTCTTAACATCAGTTGTACCATTTGCTTGATCCATCAATTCAATCTCACAGAAATAGGCATAAAAGATACATATGACGAGACTAATGCTAGACTAGGAGAATTACTTGTTTATGTTTGTATTTTAATTAATTTTTATTTTTATTTACTCATGACGCATGAAAGTAACGAGTCTTACCTCTATTCTTCGCGGAATGGCAGCCTTTTCCTGTTCAGCTAAGAACTTGAACGTCGACAATTCTAAATTTGCTTGTTCTATTTGATCCTGCAACTCCTGGAACTGCTTGATGAGCGACGCGGCTCTACTTTGATAACCACCTGAAATATACGTCTTGGGATGAATAAAATAATAAATATTTATTTCAAGCTACACAAACGTTATGCAAAAATACAGTAAACAAAGGCCCATAGAGTAAACACTTTTTTTTACGTGATAAGGTTACTGAACGAGCAGATGGTCTATCTGGTGTTAATGGGTTACATCTACAAGCGATACGTCTTGGGACCCTTGGTCGCATCGTAAGCGCCCGTACTCTGAGACGACTGAGATGTAGAATGCTTCACGTGCCTGTAATTTCACCGTCAACCACGCCTTTTAAACAGGAACAGTAACGCAAATACATCAACGTTTGGCTGCAGAAATGGGTATGGTAGCAGTACTTCCCTGGATGAACTTGGTATAAGTATTCAGTAATAAACTATTCCTTGAAACATGTGAGTTGAGTTAGTGGACATGTTTGAATTAGGAACAAGAATTACTAATGGATTGTGTTTACCTGTGATTACTCTAAGTTTCTTCTCGATCTTGGAGCACTTCTTGGCTTCCTTGGCCATGTGGCTGCGGTTCTGTTCCAGTCGTTTCTCCGCCGACTCGAGCCTGTCCTTCTTGCTAGCTAGGTTGGCGCGCGTATATCTATTTTGACCAGGCAAGAACAGCACCTGGGTACATAAGCAGATGAACAAATGATTAATTTAAACTGTTCTTGACTGATAGACGATAGTAACCTGCCTTCTGTGGTGTAGGTCGTGGGCTTGATTCCCACATTGACAAACATTTGTGTAACGATGTTTGTTCTGTCTGAGTGTTCATATCTATTTACAAAGTATATACGTATTCTATCAGTTGTCTGGTTCTTATAGTACAAGCCATGCTTAGTTTGAGGTTAGATGGTGATGTGTGAAAAGTTCCATTCCATAACATTTTGAGGTTAAGAAATGTATAAATTAATTTGTATAATGAGCAACCTAGAGTCTAGAAGCTAACTGCTATATACATTTAAAAAAATAAATGGTTACGTTTTAATTATTTTTTTCATTCACGATAGGCTTACATATGACCGCAATTTCACCTGATGTTAAGTGACGATACGGTCTACTATTTATTTGCAAGCAGCTCTATTCCTATAAGACACTTTACATGAATGAATTAACTAATATTTATTATTTAGTACATAATTCAGACTGCATCGCGTTCTCTCCATTTTGAAAACATTGGTTATATGTTGGACCGTGTTATGCAGAAAACAGCCATATGGGGAAAAGTACAAACTGAGTTATAAGCATTTTTCTGTCGATGGTTACTTCGGTTATGTATTGATTCATATTATTATATTGGCTCATATCTCCGTGAAAAATAGAGATATCGACATGGCTGTCTTTGCAAAAAATCCGTCATGTCGAAATTAGTATGGCCGCGAACTCATTTTTGGCGAAAATGAAACACAGGGCTGCTTTCTGCATAACTAGGCCCTGTTAATGTTGATTGATTACCTGCGCAAGACACTCCTCCCACACTTGGGTATACGCATCCATGCTGAGGTCTCCGTGGCCCATGCCCGTCTTCACCACGTCCATTTCCTTCTTGAGCTCGAGTTTAGCCGCATCGAGCTCATCCTGCGCGAACTCTTCGTACGGATGCTGCTCCAGGTACGCCAAGTGAGACGCCTGCAGTTGCACCGCGCGTTTCTTGTCCACGCCTGTACAATAATGATAAATATAACATTTCTTGTTGTAGCTTAGAGTATAAGATCCACGGTGTATCGGTTGTTATGGGCAGAAGTTACCAATAACACCATGTAAGCAATCTGCTCGTTGCAGATGGCTTTTTGGACTACTGGTCAGGTAGGGTAGTAAGTCTACCTGGCGGCGGGAAGTGGAGCGAGTCGCGGTGCAGCATGGTGACCATCTCCGCCTTGAGCAGCTCCTCGGCGTGCTGCAGCGCGGTGAGCGTGCCGCCCGCGCCGCCCGCGCCGCGCACCACACTCGCGTTCACCTCGCAAGGCCGCGTCACTCCGCGCTGCACCGCCTGCGACCGCAGCCGCATCTCCGCCGCACCTGACCGACCACACACGACAACATTAAATGCAACTCGACCTTTGGAACTTGCTCACTAGTGTAAAATCTACTTTTAAAACACTAGATAGAAGTAACACTTACCTACTCGTACATACTATTTTAGAAAACCTTATCTGCCTCCAAAATTAATTAATTAATTTATTTATTTTGCTTTATTCGGGAAACATACAGTACATAAATTATGTTAGCTTATAACTAATAAATAACACAGAAACCAGTGAAGTTTCCACCATGAGGTAGTACAGTTTAGGAAATAATAATAATAATAATATTGCAATACCCTCACAAGGGTCCATAATGTGAAACCCATAAAGTAATAGTTACGTGAAGCAATAAAAAAAAATTCAAATCGTTTTATAAATGACGGACATCTGAGGTAAACATAAAAAAACGAATTGAGAACGTGAAGTCGGTCAAGAGAGGTATCTGTCTAGTTGTCAACAGGGTCCGCTTACGTGTCTCGTCGTGTTCCCTGGCGGCTCGCGCGTCCATATCGGCCTGGTCCTCGACGCGGTCGGCGTAGTGGCCGCCCTCGGCCGCGCCGTCGCCGTCCCGGTCCGGAACCACGATCTCGTAGTCGTTGCGCGGCGTCGGCAGCGACTGCAGCGCGTTACGGACAGACGCTTTCAGCTGCACAAAGTTAAAGCGGATATCCTTAGGTACAGTGCCGCGGTAAGGCATTTTATCAATCGCCTAGATATAATTAAAAATGTAAGTGAAAGGCATTTTATCAATTGTCTAGATATAATGAACTAGCCTAGATACAATGCCGTGGCGTGGTAAGGCATTTTATGAACTGCCTAATAATAAGTTATTGAACTGTAAAACGGTAATATTAATTAGTAAACATGAATGCTAATTCAAACTTGACGGCCAATCACTGCATGGGTAAAAGTCAAAGTCATTTTTTTTTTCATATTTTTCACAACAAGCTTGGCTCCATAAAATATAGGTCACAATTACTTATTGCAAAATTTGACGCCTGTTCAAAACCTGACCCAAAACACAGTCAAGCTACATAGCTAACTGTAGGATTTTTATATGCATAAAATTGGGCATTGAAACTAACCTGCTTTTGCATTTGATGGGCCAACTGGGGTGTATCACCGACGCTTAGTCTATCCTCTGCGTTTATGCTCAACTTGTCTCGTAGTCCTGGTGTCTGCGAATAAACAATGTATTTGAGAACAGAATAAGTAACTGCTGAATTATATATATTTAAAGGTGGGCTTTGGTGTCTATATACGGCCGACAGACATATTATAATACAATTTTTAAATGCTATTTCATAACTTTCAATCAGTATTAACGTGTCGAAATGTAAAAATAGCGATTAGAGAATATTTACTTAACTATTAAATTATACCTGAAATTCACCCAAGAACAAACGCCAATGCAGTAAAAATACAGCTATCCCAGCTTGGATACAAACAGGTACAGTATAATGAAAAATAATACTTGAAAGTATATAGTGTATAAGTATATAGTATAAGTATATAGCTTGAAACATGCTCAATGTAAAGTAACTACCAAACAAAATAAAAATTATAAAATGACTACAAGTGCAACAAAAACGTTCTGTGTACAGTGAAACGCATCAGATATCAAAAATTGATTTTTTCAATACTTACAGGCAAACCCGGAGGCCCCAATCCTTGTCCAGGAGTGTTAAAGCTTCCAGGTGTTGATACTTCACTGCGCTGCGACCTGGGATTATGATATCTAATTAGCAAGATTAACATCTAAACAAATAAGTAATATTGATTAACATCAAACAGCGCCATCTAGCCCCAAACTAAGTAATGTAGTAGTATTGGAAACTGACAACAGACACAGATCCTCTTTTTGTAATAACATCATTATACAACATATACCGGAATCCCTCGTTTAGAGGTTTCTTGTTTGTTCTTTCTCATGGAGGGATAGGGTTTGAACAGGTGTCAACCTTAGCGATTAGTACGCGTGACTTCATGTTTTGAAGTCATTGCACAAGTATGATACCGAATGAGGCTAGTACAATTGTTATTCCCCACGGAGGGTCGGATAGGGTTTGAACAAAGTCAAACTGTTAGGATTATTACGTGTGACTTCATGTGTTGAAGTGATTTCTTCACGGTTTTTATGGAAATTAAGTTTTTACTTTGACTTGCCATCTTGACTTGTAAGTTATTGCAGAAGTATAGAAGTATGATACCTGAACGGTGTGGCCAGTACAGTATTAGGCGTGGCAACGGCTTGTGAAGCCGGTAGAGCGCCGGAGAAGTCGGGCTGGTGCAGCGGAGTGTTCAGCCCTCCCTTCAGCGGCGTGTCCACGTGGGTTAGGGCCATCACGTTCTGAGCTTCCATTAGGATTCTGAAATTCGAATGTGTTTGGGCTCGTTATGGGTCGAGTGACTGACTAATAAATAAATATTGGTGGACATTTCACACAGCGCCCTCTAGCCCCAAAGTAAGCTCGACATAGCTTGTACCATGGGACCCGTACAACTGATATACTACTTATATATTTTTTTGTAAATACATACATATTATACAAAGGTCATTCGCCACATCGAGAGGTCTCGTCCTCATATGGGGATTTTTGTTACACCTTACATATTACTTTACTTATCGGTGCGTGACAATAAGGTGCATGCCCTTTTCTGCCGCCAAGCAGTGACACATTCGCGTTACTGTGTTCCGGTTTGAAAGGTGTGGTTGCCGGTGAAATTACAGGCACATAAGACATTCCACCTTCACGTCTCACATTTACGGGCGCATACGATGCGACTTGGGTCTTGTCATACCTACTTTGGGAGGACCCAAGTCGCATCGGCTGTTATGGGCCGAGGTTACCACTTAACACCAGGTGGGCCGTCGGCTCGTTCCGTAAATGCATTACATAAAAAAAAAAAAAGTGGATACAAAAATAATATAATAAATCAAATTTATTATAAATTATATAGATTATAATAGTGACCTGTCCTGTTGCGTGGCGGGGGTGCGCAGCGCGGTGGCGGGGGTGGGGGTGAGCGCGTACTCGGCGAGCAGCGCGTCGGTGGCGCCCCCCGCGCCGCCCGCGCCGCCCCCGCCCCCCGCCGACTCGCGCGCCGCCTCCGACGCGCGACCCAACTTCACCACTTGTTGCAGCTCCTGTGTACAAACACATATCACACTTGTTAATTGATGGACGGCCTGAACTGATATCCGAAACTGGATTCTTTTTTGCGTAACAAACGCATATTCAATCACAAAGTAACATATTGAATGGAGACAATTGCAGCTATGCTATACGATGTCTACACTATATTCTTGTTTCAACTGACGCTTTCTTACAGTAATTTCGTTGACCTGGTTTATGCTTTTTTCTTTGGCATTCAGGCATATGTATAATCACGCCTACAAAATGATAAGATTTAAGATTTTATTGCATCACTAAGTATACATTTAGGTCTCATTTAAATAATTAGAACTTACAACTTAGATTACAGTACAGAAAGTACAGCCAATGAACGACTTAATATACCCGAAAAAGATATATATGAGATTTTATTCACACTCAAAAATTTTGTTAATTCAGTAAATACTCCCTTGACTTGCCAAAATCTTTGAAATACTAATTTCAGTTCAGAGTTTATAGCTAGCTAATTTCAATTCAGAGTTTATAAGCTGGCTAGCTTTGGGCATCTCTCAAACTAAGGCTAATGATATCGCTGAGCAGTTTTCTGCAGCTCTTTTGCGCATTGTAGATAACAATGCGAGAGACATGTGTCATGCACCTGTAAATACACTGTGAACTACACCTTTGAAACCAAAACAGTAATGCGAGTGCATCACTGCTTGGCGGCAGATATGGGTATGGTGGTAGTACTTCCCAGGACAAACTTAGTATTAATTCTACTCCTACTAAAAGCAAGTAACTCAGCTATTCCCACCCAGGACAATAATAGTGTGACCAGCAGAGATGTTTGTTCGGTGTGTAAAACCCTATTTTATCTTATTCTTGTATTTATTTTTTTGAGGACTTGAGTTCTTTTATTAGAACATGTCAGTCCCATACATGTTTAATTATTCAACCTATTCAAATCTGAAAATTCAGCTTTTATCAGCCTATACCTGATCAGAGACTTGCGGTTCGGGCAGCACAAGTTTGCTTCTCTTCCTGGCTGGCTGGTCTCCTTGCAGCATCGCTTGCGGCACGTCATTCTCTTTGCGCTGCTTCAACTTGTTCTTGTCTTTGCGGCGATCCCTCTGAAATACAAATTAACTGGTAGAAAAAAAAACTGCTGCAGAACCATAAGATACCACGTCTATAACCAGGGATTATTTGTCGAAAGTTCTAGTTGGGCCACATGATGTTAAGCGGTAACCTATGCCCAAAATAAAAGCAACATAGTCACGGGTCCTCTCTTACTTAGGTATGGGATGACGCAAGTAAGGACGCGAAGGTGGAATGTCTCGTGTCCATGTAATTTCACCGGCACTAACACCAGACCAGAACACAGAATAACCGTCTTTTTGAGACAGGTTATCAAACAATTCAAAGACATCGCCATAATTATCAAGCAAATCAGTGCTCTATGCTATTTAGGCGGCATAGTAACCTCTTCTTTCTCAGAGTGCAGTTCCCCGTCGAGATGCTGCTGCCTCAGACGGGAGAAGTCGGGCGCCATGGGATCCACGAGCTCGGTGGAGGTGTCGTAGAAGCCGGAGGCAGGCTTTTTTTCGAACGGGATCTCTGCGTTGTAGTCCACACCACGTTTCTTCCTACGCCTGGATCACACCAAACAATTTTCGTTTTGAAGTCATAAACTGTTTTCGACGGGCCTCACTGCTCTGTTGGTAGCATACGTACGTACATACATAAAATCAAGCCTGTTACCCAGAGGGGTTAGGCAGAGATCATGGTTTTCTACCTGCTACGATCCTGACATACCTCAATACTCAATACTCAATGTGAATTTCGCACCCACAACCTTCAGCGCAGAGTTACTAGCAATTGACATGTAAGGCCAGTCAAAAAACAATTTGAACCAATGACGATATACCCCTCTAATGCTCACACTGTTATTAAATACTGATGGTATATTTACAGATATGTATGTACATTAAAAGCTTACTTGTAGGGCACGCCGATGCCGGCGGCACTGAGCTCGCGTCGTTTCTGCAAGGCTGCGAGTCGGCGCGCTTCTTCAAGCTGCTTTTCACGAGCTTTCCTCTTCGCTTTCTTGCCCTGAGTGTTGGCGAGACGAGCGCGCGCCTCAGAGAGCATTTCCAGCTCTTAAACATAATGTTACAGTGGAAATTAGCCACAGCAGCAGTCTTACAGTGAAAGGAGTAATTCAACACATACTAGTATTTCTAAATTATGTGAAGGGGGGTGTTTAAGCTTAAGTTATCTGTTTGCTTGATAACAATCAGATAACAGCCCAGAAATAAGCCAAAATTTTAAATTTATTATATAACTTTTTTTAAACTACAATAATAAATATCTATTATTATTTTCTATAAGAAGAGGCCGGTAATAATTTTTTTTTCCAATTTTGTGACAACACTACCTATTGAAATACAGTCATAATTACTTTCTTTTTTAAAAGTTTGGACATTTTTACTGACATATAACGAAATTTATCTATTTACCAAAATGTATGTGGAAGAAGCGTGAAAATATTTCCAATTGGGTAAATTAGATTATTTAAATGATAATAAAAATAAAATTGGTGTGTCAAATTGCTGTAAATCAAAATTAAATTATATTAATCAACTCTAAAATCATACTACTTATGCGTACCAGAAAATGTAATGCTATCATTTTCTGCTGACATCTGTACTTAGTGATTAACTGGTGGCAGACATATGCAAATCTTACCATCTTCATCCATGTCCTTAGGGTCTGGCCTAGCTGGCTTTGTCTCAGGATTGGGGTCAATTTCACCAGGTTTCAGTTTGCGTGGATCATCACCTATATCCTCCCCTTCTTCCTTCTTTTGAGCTTGGTCCCTATAATAAACAATTTTCAAAGTATTGAAACAATATATTGGTAGTTCAAAGCACAGTATTCATTGATGACAATAATCAGTACTCTGCTTCTACAACAATGGCTAAAATATAGAAATAAAGTAAACATAGATAGGTCATATTATGATGGAATACATATTACAAATTCATAATTTTTGTGAGCAAAGTCAGCTTCTATAAAGTAACAAAAACCATAAAATTTTGAACTGATAATATTATTGTTAAAATAGTAATTGAGATTGTTAGTAGGTTTGTCTAAATTAATATAATTATATGGACCTATTACATCAACGGACTTTTAATATTCATATTTATCAATGCACTCACAGTAAATATTCGTATCTTTCCAGACATTGGGCCGCTGTGCGTCCAATAATTGGGGCAATGGTCCTCCACTGTGTTGGCATCAACTTTGCTAAGTGTAGCAGCTTCTCGTCCTCTTCCCGTGACCATTCTGTCTTCTTGATGCTGGGATCCAGCCACTCGTACCAACGAGCCTTGCATTGCTTGGCAGATTTTCTATGCAGTAGTGATGCTATACGGGACCATTGGTTTTTGCCATATTTCATCACAGCCGCTTTGAGGATTTCATCCTGCCGTCAATAACATGGTATATATAATTTGACACGTAAAGAAGGAGAATAATTATCAACAGAAATCAAACAAACCTCGGTGTTGCGCCAAACACCGCCTTTTATCATAATCCGCGGCATGGTGGCGGGATTTTATTATACTTGTGTAGCTAAAATAACATTGAGAGCCAGGGTGGCAACAGTTTTTTCTCCTCAAATGGAAATGACAAAATTATGCGTCTATTTTGTTAGTAATCCTGTTATAATTTATAAAACCACATAAGAACAGCAACGACAGTCGACATGAATGATTTGAATGAATGAATATGACATGACATGACATCAATCAATAAACGACGCCATTTTGAAAAACGCGCCTTTGACATTGACATTTTGGTGATATGTAATAAGAAGAAGAAGTAATTATATCACGAGTCCATGTTCTTCTTTGTGGCAACCCTTTTCAATCATAGCAACATGCAGATCCAAATTTTATAGTTGAAATCCCATACATGTATCAATGTCAGTCACGTCTAATTGAAACTAGACTGTCAAATCAAATGCCTAGCCTAAGTGATAGCGTTACTGGCACTCCCATTTCCTATTTTTTATAAATATCCCACAAAAATTACCACCCAAGGGAGGGAAAATGCCATCACATTGAAACATTTTCAAGTAAAATGATAAACTAGGAATCATTTGAACGACTACTGCCGGGCCTGTTTGGAATTCCAGGTACCTATGATTATCGTGTGATCCATCCGCTCCGAAATGAGTTCATCGCTTATTTACATCATAAATCTTAATCGAACTAACGCAAACTACCATTATATTACAACTGAGCACAGGAAAGCATTACAATTAGCTACGATAACTAAACAATGTTGCGGATGTTTATATTCGCTTATTTAATTTTCTCGGAATTATAATCAGAATAATCGTTTCAGAATCATGTCTACGTTGTCCAGGACGGCTCACATCAGCCAACAGAAGCTGGCTGAAAAGCTGGTGATACTTAATGAACGTGGTATAGGAATGCTGACAAGAATCTACAACATTAAGAAAGCATGCGGTGATGCCAAGTCTAAACCAGCCTTCCTCTCAGACAAGTCTTTGGAGTCCTCTATTAAACACATTGTAAGGAGATTCCCTAACATTGATGTTAAAGGCCTCCAGGCCATTACAAACATAAGGAATGAAATCATCAAATCACTTTCACTGTATTACTACACTTTTGTAGATTTATTAGACTTCAAAGACAATGTTTGTGAACTTCTCAACATCTTAGATGCCTGTCAGGTCACTCTAGATTTGACTCTAAACTATGAATTGACTAAAAATTACCTTGATTTGGTAACTGTTTATGTTTCTCTCATGATCCTGCTATCTAGAGTTGAAGATCGAAAAGCGGTGTTAGGTCTGTTTAATGCTGCACATGAAATGGTTCACAGTCAAATTGATCAAAGCTTTCCTCGATTAGGTCAACTCATTGTTGACTATGATGCTCCATTTAAGAAGCTGTCTGAGGAATTTGCGCCCCATCAAAAAACATTATCGGCTGCTCTGAACTCACTGTGGCATGTGTACCCTGCAAGGAACCTCACTGCGGAACATTGGAGATCTGAACAGAAACTGAGCTTGGTCAGTAACCCAGCTCAGCTTCTGAAACCATCAGAAACCAACACAATGTCTTGTGAATACATTTCATTAGAGTCATTGGAAAGATGGGTCATATTTGGTTTTGCTCTATGCCATCACATGCTGCAACAAGACCATGCCAACAAAATGTGGGTTAGTGCTTTAGAGTCGGGATGGGTGGTAGCACTCTTCAGAGATGAAGTGATTTACATCCACACATACATTCAAAGCTTTTTTGATGGAATCAAAGGGTATGGGAAGAGAATATCTGAAGTGAAAGACTGCTATCATCATGCAGTGCAGAAGGCTGGATACAAGCATAGAGAAAGAAGAAAGTTCTTGAGAACTGCTCTAAAAGAGCTTGGTCTTATTTTGACCGACCAACCTGGATTGTTAGGGCCCAAAGCTCTGCTGATATTCATTGGCTTGTGCTATGCAAGAGATGAAGTATTTTGGTTGCTCCGCCATAATGACAACCCGCCACAGAAGGTGAAAGGAAAAGCTGCAGAAGATCTAGTTGATCGACAGCTGCCCGAGTTGCTGTTCCACATGGAGGAACTCAGGGCATTGGTGAGGAAATATAGCCAGGTCATGCAGAGATACTATGTTCAATACCTGTCAGGCTTTGATGCGGTAGCTTTAAACTTAATGATACAGAATTTGCAGGTGTGTCCTGAAGATGAAAGCATTATATTGTCATCCCTTTGCAATACTGCTGCTGGCTTAAATGTCAAACAAGTTGAAGACAATCAAACATTTGATTTCCGAGCATTCCGTTTAGACTGGTTTAGATTGCAGACATACACTTCTGTAGCTAAAACACCACTGAGCCTTGTTGACCAAAGAGAACTGTCACAGTTTATTGATAAAATGGTTTTCCACACCAAAATGGTTGATAATCTTGATGAAATATTGGTTGAGACATCTGATCTCTCTATATTCTGCTTTTATAACAAAATCTTTGAGAATCAGTTCCACATGTGCCTGGAATTCCCTGCACAAAATCGCTACATCATTGCATTCCCTCTCATCTGCAGTCATTTCCAAAACTGCACACATGACTTGTGCCCTGAAGAAAGACACCACATCAGAGAAAGGAGTCTATCTGTTGTAAATATATTCTTGGATGAAATGGCTAAAGAGGCTAAAAATATAATTACCACAATTTGCGATGAACAGTGCACAATGAGCGATAAACTGTTGCCCAAACATTGCGCGCAAACTATTGCCCATTTAGCGAACAGAAAGAAAAAGGATAAGAGCAAGAAAAACACCATTGAGCTGGTTGTGCCCGGTGCCGAAAGCTACAGAAAAACAAGGGAGGAACTAACTACAATGGACAAATTGCATATGGCATTAACAGAGCTATGTTTTGCGATAAATTACTGTGCCACAGTAAACGTGTGGGAGTACACATTTGCGCCGCGAGAGTATCTCCATCAGCATCTAGAAACACGTTTTTCTAAGGCTTTAGTAGGCATGGTCATGTTTAACCAGGACACCAGCGAAATAGCTAAACCCTCGGAACTGTTAGTCAGTGTCCGAGCATACATGAATGTTCTCCAAACTGTGGAAAATTATGTGCACATCGACATAACAAGGGTTTTCAATAACTGCCTCCTGCAGCAGACTCAGAACATGGACAGTCACGGTGAAAAGACTATAGCGTCGCTGTACACACAGTGGTATTCTGAAATTCTACTCAGAAGAGTGAGTGCAGGCAGTATCTGTTTCTCCATGAACCAAAAAGCTTTCGTCAGTCTGACAGCGGAAGGTGCCATTCCATTCAACGCAGAGGAGTACTCTGATATCAACGAACTGAGAGCTCTGGCCGAATTGATCGGGCCTTACGGAATGAAGCTACTGAGCGAGACACTGATGTGGCACATTGCTAATCAGGTTCAGGAATTGAAAAAGTTGGTCATACAAAACAAAGAAGTGCTTCTGATGTTGCGAACTAACTTCGACAAGCCGGATATAATGAGGGAACAATTCAAGAGACTGCAGCAGGTGGACAATGTGCTGCAGAGAATGACAATAATCGGAGTTATTCTGAGCTTCAGACAAATAGCGCAGGAATCGCTTCTGGATGTTTTAGAGAGACGAATCCCGTTTTTGATCAGCTCCATAAAAGATTTCCAGCAGCAGCTTCCGAGTGGCGATCCCATGAGGGTGATATCGGAAATGTGCTCGGCGGCTGGATTGTCTTGCAAAGTCGATCCCACGTTGGCTACGGCTCTACGTCAACATAAAGCGGAAGTTGAAGAGGAGGAACATTTGATTGTGTGTTTGCTGATGGTATTCGTAGCGGTTTCGATGCCCCGCCTTGCTCGAAGCGAGGGATCGTTCTACCGAGCCTCGTTGGAAGGTCACGCCAACAACATTCACTGCATGGCTCCGGCTATCAACCACATATTTGGGGCACTGTTTACGATTTGCGGTCAAGGAGATATTGAGGATCGCATGAAGGAGTTTCTGGCTCTGGCGTCATCGTCTCTTTTGCGTCTTGGACAAGAAACAGACAAAGAAGCTATCAAAAATCGCGAATCTGTGTATCTTCTTTTGGACCTTATTGTCCAGGAGTCGCCCTTCCTCACAATGGATCTGCTGGAATCCTGTTTCCCGTATGTTTTGATTCGGAATGCGTATCACGAAGTTTACAAACAGGAACAAATGCTGCTGCATTGAAAAATCTATTGTAAAATAGAATAATGCAAGACTATTCTATGACTATTGAGATAGGTAAAGCTTTGTAGCCTTGCTAGTATGGCAATTGATAGAGTTAATTATTATATGTACACAATTATTCTACAAACTCATGTAAACGCACCTTGCTTGATGGTATTATACAATGAAGTCATATTCGTTTGCCTCTGATATAATGAGACTGCTGAAAAATTCCTTGCATTGCAACTTATTATAACAAAAAAAAAAAGCAATATTGTTCTTTCAAAAATATTAGTAAGATACTTGAGTGAATAAATACTTTAGTATTTCTATTATGTTAGTGCTTAAGTTATTGTTTATACATTATCAATAGTATATATTATATCTAATACAAACATGCACCGATTATTAGACTTAGGACTCGTTAAACAGAAGTTATTTATTATTTGATAGGTTTGTTAATTATACATTATTTTATGAGGAGGTTTGCATATAAGAATAAATTATTTGTTACGAGCAATAGCCAAATAATCGTTCGTGGTTTGAAATAAATATGAATAGAACATGCTGGTAAATGTAATCTGATAACGTAATGCTAATTATAATTTTCGGATGTCTTAATGTCCTAACAAAGACACACCAGAAAAGCTATTGATATCATTTGTAACTAATTAAAATTCATAATGTTGAACCATAGTCATATACCAATGGCCTTGCAAGTTGGACAAATACCTAAAGACTATAAAATAATCAAGATTATAGTTATGGTAATGGATACTGACAATAGTCTAAAAACATCCTTGCATTCCTTTTTAATTCCTGACAAATAAACACATGTAATTTTAAAGAATATTTTAGCATAGGTCTATTATTTTATTACAGCCAGTTAAAATAGGCTCATATAATTATCTACGCGTAGTTAATAGCTAGAAGATAATCGATTTCGTCCGTCTGGGTAGTTATGACTAAAAACCAGCCTAACTTATGTATGTTTCCAATAGGGAATTAATTATCACAACATTTTAGATACGTTCGTCTGGGCTGGGCTGGAGCTAGTTTCCTTAATATGTATTAACATTTTCTGTAAATGTCGCTGTATTCTTGGGTACCAACTTGACTCAGTAATTTTGGATACAAAGTCGACAAACGTGTCTTTCTCGTCAGTCACTCATTTAGGTATCCCTATGCTGTGCCTCTCGTCATTTTTCATCTGCCAATTATTGATAATGTGGCACAGTCTCGCTTCGGTCCGCCTTTGATGTGTGGAACTCTTAAGCTGCTTGATTTCTTTATTATTATTATATTATTGGTTAATACTTTTATTCTGTGGTAACGGCAAGCTCTGACGGATCTATGAGGCTGATGTTAAGCTATTGCATAGCTTCTGTCGCGGGCCTTGAGCGTGGAGACCGAATCCAGATATTCCGTAACGAAAAAAACCTAACACCCCCCACTCCAACCGGCACAGCGGTGATACTTTTTAGTTTTTCCATCTATCGATAAATACCAGAACTTTTAATGACTTTGAAATATCACGCGCAATAGCTTTACCGCGGCAGTCTCCGAGTGCCACACGTATTTATTTTTGTTCCAGTAACATGAATTATTATGCATTTTGCACTATTCGTACACTCAATGCACTATTCAACAATTTTTATTATCGTATCGTATAGCCATGTTTATCTGATTTATAATATAGATTTTAAGCTATTGCATAGCTTCTATCGCGGGCCTTGAGCGTGGAGACCGAATCCAGAAATTCCGTAACGAAAAAAACCTAACACCCCCACTCCGACCGGCACAGCGGTGATACTTTTTAGTTTTTCCATCTATCGATAAATACCAGAACTTTTAATGACTTTTTGAAATACCACGCGCAATAGCTTTACCGTGGCAGTCTCCGAGTGCCACACGTCTTTTTTTTTAATACTGACTATATTTGAGAAAACATTCTCTTCCCCGCCATTAGGCGATGGCCAATATCGATTTAAACCTGAACTGGCTGACCATAGTTATGGTGAATTTTTTTAAACTACACGTTTTACTTCAAATGACCTTCATAATGTACACTTGATAATAAGATTATGTTAAGTAATACTTTTGTACCTATAAATACATCCATGTAATAAACCTTTAAGAAAATATTTAAGTTGTGTTATTTAAATCCCCCCCACATTACTTGTATAGTATACCCATGCAGGGCCGACCGCTCTCATACCCATTTCTGTCGCCAATCAGTTATGCATCCGAGCTCCTATTCCGGTTTGAGAGGTGTGGTTGCCGGTGAAATTACAGGTAGGGAGACATTCCACCTTCACGTCTCAGAGCTACGATGCGACTTGGGTTCTTGTACATGAGGTGAGGACCCAAGTCGTAATGCTTGTGATGGGCAGAGGTTACTACTTAACACCGGGTGGGCCGTCTGCTCGTTCCGTAACTTTGCCAAATAAACTCCGCACTCTGTACCTAGAAATAACGTTGTAATGTTTTCATTCATTTATATGAAAGTTAAGAGGGCACAGTATAGTATTTAGGCTTTAGACTTAATTTCCTACGAAGTTAAATACATCATTACTTGAAAACTTCCACAAAAAAGGCACAGATTTCGTTCAGTGTAATGAAATAAAAGTAAAACACAGGAGTCATGTAAAATTTATGTATTTTTTTTATTATTTTGAAATCACATGTCATAACATTCATCTTGTTAATTAAAAATATTCACATTGCCATTTAAATAATCTATTACGGTAATCTAGCTTACAATTAGGAGAAATAATGCCATTGAGTAGGTACTGTACTGTACTGTACTGTACTACTTACGATGAATACAATTTCCATCAGATTACACGATTGGTCAAGTCACTCTACTAGAAACATCGCCCTCTCATTTACATACAAATATACAATAATATAGTACATTACAAGAATTTGCGTATATTTTCCAAGTACACTAATAAAATGGCATTAACATGGTATCCTTATTAATAGAATTTATAGAAATCATAAACACATCATGCTCTTTGGCTTGCACGACGGAAATTAACCTTATTTATATAAACCGACAAGAAACAAAAATCTCGTATCTATCAAAGAGATCAATTCAACTGTGAATAAACGAACACTAGGAAGGAGAACGTTTGAGGATAATAATACAAGTGTGATATGCAACTTTGTTTTCCAGATAGTATATAAAATATCATGTCTTTTCCATGCCATTTATAATTAACTCATTAACAGCTATAAATTAAAAATGCTTTATAAATTACAATTTCATATCATAGCATGTTTAGAGATTTTCAGTCTAATAACATTTTGATCATTTGGCAATACTGTTCAATTTCATATGCTACTTAACGATAGATAATAATAACAAAATCGAAAGTACGTTATTTGCCATAGGAAGACTTAAATGCGAACTTTTGACATTAATTCCCATAGTTTGAGCCCATGACTAATTACATTTTCTAATGAATGGAACAACTATCCATAATAATGAAAACAAAGTACCGCTACAACAATAAAGGAACAAGGAATACAAATTGGTATGATGGCACCTCGACATTCCACTTACGTTAACATTAAACACGTTAAAAATAACATTATATAAAAATTACATTACGGAGATTCGAGTAAAACCAGCTGTGAAACTATTCACTTATACACTTAGATATTTGCTTTAAGTATTGATATTTTTACATAATGTATAGTTTATATATATACAAAAATATACATAAATGTCGGCGTAATACTCTACTGAACAGTTTCGAGGTATCACTTTAGTGCGAACGTCTTGCCATATCCGAAAGTTCCTTACTTTTGTTATGTATAAAAATAATGATTTAACACTTTCCGCTCGCATCACACTTGAGCTCACCGTGTGAGGGCCGAGTTCCTCCTTGAGCAAATGAGTATTCACTACGTGGAAACTAAATTGGCTTGAGTTTACGCACAAATTAATAAGATATTGTACCGCGCTGCGGTCACAAAGCAGCCTTCACTCATACTGTGATGTTCTGGCATTGTACCCAAACACTATATCGACAATGTGCCTGAGGAATGGTAAAAATATAGACTAAAATATATTTGTCCTCGCGCGCAATGCTTCAAAAATAAGTATAAGTAATTTTGGGGCACAAGAATACATATTTGGAGCATAATATAAAAGTTTGGCTGATGGTATAAGTATACAATGCATACTAAGCATCATATATAGTGCTCTTGTTATGTACACTTTAATTAACGAGAGCACTATAAATGGTGGTTAGACAATATTCTCCTTGTACATATCGTCGACCGACTGTACATTGCATTCCTGATAGGTAACTCAGACCAAATTTCCATTTCCATTTGTCCCAATTTTATCGAGATGCGACAGTGGATCAACGTGAGTAATCGCCCGTCCAGTGGAAAAGAAAAGTTCTCTGGAATTCCGTAATGCCTCAACTGGCAACACTGCGCACAAGCAAGACGACTACATGTGGGGCAGAAAGTCACTCGGTTGTATCACTGTTCTAGATATCGTGTCGGTTCGGCGGGTGTGTGACCGTGAGCGCGTCGGGCGAGTGCAGTGTGATGGTGGTCTGCGACGCGACCGTGACCCGCGTGCGGTCCCGCTCGCGCTCGCGGCACACGTACCCGAGGAGGAGCGGGACGGCAGGCGCGAGCGCGACCAGCTCGATCTCGCCGCTGTACTCGTACTGTCAGACCTTGTGCGGGGGACGCATCTCGTACGACTGAGGATAGGCGCCCGCGTACGGCTCGCGGCGACCGCTCGGACCGGGGGGCGCGCTCGCTGGGAATACACACGGATGATCATGTTAATAATAATAATAAGCCTTTTATTTCCCAATAAAACTAAAAACATAAATACATAATCATTTCTAAATAATACTAAATTAAATTAACGTAATTATAAATTTCCTAGATAAAATATATTCTAAATTATTTTAATTGTTATTTTGGGTTGTCCATGTTTGGACAAAGGCCTCCACCATCTGACTCCAGAGTGGTATGTCCTGATCTAAGCGCGTCCACGTGTTGCCGGTAATGATCATGTTAATATTATAGTTACAGATAAATATCTAGCTGGAGCAAACATACACAGCTTATTTTTACCAGGATCTTGTTTGTCTTTGCCACCTAACGATAGAGGAAACCAGTATGATATCATTATTTTTGATGACTGAACGTCTAATTGTCGATGTTGGTATCTTGGAACGCGGGTTGTATTTATCAAGTTTATTCACGTGTGGTCGGTATAGTTACCCATGTCCCGCGGCGCGTACGCGAGCGGCGCGGCGTACTTGTGGTTGCGCGCGCGGCGGTGTCCGGGGCGCGGCGCGGCTCGCCCGGGCGACCGCGGGTTGGCCGCGCCGTGCCGCATCCGCCGCAGCGTGTTCATCGGACGACGGAGCGTCTCCGATAACCGTCTGCAACGTGCGATGATAAATTTACGTTTCTCTAAAATTAGGGAACAAGTTTTGAGGGTGAGTCACAAGTCTCTTTGGGGGGCCACGTTACTCTTATTACATCACCTATCTGCCAGTGAAAGTCCCGTCAAAATCGGTCCAGCCATTTCAGAGATAATCCGGAACAAACAGACAGACAAAAATTGAAAAAATGATGTTTTGGTATATGTACCGTGTACATCCATATGCACTAAGCAGTTATTTTAATATTACAAACAGACACTCCAATTTTATTGATTTGTATAGATTGTTATTGTTACCTAGCCGGCGGCCGCTTCGGGTTGGAGGAAGGCGTGTGTACGGCGCAGCACTTGATGAACGCTCCCATACAGACTATGAGCGCGACGCCCGCGAGCAGCACCACCCACCACTTGCTCGTGACCCACGCCTGCAGGGACTGCAGTGTGTCGCGGTTCAGGAGTAGATTCTTGAGTCGCACCAGGGGACCCTCCGCGTCAACCGCTCGACATTTCAGGAACACATCGCAATAGCCCTGAATAAAATAGATGTGTAGTAATATTACTGAGGACACAACGTTTCGAAATATACTAAATGTGATACAATAACTGTGAAATAAATAAATTATTATTTTCACATACTTCTGCCATGTGAAAATAATAATTTATTTGTTTTATGTAGGCTGGATGCACTATTAGGGGCAAATAAATAAACACTGGTTGACCTCTTCATACAGTGTCACCTAACCCCAAACTTAGCACTATGGGAACCAGACAATAACTGATAGAAAAGTAACTTGTTTTGAAAACACACGTATAGTATATATTAACACCAAGTAACAGAATAAACATCTACGTTCATCACACTGTTTGTCCTGGGTGAGAATCGAACCCACAACCTACAGCACAGAATGTAGAGTTACTACCAACTGAGCAGTGAGACCAGTGCAAAAAATTAAACGCAGGATTAGGACATATAGGTTAAAGTAAAACTTTAATCTTGATTCTCCAGCAGGAGTGAAGAGCGTTCCTTACAGATGCTCGCGAAAAAAAAGGAAGCCCTTTAGGGGTTTCTTGTCTGTCCCCATGGAGGGTCGAATAGGGTTTGAACAGGCGGCAAACTTAGCGATAAGTACGCGTTACCTTATTTGAATATTATTGACGTTTCCAAGCCATTTCTTTACGAATTCTATGGAAATAAAGTTTATGACTTTGACGGGTCATACCTGGAAGTTGTCGCAGGGCGAGCCGGGGCGCAGGCTGATGCCACCTTGGGGTAGGCCGACGCGCGCCGCGAAGTCCGCCGTGCTCTGGCAGGAGGAGGGCGCGGGCCCGGTCTGGCACGCGAGCTGGCACAGCGCGCGGCGGTCCACCACAGCCGTGACGCCCTCCGCGACGCGCGTAGGACCCGACGACAGGAAGCACTCGGTCATGTTCCAAGCGAGGCACATAGAACCGCTGCACTCGCCCTTTATGCACAGCTGCGTGTCTGCAAACAACACGCACATATACATAATGATATATTGGTGGAAATTTCACACAGCGCCATCTAGCCCCAAAGTGGGCTAAGCATAGCTTGTATCATGGGAATCAGACAACTGATATAATACTTATATACTTTTTTGTAAATACATACATTTAAATACATATTAACACCCAGACACAGAACAAACATCTATGTTCGTCACACAAATGTTTGTCCTGGGTAGGAATCGAACACACGACCTACAGAGCAGAAGGCAGCGTTACCTGGTTGCGGGAGGCGCTCACGAGCTGGCACTACTTACCGTTGTTGCACTTGGTGTGGTCGGGCAGCGCGCGCGGCGCGGGGCACTCGGCGGAGCGGCCCGAGCAGTAGGACGCGTGCGCGCACTCGCTCGCCTCGCGACACGTCTGGTTGCGGGAGGCGCTCACGAACTGGCACGTCTGAGAGTTGCAGCACGGCCCTTGCGATGGACTGCATAGAAAATAACATTATATAGCAAAACTGTAACATACAGTTACATATATCTGGTATCAAAATCAATGCCAGGCATGTATGTTCAGGGAAAAAATACAAATGTAGTGAAAAATTTTCAATGTGCTTGAAATAAACACGGTAGTATAAATAGTCTTAGTCATTAACACAGTGTCCTTCGCACACCTCGATATATACAAAATTATAATAATGCCGTATATTTATTCTACAGATTCTTCACAATCTGAACCACGTTCTCAAAACAATGAAGTATAACATCGTGAGGAAACCTACATGTCCCAGAATTAAAAACACGGTGTGTCAAGGGCACGAAAGGAGCCTCTGTGAGGCACACTTCCATTCACCACACTGGTATGAGAAAGCTAGTGAAATGATTTATAACTGTCACATATCGTAACAGCTTCAAAATGCTAAACCCTCACCTGAAATAGCGCACATTGTATGCAGCAGTCGTGTAGCTTACATGACAGACTTAATAACAGAAATGAATAGAATTAAACAACGAAATTTAAATGTTTACCTGCACTGTGTGTTGGCTTTTCTCGTGCATCTCTTGGCGGTGATATTGCGTTCTCTGTCGAAGGAGCTAACCAATCTCGGGTAGCAGCAGTGGTCTTTGCACTCGGCCTCATCGTAACCTGGTAAAACGAATATGTATTAACTCGGTGAGTCCTACGTCTTTGCTGGCCCTTCCTTGTATGGACTTTTTTTCCCACGCAGTAACCATCGCTAATATTCGAGTGGGCCACTTTTCACTATCGTGAGAACGGTGACGTCACAAGGGGTGACCTCATCGCCGCCTTTGTACTACGACGTATAACACATTCGACGTTTATTAGTAGAATTAGTAGCAGTAGAACTTATGACAAATTTGTCAAGGAAAGTACTACCACCAGACAAACAGCGTTGAGCAGCCACACCGCTGATACAGCACATGCTGAGTAGCCTTTGCTGTTACAAACCGTTTTCTATTATTTGTACCTAATTTTATTTCTAATGTAACACAAAATAAATATTTTTCTTTCTTTCTAACCCATTTCTGCCGCCAAGCAGCACCATTAAGCATTACTACGTTCCGGTTTGAAAGCTGTGGTTCCGGTGAAAAGTTATAGTCACATGGGCCGAGTGGAAGCAACAAAGTCGTAATGAAAAAAAAGATTATTAATAATCGAACAATCAGGCCACGTGATTTACAATAACAATATTAGCAACAATTTCCCTTGCGTTAACGTAGACTCACCGCAGTCGCACTCCTCGCCGACCTCGACGATCTTGTTACCGCAGAAAGCGCCCTGGCTGGTGGTGAGACAGTTCCGCTTCCTGCCGTCGCGGACCGCGTCAAGCACGGCGCTGATGTTGCCCACTGAGCACGCGGAGAAGCGGCTGTTGTTCGGCCGGTCGCCGGAGGTCGCCGACGCGAACATTATGAAGTTGCCTTCCTGACCCCCGGGACGACATTCCGACGGGTAATCGTGCTGGAAACGTACACCTAGCTATGTTCACTTGTACCAAATATGAATGTACCAAATATAGTACAAGTCTAGCTAACAGTTTGAGATAATCGTGCTGGAAAGATGTATCTCGCTGTGTTTAATTGTTCCAAACATGAGTATGATATGTAAAAATCTAATTAAGAGATTGAGGACAATCGTACTGGCATATCCCACGTTGTGTTTACTTGTCTCTGAGTAAGGTGAGTCTGATCTTGTACAAAATATTTTTTCTATTCTATTCTATTCTAAAAGCGTGATCACCGAGTGGTAGGGATGAATGTGGGCTAGAGCGGGTGGCATCTAGTGGATTAGATGGATATACATAATTATGTACTTGTAATACTAGATCTCAAATAGTTGAAGGAACGCATAGTTACAAATTAAAAAGTATTTAAAAATGTACTTGTGAATGAATAGCACAATCTCACATAAGCGAAAGGAAACATTGCTTAAACGCCTAAGACCGTTACACAAATTTTAGCACCGGGTGTGAATCGATCCCACTACCTTACAGCGCAGAAGGCAGAATTATCACCAACTGAGCCATATATCCGCGTCAACTTACCGGCGAACCGAAATTGTGTCCAATCTCATGCGCCAGCGTCAACTGGCTGACCTTGGGCGGCACTCGACTGTTGTAGTTGACGAAGGTGATGATGCCCGTGTTGAGCGAGCGCTTCGTGCTCTGGTATATGCCGCCGATAGTCTCCGTGTACGTCTTGTACTTCTCGCATATGCCGCCGGACGCGCCGCTCGCGCTCGCCACCCACGCTAGACCTGAATTATACTCTTGTCAATTAAATTATTCAATTTCACAGCCTTGAAGTGCGCTGTGGACCGTTTACAAGCTTTTATTTAAGTCAAAAACTTTATTTGGCTTGGAAACGTCAATAATATTCAAAACATAAGGTCACGCGTACTTATCGCTAAGTTTGACGCCTCTATTATAACTTGCAATGTATGTTGTTCGAGACAAATCTTGCACACATGTTTAGTTTGGATGACAACACATAACTAGCTAAGTGACGTCATTCTAAATCCAATATGGCGGACTAGTTATTTTTATGCACTACTGATATCAAATGAAAGGTTCGGTAAGAATACGAGAAATCTAATGACGTCACTCTAAATCCAATATGGCGGACCGCCCAAGATGGCGGAATAATTCCGTCGTGTTTGGCCTTGTTGGATTTGTCTTTAATAGATTTATGGGCCTAGGTGTCCTAGGTCAGATTATAAAAACTTGTTTTGAAAAATATATTCTTCAACAATATAATTATTTACTAAAGTATGGCGTCAAAATCGGTCCAATCGTTTCGGATATAAGCCTGGACAAAAAGACAGTCAAACAGATAAAATTATTAATAGAGTTTATTGTTACATATAATTAGTGCCGTATATACTTTTTCATTTTCATTAAGTAAATAGTTGTTATTTTGAAATTACAAACAGACACTCCAGTTGTATTAATTTGCATAGATGATACATACCCAACGTGCCCCCAGTGAAGTCCCTATAAGTGAACACGTAGGCCAAGCAGAAGTCCTCGTGGTTTGCTAGGGAATGTAGATTCAAGAAGTTGGACACGTCAATGTTCTCCATGCAGAACTGGTTCTTCTCGCTCGGGTAAAAGTGATCCTTGCATAACGCTTCGTCGTCGATCTGTGGGAAGAAACTTATTTTTAATCATTATCGCTGACACTAAAGTCCTAACGACACACAAAAGTCACTATCTAGTCGCTTTTTTTATGTTCATCATCTGTTTCAATGTTTTGCGTTCTTTGCCTGTCCTGTCAAGAATAAATATATTTCTTTCTTTCTATCTTTCCCAGCCTGTTTTTCCGCTTACTTCATCTAAACCATGTAACGGATTTAGTACGGTTTTCACTTATCGATAAGAGCGATAAACGAACAAGGTTTTTGTATATAATTTTCAAATAATTTGTACAAAATGAGTGAACGATGTTTTGGCAAAACACTGTTACTCAATATTTTCTTGATACACTCTTCTCTTCATTTTTTGTATTAGTAAATTGCATCCGAGCGAAGCCGAACGGGTCGCTAAATTATTCTGTGACACTGCCAAATAGTTAAGTAACGTTATAGCAGACATTCCTGAGGGAATTGCGACAAAGTAACGCTAGCATAGTGTAACATATCTCTGGTACATAAAAACATACTAAATTGAACTTCCAAATATTTATATAGTAGTATTGCAGTTGTTATGAAGTTAACTTTCATTGTTATGCTTTACGCGTTAGCTAATAAAGAATTGCCAACTATTCTTAATCTGGATAAAAAATGGACAGGACTTGAGTCGTATTGCTGTTGTCTATGGGCGGGCTGTTACCACTTAATATCAGGTGGGTCGTCAGATCGTTCTATCACCTAAACGACATAAAAAAAAAACTACGCTAAAATTAAGTTTGGCCTAATTTTAAAGATGAATTTGAAAATTCGCACATTTCAATTATATTAAATTCGACAATCACCTTTATCCGTTGCACTTCAAACTTGATGTTCCTGTGTTGAAGTCGGCCATCGAATTTCGTATCTCGATAAATATAGTTGACCGCAGTAACGTGGTGAGAGATGAGAGACAGGATCTCTTCCCTGGTCTTCATGTCGACCTCACTTTTTTTACTTGCATCTCCGTGCTGAAATACAGATAATGTGCTGTAAAATAACAGTAAATAATAAATGTGTTCTTAATATAATAAGCATGGTTCAGGTTTGAAAGGTGTGGTTGCCGGTGAAATTACAGGCACATGAGACATTCCGTCTCAGAGTTACGGGCGCATATGATGCGACATGGGTCTTGTCGTACCTAGTAGGGGAGGACCCAAGTCGAATCGGTTGTTATGGGCAGAGGTTACCACTTAAGGTGGGCCGTCGGCTCGTTCCGTATCTCAATCACATAAAAAAACTAGAATATATACTCTATATATACAGATACAGCAAAATTCTCGAGTTTATTACGATGTAAGCAAAAAACTATTAAGATGTATGAATTCGCGAATCTCAAATCTCGTTTGAATTATAAATACTGTATTATAATTTTTGTTAATCTCATTCTTTAATAGTATTATTCCTACGCGAATACTTTTAATTGTAGCGCCGTGTATCAGTGCGACAATTATCACAACAAAGTTGTGACATGCTTGTGTAACGAAAAACGTTTGAACGCGAAAATATATGCAAATCTCACATCAGGGAATCCCTCCCTCACGTGCTTCCAGATGAGGGGGTCCGTCTGTATGTACAGCGAGCAAGTGTTCGCCGGGTTGTCCGGGGTGGCCGCTCGCTTCGACCGCGAATGCTCGCCCGAGTTCGCCGCCCGCGAGTATTTGTTGTACGTGTGGAAGTCCCAATGTCTGGGAACAAATTTTGCTTATAACTATCCAATAATATTTTTTGTTGATTCATAAAGAAATGGCTTTGAAACGTCGACAATAAATTCAAAACAAGACCACTAGTAAACATCGCTAAGTTTGACGCCTGTTCAAACCCTATTCGCCCACCACGGAGGAACAGACAAGAAACCCCTAAAAACGAGAAGACAGCATACCTCGGCGGATCGTCCCTCAAGCTATTTGGATGTGGCGGTTGTGAGACTGGCACATGGTTGTTGTGAGTTGGCGTGGACTGTGTTGGAGCTGCTGAGGACACTTCCTCGTCTACTCCTGAGTTTTGGATCCTCTCCATCCATTGCACCACCTCGTCTGTGATGCCGCACCCACCGACGTGACCTGGAGTAATAAAATTATTTGTGAATTAGAGAAGTTTTTGGCTTTGGTAAATTTAGAAGGTTTATTTCAAACGGTCTTATAAGAGTCCCATCTCAAGAAGAATTTCTATTCTTCTTCTTTTCTCTATAACGAATGAGACATTTGACATAAATTAATAGTAGTAAAATGATTAACGTGTTTTAAGTTATTTACTTGTAAGTGTTTATATAAATAATGATAATAACGATAAGCTTCCTAGATTCAAATTAGGTATAATTATAAGGAAGGAAGTTTGACTAATTCGTGGGAATACAATGGCGAGGATTAACTCTGCACTTTTCACGTCTATGTTCCCATGATCACAACTTAAATGTGACACAACAAACCAGTGCGTACGCCTTCGAGGGAAAAGGCGTGAATCTATGTATAAACAAATGATTAGCGGCCTCAATTGTTTCCTGAACTCAATAAGATTAATCATTATAAAAAGCTCATTCTTAGGATTATGAATATATAGATTAAGAATGTACCTGACTTATTTTGGTCATAATCTCATTCAATGTAAGTTCCACGTTGTATTATATTGTTTAATTATAGTCTGTGGGAGGACTTCATTAGGCCAGGTCACCGGGTTCACACCTAGGATGCTATGGACGATGACACAGGGGCCCACCAGCTCACAGCGTGATGTAATATTAACCAACACAATAACAATCGCAAATAGAAGCAAGCCGTACGTGTCCCGAATACGTCGAGACGATTTACTGAGATTTATAATCCGGATTAGACGAACGAACCGAGTTAATTCCATGTACCTACACGGTTTTTGAATTTCTCGAACGCAACTGTCGATACAAAATGTCCGCGCATATCAATATTTTAGATATAATTATTATAATATTAATAATATTATAGATTTTAGATATGACTAGCTGTTGCCCGCGACTTCGTCCGCGTGTAATTCGGTTTTATCACGCACCCCTATTTTACCCCTCGGAAAAGTAGCCTAAGTTACTCCTTGTTACATCAGCTATCTGTCAGTGAAAGTCCCGTCAAAATTGTTCCAGCCATTTTAGAGATTAGCCGGAACAAACAGACAGACAAAAATTTCAAAAAATGTTGTTTTGGAATATGTACCGTGTATACATCCATATGCACTTAGTAAAAAGCGGTTATTTTAATATTACAAACATACACTGCAATTTTATTTATTTGTATAGATGATAAATTTTTAGTTTTGCTGTTCCTGAATTGGACAGATATATAGTTATCGCCACGGTCCTGGTTTCACGGTTATATAAATAGCGAAACGACAAGGAACTCTTTATATACTGTTATTCCGAGATTTATCAACGAAGTTAGTGGAAGATTTATTACACGAACACAAATTTATCCAGCTGTTTGTTTTTGCTCTTAGTCTTTGAGAAATATAAGTAACTAGCTGCGCCCCGCGGTGTTACCCGCGGTGAATAAGTCATCCAACGGGTACACTGCACTTTCGCGGGATCAAAGTAACCAATATGTTAATACAGGATATAAGTTATCTTGGTACCAAATTTACTACTGATTCATTTAGCCGTTTGAGCGTGAAAGAGTAACAAACATCCATAAGTAACAAACATCCATACATCCTTAAAAACTTTCACTTTCAATATTAGTAGGATTAAGTAGGTGTAGGTAAGGTATTTTATACGACTGTAATTGTATTAGGTCATAGTTTGGCATGAACTAAAAAGCACGTTCATTTCGATTCCGGTATGCAGTAATAGGAAGTACATTGTATAATTATAGAATAAGCTGAAACATCCATTAAGATTGCGGTTGAAACGATACATCAAACAAAATATAATGGGCGGTGTTAATCTAAGCACGAACAGTCTGGTAGGTAGGAAATTTATAATGACGCATAAAAAGTACAATGCAAACGAAAAGCTTGGGATTTTAAAATGAAAACTGGCGAATGGTGGATTTTTTCAGTGAGCGTGTGTCGTATTAGTGCACATTGGTTTTTCGCATCCGGCGCTGCATTTTAACGAAGCTGCTGCGAGACCGTCAGATTATACGCTGGGAGAAGTATTTTCACAAGAATTGTACGGATATTTCTTTGTTATATTATACTTTTACGGCAGTTGGGAGCTGGAATAAATACGAGAAATATATAAGTCGAAAGCTTCAGAGAGAGATTTATTTTATTCGGCACTAATTCCAATTATGGCACGATAGATTTTATATTTTATAATGAATTCTGTATAAATAATCTGAAAGAGAACACTTAAGACTTCGTTACTGAACTAATAAATTGACAAACACATTTCGTTCATCCAATCAAATATAGCTTAAAGCTGCTTTCGTGTAGATGAAATACGTAAGGATTTGAATCGAAATTTTATCTTTTCAGTATTGAAAAGTAGACAATTTCAAATAACATTATAATTTGACGAGCGCTGATAAGTGAATGAGCTCAATAGAATTCTTCGAAAACTATATTTTCAGGCAAGCCCATTTATAGAATAATTAGTAACTGTTGAATTTTAGATTTCTTTGTATAATATAGTTTGAGAGTGGTCTGAGAAAAGTTTCAGCTGCTAGCTAAGATAACGATAATGATATGGTCTTGAGACGCGGGGTGGGGTTCTGGAAGTTGGGGATAGACACTGTGCCTCCTGAGATACAGTTTATACTAGTTCGGGGGCCAGTGTATACCTCCAATTGTCTACCTCCGTGCTCAAAAGCATAGTTCTTGCATTGGTATGTTACTTTTATTTTTGTTTTAGTTTAAGGTTTTTTTTATGTGATTGAGATACGGAACGAGCCGTAGGCCCACCTGGTGTTAAGTGGTAACCTCGGCCCATAACAACCGATGCAACTTAGGTCCTCCCCTACTAGGTACGACAAGACTCAAGTTGCATCGTATGCGCCCGTAACTCTGAGACGTGTAGGTGGAATGTCTCATGTGCCTGTAAATTCACCGGCAACCACACCTTTCAAACCGGAACACAGTAACGCGAATGCGTTACTGCTTGGCGGCTGAAATGGGCATGGTGGCAGTACTTCCCCGGGCGAACTTGGCGTGAGTTCTACTGTTCTTGAAAAGTATTTAGTAGAGAAGAGGTAGTCTGGAAGAGATCGTATACTACGATCAGACCGCCTTTTGTATCCACAGCAATAGTCGCAAAGTACTATTAGTATTAAATATCACCTGTGTCTTTCCAATAAAGAATTATTATTATTTATTATAATATTAACGATGCGGTCGGTTACGAGTGATAACGGAAATTGCCGGTGGGGCGTGCCGAGCGCGCAGTGGTGTCACCGGTGCCTCGGGCGTGCGCTAATGCGGCTCTACAAATATCATATTTGCCCCGTCTAGCGATTTTCATTCGGAGGAACTATAATGTCATTTTATTGGGTAGACTAAATAAATAAATATCGGCTTGATAAACCAAGACATAAACGTACCTATGTAAAGGTTAATGAACATATAATCCTACTTAAAAAAACAGGAAAACCTTATATTATTTCCCTCTAAAAAGCTTATTCTACGTATGTGGCTACAAAAATTATTCGTATTGCTTGGCTTGACAATATTCTAGTCTAGGCACTTGATGAAACCGAAAACTATGAAATATCCTGAATGGATTTTGTTATTCTACAGAATATTTTCAACCTTAGATATTAGAATGTTCGAGAGGCGACCGACGCGACGGACTGATTCATATTTAGTTTTCCAACTCGGAATATCCGCATTCGATGTCCTTTAACAAGACATCTTCGAACCTTTCGCAAACGAACTTTAACGACGTCATTCCACTCTATCGAGTAGGTACAGACTTTTGAGCGCGGGTAAAGAGATCCAGCCAGATAAAATATTTATTCGTCTGAAAGCTTGGTATTGCGGAGATAAATTTGATATTTGACCAAGCAAACTTATGCACCTACTATATATTATAGCATTAAAGTAATACGGAATTTAAGAAAGAAGAAAAGAAAATTGGAAATCAATTTCATGCATATATTGTAATTATCAAAAATATACATATCATTGATATATTGATCTCACTTAGTCGAATTTGTGCAAAGTTCGTGCGGGGTTTAATAGGTGTGGTTGCTAGTGAAATTAGAGACCTAACATATCCCACCTTCACGGAAGAGTAACGGGTGCAAAACAATGCGACTTGGGTCTTTCCATACCATAGTAGATGGAAGCACCCAAGGCGTAGTTTTTGTTATTGGACAGAGTTTGCTACTTAAAGTCAGGTCGGGCTACTTGGTATTCACATAAAAAAGTTTGTTAAAAATTGTGCATGTGTAAAACACAATATTCAATTTGATTTCACAGAGAAACGCTTCTACAGGACTAATCCAAGACTTACAGTAGATTATTTGATATCCTTACTATTTAACTTATATTTAAAATAAATGATATTTCTTTTAAATTTAAGTTACATTCAACTTGAGTTGAATTAAATTTATGATGATATGAATATCAATGTAAATTACTGTCAAAAAAACTGAAGATGTAATTCGCAGATTTGAAATTTCGAGCCGAGTTCTTTACACAGAATATGCTTATTTACACATTTACTTTGCAAACCTGAGCATTTGGCACGTCAAATTCTCAGCTCCGAAATTGATACAGAACTTTTCAGAAATGTCGTCGCTGCGCGAGATATGTCTAAATTGTACAAATTGTATTTATGTAGAGATGAGAGCTTGGTAAATTAAATTAGTGATCTACGAGAAGATTTCACATGTGAAACGTAGCGACGTCTTTGCAACTTCTCGTGTTTATATGTTCGTAACGCTTTTGCGGGTAGACGAATTGCTGGAGGGTATTGTAATTTACCCGAAACCGCAAGGTGTCTACGTGGAAATTTAAGATAAGTAGTCACAGCGTAGTAGAGGCTTCTCGATGTCTTAAACAAAACAAACTCGTTAATTAAAGGAAATAAGCACTCCCTCGGAAGAAGTTATAATGAAAAATAAATAACAATTTATGACGCCTCGTAGCTAAGTGTTGCGCATAGAATTTGTACTAGCGAAAGCTAAATGAAGGTCTGATAAGTCATTTGAGTATTTCCAGCTGATCTACCAACAAAGAATTAAATTGCTAATATTGGCGCGTTATTTACATCTCTATAGCTTCCTAGATAAGAAAATATTCAATCCGGCGTGAAAGATGAATAGCTATTTTTGGTTTGCGTCAAAAGAGCCGTTATTGGGTTGATTGAATTCTTTCATATTCAAATAAAAGCTCTATGGAGAACGCTTTAAAGGGAGACGGGGAAGCACTGTTCAATAGCTCGTAATGAAAACAAAATATGGCTACGGACGCGCCCCTTCCTGTTTACTCGATACATTTATTTATCGATAAAACGCAATTTTTAGAAATGGAATATACGTTACCTAGTACTCCCCCAAAAAGCCATTCATATGATAAGTAGACTGTGAATAAGTAAATGATAAGTATATCGATTCTGAGTAACGCATGTAAATGTAGGACGTATTCATATCTGATCAATAGTAATAATAATAATGCTAATAATATTGGTGGACGTTTCACACAGCGCCATCTAGCCCCAACGTAAGCTAACCATAGCTTGTATCATGGGAACTAGACAACTGATATAAAACTTTTTTGTAAATACATACACATAATACATATCAACACCCAGACAGAGAACAAACATCTATGTTCGTCACACAAATATTTGTCCCGGGAATCGAACCCACGACCTACAGCGCTGAAGGCAGGGTTACTACCAACTGAGCTGTGAGTCCAATCAATACCTTCATGAATTACATTAACGTCACCCCGATGTTGTTTACTGTCTTTACTATACGCCCTTCCCGAGCTGACATAATATCATGGACGTAGAAGGGGGGATGGGGAGGGGGGTGGGGGAAGGTATTTATGCGATTCGGTTGAGTCCCGCATATTCAGGTGGATCGTTGTGCTGCAACCGCACTGTGAAATTGCATCTAAAACACAGTTGAAACGACAAAAATGTAAACTCGCAGGGCGCAGGCTAGGCGGGCGGGGGCGCGGGCGGTGTTGACGTGAAATTACCATTCCGGCGCTGCCTACAAACTGCGGTGCGGACCAATGAATATGTAACGCTTTATTTGAACTGGTTTGATGACAATGAGTATATACGGACCAGTCCTAATGTTCATTGTTTAGAATTCGTTATGAAAACTTAACATTGCGAAATGTTACCAGTTTGTCGCGCCTAATCCTTTCTAAAGTGTTTATACTATATGCCGTTGTTAGTACAATGGCTAGCGATTTTTCTAGTCTTGAGATTTGGCTCCGATGTCTACAAGTCCCTAGAGCCTTTGGATGACGTAGTAGAGTGACTAAGTAAATATGATAGTATGCAGCGGTCAAGTTGGAAGAGTTCAGAGAATGTAAGTTCTATGCGGCAAAATAACTTGTATTTATCTATACAAATAAATAAAATTGGAGTGTCTGTTTGTAATATTAAAATAACCACTTTTTACTAAGTGCATATGGATGTATACACGGTACATATACCAAAACTTTTTTAAATTTTTGTCTGTCTGCCTGTCTGTCTGTCTGTGTGTTCCGGCTAATCTCTGAAATGGCTGGACTGATTTTGACGGGACTTTCACTGGCAGATAGCTGATGAAACAAGGAGTAACTTAGGCTACTTTTCCGATGGGTAAAATAGGGGTGCGTGATAAAACCGAATTCCACGCGGACGAAGTCGCGGGCAACAGCTAGTTATGAATGGAAACTGTATTAACATGAATATATACTGTTTGAATTTCATACACAAAAACTTCATGTTGACCCGTCGGAATACACAGCAAGACTTATTGTTGCTGCAATGGGTAAGGATATTAAAGTCTGTCCATCTGCCCAATAATTATATCAATAAATAAATGTACTTTAGTTTCGAATATTCGGAAACATTTCCGATTATAAGCCAGATATAACATCCTGCTACCCTAGAATTATAATTGTGTTTGTATTAAAATTACACTATCAAGAATACAATGACGTAAACAGCAATAAACGACCGCAAATTCTAAGCCGTCCCGCAATCAGTCGACAGCCATGCAAATGAGATTAAACTTTATTTAACGAGCTTGCGTGCATTCAGCATGCAATCCATTTGGTACGCGCCCCTGCGGGAAAAGTTGTCTCCAACTCCCCACAGCTTAAGGGAGGGGGGCTAGTTTAAGGGTAGCTTAGCTGTACTTTGAATATGGACAATAATAATGCAGTGTGCGGCAAAATCGGTAATGCAAAATACGTGTTGCAATCAGGCAACCGATGAGCAAATGAGATTAAATTTTGTTGAACGACCTTGCGTGCATGCGGCGTGCAATCCATTTGGTGTGTCTCACTGCGGATACCTCCACTTATCTTCCACAGCTCAAAGGAGAGGTGTTAGAATAGAATTTTTTTTTAGTGGTAAAACTAACATTTACTGCAATCTCACCTGATGTTAAGTGACGATGCGGTCTATGATGTAACATGCTTAGCTATTACCTACCTACCTTATGCTAACATATTCGCTTTCCTCGTGGAGATTTCCAGATTATTGTTTTCAGAGTAAGTTACAGTGTAAGTTATAATAATAATAATAAGCCTTTTATTTCCCATAAAACAAAAAAAAAACCATTATCATTTCTAAATAATACTAAATGAAGATGTAATTACAAATGTCCTAAATAAAATATATTCTTAATTGTTAACAACTATTTTATTAGTTGTCCATTTTTGGACAGAGGTCTCAAGTGTCAGTTGCTACTACTAAAATTATGTCATACTTGAATTGAAGTTGGTATCGCGCAAATATGCGATATCTCGGAAGTCTTTATGATAGATTTAACATGGTACATGATACAGATTTTACATGGGCCATAAAACCCAGCTATCGCAAGCAACTCATGTGTCTCCTCGCGCTATGAGGTGTAGACCTGAATTTTATGATTCAGTCGTTATATTTATAAGAGTATACAAAATAACTACTGATACAGCGAACCTTCATAACTAACAGCACAAGTTCTTCTTCTTCGAGTCATCGGTTCTGTCGAACCAGTGTGGTGAAAGGATTGTAAGTGCGCCTCAAAGAGGCTCCTTTCGTGCACTCGACACATGTCACAGCACAAGTGATAAATGGATACGTCTTTGAGAAACTAATTTTAGAGGTAATTATTGAAAGAAGCATTTTCAGTATCGGGACGAATTTTAAAATGGATATTAAGGTTTCTAGCGATTAATGTATTTACTATATGAAGAAAAATGGTTTCTAATTTTAAAATGTATTTTTTGTGTATTTATCGATCATTTCTAATCACAAAACTCACTCAGTGCCAAAGCTACATACATACATATTACATGCAAAATACTAAAATTTAAACTTATATGTATTGTTATTTAATTTAAATTCTTTAACACTATCGAAAATTATTGAAATCATTTTATTATAACCCTTCTCTGCATGTGTTTTGTAAATTTATTTACCTAATACCAATTTTCTTCTTTTTCTATTTGTTGTGATTTGTTATGTTGTGTATACTAAGGAGTTCTTAGTTTTTAATACAGTGGTCGTTCACATTTTTTGTAAGGTTGGTTAATTCAAATATAAGAAATAGCTTTATTACACTGCATGCAGAAGACTGAAACTGTAAAATTACTGTATACTAGTATAATCGTTACGTTTAATTGCATGATAGTTGCCTTAATTTAGGGACCCAAGGACCTCTAATCATACTTGTGAATTTAAAATCAATTGATTGCAAACACTTATATATATTTCTTCTAGTAGTTTAAAAAAGTAATTACCGTGGCTTACCGTAACGAAATTCTATATTGCGGCACGAATTATCATTACCGTGTGGTATTTTAACACATAGTGGATTTTTTAATTACCATATCCATAAGTGTCATTACAGAGCCTCGTAAAATTTGGACATATAATTAAGGAAATAAAGGGAACGAGAAAAAAATCTTCATTTAATAATAAGGCTTGATTTCACAAAAATAGTAACCCCTAGACCACAAGAGACTTAACAAAAATGATCACGCATACTTAAGTGTTAAATAATAAAGTTATATGCAAACAAACTTCAGACTCGGTGAAGCAGTGGTTCGACTAAAATACCAACCATCGAATAACGACGTGAATACCGAACGCCCTCACGTCTACAAAAACTTGGGAAGAAATGTAACGCAGATTCGATACCTGACAGTAAAAATGATTGCTACATTTAGTCGTACCAAAAAAAAGGTTACTGAAATATTGAAAGAAAGAAAGAAAAATATTCGTGACAGGCAAAGAAAACAAGACGTGAAAATGATGAGGAACATGAAAATAAAACACATAAAAGTACAATAAATAATTAGTATGACTGTCATATTTTTATGTTGTGTGTCTCAGAGACTGAGGATAGCCACAAAATGGCACCCAACTCAGTATTTGCTGCTTATTGCTATTGCTCCTGAGTAGTAGAGTAGCTCAAATAAGTACCTAGGCTGGCTTGAATAATAATAAACGGACGAGATGGTGTTGTGTAAAGCAGCTGACCACGAGTGAGCTGCGAAGGGTTCCACCTCTGCATTGCAACTGTGCTCCTACCCACATAGTCTACAAACGGCGCGTGGAGTTTACGAGTTTCTGCCAGTTAATCTTGTTATTGGACGTTTGCAGGCAGAACTTAATTGTACGTACGGTAATGGGATTAAAATACTGTTAATTGCTTCATTCGACACAAGTACAAATTTATTACCAGCAAATAAGGTTTTGTTCAATCTTTTGTTATAAACGTGTGAACATTGAAAGATAAAGTACGGAACAGTGTGATAAGAGAATGTTCAAAATCAAAATCATTATTTGCATAAAGCCTCGTAGTATGTACAAGAACTTTGTACACAAGTTGTTGCGGAGTTAAAGAAGTCGTAGTGATGAGGGTTGAGAAAGGTATGCTTGGATTGTGTGTGGAGTGAAGAGAGGATGAATGAAAGACGAATAACGAAAAAAGTGCATAATGAGAGAGTGAACGGGACTGTTGGAAGGACGACTCGGTTTACGCAGTGAGACCAAATTGGTGACGTTTTTGAAAAGAACAGGTCAAGGGTACCCTGAATGCTCACAGCATCACATCCTTCATGCGTGCTTACTGCCAACCCCTCCGGGAAACAGGCGTGATTTTATGTATGCATATTTCTTTATGCAATCTCAACCGTAGGTAAATATTGCACGTGCAAGATAAGCGCGGTCACATTGAGCAGAGAGAATTTTCAATGATTCACGTTTTCATAACGAAGGGTTATAATTTTCTTTCTAATGCGTGTAGTATAAATGCACGGATTAGCGGAACGTGTTCTACTCTTATCAGCTTGCAAAGCACTTGCAGTAAAATGAAACTTGTGCATGATGGTAAATATTGAAAATGTTGTGAATTCCACTCTTACAATTGTAGAAATGGATAATTCATTAATTGGAATTGGATTAAATGGAAATAATAATTATATTCAATTGTCTTGAAAACGATTCCGTATTTCATAAAACTTGTTGATGTTCAAATATTGTGTTAATATGTATTATATGAATGTATTTACAAAAAAGTATATATGTATTCTATCAGTTGTCTGGTTCCCATAGTACAAGCTATGATTAGTTTGGGCCTAGATGGCGTTGTGTGAATTGTTCACCATTATTATTATTATTACTACTATAACTTTTACCACGTAGCACCTGATTTTAAGTGAATATGTAGCCGCCACACAATTTCTAGATAGTGCTCTTATGTGAAGCTGTCGGAACACACCGTCATACGCTTGGAGTAGATTTTCAACTTGAATATATCATTTGCCTTACAACCACGGCATGGTTTCCTCACGATGTTTTCCTTCACACAAGTACGAGCTCATGATAGGACGTAAAACAAAGCCGTCATAGCATCAAAGTATCTGCATATTATCCCTGGTGGAAACATTTTTTTATTAAACCTACAAATTAATTTAATGCTTGGTTATGGTTATGGGGATACGAATGATGGTTTTCTCGATTAAATAATAGTCATGACATTAATTGGAATTTTAGTTTTGATGACATTTTTTTATTTATTGTATTAGACTTAATATTATTTGTAATTTTAATTTAATTCAGTTAAACTTCATTTTACTTATTTGATTCAATCTATGGACATTTTAATTGACGTGTATTGATTTGTCTGAAATAATGATTATCATAAAATTAATGCTTCACTTTCAATAGTTTCACTTACCGTGTCTTCGGTTGGCGTAAGGATCTGTGACGTCACCATCCTTGTATATGACGGAGTGGACCCGCGTTCGGGTGCTATTCGGTGGGAAATATCGCCTCGCGTGCTCCACGTAGTATGAGCCGTCGTGGGCTATGATCTTCCCCTCGAAGACACCGTCTGTCACCGAGCCAAACACCTTCGAACGTGGATCGTCTGTGGACAATTGTCACATGTCAGGGGAAAATAGAAAATGGAATGCAATTGCTAAGAAAAAAATATTATTGAAGATATGAATGTTCACAATTTTGTTCCTGTTAGGTCTAGATCTTTCTGAAGGTGGATCGATGTCAACGCCATTTCCTCACATTTTTTGGTAACTACGAACGAAAGAGGTACTTATTAAAATAAATTTTAGATGCAGTTTCATAAAACATTTATCAGTCTAGTTTTCACCAATAGTTTTAATATATATTCCACTTTCACTTAAGTATGAAGTATTTTTAAAACATTTTGTCAAATGCGATAGCTACATAATTACATCATCCATATTCACCGCAAAATGGTAACAATAACTGCGAAAATATGAGTAAGTACATCCTAAATCATCATAAATTATGTCAAGTGTGGCCTACACAATATCCCGGACAGATTAGTCGCCCGGTACATTGTACCTTCCCCAAACGAGTCACTCATTATTATAGTAGCGTAGGATGCTGTAAATCAAAAGCAAACTCGCTTTGTACGACACGCTACTCACTGCGAACTGAATAGCCACTCACATTAGGGGGCCGTCTATTAACGTTCTTTATTTTAGATCACCCCTTGAACAATCTGTACAGAAAGCGACTTCATCAATATTATTTCAAATGTAATTTTATAATGCACGACCAAAACATTAATGTGTTAAAATTTATTTCCATTTATTATTAATTACTTATGACATATTATACATGGAAATTTTATTTTATCTAGACATTTTTAAGTAATATAAATTGATTATGGAATTTGAAATATTATTTATTAAGTTATTACTAACATAGGTTTAAATTATAATTGCATTAAATATACTAACGAAATGGATGAAAAATTTGAATTTTAAATAAACGAAATCAGACCCACTATCGCACGCAAAATCATTAGCACCCAATCCTCAGCAATAACAGAATACAGCAAGAAATAACGTTAGTGGATGATCTCCCATTCACAACGAAGGAGTTCATTCGTCGCGAGAGATCTGGCAGCGAGAAATCCCAAGGCGGGTGGGTATAACGCTCCGATATAAAAATATTTATTTTTATAGGCCATCTAGCAGCGGTGTTTTAGATTTCACTTAATTATTTAGGCATCTTGTTCCAAGAGGCGAAATACTTCTTAGAAAGTGTTTTGCAGGAAGTTAAACAAGGAAGGGAAATATGTCTCTATAAATTCTAGTAACCACTTATTTAAACTAGTGTTTACCGAAGTGGTCGAGTAGACACCATAATGAGAATTGAAAATTTGAGGAAAATATTCAGAATCCGATTATATTGTATTTTAGTAGTAGTATTATTAACTACGTCTTTGAAAAAAAAAATACGTAGTAACTTTTCAATTTTTTTTGTTAATAAAACTAATCCTCGTCTATGGCTACAAAAATAACCGATTTACAAACAGAGAGAGAAGAAAGAGAGATAATGGTACTTATCTACTTTTTTTATGTAATTGAAGTCACAGAACGAGCTGACGGCCCACCTGGTGTTAAGTGGTAACCGCCGCCCATAGACAACAGCAATAAAACTCAAGTCCTCTCCACCAAAGTACGAGATGACTCAAGTCGCATTGCGTTGCGTCTATCACCCCGAAACGGGGATGTTACGTCTCATGCGCCTGCAATTTCGCCGGCACCCACTCCTTTCCACCGGAACACAGCAACACGAGTGCATCACTGCTTGGCGGCAGATTACCAGGTGTGGTGGCAGTACTTCTCCGGGCGAAATTGGCATAAGTTCTACTGCTACTTAAACTTAACTACTTTGTCTTTGCCTATATAGATAATAAATAACTACAAATTGCTTGTTACGCTTGTTTTACGACCACTATGATTACATAAAGTACATTACCGTACTAGAGTCCCGATAAACTAAACGGAAGACCCGGACATCGTTAGTCTTATGACGGAGACGACGGAACGTGATAACACTTTCAACGTAGTAAATAATCGAGGCTCGACGCTATCTACTAGCGTCCTGTATCGTGGGACCGCAAAAGCAAGCCACAAACAAGACAGCAACTACAATTTAGTGCACGAAAGGAGCCTCTTCAAGGCGCACCTTTAATCCTTTCACCACTTTGGTTCTCAAAACGGTGCAGGAAAACATCGTGAGGAAATCGACATGTACTAGAACAAAAATTTGACAAGACATGTGTCAAGTGCACGAAAGGAGTCTCTTTGAGGCGCACTTAAAATCCCTTCACCGCACTGGTTCGAGAGAACCAGTGACTCGAATAGAATAGAATAGATCACTCTGGTTCCCTAGTCTATAGTAGTGATACAAAATGTGAAAGTAATTGGATTCAAAATTTGTTAGGTTACCGAAATCTTAAGTATTTCGGTGTGTTTGGAAAGTGGTAACCTAAATTATCTTCCTAAGCCGGTAACCGATACATTATGATGTACCACCAGTAATTCTATCAATAATCACGTCCATGGTAAACCAAATCTGTAATTACGAATCATCGATCATTCTCAAACCACTCAAATTACCAAATGAAAGCAATAAAGATAATAAAGCTTTTAAATGTAAATTTGTAAGTTTCGCTTTGTAAAGTTAACGAATCATGAAAAAGGTTGATCATTATCAATTTATTTGAAGATTTACGAAAATGGATAAGGTGAATGTTCAATGGTATTATTTATTTGCGAATAATTTAATATTTACAAGGCTTAAAATAATTGTATCAAAAATTATTAATATAAAGTCAAAGCTTCAGAATTCTAGCTTGAAGCTTCTCATCTCCCAGACAAGACTAAACGGCTATCATTAGGGGTTTTTGCTCAGAGATGCTTTCTGTTTAAGTAGTACTTGCCGTTACTGCTTTAATAACTATGTAATCATGAGCTTTGTAAAGAGCTTGTACGGCGATGTACATCGCTGTGGTGGCATTTTAAACTGAGATTTCTAGTAGAATGACTGCGGGCACATGTTTTTTTTTTATACTAATAATATTGGTGGACAATTCACACAGCGCCATCTAGTCCCAAACTAAGCATAGCTTGTACTATGGGAACCAGACTACTGATAGAATACATATATACTTTTTTTTGCAAATACATACATATAATACATATTAACACCCAGACACAGAACAAACATCTATCACTAGCTATCACTAGTCACTAGCTTCCTCGAACCAAAGTGGTGAATGGATTAAAGTGCGCCGCAAAGAGGCTTTTTCATGCACTTGATACAAGTCTTCGAATTTTGGTTCTACGAAATGTCAGTTTCCTCACGATATTTTCCTTCACCTTTAAAGCAAAGCACATGCATTTTTCGAGAGACAAACTGATACTGGATGCTCGGGGCACTAGGCCAACACGATTTGGCGCTACCTACGATAAATCTCCATCAAAATTATTTCATAAATAATGAAGAGAAAAATACAGACTTCGCAAGCTTACAAACTTGGTAAATTTTAAACATCACGAGAAGCACAAATTATTGCGAAATATAAACGTAAAAGGAGCACGTACTTCGAAAGTAATTTAAAAAGAAAACTCCCTAACTCGATTTACTATTCAACGTTGTGAATGTACAAAGTTATGAAACTTTAACTTACTTAAGGTATCGTGTCATACCAACGTAGAAACTACAGGTAAATTAATAGCAGCGTTCAGCTGTACGGATGACTCATTCCATTTGCTGGCGGGGGACATCTATACATATAAATAAAATTGGAGTGTATGTTTGTAATATTAAAATAACCGCTTTTTACTAAGTGCATATGGATGTATACACGGTAGGGGAGCGAGGGGTTTGATGTAACAGAGGTACACGGTACATATATGAAAACAACATTTTTACAATTTTTGTCTGTCTGTTTGTTCCGGCTAATCTCTGAAATGGCTGGACCGATTTTGACGGGACTTTCACTGGCAGATAGCTGATGTAATAAGGAACTTAGGCTACTTTTCCGAGGGGTAAATTAGGGGTGCCTGATAAAACCGAATTCCACGCGGACGGAGTCGCGGGCATCAGCTAGCAGTTAATAGGATAGCGGGCCCCGTGCATAGAACGATGCAATTAGGAACACGAAGTAGGGCTGTCAACTGTTAAACTGTTTGATTCCATCTATAGATGTCACAAACATTACAAGTTGCGCCTATCACAGTCCTCACTAAAGAGTTCAACGTGAAAATGACAAAAAGCATATTTCAGTCTACAAGCTGACTTGACATCCCTCCGAAATATATGATGGCTGGCCTTAAAGCTCAATTGGTAGTAACTTTGCCTTCCACGCTTAGATGGTTGCTTCGATTCCCGCTCAGGGCAAATGTGACAAACATAGATGTTTGTTATGTGTCTAAGTGCGAAACTTATGTACTTTCCCAAAAAAAGAAAAAAATTGACTGCTACTCATAGTACAAGATCTGCTTAGTATGGGCTTAGTAGGGCTAGATGGCGCGGTATGAAATGTCCATTATTATTTGTTTATGTACTTGTGTTATTGATATCCTGCAAGTATATGCACGAATCGATCAACGATTGCATGCTTCAGTGATTTACGGGTATGAATTACCGGTAAATGATTCCTTTGAAGTTGAATAAATCGACAATGTTTGCAAAGCGCTGTTTTCCTCGTGGAAACTAATGGTGTACTTTATATCTTTCCACGGGCAGATACGCATTTAAATGGATCATATATTAATAACATTATGATAAATACCCGGACTGAGGAAAACAATGCGTGCCGTCAAATCAAATTTGTGTGACTGAAATAATAATTAATTATATACACGAAATGATTAAATGTTTCCAATTCAAACTGCGGAAGTTTTTCTTCATGCTACATAACTTACATAATATGTACACTCACAAGCATTTTAACCTGAATACAATCGATATACGTGACAAAATAAAGCTTACTACACTGTAAATGATTCAATGATAAATCCCCATGGTCAGATGTCGCTCTGTTCCACGATACAACACAACATCTCGTAATATCTTAAGGTCTCCAATATAATATAACAGAGATTTAGTACTCAAATTGTTACAGGATAGATTTCAAGAAAAAAGCAATCCCTCCTCTAGGGATTGGTGTGTTCGTTGGCTTTTCTTCCCCATGGAGGGTCGGATAAGGTTTGAACAAGCGTCAAACTTAGCGATAAGTACACGTAACCTTATGTTTTGAATATTGACTTTTCTAAGTCATTCCTTTATGAATTCTATGGAAATAAAGTATTTGACTTTTTTTTGACTCTCACGAATATATCCTAGGTTTTAACTCATTCATCATTGTCTAAGACAACTGCTGGGCACAGGCACAGGCCTCCCAGTAAACGCCACTGATCCTAAGTTAGACTTTTTTTTCTAGTCTCAATTCAGTGGAGACGAAATAAAAAACAGTTTTAAAGAATCAAAGCAAGTGACAATTATTCGTCGGTTCTTTCGATCAAACAATGGCAGACCAGTTAGTTCACACCAATTCGGTGAATACAATGGAGTATTGAACGTCTGACGAGGTCACTCTTCCTAGAATGGCAACATTAGTGAAAGACGAAGTGTGCACCATAAAATTGATAGCTGTTCGTTATTTCTGATACACTGATTTACAGATGAGAGTAAAAATAACAAGATATTCTGTTCAAAACCTAGTAATGAACTTATAAATTCAATATTCTATAGTACTCCATCCATAACGTTGAGTAGTTTGTTGTCCTGTGAAGGTAATTACATCAAATTAAATGATAATTAGACAAAGATAACGTTTTCACATTTAAAATCTCAGATTATCTCTATTATCAATGTTACTAAATAACTGTTGCTCTTAAATATTCACACACATACTGATATAAAAAATTTCAAACTGAGTTCATCGCTCGTTTTATTAATTTTATTTGTATAAGATACTGTGTGTGTGTGTAATATTATTAAATTAAGTACCGATAGAAAGGTACATAGCTGAGTTATTCGTGGGAAACAATGGTGGCGATGAGCTTACCACTTGCCAGTACACCACGATAGTGTAACCTACAATGTGGCGCATTAAGCTTTTGCCTACCCACTTTTGCCAACCCCTTAAAAGGAAAACATTTGTATAATGTATGTGTCAGTGATTCACCTTTTTAAGGCGAAACAAATGTGCCGATTTTATTGAATACTATTAACTTAGCTTCTGAATTATTTATTTTAATAATATGATCAGGAAGTTGATGTCCGAATGAGAATGACATGCCTTGAAGCGATTTCCACGAAAATCTTAAGGCGTAGCTCCTGAATGACTGAAGAGATTATTATATCTCGGTCCATCTTTACACCTAAGATTTTTGTGAAAATCGATTCAGCTGGTTTCGGTCGTTAAGTGAGCGTACGTAAGCCCCTTGCCTGTCACAGTGTGGTTTAGAGATGGTATGAATGGTACTCAAATGTATTAAAATGCAATTCGTAAGTTAACGAGGACGAAGCTGCGGTTTACAGCAGATAGTCAAGAAAATTATAGTGTAATATTCTAATGGTTACCAAGTCATGTAAACTACTTTTTTATTTGTATTAGTTACCAAACAAGCAAGATGGCGAAACTGATGTTAAGCGGTAACCTCTGCCCATAACAAAAGCAATAGTCTTGGTTCGTCCGCTACTTTGGGAAAACCAAAGTCGTTTTGTGTTGCGCCCGTAACTTCGATACGGAAAGTTGGGATTTCTCATATGCCTGTAATGTAATTTCACCAGCAAGGCACCAGCAGGAGACTTACTGCACCATCCAAATCAGAACACAGTAAGTCACCTTTAAGACTTTCTTTCTGTTCTCCCGATGGAGGGTCGGATAGGGTTTGAACGGGCGTCAAACTTAGCGATAAGTACGCGTGACCTTGTTTTCAATATTATTGACATTTCCAAGCCATTTATTTATGAATTCTATGGAAATAAGTTTTTTAGTTTGACTTTGTAAGCTTATTTATTATTTAGTGTTTGCCAGCAAAATAGGTATGGTGGCATTACTTTCCCAGACTAACTTGACGCAAGTTCTAGTGCCTGAACGTCTAAAGCGCTGTTACTAAAACCAATATATTTAAAAAGTAAAAATAATACCATTCCTTTTAATGTGAAGCCCGAAGCTATCAAATAATTACGTGGACGTGTATATCCAAGCGAAGTAATTTCAACACGACAAAATTCCGAGCGAACGGTAGGCAAGATACCGACGCGAAATGTTTTCAACGAAACCGCAGGACTCCGAAAATGTTTTCAGTATTTAAAAGGAGTGGGCGACAGTAGAAAATCTCATCACATTAATTGTAATCAAGGGAGCAAAAACATTTTATTTCGTATTGACTTTACCTGATTCTATAACTGTAAGTATTAAGTCAAATGTATCTTATGTTATTGACTTATCTGCTGACGTAAATAAGAGTAATCTTGGCAAGATTATGTTTGTACAACGTTCGATAAGATAAAGACCGAGTAATGTATGCATAAAAATGTTTAACGAAAATATGGTTCTCGCAAATATTTGTTTACTTTGTAAATAGCGAAACATTAGATAAACAAACCCATTTTCCGGATGTAGTGGAACTAACTAAAACAGCTATTCACAGAAACAACAAATCAATTCAGTTCTAGAAACAACAAACAAACAACTATTTTGATTTCATAGCAACAGGATCAGTATCGGCCACCAGGAAAACAAAAACCACACAGCGGAAGTAGTGAATTGTGTAGGGCTCTTGTCAAGGTTTTGTATGCAAAACGCGGCTGCAACTCAGCGGCTAAGTGCATCGGAGACCGCAGTAAGTAGGGCGACGAACTGCGATCGATGACGGCCGGCCCTCCGCACAACTTTATCCATTTACAATGTTCCAAACTTTCACGATCATAACAACCGCACTGGGTAGCCGTAATTGCAACCGCTCTGTCGACAAGCATCGTCCCAATATTCCATCAGTGTACCTGCAAATCAGTTCTCATTCCCGACTCTTCGACAAGGTAATGCTCGCCTGTCATGTACCGGCATGTCTAAGACGTCAGACTCCTGTACAATAAGCCGTCACAGTTACATCAACATTAATTCTTTGACTGATTCTATTTCTGTCACTGAGTGCGAACAAATTCCGAGAGGTTTCGTTTTGCATATTTACCGAAACGGCAATGCGGGGAAGATTTCAGAGCAAAATGATTATTTACACAGCGTCCACCGGGTAGGTATGTAACTGCAGAGCGGAGCCCAACTCGGCCGCCGCCCGCGCCCGCCGACATTAAAAGTCGAGTGCCCAAAGCTCCCAATTAGCCGGGACTTTGACGCCGCCCGCCCGCCAGTAATTGCGAAAAGAAATATGTTTTAGTGCTCTCCAGGCATTATTAATGCTGGAGAGAGCGTAGAGGTGGTCAGATGCGGATCGATGGTTGACGTTCGGCGTTTGTTTGATTAGTGAGAAACATACAGTCGAGTCTATCTCGGGTGTAGATAACGCCGGTATTCTCGGCTCCCGGTGTACAATGGGCGGGCGCGAGTTGAGGCTGTCACTCCGCCGCGTGCCACCTACAAAGTTTGCGCGCCTGTCTTGACAGTATGTGAGTGTTTTGCAAGGCTCCGCTTTAAACTTCTAATTCTCTTCACCTTCCTTTAATGGCAGGTGATACATGCCTTGGGAAGAGTTTACATTTATAAATTAAAATAGTTAAGTCACTAAAGTTAAAAAAATGTGCAACTAAGGATTTATATATGGTCTATTTAGTTTCTAAATTGTTTACATTTACGTTTAGTTCAAAATTTTTAACACATTAAGTATGCATGTAGCTATAAGTAGGTACCTATAATATTAACAAAGTAGGTGATTGTTTTAGGTTCCATGTTAGCTCTTCTCGCCTGAAACACAGGATTACCTAGTTCAGGCTCCCGTGTTATATATACCTATGTCTAAATAAGTTTTACGATTTGTTACATTAACCATGTTTTATTTGAATAAATTTATTATTATTACTATTATATATTACCTTTAATTTTTCGCCTAACTTAGCTCTTAAGTTGATTTACTAACACATATGGACCTAATTATTATTGTTATTATAAGGCAAAGATAATGGCTATATTAAAATCACAGCTACATGGTTATATGAACAAGCGTATATTGTAACAAACCTGTCAACTCTCCATGATAAATTTGTGATGTATCAACGTCGTGCAATTGACCCAGTGAGCCTTCAACCTAAAACAATAAAATAGAATAAGTTAAATGGTCAATGGCCACATGAAAACACTGCCTTGAAATGAATGTGGTCGTGCGTTTTTCAATGCTGAACATGTTTTTGAGATGAATTCAGAATGAAATAAATAAATATTGGTTGACACTTCCCACAGCGCCATCTAGCCTCAAAGTAAGCTAAGCATAGCTTGTATCATGGGAACCAGACAACTGATATAACACTAATATACTTTCTTTTAAATACATACTGGCGTCATAGCTCAGTTGGATAGTAACCCTACCTTCTGCGCTGTAAGTTGTGGCTTCGATCCCCACTCAGGACAAACATTTATGTGACATTTGTAACATTGATGTTTGTTCTGTGTCTGGGTGTTAATATGTATTTTATGTATGTATTTACAAAAGAAAAGTATATAAGTATTATATTAGTTGTCTGGTTTCCAAAATCTTACTTTGGGGCTATATGGCGCTGTGTGAAATGTCCACTATTATTATAAATTCGTCTGTTATCTGACCTTGAAGTCGTCACTGAACGCGGACAGATCTCTCCGCAGTCGCAAGCTGAACCTTCTCCCGTGGGCGCGGAAGCTGAGCCGCAAATCTGTCGAGTGGGTGGACCTCCGCGAGCGCACATGTTGCTCGTGCACTCCGCTGGTTTCATAGTCTAGTCCTTCGTAATGTTCAATATATTCACTTAGTTTCCGGCGAGATGCTGAAACAAACGAAAAATATCGTCAATACAAATACCTCATACAGGCCTCATAGCACAGTTGGTAGTAACCCTGCGTTCTGCGTTGTAGGTCGTGGGTTCGATTCCCACCCAGGACAAACATTTATGTGAAGAAGATAGATGTTTGGTCTGTGTCTGGGTGTTGAAATGTATCATATATGCATGTATTTAAAAGAAAGTATATAAGTATTATATCAGTTGTCTGGTTCCCATGATCCAACTACGCTTAGCTTACTTTGGGGCAAGATGGCGCTGTGTGAAATGTCTACCAATATTTATTTATTAATTGAAAACAGGGAAGGCTCAGGGAGTTTTGAAATTTTGCTTTATGTTTTATAATGGCAAAAAATCTACATGGGTATTAAGTTGTATAGTTACTAGAGGTCATAACACTAAAATTAAGAAATAGGATTTCGTTAGCGGTTTTTCACTCGTCGTTAGCCGCACTATAATCTCGTAACGTCGTCAATACATCAATGATATCAATGAATCGTTACTCATTGCCCCTATAGAGCCACGCCTGTTTAATTTCTCTGTATAGTGAAAAAGAGTACATATCGTGTGCATGCAGTTCTTGTTGATCTCTAAATTATTATTATTATATAAAATATTATTACCTATTTCATAAATTAATATTAGAACAATCCAATAAAACAATCTTCTATGTAGCGTGTTGTGATTTATCAGAATGAAAGCAAACTTATGTCACATACTGTGTAAGCCTATCAGTTATTTGCAGAGAGACAATGCCGATGACTATACGATGTTGTAACAAAGTGTTACGCTTTACAAGGTAATATAAATAATAATAATAAAACTAATAATAAGCCAAAAGATGACACAAAGATACAGAGGACATTGATAAAAAAAAAGCGGATATATAATCACAAGTAGAATAGAATAGCTATACCTATTATTCTACACCATAAGTAAAAAACATACAAAAATACCGCTGAAAACATTTAAGTGGGACAATGGGCGGCCTTATTGCTAAAAGAGATCTCATCCAGGTAACGTTGGAAGATTATATAGTATTATTTATTAAGATGTTGTAACATTGCATTCCCAGACACACTTTGTTGTTTTTGGGTACTTTATCTAATTAGTTTCAGTACAAATGTACAAAGCCGAGGGCCGCCCAAGCCCCGCGCGCCACCCTCCCGTCCCACCCGCTGTGCGTACTGCTATTATCGACGCCCTTTATCCCAAAGTAAAAATTTCTAGACTACGTTTACTTTAATCACAAGTCCTTTTTGAGCCGCTCCCGAGACGAAAAAATAAAAAGGCTTTGCAAAATAGACTCCCTGGAAAGCGTGAAAGCGCCAACCGTAAATATGAATAAAGAGCAGAAAAAGATAAGTCGTTGTCTACGAACGAAAAAAAGACAAAAGATACCAGACAAAACGCAGATGATGCAGATTAAAAACATTTTTACGTGACTTTCTAAAGGTGCACGCATAAAGTCGAAATTTTGAACGAGTTGAATGCGAGTAAAAAGGTCTGAATTCAGAATTTTTGTATGTTGTCTTCTTCTAACAGATATTTTTTCAGAGGACACGACATTAAGTCATCTTGGACACATGATTTAAATTGAATGAATTCATTGTTACGAGATACAATGGCTCCTCTGTCTTCTGCCCAACTCGTCCCATTTCGGGACCAAGAGAAGTTAAATTTTCCTTGTAACAACAATATTACCCTCTTGTTAACTTTTGTCTTTCCGTGCCGAATCACATTTAAATTGGAGATAATGAATGCAACAAACTTTGGCAGTAAAATTTTGTTATAATCTAATTGCCTCAATTTATTTTCGTGCATATTTAAACGGAACCAATTTCCTGGTTTACCAATTCTAGTTTCTAAGAATAAACAAAATAAAAGAAATGTATAGGACGTGTATTGTACAGTGCAACATGTGTTCCGTCCGTCAACATGAGTTTTACGACATTTGAATTGATAAACATCCTTAAATATACACGCGCCGAGTCCATTCACTTCATATTCAGCCTTTGCGTTGTATTATTGGACAGCATTTATTATGTACACGGTGTCCAGAGACAGATATGGAAGTTGCTACGTGAGCTCACATCACGTAGGAAGCTCGGCAAACAAATAGCCAATACAATCTTGTTAGACTGTTTTCAGAAAATCCGAAATCAAATGAATATGCCCTACTAGTAGTAAAATACTTCTTTTATATCAGTGGTGAGAAAGAGTACGCAAGAAAAGGCGGAAATGAAATTAAAACAAGTCTGAGTACTAGAATAAGCCAGCTAAGTTATACAGACGTCTATAACGGTCGAAGCAAAATCCAGTCTGATCAAACAGGAATGAAACAAATTATCACAAACAAGTTCCAAGAGGAGTTACCTATAAAACCACTAATGGAAATAGTTCGGTGGAGACGCCAATAAATGTTAGTTGTTCTGTACACTAATGTCAATAGAATTAGCAAACGTTCATTGAACTATATTTTCGGGAAAGTGTAACAGTTATTACATTGGTTGTTTCCGATTATTTATGAATAACGCTTTATAATTCTATTAAATCCCATAGTATCTACATGCGGCGAGTCATAGAACATGAAATCATTCATCAGTGGTTGAGTGTACTGTATCGTTTGTGGCTGGTCATTGGAGTGGAATATTTACACATTCACGTTATTTGTTCGGCCATACCAGAGGTTTTTGCTTTGGGCTGTATGGGCGAGGTTACCGGGTCAGTGGGGCAGGTTTCCCCTCTCGCTTTGGAAGTAATCACATGTGTAATCCCTGCAACATTGTGGACGATTCTGCGCATTAAAGTGCGTAGTACTAACAAAACATTAATAAATTACTTACCAGCATTCTGCCTAAGCACTGCTAGATAGCTTGCTTTATATGCTTTCTACCAAAGCTTAGTGTTAAAGAGATGCGAGTAAGATCCGAATGGTGGGTTAGAATAGGCCTCGCAACGCTCCCTCACACATCTACAATAGAAAGTCAGTCAAGAAGTCAAATCGTGCAAAAAAAACTTCGCAGAAAAACGTTAGGATGGTATGTCGTGGCGTTGTTATTGCCAGGAACCAACCTTGAGGAAAATCTCTTACGGAATAAAGTTCGCTACAAAGGGCCCGCAAAATCTACAGCTGAAAGTTGAAACGCGAGAGAACGAGAAATATCTGTTCAAGTGATAGGTAAGCCAACCTCGGAAATTTGGGGATTATTGGATACACCTGCGGGATTCAGAATTGGGGATCCCAACTTTCCAAGTTACATAGAAATCGATTTGTTACTAATTGTCTGGAATGTACCATTAGTCACAAAGGATTGAAATCAGAAATTACATGAATAATTTTCTTAGGTATTTCATTAGTTATAATAAGGGAAACAATCGTAATTAAAATTGTACAATGTGCATGTCGGTCGAGGTAATAATATAATGTATGTGTGAGTATTGAGGTAAAGGCTAACGGTTCGAGTTAAGCTTATTACGACTGAAATTATATTCGTTCACCTGAACGAACCGCTTTGTTACTGAATGTTTATACCTACATACTATTTGTTCTTAGTCATTAAATTAACCGAGGTACGCGTTTGTATAATGTGCTGGAGTTTAGCATCAACGTATGCTACAAAACATTGTTGTGACTCGAAAACAACGTGAAATTCCTGTGTAGGTATTACGTGCATTACATTTTTGAATGCAAATAACTTAATGCATTTTGACAAAAAATACTTATTTGTTTGCAAACATGTGTTTTTAATGTCGTTATAAAAATCCTACTGAAACTGACTAAGGTTTGAGTATAATATACTCTTACGTTTACTTAAGTAAGTACACCTGATAATAATTTGACAGAAAACTACGTTATACGCCTAGGCGGTTAAACATTTGTGTAGTGCTGATCGATAGTTTGTCTGGTTTAGACGACTCAAAGAAAGTAACCATTTCAGACATCCCCCAATTTAAAAGCGAACTTCATGTAGTTTTGTTTAAGATCGTATTTTAATGATATCCTCAATATTACGCAGCTTACCGACTTGATATTAAGATCCAAATTATTATTAATCATAACGAAATTGGTGTGATGCCCGCTGAATTAAATCCCACTCAGGCTGGCCTTCAGAGTTCGTTAATTGTATTCCAACTGTGTGTGTAATCACAAGCCTTTAGTGTATATGGGTACATTGGGTAAGTAATACAAAATGTAATGCAACGTTGATATAATCGCCAAATACAGACGACTAGGTATAAGTTAGAGTATTTAATTGCCACTGAACAGTTTTAAGTTCTTAATGAGAAAAGTGGATAGCCCAAATTGTGAGTAATGTTGAGTATACCATTTTAATGGAGTGTATCCGGAGCTGCCTATTAAAAGACAATCAGCTCTCTATAATGAAGATTACACGGCTTGAGCCTGTATCAGTGTATAAGCCGCACATAATTCTGATGCAGCTATCGTACTGTAGGCCCACATACAGACTAATGCATGATTCTGGTTAAGATCAAGATTTTAATGCTAGATGCTGTCCCCTAAAACAAATAAGAAAAAAAAAACAATTTTTTCACGTGTGGTATTCAACATAAATACTCGTTGGTTCTCCAGCCGTTTTTTTGAACTAGTAACGGGTGCTTATGGGAAATTTTCACAAACATTCATATGATCTGGAAAAGTTATCGCAGATGGTTGTTCTTATTGTGAAACGATTCCTGATTTTAATTATTGGAATAACGAAACAGCTTTGAAGTTAATTGAACTTTATCAGGAAGAACTCGGGAATAAGTGTGTGTGTTGAAATCGCGTAAATAATGGCAATTTTTTGGCTTTTAAAGATGCTTCTATTACTATTGTGAATGTCATAAGATTATGAGTTAATGTAAATTAAGTATTAAGACATAATAAGTATAAAGATCTAAGTAAACCCATAGCAACAAATCTCAAAAATGTTTCTAAGAGATCTATGTACGTTTACTGAATACAGGCGAACATATAAACGGGGCTTAGTAGTCATGATCGTAGCCGTATCATTCGGATTCATCTGCCGAAATTCATACGGGTATATAAAAGTGACATAAGTGGTAAATGCGAAAAGTAATTGCCGTTGAATAGAAAGTCAACGATTTATTGTAAAACATGTAATAAATGTAGGAATACTCAGAGAAATAAAAGAAGGGACCAATTACTTAGCGGCCAGATATGTATACAAAGCTTTCCCTCCTGGCTGGCTACGCTAGTCAAAGAAATCAGTCGCAATCAGCTTTTATTGTTCCCTAGTTCTCTTCCTGTAGCGAACTTGATATTGTGTATTGTAGTGGCAATTATACGGCAATCCTGGCGTTAGGTGGGGCTTCAGTTGTAGCAATAATAGCTTAACACGACTACAAACTTATTTTTAGGTGAAATTACAGGCACATGAGACATTCCAACTTCACGTCTCACAGTTACGGGCGCATACGATGCGACTTGGGTCTTGTCGTACCTAGTAGGGGAGGACCCAAGCCGTATGAACAGAGGTTACCACTTAACACCAGGTGGGCCGTCGGCGTCGACTCGTTCCGCAACTATATAACATAAATATTTTTTGGTGGTAAGAATTTTTTATACTATGAAAATATTAGAGACGTGTACAAAATTATTGTTCAATCAAACATTTCACAATGACCAGAATCGTTTACCAAGGAGTATCAAGTTTATCACTATTGTAATATTTTTACTAAGTAATATACCAAGCTGAGTTTTACCAAGCGGAAGAAGAGACAAGGCGAAACAGGCTATAAAAAAAAGATAGACTCTATAGCAGGCAAAACGTGGCATGGGTAAGAACAAATACATATTTATATCTCTCACCCATTCATTTATGCTCAACCGAATACCAATTTTAGTGTGGAATTGCAAGTATAGATACAAGCAAGGATGAAGGGCAAAGGCTTGTATTTCATATTTTTAACAATCCGAGTCGGAATCCGTATTTCGCAGTTTGATTAACACATATCACGATTCGATAAAATAATACTTTCGTATACTTCGTATACCACGTTCGATATAAATTGGAAGAATTGAATTGCGATCCAAATACCATGACAGAGTGTAGCCTTTTTATGAACCAAACAAGGCATAAAGTGGCTAGTACTTCAAGACAATAGCAAGCTAGTGATAGTACGCTAGCAAGTTGGTGATTCTGGCTTAGGTATACGGAAATGGATTGGCAATAATTTGTTAGTTCCTTACTACACGAAGCCAGAAAGCCAGCTTGTTATCTTACTGGCACAAGCCTGCTATGCCAGCTAGAAGGAGGAAGGGAGGACGCTGAACACTCAAATTTGCTCCTCATCTTAAACGTGTACCGCGAGCTATTTAAAAAAATAGATTATGGAATAAACTCCAAATACTATCCTCGTGTATCCCGTGTATTACTAACTGAACGGACAGACGTTCGATGGGCGCCGCTTATACTCTGCCCACAAATGTCATATAAACATCAATACATCGTGAGGAAAGCCGACTTTTATTGCATTGTGCGACACCAGAAGTTAACCGGAACCGGAAGATAGTAAATACAAGTGATTAGCGGCAAATATATGTGGCTACGATGTAAGCACTTCCCTAGATTAAATGTTCACAAAGAGATAAATTCGCCAAAAGCAACAACAGAAAACTTTACCTTGACACAGTGCATTTAAATTACAACAGTTTTGTTCTCTGATGATTTCACAGCGAACGCTGCAAACGTCTACGTTCCGCCGGTGACACAATAACTTGGTTTGAATTTGCCCGATCAGTGGTCAATATAAATACTGATGGGGATTAACTACCGTGGAATACGACCTGATTGATGCACTGTGTACCGGCTGTGGACAACGGAGCGAAGCCAATTTGTACTGTTCTTTGCTCAATTAGTTTGACACAAGTCAATCCTAATGACCGCAGCGTTTGTTTCTTTGGACATTTGGATCATTCGTGACTTGATTCATTTGAGATGAGAACGATGGGTTAAGTAAGCTCAAATAAGAATATTATCAGGTATAGACTAATGTCTGTGTGGTAGAATAGTACGGTTCATAAGTACTAAGTATAAGTACTACTAAGACTACTAAGAGTTGGCAGATTTACCTAAGTCCCTTTAATAAAGCTCAGATTATTCTCTATTAATATTCAATTATAGAAGTGAGAATGTTAGATGTGTATATGTGTACAAAAGCTTTTTCAGAGATAGAATGTCAGTGTGTACAAAAAGCAAAAGTAATTTCCGCCAGACGCTTTAAAGTTCTATAAACTAGTGAAATTCTGTTAATCATTTTAAATCATCAGATCATGGCCAAATTTGGTATGCATTATACACTATTATTACATTATTATTTACAGATTTAGCCCCTCAGTCTTCCAAATTACATCAAAATACGGTCTCATCCTGAAATTATAAAATGACAGCAGAAAAATTATAGTAAAGGAAAATGCCACTGTAGTTATCGAAGTATTCGATCCAATATTTTACTGTAAAATTACTTATTAACTTTCGGAATATTTATTTCGATAATAAGAGTATTGTCAGGCAAATACTTAATATTTCATTACTTAGCCTGTTAGGTTGGAAAATTTGATCCGTGGTACCTAGTTCCTCAAGGTATTTTGTAACAATACCAGTTAGGATGGTAGCATTGACTGACGTTCCGAATTTCCGGTGCAGTTCGCCATTGATCGGGTTTTGAAGTTACGGCGGCAAAGGCGCGGTTCAACTCGGTGGTTTTGTCGGCTGATCAGTGAAGTTCGTTTAAAACTCAATTACAATCCACAACTAAACGAAAAACGCCTAATTCTGCGAAGCCGAAAGCGATTGGAGATCCCATGCAATATTGTTAGATGACCAGACCATGGGATTTGAAGATGCCCACAGACCTCCTCAACGAAAACAGATCAAGTTTGATTGAGGTTTTCTATTGGAGCGTTTCTTTGATTTCAATGTAAAGATACAGGGTAAATTCAAAAAGAGTATTTTTTGTACAAAATATTCTTAAAATAACTATACTTACCTAATTCCGTGCTTACTCTTAGAAACCACTACCCGACTAGAACAGCAAAGTAAAAGCAAGCTTTTAAATCGAATGAGCTACTTACTTAGAAACATTTTCACTTTAACTTGTTTAGGTGTAGCCGTCTTTATACTTTTTTTCTAATTTTGTTTAGTAAGTAAAGGTAGAGATATTATTATCCGACATAAAATTATTCGATTTCCGTTCTCTTACAGCACTTCTAGGGTTACTATCAGCGTCATTAAATTTAAAATATTACACTGAACTTAGGTTATTAAGATTAATAGTGAACAATTTAAAAATAATGAAAGGAGAGCAAAATTTCAATGTACTAGATTTAAATTTTGCTCTCCTTCTCAACCAAAATTTCAATCTAGTACTAAACATGTATCTACGGTAGTGACCCACCATAAAGCTCTAGAAAGAAAAAGATATATTACAATCGTGCATTAACGCTTAGTGCAGAAAACAATCTCTTTGTATATATATACGAGTAAGAAGTTAGCGTTAGTGGACTCGCAATAGTTGGAGGGCTCGCGAGGAAAGTGGCGACGTCATGTGCCGCTAATTGCCTTCGTTGGGCAGCGACGACTGCCGAGTATACATCCAACCACAGACCAGAGGAAACAGCCAATTCACTTCATCAGCATGCCAAAGGCCATTCTAACGTAAACAAATAAATAATAGTAAACATTTCACACAGCGCCATCTAGCCCCAAAGTAAACTAAGCATAGCTCGTGTCATAGGAACCAGACAACTGACACAATACTTATTATACTTTTTGATGTGAAACATCTATAGCCGCACGTAAAACCGATTTCTGGCGTGGCGACGCGTCGCCACGGCATGCGTTGCATATTACTTTTACAAAATAATGTCGATGTTTCACATCTGTTTTTTTGTAAATACATACACATAATAGATATTAACACTCAGACACAGAACAAACATCTATGTTTCTCACACAAATGTTTGTCCTGGGTGGGAATCGAACCCACGACCTACAGCGCAGAAGGTAGGTTTACTAACCAACTGAGCTGCGAGGCCAGTCAATCATACAATAACATACTCAAACAGTGACTCACTAAGATTACCTAAAGATCTATGGGAAGTGAATCGATGTATTTAAAGGGCTCCACTGACTAACAGTCCGCCGGTAGATGTAGGCTGTCAGTTAACTGTATAATAGGTCACTGACAGTTAATATCTTGGCCGGCAGGACACCGGACGGGCTAATAACTGACGACATCAGTCTGTCTGTATTCCTATAACCCAATGTTTCAAACTCCTTGTTAGTGCTCAAAACGTTATACTAATTTAACTTTTGATGAAAAATCGCAGTATGATAAAGCTGGTTACTTGATACTCCCAACGGCGGTCGAGTCCATAACGAGGTTTCAGATACAAACGTGAACATAAAACTTAACGTGATCTGGGCTTGGATGTAACGAGCTGGCTTTTCCATTTTGGCTAGTATCCTACACTGTGTATCTGTGCCGAATTGCTCACAACGTTCACTAAATGGTTACACGCTGTCGTCTCAACGCACTAAACTGTTAATTGTTCTACGTGGGGGAATTCAAACTTTTTGTGAAGTAAAATAGGAGTGGATTACAGTGGCAAATAAAACTTTAAATTGCTTTAGGAAGTAGACATATTCTACTCGCAAAGTTTTTTCTAAAGTGAGAAGAATTGCTACTCTCCAGAAACTAATTTTTTATCTCCTAGAACTTTATAACACGTTATACTGTACTACCGCATATTACTATTTAAAAAGTAGGACACTTGCACTTAATCAGTGTAGCTTGGGTGTGGAGATGAAAACTGCCATCCCAAGAGGTAACGTGACCCAATTATTCTTCGCCCCAGAGTCGGGTACAAAAATATCTTTCATACTTAGGAAACGCGATAAACCAGAGATAGGGAAATACCGAACACTGCAAAGTATGAAATGAAGTCTTCGAGCTTCACTGCGGAACCGGTTTTAAATGAACATCATTGTAGATTTTAATTCAATTTCAGCGTAGAATATGATCGTCATTTTGGTATTGTCCGTTCCTTTTTGAAGGTCTATGAGTAAACACACAATTCCCACTTACAAATTGTGAAAGTAAATGCGAACGTATTACTTATTCTTATTAAATACTAGTTCATACTGTTTAATTCTATTTTATGTACACTTCTGTTTGTGTTTGTATGGATGTATGTAAGTTTCTTACTTAATCACTCCCAATAACCACTGTACCGATTTGGCAGAAAGTTTGGAATAAATGGTGATTTAGAATAACAAACACCTACTTTTCATTACCACCCAGGCGAATCCGCGCGCAGAAAGCCTAGCAGTGCATATATGAAATCAAGGCGAATTGCCAGTACAAATATTATCGTTGATCTTGCAAGAGCATCCTTCACGAAAATGTCGTGTTTAACGACCGTTAAAACGACAAACCTCGAATTTTGTATAAAATATAACCAGTTGCCAACCAAAGCTTACAGACACCAGCCAGTTATTCATTGTCTGCAACGAGCCACTTATCATCCATGCTGACGTTTGTTACGTTTGTGGGACGTCTGGACGCTGGTGGGTCTGAACAGGAGCCAAACTTACCAGTAAGTACGAGTAAGCTTTTAAAAGTGATGTCCCCAAAATATTTTTAAGTTTCAAGGAGTAAATCTTAAATATCTATTTCGAAATCAGGTAGGTAAATAAGGCGCACTTTTACAGAGATTCAGACAAAATTCTGTTAAAATTTCTTATTAGGGAATTAAGTTATTAGCAGCAACAATGTTGTGTATTTCGAAGGAAAACAATTTAGAAATTTAAATTTATCTAAAACTAAGTAATTAATTTCATTAAGTAAATAAATTGAGGAAATGGCCTCGGAGTGTGCAGTCATTTAAAACACCATTCGTTTTCATTACTTAACAAATCGTTGATAATAAACTATGCCTTCCGCAATGAAACGAGCAGATGGCGTACCTAAAATATGGGAAGACTGAAGACAAATCGCATTGCACCCGTCATGTCATTTACATAAATATCACTATTTTATGAAAAATACACTCAAATTGCATGATCAAGGATTACGTTGCTTCCTCGTAGTTATAAATAATAAATATTGGTGGACATTTCACACAGCCCCATCTAATATACTTTTTTGTAAATACGTACATATTAACACCCAGACACAGAACAAACATCTATGTTTGTCACACAAATGTTTGTCCTGAGTGGAGATCGAACCCACGACCTACAACGCAAAAAGCAGGGTACCTACCAACTGAGCTGTAAGGCCAGTCTGACGACCATTAACTAAAATTTATTCGAACATAATATTACACGATTCGGAATTTAACATAAAGCCTACACCATCCTAAACATTGAATTGGTTATTGGTAGTGCATACCCTTGTGTATTAATAATCAATCGATATTTTACATTCAAATTCAATCATACGGTGGGAGTTATCTTCATAATTTTAGCCACTTTTGTATGCAAATAGCCACATAAACATCAGTCGGCAACAGTGACGGAGAGTCGGAGAGACGAGGGACGATACGCCCGCCGCCGCCGCCGCCGCCCGCCCGCCCTGGAGCAGGCCGACGCTTCAGCGGGGTCAACGACCGAGCATCCGACCACCTCAGTCTCTCGATTTAATACAACATACCTAAAGCTCGCTCCGACATCCCGCGTCGCTCTACTACGTGTTTCAAAACAAACTTGATTTTGTAGCAAACTAGAACCCGAATTAGGTTTTTAACTGAATTAAATTGTTTTAAGCTGTGCTCGATATAATATATACTAATTTCATGAAAGGAGCCTCTCTGAGGCGCACTTTCAATCCTTTCACCACACTGGTTCGAGAGAACCAGTGACTCGAATAGAAGAACTAAGTTCAGAGATGTAGAGCTTATCCAGGGAAGACTTCATGCTTTTGCTTTGTATAAAGATGCTGTGTAAGGAAATTACGTATTAAATTCGCTTGAAAGCTTCGTTTATATCATCCTTGAAAACGGATAATATTAGAAGGGATAGTTACAAGGAGGTCCCTTATCCATCCCTTAGTATTAATAAATAATGGCAATCCTTTGTTATTTAGCTATGAATATCTGATATTAACTTTCAAATCCAATAAACAAATCTCCCGTGAATCCATCGGCCATTACTTTCATAGTAATTGTATGCATTAAACCATTGTTACGGAAATCTCGTAATATGTATGTGTGTGTATATAGTGATCGTATGTGTGTAAAATACTACATATACTTTCACAGTTACTTACTTAAGTAGGTACTTAAAATACATTTAGAATTTTTTATTATGTTACTGCATACTTTCATACCTACTTAGTTTTGTTTTATTTTAAGTATGTAAATCTGTTTTCCATTCATAATTCATTTCTACGTTATCGTTATTGATTCTTATATTGCTTTAGGAATTCTGTTTTTTATGATTTACTCAAACTCAATGTACGAAACAATATAAAAACAAAATCCAGCGCCCTGGGCGCGAATAGAGAGAGGGAGCTGCGTTTCGGACGCTCATTAAACTTGTATGAATTTGTATTGTACGAATTATATCCAGCGGTTAATACGCTGCCTTCGCAGCCGTAGCCTCCAGTTAATGTAATTAGTAGCCGTTATTGCTACCATACAAATTCATAAAATTTTAATGAAGACTACTGAAATTACGGCCGAAACCCAGACAGCGCATACGTTGTGACCCCAGGGCGCTTGTTATAACTAGTCTCCATAAGAATTAACCCATTTTAAACATTAACATTGCTGTAATTTTTTTTTCATGTGTGTGGTAGAACGAGCTGACGGCCCACCTAATGTTAAGTGGTAACCGCCGCCCATGGACAACAGCAATTCGACTAAGTCGTCCCGACCAAAGTACGAGATGACTGAAGTCGAATTGCGTTGCGTCCTTCACCCCGAGACGGGGATGTTACATCTCATGCGCCTGCAATTTCACCGGCACCCACTTCCTTCCAGCGGAACACAGCAATACGAGTGTATCACTGCTTGGCGGCCGATTACCAGGTGTGGTGGCATTACTTCTACGGGCGAACTTAGCACAAGTTCTACTGCTACTAAAACTGCTGTTATGTAAAGGTAGATTTAAATTCTGTCTAGTACAAGTACGAACAGAAACACTGTCGAAAGCAATGACAAGTTGTTTACTTGTCTGCCGGCTGGCTGGTCGTAAATTTGTTAATAAGCAATCGCCAACCCGGAAGCATTTTCTGTGATAAGCGAGAAAAACGCTGTCTAAATCTGTTCCAGGCACGATACAAGAATTGTGTGTTCGGCAACTAAGTGCAAAGTGATTAACTGCCTGTCGCTTCGCAGCGGGAATGGCTCGAAGGACCATTGATATTCCAACGGATTCAGTACAACGTTATTTCTCTTCTGGTAAAGGCCAACTGAAATTAACTATTAAAAGCAAGTAGAGGACAACAGGATAAATAAATAGAAATATATGGAGCTCTGAATAATACGGGTCTTTTATATCAAATTATTATCTTGTGACCGTTCGTTCGGATTATAGTGGACTCGTTGGAGTTATGCTGACGGTCTAATTATCAAGGAATTAATTACCAGAACAAAGTGTTAGTTGAGTTTTGGGGTAAACAGGTGATTAATATGTTCCCACCGTAGTGTACCCCCACAAAGTGGTAAATGGCGTCAATCTAACTATAACCATACGGTAATCTAATCTTTCTTACTATTTAGAATGATCAAAAGAACGCGTGTGATCAGATAAGCCGGCTCTTGGAAATCAACCCCCCTCCTATCTTCTCAGTAATTAACGAGCGGGTACAGAATAATTAACAGTCAACACAGAGGAAGGGTACGCAGTGCAAAATACACAATAGAGAAAAACGATTTGTCGGTGGTGTCCGAGATTGTATACTAACAATAGATCTGAGATATCGACGCAGGGCTTCGAGACCGCCACGTCATGCTCAGCGAAGCGTGTCGGCCTCCAAGGCCGCAGGTACACGATTTAGAGCCTTGCCTCAGGCGAAATAACCTGCGTAACAGATTTTTGAAGGTAATTCACCTAAGCGCACGTTAGGTGACTCATAATGATCTCCAAATGGGTATAATTTAGCTGTTTTATAGTATTCCACTCTATGTATGTGTCACATTAAATGACGTTCGTTACTTGAATTGTCCCGTTTGAGACATATATATTTGTAAGTAGCTGTTGCCCGCGACTTCATCCGCGTGGAATTCAGTTTTATCACGCATCCTTATTTTACTACTGGGAAAAGTAGCCTAAGTTACTCCTTGTTACATAAGCTATCTGCCAGTGAAAGTCCCTTCAAAATCGGTCCAGCCATTTCAGAGATTAGCCGGAACAAACAGACAGACAAAATTGCAAAAAATGTTGTTTTGGTTTTATGTACCGTGTATACATCCATATGCACTTAGTAAAAAGCGGTTATTTTAATATTACAAACAGACACTCCAATTAAATTTATTTGTATGGATGTAATATCAGCAGCAAATATTGTTTTGAGTTTTGCAAACCTTTGACGTGCTTTTTATAGCACAGTGGTACAGTTTATACCTCTCCAAAAACTTTGAATATAACAATTCACACTATGCCAACCAGGTTTGCGTAGGCATAATGTTACAACGCCAAAATATTGCAAAAACTTGATCAAGTTTCGATAAAAATATTAAAATAAGGCCCACTCCACATATTTTCAAAGGGTTACCGTATAACATGCCAGTCTATATTTTTACGTCCACTTTAATCCTGGAAAACATTGCGGAACCGAAAATCCAGTAAAATTTTTAATCAAAGCGTTGAAAGTTACTTAAGGGAGCGCTTTTTATTTTATTCCCACTTCATCCGTCTTTATATCGGAATATTTTTCAGTGATTTCCACAAACCCTCTCAACAGAACGTTGAAGGATTACAGCTTAGGCCATTTCACCCATAAACAATTTTACGATCAGCTTTGCACAGAATCATCGTTTACTTTACTTGCAACGATCAATTCGACACTGTATCCACTACCCTGAAAACTCTTAATCAATGATATATCAGCTATAAATTTAAGAGTTGTAATTTTGAGATCGTAGAGGAGTTTAGGAATGGTTTTCAGACTTGATTGTAGTTTTTGGAACCGTTACTACGTTTTATGACTCACTGGGTCCGCTTACATCAACACTAGTAAAGAAAGACTGCCGAAACATATAATATAATAATATATAAGTAATAATAATAATATATAATATTGGTGGAAAATTCACACAGCGCCATCTACCCTCAAACGAAACAGCTTGTACTATGGGAACCAGATGACTGATAGAATACATATATACTTTTTTTGTAACTACATACATATAATACATATTAACACCGAGACACAGAACAAACATCTATATTTGTCACACAAATGTTTATCCTAGGTGGGAATCGAAGCCACGACCTACAGCGCAGAAGGCAGAGTTACTATATCAACTGAGCTGTGAGGCCTGTCATATACAATGTGGTTTCGCAGATTGTGAGCAGGCACATGTAAGCTGGCTCGACAAATATGGACTGGCATTGTGATTTTTTTTGAGCGAAAGTTTTGCGCACTTGACTTCAAAATGGCCGTGCGTCCGTAACGTCCGCCGGGCGGAAAATATTTTTTGACAGTGGCCCACCCGTGTACTTCCTTTTCGAACAAAAGGATGGGCGGGTCAAATACCTCTTTGATGGGAATCGCGCTACGTCACCAAACTTCCGACCTTTTCAGTTTCATAAACGTGAAGCTAACATGACAAAAGTCAAACAGAAATCTGTAGGACGTGTTGCGTTTGAACGTAGCCATGCAAACAGGCAGATTGCTTGAGATTAAGGTTTTTCTTTAATGTGATAAAGTTACGGAACGAGCTCATGGCTAACCTGGTGGTATAAGTGGTAACCTCTGCCAAAAAATACGGCTTGGGTTCTTCTCTTCTTCAAGAATAATCAGATCGCATCATATGCGCCCGTAACTCTGAAAGGTGAAGGTAAAATGTCTCATGTGCCTGTAATTTCACCGGTAACCACACCCTTCAACCCGGAACGCGAACGCATTACTGCTTGGCGGCAGAAATGGTTATGGTGGTAGTACTTGCCCGGACAAACTTAGCGTAAGTTCTACTGCTACTAGCAATTAGATACAATTAATTACTGTAGTGACTAGGTCACTACAGTAAGTAAAGTACAGTACTGAAATTCCCCGCGTAACCTGCCTAGATAAATTGTAAGTCTATCTCATATTGTGTCATAAGGTAAAAGTAGGTGATTTCATGCTAACTAAATATAATTTCATATTATTAAGTTATTATCTACCCCTTTAAATGCTTGGTCTATAAATAGTCTGTAGACACTGTTTTCTCCTACAGACAAGTCACCGACAACACAGGGAATCCTAATGTGGGGATTAGTGAACTTGAATCGTAAATAATCGATTACGTGACTTAATTAACTGCTCAATAATTTATTCACACATAATACATAAATTATGCAATATACATTCCGTTTGTATATTTACGGTACAATTGTACCTTTATGGAAACTTTTTTTTTATTAAGTACTGCTTAACGAATGTGTACTAAAAGAGTGCTTATTAAGAACCAGCTCATGCATTAAGCCTGCTTAATACACAGATGATGGGAAAACTGATATCATCTTTTGATTCCGTCTCTAGGTGATGGATGCTACGCAGTGCGACTTGAGTCATCTCGTATTATAGAGAGGACTTAGTGATATGGCTGTTGTCTATGGGCGGCGGTTACTTAACATCAGGCGAGCCGTCAGCTCGTTCAGTCACTTCAATGAAATAAAAAAAAAACTAACCGAGCTGATGCAGTTTGAAAGTGTGTGTGAAAGGTGAGTGCTTCGCGTGGTGCATCAACAGGGGGATTTACCCTTCATTTAGTTGAAGGTGCAACAGTAAAGGGTGTTCGCTAGTGTAATGTGCGAGTCCAGTTGGCAGCGGTGCGACGCTCGTCACAAATGGTCGTGACCCCGCAGGTTCAACGAACGCTCGTCACAGCTCGCTCGCTCGCGATGCGTCAACCTCGTCTCATGTGCTAATGATACCCGTGCGTTCGTCACACTGTCTTCTTCAGTACGGCAAATTATCCTTGTAAACTTAAGAATAAGATATGTTTATTGTGTACAAAAAAGATTTTATTTTAATATAAATTATCAACAGTTTGTCCTCTCGGACATACAATAATATCAGTTGAGACATTAAAACAATTTTTCAAGAAAAATTGAAAATAATAAATAAAAAAAAACAATTTATAACACCAAACGACACAATATTATTATAACTTAAGAATATTTCAGAAGTAAGAAGAAAAAAATATTTAATCTACTTTTAACATACAATAAACTTAACTCTCATCATAATATTCCTTAAGATCCTTAAGATTTGCTTTGGAATGTTTTATCTAGCTATTTAGAAGATGGCACAAATGTAGTGGCCAATAATTTAAATCAACACTCTTTTCAGACAACCTAAAATATTTACTTAACTTTTGGTCAAGTCCAGGTTAGTTCCTGGCTTTCATGATACAAAAAAAGAGAACTGATGTTTCCGAAGACTTGAAATAATCGCACATAAATATGAAATATTTTTATCCTGTCTCTGCCACTGGTTTATTTGTCTGACTGTACCTCTCCCTATTTCCTCGTTAGGAATTCAGGACTTGATGTGACCAACATGATTCAGGTATGAAATGCGCGGGTCTGCTTAGACTAAGCCATTTTAAATGATGTTTCAAAGCAAACTCATTAAGATTGAAATTAAGTTGAAGATTAAAATATTGATTATAATTTATTTTATTTCAATAATTTTCTTTGAATTGATTTGTTTATAATAATTATCTTACTTTGCACGCTAAAACACATTTTGTATTATCACTTGAATTCTTGAAATAAAAGACTTATTATGTGACCCTGAAATAATCTCATCGGAGCTAACAAAGTTTAATCTTATCTTCAGTTTATGAGAAGTTTCCAAAAATTACTTTGGCTATAATCGGAGAAAATTTTTATATCTATATTTGCTGTACTTTATTTTTTTATTAGTGGCTTAGTTTATGAATGTTACGTTATTTGGTTCAGAACAAAGAAAAATTTTGCGCAAACGCGCAAACAATGATTCTAACGAGCTTTACGTTTGACCTTAATTCTTACGCACCTGAGAAGTTAGACAATTGAAATAAAAATAATGTATGTCGTAATCGTAAGTGAGGCTGAGCGACGCGAGATCACAAGAGATAACGAGCCCTTTGTGGCGCATGTTTCCGGTTTAGGGGAGTATTATAATGGAAATTATAATTTTCCGAACTAAACTGACCATTTAAGATCTCTAAATAGTATAAAACAAAGTTACTATCTGCCTGTCTCTCTGCTTACTTCTTCTAAACCATGGAAATAATTTTGATACGGCTTCACTATTAGACATGCGATAAACAAGGAAGATATTTAAATTTGTAAAAAATTTGTACGAAATTTCTGAACTACGACGATGTTTTATCAAAAAAAAAACTGTTAACTTCGCGCAAAGCACAATCCTCATTTTCTTCTTTAGTAAATTGCACCCGTGTGCAGGCTTGCTAGTATAAAATATTATTCAAATAATGACGTGACTCTCTGCTACGACAGATTCCTAAAAAGCGAAACCTCTCCATCACGATTATGGTGAACATAACGGCTATCAGCTGAGCTGGAGAATCATTGTTCTCGAGGGCGCAACAACCTATGACGTAGATAGCGCGCATGAATGGACGATATTTCCTCTCGCCACTCGTTTCTATCGCAACAGACATTTTCGCACAATCTGCACCCTCGCCTGTAGGCAACTGGGACAGAAATAAACGAACAACAATTCTTTATGCACTCGGGCTGCACGCAGCTTGTTAAAGTGAGATCACCGATCTCGCTTCTGGACCGAGCTAACTTTGTAGCGGCAGTTTTATTTTGTGTCGACGATTTGGAATTTCGGTACATGGAACGAAATAGGTCACCCGCTTCTTTATTCAAATAACTCTCGCTATCGCTGAAACGAGATTTTCTAACAAACGTACTTACCATCCTAGGTGTAAGATGAGAACAACTCGTTCGCGAGAATTTACCTAATACCCAGTAATATAATATTTGGAGTTTCAGTTCGGGTGCGGAGGGCATTGGGATTTGGGAAACAGCTACTTAATGGAGGGTTTTTATATTTGGCGTTTGATTATGGGCTAATTTTTCAACAGGTATATTTATATATAGATTCAAGCTTTCATCCCGGAAGGGGGGGGCAGGCGGAGGCTCAAAAGGCTTCTTTTCACCTTGTGGGTAATGCTATCGTGGCAAGGTAGACGTGACGAGGGGTGAGTTCGTCGCCGCCATTATTTTCTCAAGAATAACTCGGCCAAACCATTCCTGCAGTAACTAATTCCTCATATAACCCAACAGCCAGGAAAAAACTTATTCCAACCAAATTACCAAGCTATTAGTATAAAGCTGCAGAAAATTACATTCCCTATTTATTTAATTGCATCAAAAGATAGCGTAGTTTTCGTATGCAAATTTGAATATCCCCTTACTGTGATAAATTAGTCGGAACCGCAAGTGCCGCGACCTAGAGGATGCAAATAGGTTTCCAAAGTGGATACATCCTACCAAATGTATATTACTATTCTGTGGTGCATGTATAAGACAGTTACTTATGTTGTTGATAATGTATAAATTAACGGATTGCAAATTACAGAGTATGAAATCTCGTATGTAAAAAAATTATATTAACAAAACAAATACTTAACATATACAAGTTTAGCGGTTTCGAAGAGTAGAAGGCAACATATAAGTATTATATCTTGATATATTGTGTAGATAAGTAGGTGGGCAGTTTGATTTATGAAGAGTCACTTTGGGAACAGGTTTTTCGCCAGCGCAAATCGAACATTGACAGCGTCGCGCCAAACGCGAAAGTGACACAGATATTAAGCGGCTCAAATATTTCATACCATTGTAGTTACCATACTATTGTCTGGCCTCACAGCTCAGTTGGTAGTAACCCGGCCTTCTGCGCTGTAGGTCGTGGGTTCGATTCCCACCCAGGACAAACATTTGTGTTCCAAACACAGATGTTTGTTTTGGTCTGATATTAATATGTATGTGTTTACAAAGAAAAGTAGTTATTAGTACTGGTTATTTAATTCCCATAGCTATGTATAGTTTGGGGCTAGATAGCGCTGTGTGAAATGTCCACTAATATTTATTTATTCTGAACAAACAAGAGTAACCACTGGAAAGAACCTAAACTGGGTTAAAAATACTGCACTGATATACTGATATTAGAAGCAGCCATTGTCCATTAATTCAATGATATAATTATTAAATGACTCATTAACTCTTATTAAAGTTTTTCAAAATCATAATCTGAAACTATTATAATTTGAATATATTCACTGCATTAACAGAACCACCAACTAACAATTTAACCATGGGATTCTACTATCAATGAGGATAGAAAACCAACAGATTTGCGACACAAAAGAAATAATGACATTATAAAATCCACTAAAATCCACCGACCTTTCATTATAATTATATGATTTATTTTTTTCATTATAAAATCTATCCATGGAAAAACTAAAACTAGAACAGATTGTCACATATATTTTTCCTAATTAATGTTTGTAAATAGATGATTTCCTATAACATCAAAAAATGTCTTCCTAACATTACTTTTAATAAAATTCTGTGGTAAACTGAATTACCTCCATGGTGAATCAAAGATGACAGGTAGATAGGTAATTATTGATATGGGTCTCCCATTCATGGTACAGGACAACTGGGTTGGCAACATTCTCTACAAGTCAGGACTACGAAAAATATTACTCACCACTCTCAATATATGGCAAAGCGAGAAGTAGAAAAACTATGTATCCAATTTCACTGAACATTGTCGCCTGTATATCACAACACTTTTGTAAATCACTAAGTCATTGCACTTAGATATACAGCTGATTTTCAAACCACACAAAACCTTTGTCTGTTTTTAACACAAACGCATGCGCGTACAAACAATATTTTTTTATTTACATTACAATAAATATTAGTTGAACACTTTACACCATTATTCACACGGTGGTATACAGCTAAATCCTCATAGGATTGGTGACACACAAGCTTCCACGAAACAATAAATAATAACAGAACAGTTCCCGTGTCATCTAAACCACCAATTTATTAATCACAAAGCCTCAGTAAGTTATAAAATTATATCAAACTAATGAAATAGTAATTTCTGCTATACGTTATGACATTATTTATACGACAACTTAACTAATACTAATTTTTACACAATAAAATTATTAACTCGACTCTCTCACTTTCTGACATTTTGGGAGGAATACGGATGGAATGAAATGAATCAATCTATTCAGAATGAGTTTATATTCTTAGAATGAATGACATCGGCCCATTGGCCCAAAAACGTAAGTTATGCTGCAAGTTTGACAACTTGCAGCATAAACTTACTCTCTCGCTTCATACATAGAAACAAAACGAGAAAGCCAATTTGGAAACCATAGGTATTGGAAACTGGCGCATAGACAATTTAATCAAGTTGGTTGTGTAGCGTAGAGTCACAAATCTTGCATAGAATGATTGCGAACTTCGATTCGGTACTCAAGTAACGGCAAATTTATTGAATTAACGTAAAATTTATAATTCATTGTACCAGCGCTAAGCTTGTTTCGGGAGTGAGAAAGACAGATGTAGCGGAGTAAGACTTTACCTTCTGATGGTCTTGCCAGGTTGCAAGGAATTCTGCTTTGGTAGTATATAATCAATGTGGATTATACAAATAAAACGCACTTTGCAACATAATTATGATTCCACAGGTAACTTAGAATAATTGAAAAAAAAATGGATTAGTCTGCGTTAATGTTTGGGTGACAATGTTTACGGATATTGTTTTGGAAATAAACTTGTTTTGACAACAAGAGTGTTTAATGTAAAGTTTACACGCACTCGAAATAGAATATCAAACTATGATAATAATTCCTACATAGGGGTGGAACTAAGCCGTATTGCTTCTGTTATATGTACAGGTTATCGCTCAACCGCTTCTTAAGTTATTCTCGTAAAACAAGGCGTGCACGTGCACAAAGTGGTAACCCTCCCCATAGTAATATCACTCAACGCACATGAGTGACTATGCTAGAGTGGACATTTTTGAGAACTCAACACTTCAAGTACTTAATTTTTTTTATTGAAGTACAAGGATGGTGAAAAGAAAGAAATAGCTCCTCTTGTCTGTTCTCACCATGGAGGGTCAGATAGGGTTTGACTTTAACTTAGCTTGTACCCGTGACCTTATATATTTTGAATATTACTTATTAGTTTCCAAACCATTCCTTTATGTATTCTATGGAAATAATGTTTTTGTGGCTTGTCGACTACTATATAGCCAGGACTGACAATGCAACGTGCCTTTCAGAGCACGAAAGTGCTCAGTTGTAAACGTCAGTACTTAAATAATACACAACCTTTTTATACAACATATTGGTATATTACAACAAAATAATAAATTAATTTTATTATGTTTTGATTTCCTTCAGCTGGTCAGGTGCAAACACTCCCCTTTCAGTAATGATTCCAGTGATCAATGAAGCTGGAGTTACATCGAAAGATGGATTCCAGCAGGTGATTCCTGTTAAATAAAAATGGGTTACCATATATAAAGCAAATTAGTACAAATATTTTTTGAAGCAGCGTGTTTTAGAGAATGTTTTACCACTATGCTATGGTTTCCTTACAATGCTTTACATCTCTTAAAGTATTCTATAGGTATAAAGACTATGTCTGCAGCAGGTCATTATATTCCATCTGCTTAACTAGCAGAATCAAAGGAAACTGCCTCGAAAACAAACCATTCCAAGGGATACATGATGAAAGAAATATGTAGCATTATTTGATACTGGTTGTCGCAGATTACTTTTATTTGGTGTACTGCTTATTTTCATCAGTAGGTACTGCTACTATACGTGTCACTAGTTCTCAGTGTAGTGAAAGTATTTAAGTGCGTCTCAAAGAGGCTCCTTTGGTTCACTTGACACAATTTTTGGTTCTAGGACATGTCGGTTTCCTCACGATTTTCCTTCACCGTATTGAGAACGTGGTATTGCGCACATTAATATTTTAAGCGAAACAACCCATTGGTGCAACTCGCGATTTGAACCAGCGACCTCCGGATTGGAACTCGGGGTCAGTACCACTGGGGACACCACGATCTCATCAGTAGCCTCTTTGGGGGGTACGCCATGCACAAACACTGCTTCAAGGGAGCCAAGTAACACGATTAATAATAACAATCAGTGGGTACTACTCACCTGGTGCTGCTATCCTATGTTCCCCGATATGGGTCATTTCTCTGTCTGGCCGCTCTTCGATTTTGATCCGTTCGCCCGACGTGAGCGCCATGTCGATGGATGTCAACGGTGCAGCTACGTAGAACGGAACGCTGTGGTATTTAGCCACGATTGCTATTTGGTAAGTGCCGATTTTGTTTGCTGTGTCGCCGTTTGCTGCTACCTGAAATATAAAGTAAGTATATGTTATTACTATAGCTTGATATTGACTGGCCTCGCAGCTCCGTTGGTTAGTAACCCTACCTTCTGCACTGTAGGTCGTGGGTTCGATTCCCACCCAGGACAAACATTTGTGTGAGAAACATAGATGTTTGTTGTGTCTGGGTGTTAATACGTATTATATAGCTATGCTTAGCTTACTTTGGGGTTAGATGGCGCCGCGTAAAATGTCCACCAATATTTATTTATTTATTACTATACTAGCATGTATAGCTATATTAGCTACTAATATTTTTTATTATTATCTCAGAATACCAATTTAAATATAACCAATATACTGAGAGTCAAGACTTACTCTATCAGCACCCACAATTACTGCAGTAATTTTCCTGGTGTTCATAAGAGCCGACACCATGCTGTCCACAATCAATGTTGATGGTATCTTTTCATGGACTAACTCATAGGCCGTAAGCCTCGCTCCTTGATTGTAAGGCCTAGTCTCAGTGCAGTATACATGTTCTGGAAATATCACAAATAATTGAATGTTAAAGAAGTGTAAAACATTATACATTTTATTACACCCTGAATTTTGTCCAAGGATTTTCGCAACAGTTTTTAATATTAAGTCATAAGCATGACATATTTATGACGTAAGGCTACCACGAATCCTATAGTTTCAGGTTTTTCATATAGGTATACAAATAAGGGAATATATTCTTGCCACATGCCAAAAAACCACAACCAGATTTTTCAGATTAGAGAATTTCTATCAACAAAGTTAATTGCATAAGTAATATTACTAGATGGCCAGACTCCAGTCCATTTTTGTCCATATGGGAAACAAAATTACTACACGCTGTCATACTCACTACAAAGTTGTTAATCAGCAATAATTACTTTTATCAGGTGTAGTTAGTTGATGGTGATCACACAAGTCATAATAAGGGTAAATTTTGATGTACATAAAGGTGAAAATGGAATAAAGGATCTCACCTAGCCTCTTGCTTTCATTTAACGATCTGATCACTCCCAATGCAGTACCATAACCAGCGGTAGCCAATGAGCCCGTATTACAGTGAGTGAGAACTCGTACCAATCCATCACCACTCAAACCCTTGAGTATTGCTTCACATCCGTACTTTCCTATAGCCTTATTGTCTTCAATATCTTTCAATAGCATGCTCTCAATACTGCTGATGAATCTATTATAAATTAGTGTCACAACATTTTATTATAGAAATGTAAAAGATAAATATTATTGAATTAAACATGCAACACATAATAGTTACAGATGTAGTTCACAGTTTAAGAAAAGAACAAACAGTAGCTTTGTAGTGGAAGGAAGTATAACGAAAGAGAGTAGGGCCTTATTCATAAATGTTTATTAGTGATGGATTAATTTCACAAATTTTTGTTTACTATTGTGACAGGGAGTGTTGAATCCTGTAGAAAAAAACAAAAAAACAAATTGACTAATCTATCGCTAAAACATGTTATGAGTAAGGTCGTAAATATTTTATTTACCTTTCTTTGAAATCATCTGGTTTTACATTTTCATCAGCGCTCAGACTATTTGATAATTGTATTAGTTCATCAGCAGCTAATTTAATATTTACTGCAGTAGGTCTTGCAGATACCAGATAATTTAGTTTGCCTTCTATCTGTAAGGATCACAATATCATAAAATTATACATTATATGTTTTCTTAGTTGTGAATAGAGCTATAAATATTTAACAGAAATATGGCATTAGTTTGGCTATAAAATATAATATCTAATTAATACCATAACATAGAAGTTTATCTACAAATTATTCAAGTGTTAGTTACATTTTGTTATCAAAACTTGATGTCAGTTATCTGACCTCTTGCCTCATGACTTTTTTGTCTGATGAAGTGTCCTTCAGCAGTTCCACAGCTAGTGATAAGCATCCCACTATAGCTATAGCAGGGGCCCCCCTCACCTAGATATAAAAAAATCATTAGAAAATTGGACATTGACAGTGAAATAAATGTACCCATTTAGCAGAGAATATTATCTTAATAGAAAGTGGGTATTAACCACTGTGATAGTTTTCATTTAAAGTGATGCAGTTGTCACTTTTGCATCTGTACTATGTGTACTGAAATGCATGTAAAACACTGCAATTATATAAACTGTGTATTTTGATATTGTTTCATGTCTATAACTAATTATAAAATAGTTCTATCCTTAGCATTACTATCAACGGCTAAAGATATGTTATTATGTTGACAGTAATAAAATAAATGAACTTACTAAATCAGAATAAAAATAGAAACATAGGTTTACATAGCTATGCATGTAAAGTCCAATCAACCTACGCAAGTGTTCAGATTCCAGTGGCTGATCATTACCGCTAATACACCGGTCGATTTCAAATATAGAGAGTACTCACCTGCATTTTATTTATAACCTTCCAACCATCCTCTACACCTTGCACTTTCACATATCGAGTTTTTATCGGCAGTAGCAACTGGTCCAAAATTTCTAAACTACCTCTCTTGTATTTAATAGATTCTAAGCTCATCTTGACTACCTAAAATAAATAAAAACTGGAATCATAAACTTATTTTGTGCAGTCCAGTTTTTCCATTGTATACGTTGGATTTTTTCCCCCACTCACGTAGGTGTTAGGACAACACTTCTAGACAAAATCCCGAGATATCAATTAACTCTGAGTTTTTCCAACAAAGTTTACAATTACAAATGAGATACTCCTCAGCTTGCTACTTTGCTACGCTGCATATATAAAGAATGTGTTTTTTTAAAGGCACCTACGTGTAGCTAATAAGAAAGCGAGAGATGATAACAGCTGTGTCACTGTCACGGCAATCAAAGTCAACCTCGAATGAAATAAGTCAAAGTCAAGAACCTCATTGAACGAAACGGCTTACCCTTACTTTAATACCTAGTGAAAGTGAGCACTACTACGACTTGATGACGGCGGGGCGGCCCAAAGTTATGTTATAATCCACTGTATTGTCTTCACTTCCCTCTTTATGCATGATGGTTAGATTAATAATATAAAACAAATAATATCTCTACTATTTATCAAAGATTATGATTCGGTTATTTATGATTCTAAAATCTGACAAGTTTCTCTATCTATGGTTAACACGTTCGGCATATGTATGTACTAAAACACTTTTTTTTTTAAGTAAATTGTTATATTAGTATTAATAATTTATAATTAAATCGTATAAATTATGAAATATGGATATCAAATTTAATTTTGTATCATTGTTAATTAATAAGAAACTCAAGTTTCTGAAGCTAGAGACAATAAATATTCTTGTACTCACATAAAAAAGGTTTTGAACGCTACGGGATATTACGTCATGATTTATGACATTTATTATTGTCTATGCCACCTTCCCATTTCCGCCCGGCATTGCCGAGAGACGCATCGTCATTGTGGTAGTGATTCGACGAAATTAATTTTAGCGGCTTTTACCGATTAAAACAACATGGCTTTACCGCGAGTTTTCTTCGATGTGTCCGCCGATGGCGCTAACCTTGGAAGAATCGTTATTGAGGTAAGAGATTATCGTGATTCTTCTCACGTAACTTGTCATTCCGGTCGTTCCGGCCGGCATGATAAACCATGACCACGCTATTCTGGAAGCTTCAGTCTACTATTGTTCAACGTTCACTTAGACTTAGATTGTAATTTTACTATTTTGTGACTCTTTGTACTACTATTAGACGTAACAAGAAGAAGAATAAGGTTCTACGAGATAATTCCGGCATGTGGTGTTGCCTATTTATAGGTATAGGTGACATATCAGGCCTGTGTAACCAATAATTGCCCAAGTAAGATATAGACGCTTCATGTGAAGGTCACTGTATCATACAATAGATGGAATCTGTAGTTATTAGCAGGGAAAGGAGTGGAAAATGCCTTCATCAATGATGTTTATGTTTACGTTTGAGTTACATGTGTAATAATCGTTATCATTGCAAGGCAACGCCTTGATCACAGTAAAAACTTGATGATTTCATAGGTGGTAATGATATTCTCACACACTAAGCGATAAGGTTAGCTCATTTCAGATAGCGACACACCCACTCGTGGATATAAAAAGCGTTAACGCGCCGCGTGCGTCTAATCCGAAATTAAATTTTGATATCCCTGAGAGCGTAAGTTTTTCTACAGTAGTTGTTTATATTTGTTTACAGCTGAGGACAGATGTCACTCCCAAGACATGCGAAAACTTCCGCGCCCTGTGCACTGGAGAGAAGGGCTTCGGCTACAAGAACTCCACCTTCCACCGCGTCATCCCCAACTTCATGTTGCAAGGCGGTGACTTCACAAACCATAATGGCACTGGTGGGAAGTCCATCTACGGTGAAAAGTTTGCCGATGAGAACTTTGTCCTGAAGCACACTGGTGCTGGAGTGCTTTCCATGGCGAACGCTGGCCCTGGTACTAACGGATCCCAGTTCTTCATTACCACAGTGAAGACCTCATGGCTGGACGGCAGGCACGTCGTCTTCGGAAATGTTGTTGAGGGCATGGATGTTGTGAAGCAAGTTGAAACTATGGGCTCCCAGTCCGGCAAGACCACCAAGAAAATCATCATCTCTGATTGCGGTCAGCTCTCCTAATTAAATTGTCTTATAATTAAAGCAATATTTTAAGTTAAATATGTCCTCCCAATAATACCTTCCCAGTTTCCAAAAGAATAAACTTAATAATGGGTCATTCCACTTATGATAATGAATTTATTGCTATGTTTTAGGACACATCTAGGTATTGCATTTATTTCCATGCATTGTTCATAATAAATTAAACTAACTTAATGTATAAGTTTATTTGGCTTACCCCCCTTTATCAAATTGTACTAGGAAGTTGTGGTTTTTTTTTAGATAAATATGGAAAATAAAAGTTCATTTATTATACAATGTCATACTAAGCATGTTTCTCAATATGACATGTAGCAACACCATGTAGCCATCAGCTGTGGTTTTCCAATTACCTAGATACCACAAAGGTCAGGTCATGACCTTCATATGTATTATGCTCTAATCAAAGCGATATCAACTAATTACCTTCATACTAAAATTTATATCTATAGGAGTTTTAAACATTTTTACACCTATGACAGGTATCACAGTGTAAAATGTAGTCACGTCACATACGATAAGTAGGGAATTCTGTTTTTTTTTAGTAATAGACTAAAAAACTGCAATCATTAATTTTTTAATAAATGTTAAAAAATATACTTTTGAGACATTTTACCAATCATGGAAAGGTTGCAGTAGAACTTATACCAAGTTCCGGGGAAGTACTGTCACCATATCCATTTCTGCCACCATGCAGTAATGCGTTCGCGTTACTGTGTTCCGGTTAGAAAGGAAAAATTTCACCGGCAGCCACGCCGGTGAAATTACTGGCACATGAGAAGTTCCACCTTAACGTCTCTGATCATCATCAATCACATGTATTGCCAGCTTCTTGGACTCCTCGAATACCTACCAGAAAGGGCTTTTGTTTCATAGTGGAAACTATTATTTTTACGTCTATGGTTTTAGGCGTTATAGTGGAAATGAGGTTGTATTTATTAAATAAAAAAGAGGGGTAGAGTTAGAAATTATTATTTAATAAGACCACAACCAATCACTACATTTATTGTTGGTATTTTTAGTGTGATAGTCTCCAGTAGGCAGACTACTGTAGGTGTTATGATATCTACGTAGTAGCCTGGATAAATTAAAATATGAACCTACATTATGCAAGTCTACCTACATTCTTGCACCAAAAGTACTGTGCGATAATCTTTCTTACCCTCACTTTGGAGGCCTATACCTTAATTATCGAATTTTAACCTAATAACTAACTACATAATTCAATTTTAATCTCTTTATTATCACTGTAATACATTTATTGGTTCATTTAAAATTCGTGCCTTGTATTACTTAGCTGCCTCTTACTTTTAACAAACACCCGATAATCCATGAAACATCGTATCGCGATCACGATATCATGGGTAGTTATTTATATCATAACAAACGGTAAAAGTTATATTTAAAGAAAAGAAAGAAAGAAAGAAAGAAAGAAAATATTTTATTTGTAACTCAACATACATGATTTAAAATTACAATTAAAATTAAATAATAAAAATTTATAAAATAAAATAATATAAAATAATAATATATAAAATAATAATATATTTAATAATAAAATTTTTTATTAAATTAATTAATTTTTTTATTTAATTTAACAGAGTAATTTGATAAATACTTAATAATAATATGATTTCATCGCATGAATAATAAACTTACCTAATTGTGACAGGTATTCTCTTTTTAATCATTTTAACTTCGCACACGGACATCCGAATTTTAAGGAAACTTAATTTAGGAAAAGTATATCTATATAATAAAATTTGTAGATAATTGAAAAAATATGAATCAAATATTTATTATTACGTACCTAACGTTTGCAATGCACAGCGTCAGTCAAACTGATATCCTCTGGATTCTTAGCTTTCAACACTGCCAAGAGAATAAATAAATAAAATAAATTAGCGCTAGCGAAGAGGATATAGTTTTGGCATGCAGGCCAATAATAAATCTGCGTCGCTGACAGTAGGTACCTAATAAATTTTTCGTGTCCTATTGTGTGTCTGTAGTGTGTTTCATTGATGTTTTGTTAAAAAACTAAATTTCGTAAGCTTTTGAGAAATTTTTACATGAATATTTTTCAAACACGAACAAGTATATTTACATTATTGAGAATCTGTTTGAAAAACATAAGGGCTAATTTCACTCAAAAATAAACATTTAATTTGTTTTTTTTTTAATTTAAGTGCGGGGTCACCTTCAATGGCTGCTGGCTCTCTCGTCGATGACGTTAACGTCTATACGTGAGGTCTAGTGTGACTGAATTTATTAAGGTCTGGCTTTCTCAGAAGCTTATCATAATATCAAGACCAATAAAAAAGCGAGAGTGAAGATATGATGGTAGTGTGATACGGGAATTTCGCTCGCTGAGTCATAGTTGCATAAATCCTCATTGCAGCAAGTGGTGCAAGCATAGAGTTTGGTTCTCTCTCCGATGATGATGCAGCCAGGCTCGCAGTGCTTCGTACAGTTCCTCTCTAGAGCCCACATCTTGAGAGCTGTCGTGGAGTTTTCGTTGGACGTCGTGTAGGAGTACCGTTTTACCTGTGCAGAAATACTAATTAAGTACTCGAGCTATTTCGCTTCCCTTATGGCCTTGAGAACCCAAGAGACTTCTAATGTTTGAATGTTCGTAAATACCCTTATTTTTATATTTAATAACTTTACCCGGCCACGCTTCGCTGAGGTTCAGTGTAATATTAATCAGCCTGGTAGTTCCCGTTCCTTTGGGAACTTCGGGATAGCAAGTATATAAAAATATAATCTGTATTATATAGAACTGCCACGTTTATTGCAGGGTAGAGTTTTGCTGATGTAGGTACAGAATAAGAAATTTCATATATCTTTAAGCCCTTCTAACCTTAGAACAAGTTGTTCGCCCGGACTAGACATGAAGGAAAGAGATTCCTTGGTGTTAAATGCGCATTCACTTACACATTGGATGAAGGAGGTAAGCTTTATAATAGGTGGAACATAATGCGTATAGTGGGTAGGTACTAGAGTTGTGATGTAAAATTGGAATTATGATTAGTGTTCGAAATAACTTTTAAGAAAGCGGTAATTTACCTACCTCATAAAAAAAGACATTTCATCAAAATAATACCTACTAAAAACCTTCATGATGCAGGTAGATAAAAATAAAACAGTAGGTAGGTACCTAATATCTATTGAACTCTGATGTGATAAAATAGTCCCATGGGTCTGATCAAGTGAATTACACTGCGTAAACAAGCTAAAGAATTTACCAACTCGAATTCACGACGAACAAATTGATATAAGAACATTAGCGTATAAATCATTTATGGGTCGGCGCTGGCTTCTACCGCCACCGTGTAAAATATTAAAAAAGTCGATAATTACCTATGCTAAGTCCTAGACCGGTCGATAATGTTACTTGTGACATAGTTGCAGACTACAGACTACTTACTCTAGTGTCGATGTGTGAAGATGCAGAGCAGTAGTAGGTGTGAGTAGAGATGTAATATATAAATATTGGTGGACATTTCACACAGCGCCATCTAGCCCCAAAGTAAGCTAAGCATAGCTTGTATCATGGGAACCAGACAACTGATATAATACTTAAGCGCCATCTAGCCCCAAAGTAGCTAAGCATAGCTTGTATCATGGGAACCAGAAAACTGATAGAATACTTAAATACTTTTTCGTAAATACATACATATAGTCATCGACCTCATACCCGATGCATATAGTACATATCAACACCCAGACACAGAACACCTATGTTCGTCACACAAATGTTTGTCCTGGGTGGGAATCGAACCCACGACCTACAGCGCAGAAGGCAGGGTTACCACTGAGCTATGAGGCCAGTCAGGTCATTTATTAGGTGCTCTTGTCTAGTATTGATCAATGGCTGACTTCAAGGTCAGCGGTCTAATGACGCTAGTTCAGTATACACGAAGGTACAACCATTAAATTATTGATAACTGTGATTTACACGCATTTCATGGCCCAGCGTTCAATAGGTACCTAGGTACTAATAGTTCTAGCCTTATTTTCAAGTATGTAAAGTGCTAAGTGGGCTTTTAGACAAATTATCACCTTTATTATGTCATTACATTTATGTATTATGTCATATTATCATGTCACAGAAAAGGAGTAATAATAATAAGAATAATATAATAATATTTGTGGACATTTCACACAGCGCCATCTAGCCCCAAAGTAAGCTAAGCATAGCTAGTATCATGGGAACCATACAACTGATATAATACATACTTTTTTTTGTAAATACGTACACATAATACTTATTGATACCCAGATACAGAACAAACATCTATATTCGTCATACAAATGTTTGTCCTGGGTGGGGTGGGAAATGTCTGCCAATATTTTATTTATTTTATTATTATTAGCGTATTAAACGTCCGAACTGCCGCCCTGTCCATGATAACTTGTTGACTTAACTCACCATACAAACGCGTCGGTCGTTATGACACTTGATGCCCAGCGCAGTGTCGTTCCGGTGGATGGCCGAGCAGCGGTCATCAGGCGCCTCTGTGAGGCAGTTAAAGCACCACAGCTCATTGTGGGGCCTAGCCGCTGCTGACGTCACGTGAACACTGTCGCGGAGCAGGTCCGTCCCACCTTCTGAAATATCAACATTACAATAGGAATCTTACACGTAGGTATTACAACTAATATGAATGATGCTGAAAAAAAAACCACATGTATTTTGAAATCATGTATTTATAAGAATATGTACAGTTTTATGTACATAATTCAAGCCAAATTTGTTCAACTATAGCTCAATAATTATTTTTTATGTATACATTAAGAGGAAGTTACCGTTTTCCTGCAACACAGTGTTGAACTAACGCAGGAGACGGTGCTCACAAACACATATACACCGTTTTTTGAAATAAATGATTTGTATTTGTATGTACGAATATTTAATTGAATTTTCAAGAATCGAGGCTCACGTAGAACTTTGTCCTGGTTACGTTTCAGAGAGAAGTATTTTTACACTATATTATGTTGGGTATTTGTTTTCCAGAACAACCGTATAAAAAGGTAAAAAGGAGGGGTGTACAATTTTTAACTACATATTTTATTCTCAACGTGGTGCGAACTTCAAACTCAATTCAAATACTTAGGTACGTTTTAAGTGTTGAAACACAGTTGTCGGATTTATCAAATACCTAATAAGTAATATATATCCATTGAAAGGGGTGCAAAGGGGTGTCAAAGTATGTGTCAAAAAGTTGGGACCAAGAGAAATACACACGAACGAAGCTAGAGCCAAAGCCAAGTGATTATTTTTGCCTATAGTATAATTATGGTTCTCAAGACCACCCAGTTTCTACAGAACTATGCGTGGCGTCATAAAGTGATTTTCTTTGTATCTTCTCGCAAAATGAGCTTCCAAATCTTACTAAAATCGATGGACCATCTACATATTTGACATCAGCATTTGTTTCATCATTTTGTCTAGGCGCTATGAAGCATCGGTCTAACGCGCAAGGACACAGCGCACCGAGTCTGCGCACAAAGCACAAAACACCTCTGACGTTTGTCTAACAAGGTTCCATCGGGAATCGTCGCGTTATGGTAAGCCAGAACTAGACTATGCTACGAAAGGCGTAAAAAGACTAATAGGATACCATAAACAGATGCAGATGATAGGAAAGTGGGTTAGAACTCACCTGGAGCCAGTAGAGATAGCGAGAGCAGTATCACAGTTCGCATGGTGGCGGCACTGTGCGCGCATGTCCCAGCATCCGTATCGATCGCCTGGACCCGACCTGTTGCCGGCCCCGCCTTCCATCCCCACTCGCCCTACAGGGCTTCGCTGAAACACTTTGATGGTAAAAAACAATCTCAACTTTACGAATTCTCGAAGAAATTAAAACTTTAGGATCGTAAAGATTCCCGCTGAGGAATTTAGCTAATGAAGTAGATATTAACGAAGGGATATTAATTACGTTGAATTGATTTTTAATATCCACAGTACGTTGTTTTTTTTATGAAAAATCACTAAGATATATGATAATTTACGTAATTCATTAAGTAGAATAACAACTGAAAGATGAATCATAGATCGTTATAGTTGAGTAACTTGTAGAACAATTCCGATTTATCTATGTATAATTGTTTACCTACTCTTTTGCGTAAAAGCCCTTTTGGCTTAATAATTGTTGGTTAATTATTAATGCTGAGCTCGAAAGCAATTTGAATCTTAAATTACTCAATCACGGTAAGTAAACCTAAACCAAATAAGTTTTATCAAAATTGATCCTAAACCAAATAAGTTTAATCAAAATTTATGATGAATTTTCGAGAGGACAGCCCTGATTCTCCATTCAGATAATAGCACTCAAAAGTAAATTGCATGATTGCGTAGAGCTGTCTTGTTTTTTTCCACGATAATATTATATTGCACTTTAATACTTAAACATAAGTAAGTAATAATGAGACTTCGATACAGTAGGTATAGATGGCGTTGTGCCTAGTTTTCGTTCAAAACAAAAACCAAGTTATTACGACTACAATATTCAAAGCTCATTATATGTGCCCACAGCTTAGCTAGCTATAAAGTTGAAAGACATGATTGCGCTCCGGGTCGTTTGAGGATTAAGTTTCCATCTGTAATACAGTTTCCCCTACTCGCTCAATGAACGGACATTCTGGGTATAAAGGGTATGAACATAAAGCGACCACAAAGCCGAAACAGATGCTACGAAATGGTCTGTAATTAATCGAATATTGTCAGTGATATTTCTATCTTGTTTGATCATATCGCATGAAGCCAGAAAATTTTGCCCGGAAAGTTTCTTACATTTTTCCACGTAAGCAACATGTCCAATAAGCAATGAATGTACAAGATTATATTATTGTAATAATCCTACTATTATATAAACGTGAAAGTTTATATGTATGAATGTTTTTTTATCTTTCACGCTCAAACGGCTGAATGGATTTGGATGAAATTTTGTATCAAGATAGCTTATATCCTGGATTAACACATAGGCTAGTTTGATGAAAAGTGCAGTGTTCCCGTGGGATTACTTATTCACTGCGAGTAAGACCGCGGGGCGCAGCTAGTTAGTATAAATCATTATTTTCGTTAAGGTCATACCAGCAGACTACATGAGTAAAACGACGTTTTGCCCACCTACCTACATGCTGAGATCCTTTGGGAAGTAGGTACATTGATATTATACTTTCTGCGGACAAACGTATCCAGTCTACCGATGTATCGAAATCATTCTGCTGAATAAGAAATAACAATAAAGCGCTGCACTTGCGTTATCTACAAATAATGACCTCCATACCTCCATACCTTTGACAGGCCTCATAGCTGTTGCTAGTAACTCTCTGCCTTCTGCGCTGTAGGTCGTGGGTTCGATTCTCACCCAGGACAAACAGTTGTGTGACGAATATAGATGTTTTTTCTGTGTCTAGGTGTTAATATGTATTAAGTATATGTACGTATTTACAAAAAAATCGCATCGTACTGCATGTTAAAAAGTTTAATGTAATTTATAGGGTTATACAAACAATTGTGAGAGACAATGCAACAAATGGCGTCGCTGAGAGTAAAATTGCTCCAATTTGCATGTTCGCCTCCGCACCGCACCGTCTCGCCTCGGCCGGTAATGTAAGCAGGGAACACAATTGTCGTAATGGTATCTGGAACCCAATCACTTAAATCGGTTTCTTTGTTTTTCGACGACACCATTTTCTCACAAATGAAAAGAAAAAAATGGAATTTTATTTAATTTTTACAATTTTATGTAATCCTCCAGCTAAGTGAATATATTAACAAATTAATCTTAAGGCTACTTAAAAGACTCCACAGATTTGTATAAACAGTAAAAAAGTGAAGCAGCAAAGCAGTGAAGCATCAAAGGAGTGAAGCAGTAAAGCAGTGAAACGGCGAAGCAGTGTAGCAGTTAGGCAGTGAAGCAGTGAAGCGATCGGAACCAACATACAACCAAAAGCTCTAACAATCTACTTTGTTTGTTGTAATGTTTCAGAAGTTACCAAGTTTGGTAGCGCAGTAATAACATATGAAAAAAAAGGAACATACGAAGAAAACTTGAAAAAAATGTATCAAAAATCTTGCAAAAGACTCCTTTTTTACGGAATTACATTCCTTTTACGTCCGTTCTGTAACTACTTCTAAGTTGAATTGGAGAAAGTACTAACGAGGTACCTACTCATCGTCAAACTTAAGTCCTTTGAGACTTTAACGAAAGTTGACGAATATTTTACTCTCCTTAATTAGTACCTTTAGACTACGCGTCAGTATATAAAATCACAAAATCCACTAGTTTTTACGACAAGTCATTCGCGACCGAGAAGGGCGAGTGGAAAGCTATTTCATATGATACAGAAAACATATAGCAAATACATCTTGTGCATTTAGTTTTTTTTTCAGGACCTACATATCTCAAAACCCAAACGATTAACTAAAGTCAAAAACTAGCAACCAAATTGAGCTAGCATAGCCTATGCAAGTAACAGGATTCAATCTGCAGTTTAAAATATACTAAGTCTATATAAGAAAATGTATGAAGCTGACAAATCTTTCTGTTATCGCTTATAATTTTTTTAGTATTCCAAAATACAACAATCAAATTTTCTCAAATAAGATAGGTAATGTAGCTATTTTATAATAAGGTAAAAGTTCTTCCCGCTTTCATTAATTCGGCATCCATTATCAAGAATATTCTTTTTATTGGGTAGATAAAATATGGAACCCAAAATTTCAACTCGCAAAGTTTGAAATTAATTAATTTCGCCCTTGTTTGTAGAAGAATTTGTCCCACAAAATATAGAACTTGTTACTTCAATTGTGAAGTTGGCTTTGAACTGGTGGGTGGATCATCATAATTAAAATTCAAGTATGATCGAAATACACAAAAAAATGACTATGTGCTAACGACAATGAATAATGACTGAATACCATACATTTTAATCATAAAAAAAATGTGATCTGTCAAGTACAGCATATATAAGGTTCACTTGAAACCCATAACAGAACAACCCCATCTTTGTTTATCAATATAAACGCAAATAAGTAGCTTTTGAAATATTAAGATTAGCTGGATACTAATTAATATAGGGCCCGTTGCCAAAGCATTGGCAATTGAAGTATGTTAAAAATATTATTTTATCATACCTGGAATTTATTACATCGCAGTTATAAACTTAAATATATCTTGGGAACCAAATCGGTTGATCTTACATGTTTACAGGACGCACAGGTTTTCTAACAATGTTTTCCGTCACCGTTTTTGACGGCACGAATCGAAGCGAGCGACACCGTTGCCTTTCATATTTAGGCTCGTTTTTCTCTGCCTCAGAGTTTCAATTCAATTTACTGGGACTCCTTTATTTTTCGCATTTCACTTTGACGAACTAACTCAATCGTGATCCTACACAGATTACGTGGCAGTTCCTATAATTTACTGTGATTCGTTTATCGATTCGCTGAACTAGAGAGATTACTTAAGTTTTGCCACAGAATATCTTACAGTATCTGTAACTACTAGGCATGATTTACTTACAGCCGACATAGTACTAATGTTCTTTCTTCCGAGTATTCGATACATTAAACATTTATTTTAATAGGACCTAAATCGGCCTACAGTAAAATTTATAAATAAAGACTATAATTAAATATTATATCTGCTTCTCGTATATTTAATCTTGTATGTCTTAGCATATTACAATAACTAAAATACTTATTAACGAAGCTTCATCTGTTACTGCTTGAATTTACATACCGCAAATGCGGCGGAAATAATTGCAGAAACTAGTTTTCCCCGCTGCAGCTTTATATCTGTATTCAATCATTATCGTTCATCTGTATCAAACCTAGAAAGACTTCAGACTCATAAGGTGAGTTAAATTATCCAAAATGTAATTTAAATATTTTTTGAAATTAGCCTAAAGAAAGGAAAATTTAATGCATTTAGTGAAAAACAAATAACTTCTCACAATGACTTTGACCATTATTACCTATTATATTTCCCTATACCAAATTTGATCGGTACAGTAATATGAATTTGTGAACTACATGGACTGTTAAGACTCGTAGTAACCGAGTCATCCATGTGGACTTGATCGGATTATAAGGGATTCTGAGCCACATTATCAGGACAATTTATTACATATATTATTATTATTGTAGATTACTAACATTCAACATTCGCCATGAAAAAAAACATCCTTTTTCATGGTGACGCTCTACCGGTTTTGGGGTTTATCAACATCATAGTATATATATGTATATATAGATTTACAAAGATCCTTATAAGGCCAATCAGCTAGATATAGCAATACCCTATAGGGGAGTTAGTAGGGATTAATGACGCTATATTTAGGTTAAACCTACTGTTCCAATAAACAGTTCACCGACGTAATAATATCGAGATTAACACCTACATATCAATGATGTTTATCTATTAATGAAAACCATTTTTAAAACTAATATTTTATTTAAGGCCTACTTAGGTTGTTGACTGAATCGTAATATCATATATTTTCTCATTAATAAGTTTAAGTACAGGAGTATCCAAAAATATCCAGTATCCATAAAAAGTATAATCATCTGTCACAAAAAAACAATAGATTTTATCATTGTGAAAATAATTCACCTAAATGTGCAAATATTATTGGCAAGGCCATGAAGTGGCCTCGAGTTTCAATTGGTTTCGAGTTTATTCGTGACATTTTGAAAGCACGATCAAGTGACCATAATCATTGGGGAGACGTGAAGTCTGGATAAGGTTGATATAATTTGAGTTAAAATTGTCAGAAAAAAAAATAAGTTGAATATTAGAGGCTGTAGTGTTACTTTCCCTATTTTTCGGTAACTGTTTTTATTTTATTTTATTCAGTTGGCGGAATATAAACGATGGTCATTTAAATACACTTAGCTCTTAGTTTAAGGACTAAATCATTTTAGACAATGTACATACGGAATCATTTGCAGAGCATTTTCTTGTTTTTAAAATGTGTATGTATGTATGTAACGGGACTCAAATCAACGCCGTCGATTGCTGATTTACCCAGTATTATATTAAAATCAAACGCTTCAATGGATACTTTAAGATGGGACATAACCAACCCACGGATTCCACTGACTATTGAAACACTACCTTATTTTGAAAACGTTCTCTGCCATAGGTGTTAATTCAGTCGAATAAGATGAAATACTATTATCTGTCAATCGCTGGGTAACGTTTTTAGTAAGGCCCTAGGCCTACAAATCGTCCTTATAACAGCCCGTCTTTGCAAAACATCTCCTGGGTATGTCACAAAAACTCAACGCATAGAATTCCCATTTCCTTTCCTACCCATAATGATAAAAATATATCTTGACCGTACAAAGTTCGGTAAAAGCAACTACAAAAAGCCCTCATCAACGATCAGCCAATTGCGTGTTCACTTATTGAAACAAGGAGGCCTAAATGTGCAAATATTTGTGCGGCACAGTGGTCCTCGACTTTCAATCAGTTTCAAGTAGGTATATATTATGACTTCTGTAGAGCACTTCGAGAGAGCTATGGTCAACGGGATTTATAAAAGAATGGAAGAGATTATTGTGGATTATGTGTAAAAAGTGATACACTTGCGGAGACTGTAGACAAAACTAAACCTGATTAAAAACTGCCCAAATTTTTTTAACTAAAAATTATAGTAGTGGTGCTTAAATTTTTCACAGGAGCAGTAGGTCAGCGAAATCGCTCATCTTCATTGTGTTTATGTGAACTCGTTGCATTCTAAGCGAGTCCACTTCATTTTCAGTCGAACGCAATTTGGACTTACTCGTACCAATACGACTATAACCTATCATTATCTGTCGCTCGCTGTCGCTCAGCACGTTAGGTAACTCGTCTCACATTTGTTTGGCTTTGCGAATCTATGTCAGCTCGTCTTCTTCTCAGCACTGGAAAGAAAAAATAAACTATGTCCTCGTTAGAAAAAATAAAAGTATATAAAAAATAAAGTTGAGTATATGTTTGTCACTGTCTGCCACGAACATCTATTAAAAGTGATCCGAATTGGCGATGGAAGAAATAGTTTTGTATTTTAGATTTTTTCTCTTTTCTTAATGATTTCCCCTATTGTTTTTCTTAAACCACTTGCGTATTAAAGCGAACAAGAAATAAAATTATGGAATCGGCCTACCAGTTTCTGAGTTTTAGCGAATGACGAACAAAAACTCATTTTATATAGATAGATAATGGCTTCCATAACTTTCATGAGTACGTTCTTCTATTGTTGAGAATGTAAGTGTATTGTCACAGTAGGACTTAGAGAGACATTTTTGATGCTATGTTTTTCCTCTGCAACGTAGGAAATCCCATTGCAGCAGTCTGAATGTGAAAGTGTTTGTATTTGATAGAAGTTAAATTTAATTTACTACCGTTTTCTACTAATACCATATGAACTTTTTTTTATATGAATAAGTTACGGAAAGAGAGACAGCTCACCTAATATTAAGTGAAAAACACTGACAAACCATTGCCATGACAAGGGCCCCTTCGTATGGGACGACTCACGTAACGTATTTCACCCGTAACTTTAAGATAATAGATAATTTATTCACATAAGACACGGTTAATAACATAGATAAGTAATAACAAAGGTTGAGTCAAAGGATCTTCATGTCTTGCCAGCTTCAGGGCATGTGAATATTTTAATAATATGAATCTTTTGTAATAATTATATTAATGACTTATTTTACTATTTATATTCATTATTTATGTTAAATAATACTAGGTGATTGAGTCAAAACTTAGAAGTCAAATATTGTTCAACGGTATAGAAACATACTTCAGTAAGTAATTTAAAAAGTCTCCTATTAAACAAATTACCCTTCAGCTCCTAAATACGACTAGGTAACTAATTATAAACCCTAACTACCACGTTATAACTGTTGCGGCTAAATAATGTCGATTTCATGCTTTGTATAGCTAATCGGTCATTATGTCTTGAGAGTGAAGAAGGAATGTGGATTCACTGTATTCTACGACCAAAGAACGATATTCGAGCTTAGCTGGCGTTTGTGGTCACGTCAGTGTGACATCACTAGATTAAACTGTGTCTCATGCATGAACGGCCATCTAATAAAGTGGCGCCCGTGTGCCCTACGGCTACGGTGCTACGGCGTAGAGCGCTATTTATGCCGTAGCTATCAGCACTACGTCACAGAGGGTAAGAAATAAGATTAACGGATTAGTATGAAAATAAAGGATTAGTATGAAAATGTGAGCTGTTTGTAGATAGACTATGAATTTTAATCCAAAGGACGTTTTAACTCAGGCGAGCACCAATGAGTTTTTTACTTGAAAACAATTACGACCGCAATTTCACTTTCTCAAAACATCATGGGGAAAACGGCATGTCCTAGAAGGAGTAGATCGAGAGAAACCTTGTGGATAGGGATATAAAATATATAGAAGTATTAATATAAGTAACATAAAGATGAAAAAAGGCATAGGATCTGATTTGGATGCAATAGAATAATAGAGAAGTTATGCTGCACTTAAACTGACTTTTACTATTTCATTTGAACAATTCAAATGCTTGGTTCATCCATGTTCGCGAAGGGGGTATAGAGAGTAACGGCAGCCTGAGTATTTATGTCACGAATTAACATGTCTTATTATTTTTATTCTTCATGGAAATCGTACACGTATAGTAACGTAAGTTATAAATCATTATTTATCATTAGGTAAACAGTGCGTAGTTTATGATCCCTTTAAAATTTAATCCATCATACTACCGGGAGTTGTGGGGAAAGTTCAGCGCAACTGGATTATCCTTTGTTGGGTGAAAATCATGAGAAAATTTAATAAAGCGATTTGAGTGGATTATGCCCAACATCAGTCGCTAAGCTAAAAAGCTGGCGTGTATGAAGGAAGTAATCATTCTAATAGAGCTCAGTATGTGACTCTCTAATTAACTGATCGGCTGTGGCTTTTTACAAGCGGTTAATAATATCTCTGTTTAGGTATATTGGTTTTCGATATGTAATTTCTGCTCAAACTTGAAATTCTCCGTTCAAGGAGTATCTATAATTTTATGTGAATAAGTTAAGGAAGAGTAAGTTTGCTCAGGCAAAGTTTTGCGATAACGTCTGTCTTAAAAAAACATTAACGCATTGGGTTGGAACACTTGGATCGTGACGTTGATCATCCCATACCTAAGTAAGGTATAAGAAGATCCAAAACACAACGGTTACGGCAGTAGAAATTGATATACTGAGAGTATGGAAGAACAGTGCAAATTTGGTTCTACCGCTATAAAAACCTTTCGTTTAATTGATATTCTGATATGGGTTGTTTATCATGTGGTCGATAACCGGACTTGTGACGTATCCCAAAAGTAATTATGAGTATCGGGCTGAAACTATATTGTATTCTGTGCCGGAACTCAAGCTCGGCATGTGAAGCTTTCAGCACAAAGTTATTGAATGAATAGCCTCGGGAGCGTACGAAGGTATTTTCGTATATCTGCAAACATTTCTCTCTGAGACGAGAAGCTAGAAAGGGCCGTATAACACATTCGTGATGTAAATTATATGATTCATCATCATCCTAGCCTGTAATGGCCCACTGCTGGGTATAGGCCTCCCTTTTCTTTTGCCAGCCCAATCTGTTCTGCGCCACTCTCGTCCAGGTTTTTCCAGCAGATTTTACGATGTCGTCGACCCAACGTGCTTTCGGTCGACCTTGATATAAGATTATTAGATTAAGATATTATATTATTATTTAAGATTATTATTTTATTATAAGATTATTTACCTTTATATATTTATACCTTATATATTATTATTATATGATTACTAGTATAATTTAAGTACATTTATAAACACTTGAATCATAACTTAGTCACGTTTATAGCGCACATAAGAGTACTAATAAATATATATAATACTCGTATATAGATAGATAAATAAATATTGGTGGACATTTCACACAGCGCCATCTAGCCCCAAAGTAAGCTAAGCATAGCTTGTGTCATGGGAACCAAAAAACTGATAGAATACTTAAATACCTTTTTTGTAAATACATACATATAATACATATTAACACCCAGACAGAATAAACATCTATGTTAGTCACACAAATGTTTGTTCTGGGTGGGAATGGAACCCACGACCTACATCGCAGAAGGTAGGATTACTTACCAACTGAGCTGCGAGGTCAGTAAAAAATAATGATATATTTTGATTATATATTAGTACATTACATAACAAGTTAATTGGTAGTAGTTACTGTTTCACTACAGTCAAGAATTGTCTGGAATTGATTGATACGCGCGTTAAGCGCCTGATCTAATCCGGCCTATTGAGAAGTTTGTCTCTTGTTCTACTTACTTACTTTGTTCCAAAGATAATCCGATTACGGTAAACAATATTGGAAAAGCTTTAGGCGAACATTACACAATTATAGGAGGGAATCAGAAGAAATTTGAAAAAAAAACATACAGATTTTTTGAGCCGTAATTTACTTGTTTTTTGTTGGAAAATTTGGTTAATTTATGAGCATATCATTAATATAATTAAATTTAGATTAGTAGTAGATCAGAATCAATCAGAAAACTTGACATTAGAGTATTCAGGTATCCTTAGCTATTATTTTTATAGTGAATTATCTACTGAACGAGCAGATTAACCTGAAAGAATGAAAAGTATGCTTTAATTCGAAAAATCAAACTGTCAGACTGTCGCACCTTATCACGTAAATATTGAATAAAAACATAACCTTACTGCGGTTTACAATAAGACCCGTCCATCCAAAAGCCATCCAAAAGCCTCCAATCCAGCGTCAGTCCAATTTGAAAGCACCCTCACGCGTTAAGTAAGGACACTTTCAAATTTAATATGGTCAATAAATTGAAGTGTCGTAAAATGTTATTTTGTAACGGATGATAATTTGATCACATTTTAAAAAATAATCAGTCCTAACTGGAGTCATATTACTTTTTACCTAATGGCACTTTTATTAAATATACTGAATAAGAAGTAGCAGTAGAACTTGTGCTGAGTTTCTCTGTGAAAATACTGCCACTGTACATCTTTCTGAGTTCAGTAGCAAGCAGTAACGCACTCTTATTACTGTGTTCCTCTATGAGACTTCATAGTCCATAGATAAGTAGAGTACTATCGTTGCTATTATTTTTCGAGGAAATCGCTTACCATTAGGTGAATCATCTGCTCCTTGGATAACATAATCTAATGTTAGTATTTTATTTCTTTATTTATATAATCACATAGACTCGAGATCAGATATACTGTAAAATGTGGTGAAAGCATATTTGTAGGCCTAGACATGTAGGGTCTGAAAATATTAGATGCATTTTCAGCTTATCTAAATTTTTTGTGGTTTGTGGTTTGTGGATTTTGTGGTGTGGACATTACTAGCTAGACGTACAGTATATTGCTAGGTTTTATTTTGTAAGGTAATATATTTTAATAGAAGTGACGACGCCCATGAGTGAGAGGAGCAATGAAATGTGACTTGCATCTTCCCAAATTTTAAAAGAGGAAGGACACTAGTGTTTCTTATTGCTGCTGTTATAGGGAGAGAACACTGATGTTCACATGCTGATATATTTAGGTATGACATATTAACATAAATGCCTTTCGCTACTTTCTTCTAAATAGGACCCCTACTACTTTTTTCATCCCTTTAAAAAGGTTTTTCTCAGGCTTATTTGAAAAATTCAATTTAAGGCAGGAAGTTTTTACGAGTTGCCTGACTCCACTACCTTTGAAGGAGGCTTTGCCGGGTTTTATGGCAGGTAAAGTGTCGTCCTCAATAAATTCTCCATTCTCCCCCCTCTCGGCTCACCTGCCATACCACTTACCGTAACGCCAACCACTCGTAAACGATATCGGTTTGCAATTTCACTGTTTGATTCCATTTTATTTTTGACGTGGAATAAGCTTGTTCGTTATTTGTAGCGGCACCTAATCGTGCTTTGTTTTGAATGTAAATTATATTGGACATGGTAATGCATGTTTTGAAGAATTAATTAGTAATTGTATCAAATTCACTTTTTTTATGGGATATAACTGTAACTGATCGAGCCGACGGCCCACCTGGTGGTAAGTGGTAACTTCGGCGCATAACAACGATGCGGCTTGGGCCCTCCCCTACTAGGTACGACAAGACCCAAGTCGTATCGTATACGCCCGTAACTATGAGACGTGTAGGTGGAATCATGTGCCTGTAATTTCACTGGCAACCACACCTTTCAAACCGGATCACAGTAACACGAACGCGTTACTGCTTGGTGGCACAAATGGGCATGGTGGCAGTACTTCCCCGGACAAACATGGCGAGAGTTCTACTGCTCTTAAAATGACATAACATGTTAATGTTTTTAATTACGTGAAATACTTAGGTATCTGAATATAGACGCACACATTCCCAGTGATGGTTTATAATTGAAGGAAGGTTAACAGGAAATAAATTTAACGCGGAGATGATCCTGTTGTCGGGAGTTGGATTGGAATGTCACAACTCAGGGAATTTCAGTTGTGGCAAATTCTGTGGGCTATAAATAATAATAATATTGGTGGACATTTCACACAGCGACAACTAGCCCCAAACTAAACATAGCATAGCTTGTATCATGGAAACCAGATAATTGATATAATACATGTATACTTTTTTGTAAATAATACCTATAATATATATTAAATATAAAAACCCGACACAACAAACAAAACATCTATGTTCAAATGTTTGTCTTGGATGGGAATCTAACCCACGACCTATAGCGCAGAAGGCAGGGTTACTACCAACCGAGCTATGGGGAGAGTATAGTGAAATTAAGAATTATTATGTAATGCAAACTACGTATGTAAACTACGGCACGTAAACACGGATTTTGCATGGCTAGTATTATGTATTTACTAAACCAATAATTAGGTAAATGTATTTGAGATAATCTTTTCATTCAAACTTTTCGAAATAACTGGATGCCATTTACCTAATTTAATGCATAACTTAAGAAAGTACAGCGGTACTAGTTTAGTTATTGGATACTTGTTATGCAGATGTGTTGAAATACAAATTTCATACTAAGTTCGGCGTAAGCATTTGCAGTCATAAATAAACATGACTGAATAACTGAAATAATTAACGTAAAAGTTAAATTACCTTGCGTTTTCCTCTAATTTTTTACTACGTTAGAAGCATTTGAAGAAATAGACAATAATAAAAAGGCAAAAAACTGAAGACTTCGTTTAGACTGTACCTAACTGGTATTACTTTTAAATTTGGTCCATATTTTGGTAATTTTTTCTCATTTCGTAATAGGTACTTGGTATCCGAACATTATTTTTTTCAGATTAATAAAGTTTCAATGTGCAAATCGTCATATCAATACAATAATTATTGATTGTAATTTTTTATCATTATATTACATCAGAATATATGCAAACAACGTCATTTAAAACACAACGCAGGGACAGGCCACTTTGTAACGGTAAACGGATAAAGCAGTCACTTTTACGGCTCTTGAATATGTATTGCACTCTGTGTTCCAATTGTACTATCATTGCTCAAAAACCGAATAAAAACTCATGCTGAATTATTCGTGGGGACAGATGTAGATTATATATATCAGATGTATATAGCTAGGGAAATATCCCTAGCTAACAAATTTAAATATTTTCTTCAAGACTTTAACTGTAAATATTTACTTACAAGGCAGCGTCATGAATGTCTTGATATCGCCTGTATGATAAACGTTAAACATTGGTAGAGCGTAAAATATAATATCTAAATTGATTGTTATACTAGGGCGGATAGAATACATAAAAGGGTATTAAGACATTAAACAAGCAAGTTGAAACAAAACTTAACAAAACGGGGCTTACTATTGTGTGATTGCGAGTTCTCTGATGCTTAGTTAGCAGTAGAATACTTCCCCTAGAATAAAGCGCCTTAGCGAAGTATCCTTGCTTCTATTTTTTAGAAGATGGAACGGTTCTTTGCTTTCGTTTCGTAGACAAACATACATCGAAAGAGTGTTTAGTACTTTTAGTTTTACAAAGTTAACGTAGTTGTTATATCACGAAAATTCAACGCTGAAATTAATGAATTATCTGTGGTAACTGAAACAACAATACCAATAGTTCTCGTATTCGAGACTATACGACGGAAACCTACAGCAAAGCACTTTAAATCATAACGAAATTCGTCTCGTTATCTTCCCGCCTTATGTCGTTTACATCATGGTTATAAGTTAAGCGGCTGAATAGCTTACCTGCAGGCACCCCAGTAATTGGAAAAGTTTCCAAACTTCCACAATTGATTCTGATGTCACTTATAACTTGAGTTGGTCTTCTGTTTAGAAAGCTATGTGTGATCGGCCAATGTGACCGTTGAGGATTAGTCCTGGGTTAGATTCAAGTCATTTTTACTATTAAAACAGCAGTAAGCCTGTTTGTGTGGTCTAGTGAACAGCCACATTCGTAAAAACAGATCTCCTACCTTTAGTAAAGTACAAGAGCGTTTAAAATTTGGCTTGAAAAGTATTGCTGAACATAAATCTATATTTCTAAAAGTGTATGTAATAGAATTCCGATGTTCCCAAAATAAGGAGAACCGTGAGTCGTATTACTGTTGTTATGGACAGACCCTTACATAAGTTGGGCCACCTGCTAAAGGATGGGCACGAAATCTCAACGTAAGGCAAAGGAATTACATACAAGTTATCTAATGGTTCTTAGCCGTACAAGTCGTTCAGTAATTATGCAGTGCAGCCAAAGGTCATGCAGGACTTGTAATTAACACGGATGTGGAATGACAGTATTTCTTAAGGACGTAACTCGGTGAAGTCATTTTTTTTACATTTTGTATTGATGCTCGACGGTAAGCGTTTCGCTGTAGTTATCAAATTTTCTTCTGCAACCAATTTCTCCTGATTATTTAATTGAGAGCTTAAGATATATCATTATTTGTATACAGGGAAGGGTACCATTAAGTAATTCCACGATAACATCGATAAAAACTTTTATTGATCGAAGACGACAGACATGGCGCCATCTTCTTCTATTAAGCGTACGTTTCACCCGACCTCTCTTCACAATGATGACTATATTATTATGATAAAGTTGTATTAGTTATGTAATATTATTAATATCGGATTACAAGACACAGATTTCCAAACGAGACGGGCGGGGGGACGGGCGCGCGGGGGGAGATCGCACAGTGCGTGGAAAGCACGCGCCCGTTTATCACGAATATACAATAATTATCTATCTAACAACAAGTTAATACTCTGATCACTAATAAAAATTTACAATGAAAATAGAATTTACTCTAAAAATAATGTACGCAGAGCGAGCGCCGGTCGTGAGTCGACTCGGGACGACCGGCACTGGCGCGTATTCTATCACATTGAAAGATCATAAAGTACAATAGCGGCGCGGTGCGCGACCGGCCCTAGCGGCGGGAGCACGCCGCGCTCCGTCCACATCTAAAGGTAATATTTATATTACAAGTTAAATACAACGCACAGGACGCGCCTACACGAACAGATCCTTCAGCGACGAGCACAGCGTCGCGTCGCAGCCTCCCTCCGCCGGCTCCTCCTCCTGGGGCCGGCTGGAGCCCCAGCGCTCGCCGTCGCCCCGCCCCGCTGCCCGGCTCTGCCCTGGAATGTTTTGCTTCAACTTAGCCTCGCCAGCCTTCGGCACCCTTTCTTTCACGATGGTCACGCCCGATGTCGAGGGCCCGGGTTCAGGGGCGATGCTGCTCTTCCTGAGAAACACTTCGATTGCGCTTCCCAGGGCGCTCGCGTCCACGACGGAGCCCGTAGGTTTGTCCCACACGACGGCGGCCGCGTCGCCGGGCGCCGTTTTCAAATCGACAGCGAAGGTCACTTTCGTTTTTTTCGGCTCCACCTCTTTCTTTTTAGTAGCGAGAGTTTGATGACGTTTTGTGAACCAAGTCGTGCCGGAATCGGCCGGTTTATCGCGGAGCGAAGACGCGTCGAAGCTGCTGGAGCGCATGTCGGCGAGGCGGCGCGGAATGCGCTCCGGCTTGCCGCAGCGGTCGATCTCCGTGGCGGAGGATGTGAGCTCGTTCAGCATATGATGCAGGTCTGTGTCGGTGCACACGACGCCCACGCCGCTGCGGGGCGGGATCGGTGGAGGCATTTCTGACGCTCGGCGCCGCGCCGGGATCGGCGGCAGCGGGGCGGTGCCGGCGCCTACGAAATCGGAGTGTCGGCGGCCTCGGTTGGTGTACCGCACGGACCCGCTCATCGGCGAACGCTCATCCAGCGGCTGCACTTCGCAGACCCTTTCACTGGACGTGTTCCACAGACGCATGCGAACTTTACGTGCCTGCACGATGTCATCCATAATATCTAGCTGGAGATTGTGCGAGCTGCCGAGAGTGTCCGTAGCTGGAGGACCTGAAATGGAGAAAGTTTTGATTCGTGAAAGCGTAGGTGAAAAGTTTTATTTTTCGGTTGGAAAGTTAATTACCGAAAAATAATCTCAAATAATTATAACTAACATTTTTTACCAGGGCCAGATCCGGAATCTCTGCGGCCGGAGCGAGCGAGCGCCGGGAACGCTGCGATGGACTCGCGTCGGCCTCGTCCGAACAGAGCTTGTGGTACTCGCGATATTGTCACTACGGAATGTCTGAAACAATGCCATCATTATATAAACATATTAATGAAGTTCATTATCAAGGAGTGTTCCTGGAGCACTAGGATACTAATGTAATTTACCTGCGGCCGCCGGTCTGTGGCTGCACTTGGCTCAATGTGGCCAAGAAGGCCGCTTCGCGAGCCTCTTTCGCAGCACTTTCCCCACGCTCAGATAGACGTCGAACCTGGTGTAAAAAGGAAAATAAGATGCAATTTATAAATTACATCATTGAAGCTTCAACGCGATCACGAGCTCAGATCTCGATTAACTAGATAAATAAGAATAGTTTCCAAAAAGAGTGAAACGATTTTTGAAGAACTCTATGCCCACTCGATTGGGCAGTATTCTCAACTTGTGTGATGAAAAAACCAATTACCTGGCTAGCCGTTGGTCCGGATGTGCAGGCCGGCGTCGGCAGAGAATGCTTGCGGTTGTCGCGCCAAGGGGACAGATGGTACGGGTCAGGCGGGGACTCCTGGTCCACAGACAGGCCGCGCGGGGGCGCATATGACCGGGGCGAAGAATCGGTTTCTTCTGCCCCGCTTTCCTCCACTACGATCAGCGGCTCGCCACCGCTGACTATGGCCATTGAACCGCGCCGCATCATGCCTGTAGAAAAGGGGCCTTATCGTGAAAAGTCAGACGGAGGTTAGTCACACAGCAAGATGTTTGCTTTAATTAGAAACACGATGATCAGCAAAATATATATCAGGTTTTTTTAACTACAGGTGGTAGGATCATGCTCATGGATTTCTTGCTAAAAACGTCTATAATATAAACGGAATTATAAAATACCCTAAAAGAAATCCTTATATTTTACTTCAACAGACGAGATGAATCATATCATGAAAAACAGCCTAAACAGATTTTGATTGGAAATAAAACAAATTCCTGTTAAATATTTACGATATTCCGCGTTCCCTTAAGCCCTGGGGATTTCTCCTGTTTATTCTAATCAGCCACCCTTCATTCCCTCATCCCTATAATTGTCGTCAGATATTGGGTGAAAATCATTTTGATATCCGGGTTTATTTAAATGGTTTAGCTGTTGTTGAGTGATCTCGTTATACTGAATTAATGTTATGATTATTTCTATAGGGAGGCAGATGAAAAAATTATTGTGATGTTATTTTAAGTATTACCTATTTCATAGGTAGAGCGTAGGTTAAAAAAAAACTTATATTTGGTTCATTTCAAAGTTCTAATCTCATGTCTGGTTACCGCTTTATTATTTTATTTTTACAATGTTTTACTTAAGTTGAGAGTGAGAGTGAGTTCGGGATCAAGACGGACGCTTTCAAATAATATACTATTAGCATTACTAATAATAAATATAAATATAAATATTGGTGGAAATTTCACACAGCGCAATCTAGCCCCAAAGTAAGCTAAGCATAGCTTGTAACATGGGAACCAGACAACTGATATACCTACATCTTTTTTTTTTTTTTTGATTCTTTTAATGGTGGATATTTCACACAGCGCCATCTAGCCCCAAAGTAAGCTAAGCATAGCTTGTATCATGGGAACCAGACAACTGATATATAATACTTAATATATTTTTCTTTTGTAAATATATACGTATAATACATATTAACACCCAGACAGAACAAACATCTATATTCGCCACACAAATGTTCGTCCTGGGTGGGAATCGAACCCACGACCAAGGCAGAGTGACTTGCCAACTGAGCTGAGAGGCCAGTCATATATCGTATGTATCGTGTGATAAGTATGATTCATTTACTAAGTTCAGTCCCGTGTGTATAGTTAATTGGTGGCTGCTAATGGAAAAGCTCACTTAAGGGGACCGCGATCTGTAATTACGAAACCCTAGAAAACTAAAATGTTTCAATATAATATTGTGAATAATTGGCTTATGGAGTATAGTTTAGTCCAGTATGTTAGTTGGTGGTCCTCCACCGCATCTCTATAATGTTTTGTTTATTTACACAAGCTTTATGGGTTCAGTAAACAGACAGAACTAATGTATAACCAATACTACCCGTTACATGGTCCACTTCGATTGCCTCGAGCAAATATTTGCGTTCTACGCTTCTTTTGTTCAGTCGCTCTTTGAAGAGGGAACCGTTTTTCTTTTAACGGCGAATCATCGTAAATTGACTGTGATCTTTTCGTACATTACATATGATGAACAAAGTCCCCGGTTAAATTTGAGGGCTTTGATCCTCAAATGTAAATTAGTAAGCGCCGGTGCGAGGGATAGCTTTTGTACCGATGTTAAAAATAAACGGTACTTAACTAACGAGAGATATTCTATGTATGTAAGATTAATAATTAAATTAACAAGCCAACTAACAATATGCTATACCTATTTATATTCAAACTAGCGACCCGCCCCGGCTTCGTACAAATAATTTTCAAATTATACACAAACTTTACTCGTTAGTCACATCTGTTAGTGAAAACCGTATCAAAACATTCAACTTTAAACCAATTTTTTTGGAGATTACAACTTCTTTTTCTTGCTTACCGAAAGCAGACCGCCGCCTTTGTTTAAGTATAATTTAGAAAGATGGAACATACTGGATGTAGAGAAGAGAGAAGAACGATTTATTACGTAAAAGTAATATTATCTTAATAAGCAAATAAAGTATAACTTACCTGAAGTATTTTTATAAAAGATCTCATTGGGTTCAAATAATGAAGCATACTGATGATACATAGTGAAGTCTATCCTAAGATCGAAGATTATTTCTTTGTCTATGCACAAAGTCAGCTGCTGAATACATCTTAACACTAGGTTTATATTAAGGATGCAATTTAGTATATACAGATTTTAAAAAGTAAAAATTGTGTTTTGAAATTAAAATACCAACATTCTAATTCTAGGATCTCTCTTTTTGATATCACTCGAAACAACATTACGATTTTCATGCTCTATTTGAACATTTTACTCAAAACGCCACGGTACAAGGTAGTATGATATGGTATATAGACATGGTATATAGGTGGTATATGGCATACCGACATGGTAGCCATTTAGAAACGTAATAGTATCCAATGAAACCACAAACCAATCGAACACCACTGCCCGTTTACCCGCGTCAGCCGCGAGGTCTGTCGTTTGAGGTTTAGCGAAAATTTACTAACATATTTCCATGACTTGTTTTTAAACTCCATTGTAGAGTTTCATGGCAGATAAACGCCTTTACAAGCTCGTTACGCGCAGAAAATTGCTCGGTCTGTCTTCTCATATACTATTTGAATACAGTACAATTTCTCAATTGCAAGCGAGTTGCAATTGAGAAATTGTGTTACGTTGCAACACTAATTGTGATATTATATTCAAGTCACTGGTTCTCTCGAACCAGTGTGGTGAAAGGATTTTAAAGTGCACAAAGAGTCTCCTTTCGTGCACATGTCTTCGAATTTTGAATTCTAGGACATGTCGGTTTCCTCACGATGTTTTCTTTCACCGTTTTTTTGAGAACGTGGAATTGCGCACATAAATTTTTCAGTTGAAAAACTCATAGGTGCTCGTCGGGATTTGAACCGGCGAACTCCGGATTGAAACTCGGGGTCAGTACCACTAGACCACCACGCTCTCATTTGATTATCCTTTGTGTCACGTCAAGTTGACCTGGTCTGATAACGGAGCCATAGCTTCACCGAAATTAATAATATTCTTGAGTGTTTTGCAACTTTGTATTTAAAAAATAAGAGCGCATGGAGTGTTACAGGTCAGTTGACTTCTATCCGAATATGCCCTATCGTTTAATTAGGTTGATGGCAAGCGCTGTAACACCTTAAATATAAAAGCACACGTAGTCCATATTTTCACAAATTTCCTTTAGTCCGAGCTCCTATTCCACGCAAGAGCTCCGGGCTCCGGCCCCCACTAGCTGGTTTGAGGGCCGAGGTCGCGGAATCAGGTCACTGCCAGGCCTTGGCCCGTACCTGTTGATATTGGAGCGGCGTGCTGTACATCACAATCGAATCTAAGATAAATGATCATCACTTATCAATTCCATCCACACGTTTGTAGCTTTTATGGAAGCCTAATAAGTTTAGGCTTAAATTGCTTTGAATTCATATCTATTCTACTGATAGAAATGAAATAAAAAAAATGATAAATGTCAAAGTCAAAGTCAAAAACTTTATTTTTTTACACATAAAGGAAAACGTCAATAATATTCAAAACATAAGGTCACGCGTACTTATCGCTAAGTTTGACGCTTGTTCAAACCCTATCCGACCCTCCATGATGAAGAACAGCAAGAAACCCCTAATGGAGGGCTTCCTTTCTTTTCGCTGTCCTTTTGTTTGACACGTTTGTATGTGGGGCATTTAGTTCAACAACTCGGGCTTTCGTGCACGTTGCGATCCCGGCTGTAAACTATCAATAGATAATCGACAGAAATTATGAACTTGCATGACGTTCTAATACAAAGCTTTGAAATATTGCTATATATTATGAGTTATAATGCTCTACCAAAACGTTACAGAAATTGTTGGAAAAGCTAAGTTTCTGAATCTATGGATTTACATAATATTACACGTAGTGAGAAGGGCTAAATTCGTAGGGAAACATTTGCGAGCACTTTGTCAACGTATGAACCTTTCACGGCGTTTCATCTTTACAAAGATATCTAGCACCTATCAATCGTATCTGTTCAACATACAATAAACATTTTTCGAGTGTAGATATCTTGAATACTAGCAAACAATCATTCCGGACCCAAATTATTCAAACATTCACCACCAACTTGGATTGGATTGACACAAACTGGATTGAGAGAAAAAATAAATAAAAAAAAAAGCTACACCCATAACGAGACGTTACATAGGTACCCGTAACCCATTTTGTGAACTGTCCTTTCTTTTTAAGCATGAACTTGTTGTATAAGAATTTTTCATTTGTTTTCATTATTATATACCTTATTTACTATATTTTATTTAGGGAAACCTGTAATTGGCTAGATTTTATACTAGGATAATATTATTTCATAATTATTATGTATGCTGTTGGTTTTCTTAATAAATAAAAAAAAAAATATGTATTGAACTTGAACGAACGGACCGCTGTTGTCTGCGCAGCATAATTGTAGGGTTGAAAATTTAAAAGCCTACGAAGGGCACCAAACGATATATATTTTTCATTTTTATCGTACGTCACGTTTTTATCGTCACGTTTTTTATCCCCGAAGACCACTCAGGCAGAGCTCAAACATTCTACTTTTCTCCCTCTGTACCTTGTGGTTTACTTTATCTTTGAAATTTAGACGTGATATGAGGTACTATTGCTCTCAAAATAACAACTAATCTAACACATTCCTCCATAAATGAATTCCCAATGTAATCCGACAGTTAGGATATATATCTTCAAAGAGATTACTATTTAGTCCGGGCGATTCACTTTTATCACTCATAGATTTTGCAGAATAGGCGTAGTTTCAATTTCGCCACGATCCAAATCGTTTTTCCTAGAACGAGAATGAATAGTTTACAGCCTACTCCAATTTTATGACCAATTACATTATTTTTTTAACTAGTGTCCGTCTTTTCTATTTATGAATCACTGTGTTATTTTTATTGACAAAATGTTATAATATAATATAAATGTACTTATGAAAAATATTCAATATTTTTCATTAATAAAACCAATGTTTCGTTGTTTCCCTATCTCCTATTGTAATCCATCTTTCCTGGCGTATCTTTTTTGTTTCTGATAGTATTGCGTTGAACTACAAATTCAAATTCAAATAATTTGTTCATATCTGAAGCCCAAGTAAAACAAATTACAATAAAGTGGTGGTGACAGACAGGCGGATGAACATCAGAGTTATATAGTAATATAAAATATTTCCTGAAATTCTCTATGTGAATCTAAATCAATATAAAATAAGGATCCAGATTTCTCTAGCAATATACTCCAGACCCGCGTTATGGATCGTGAAACTTATTGGAATGGATTATACATGGAACCTTACTCAGCGAAGGGATCCAAATGGTAGCGTCGTAAAATTGTAACGAACCGTATGGGCTAACGAAATAGGCCCACGTTTTATAACAAAAAACTATGGAAAGTTTGGAAATAATAAACTATGGAATTTAAAAATGAATCTATCACATCTTGAGTCAACATTGAGTTACTTCAAAGTTTCATAATGATTTTATAAGGAATCAGAAAGTAAATAAAATAACTAAAACCAATTGTGTCCCACTACTTCCCTCTGTATTTCTTCGCGAAACGAAAGTGAAATATTGTATAAGCTGTAATCAGTTTGCAATTTACACCGAACTGCCGCTAAGCATAGCTTGTATCATGGGAACCAGACAACTGATATATAATACTTAATATATTTTTCTTTTGTAAATATATACGTATAATACATATTAACACCCAGACAGAACAAACATCTATATTCGCCACACAAATGTTCGTCCTGGGTGGGAATCGAACCCACGACCAAGGCAGAGTGACTTGCCAACTGAGCTGAGAGGCCAGTCATATATCGTATGTATCGTGTGATAAGTATGATTCATTTACTAAGTTCAGTCCCGTGTGTATAGTTAATTGGTGGCTGCTAATGGAAAAGCTCACTTAAGGGGACCGCGATCTGTAATTACGAAACCCTAGAAAACTAAAATGTTTCAATATAATATTGTGAATAATTGGCTTATGGAGTATAGTTTAGTCCAGTATGTTAGTTGGTGGTCCTCCACCGCATCTCTATAATGTTTTGTTTATTTACACAAGCTTTATGGGTTCAGTAAACAGACAGAACTAATGTATAACCAATACTACCCGTTACATGGTCCACTTCGATTGCCTCGAGCAAATATTTGCGTTCTACGCTTCTTTTGTTCAGTCGCTCTTTGAAGAGGGAACCGTTTTTCTTTTAACGGCGAATCATCGTAAATTGACTGTGATCTTTTCGTACATTACATATGATGAACAAAGTCCCCGGTTAAATTTGAGGGCTTTGATCCTCAAATGTAAATTAGTAAGCGCCGGTGCGAGGGATAGCTTTTGTACCGATGTTAAAAATAAACGGTACTTAACTAACGAGAGATATTCTATGTATGTAAGATTAATAATTAAATTAACAAGCCAACTAACAATATGCTATACCTATTTATATTCAAACTAGCGACCCGCCCCGGCTTCGTACAAATAATTTTCAAATTATACACAAACTTTACTCGTTAGTCACATCTGTTAGTGAAAACCGTATCAAAACATTCAACTTTAAACCAATTTTTTTGGAGATTACAACTTCTTTTTCTTGCTTACCGAAAGCAGACCGCCGCCTTTGTTTAAGTATAATTTAGAAAGATGGAACATACTGGATGTAGAGAAGAGAGAAGAACGATTTATTACGTAAAAGTAATATTATCTTAATAAGCAAATAAAGTATAACTTACCTGAAGTATTTTTATAAAAGATCTCATTGGGTTCAAATAATGAAGCATACTGATGATACATAGTGAAGTCTATCCTAAGATCGAAGATTATTTCTTTGTCTATGCACAAAGTCAGCTGCTGAATACATCTTAACACTAGGTTTATATTAAGGATGCAATTTAGTATATACAGATTTTAAAAAGTAAAAATTGTGTTTTGAAATTAAAATACCAACATTCTAATTCTAGGATCTCTCTTTTTGATATCACTCGAAACAACATTACGATTTTCATGCTCTATTTGAACATTTTACTCAAAACGCCACGGTACAAGGTAGTATGATATGGTATATAGACATGGTATATAGGTGGTATATGGCATACCGACATGGTAGCCATTTAGAAACGTAATAGTATCCAATGAAACCACAAACCAATCGAACACCACTGCCCGTTTACCCGCGTCAGCCGCGAGGTCTGTCGTTTGAGGTTTAGCGAAAATTTACTAACATATTTCCATGACTTGTTTTTAAACTCCATTGTAGAGTTTCATGGCAGATAAACGCCTTTACAAGCTCGTTACGCGCAGAAAATTGCTCGGTCTGTCTTCTCATATACTATTTGAATACAGTACAATTTCTCAATTGCAAGCGAGTTGCAATTGAGAAATTGTGTTACGTTGCAACACTAATTGTGATATTATATTCAAGTCACTGGTTCTCTCGAACCAGTGTGGTGAAAGGATTTTAAAGTGCACAAAGAGTCTCCTTTCGTGCACATGTCTTCGAATTTTGAATTCTAGGACATGTCGGTTTCCTCACGATGTTTTCTTTCACCGTTTTTTTGAGAACGTGGAATTGCGCACATAAATTTTTCAGTTGAAAAACTCATAGGTGCTCGTCGGGATTTGAACCGGCGAACTCCGGATTGAAACTCGGGGTCAGTACCACTAGACCACCACGCTCTCATTTGATTATCCTTTGTGTCACGTCAAGTTGACCTGGTCTGATAACGGAGCCATAGCTTCACCGAAATTAATAATATTCTTGAGTGTTTTGCAACTTTGTATTTAAAAAATAAGAGCGCATGGAGTGTTACAGGTCAGTTGACTTCTATCCGAATATGCCCTATCGTTTAATTAGGTTGATGGCAAGCGCTGTAACACCTTAAATATAAAAGCACACGTAGTCCATATTTTCACAAATTTCCTTTAGTCCGAGCTCCTATTCCACGCAAGAGCTCCGGGCTCCGGCCCCCACTAGCTGGTTTGAGGGCCGAGGTCGCGGAATCAGGTCACTGCCAGGCCTTGGCCCGTACCTGTTGATATTGGAGCGGCGTGCTGTACATCACAATCGAATCTAAGATAAATGATCATCACTTATCAATTCCATCCACACGTTTGTAGCTTTTATGGAAGCCTAATAAGTTTAGGCTTAAATTGCTTTGAATTCATATCTATTCTACTGATAGAAATGAAATAAAAAAAATGATAAATGTCAAAGTCAAAGTCAAAAACATTATTTTTTTACACATAAAGGAAAACGTCAATAATATTCAAAACATAAGGTCACGCGTACTTATCGCTAAGTTTGACGCTTGTTCAAACCCTATCCGACCCTCCATGATGAAGAACAGCAAGAAACCCCTAATGGAGGGCTTCCTTTCTTTTCGCTGTCCTTTTGTTTGACACGTTTGTATGTGGGGCATTTAGTTCAACAACTCGGGCTTTCGTGCACGTTGCGATCCCGGCTGTAAACTATCAATAGATAATCGACAGAAATTATGAACTTGCATGACGTTCTAATACAAAGCTTTGAAATATTGCTATATATTATGAGTTATAATGCTCTACCAAAACGTTACAGAAATTGTTGGAAAAGCTAAGTTTCTGAATCTATGGATTTACATAATATTACACGTAGTGAGAAGGGCTAAATTCGTAGGGAAACATTTGCGAGCACTTTGTCAACGTATGAACCTTTCACGGCGTTTCATCTTTACAAAGATATCTAGCACCTATCAATCGTATCTGTTCAACATACAATAAACATTTTTCGAGTGTAGATATCTTGAATACTAGCAAACAATCATTCCGGACCCAAATTATTCAAACATTCACCACCAACTTGGATTGGATTGACACAAACTGGATTGAGAGAAAAAATAAATAAAAAAAAAAGCTACACCCATAACGAGACGTTACATAGGTACCCGTAACCCATTTTGTGAACTGTCCTTTCTTTTTAAGCATGAACTTGTTGTATAAGAATTTTTCATTTGTTTTCATTATTATATACCTTATTTACTATATTTTATTTAGGGAAACCTGTAATTGGCTAGATTTTATACTAGGATAATATTATTTCATAATTATTATGTATGCTGTTGGTTTTCTTAATAAATAAAAAAAAAAATATGTATTGAACTTGAACGAACGGACCGCTGTTGTCTGCGCAGCATAATTGTAGGGTTGAAAATTTAAAAGCCTACGAAGGGCACCAAACGATATATATTTTTCATTTTTATCGTACGTCACGTTTTTATCGTCACGTTTTTTATCCCCGAAGACCACTCAGGCAGAGCTCAAACATTCTACTTTTCTCCCTCTGTACCTTGTGGTTTACTTTATCTTTGAAATTTAGACGTGATATGAGGTACTATTGCTCTCAAAATAACAACTAATCTAACACATTCCTCCATAAATGAATTCCCAATGTAATCCGACAGTTAGGATATATATCTTCAAAGAGATTACTATTTAGTCCGGGCGATTCACTTTTATCACTCATAGATTTTGCAGAATAGGCGTAGTTTCAATTTCGCCACGATCCAAATCGTTTTTCCTAGAACGAGAATGAATAGTTTACAGCCTACTCCAATTTTATGACCAATTACATTATTTTTTTAACTAGTGTCCGTCTTTTCTATTTATGAATCACTGTGTTATTTTTATTGACAAAATGTTATAATATAATATAAATGTACTTATGAAAAATATTCAATATTTTTCATTAATAAAACCAATGTTTCGTTGTTTCCCTATCTCCTATTGTAATCCATCTTTCCTGGCGTATCTTTTTTGTTTCTGATAGTATTGCGTTGAACTACAAATTCAAATTCAAATAATTTGTTCATATCTGAAGCCCAAGTAAAACAAATTACAATAAAGTGGTGGTGACAGACAGGCGGATGAACATCAGAGTTATATAGTAATATAAAATATTTCCTGAAATTCTCTATGTGAATCTAAATCAATATAAAATAAGGATCCAGATTTCTCTAGCAATATACTCCAGACCCGCGTTATGGATCGTGAAACTTATTGGAATGGATTATACATGGAACCTTACTCAGCGAAGGGATCCAAATGGTAGCGTCGTAAAATTGTAACGAACCGTATGGGCTAACGAAATAGGCCCACGTTTTATAACAAAAAACTATGGAAAGTTTGGAAATAATAAACTATGGAATTTAAAAATGAATCTATCACATCTTGAGTCAACATTGAGTTACTTCAAAGTTTCATAATGATTTTATAAGGAATCAGAAAGTAAATAAAATAACTAAAACCAATTGTGTCCCACTACTTCCCTCTGTATTTCTTCGCGAAACGAAAGTGAAATATTGTATAAGCTGTAATCAGTTTGCAATTTACACCGAACTGCCGCGTTTAAAAAGATTTCTTGTTAAATTATGTTTGTGTAAATTTAATTTTGTGCGGACTTCAACCTTATGATATTTTATTCTTTGTAGAAAACTCGTTGCAGGTTCGTAACATTTTAAGGACAAATCTCTCGGCCATAATTGATCTCAAAAGCTGCAAAATGCTAATGAGCGAAACAATATACTCTATTGAAAACAAAGAAATCATATATTATTATGTTTTCAACAAAAAAGGATAATAGAATAATTAAATCCAATATTGACTAAAGTCAAAATAACAAAAGAACAGAAATATAACACTGACTGATTCAACCATTCATTTCATGATAACTTCAAAAAGAATTACCTACTTTGCGCAGCAAATCGAAAAACCGACTTCATAGCCAATAAACAAGAATCATTTCTCGTTATCTCGTACTTGTGTGACATTTTTTCCAGTTATTTTGATTTATAAACGGTCCCATAAAAATTTCAAAATCGGTTCAGTAACTACTGACAACCTATTTTGAAATTTGTATGGGACCGTCTGGGACCAATCTGAACGTGTATCCAAATACAAAATAATTTTCTAAATCGGTTTATAAATGATCGGAGATGTAACGTAACAAACATACTGTTTAGTTTATAATAATTCCAAATTGGAACTCGGAGTTTGACAACCGAATAATATGAATAATTTAATTTAAAGTTAAAAGCAGGATATTATCGACAAATAACATATTACGATCACAAAAAGGTAGTCATAACAAATGACGAAACAATGGAACACAGAGAAATACACAGATACTTTAAAGATAAGGAATGTTAGAATAAATCCACAAGTACATTTGGCAACATTACAGAAAATGTTTCACAAGACTTCAAAAGAATAATAACTTGGTTGCTAAGTTTGTTCAAAAAGTAGAAAAGAAGGCTAAGATGCAATTCTGGACATCCACAGACGAATCACAAGACAGTCAAACGAATTCATATAGACTTACAGTCTCGGACTTGTTTTCTCAAGTTGCTTATTTCTAGCGTTTGTAGGTTTCCCATTACGCTTTTTCCAGTTGAAGCAGGCTGCGATATGTGCGAGAGAGATAATATAACCATATTAAACTATTCGTTACTGATTATTTCAATTAAGACTTTCTATTTACACATTTTACTAGATATCATTATTTATGGTGGCAGAGTTAGAAAAAGTTTAAAAACATGAAACCAACAATTTCAGAAAGAGAGAAAATACCAATTTACGACTTAGTACTTCATATTTAGTAATTAATTAATTAAGGTAGATGAAAGAACTGATGATAGCTTTAGTTACTTTCATAATTTATGTCGACGTTTATGCAACATAACCAATCAGACAATCTTTACAGTCAACAGAGTTGAGAAAGAGGGAGAATTTCAGTAATTCTTCATAAACTCCTATGATTTGGTGACCTAGTTCTGAGAATACATAAAGATGATAAAATGTCTGTGAAAATGAACGAGGAAGTATGGTTGGCATCATTTTCTAATAAAAGTGGAAAAGTGTCAGGTGATATTTTTGGGAAGACTGGACTGTTTATGTGAATAAATAAATATTGGTGGAAATTGTGTGGACTAACCTCATAGCTCAGTTGGTAACCCTGCCTTCTGCGCTGTAGTTCGTGGGTTCGATTCCCACCCAGGACAAACATTTGTGTCACGAACATAAATGTTTGTTCTGTGTCTGGGTGTTGATGTATGTATGTATTTACAAAAAGCATATAAGTATTATGTCAATTGTCTGGTTGCCGTGATACAAGCTATGCTTAGCTTATTTTGGAGCTAGATTTTGATTTGATTACAACGCTAAAATTACTAACTCCGATTCTGTTTATTTAACGTATAAGTGTCTAATTTTAATGCTTAAGGAAATACAATGAAAGAAAGTTTTAATAGTACGTAAAATAGTGCCCACTGCTGTTTTTGAGGATAAATGGAAATGCATACAATATGAAAAAAGTTATTAATGACACGAACAACATTTGAAGATTCTCTTTTATTAAACTCTTTGTTAAACTTTTTAAAATATTTAAACATGTACCCATGTATTTTTTTTTAATAATACCAAACATATTAACGTTGTCTATCTGTCAGTCAGTCAGCTAGATATTCAGTTGTTTCAGTTGTACTCATATTGGCCGAAAAATTTTATCTATGCAAATTCGCAGTCTCATATAATATATAAATCGAAACGAAAATAATAAAACGTACACAATACACATACACAAAATACAGAACAACAGCACTATTTCTGATATAATGAGGTCAGTAGTCAACATTGTACCACATCCTGTCCAAATAAGAATAGGAATAAGATTTAATCCAAACATACTTTCCGATTAAATCAAACACAACCGACACGAAAAAATATGTGTAATTGTTTGTTAAGGAAAAGTAAAGCAAACATTTAATATGAAATGAGTGTGGTATAAGGTATTCTGTAGAGTGAATTATTATTTGTAGTGTTAATAAAATTGTAAATTTAATAGTAAACCTAACGATTAAAATATTGCGGAAGCAGGGAATATTACATAAATTTATTTGTGTGACGTCAAAGTTCACATAAAATATTATCGCAAAGTGATCGACCAGAATTTGAATATTAACTGTTCTTGCTTCCAAATGTAATATTATTCAAAATCATAGTCAATTAATAATTGATCTGCACTGATTATAGAACATTAGGATCCCACAAGAGCGTGATGTTATGTCGTTAAACAAAATACACGCTTTTTCAGCGTGTTCGCCTTGTTCTTTGAAGCTACGGTAATCGGATGAGAAGAAAATTTAACGGTTCACAGATTCAAAATACTTCTGTAAACGCAAAAAGCTGGTGAAGAAAAGAAATAATGAAATATTTTGGCTACTTTATTTAAAACGGCGAAGTAACGTTAAACTGAGATTTCAGTTAATTTTATTATTATTGATTGAAATTCTGTAAAGATGCAACGATGATGAAATAATAGATTTATAAGTGACAGTAATCAGGGCAGAGACAATAATACATTTTATGTTTGAAATTCAATAAAATATGTCTATTCAAGGAGATAGTCAACTTGCTAAACCCAACCAGTCTTTTTGGTTGGGATGGCCTATGACCTAGGTAACTAGAGACCTGAGATAGGTTTAAGACATGGAAAAATATTACTCATCAACTTGATTTGTGACGTCATTGCCGAATTTGACAAACTCCCTTGTAATATTATAAATCACATGGCGCTCATAGACTCAACAAATATTGTGGACGTATTTACAATTCATAACATCACTGATTTTGTTAGAAATCTCTGTCTGTGAGAATATAGTGTTCATAGTAACATGGAAATATTCGGTGATGGATAAGTTAAGGGTGACCTTATTAAAAAATATTCCTGAAACATTACATGCATTAAAAAAAACCGGAATTTATAAAATTACAGATAGCCATCGGCTCGTTCCATCAGCTGCATAGAAATAAAAATTATTATTGTACGTCAAGTTGACGAAGCTTTTGTAGGTAACTGAAGCTTAAAGAAATCCAAGCGACAATACATTCGTTCCATCCGATATTCATTCTTTTGTCGTTTACTGAAATCGAATTAATAGGATAATGATAAATGGGTTTGTGTGCGCCTCTCATTCGCAGAGAGCACTTGAGTAATAACTAGAAAAGTAATATGTTTCATCAAATATATCGTGAAATAGGATAACTATTCTTGTCTTTTTCTTCTTTAGCCTCCTTAGTTTGTCGTTCTGCTCACGGAATCTTTTAATAATATCATTCCTTCAATAATATCTAGAAAAGTAATATAAATTTAGATAAACTATATGAAATAATCACTAATCAGACATTTTCTCATTTTCTTCGTTTGAGGTCTTGGTTTTTCTATCACTACATTTGGCAAATAGTTTTTATTTTGCAACGGTGCATCCCAATGGTTAAAATGCCCCTTATTCTTAATATATGAAGTGAAAAAATAGTAAGCAAGAACGAAGTATACCATCTATTTATATCGTTTAAACATATAAAAAAATTACGCGATTCACGAACAAAAAACTAACATTAATAAGTTCGTGGTATCCTTATTTTTTCAGAGGCTATTTTCGGTTAGCCATATTGGCACAAGATCCTGTTTCGACACTCGTTAGTCAAGAACAAGATCTCGTCATGTCGGACAATTTGCTCGTCTAATGATCTAGGGTGCCGAAGCACCGAACCCATTATTCTCATAATGGAATCGATGTACGATCTTACGTACTTAAAAGCTCTTTCACGAATGGCGGTCGCATGTTGTAACTAATGCTGGATGATAAGTAAGGTTCCCAAGCCTTACAAAGCCACTCGTAAGTACTCTGTACAATTAAACGTTATTTCATTTTCTAATAACGTCTTGTTACATTTTTAAGACATCTTTTAATACAGTTTATATGGGGGCCATATTGAAAGTTTCTGGAAATGTCCAATTGTAAAGATGGTATAAGAAAAGAATAAAAATCCCCCTTCACATGAAAACGAATGAACAGTCACTGCAGATTGGTTCGCTAAAATTTGGTTTCACATTGTTTTGGAAAAAGTTCGTGCAAACCGTCTTTACAGCAGAATAGTCCCGCCATTCCGCTAAAATAACACCGGTATTTTCAAACGTCGAACGCATAATTCATCTTATACATTCGGAATTTTCCCCTGCAATTTGTTTTTGTTTTCATAAATTATAAACCGAGGTATATAAATAAATATTGGTGGACATTTCACACAGTGCCATCTAGCCCCAAAGTAAGCTAAGCATAGCTTGTATCATGGGAACCAGACAACTGATATAATAAATAATTAAATACTAATTTAAATACATACATTTAATACATATTAACACCCAGATACAGAACAAACATCTATGTTCGCCACACAAATATTTGTCCTGGGTGGGAATCGAACCCACGACCTATACAGCGCAGAAGGCAGCGTACTACCAACTGAGCTATGAGGACGTTGAAATATGGTTCATGACCACAGAAGCGATGGTGATAGCGTTCCGAGTAGCCACTGAGGAAACCTCTAAAAAGTAGGCCTACTGCTTTTCCAAAACGTTTCAAGGAAAGAAAAAAAATTATCAAGAATAATATGTGAACATCTTAAGTCTACTTTATCAAAATCCAGAAACTTTCAGTATGACCTCAGTATTTCGTAAACATACCTATCTTATTCAGTCTGTGTACATCAATCAGTTGGTGTAGGTTACATCAACGTAGTTTATGTATTCAAAAGCAAATTGTTTACTTACGAGCAAGTATTGAAAGCTGCGCTGGGTTAGCGTTAATATAACATGGAGATATAACATGGCTCATATAATATGGAGCCCTCAATTATTATTTTTTTAGATGGTGACCTATTTTTTGTAAGTGTATTTATATACCTTTTTTACCCATGACTAAACGCCTTGGTACCTCACCTACTTATATACGTAAGAACGTCACTTTATAAGCAAGCAAGTTCGTGAGGCTCGAGAACCTGTGGTCGGAATTTTTAGACCAGACCTTTTTAGCCTTCCGTCACTGATTATCGAATTTATACGTACAATTTTACAAATTTGTATCTACAGAACTATTGTATTATTAAATATGTATTTACAAAAGATATGTATATAAGTATTTTATCAGTTGTTTATGTCCTATACCTATGCTTAGTTTTGCTGACAGATGACGAAGTATGAATAATTCTCTAAAAAAAATAGTATCATCAAAATGCTTATTGGCTAAAATTGCCCAAGTTTCAACCATTCACTAACATAAATCTCAACTCTTCATGCGAATACCGAGAAACTTATTTATTATACGCGAAGGATTACCCAATTTGAAACATATTACTCCGTATTTATTTGTGAGTGCTCGGCTTTCAATCACACGGTACCGAATCTTCCTCACATGAGCGAAGGTAACTCGTTACTGAAAGTTTATGAAATATGTAGCGATTTTACCTTGTTACACATTGGTTATGTTTGATGATTTTACACAAAATTAGATGCGAAGCGTTCATTGTTTTGGTTTGAATTATGATTTATTGTCGTCGATAAATCACAAAATATTCGTGAAAAGCTAATGATTTATGAGGTGAAACTTCTTAGGCGCGTTTTTATAATCGACAAACGAATAATTGTTGAGTGTGTCTGAGAGTAAAATTTTAAGGACGCGTCTCGTTTAGGCACGTTCGTTACATGACACAGAATGACATAAACAGAAATAGAAAGAGAGCTATATATTTCGGTACCACGAAAATGGAGCAAAAGAGAGCGATGTTTAGAAGAGACAAAGCGATAGAATAAGAAAGATAGTGTTGCGCATGCGTGCTTTACAGTTTCAAAGTTTGACGCCTGTTAAAACCCTATACCTAACCTATACTAACCCTATACCTAAACCTGGCAGAACAGACAAGACACCTTTTTTATGCTTCATATTATGACCTGCTGCAACCCTGCTTCTTTGGGTATGCAGATGGGTTAGGAAATTTCTCTCAAATGAGTTGTTGCCGTTGTTTTTTTTTATTTGATAAAGCGTCGCAACGAGTAGATGATCCTCCTGGTGGAAACCTCTGCCTGTAACAAGCAATATGTCTTGGATCCTCCCCTGATTAGGTACGACAAGACCCTAATCGCATCGTATTCTATTCGCACGTCTTCTGTTTGAATGTCTCATGTGCCTGTAATTACACCAACTATGAGGCAAAACGATAAAAAAAAACCATCGCTATAATGACGTGCTCTGCAGCTGATTACCTAATTAATGTAAATTGAAGCTCTGCATTTGGTTTAACGTCAACACAGTATCATAACTACCCAAACACCTTCTTTATGTTAATATAATATCCATACGAATATTATGCAATGAAAAACAGTCTATAATTGACTCTTTACTCTTGACTTTATGTAATAGAGTGAGCTAACGTTATTCTAGGATAAATACTGACCAGGCAGGCGCTGTCATCCCAAGATGAGCACTAAGTACAGTACACCTCATATTCGTTATTCACTGTACAATTGTATACTCAATATCACGTTTAACTTCACATTATTATTTCTAAGTTAATCTTACCTGTCTGAAATATTGCTGTGCAATTGATTGATGAAATCACTGTAATTTTCAGTTTGGGGGAAGTTTTTGACTTTGACTTTGAATCTATTTATATGTATTATTTATAGATATAGGCACATGGTATCCAAATTTATGACGTGAAACAACAGTTTTGTATCATGTGCCTGTCGGGTGTTATATTTTTATTCTCATAAATTACAATGTAATGCAAATTAACGATTATAATAAAATGTATAGAAATAGCTACTATATTAAATCTATGCCAGGTTTGTACGGCACACTTTTGATTGCAAGATACAGAACTTATTTTTTTAAAGATAAACGGCTCTGCTTAGCTTTTCACCATAGAGATTTGACTTTTGAAGCTGCCAAACGAAAAACTTCTGTAACGTGTTGCAAAGATACGTTTATATATTGCGTTGCTCTAAAGTGCAGTACGTACTATTATTAGAGTTCTTTGAAAAGGCACGAAGGTTTATTTTAGATTGATTACATTTTTATTAGTTTTAACGTTAAAGTCCCCGGATAGAATGAGGGAACGCTTCGTAGAGCGCTGAAAATACTTTTATGAACCAAAAAACGTGAAAATGACAAAGGGTATTGTTATTTGGTGAAACAAACATTAAAATTATTGTGTTTCTGTTTAGTTTTTGTAGGTCAGATCGGGTTTTCATTTGGCTTGAGAAATGTGTTTGTTGTTTCACTTTAGATTCCATTGCATCACTTAGAATTGTATTTTAATTACTATTACATAAATTCACACTTTTAGTTTCATAGTTTTCTTTTTATTAACGATCAAGATTTGATTCTCGTTATACCTTTCTGTTAAATGTTAATGTTAATGCAATAATATGTAGATTTCTGCGTTATGCAATCAAATTGCAATCAGTCACCGTAATTAGTTTTAAAACTGCAATATTAAAGTTACTTTCGTCGTACGTGAAAAAAAATACTCCCTACTGAAAAAAATATTTCGTGATATGAACGAGGGACACTCATAAATCTCGAAATATTTTTTCAGTGATTATGATTTCATTTATTTGTGCACTTATTATTTTTATATAATATAGTTTTTTGTTAATTATATTATTGTAGAGGTAGATCCAAAGTTATGTACTAAGACGTATCTGGCTTGGTATGTATATCTAAAATATAAAAAATATACAATAAAATAATTATGAGTATATGATGTACCAGATAAAAGATGATATTTCATATGTTATTGCTTTTTGAAGCTTTAAATAATTTGAATTGTTTGAACATTTTTTTTTATTATTTTTGCATAACTCTTTTCTAGGTACAAGACCTACAATGCTCATAAAATCGATTGCCACATTTATATGCTCAACCAATAATAAACCATAGTATTTTCATATATCATTATTACCATAAAATAATAAAATATTTCTCTTAAACTGAAGAATAATCATAAAATGTTTGCTTTATATAACAAAAGGAATGTAATTGTATTATGGAGCAGGCTACCCAAAGTTTTTGTCTGTTTACCCACTGGTTTTACTCGTTTTAACTACATTGCTAGATGTTAAACGGCCTGTGCGGTTTCACAAGGGAGGGTTTGTAAATGAAAATGGAGCAACCGATGGAAATCAACCAGTACTGTATGCCTTGGTAATGCATTGGAAATATTTTTATTTCGGGAGGTAAAAGTGTTAATTTTTCAAACTTGTGCATATAAAACTTTAAAGTCCACTTATTCACGTGAACTGGTTACTTTTACTCCCTGCGGGACGGATTCGGCGTTCAAAGAAGTGAAATCATAATACAAAATTGTCTAAAAAAATAACGGAATCTGTTTTATCATTTTCTCAATTCAATATTTTTATTTATGAAAAATTTTTGCATAGCCCCTTTTATTTTTTATTTCAGGATTAATGCTTGGAAAATCAGAGCTAATTTAAAAAAAATATTTTATCAAAAAAATATCTAATCGTATATTTTTATTTACCAGACTCAGATATAATGGTCAAATGGCCATAATAGTGAAATTTTTCCATATATGTGCCAATTAATAAATGTATTGATTATTATTTTCATTTGTTGGTTACGAATCTACCTCGAGTTGCGATACTAAACCGTTGATAAAACGTCTGGTTAAAGTCTCACCAGATTACTTCAAAGGCATAAGATGCATAAATTTCGATTCAATACCCGGACATTCAAAATCTTTCTTTATGATTGGACTTAAGCGAGAAATTGGATTCTAGGTAAAATAGTTACAAATACAAAGTAAATAAAACAACCATAACTAAACGCCTCAAAGTCGATTAAAGATTAATAGATGTAATAATGGTCTTTACGAGCTTTATTAACGGCTCTCCCATCAAGTTAATGGTTTAGATCTTAGCGAGCCAATTAAAGCATCGTTGGCTAAAGTAAATATTCCTTAGAACTTTGATCAAAACTAGAGATCTTAAAGCTAAGAGCTAACAAAAAACATCACTATTTAAACCTTGTTCACAATCATGCAGGAATAAGGAGAAAGTTTATTTCATAAAATTGAAAAGTTGTTAATATTGTGAAACATTTGAACCATTGCTTCGTTAATTAACACACTTTCAGTTTTATGAATACGCTCCCAGGTGAATGCCAACAGTTATATTTCATAATTGTAGTTTTAGGCGTATTAAGTATCCACCTGAGGCCAAGGGGCGCAGGGTCTGCCGGGGAGGGGAGGGTGCGGGGGCAGGGAGGCGGGGCAGGGGGAAGGTGGAGGGGGGTGTGGGGTTGCATGCGTGTGTTGGTGTCGCGTACCGGCGGGCTGTAGTGTGCGTGCGCGACGCGGCGTGCGCTCGGTTCGGCGGTCGAGCGGGCACTGGGCGCGCCAGCGAGCTTCCCCCGACCGTCCCCGCCCGCCCAAACTTTCGGATGCATCTCGATGGTATGCCCGCAAACACGTGCCTTTGATTAATTACCTGGAACATCATCACAGCGAGGAAATATGACTGAAGAGGAAATGAATTCGGTGAAATATGTTTCTTAGTAACATGATCGTAGATGCTAGAATTTTTGCTAAAAACACTTTGTTTCATAAGGAAACTGCTATAAATGAGCTTTGCTGTGAAAGTAATAGATATGTATGTATCACCGAATTTCTTTTTTTTAAACCCCATTTTATCTGTATACAAGCCATTACCATTGGTAACTTGTTGCTTGCGATGGCTTTATGCTCAACCCGAATGTTTGCGAATAGAGGATGTCAAGTTGAGTCATTTAATTAAACAATCAGATAATGAAGTACGGAATTAGGTATTTAAATTTAAACATCGAACATTGTGGGTTTTTAAATATTGATTATCATGTATTATGTAAATGTAGCAACTTTGCACATTGAGGTCATCAAATTAGGTCACATAGTTTAGCTACGCAAATAAATATCCCCATGAATTATTACTTCATACTACCTCAGAACAATATTAATACAATATGATAATGCCTCTGCTCATCAAATATATGCAAAATAAAGATGTGATATCCGTGTACAGCCTAAGCAAATGATTTATGTTAATGATTTTTTTAATAAGCTGTAATATAACATGCTAGTCCGTGAAATATTTATTGCTGATTCTTGAGGAATCGGTCTTAAGGGGTAATGATCTAAATGAAAGTTTTAATATTCATGTACATTTTATGCATTTTAACATTTTAAGCTGAGTATGCATATTCTCCTTTCCGCGGTTATCGAATCAGGGCACCTAAATGTGTCAATGCCATATAAAAGAACCGTTCATCACACATACTCGATTCTAATTACCTATATACGTACAGTTGTAACACTAAATGGCAGGTTAATACAATGCGAGGGTAGTTGGGTCGATGGAATCGAATCAGGTATTATACGTTCACTGCGAGAATATGTCTGTCTAGGCATTGTTTTTATTTAGAATTTTTTATCGGGTTTGTCCTCAGGTGCATTCGATGTAAACTGTCCAGATGTTTAAAATTTATGAGCATTTTTACGAAGTGCAGTGGGCGTTTCCTATTCTTGGGATCGATTTATGCGTCTTTTAATTTATTATTAATATTTATGATTAAAATTTCTATAAGGTCGAAAGCATGTAGATAATGATCTATTTTTGTGTAAAGAACGTACCTTACATAAAGTAAGGGATAGTATCCCAAACTATTTGCTTAAGACATAGGTTTTATTATCGCAAGTTTGTTTGCTTGTTTGCTACGTGAGTTTCACGGTAAGCAAGAGACAGCATCCTATGTATAAACACATAAAAAGACTCTTTTAGGGTGTAACTTATCAACAAGCCCCAGGTGTTGATGTCCATAAGCTACGGTGACCGCATACCAGTGTCCAGTACAGATGGTAAAGTCGCTAAAGATTTTTGTCCAGCCATGACATAAATAAATATGGTCTTGAAATTTTATACGTAAGGCAAGCCGGTTTCCTAACAGTAATTTCTTTAAATATCTTAGTTTAGTGATAAACATGAGCTGAGGTTTGTAATGTGGCTGCTAGATCAAATAAAAAAAAATCTAACTCATTCAAGCTCAGTCCCAATACAAAGCGCTCGCAGTCGTTTTCTAGCAGAGTCATATTAATCTTTTGCAAGAAACCAATTTAGTTCTAGAATGAATGGAGAGCGATTAAAATGAGCGGTTTGTGTTCGTATTAATCGCAGATAAGCTTCGATCCCGAGTTCCTTTGAGGAATTTCGATTAGGTATATAAAAATTCCTACTCAGCCTATTGGATTCCTTTAGCCGATCCACCGAAACAAACAATGTTTCATGGTTTGAGGTCAATGTGGGTAAATAGCCTTTATAAATAAACCAGTAACTGTTATACCAAAAAGTTTTTTGTTATTAGCCTTAATAACGAGCAAGCGAAACAACTTAGACGCATCAGTATTTGTGAGTTGGGTTTAAAATGTATGTATGTAAGTATGGGACACTTACATTCATCGGTTACAGAAAATCTTTCTGAGGGAAAAATTTCAATTCATATCCACAAAACAGTTACACGAAAAATATTTCCTTAGGACCAAATAAGTAGTCCGCTCATAATATGAGAAGTAGAGTTGATTCAGTTCTTTCTTATTTTTATTTACAAACGGTCATACGGCATATTTGCTAAATTATAAACGTACGGAAAGAGAATAAGTAAATGCCGAGCCTCATTCCTCTACACAATGAATTAATACGAGTAATATCACGTAATGCCGGGATCCAACTCAGCAAAGGCGCTGAAGGATCGGAGAGCACTAATATATTCGCATTCGTTGCTAACTCATAGTATTATTATAACGGCATTCAAACGGCTTGTCTAAGAACACTTTTTAAAAAATATTATTTAAGTTCTAAGTTACGGTTAAAAATAACTTTTTTGTATTATTATTATTATTTGTATTGTATTATTTATATGCGCCAAAATTGTTTTTCTACCTGACTGGTTGACTGGTAGAAAATGTGTTTGCATTAAGTCCGCCTTTTGTACATTGTTTTTCTGTGTGCAATAAAGTATTAAATAAATAATAAATAGTACTCATTGTTTTTATTCTTTCATTTGGCTTCATTAATTAATTGATATCGGGGTGGCGATCGCACAGTAGTTTAAATTATTCGCGGCTCATAAATAAAACTAGATGTTTTTACGAGCGAGCAAGGTTGATGGTCGTTGCGAGTGCTGAATTTGGAATCCAGAGCATGAGAAGGATTCTACTCCTGAACACAGCGAAGGATTCTGAGGATCGAGATAGAAATATCTTTGTTCTCGTATGAAAAGAAACATTTAGTCCGTAGCCAAAAACACTTTTTTCCATAAATAACTCTATTTCACTGATTAATATGAAGTGGTGAGGGAAATAAAACATTTACATGTAAAAGTAGCTTTTTTTCATTCGACTATTATTTACTCGTAGTTTTAGTGCCAAAACAATATTATGCTTACGTTAAATTACTATTATAATGAATCTGGAAGAGAAAAACAGGCAGTGAATAATGTAATCGCTTTATTGATACAGGAATTCAACAAACGATGATAGAACATTGTTGAATTTGTACATATGCTTCCAAAGTAGGCACAGAGATACATTATCATAAAATAATTTTTTTGTTTCGAAACACACATTTGATAAAACAAATGGTGTAGCTCCATTTTACAACTCATAAAATTTTCTTAACGGGGGCATTAATGAAATTAATTCTGAAGGCGTAAATTCCAAAATTGTATGTTTCTAACAAGCACTCGCTAGACTCGGTTCCGCTTGATTGGTGTAGACGCGACGTAATAAGGAGTCGGCACAATGGCATAAGTAATATTGCAATAAAAGCCAGGCTACGTTTCCACGGGGCCATAAATTTCATTCAGTAATATCTGCGTATAACGACGATACGATTTCGGGTCACGTTTCAGCGGCCGCCCTTAAGCCGGTCATATGAATCTATGAACATTATGTGTTCGCCCTTTTCTACCTATTTTGGGATAATTAGCCATTTGAATTCCGTGAGAAACTCATTTGACCCTTACGTGTTTTAAAATCTAATATATTGGTTATGTCAGTTTTAAGCAAGACTTTTAGAGCCGGTTCAGTCGCTTGTGGGCGACCACGCTTGACCGACTGAACGTGACTTTTTGAATTTCTATGCTTACGTGCATCATCGCATTACCATTCGAAACGGCTTTTATTTAGCACAGACTTTAATGCATTGGAGGGTTGGTCGCCTTTTGACACACACGTAGAACAAGGTCGAGCAACGAGTCTTTAATACCGTGGTACCCACTAAATGTTCGTAGCACACCTAAAGCAAAATATTCGTAGCACGCGGTCATTCGTTCCGTGCGGTAATCGAACCCACAATAGTTGCCTAGTTGGTATTTAGACTATGACGCTACAAATTTATGAATACTTGCTAGATGTAAATATTCCACTGAAAATTGATTTTAAATAAAAATGTTTGGTTGACAAACAGTCGGTATTTGGTCTTCGATTCTCCTGATGTTGTCACAGGACAAACCAGGGATTTTGGGTCCAACCTTCAGCAAACAACAAACCTGTTGATTCGCTTGACTAAAAAGATATTACTTTGTATACTTCACCCACCTAAGGGTTGATAGATACGTTTTTGTAGGTAGCATTTGGAAGTACATTCAGTGGCGCCTATAAAACGTGATTTTTGAAAGCCGTAGCAGTAACTAGAGGCATTTTATTGAGCATAAAGATAAGCAAATCACATCTTGGCTTTCTTATGTTTCAAACCTGAAAATAAACTGTAACTAAAGGTTTTTAAGTACCTATATGTATTTCTTATTCATTAGTATTTAATATTGATGTTTGTTCTGTGTCTGGGTGTTTAATATGTATTATTTGTATGTATTTACAAAATAAAAGTATACCGATATAAGTATTATATTAGTTGTCTGGTGCCCATGATACAAGCTATGCTTAGCTTACTTTGGGGCTAGATGGCGCTGTGTGAAATGTCCACCAATATTTATTATTATTATTATTATTATTATTACCTAGTATTTCTGGTAGAAAAAATTTTTTTCTTCGCAACGTTACACATGTCAATTACTTTTGTGTAAAAAAAAGCTTCCCTCTTACCCCTACTAGGTGTCGCCGTTCACCAAATGTTTCTTTATGTAACAATTTGTGGAAAGGGCAGATGGCACACCTTATGTCAAGCTATATTTTCTCCCCATAGCACATAGCATCATGGATTATTATCTTATTATATACGACTTGAGTCCTCATTAACTTCACTTGATATGGAAAGGGCTAAATGGAACGTGGACAAATGAATCATGAACAAAACTGCGTAATAGCTTGACGCCAAAATATATATGTTATCAGTGCTTAACTTGACTTTAATCTGCTGCAGCTATCAACATCAATAATAACGCAGAGAAAACTGTAACAGAGTTCGCACAAAGTTATTAGACGCTGTGTTCCATTAGCAGACCTCTCGACTCAAAAGTACGAACTTTCAATTAGCCTACGCTTGTTCCCAGGTAATACTCCACGAGTGCCTCCTTGTAAGTTCATCGTTTCGTTAAGAGGATATCAACGATTACTCCTGATATCGCACAGACACTGTACCTACCTACGAATGCTGTGCTCTGACAAATCTACTCATTATTTATGAAATATGTTTTTTTTAATCGTATTTCGATGTAAACTATATATTTCTACAGGAAGATAAATTTTGAAGAATAAATTGAGCTGTACTTTGTTTTAAAAATGTTGAGCGTGGAAAAAGCTTCTGATCATAATTTATGATAATGGGAAGTTATAGTTAGATAATAAAAGTTGACGCCACAGATCTAAATTTAAAAAGATTTCATGATAATTCTTTTTTCTTCATTTTTTTTTTCAATTAATTCTGGTGAAATTGGTTAACTGTAACTGATTAAGTAATATGAAATCAAAATAATGAGTATTTACTAAAACGTCATTACGTTTTATTTTTCATTTGCGTTTGACATTGACATTTCATGTCAAATAAATTACACAAATATAGAATGTCCACTAATTCAACAAAATAAGTATAATAATACATATAGAAAATTACATAAATTTGGCATCGTTATTAACAAAGAATCACCAAATTGTACGTACAAACCCAATTGTACGTACCTAGTACCTTGTAGCAAGTCCTTGGTATTCCGTGGAGAGACGACCCGGTAATTGGATACCCGTTGGACCCGGATATTTGGAGACATCGTATCCGTCCCGAAAGGACCAGTAGCGTGAATTGCAATGCTATTTTAGTCATGTGAGTGTACTCACTGAAATCTTAAGTAAAAGGCGAAAGATTTATACGTTTTGAAGGAAAACTAGAGTTTATGTTTCGTGCTAGACTTTTTAAGTCTTGACTTTTCATTGAACGAAGTTCGTTTCGCACATAACTGTTTATAATTTAGATTGCTCAATTTGTTACCTTGTTTTCGCAAATATTAGGAGTATCTTCGCAACTAAGGTCAATCTACGATTTACCAAGTAGGATGTAACTTAGTTACAAAAAGATATTTTGAAGCATATATTCTGTCAAAAAATTGTAATGTAAGTTCATGACCGCTGACAAGTTCATTTAAAATTACTAATTAGTTTATTATTATTCCATTATCTCATCAGTTCATTATCTGGCTGGGTTTCGATACACTTCAAAGTTTTGGAAAAAAAAAACACTGGTGCTACTGGTCAAACCGGCGTCCTCGGATTGCACTTGCGACCAAGCCCTCACCTGGTCTATGCATATGATTAAATTCAAAAGCGACGCAGTGAGAACTGAAGTTGAGAACTGCTTTGAGTTGGCACAAAATGATTAGTACCCATTAGTAGACATCTCGACTCAGAGGAGGCAGTCTTCAATTAGTTTGCGTTTGCTCTTGGGTAGCGATTCCCAAATAAGTGATATAGCATTTCGAAGGTAATATTTTTATTCATTTTAAACATATTTAGTGCTAGATATTACCTTAGATTGCTAAGGGACGTGAAGTAAAACAAACTATAAATAAAATATATACCTATATTAAACGCGACAGAGGCGCTGTGCCTTTTACCGTGGTACCTTTTTCCAGTCAGTAAAGCTTTTTAGCAGAGTTTGTCAGTGGAATTACCATATTCATTTCTGTTCCCCACGCAGTAAGCAGCCTTATGTATATTATAGAAAATATTTATAATTTCAGGTCTAGTTTTAAATCCTTTTAGGAGAAGTCATTAATAATAAGAGCGGGGCGTACTGTCTTACGGCTTAGTTCTTTCCACGCGTAAGTAATGTTCTAACAAATAAATAAAAAAAAAAATAGTAAATAATTTTGGCAAATCGCATTGCAAATTGTTATGCACAGAGAATATCGTTGATCATCAGGTGAGCCATCTGCTCATTTAACTTACCTAATTACTTTAACGTAAATTTAACGTAACCCACATCGTAACTATAACTCCATTGTTACCTAAAGAAACTGGTACCCAGCCAGTATTAAAACATTATCTAGATCGATTTCCCCCCAATTCAAATTTTCAAAGCGACTGTCGGCACAGATACGCCTTATTATATTTACTTTCAAAGCTAATATTACCGTATAATAAGCACTTTTAAAAGGCTGGATTAGGGTACAAGGTCCTCCGACTCTATTTTCGATTCGATCGATGCTGGGCCGGATTCGGCTCGTTCCTTATCGTTGAGGTCAATCTTTACAACGGAAATATATGACTTTATAAAATTGAATAGATTCGACGACTGATACATACTAGATCTCTTTGTATATAATTACTTATAATGGCATAAACTTAAATAAATATGCGCGTAATAAAAATGTATAATTATAATAATTCTTACGTATAATATAAAACAATTTTGTTATACGCATTTTATGAAGTATCTTTATCGGTCTAAGTCTAAGTATAGTCTAAGTATTAAATAGTATAAGTACCACTGACCATACATGAAGCATAACCCACGTCACGTCATCAACAATACACAGGTCAAATACTATTCAAAGAAATGCCCTTAAGAAAGACCCTGAAATACGTATGTAGTATAGACTACAATTAATTTTTCAGGCTTTTAGCACGGAAGGAGCCTCTTTGAGGCGCACTTTAATCCTTTCACCGCACTGGTTAAAGAGAGCTGAGACATGGTTAGTGGTAGTACGCTTTTTCAAAACTATAATTATTATTTTATTGTCATGTAAAATCTAAATTAACAATATTTACATGCATAAATTATATTAATATTCATTTTAAAATGAGCTAGTTGAAAGTATAGATAGTTCTAAGACATAGAAGATAGATAGACCGACTATAAGATTGACTTTTTTAAATAATGTAAATAAATGTTTTTCTTTCTTTCTTTCTTTCTTTCTACATATTAGTATTTTGATTTGGAATCGTCAAAGCCCTTACTTGGATCTAACACTATATAATTCAACTTAAAACAGAGATAATGCAAAAGCAGGTACTAATTTCACCTGTTTATTTGAAATGTGAAATAAAACAGGGTAGTAAAAGACGCGCGCCCTTAAAAATTTTTGAATTGTATTGTAATTAATGGCAAAGGAAATTAAACTCCCACCCCTCCGACAGTGATCTTTGTAGATTAAAATGTTTTCATTTAACTCATTTCAAAGGCCTCACAAGTTACTGTTATTTCAGCGGAATAAAATAGCGGTACGGCAATGAGTAGAGAAGAAATCTTATAATACCGCGCTAAAAACGATGTCACTGCCACTTTACTTGAGCCACGTAAGGTAATCCCTTGTGCTTTCACGAGTATAGATGGATGTTCCGTTGAATAAAGCTTATTTTTGTCTACGTAGATAATGGAAAGTATGAACATTTGTTTTTGAAAACATAAATTCCTCAAAATATTGCGAAGATAAACAAAAAAATGCGTAAAGAACCTTTGCCCTTCTTCTTCATCAAAAATCTAAAAAATATTTTTTTAATATCTGGGGTTCTTTGGAATGTATCTGAGACAAAATTAAAAACCATTTAGTAATTCACACATGTGAAGATTTATAACTACAGAACGACTAATAAGTAGATAAAGAATTAATAGGTTTGTGGGAACAAATAAGCACGTTCTATTCGAAACAAATGCAAGAACACGTCGTTTTGTTTGTTGATGCGTCGTGGGCAAAATTTTGGGCAACCAGCTTGTTTGTTCCACAAATATCTTTGAAAATTTCTATCCTGGTCACGTTCTTGTTGAACACACTATTTACATACTTTCACGCCTTATTCCTTGAAGGGTTAGGGTAGATCTCAAAACATAAACTACTTTATAATATTTGGATTTTTACAACCGTGAAAACATAGACAAATTAGCATATCATTGCTCATCGCTGCTTGTTTCCATGATTTATTCCGAAGACACTTATCGCTCAGGTATACATTCCTTAATAATCACCCAGGAATATCTTTATTCAGGAAAATTAAGTGCTTGTAAAGCTTATGTATTATTTACCATTTAATAAGCGGGTATTTAAGTGACAGCCTGCATCGCTGCAGTGAAACATGAAAAAGACTAGTACATACCTAATTAATTAATGAAACAAGACTTTCGTAACTAAACTAGTAGAGATACTCACGTCTAAAAAGAGCCTAGAGGTTCTATTCAGTTATCTTTAGAACAAAGGCCGGTTCCAATGACAAAGGCACTCGAACGTTCGAATTGAAGCTCTGAAGGCAGTCTCATAATTACATCCAAACTTTCGGAGCCGTCCTTGAACGACCAGTTATTGTTAGTTCACTTAGAACCGTTAACTGTGAAATGAATCAAATTTAGTGATACAGTTTGAATCTCATGAATTGAAACATGAAATCAACGATATCGAGTCACAACTATGAAATTTTCGATTCTATGAGATATTGTGAAACCTTTTCATGGTGTTTCGGTTTATTACTTTATAATAAAAATACTATATAACACTATTAAAAAACGATAGTCTATTAAAGTAATCTCATGATCTTTGGAGACATTGTCCTCATTTTTAATCAAATATTGAGTGAAACACTAAGTTTAAAGTTTTTATTTTTAAACTTTGACACCATTGTTCATTAATATCATAATAATGATATTAGATTATTAGATAATCAATTCAATCCAAAGGTTGTCTGGAAGAAATGGCTTTAAGCGATAAGACCGCCCATTGTGCATTACTGTTATTTTTTTCATATTAGATTAATTAGTTTAAAAATGTAATTGTTTAGTTAAGGTGCTATGCAAAATAAAGAGTTTATCTATCTATCTCTCTAACTGTTTGTTAATAATGATGACTTGATATTTATTTCATACTGTGGAATATATCATACAAAGCCTCTTGTAATGTAGCCACATAACCCAAGTAGTTCTTAACCACTAAAAGGATATTTGTAAGCGGTCACTTTATAACGAAAATTCAGCCAAATATTTATTTCAATTTGAAATGTTTCTTTATTTGATGATTTTTATTTTGGATAAATGTGAATCTCTTGAAAGTCTGAAAGTCTTCTATATATTTTTCAACATATTTTCGTGAACCCATTATAATCAATATATTATGTATCTCACCGATTAAACTAAAACGCGTCGACATGTCAGTAATTCTCACTGGACGCTTTCAATCCTGATCAACTGGATTTGCATTCCGCACTCCCGGAGTCTGGAACACATTGAATTATGCGTACACTTGACGCGAAACTAAAATTCAATTAGTTCATCTCGTTATGTGCGAAAGTGGTGTAAAATAACGAGTTTGGGTGTTATCCAACACTAGGGAACAGCTGTCGACAACGGATGACAAAATACATTGGGTGAACTTCCGCCGGCAAGGATCCGCCGGTCCCCTTAGTCTTACGGTCACGCTCTTCTTCTCTACCTTCATGTAATAAGAATAGTAATCAAGAGGCATATGACTTAATGTTTTTCCAGCGTTAATTGGCGGTTATTTTATTACGGAATTACATATACTCAGAAAGGTTTTAACCTTTCTGAGTATATGTAATTCCGTAATAAACGCATCTCCATTTAACTAAAGTGATTTTAGTTGGTAGACGTTGCACGTATACAATGTATCCATTATATTTATAAAATAACAAACAAAATATATAAATAGTAAAAATTTTACGTTATGTGGTGTACCCCATACCTCGTAAGGAAGGCAAGTGACGCCCTACACGCATCACTACTTACCACAGTTTATTACCTCTACACGATTTTCCTTGAGCTTCTCTATTTCGGATATAATGGAATACTCATGTAATGTTATTATAGTTATTGTATGGTTGGGATAATGGGAGATATTACCTTACCTAATAACGCTACCTTATAAATGAACTATCGATTTCATCGGGGCTTATAGAATAGGTGCACCGCAGGCGGCAGTCGGTGACTTCCCTTCTCGAAATTTGCATTACGCTCAAAATCAATATGAAAATTTTGGCGTTAAAATTTGGACACGCGATTTCGCTAACCGCGTTAACGCATTTTAATTTCGATTTCCCACGGGCGGATAATCGAATCGTTGGTATTCCATTTCCTATTTTACAGTGTGTTAATTCACTCGATTCTCTCGTGTTGCGGTACTGACGATCGTAACGTTAGCGATGTCACTGAGCGCTGCATTGCGTTCTGAAACGTGCTAACTCAATATCTGTATCCAAATTGAGGAGGAATCTGGCTTGATACATAATAAGCGAGCCTGCCAGTAAAAATGCGGAAATCTTTCATTTACAATTCAAGACATGCCACACGATGACATTCTCAAATTTTGGACAGAATTTAGCACCAGATGTATGGTTTGGCCCAAAGCTATCCCAGAAAGAACAATTGTAACTATATAGTATTGACCGTGAATTTAAATATATTTCTGATTGTGTTTGATAAAACTCATGAGCGACTTCTTTTTTATGTCATATTAGTGACAGAACGAGATGACGGCTCACCTGATTTACCCACTTCATTCCATCTATAACCCAATCCGCAAAACCTGGCCTCACAGCCTTCAAGATTTCACCGTCCTAACTTATATTAAATCTTTTTTGAAAAGGCCTAAACACGTGTAATTTATATCCCACTTTCATCGGCTTAAATATAAGAAGCGTGTCAGTTGAGGCAGTGTCTGCCATGTAGATAAATGTAATTGCTGGCTTTAACAAAGGTGCTCTGCAACTCATATCGATCTGGCCATTACCTTACAGTCAGATTCAGGTCGCTGGACCGAGTTAATGTCTGCGGGTTACAGCTGAATTATCCTTACATTAAGATAGATAGATGACACTTTATTGCTCACCAAATCAAAATAACAACAATCAGTAACAATGTAAAAAAAAGAGTGAAAATGGGCAGTCTTATCGCTACAAAGCGATCTCTTACAGACAACCTTTGGATAGACAAGAAATACTGGAAATTAATACTAAGATAGATATAGAAGATATTCGTTTCTTTACATTGGTAAAAAAAATGTGAAATATTGTAAGAAAAATATTAAAAGCTCGCGTATTGAATGTTGAAAATGTTTATTCAATTCGTGTAAACACGAATTGAATAGACATTTTATTAAAATACAGCTGAACAAATACTCATGGATAAGTATGAGCTTGATCTTTCTCAGTAACAGGAGAGTTCTTCTAAGTAAATTTACCTTGTTCGAAGTATTTTTAAAGAAAATTCGTATGCCAATACAAATAATGAGCCGAATCTGATCATAATATCAACTAATAAGCATCGTTACAGGCTTCAATATCCAAAAATCCCCGGTCAAGTTAATCAACATTAAAAACCAGTGGACCAATTGTAATATACTATTTATGTTTAAAAGCTTATGATTGTTTTAACTGATACAGTTACGGAACGAACCGACGGCACACCTGGTGTTAAGTAGTAACCTCAGCCCATAACAACCCATGCAACTTAGGTCTTCCCCTACTACGAAAAGACCCAAGTCGCATCGTATGCGCCCGTAACTCTGAGATATGCAGGTGTCATGTGCCTGTAATTTCACCGGCAACTACACCTTTCCAACCGGAACACAGTAAAGCGAATGCGTTGTTGCTTGGCGGCAGAAATGGGCATGGTGGCAGTACTCCCCCAAACTTAGCGTGAGTTCTACTGCTCTTAAAAACTGGCTTTATTTAGTTAAAATGGGGCATTACCAAAGAGCTGGAACATCACAGGTGTTTAGCAGTAAGTATCGATCCGGCCACTTATAGCCGGATCCAGGTCGCTGGGCCGAGTTTACGTTCCGTGGGTTAGGTTAGGTTAGGTTAGGTTAGGTACTCCCACAGCAGCTAGGTATATTAAATAAAGCTAATAAACAGGGACTGCTTTTAATAAATTAGAAACTTGGAAAATAAACCCATATTTACGAACCTACCGATGCCAAAGTATAAATTTATAGTTGCGAGGCTTCGTAACTGTATATAATTAGATTAAATCCCTTAGATAAAGTTGAAATGTCAGAATTATTATCCCACTTACTTTTTATTAAACCTTTAGGTTCTATAAACAGAACTTTACTTATTTATTATCTGTTGAGATGCCTTAAAGAGCTACTACTGAATATTCGAAGTGCCTTTTAGATAAAGTAAGTGAAACTTTAATAACTAGAAATGTAGTTTCTTAATAGAATATCATGTTGGGCTCTATATATAAAGATGAAAATTGTAATTTGCTGTGGAAAATTACTATTTCAACATTACGGCAAAAAACTGAGACGTACTGCATTGCACCTGTCACCCTGAGGCATGAAGTTTCGTTTGCATGTATTATATATTGTACTAGCTGTTGCCCGCGACTTCGTCCGCGTGGAATTCGGTTTTATCACGCACCCCTATTTTACCCGTCAGAAAAGTAGCCTAAGTTACTCCTTGTTACATCAGCTATCTGCCAGTGAAAGTCCCTTCAAAATTGGTCCAATTTCAGAGTTTAGCCGGAACAAAGAGACAGACAGACAAAATTAAAAAAAAATATTATTATTTTTAATTTGGTATATATACCGTGTATATATACCAAATGCCATACCATATGCACTTTTTTGTTTGGTTTTATATTCCAATAATGTAACGATGTTCGAGATGAGTGACGATGTAGCACGCTTACCTATAATTAACCTATTCAGTCTCCTCTTAAGTGCTCACAGATTATAGTTAGTGACAAAGGGACAGAATGAGCTGAAGGCCCGCATAATATTACGCGGTATTATTATCCATAACATCTATATTACATCCATTTACAATATTTACCATACCGTATATTTACAATAACAGAAAAAATAAAAATGGACATTAGATTGTTAAGTGGTTTTGTTTGCATTTTGAAAATTAAGTATAAATATTGTTGTATAGCTACTGAAATAATGTTAATTGGAAGCGTTATGAAGACAACGTCTCGTGCCTGTAAATCGCATAACGATGTTTTTTCCGATTGTGACATATTCAAACACTCGAAAAATATGTTTCAAAGCAAGCACTTTTGTTGTGCTTACTTTGCTACTTTTCCACAATTTGTTATTTCATTGCTCTTTCTATATCTATGTAATTTTTTTTCTACAATATATTTGAGTACCATTTTGTTTTTTGTTTATATAAAGATATCTATTAGTGGCAGCTTGATTGGTTTATGTATTTTAGATTTATATGTTTATACACAGTTGTACAGTTTGTGCCTTAAAGTAAGTAAAGTCGTTATTACACTTTGATATATCATAATACATAAAGCACTTAAGGATACTGCCAAATATATTGTATACAAGTACTTCTTGCAATCACCAATTGAGTCTTGACTTTATCAAATATACACTATATTCCACTTTATATTTTCATTTGTTCCACTTTCGTTTTATATAAAAAAGAAGCACAAACCGATATTGAATCAGATCACTTTAATCATACGGTTCTTTGGTTATCGGATCCCAATCAAATATAAATAATACTCGTGGAGCCGCCTATTCATCTGGATCCATTCTCTCCATTGTCCCCGCTGGCTGCTCTGTTTATCTCTGGAGCGCACTCGCTGACGGTGAAGTAAGCCTGTCAGCGCTATTAATTCCCTATCAAGTGCTGTACTTACAGATAACTACTGCCATAGATATATAAAGATATATTTAGAAAATATTAATTATGTAAAATAAGTTACAGTTCAGTTTAGTTTTACCATACTATGTAAGATATAACTAAAGCTATTATTATTAGAATTATGATTATTATTGTTAGTATAGGTACTGCCATAGATAATGTATCATTTTTATATATAGAGAACTGAGTTGGGTCCAACGATGTCTTCACATAGCCTTATGCTACGAAAAGCTGCTCTTGTAGCAATATATACACATATATCGATCTATGTATGAGAAATCGTTGCAGATTAAGTGATTAGCTCAGTCGGTAAATTTTTTATATTGGTGGACATCTCACAGCGCCATCTGGCAAAGAAAAAGTTGTACTCTGGAAACTAGATAAGTTGTAGAATATTTATAGTATAGGCACTTATTTTTGTAAACACCTTGAACCGTAACAGAAATATTACTGGCGTGATCTGTCATTGAATACAGATGATCGATCATTAATGGCATGAGGAGGCACTTGGTGTACGATTTATCTGTGTATTTTGAAATGACTATGATAAATTGACACGTGTGTAGCAAGCGTTATGTTCGCTAAAGAAGTAGAGATATCTTTCGCATAAACTATATAACATTAAACCATGATTGATTAAACATTGCTCTATGAATATCGTCTAAAAATCATCTCTGAAACCATATTTAGTAGGATAGCTATTATTTGTCAATATGGAAATATTTTTTCACACCAGATAGTGGTTAGAAGCTTTACAGCGAACTTTTAATTAGGATGATCACTTTGAGTACCTATCAATTGAGCATCAACCCTTACAAATAAAACTCAAATATACACCTGAGTTTTATTTGAGTGAATATTGAAATATTGATTTCTGTTGAGACTTCGTGGAACAGTTTTAAGATTAATCCGCTAAAGATTTCAGATACCTGAAAATTGGCGCTGGTTATAAATTGTTTTCATAAATAAAGCAGTATGAAATACTTGGCTATTATTATACCCTAACTAATATTATGAATGCGAAAGTGAGTTTGATTGTTTGTTTGTTACGCTTTCATGCCTAAACGCTGAATCGATTATGATGAGTTTTGATATAGAGATGGATGTGTATGGAATGTGTAGCTTAATTGTATCAAGTCAACCATATAACTTGATGTAACCTCAAGTATAATAACACTCAAGCTACAGGGCAACTCCACTGTATGAGAAGTTATGAAGATGCGCTAAAAGCCCATACGGCGGATCCTAAGCACCATTAATACTTTGAAACTACCCATCGAACTTTATCGTGCTCTGAACAACGATGGAATTGATGCAAAATACTTGCTAAGTACGTTTAATATGTCGATGCTTCAGTATAATACGTTCCATCTTTTGATATATTGTATGCATCTTGACTGCCTGACAGGTTAGTCGGTAGTAACTCTGCCTTCAGCGCTGTTGGTCGTGGGTACGATTCCCACCCATTTGTGACAAACATGTGTGTAATGAACACAGATGATTGTATGTAGATGTAGGTATAATATGTATGATATTTAAATATGTACTTACCAAAAAATAAAAAAGTATTCTATCAGTTGTCTGGTCCTCTAGTACAAGTTTTGGCTTTGGGTCTAGATGGCACTGTATGAAATGTCCACCAATATTTATTATTTATTTTATTCATTATTTCGTATCAGCATCGACGTACCAATGTAGATTTGCTTTAGTATCGCAATTGCAAACAAACAGTAAGAGTGGTCTCATAAGCTAAGGCTTTTGTGTAATTGATTAGTAAAAAGTTATAAATGTGCCATCCACGCATTTTTTGAGTTTTATATTGAATGTGAGCATTCTAATACTTTTCTGGAATTATTTTCCTTAATTTACATCATTACTGTCGACTGATCCACCAGATACTATAAAAAGCTTCTAAAACGAAAAATCAGCTTCAAAATCCATCTTGCATAGCGTTTATTATTCAAACGAGATCTGTTTTTTTACGTGATACAGTTACGGCACAAGCCGGTGGCCCACCTGGTGTTAAGTTGTAACCTCGGCCCATAACAACCGATGCATCTTGGATCCCTACTAAGTACGACAAGACCGCATCGTATGCGCCCGTAACTCTAAGACGTGTAGGTAGAATGTCCCATGTGCATGTAATTTCACCGGCAACCTTTCAAACCTGAACACAGTGACGCGAATGAGTTACCGCTTGGCGAAAGAAATGGTCATGGTGGTAGTACTTCCCCGGACGAATTTAAAACTGAACACGAGCTACACGAGTACATAAATGGCTGAGTTTGAAACGTAGCGACCTTATTTCGTCACTTTTATTAACAGATGAAAATGTTAAACCGCTTTCTTGTCCGGCTAGTTCTCAGTTGGAGATGATGATCAGATTATATGAAATCGTTTATTGGGACGTTTTTATTTCGCAGAAACCGATTCAATATTATTTTACCCTCTTGCCTCGAAACTGCGACAATGCGAACTTGTCTTCGTTCGTTCGTCTTCGTTTAAATGTTTAAACGAGAACTCTTACTTAACTATGTATTTTTTTGAGAAATCATAGACATCCTATCATCTGCTACTGAAAATTTATGATCTCATATTAATTTAATCGATAAATATCCAGTTAAATTACAAATATGTAAATATCTTGTTTCAGAATGTCGAAATACTTGCTATCAAATGAGTTGTCCAATCGTGCTCATTACAAACCTGACTATTAAAACTTACAAGATATAATTGTACCGTAAAAAGTCTTGCTATGTATAGAACGTGTATATTTAATGTAGAAACACATTTATTTAGTATTTTTGAAACACATTTATTTTGTGAAAAATAATGTTTGTTATGGCACTTATTTTTACATCATCTACTTAATTAGTGAGTATAAAATCTATCCTATGCTAGTTCTTAAAAATATTTTATAATATAAAACAGACATACAAATACTGGTTACATGGACTCTTCTACAAATAATCCTACGTTCAAATATATATTCATTTATGAATCTTTATGCACAATTAAAATTGTAGCGCATGGTATATAAGTTCTATAAAAGGCAGTAAGTTACGTAAAAACTACTGTTATTAGGTGCATAGTTAGAAGACAATATACTTAATTAAACAAATCTATGAATTCAACTTTTTGGAACTAACCCAAACACGCACATTCTAGTTGCCAATCTGATCTGATCTGCACGAATCCTCTCAAGTCGATGTTGTGATCTCTTTCTATTCGAAACTCAGTTTGTCCAGAATCTTCCTATCAAATAATGTTTATATACAATCAGCTGAACTTTATACCTCACAGGTTTGTACAACATAAAGTTACTACGTAGCCGATGGTGGCAAGCAAAACCTGTATTTGGAATTCGCTATCACGTAAGATACGATCCAATAACTTTGCATGTGTTGCAGCAGTGCCTTCTAAAGGGTGGCATTTGACAGTTTCTATTCAAGTCTTCCCTAGTGAACAGCTCGCAGTACTGCGTGGTGTCTTTAGGTGGGCAGGTGTTAGTGAGACGTGAGGGGGGTAAACATCTGCGCAGGCGGCAACGTCGTCTTCGTTCGCGAGGCTTTGGACCGCAGAGCATTTCGTCTGATGCCGGGCATACGAAGGGTCTCCAGGATACGCCGCGACCGCAGGTGGTTGAACACTGTATAGTAACATAAGAAAATCGTCAAAGCATGCTGTAGGTATGACTACTTAATAATTGTTAACTCCTGGTCGTTTTTTTCAGTTTTTTTTTATTATTCTTTAAGCTAGTTAAATTATTTCGTCTAGTTAGTTTTGTAACTTTCGTTTTTTTAAGTTATTATTGTGCTGCAAATTAAATATTATTGATTTTCATTTTTTCAAAGCCTTTTTTTCCATTTCCCATTGAAGCAGGGAGACCAAGTTTAGACCATTTATTCACACAGATGTCAGTCAAAATGTGTTGAATGAGAACGAACCTCTTGAGAAAAGTCACGTTCTCAAATGAAAAATACGTTCTATATACTTTGCGAACTGTAGGTATGCTAAACGAACTATAAAAAAGCAAGGGTTCCATCCGGAATGCAGAGGTCAACAATTTTTTTTTGTGATACAGTTTGAACTTGCCTGCGGCCCACCTGGTGTTAAGTGGTAACCTCTGCCCATAACAAGCGATGCGACTTGGGTCCTCCCCTACTAGGTACGACAAGACCCAGGTCGCATCCTATGCACCCGTAACTCTGAGACGTGTAGGTGGAGTGTCTTATGTGCCTGTAATGTCTGACATGAAACATTATTTATTAGATCACATAAAAAAAAGTTGTGGCTATTTCCGCTCTACGACTGTATTTAGGTTTCTTACAACTTACCGGAGTCCAAGGCATCTCTCGCCAGTAGACCGGACAGGGGTGGCGGTTGCAGGACTGCACCCTGTCTGGCTTCGTCGGCGGACACAGAGACGGTGACACGCTGTGCCTGATCATCTCTCTTTGGGAACTTGTGCTGTTCAATAACGAAACGGCACAAATATATATTAATTCATGGAAAACATTGTTGGCGTGATATTATGTTACAGATAATAAGCGGATGACACAGTTGGAGCGGCGACTAAAACCTTAAAAAAGAATCTACGTGCATGGGCACTACCAGATCCCGCGAAAATTCACGCAGAGCGAGAGGGTAGGACGGACTCAAAGATGTTCCAAGACGAGAAACCATATATACGTGTCTAAAAATTACCAAATTTTTCAAATATACGAAATTTTCTGGTAGGCTTAAAAGTCACGGATCAAATTAATTTCACTTTGAGTTAAGGAACAAAGTTATACAAAGAATTAGAACCAAGTTTAGAAAATTATTTAATCGAGAAAATTGATTCCATCTGTTTTCCTTTTGCCAGATTCGAGATAATATGATGAAATTTTACATGGCGCAGTTTACCTAAAATTTTAATATCTGATTCGCTGTTTTCTTGTTATTTGACTTAGGCTGAATTACAGGCACTTTTTACATTGGTGGCCTCTACAAAGTTAAAGTAAAAACTGACAACAACAGAGAACCAATAATCTAATTGATTCTCTGATTTTCTTTGAACAAAATACTGTTCATTTGAAAAAGTTAATCAAGAAATGGCTTTTGGTTTGTTCTGTTTGCTTGTTCATATCTCTCTCGAGTGCAGTTACGCCGATGTTTTTATTGAAAATTGGAAAGTGGAGCAAATATTTTCGTTTACCTAGCGCGAGAAAATTCCAATCCCAATCTAGACAAAAGCTACCACAAAATCCTCATTTTAATAAAAGGAGAGGTCCGACCTCTAAGGGGTCCAAAAATCAAGATTTAATGTGAAAAGCTCCAAACCAAACGCTATATGTATCCCAAATACAGCGTTTGGTTTGGAGCTTTTCGCTTGGAGTAGATCAATTTTCCTGAACAGTTAAGGTTTTAATGGTACTGGTATGGGGGTGTCAAATATTATGAAGTTGCCTGCAAAGCTTTTATGTTTAAAACTTTTTTAAATTAAAGCTCTTTTTATTTGCCTTAAAATTAGGACCTAAAGTGTGGTGTTATTGAATGGTCAATAGAAATGTAAAAATTGATATGAATGTGTATCATGAAATATTCAAAAATTCTGAATGTCATGTTTCAAATGTGAAACTGGGGGGGGTCAAATGTGAAACTTTGGAAAAAGAGTCATTCGTAGGTTCCACTCAATACCTATATAAACTTCATAATAGTAGCGGAAAAGGTCATAATAGTTGTTATTAGAATGAGATGGTAGGAACCTGTAAAAGTGAATTACTGTTTAGCCCACTTTGACACCCATAGCCCGAAGCTACTAATATTATAAAATGTGAAAAAGTGATAGTTGTTTTGTCCTGTTTCTACGCAGCAACGGAACAACAGATCGGACTATACTTCGGTCGTAAAGTGGCATAGACAATTTATGAGCCGGAAATTGGCAAAACCTTATTATTATCCCGGCAAATGAATGCTTTTGTAGAGTAAATCTAGAACAAATCACGGGAGTGAAGCCCATAAACTAACCCTATGTAATAATCACGTCGATTCGCTGTTACTGCATGAAAGAAAGAAAAAGCAAGAACTTCAACGCATAGAAAGTATTCGCATGGAAATACTGCCCTACTCTAATTTTTTTTATATTTATCTGAAATCTATTTTTACCTGACATTCGCTGGTATACAGAAAAGCTGCCGTTCCTGGATACCCTCCTTACCGCAAGTTGCGCTGCACTCCTCCCATACACCGGGAGACCAGACAAAGTCGCAACTAAAATATAAAAAAGAAAATATTACTGCTGGTACTTTCTTCCCGCCACTTCAGCGTTAGCGCGGAATTTGGTTATATCGTGATCTCAATACGACGGGCTCCGCACCCGAAACGAGGTTTCCATACAACCTTTGATTATTACATATTGATAAATTACAGGCAATGAGACATTCCACCTTCACCTTCAAGGGCAGAGATTACCACTTAGCAACAGGTGGGCGATCTGCTCGTTCTGTAACTTACATAAAAAACTATTCCACCTCCTCATGGGCGGAATTACCTACCCAAAATCCCATACAGACATTGTCCTTAAACGAACCCCGTGCAAGATTTCAGACTCGTGCGCCTTTTTAAGAGATTTATTTATGAGAGAGTGGACCCTCTTTATTATGTATTGTACACAGATAACAAAATAAAAAGGTGACATAGTAATAGATGTGCAAAGGCGAGCTTAACTCTAAATGAGTTCTCTTCCAGCAAACCTTCCGTGCTGTTCTCTTAGATATACTCGTACAGCATTTCTACACATAAATCTAACTCGGATTGCATTGTGCGTGAAAAGCATCACGCGCCTATAATTTCACCGGCTCGGGTAACTACGCAGTATAAGCTAGTCTACGTTTGCTTATTTTGAAGCTTATTTTGGATACATGTAATTAGTGTTTCAATACAACGTGCAACATTTCAACGACGTTAGCTTTCGCGAACTAATTTATCAAACACACTCTCTCTTCTAATTAGTCACAACAGTGTGTAGAGACATAACCTGAAAGTGATGATAAGCCTGAAAGGTATGGCAACATCGTAAACAATGTGCCAGAACAAGCACACACACACGGCTTAAAATAAAAGAGCTGGTTCGCTGTGAGCGCGCCCTTTCTACCGTTATGGCTTTCGTTCGCGAGGTCGGCAGGAATTTAATAGTCTCAAAGTGAAATTGTTCGTTGTGATTTTCTTCATCAAGTAGCGGGCGAAATTGCTTGAAAAAGTTGTTGAAGCAGGTACGATCGGGTTTGTGCAAAAAGCCGTGGCCTTGACCGGCGATTTTGAGATAGATAAAGATTTATGTTTTTATCTCGTCTTATTTTTTATGTTTCCCATGGCTGACGATGGAACATGGGAATCCTCGCTTTTCAGTTAGGGTTTTTTAGGGTTAGATTTGGAGTTGGGCTAAAATTTTTATTATTAATATTTAATTAAGTTATTAATTTTACCAAGTAACCAAAATTAAGGGTAATTAAAATTAAGTTCGGTAACTTTCTAAGCATATTTTTTTTAAGTTATACGGCTGTCTTGTTAGACTGTGGCAATCATTTAATTACAACCCTCTATTTCACAGCATTCGTTGTTGATTACTCGCACACGTGTGCGAGAATTCTGAGTTTATTATACGGAACAGTTGAGTTTGTTTGGGGGCTTCTCTAAACTCGATAGAAGCTTCATGACCTTCCTGATTAAATGAGTTTTCACTATACTGTTCTGGAGTCGAATTCTATTGTAAGTTATACTCCTGAATATCATAAAGGTTTAGCAGATTTGTGCACTGTACTACTTTTGAAGTAGTATCGTCGGTGTAAGATCAGGAGGTGGGATCGAGTACAACAATGAGATAGTTTCAAGGATCGTGCTCGCGAAAAAAAAGATGACCTTTAGGGGTTTCTTGTCTCTTCTCCCTATGGAGGGTCGAATAGGGTTTGAACAGGCGTCAAACTTAGCGATAACTGCGCGTGACCTTACGTTTTGAATACAAATGACGTTTCCAAGCCATTTCTTTATGAATTCTATGGAAATAAAGTTTTTGAGGTTGACTTAAGGATTTTGGTAATGAACTGATAATTCTTCCCAACGTCCTCGTACCGGGGCAGAATTCGCAAGGCGTCTCTTGCCGGAATCGATGACAGAAATAAGTTTCATTGGCCCCGTTGAGTTGCTCACTGCTGAACTTACTCTCCCACCGACCCGTACACTGGGGTCAACCATTATTAAACCCAGCACCGGTTAGTTAAAGGGCAACCTTATTTTAATTAGAAATTCACATTATTATATTCTCATCTTATATTAAAAATCAACTGGTTGCTTTCTTACGTACGTAACCAAAAAGTGATACTGGGTACTCGTGAGTATTGCACGGTTTAGCGTTGTCTCTCGTATAGTGCGTAGCACTAACTTCGTTATACTTCTTTTATTCGAATCACTGGTTCTCCCGAATCAGTGCGGTGAAAAGATTTTAAGTGCGCATCAAAGAGGCTCCTTTCGTGCACTTGACACATATCGAATTTTTTGTTCTAGGATATGTCGGTTTCCTCACGAGGTTTTCCTTCACCGTTTTGAGTACCTGGTATGGCGCACATAAACCTTTCAAGCGGAAAACTCATAGGTGCACGTCAGGATTTGCACCGGCAAACCCCGGATTTAATTGGGGGTCAGTACCACTAGACAACCACGGTCTCGAATATCGAATATTGCTCACCTATGAGTATTGCACGGTTCGTATCTCGTTGGTGGGCACTTCATGTCTCTCGTGCACCGAGATCGCAAATCACGCACGCCACCCCCGCATGATACCGAGCACGGGCCTCGTGCCAGGGTCCATCTGAGAATAAAAAATATTTCAAATGGCCTCATAGCTCAGTTGGTAAAAACGCTGCCTTCTGCGCTGTAGGTCGTGGGTTCGATTGCCACCCATGACAAGCATTTGTGTGACTAACATAGATTTGTTCTGTGTCTGGGTGTTAATATTTATGTATTTACAAAAAAGTATGTAAGTATTATATCAGTTGTCTGGTTCCCACAATACAAGCTGTGTGAAATGTCCACCAATATTTATTTATTTCGTAAGTGTAGTATATAAAAAATCAATGGCGCTGAAGGCCCTGTTTTTAAGACCCAAGGTCCGAAATTTATTTAGTCTTAAAACTAGTGAATAAAGGAAAGGGACCATAAAACACTGCCTATCTGCCTATCTTCTGAACGTGTTTAGCATTTATAGCGGCAACCTCCGATTCCTTGGGACTTAGGGAATTCGAGAAGTTTCTATAACGATCCATCTAGTCTGTAACGGCTGCAGCTAATCCCTGTGAGCATGTACGAGTAGGCGTGTGTATGTAGTGGTTCTGCGGCCCCCGGCTGTAAGGAAATCGACATCGCAAACTAACTGAACTCCAATTCCGTTATGTTAGAATTTCAATCAAACAGACATAAATACTGTAAGGTTAATTTTGTATGCAAATCCAATTCCACAACAAAACAAAACAAAACTACAGATCAAATTATTATCTTTGTTGATTCCACAGTTAGATATGCTCAGTTAAGTGATTCGTTAGAGAAATGATTTTGTAAATAATATCAACCAAAATCATACTGCTAAAATAATGTTCGGAAGTGATTAGGTAATGTATTAAGACGTTGGACTTTTGTTTCTAGTATTAAGCTCGCTTTAGAGATATATTTTACACTGGCTAGTCAACAGTAGCCATGTCTGCAAGTGAGAACAGTACCTACCTTCAGAAGGATATACGTTTTTAGGAGACATTGTGTAAATATTTTTAGCAGAAGATATTATTTAGTAAGGTTTGACCACCAATCCAGAGTTATTTCAATATGTACTCAATTTCATCTCAACATTCTATACGAAACTTAAGAGGGTTGACATCCAGAATGTTTGTTCAGATTTGTTTGAAGTACCGAAACTAATGTCCAAAGTCACTAGACCAGGGTAACGTCACACAAAAGATTTCAGCCGATGCCCAAACTTGGCAAATATTTGAGGAGAGGTTAAAACTTCAGATATTGACCTTCCAGTTTAGTATTTACTTTGGTTTGGCAATACCAAGCTGTAATTTAATATCAGTATATTTAGTGGATTAGATATAAATAAGCAATGGGTACTCACTATTTAAATTGGCTCAGTTTACGTGTAGCTAGTTCACTGCCTCTTATATCGTTGTTTTTTTTATATTATTGCATAACCTTTAGGACTTTTTATGTCTTATTCTGAAAATAATATTTTAAAGGCCGCCTATCTCACTATTATAATGTAACTACAAAAAAGAAATAGTATCAAAATACTTGTGTTATGTAACGATCAAAATAATAATAAATGCACTATCAGTTAGTAAGTCTCACTTGTAATTTGGTAATTTCTCTGAAAACGGTGTGCTCTGGATGTTGAAAATTAAAACTACCTTTTTCGCTTCGTACTATGATTATTAGTTGATTCCAATCATTTTTTACTAGCGTTCGTTTGGTACAGTTTCATAATCGTAAAAGTAAACAACATTCTGTACTGTATCCGAATTATATATATATATATTGATGTGGAACGACACCTAGAGCCCATTCCAAGAAAGAAGTCTCCTGGCTGTGACACTAGTTTCTACGCAAAAGAGAAATTTCAGTTCAGATTTACGTTAGTTCCTTTACCTGCCGCAGGACTTATTTCGTAGAACGGACTATACAAATTCATAGTTACATAGCGATGGATGTCGGCTGGAAGGACAGACTGACCGAATGAACCGACTGATTAATCACGTTCCACCCTAGTTGCCATTGTCATGTTGCAGTGAATATTAGTCGTGATTGTTTGAACAGCGTGGTTTGTTAGCAAATAGCGTGCACTGGAACACTATTGTCATGATAAACAACATGATTTAGGCCAAATTAGGTTAATTAGAACCTTCCAAAATGTCTAGGATACATTTTAATTATGGAAGTTTCTTAAAATAGAACTGTTTTGTGGTATTCTGTTTTGTAATAATAATGAATTGGGACAGTTTAGGTTGATTAAAATGTGCCGAAATGTCCAGGGTTCCATACTTAACAAACAACAAATGTAGAAAAGTTAGTTTCTTACAAATATAGCTGATTAATTCGACATTTTATAATGACTCAATATTATTTTTATATATATATTTTTTTTATATACTTTCATATAATATATGTTAACACCCAGACACAGAACAAAGATCTATTGTTCGTCACACAAATGTTTGTCCTGGGTGGAAATCGAACCCACGACCTACAGCGCACAAGGCATGTTTACTACCAACTGAGCTGTGAGGCCAGTCAATCATGTACCAGTTGAAATGTGCCCGTGGGTATACAGGTCTATTCTCAACAAGTGACAGTAATAAGGCTATAATCTACATTCCAAGTTCAATCCTAACAGAGACGCGTAATATTTGTCAACCCATCAAAATATAAAAGGAATTGCAAATATAAATTTCACTATGCAAAAGCTTGCTTCGAGATATGCTTTCGTTGCCAGCTCGAAGAATCATGTCTGGAAACTTTGTTCGATCCGTAGCATTTCTTACGATCCAATTCCAATAAGTCTCGAGCCAAATCGAATCAAATATATTTCAGTTAAATGCGGAGTGGTATTCAAAGCACTTTTATCGCGTAATGTCTGCAGCTACATGCGAAGGAACTGTTGATATAACTGGCACAATAAAGATTAGAAATTATTATAATAATCTATACAAATAAATAAAATTGGAGAGTCTGTAATATTAAAATACACGGTACATATCTATATATGTACCGTGTATTTTAATATTACATAAGACAAAAATTGTAAAAGATGTTGTTTTAATATAATATATAATAAATCATTTATTTCAGATCCATACTTGATCATTAAAACACATTCAACACAATTACAAAATTTCAAAATTAGTTTTGCCAGTCAAGGTAAGATTGGGGTTAGTGAATATTTTAAATGGGATAAAAGTTTGTTCGTGCTGCTATAACAAAATTCAGATATTATCATTTTCTCACTTTCCAATGAAACGAGTGTTTGAAAAATCCCACATATGTTTTTTATTTTATTCTCCACTACATTCAGTGTCGTGTGACGTGACGATAAATAGATTTCTCTTTTCGTATTTATTTGAGAAGAAGAATAAAAGTGTAATGATGTTGTATCTGACACGTTACCTTTGAAATCTTTTCAGCGAAGATCGCCTTTGACACCATTCTTTTTTCAGCGTGACTCTGAAGTATATCCTACTAATATTATACACGTGAAAGTTTGTATGTATGGATGTTTGTTACCATTTCACGCTCAAACAGCTGAATGAATTTGGATGAAATTTGGTATCAAGATAGCTTATATCCTGGCTTAACACATAGGCTACTTTGATCCCGAAAAAGTGCAGTTTTCCCGTGGGTTGACTTACTCACCGCGGGGAATGCCGCGGGGCACAGCTTGTACTTTTATAGATACTAGTGTGGGCAACTTTGTTAAGGTGGCGGGTATTTTTACCTGTATTCCAAAGGTCGGGTTCGCTCGATCGACGCAGGCGTGCTGTAGTTGACGGATACCTCTACGATGATTAGCTCCCCGCTCGACGGGGGATCTTCAGGAATAGCCTGCACGAGTTAAAAAATATAACGTTTAAATAATAAGTACATACAGACTGGTCTCAAATACCAACTTACACAAAGCATTAGTAAACGCATCGTTTGAACGGGAAGCGCTTTACATACCTACGATATTTCTTATCCATCGTACCTACTTAAAAAGGATTTATTTATTATTTATTTAAATGAAAAAAAATACATTTTTTTTTTTTTTTTTTGGCACGCACATACAATATAAACAGTAAAAAAAAACTGGCTTTTGCTCATAGTGTGGTCAAATAGGTCTCCGTCTCAGCAAGATGCCGCTCCTAACATGATAGATAATAACCCAACATGCCGGTAGCGGCGCTGGTTTTCAGGCGGGCCCCTTTTAAGTGACATATTGAGATATTACTAAAATCCCCTCAAAAATTTAATAAAGTAAGTGGTAAAAGAAATAATGAAATAAATAGAAGCCACATTCATCCCTGATTTTACGTAACCTTATGAAAGTATGAATCACTGACGGTCATACGACATTGTTTTCCCAACCTATCTCTACCGGGAAAAGGTCAGCTAATTTCAGTAAACACATATTAAACAAAGGTCATGTTCAATGAGTTTTACTGACATGTTGAAATCCATTGTGGTTGTTCTCCAAAATATCGCGTTTTCGCGTCGTAATTGAGATTTAAAATGGCTTCAGCTTTGGTTTCGGTATATAAATGGCTGGATACAGATTAACAAGAAATACTCATTTATTACTCATGATCCTATATGTTGATTGCAATCATAAATTACTCATTGATTGTCTTTTTTTATAGCTCGTATCTTTAGTTGAGTGAATGTGATACCGATCTCAGTGCAGGGGTAGAAATAGGTACTAAGAAGCATTTTTGTAAATGATGTAAGTGATGGATACAGCTGACGGCCCACCTGATGTTAAGTGGTAACGACCACCCATAGAGAACAGCAATAAGACTCAAGTTCTCTCCACCAAAGTACGAGATGACTCAAGTCGCATTGCGTTGAGTCCATCACCCCGAGACGGGGTTGTCTCATGCGCCTGCAATTTCACCGGCACCCACTCCCTTCCACCGGAACACAGATACTAGTGCATCATTGCTTGGCGGCAGAGTACCGGGTGTGATGGCAGTACTTCTCCGGATGAACTTTCCACAAGTTCTACTGCTATTTTGGGTTGCTCCTTTTGCACCACCCGGGGGACACGTGTAGGAGTTCAGAGTATTACCACGGACCCGATCAACGTGGGCCCTCCAAAGTCTCTGTTAGTAACTGTATAATTCAGATAAAGATTTCTTCTCTCTAGCTTTTGAGAGTCTATCATAGGGGGACCATTGGGAGACACTACCAGAACACAGAAAATACTTGTTTTATCTAATCTCTTCTATAATCTTGACTTAACAGCAAACATCTGTATCTACTTGTAAGTTAAAACATACGGTCAACCAAGCTCCGTGGGAGTTCGAGCGTGTTTTCTTGAAGTAGGCGGATTACAAGGCACCTGAATCAACTCAATCCTCAATGCAAGATGAAATAGCATTAAGTCGGATTAGTACTGAATTCTCTCTATTTTGAATACCTTTTCAGTTTTAAAACTATATTCTCTGGTAGTGTTTGTGAAAAGTGTTTCAACGCAGATATAATGGTTTGTCTGGCTCCCTGATCTGCTCTCTGACTAGCCTCACAGCTCAATTGGTAGTGACCCTGCCTTCTGCGCTCTAGGTCGTGCGTTTGATTCCCACCCAGGATAAACATTTGTGGGATGTATGTATGTTCTGTGTCCGGGTGTTAATATGTTTTGTATGAATGATTTACAAAAAACCATTAATGTATTAGGTATATCAGTTGTCTTTGTCTGGTTCCCATGATAAAAGCTACGCTTAGCTAACTTCGGGGCTAGTTTGCGTTGTTTGAAATGGCCACCAATATTTATTTATTTGTTCATTTAGAATTTGACTTGCTCCAAATAAGTTATTACCCTAACTTTCCCTTCGTTTAAAGTTGAGAAAAATGTTAAACAGTCCTAATTATATAAATAATAAATAATCAGGCATAAAAACAACTGCTTGGTAAAGCAAATTCTACGTTTCAATACAAAGGGCCTGAATAAACCACGATAAAGTGACACACAGACGAATGGGTTTTTATTTTAAAGGAAATGAGAGAACTGTCTTTTTATTGTTCTATAAATGCAGGCACTACAATGGGTTCTTTTCTACATATGGGTCTATAATACATATCTATATAACATGTTTTGGTTGTGATCACTGAGGTGCATCTAATAAACACTAGCGGAGTTTGTGCGGCGGTGAAGATATTCAACCAAAATATTGCAATGTATGCAGTTTGAAATCACAAGTTTTATGGTATATTTATCATTAGGTATTAAAATTATCAAAGATGAGAAAAAATCTTTAAAAGTAAATATGGCAGCACGTTTGAAGACATAATGTCTGAAAAGTGTATGGTGTTCCATCATTGGCTACGAAAATGTCTTGATAACATTATTATAATTTGCTGCGCCCCGCGGTGAATAAGTCATCCTAAAAAGTTTCATACAAAGTTTACCTTTCCTCTCACTCCATACCCTATAAGTTTTTAGCAAGAAAACGTGGCCTATAACCGTCTCGAGGGTCCCATCTATCTCTATATAAAAACTCATCGTAATCTGTTCAGCGGTTTGGGCGTGAAAGCGTAAAAAACACACAAACAAATTCACTTTCGCATTTATAATATTACTTAGGATTTTTTCAGTTTTAAATAGTACGGTTTTGAATAAAAACTACTTTAAATAACCCCCAGCACTTAAGGTGTTGTAATTGCTTTCGGCGTGGAAATATTTACCAAGAGAATAAATCATTTTTTGGCGACACAAAATGCCCCCGTCTAGAACAGGATAAAACTTCAATTGTGTATAAAAAGCAGCGTGAGTTACCAATTAGCTTCAGCGGCGGAGTTGAAAGCGACTGAATAATTAAACCGCCTCAGAGTGCGTCCGACCCTTATCATCAAATGTTTCGCCTCGTTACACTTTTCATAGTTTACTTCTACACCCTTTTGTATCGTTTGTTGGAATACTTTCATGAAAATAACGGTGAAATGGAGTAAATAATCCTGAGAAAAGCATGACAGCGTGCATATATATAAATAATAATGCTGGACATTTCACACAGCGCCATCTAGCCCCAAAGTAAGCTAAGCATAGCTTGTATCATGGGAACCAGACAACTGATATACATACTTATATACTTTTCTTTTGTAAATACATACATAAAATACGTATTAACACCCAGACACAGAACAATCATCACATGTTACATGTTACAAATGTCACATAAATGTTTGTCCTGAGTGGGGATCGAACCCACGACCTACAGCGCAGAAGGTAGGGTTACTAACCAACTGAGCTATCGCTGAGATGTATATATTTATACATAACTATATACTACATACTATATACTAAATATATCTATATTACTGCGAATAAGTTGGCAGCAGGTAATGATGCTTTCGAAGTGAGTAATCCCGTATCCGATCCCCAGCCAAAACAGAGTATTCTTGGTCCTTTTGTAAAAGGAAGTGCGAATTTACAGAGTGTATACGACTCGGTGCCTAACGGTATATCGTAATTCTTAAAATAACTCATTTTATTCTGACACACGTTTTTTATTATCCTTGTGTGAGGAAAAAAACCTCGCCCGTAAAACCTCTCACAATGGATAATCTGGGAGCTTGCGGGCGCCATAAAAATTAATTAAAATCCCTAAAGCTTAGGAAAACAGAGTTCAGGACGGGTTTATTATGCTAATGAGACGAGCGCTCATTTCAACAAAGACGTCCAACAAAAATCAAACGAATTTTCTAAGCGAATTTTAAGCTTGTCTACACGATCGAACAACGTGCTAAACGCACATGTATTTTCACACAAGGTGAAAATACGATAACATTCTAATTCTGTGTCGCCTTAGGCGTGGCGAGTGTTTTGAAATATCTAGTTTGACATCACCACCAATGTAATCCCATTTCACACCAAAGGTAATCTGGTTATATAGAGTACACACACAGGAAACTATGGAAAATATTTAAACTACCTAATAGTTTTTTTGATAAATTTATGGAACTAGCCGACGGCTCACCTGGTGTTAAGTGGTAATCTCGGCCCATAACAACCGATGTGACTTGGGTTCTCCCCTACTAGGTACGACAAGACCCAAGTCGCATCGTATGCGCGTGTGACTCTGAAACGTGCTGGTGGAATGTGCCCGTAATTTCACCGGCAACTACACCATTTAAACCGAAACACAGTAACGCGAATGCATTACTGCTTGGCGGCAGAAATGGTCAGTACATCCCCTACTAACTTGGCGAGAGTTCTACTGCTCTTGAAATTATTCCTACATTATTCCTTAGTATTAATGGCTGTTTTTTTATTGTACAGAAGAGTTCCAGACGTAAAAACTTAACTATAACCTTCTACGCACGCTCCACTTTTAAAATAAACGCCGATCATATAGCCGCAGCTACACTCACCAGTATCATCAAGTCCGTCTGAAGTCGCGCGGTGGACGAAATGAAAACATTAGCGTCCGTCTGTCTCCACCGGATGAGAGTACCGGCGGCAACCACTTGCCCGTCTTGATCCTCCTTTATGTGTAACACGTTGCTATTCACATCAACGATTTGCAAGTTCTGCGGCACGTTCGGATCGTATTTGAGGTAGTCGTTTTGTTTATCACGTGGCCTCTTAGCGTGCTTGCTCAGTTCTAACACGGGCTTGTCTCGCTTGCGCTCTCGTAACGCGATGTGTAGCGGGACCGGTGTCGTGATGTGGATGGACAGTTGATGCGCCTCGTGTGGTATCATCGTCATTCGTGTCCATTCTATTCATGAAACAGAGCAATATAATAATAATAATATTGGTGGTCAATTCACACAGCGCCATCTAGCTCCAAACTATGCATAGCTTGTACTATGGGAACCAGACAACTGATTTAATACTTAAATATTTTTTTTGTAAATACATACATATTGACACACACAGAACAAACATCTATATTAGACAAATCAAAAATACAAGTCTAATTTAACTGACTTCTTGCTAATTCATTAGTGGCCTCACATCTCAGTTGGTGCCCTGCCCTGCCTTTTGCGCTGTAGATCGCGGGTTAGATTCCCACCTTGGACAAACATTTGTACGACGAATATAGATATTTTTCTGTGTCTGGGTGTCAATATGTATTTATTTACAAAAAAAATATGTATATAAGTATTATATCAGTTGTCTGGTTCCCATGATACAAGCTATGCTTAGCTCACTTTGGGGCTACACGGGGCAGTACGAAGGGTCCACAATTTTTGCTGAAATACTTTTTTATCTCAATAAGGAGGACGAGCTGATATACCACCTAGTGCTTGCAGAAAATAGCAATTAGATCCCCCTTTTATTTATGGGAAGACCCGCGTTGCATCTTTCTTGCTTTCTTTTCATGGATCATTTATCTTTAACTTATATTTTATTTTTCGCAATTCGTCTTACCTTTACCAACTTGTCGTGTGTAGATGTGAGTGTTGTTGTTGCAGTAGCCATCGGGACACCAGTTGCACGTCGGGTCCGTCGAGTTGCATTGCCCTTTTACGCATGTACCCTGCATATAACATATTTGGAATTAATAAACAAAGTTGATAATGTGCTAATAAAATGTTAAGGGTAACTTCTGCACTTCTGAAATGACAGGCACATGAGACATTCCCCCTACACGTCACAGAGTAACGGGCGCATACGATGCGTCTCAAAACCAGGAGACCAAATTTAGAAATCAATCTAATTATTTTTTAATAAATGTGGTTTATTTGAACTGATCATCATAAAGGCTCCTTTCGTATGCTTGTAACGTCTACGAATTTTTGGTTTTATGACTTATTTTTTTATTTAGACAAAAACAACAGATACGTAACATACTGAAATTTTATTCTACGGTTTTGGCTTATAAGCACCTGTCACTTACAGGTATGTAAAGCGTTCTAGAAAAGTAGTAAAACAATTATTATTCTTCCTAATATATAAAAATTCAATATTAGGTAATAAAATTCACTATTTCACCAACAACTACACTATTGTATATTGATTTTTGAACTGCCTATTTGAATTATTAACTAGAATAATCGTGGAAATTATACAGGTGAAGCTGATCTCCGAGCTTCTGCCTTAAACGCAGGCAGGCTAAGGCCAAAAATATCGAGTTTGTTGTTTATTATATTATTTATTACTTACGATTTTTCCAAGTTTTTTTACCGTTTTGCGTATGTATTACTGCGCACATATATTTTTTTCATAATGAATAATTTTTGTCACCAGCAACCTCTGGATTGGACCACAGAGTCAATACGACAAAAATAAAGCTATATTGGTACAAGAAAAAATAAAACTATATATATATAGATATATATATATAGATACTTGTTTCTTTAATTATGGTTATTTTATAGTTAGCGTTGCATACTTCCAATATTTTTATATAAAATCTTTACTCATTTTTTCAAATAACCTCATATTACAATGATCGTTCGAACTAGAAAAAGGATAATTATCATTTGAAAAAATATAATGTTTAAGTAATTACGCTATGAACCCTAGTTTTATAAAGAAATAAACAAGGGTGGTTACAAAATAAAAGGCAGAGCAAAATGTGTCACAGGCGATGCTCTATTAATATAAGTTGGTGGATAAAGTTAATATAACTTCACATAAATCAAGTTACATTTGAGATAAGAGATATTGAAGCGCGAAGTTTCAAAGGAAACACGAAAGAATGCTAATAAAGCTTTTTTATGTGAAAAGATAGCGCCCTATACGCAGTATAAAGGTAAACGAAAGTTTTTTTAAATTTATTTTATGAAACGAACAGATAGCCTGATGTAAAGCGGTAACTTCTGCCCATAACAAAAGCAATACGACTTAGTTCCTTAAAGTATTACTGCTTGTCGGCAGAAAAAGTTACGGTGGCAGGAATTACCTGGAAAACTTAGCACAAGTATTATTGCATACACTGCTAAAATGTTGTCAAACAACGCTAAGGGAGGACCCAAGTGGTTTGCTTGTTATAGACAAAGGCTGCCTGGATAACACCAGGTGGGTCATTTGCTGGTTCCGTTACTTTATCATATAAACAAAGCTTTTAGAATAGTGGCTTTTCGGTAGGGAAGTCGGTAAACAATTTGTTTTGATGGAAATTTCACACATTGCCATCTAGCCCCAAACGAAGCTTAGCTTGTACTATGGGAACCAAAAGACTGATAGAATACATATTATATACTTTTTGTAAATACATACATACAAATACATATTAACACCTAGACACAGAACAAACATCAATACTTGTCACACAAATGCTTGAGCATACATTGATCTTGTCCTGGGTGGGAATCGAACCCACGACCTACAGCTCTGAAGGCAGAGTTACTACCAACTGAGCTGTGAGGCTTACCAATTTATTGTGGGTAATGATGGAAATTATAAAATGATATACCTACGTCCAACAAGAAGCCTTATAAACTTCATCACAAAGGGACTGAAAAGCTATTTATAATAAACGAAAAGTGCTGATAGAAAACGTTACCTGGAAGCAAACATCATACGGCCTCTCATAGCTACAAGGAGTGCCTTCAGGTAGGGCTCCGAAGTTAGATGGGTCGCCACCCCTGTAGTCTATGCACCAGATCTCACATTGCCTAGACTCTGGAATAGTAATGTTTTACATATACAATTAAATTTATGAGGGAGAGGTGAAAGAAGAAGAGAGAAGTGCACTATATTCCTGTTTGTACGGCGCGGTTGCCGGTGAAATTACAGGCATATGAGACATTCCATTTCACGTCTCAGAGCTACGGGCACATGCGATGCAACTTTGGTCTTGGGGGACCTAGGTACGTGGGGATATTGCTATGTTATGTGAACATCAAAAATACTTAGAAAATAACATTTATTACACACAATTGGTACAATAGTCTGTAGTGCTGAACACTTGCTGAATCAGTAGCAGCGGACCAGCAATCGGTGAGCGATTTTTGTTGCCGTAATATGTTTTTGTACATATCCTGAAGTTATTCATTTTCCTGTATGTTAGAGCCTGTAAGCTCTAAACTCCTAATATACAGGAGGCGTACAACATTAAGCTTTACAGTAGTGGAAGTGGATCTCGACAAGAAATCTTAACATAGCTGTAGACAGAAAACAATCTGTTACCATTTCTCCTGTAACAAAGTTTTAAACAAACTTTTGCTGCTTCAGAATTGCCACTGTCTTTAGCCAATCTTATATATTATCTTATCTTAATCTAAAATAATCTTGTATATTCATAATATTTTGATAAAAATCATAATGATCTCACCATCAGCGTGCACGTGTGGTATAAAGCTGGTTTGCTGCCGGAAGCACAGGTCCGCACGGATGTCTCTAGTAGCAGCACAGGCATGTCCCGACCAGCAAATGGCCACTTGAGAAGCAGCTCCTTCGCAGGCTCTTTCGGATATTCCTCTAAGAAAATATTTTTTTGTATGTGAAACATTTTTTGAATATTGAGAATGTTACCAAACCTTTGTAGCGATACAATTGGGTAGTTACTCATGTAAAGACTTGCAACTTCCATTAGTCCCATTAGCTCAATATATCAAAACATATTGTTCTGTGTTTGTTTCTTAATATGCATTATATATATGTATTTACAAAAAAAAAGTATTCTATAAGATGTCTGGTTCCCATAGACAAGCTATGCTTAGTTTGGGACTAGATGGCGCTGTGTGAATTTTCCACCATACTTGTAGCGCGAGCTGGTTTCCGCACTAGGGATCTTATTGCGTGATATAACATTTTCCACTATTATTATTATTATATTTTTCTTCCCCATGAATGTATATTATGGCATATTTAATTTTATACTTCAAGTAAAGTAATACGCACCCTCTGTAACGACATTTCCGTGTGCGCGCGCGCAGCCCGTACCCGCACTCGGCACTACAGTCGCTCCAGCGGCCCCACTCGCTCCAGTGCGCCTTCTCGTCTTCATAAACGTTGACTCGCTTGCTGGTGTTGTACCCCAGCATCGGTTCACAGACTCGCTTTACGCACCACTGTAACAAAATAATAATATATCGTTAGTGCATTCGATAAGGAAAATGAATCGGCCGCCTCGCATACATCGCTACGCATTCAATGAACCGGCCAAGTTCCGAAGGAACTAGGAATACTAGACGATTTAAAATAATATATAATCAATTCTGTATTTTACCAAATAATAATAATAAGAATATTAGTGGACATTTCACACAGAGCCATCAAGCCCCAAAGTAAGCTAAGCATAGCTTGTATCATGGGAACCGGTCGACTGATATAATACTTATATACTTTTTTTTGTAAATACATACATATAATACATTATAACACCCCGTATATTTGATAGCTCTTTAATGAAAGGACGTACAAACAGTCAGACGGACCGTGTAGGTAGGTGGCAGTAGGGTCTCGTTATTTTATTACGAAATGACGTATGTACGTACAAGCTTTACACTCGTATATAAAAGCTTTTATTGTTCTCTGCATTCAATTTGCAATCAAACGCCATATGTTTCCTGCTCTATGCTCCAGTTTCAAAACTAGCGTAACTAAGTACAAAAGCTCAGATTCTTCAACGTAAATACATAAGCTATATTGTTGAATTTCCGAAGCTCAAATACTTTGCTGAAACTTTCCGTTAACTATTCTAACAGCGTTTCGAAATCGTTCAAGTATTAATATTTGCGCAACATACCCAACATACTTTGGTTTCGTTTTCCGGCATTCCTTCACATAAATACTTATTAGTTCACGATGTTATATTTAATGAGTGAATTGGAGCGCTTCCCAGAAGCTTACGTCTTAATGAGACTGAACAGAAAGCTAATTAATTTCCTATGATTCTCCGACATTGAGACGGGACTTTTGATCAGTGCCAGATTAAACGAAATGAAGAGGGCTTCTTCTATCAACCTTTACATTTTCTAGGCACAAAATATTTATTTTACTCAATATAATATACCTATATAATATATAAAATACTCAAACGTATTCCTTACTCAACCCAATCGTACATGTGACACATTTAAACAAGTATTTCTAAATAGTATTAACAAATTCGCTATCTACCTCGGTGTTTCTCCGCTAACTTCTAAAAACCACGGCATCGGATTCTAATTCTATTTTTACTAACAGAAGAGTGATAAACGAGGAAGGTTTGTGAATATAATTAGTTAGTAAATTGCACCCGGTGCGAAGCCGGGTTGCTAGTAGAGAATAGACACTTATTGTAATATCGAATGATTTTTTATCGGCTTATCTCGCTGACACTGTTGGGCTTTGCGTTAGATGGACAGTAGTCGAGGATGGATCATCAGATAATTAAAACTAGCGAATTCGCCAACTAATATTTGTACGACAGCTAGTCGAATATCGCCAACAAATATTTGTACGACAGCTGGTCGAATATCGCCAGCAAATATTTGTACGACAGCTGGTCGAGTACAATGTTAACTTATTTGTATAAAACTTACATTCAACCTGGATTCAAGCAAATAAAGTATTATCTAATTTCAATGCTGAATAGAAATAACAAATACATCGCCTGAATGTAACCATTTCTGTCTGAAATTGATCAAACGGAACGGAGATCGAATATGTCGCCACCTGAATGAACCACAGGGTGGTCTAGATACCCTAGATGGTTCCAGACAGCCAGTGACACAAGTACCGGTACAGCAGGAAGTTTTTCTTCAGGAGTAACAAAGTCTGTGTGATAAGTTAGTTTTGTTTGGCCATATTTTAAAGTGTGACCTAAATTACGTAACAATTTATCATAAATGAGGAAGGGATTATTGCTTCATGTAACATTATGTATATGATATGTATTAGTATACATTTGAACTTTTTTAGATGACTTTTTTTTTCTTCCTTTGCACTATTTAACTTTTTTTTGTTGTTAGTGCACCGCCAGCAATCTTCCACAAGTTATAAATCCTTTCCACTCAAAGGTTGTCCGGAACATTTCGCTTCCACTATTTACGTGTATGTCAACAAGTTTTAACATTCGTGCTGTATTTTACTGGTGTACAATAAATATTTTTCATTCATTTCATCCATTAATTCATTTCATTCATTAATTCATTCATTCCATTCATTCATTTCATTCAATTATACATTCCATTCGTTCGTTCATTCCATTCATTCATTCCATTCGTTCATTCCATTCATTCATTCTTTCTTTTCATTAATTAATTAATTCATTTCATTAATTCATTAATTCATTCATTCGTTACGAATATGTGTCCTGTTTCTACCAAACATTTTTTTTTTACAAGGAATTCTTTATTATCCGTTCGGTTAGTTAGGGCGTTGCAAATAGCAGTCATTCGAATTACGTATCCATCTGTCAACAGTATCGAAATGCATTTAGCTTGAAATGGGATGCAAATTGTCATTGAATTCAAATTGCCACGTCGAATTACAGGGCGAGTCCCTTCGCTCTTTTGTGATTTCACTACGGGTTTGGTATCTGCGGAGCGACGCCCATCATTTGCATGTTGAACAAACGTATTCACAAAGCATTTTATTGAATTTATGCGCACGCACGTGTGTCGGTTCGAATACATCGCTGGAATCCCTAGTGAGGTATGCGGGCGGGACACGTGAAGACATATGAAGGACTGTTTAACCCCACCGTTACGAGTCAGTGACGAGTCAGTGATGACACAGTCAACAATCAGAGCCGACTAGATAACTCATGTATTGACCAAATCAAGATACAAACGATATTTTAAAAATGCGTAAACATCAGCCCTGTTCTGTCGTCCCTTCTGAATCCTTCCAAAACTCTTAAATCAACCAGAATATCAATATGCCCCTTAAAATGTAGGTGACCCTGAAGGTCCCTATTGCATAGCAACTTATATATAATTTAGGATCGAAATCTGGCTATATTGCAATTAAGTTCGATCTTTACTTCATATCAAATAATAACACTATTGGTCTCCCTCTTCGTGGAAGCAAAATCTGCAGCAACAGTTCATTATTATATACCTATATCATGTTATATTATAGAGTGGCCTTATAGCTCAGTTGATAGTAACCCTGCCTTCTGCGCTGTAGCTCGTGGGTTCGATTCCCACCCAGGACAAACATTTGTGTGACGAACATAGATGTTTGTTCTGCGTTGGATGTTAATATGTATTATATGTACGTATGTAGGAAAAAAAAAAAGTAACCGGTTGAGAGCCGTCTGCTCTCACCAAAAGCCCGTGTAAACGCTGTCAAGGCCATCTGCGGCCAACAGCATAATGTCCAGTCATAAAAAAAATAAAGTATATGTGTATTATATCAGTTGTCTGGTTCCCATGATACAAGCTATTATTAGATTACTTTGGGGCTAGATGGCGCTGTCTGAAATGTCCACCAATATTATTATTATTATTATTGTTGTGAGTTGCACCAATCCCATTAAATTCGATACGCCCTTGACTGCAAACAGAGAATCGAATCGGAAACGGATCCTTGTCGCATGCAAGACGGCGAAGTGTAAACATACTTGATATGCAGCCGATATCGATCTTCTGTTACATGTAGATTGCGTCGTGTGTCAAACGATGCCTACCTTTGCGGTGTTGTGCATAGCTCAATTTACAGCAAACGCAACTCATCAGTATGCACGGAACCGTGTAAGGGTTTACAATTATTGAGCCTGAGAGTATAGACTACCTTATAGTTCTTTCAAGCTAGAGGTACATTCTAATCTATACATCTATACAAATAAATAAAATTGGAGTGTCTGTTTGTAATATTCAAATAACCGCTTTATACTAAGTGTATAATGAATGTATACACGGTACACATACCAAAACAATATTTTTTACAATTTTTGTCTGTCTGTTTGTTCCGGCTAATCTCTGAAATGAATGGACCGATTTTGACGGGCCTTTCAGTGGCAGATAGCTGATGTAACAAGGAGTAACTTAGGCTACTTTTCCGTGGTATAATAGGGGTGCGTGATAAAACCGAATTCCACGCGGACGAAGTTGCAGGCAACTGCTAGTAGTTAAATATAATACATATTAACACCCAGACAAAGAACAAACACCTGTGTTCATCACACAAATGTTTTTTCTGGGCGGGAATCGAACCCACGACTTACAGCGCAGAAGGCAGGGTAGCAACTAAGCTATGAGGCCAGTCATTTATGTAAGTAGATATGTAAACAAATTTCCAACAGAGATGCCAAAAGATAATAAAATCTCAGGTACACAAATATAGACAAAGAAGTAATTTAGGTGCTCACCCGATTGTGTCCACATGGCGTGCCTTCAAGCGGTGAGGCCCGCTTGGATCTGCAGATATGTGGCATTGACTGATGCGCGCACCAGAGACGCGAACACGCTGACCGCACCTTCACTGACTTGCATACTGAATATCTGCGGATTACAAACTAATATGAAACTAGCGCTATACCGTCCAGTCAGTACAATTCTGTCCGGAAAAATATTAGTTCCACACCCATTTCTGCGGCCAAGCAGTAATGCAGTCGTATTCCTGTGTACCGGTTTGAAAGGTTTGATTGCCGGTGAAATCACAGGCAAGTTAGATATTCTATATTCACGTCTCATACGCATACTACGCGACTTGGCTCTTATTGTATCTAAGTAAATGAGGACCCAAGTCTTACTGCTTGTTATGGGGACGTTTTAACACTTAACAGCAGCTGAGCTCATTTCATATTTTTTATTTGAATGATCAGGTACTCATGCTGACCTGATGTTAAGTGTCTACTGTCTCCTATAACGCCTACAATATTCGAGGAATTGCCGTAATGCTTGATATGGGCAGAGGTTACCACTTAACACCAGGTGGGCCATCTGCCCGATCTGGAACTATAGCACATAAAAAACAAATGTTTTTCCTGGGTGGGAATTGAACCCACGACCTACAGAGCAGAAGGCAGAGTTACTACCGAACGAGCTGTGAGGCCTGTAACAGTATCAAATACCAAGATATCTAAGTTTGGAGGTAAATGAGGTATATAACGTTAAGGGCCTTTTTTATACCATGTTATTATATCACCAGACTTTATTTCTGTCTAATACAAGTAGAAAGTTACGATAACCGAAAAACAAATCCACCATTACTAATTTATTATTGGCTCTAGTCGAACAAAAGTTTTCAATTTATAACGAAACAAATAGGTTTCCCATTCGTCAGATTCAATTGAGAACTAATTGAATCACAAACAACTGAACGATATTGTACAACTAATTGCCAATAATATTGTCGATATTAGCCTTTACATTGGGTGGCCCAAGAAATAGTATCTAGCGGAAGCTTACACAAGCGAAACGGCAGAAAAAAGCGTTTAAATTTGTAAATTTCTTTGTATGTTTTATTTATTTGATGCAGTTACGGAACGAGCCGATGGCCCACCTGGTGTTAAAAGATAACATCGGCCCATAACAACCGATGCGACTTGGGTCCTCCCCTACTAGGTATGATAACACCCAAGCCGCATCGTATGCGCCCGTAACTCTGAGACGTGTAGGTGAAATGTCTCATGTGCCTGTAATTTCACCGGCAATCAAACCTTTCAAACCGGAACACAGTAACGCGAATGCGTTAAGTAATTAACCGTTCACTATCGAGATGGGTCAATAAGATAAAAATTGCAGGTCTTTCACGGGTCTGAGTGGTACAGGACCGCAATGGATGGTAAGAGCAAAGGTTGCCTTAGCCCGTGGGCGGAAAATGGCCGGGTGATAGTAAATAGACCATTTAATTAAACTATATTCTCAACTGTGAAGTAAGAGGCGTACGGGACAAATAATGTGAATAAGTTACGGAATGTATAAATATACATACGTTAGAATACATTTAGTATATATATATATATATATATACTTTATTATACATTAAGCAAAAAAATTGTAATGTAATTTTAAAACTGTATTATTTTTATGTTTTTTAGTATTTTTTGACATTCATACGTGTACAATACACAATAACATGTATAAAACTTCTCCTCTCTCTCTACATCTCTCTACCTACATGAAATAAACCAATTGAATTGAACTGAACGAGCATGTCAGCCCAACTGGTGATAAGCAGTAATCTAACAAAAGCATTACATTTCGTATCCTCCTCTACTTAGATTTTATGGTATTGTCAAAATATGCCAACAGACTGCGGTCATATAGGTGACAAATTTTGACAGTCTTAAAATATATGTCATCAACATTCTACTTCATGCTTATATTCAATTAATTATTATAAAATTATTTTTACGAATCTTCCTACTTATTTGACAACGGTCCACTGTACTAAATTAATGAAACTGACCTTAATATTCTTGACTGAATCGAGTATCGTTATTAAACCAATCAACTCGATAAATAAAGTGAAACTGAACCTATATAAATGGGAAATGTGCTTATGTACAGAAGGTCCATTGTCGGAGGCAGGTAATCTTGATAAAAGGGTGTCTAGCTTTGGATCGTTTGTAAATAGTTGCAAAAATAACCCTGGCAAAGTGATTGTGACGGATTACAGAAGCAGTACCTTTAAATCTGTTTCATAATGGAGGTAGTTTCCAATTCAGCGTGTTTCTGACATGTCTCTGGAATACAATATACAACTGATAGCCATATTAGATATGAAAAGTAAATAAAATTTAGTAGTATTACAGATTTATAAAAATCGTTATTTATGGTTAAATATTAGATTGTTTTGATAACCTAGCTTAGCATATTATAAGCTGCATAATATAGCAGTCTCAAATATAAGAATACTGAACTAACGAATACACACTTTACAGTTTATGAAAGTGTGTATTGTTGTATATGTATGTTACCTAGCCATGAGCAAATTTCACCGCTCGATCATTATTTCGGATTGATTATGCATATCTAAAACGCAAAAGCTGAACGGATCGAAATCGTCCATGATAATGTTATTTTTTGTTTAGTGTTTTTTTTTATTTGGAGCGAATACAATGAGGCATAAAATAATAATGAATGACCCCTAATAAAATAAGATTTACCTGTGTAGCAGAGAAAATTAGCATAATTAGTTGTTGCCATTAGACGCGATAGAAGAAGACCGCCAGAAATTATGCTCCAGTATTTAAATCACGAGCCTGACTAATTTGATAAACAATTCAATAAAGTGACTCCGTTTTACGACTCTATTTAATCGAGAGATCTGATTTCTTAATAGAATCAGTAATAAATATTTTTATGTACATTATTACAATCTTGTGATCGAGTCCATTAATTTCATGAACTAGGTACCATTTGATCTCGTGGTTTCCATTATGGGAGTTACTCACTGTAGTAATAAATCTTTTTGAGACTCAAGGCACCTATGTAACAAACGAAGGCGAACAATGTCTTGCATATACTAGCACTCCGAAATATATCGGAGGTTAAGGCAAAAAGTAAAAAGATAAAGATAGGGCAGGGAGCGTGATTTATTTTGCCTTGCCTAATGATTGGCACAAAAACACATATAAACATTTTTTTTTAGTAGTGCATTGAGATTTAGCTGTATTCTGTCAGTTTTCTGGTTCCCATAGTACAAGCTATGCTTAGTTTGGAGCTAGAAGGCTTTGTGTAAAATGTCCAGATAAAAAAAAACAGGTACACTAAGGTACTGATTACACTAAGTTGCTACGAAATCTTTCTTCATATGTGTTCAGAATCGCTGTTGCTCGATATGTGTGTACCTGGAATAACTCAACCTAGTATTTGTTTATACATTATCAACTGGGTACTTAAAGATTCATGTCTGTCAGGAAGTGATTTCCAATAACTCCGAGGTGTGTCATGTACCTCCGCTTGACGTAGTTCAATCATTCCTACACAACTACCAATATAAATTTCAAAGTATACCCAACAATACGATATTATATCTAACGATGAAACTATAGAATCTTTAATGAATCCAAAGATTATCCTACGAAACACAGAATCTAATTTAAACTTTCACCCGTGCTATATGTTTGTTATTATTATTATTTTTTTCCAACTTGTAAATATAAATTTTCATCAATATACATATAATAAAATCTACAAGTATAACCATGTACAGTTAGATCACAGAAATGAGGGGATCTCGTCTAATACAGTTTTCTTTAAACTCAACAGAAGAGTTACCAATTCATCATAGCAACAACATTATAATATTTGTTTGTTTTTGAATCTTTATTTCGAGCTACAAGAATTACCAGCAATTATGATATTATTTAAAAACTGATAAATTATAGCTAATATTAGTTTTATCATCAGGTGAGCCAATCGCTCGTCACCTTCACTTCATGACGTACAAAAATTGCCAAAGGGGTCCTATTCCCACCCGATGAAACACTTAATTGATTTCCTAACAAACCAAAACAATGGACGCAAAATTAAAAACGTGATAAGTGAATTAAGGTTTCAAGTTATTATCCATCCTAATTTTTTCAAAAGTGCTTTCAAATTCAACTGTGTTTCACATCGGGCTTGGCATAAGTACTTGTATCAAGCTGCAAAATTCTCTGAAACGATCTTCCTTTCAGATCATCCTAAATATTTATATGACGTAAGAATAAAAATTCAATAATATTTTCACGTGATAAATCAAGATTAAAATATCTTCAATGTGGATCTGTCAGTAGGTCTCATCATGAAATTCGCACACATGTCCGTCTGACCATGACCTTGTTGCCAGCAATGAATGCCAATGTTAGGCTAGCGTTTATTTTATTCCATCATGTACCCACAGTTTTAGTGATTCATCCCAAGCCAGATATAGAAGAATTTTGTTAGTTAATGTTTCGTTTATAAGATGATATTACTACTAGCTTTTGCATGCAGATTTGCCCTCGTGGTACAAATATAAAGATTATGAGTAGCCTACATGTTATTCTAAGTTCTTAACATCATTTTCAAGTTATTTTTTTATGAAGATAAGTTACGGAACGAAGTAGCCCAGCTGTTGTTAAGAAGTAACTTGTGCTCATCACAAAAACAATATGACTTGGATCCTCCCCTGCTTAGGTGGGAGACCCAAATCTTATTACGCCCGGTGCTTTCACACGTGAAGGTAGAAAGGCTCCTGTGCCTGCAATTTTACCAAGAACCACACCTTTCAAACCGTAACGTAGTAATACTGCTGGCAGCAAGAACACTATATGTTCTATTTGTAAAATCATTTTTAAAGTCAGACTAATCGGTTTAGTATAATGATAGTTTTAAATAGCAACAAACATTTTACATCCATCATGGCACACATAGTTTCACATTTATGATATTAGTTGGATTATGCAGAGGCTATAAGCCAGCTCCTGAAAGTGAAGGCTCAGACAACACAGCTTCGACGTTACATAAATATTATACCTAATTACAGTTACACAAATTCGAATAATAATAGTAACGATTAATGCAACTGGTATTACTAGCTTAAAAGTGTGACTCAATTAGGCTCTTTTAGTTCGATTGATACTTGTCAACGAACTTCTGATTCTAGGACATATAGGTCTCGTCTTTAATTTTTTTTTAATTTTTAAATTTTAATGCAATTTAAAACTTATTGGGGCTCATCTGGATTTGAATCAACGACCTCCGGATTGTTACTTGGGGTGCCGTATCACCGGGCCATCATGCTCTTGAAATACGGATGATGAAGTGGGAGGAAGTATATAAATACTAATGTTATGGTTAGAGAGTGTTGCGGAGTGGTAGGTCGGGTGTGACTTTCAATTCGTAAGTCGCTAGTTTAAATATAGATAAAGAATGTTCACAAATATATTTGCATCAACATACGAGTATTGTAATTTTGCCGATTTTAATACGTGGATAACGTATGTAATTTACAGTTGTCCAGTTGTGGTTTTGATAGGGGAACAAAATGTCTGTAAATGTCTGTGGTCTGTACCACACTACGGGAATTTAGTATTGTATCAAAACGGGCACTGATTACATAGACTACAAGAATATTTTTTGGCAGTTTTGAACCAGCACTTTTTACAGGACATTTCAAAATCAATACGGTCTAAAAAGATTGGAAGAATAAGTTTAGACTCGTACATTTTAAAAACGTTTAAATATATGAAAACTTTATTAAATTATTTTTATTCAATGATGAAAATATGTTAAGAAGTGGGTTTTGTGAATTTTGATATGTGTAATTTGGATTGAATAAATCACGTAAGTTACGAACTTTAAATGCAAAGTGAATTAGTGATAACCATAGGTAAATATAACTTTCTATTCAATAAGAATCAAAGCCCCCCTGACTAATAGATTGACACATGGATAAGACACACCCAAGCAGGTAGTCTTAAAATCATAGAGTGGCAGTAATGAGTTATGGAAATTCGCATTCCAAGGGCACCATATGGTATCATAAATGAAAATACAAACGCCTCCTTATAAGCGTTTCATTATATAATGTTATATCCTATCCATATAATGTTATATAATAAAATTCTACCCATAACAATGGTAAGTACATTATACTAGCGACATAACGACATGCCATTGCTATCCATTAGTTCTCCGTAAAAGGTATCAAAAGGATTTTTCTTTTGCTCCGAACTCAGTCCGTCCGTCGGCGTACACTTTAAAAGAAAATATTCTGTCCTCAAAGAACTTTTAGATGGCAAGACGGAACGCAAAGCTATAATAATATTGGTAGAAATTTCACACAGCGCCAGCGCCTCTAACCCCAAAGTAAGCTAATTATAGCTTATATGATGGGAACCAGACAACTGATATAATACTCTTTGTAAATATATGCACATATTGCACCTAGACACATCATAGAACAAAAATTTATGTTCGTCACACAAATGTCCTGGCTGAGAATCGAACCCACGACCTACAGCGTAGGAGGCAGGGTTACTACCGACTGAGCTATAAGGCCAGTCAAGCTGTACTACTCTAGCTATCAGCCTAGAGTATCTATAATAAATAATCATGATTACTCGAAAAACTGATACAAGATTGATTTCTGAATGCATTGAGTACTCCTATCTAATAATTACTATTTCGTACCATTTCGTTCTATTACGTAATCAAATAGCAAATAGCCAAACTCATAACTCCCCTCGTTCTTCGGTGTTGTGTCAAAAATTCATTGTAACAGAACTCACCCTTCTCCGAACTCTGTGCGACACTGCTCCTCCATCGTAAACACGTAGTTTGAGATCTCTTTTGCTCCGCCGAGCACCACTCCATCTTCCTTGCTGCGTTCCAGAAGACACCACAACTTTCTATGAAATGATAATTAAAATCAGTATTGTATCTACTGTATAATGAGAGCGTGGTGGTCTAGTGGTTTCATCGAGTTTCAATCCGGAGGTCGCCGGTTCAAATCCCGACGTGTACCTATGAGTTTTTCGTTTGAAAGATTTGTGTGCGCAATACCACATTCTCAATACGGTGAAGGAAAAAATCTGGAGGAAACCGACATGTCCTAGAACAAAAAATTCGAAGACATGTGTCAAGTGTATGAAATGAGCCTCTTTGAGGCGCACTTAAAATCCTTTCAACACACTGGTTCCAGAGAACCAGTGACTCGAATAGATAGTATTGTATCGAATATGACCGTTAACTAAAATTTTACATTCTAAAACAGGAAAAGACTCGGGACCATAGAGTAGTTTGCTTTCCGACGCCAAGTAAATGTCACTTTATGTGATTTTTAAACTCATATTAGGTAGCGCTTATTTAATGTGCACGTACTCACTAGGATGATATATTTTTTCCAGTTATTTTGGTTTAATAACCAAATGGCTAAATCGATGTTTATGAAATTTAATGGGACTAATCTGAAAATATATCCTCCTCTCAAATAAAAAAGATTTCTCCAGATCGGTTTATAAATGGCGGTTTTGACAATCAATAAAATTCTACCTAATTGGGAACATCCTCCTTTTTCTGTTCTGTTGTGTGTCTGTGGGTGAAGTCTGTTAAACTAAGGCAAATGTTTTCCATATTTTTCTAATTTTCAAATATTGTTAATAAAGTTTGACTTTCTTGTATGGAACTATAAACTGCTGTAACGGAGGTGGGCGTTGATGCCTGCGACACAGTTTTATTACTTCTGCAGACATCATCGTTTCTCCACTATCATAATCCACTGTATTGTTCCTCTAATAAAATATTTTGATTTGATTTTTTTGAATGTTACGAGTAATGATATGAAAAACTAAATAATAATAAAAAGTTGAATCATTAAATTTTGTCACATCCTTACCCTATACAGTTCCTGAATTAAAACGATACACGGAGCCCTGTAAAATATTTACCTAAACTTATGCCAATGAACAAAAAGTCATTTCGATTGAAACACAAAGGAAACGGAAACAATCCGGAAACGCAATAAAATCAGTTATTCGCAACTCGTTTTTGTTTCATTGCCGTCTTTATTTTGGGTAATGAGTATTTTTATAAACGACGACGCACAAAAATAACAAAATTAGTAGGTAATCAGGAAATAATACCTATACGCTACAATTTATAACTAGCAAAACTGGGAATTTGATTAAATTCAGTGATGTTGTTTCATACATATATAACAAAAATACCTATATACGTATATAACATAATAAGGCATAATTTTAGAAATTAGGCACAACACTATTTTTTTTTTGGTTGATTTTTCCCACGACGCCGTTTTACCCCAAAGTAAGCTAAGTATTAACCAGACAACTGATATAATACTCATTTACTTTTTTTGTAAATACATACATATAATACATATTGGAACCCAGACAGAACAAATCTACCTCTATATTCGTCATAAAAATGATTGTCGTGGGTGGGAATCGAACCCACGACCTACAAGCATATAAGGCAGGGTTACTACCAACTGAGCTGTGAGGTCAGTCAAAAGATTTATCATCATTAATATTAATTTCGACAGAATTTTATGCACCATGTAGTTTTAACACAAAATAACCCAATTATCAGTTTATAACTCATCCAGTAATAGCTATTGTATTATTATAACGCAATTCAAACACACAAGAGGATATCCTTTATTTGGCAACAAGACAAAACAAACAATTAAATGCATGTTATTCACACAGTCATTAACAATCTACACACATGTTCCCGGGAACATGTGGCCGCGGTCCGTTTGTGCGTTGCGTTGTGTTGCACTGTCACCTTATGACAAAATAACCATGAGCGTTGGTTTTGAACTTTTTTACAGCTAGCCGAACAACTGTCGGGGTGTGTGAAGCTTGTCAGTCGCACCCGCCCCGCTGCCGTCACTTCCAGACACCTACACGACATATGCACTTAGACACAGAATAAACATCTATGTTCGTCACACAAATGTTTGTCCTGGGTGGGAATCGAACCCATGACCTTCAGCGCAGAAGACACCGTTACTTCCAATTGAGCTAGGAGGCCAGTCAAGAATGGCACCATGAATGCACCTTATCAGTTAGGGGCAGAATGTCCCGTTCCCATAACTTATCTTCCTCAAAATCCAAGTTTACATTGATAAAAGAGTGCAGTATAAGACACAAAGGAGTAAAAAAAAATGATCTAAAATATATTTTGTAACGCGCAACACAAATTCATAGACGGTTAACTTTTTGCTGAATCAACTTTAGTTGCTGCCTTGCGCCCAGGTCATAAATTGGAACGAAAACTACACGCAACATAATGTGGACAAACTTTATTCATTTAACATTTGTCACAGACATGTTGCTATATTGAAATTTCTCTTTGATGAGACAGACTTGGTAATATATTCAAGTCATAATAAGCATTACGCGTAGGGTGAAAGTATTTGATCTCCATTCTCATTTGAATGTCTGCATAAGAGCTTCTACTTGACCACGTTAACACAATGACTCATATTTTGAACGCGTTGTTAGTAACACTGTGAGATGACGTAAGGTTAATTTGCAAGAAATCTAAGTTGACTGATCTATCCACACAAATCTAGGTCAGTGTGTTATAAAATAATAAAAAGTACTACGGTATCGGAATACCCGGAACCCGAGTAATGATCCAAAATTCATTTTATGATGTCCTCTTTGAAAGGCCTCACAGCTCAGTTGGTAATAACACTGCCTTCTGCACTGTAGGTCTTGGGTTCGATATAATAATAATACTAATAATAGTAAAACATTTATTGTCTCTCACAAAAAAGGAAATACACATGTAAAATAAAAATTTGTGAAATACCAGTTTTATGAGAGCCTGTTGCTAGATTTTTATCCACCCAGGATAAACATTTGTGTGACGAAACGAATATAGATATTTTTGTTCTGTGTCTGGGTGTCAATATGTATTTATATGTATGTATTTACAAAAAAGTATATAAGTATTATATCAGTCATATGTGTGTCTTTGTAGAGAGTGTCTTTGTTTCAAATCTTCAGGCTCATTGTAGCTTTAAGTTTAAATCCATTCCTTTAAACCATTTAACAGTTGATCTAACGATTGCATCTCAATTGGTAACACATGCCATTACAGTACTACGTTCATCTCTTACAATTGTCGAGTGTTAATAAATACAGATCTGCCGTCCTTTAACTAAAAGGCCGTTAAGCCAAAAATTTTGTTTTTGGGATAGTTCAGAAAACTTTTTTTAATTCCTTTTTAATCCGTCACTTAACGGCCTACAATTTTTTTTATATCGCCGGAACTAATTATAATTTACAAACGTTTCTTAGACAGAAAGATAGAGGACATGAACTATATCGCTTCTTATTAAAAAGTCAAAATTGACCTTTTGAGGGTTAACGGCTTTCTAATTAAAGGACGGCAGAGATGTAAAAAGATACACGGCAATGATATCTACATTAATTAGCTCCTTACTTGGTCTTCTCATGAAACTTTTCCTTTGAACAAGGCGACCAGACGTAGTTGTGAAGAGTGGCTAGCACTGTCGGTGCCATCACCGATCCTTTCGTTTGACAGCTGTCCTGCCCGTCATGTTCCAGACCTATCCTGCAAGGAAATCAACGTTTTAGTCATAATTACTCGAGTGGAGTTTGTCTGGGGTAGTATTTGTCTAGCGTCTACGCCAAATAAAATAATAATAATAAATATAACAAATATATATTGGTGGACATTACACATAGCGCCATCTCAATATTTATTATTATATTAAAACTTTTCAGGGTGAAATTGCAAGTTGCAGGCTCATGAACGTTTCATATTTAATTCAGTATTACACCCAGACAGAACAAACATCTATGTTCGTCACAAATATTTGTCCTGGGTGGGAATCGAATCCACGATCTACAGCGCAGAAGGGTAGGCAGGGTTAATACTAACTGAGCTGTGAGGCCTGTCTGTCTGCACTATGGAATGCACTATGTCAATTTATGCGATTTTTCTTCTGCAGTTTCAATGAAGTCGATAGATCGATAAACAATAATAAATACATAGATTTAAACTGCCTTGAGACTTTTATTTTTAAGCATCAAAGCGACGACGTCAATCGTTAAAACAGTTACTACGTTCCTCTAACATACTATTACTTACTATTTAAATTCAACGTAAAATTTTGCAATCAATACACATCTGTCGCTAATTTAGTTGTTAGATTGCAAGGAAAATACTGCCCATCTGTATTCAGTTGCTTAAAAAGCAATGCTTCATACAAATCTTATAATATTCTTATAAATTTGGGTCACTGCATACCTACACCGTAGATACCATAAATGCATTCGCGACTTAAAGTTGTCGTAGATAATTTCGTTACTATCGTAAAGTAACTAAATTATCCTTTGTTAATTGAAACAGTATTACCATAAAAGGGTCGAATCCCCTCCCTCCCTGGGAGATTTCACTCTCCAAACATAAACCCAGACATGATAATCATCATTCCATATATGCACGAGCGCTTCCTAGTTAGACAAACTACAAAAGGATCCGAATGAATTCCTTCATTTGATAAGAGCTAACACCAACTGTAAAGTAAACAATGATGCTGTTTGTTATAGTAGGAGTAGAACTTATGCCAAGCTCGTCCGGGACGAACTGCCCCCATACCCATTTCTGCCGCCAAGAAACGCGAAAGCATTACTGCTTTCGCGTTACTGTGTTTCGGTTCGAAAGGTGTGGTGAAATTATTTATATAATAATTGTCGTTGAAATTGCAGGCGCAAGAAACGTAACATCCCCGTCTCGGGGTGATGGACGCAACGCAATGCGACTTGAGTATCTCGAACTTGAGGTGGAGAGGACTTGAGTCGTACTGCTGTTGTCTATGGGCGGCGGTTACCACTTAACATCAGGTGGGCCGTCGACTCGTTCTGTCCCCTACATTACATAAAAAATGCTTATAATGGGCAGAGGTTACCATTTAACACCAGGTGAGCCATCTGTTCATTGCGTAAGTTTATCACATAAAAATGTCGGTAATAATCACCCAACCATCTGGTAAATTACCAGTGTTTTTGAGTCCTTGTAATGGTCATTCCCCCATCAATCAGTCCAAATTACACGCTCATTCATCGGTTCAGTTGGAGCGGTTTCTTTGATGATGGTCAAGTTGACATGACGCCAATTACACAGTCGGTCACGCCTCGGATGTCTCCGAATATCGAGTTCATTACACTTACATTGGTTGAATAATAATTAGCCTTAGCAACGTTCAGGGTTAAATCTACTGTTGAATACCTCGAGAATTGGAGAATGGCCCATCTGTTTTAAGTGGTGACCTCTGCCCATAACAAGTAATTCGAATTAGGTCCTCCCCTATTTATGTACAAGAAGACCTAATTCGCATCGTATTAGACCAAGACACGTACTTGGTGACCCCCCTGACGAGATAACGGCCGCCTATCCGGAGTTATTCTAATCGTCATCCTCCCACAGAGAAAACACTCAACTGTCGCCCCGACCCCGCCGGCGAGGTCGACGATCCCATAAACGCCTGCGCGGGGCGCATTTCCTCCCATTCCTCCCGACTCGCAACGCCCCAAGCCGAGGTCCTAACCTAAGTGGTGCCCTTGGTGACGTTGTGTATAATTTTAAGTTTTACCGGTTGAGAGCCGTCTGCTCTCACCAAAAGCCCGTGTAAACGCTGTCAAGGCCATCTGCGGCCAACAGCAAATTGTCCAGTCATAAAAAAAAGGAATCTTTGCGCCCTACCTGTGAGACGTGAAGGTGGCATGTCTCATGTACCAGTAATTTTACCGACACCAACACTATTCGAACCGGAATACTGTAAAATCTAGATTTAACTGTGTAGCAGATTTCCCAGCTCCTTAAACAGTAAGCAATGCTTCCACAGATATGTTAGATGATTTACTTTATGGATATATAATCCTTTTATCCATAAAAATAAATTGGTCTAATAAAATAAAATGCACGAAAGGAGCCTCTTTGAGGCGCACTTAAAATCCTTTCACCACACTGGTTCGAGAGTACCAGTGACTAGAATAGAATAAAATTGGTATAATTACCCTAACAAAGTTTTTAGTAAATAATTATTAATCCTGCATGTTTACCCGAGAACTCCCTTCAGGGGAATTAATTAATTCCAGTAAACGAAGCTAATTGCTCGTGAGAACATAGTGAGGATCTCGAAGCCAACGTGATGGATTAATCACATGATCTCCAAACGAAAAACGACCTTATATTCACTACACTCGTCTCAAACGTACACATAATTGCGTAACACGCCCGTATAGAGTGCCTTAATTATTATTCAACCTAAACAAATTGATAGATTTGTAATGATTTGAGTTCTGGGAGTCCAATATTTGCTGATACGTCGACGGCGACGCAAGTATTGATTTGTGACGTCATCGTTTCAATCCAAACTGTCCAGTATGTACTAGAGTATTCATTTATTTCTTCCTTTGCACTATTTCACTTTACCAATCTTCAACAACTTGTTTAATCCTTCCAAAGGTTGTCTGTGCGTGTATCTTAAGTAGTTTTAACGTTTGTACTGTATTTTTATGGTATACAATAAATAATTTTCATTCATTCATTCTTTCATTCATCCATTCACAAGCGGGTCGTCTCGTACTTTTATTTGAAGGAATCTATATCTATAACGATCAAGTATAATTTATGATTTCGTATGTATATGACGTCACAAAAAAACATGTATCGGGACAATTAGATGTTTAAAGCTCTATTTCCTTTTGATTCTTAAAAATACACAGATAACTCAACACTAAATAAATAAATAAAACTAGATTATGCCCTACTTAAGCTAATTTTGAAAACACAAACTGGAAATTCTTCATAACCTACCCGACTTTTCATGGAGAAGGTAAACAGAAGACCGCTATAGGTAATTTTTCTGTAAACATCAAATTTGGATGAATTATTATAATAAACCTCAGACTTCCGCTTTCAAAATCTGGTTTTATAAACACTTATTAAGACTTATTATCAACTCAAGGAGGTATAGCTGTGAAAGTTAATTCATTCAAGATGTCAATTGTTATTTTCATGAATGTTGAATTACAAAGCGCTTAAATAAGGTAAATTAAACTGAGTAGGCCTACGACCCTTCATAAAGCACTCAATTATTTCTAAGGAATTTCATCGTTGATTAAATATTACAACACAGAAGGAAGTATTCAGCTGAGGGGCTTATATTGCTGACTGTACAAATATATACGGAATCTTTAGATTCATTGTATCTCAAATTCAAAAGTCGGCATATAACGAGAAAACGTTTTATGTGTAGTTGTCGGTAGTAGCAGAAAAAGGATAGAAAAAAAATGGGATTCGTTAATTCGATAAAAGGAATATCGTTTTAAAATAATGAAACAAGCGTTTGTACGCGATTTCGTCCACTGTATTGATAATGTCCATTTCTAACTTCGTAGCTAAATAAAAAAAACAACAGTTTATAACTTCAATCACATATTTTCAAAAACAAAATATCAAAATGATTGGTTAAAAGCTTTTGTTTCATTTCATCTTATTAAAAAACTGTTGAGTTAGTGTACCCACTACCTTAACTAAAAACGATGATGTATACTAGATGAGACAAGTAGGTACATACAAGTGTCTTATGACTTGTTTACTTATTTATAGTTTACTGCCTAGAACAATTGGGTTAGATAAAGCTCCGTGTAAATCATAAATCATTCGTCGCACGCCCTCTATAGTTATCTGTGTGTAAACATAGCCTTAAACAGATGCCGCCATATTTTGATCAACTACTCATACTAGGACGTACCCATAAGTGGTACATTTATATCCCTTGATTGTGTATCTTTAAGAATATATAGTAAAATCTGGGTACAATGATATAAGCTTAATACCAAGTGAAACCACGATAATATAATATTGCATTGGTATAATAATTATAACGATGTTATTCATAAGGTAAGTATCTAAGTCTAAACTTTGTTCAAAATTATCGAGACATGTAGCTAATTTCTCATCATTATTGGTACTAAAACTATAATTTATGTTAGTGTATCAGTCACATAATTTTGAAAAATATTTATACTCGTATGTTTTGTTGTGATTCGTTACAACAATTTACGAATTTCAGCCATATATAGTTCCGTTACTCCATATTCTGAATTTTCCATCTGTCCACACACATGCCAAATACGAAATTTCAGCGTTATTACAAGTATATATCAATTTTTAAAAGATTGTTATTTAAAAAAAAAAGTTATGATTAAAATTATATAAAAAAAGCCTTTTTCGAAATGTTGAAACAAAGAACTTGCATTTGATATCCGTCACGTGTTGACTGTTTCACTTTAGTTTTTTCACTTCCTTTTAGAACTCCTAGAGCCTAGACCATGTCATCGAATCAGTTGAAACTCCACCATACAAAATGTGCCACCATTACATATTAATATAATTCAAGTTTCAAGACCGTTAAATAATCGGAGTATGTTTTCGTCGCATACATATACATTACAATACTAGCAAATGAACTGGGCATGGATGTTTGAAGTTTTTTCCGTTATTGCGTGTAAGGACAAATCAACAAAAGCGTTTGCGGATAATTTTCTCATGAATTGTTTTATAAATTGAGTCGCTCCAAAATTAGCTTAGCTGATGTGATGAGTATAAACAATTTCAATTTGAGCGAGGTCGTTCTTCAGTCACTTAACATTAGTGGTGTTTTTTTTTTCTTTTGTGATATAGAACGGAACGGAACGAGCCGACGGACGGCCCACCTGGTGGTAAGTGGTAACCTCAGCCCATAAAAACCGATGCGGCTTGGGTCCTCCCATACAAGGTACGACAAGACCCAAGTCGCATCGTATGCGCCCGTAACTATGAGACGTGTAGGTGGAATGTCTCATGTGCCTGTAATTTCATTGGGGGACTATAGATTAATCTGTGGCCTTACACTGGCAAAAATAATATTCAAGGATATTTGAGGCTGTGTTTGGGCTAATCATCGGAAGTGAGATGTTATTTACCGATTTTTACACAATGTTTCAAGTATCGGCTTTCATAATGTCCCATCTGCACATTTTACGTTCGACCTACATCATTTAGAAAACTTATTCCAACTTTTGTTTGTACATTTTTCTTTTATTTTGCTCGGTGTGTTGCCATATTTTGATTGAAGTAAGGCCTCAATATTCAACGCCACAGAGGTCAAAAGCAAAACATTATCCTCAAGTTTTCAAATAATTTCAATAAATATCTGTTGTTTGATGTTTGATTTGTAATTCTATGGTATTGAATACAAGCGGACAATACTGACCAATCAGTGGCTAGTTCACAAATTAATTGGCACGAATACTCTTATGTTGGGTTATAGGTCAAATTGTAAAACTATTAACCAATTGGTAAGAACACATGTGCGTTCACAAGTTGCTGGAAATGGTTAAAATATAATGCTCAGTTTTCGTAAATGCAATCTTAAAATGAAGCTGCAAGTAATGTTACTGCATTGACCTGATTACTGACAACACCGGATTCAGTCAAGAGTAACACGTAAGCGGAAGTCCCTTTAGTAAACATTATCTTCCTCATACATACGGAAGTTCTAGAACAGTAAAAATAAAACTGAGTCTGATCTCTCTAGACGAGCATTTACAAATTAAATTTCTTATGAGAGAAATGTCGCAAAGAGTTGACGGCCTGCCTAGTGTCGTTCAGAACTGCACCTCACACAAAAAAGCTGGAATAATATAAAACAATCGAAAAATCCTTGAATACCTAATTATTATGATTAAGTATAAATCTACTTAATCAAAATAACCTGTACTACGGAAGAGCCTTCTAACAGCCGTCTAACACATCTATATACTTAAAAGAAGGTCTCTAAAACTTGAAATGTACCTCAGTTTATTGCTAAAATCAAATATTTATTATTATTATTTTATAAAAGTAAGCTTCGTGTAATTCAATGTATCAGGAACAGATGTTATCACCATAATTCAGATTTTCATAAACTAAAATTTTTGCGTTTAAACAGTTAAACATGTTTTTCCCGCTTTGTTCTTGAAAGGAAGGTACATTTTGTAATTATTTTTGACCATATTTGGTTTTTGCGGAAAGTAAACTGTTTGATACTCCTTAAACCAGGAAGTTAATTAAATCTTTTTATGTTTGTGGGCTGTAAATACGCACCATTACAACTTAACAACTTATTTACTTTTAACAAAAGTATTTCGTTATTTTTTTAATACCAGTTTAGCTTTGCTTATTTTTCGTTTGAAAGTTAATTATTGTACTGAAAATTGTGGCAATAATATATATGTATAATCTGTGCTTATAGAGCCATAAGAAGGGAAACATTTGTTTAACATAAGCCGCATAAAGGTCAGACCATCTGTGAAAACGTATTTTTAGAACCAGCCTGAACATTGCTAACTGTATGGAAGAACAAAAGTTAGTCAGATGAAAAATTATTTTCACATTCAAAGGTTCGTTCAATTATTTGATGCCAGGTGTAGGCTGGTGAAGAACTGTTGATTATGATGCAAACCAAAATTATAAAACCTTTTTAGAACAATATCTTATCTGCTTTTGCGGTACTATACTACGAAATAATAATATAATATATGGGCGCCATCTAGCTCAAAACTAACCATAGCTTACACTATGGACTCACACTTCAGTTGGTAGTAATTCTGCCTTCTGAGCTGTTAGGTCGTGGATTCGATTCCCACCTAGGACAACCATTTGTGTGACGAGCATTGATATTCAGAGTAAATGACCTGTGAGGTTTCATATATCTAAAAACAAATATTATTCTTAAAAAAAATATGTACAGAATACGAACTATTCTACAAAACTGTAGCCACTAGATATATATTATAACATCCTTATTTTCTACTCAGTTTTATAACTATTCCATTAGCAGTTCTAAGCACCCATTCATCCATATTAGACGAAGTCCATAAAAAGTTTCTTTATTTAATGGCGTAATTACGAGAGCTCCGATTCAAGATAACAAAGTTGGGCTTTGAAAGACGCGTTTTTCCAAGTTCACGTTATAAGACACTTTTCAAGTTACCAACGGGGCCCGTTTTATGTAACCTAACATTATGCAAAATTTTTAATCTAAGTAAATGTCTCCGTTTTAGTATGTTATACAACATACTAGGTAAGTATCTGCATCAAATTTTTGTAATATTAATCATATAGTTATATTTTAAACATACCGCGTGTGTTTTATTTCCCCGTCTATAAAGGAGATCTATATAAGTAGGCAGTGAAATAAAGGTTACAATACGACTCTGAGATTTTTTTACGGCAACTGTCAGCAGTAGCATTTCTGTTTATTCATTTAGAAATTAAAGGTATTTTTTCACAATTTGCAATATGACCTAATATTTCTTCTGACTTTTTCAATTTCAATATAGAAAAGTATAAAATCTTCTATGCCAAAACTATATATAGAAGTTGATGAGTGGAAGACAATATATGCAATGTCAGCAATGCAGCCAATATAAAGCTGTGTTCACACAATAAAAAATTTAACTAAGAACGAACTGCCAGAATGGGTATTGTAGACGTTTTAATAAAACTTCTTTAACACGACAATTATATCTTTTTTTTTTTTAATTTTCATCTTATAAATAAATCAACGCAATGATTCTAAATACATTTTTTAACTAAGATACACTTTAGTACAAAACTGATAATAAAACAGGCCCTCCCCTTAATTGTATCTGTTAGAAGGTACCTGAGTAGTTGCTGCGTAATTAAGTTAAAGTTGAATTTAATTAAATGTAGACTTAAGTCTACGCTTTGTGGATTATTTCTATTATGGTAAACACAAAGCAAGCATTATCGTGTCTTTAAATTGTTAAATAATGTTTGTTTGTAATCGTTGTAATTCGTTTGAATTAAAAAGAAGCTTAAATTGTCAAATACGGGCGAAAAAAATATCTAAAGTAAGTCTAAATTAACCACGTAATGTGTGTGTTTATATTTGTGTACGTACATAGATAACAAGTTATGGTAAATTATACTCTTACTTAGGTACTTACTTTATCTGGGAGATTTCGTTTCGGTAGAGCCTCATTAAAAGTAGAAAAGATCTTATTTAGTTTAGCCTACAGCGAACGTAATCCGATTATATTATTTTTGTAATATTACACGGTATTATATTGAAACAAATTTTTAACTATACTAGATGATTATAGTGCTCGCCACCAATCATGTCCTGACCTCCTGTGTCTACTATCTACCGAGTACACAGGTTTATATATAGAGATATTCCTTGTCACTTGGGGATGAAATTGAATAATATTATTACTTTAAATACAGTATACAAAGAGGTTATAATCAGCATAAATGGACGCCACTAACATTGTATATTTTTCAATTAAAAATAAAGTATATTAATTTAAATAAATAAATAATATCGAATAGTTACTATGCGCCAAATCAACGCAAGCACTATCGCGGAAAAAACTAGTTAAATCATTGTGCAATTTCTATTTATTATAGTTACACGTGATTTTATTGATTTGTAATAGGTATCTTGAAGTCGATGAGACATAAATCTGTTATATGAATATCGAACTCCCATAAATCCGGCGCGTCGGACATAACCTTGCCAGCTCCAATCACCGACCAATCGGAACCGAAATAGATGAAAGCGAAATCGGAGAGAAACGGGTCATAACCGCTACGTTTGATAACACATGCATTCATGTAAACTGACTGCGATAAATATTGTGCGACGTGATAATGCCAATAAATGCTTAGTTATGTAAATGGTTGGTAATATGTGTAGATGATTATGTATTTTGATTCCGGGTGAAAATTCGTTAGTTGTAATCGTGGGTGGGGCAAAAATCGGCTTTTGATGTAGCGGAATGTAGAGTTTTATTGCTGAAGTGTAGTTTTCCCCCGTATTAGAAATGCCCTCAGACATAACTGGCAAATAGCTAAACCATTTCCCCATAGTACAAGCTATTTGCCATAGTATAAGCTTTGGGGCTAGATTGCTATGTGTGAAATGTCCATCAATATTTATTATATGTATATATGAGTGAATAACGATAATGATTGATTACTTTTTGTTAAATAAAACTATAACTAATAAAGAATTTATTAAATTTCAAAAACTTTATGTGAGATCATTCAAACTTGCGAAATACCAGGTTCAAATGAATACCTGGATGTCGCAATTTTCGCATCTTTAACGGTCACCTAACAAGGCGTCGTACGCTGTTTTATGCAATCTTTGAATTCTTTAATTGATAATTCTTAAGTGTCACTTAAAGAATTAAGAAAAACTGAAGAATGAAGAATCTCAGTTTAATTGGACATGCCATGAACATTTTTTGTAGTATCCTCACGATCTCATGAATATAATTACTTTTTAAGTTAATCAAGACTTCAGGCAACTTTTGGTACGGTTTCCTATATAATTAAACATACTATATCCGAAAGCTCTTCAAACAAATATGCGAATTATCAACAAAAACAGTAGGTACTTATTAACCTCAGAATGAGATATTCTATTAAGGACTTTACCTTAAGTACTTCCAATTAATACCTCAATAATCCGACAGTCTGGACTCGACTGGGCTCACAACTCAGTTGGCAGTAACTGTACTTCCGTGCCATCTGTACCTTCGGTCGTGGGTTCGATTCCCAGCACCAACATTTGTGTAACAAACAGGTACAGGTACAGAACAAACACTGTACCTGAGTGTTAATATTCATTTCCAAACAATGGATATAATTATTCAAGCAATCTCTAACTAATCTCAACTATGCTTAATTTGGGGCTATATGGCGCGGTGTGAAATGTCCACTAATAATATATTTATTAAATTAGTTATATCAACAAGCCCAGGCGTTACATCACAAAACGTTATCACACTCATGAATATTGTCTTTGGGTCTTTGGGTCGTCTTTGGGTCGTCCACGTCTTTGGGTGTTACGGTTTTTTTTTTCACGGCAAAGCTGCTGAATTGGTGTGGCTGTAATTTTTAACATAGTTAGAATTATGTTAAAACGGTTTAGCATTTTTGAATGTCAGACAGGATTACAACAGTATAATTGTATACGCAATTATACTGTTGTAATCCTTATTCACATTATTCAGACCATTGGAAACCCTGGGTGCTTGGAATCAAACTCGAAATCAAAACGAATTTATTTCCAACCAAATTCCCCATACGTTTACTTATTTATGATGGACTAGCTGCGCCCAGCAGTGTTACCCGCGGTGAATAAGTCATCCCACGGGAACTCTGCATTTTACGAGATTGAAGTAGCCTATGAGTTAATCCAAGATATAAGCTATCTTATTTCCAAATTACATCCAAATCCGTGTAGCCGTTTGAGCGTGAACGAGTAACAAACATCCATACAAACTTTTACGTTTATAATATTAGTAGGATTGATGAGCTTCGAGTGGCGTATTATTTATCTAAGCCACATTTTAATTTCTCTTTCGGTTGCGAATAACATTTCAAATGAATCTGGCGTTAATTAAAATGCCGCTAAGGGCTCCTTGTAGAGTTCAGTACACTTTGAACCCGCCGTCTGATTCATTGCTTTATCAACCGGTTCGGTTTAGAGAGATAACATCACACACACACATTCGCACTTGCGTGTACAATTTTTTATTAAATTACAATAAGATATTGAGTTTTGATCGATTGTTCAGTTTGGTTAAAGATTATCAATATTTCAATTGACGACTGGCCTCATAGGTCAGTTTGTAGTAACGTTGCCTTCCGCGCTGTAGGTCGTCGGTTCTATTCCCACCTAGGACATACATTTGTGTGACGAACATAGATGTTCGTTCTGTATCTGGACGTTAATATGTATTATAATATGTATGTATTTACAAAAAAGTATATAAGTATTATATCAGTTGTCTGGTTCCCGTGACACAAGCTATGCTTAGCTTACTTTGGGACTAGATGGTGCTGTGTGAAATGTCCACCAATATTATTATTATTCTTGATTAACTAGAATCCCGCGTTTTCTTAAGGGTATGAAATGCACGAATGATATAAATCAAAGTGGCCCCCAGTGTCTAGAGGACTGTGCATCTCTGATGATTCACATAAAGAACATTTTTATCCAGTGAGGCAATATCGTTAATAGTTAGGTCATAATTCAACCTGAAGGGTAATGCGATCAGTTAAGCTTTTAAAGATCTTTTGGATAGCTCAATTGTTTCCTTTCCGATTTGTATAACTCTCTACCTACGGGTTCATTGTATATGTCGAATGGATTTCATCATAGTAGCAAACCTATTTAAATATATTAATCCTACTAAGCTAAACCATACCAGGCTGTAAATCAGGAAGTCAAATCATCACTTGTTTATTTTTAAGTCATTGAAGTGACAGAACGAGCTGACGGCCCACCACTGATGATCACCACTGACACCATAGATGTTAAGTGGTAACCGCCAACCATAGACAACAGCAATACCACTCAAGTCCTCTCCATAGTACGATCTATAATTATCTACTATTAGACAGATAGATAAGACTATTTTCCAATCTAATACGCACATTCAGTAGGCAAAAAGAAAAATCCTATTCTAGTTTTGTCGACATAAACAGACACAAACAAAATTTTATATATAAAGGTATACATTGAAATACTTGCGCACAAACGATAAACGTTTGGCTTTTACATCTCACATTACAAACAGATTCCGTTTGTTGGGGAAACTTTGCATTGGCAAAAACAGCACTCATTCTATATTGAGAGATTAACCTCCGAATGCTATTAGGCTAAAAGGTTTGGGTTATAATTGGGTTGTCGGCAACGGTTTACCTTCAGGCAGGTGACAAACTGTGTCATATATGGCACGCAATGGAAATAGAGCTTTATATCATTGGTTATAAATTCAATATGGCTATGGCGCCTTTTAACGAAACTCCATCCGGGGTATGTAGAGTTTCTTGTTACTAAGGTTTCTTTAATTAGTGTTTTTGTCTTAAAACATACTAAAGGAAGTACGATTCAAGGGTTAGGTTTTGAATATTGACAAATAAATAAAAAAATCGAGAATGCTAGGCAATACGATAGCCAAAACTAAAACGTTATAGTTAAGGAGTTAAATTTCGTTTTTGATACAGTTTACGCATGGGCCTGCACTAGGATTCCCTTTCGCAGATGGCATGCCCCTCAAAATCAAAATTCAAATATCTCAAAATATGTTTTGGATTCTTGGACGTTTGAATTGTGTATCTGACATTGTTTTTTATGTAAATCAAACGTCTAAGAATCTAGAATAAAATTTATGCTCATAGCACATATATTTGCCCCAGCCAATAATCGAATCCTTGACCCCTGGCTTTGTAGGCAGATTTACTCCTAACTTAGCTATAGATAGTCAGTTGTAAAAAAAGCATCATTGCTCACATAGGTACTTTTATTTATTTATTTAAGCTGGTCTCTTCTCAGAGATTTAGCCACAGAGAGACAATACACATTTTTAACTCAAGTGTTGTTTCTCTCTGTTACAACTCAAGTGTTGACTGAGTTTTTCCGTTAGGTAATTAGAATATTTTACATTTATCAAAATGTCCGTCATTCTACTCCGAATAGTTTTTCATGTAGGATATTTTCGGAATATTAATTTCGGCATACATATTCTGATTCTAACTCTCGCGCGATATTTTCAAGGATAAAAACACAGTTGGAAACGAAAACAGTATCGAATCGGAATCACACATATCCAATATATTCTTTTCCAAAATAACCACTGAGTTTTTTCCATCAGCTGGAATTTCTACATTTACCAAAATGTCCGTCATTCTACATTGTAGTGTGACGTAACAACTCAGAGTAGGCATTTATGAAATACAATATAAACGATAATGGCATTTCGAGCTATAGTGATGTGGGATTCGAACTCACGACCTATAGAGGTACAATCGTAACCTGATTACTACCGCATGAGTGATCACCTCTTCAAAAATTATTATAAACATCAGTATCAGAATAATTAAAGTGTACTCACAGATGTCCTAATTCATGTGCGATCACGAAGGCGCTGGTGAGACCCTCGTCTCTACCGATGGCTGCAGATCTTGTCTTGGAGCACATGCCACCCATTGGGGCGTAGCCTGAAGGTCCTCCTAGAGTTGTCCTAGTTAGCCACAGCGTAGCGTCCCATCCAGTGCTGCCTGAAAACCAGCATCGAGATCAATGGAGAGCTTGGAAGCTGACATAAATGTACACAAATAAATAAAATTGGAGTGTTTGTAATATTAAAATAACCGCGTTTTACTAAGTGCATATGGATGTATACACGGTACATATGCCAAAACAACTTTTTTTTAAATTTTTGTCTGTCTGTCTATCTGTCTGTCTGTCCGTTTATTCCGGCTAATCTCTGAAATGGCTGGAAGTATTTCTTTGAGCTTTGGCTTTACCTTTAAGTCTTTCAAGTCGAGTAGCTTAACAACAAGATCGGAGAATGTGCCTGTAATTTCGCTGGCACTACAATAGTAATGGTAATGTCAAATTATATGAAGGACTAGCTGTTGCCCGCGACTTCGTCCGCGTGGAATTCGGTCTTATCACGCACCCCTATTTTACCCCTCGGAAAAGTAGCCTAAGTTACTCCTTGTTACATCAGCTATCAGCCAGTGAAAGTCTCGTCAAAATCGGTCCAGACATTTCAGAGATTAGCCGGAATAAACAGACAGACAGACAGACAAAAATTTTAAAAAATGTTGTTTTGGTATATGTGCCGTGTATACATCCATATGCACTTAGTAAAAAGCTGTTATTTTAATATTACAAACAGACACTCCAATTTTATTTATTTGTATAGATAAAATGCTGTAGGAAAGTGCTGTGTCAACTTCATATGTGGGAAAAAAATGGCGGCGATGAGCTCATTTCTTTCATGTTGGTTCCACATTTTCCGGTAATAAATTTGTATCATTGGGAATACCAAAAATGTTTTGTTGAATCATTACCACATAGATAATATTAAACGATTTAAAAATGTGGCTGCGAATCGCAAATATTAGAAATTACTAAATTAATTATAATGTAAAATTTAATTACACAGTTAAATTTTGCTTAAAATATTGATATTTTTATAATGGTAGTATAAATCATTATAAAAATATCAATATTTTAAGCCAAAGTACGGATGGATGTATGTTTGTTAATCACGCCAGAACGGCTGAACATCTGTGGTATGAAATTTGGCATAGAGATAGATTATAGGCTAGAGCAGCACATATAAACATTTTAATTGGGGAAAAATTATAATTCCCGAGGGATGACTATTAATAGTGGGATGACTATTATAGACTTAATATATACACAGGGTATCAAAAATTATCAGCTGCTCGTTTCAGAAGCTAAGTTGACTTATCAACACATGGGTCTTAGATGAAGACTGGTTTTATACTTAACTTTTTTGTGTAAAATTTGCAATTCGACTTGTATATTTTGCACATTTGCATGTAAATTTATCATAAATGTGGATTATTAACTTATTAACATTACAAAAATACATATACAAATTGATTTACTCCCTTTCCCCTAAGGGCTAGATAATCTCAATAGGCCTCTTTAATCTTGTGGAAACAATCTCGTAGGAGCGCACACGTATGTTTTTTTATATTGATGGTCAATTCACACAGCGCCATCTAGCCCCATAGTAAGTTTAATATAGGTTGTATCATGGGAACTGGACAACTGATATAATACTTGTTTTTTTTAAATAGAGGTACATACATATCAACACCCAGACACAAAATAAAAGTTCTGTTCGTCACGCAAATGTTTGTCCTGGGTGAAAATTGAACCCACGACTTACAGCGCAGAAGACAGACTGAGCTGTGAGGTTAACTCTTCTACCACTTTCTTTGGTAAATCATATCTTAGGCTTCACTGGCCTCTCAGTTGGTAGTGACCTAGTGCATGTAAGTTTTAGGTTCTGTCAGACAGCCCAGGATACATATTTGTGGGGCAAACATTTTGTATTTTTTTAATAATTATAGAAATAATAAATGTACTTAATTTTTCTCAAAATATGTTTACACCCAACTTAAAAGTAATGTTCTGAACTGAAAGTTTGTCAATATTGCTATCTAGCTGCTTTACATATTTAAGTGGCCCTTAACTAGGCAAAAACCTGCGTGAAAGGTACCAGTGTGATATGTCGTAGGAATTGTGCAAGCTATTTTAAGACTTATATAGACAGTTACATAAAAAGTAATAAAGTGTGGGTGTTATTATGCATTATACTAGTATGCACGCATTCCAAAAAGTTAATATCTGTTATCCGGTTTCCAGGGTAATTTTCCCACTTCTGCTGCCATGCAGTACTGCATTCGCGTTATATTCCGATGCGTAAGGTTTGGTTGCCAGTGAAATTACAGGCACTAAAGATATTCCACCTTAATATCTCAAAGTTATGGGCGCCATACGATACGACTTGTGTCTAGTTTTACCTAAGTAGGGGAGGACCCAGGTCCCATTGCTTTGTAATCGGTAGAGGTTATTACCACTTAACACCAGACGGGCCATGTGCTTGGGACGTTAATTTTTTCACCTGTAGTAAAAAGCGACTTATATATTCTATTTAGAGACTCCCTACGTTTTAAAGCTGTTATGGTCAGAGGGTGTCACTTAATATCTTGTGGGTCATCTGCTCAATACATCACTTCAATAACACTAAACAATTCCTGCAGTATTATTATTTACAAAGTTTTTAAACATTTTACTACGACAACGAATATTGCGAGGAAAATGAAAATTTGCGCATCTACTTTATCTTCTTATTTTATAAAGCTAAAGACATTTATATAAAAATAGATAGTAATATTAGCGTAATCTTTGATGTAATATCACGAATGTTTGTAACGGAAGTTGTAATGACGTTACTAATAAAACTAATCTAGAAATAAACATCGCCGGCAAGCGTGTTGCATACTCGATGCAAAGGCCCGCCGCGCCGCGCCGTCGCGCTATCAGTTCTAATTACACTCATATTACATACTACAAAGCTTCATATATCACAAATCATACCTTCAGGCAGTCTTATCAGATGTCGATAGTTCCATCTGTTAACATTTTCCAATGATTTCTTTATATTTCCATACTTTATAACGGAATCCTTCTCCTCGTACAGAAAAAGTTTGTTGATCACCAGCGTCATGTTCGAGTTCAGAGACGGGTCGTTGAATATGGCACTGACCTACAACGTATTACATAAAGATTGTATGAACTTCTACACACTCAAAACCGGACAAAAATAACGCTTCAATATCTGACATCGGCGTTGGTAAATACTCACTATGTTCATTAAAGCTAAAATGTAGTGCTTCACTCGTTCCCGACCGTGGAACTTCATCATGGTGTTGTCCGCCACGATGGCCACCTCGAGCCACAGGCCTTCCACCCCTGAAACATCATCAAACATTGAGTTGCACTCGACCACGGTCACGTCCGTTCACCTTCGCACTGACGCACCTGAAATCGGTCTAGTGACCGGCCCCTCACTGCGGAAATACTCCACCGGTCGCGAGTCGTCGCTGTGTCGCGGCCGCACGTGCGGCGTCCACGACTCATCATCATCAAGATCGAGATCAAGGTCGCCGACCGTGTCGCCGGTAAGGTCGTAGACGGGCGGGCGCTCCGCCAGCATGACGTCACGGCGGCGCAGCACGTGCGCGCGGCGCCGCGTCTGCTGCAGCACGAAGTCGTCGTCACCCACCCTCAGCAGACCGTACAAGCGGCCGTCGCACTCGGTCACCGCGGCCGTCGAGCCGCTCTCGCCGAGGACCCGCCCTCGGTAGAACCGGCACTCGTCGTGCTGCGACCGTATGTTCGTATTCTCGTAGAGCTCGAGCTGCCAGCCGTGCAGGTGCAGGCGCCGCGCGGCGCCGGTGCCGGCCGCCGCCGCGAGGAGCACCGCCGCCCACAGCCAGCGCGGCATGGTCTGCGCGCCGCTGTGCGCGAGCCGGGAGCGAGCGCTGCGCTCACGCATCTACACGCATCGCGTCCGTCCCGTCGCGCGGAAGGTAAACGACTCCGCGCTCGCGCGGTGCATGTGCTCGGGTGCGCCTCGTGCGTCATTTGTAAACAAAGGGCGACCCGTTTGTGTTTCATTATCGTCTAGCGAGGGAGCGTGATACACATTTTATGTAAATAATTTCACCAGAAATACTAGCGTTCTTGTGCACTGTTTACGTACATCGCTCGGCTCGAGTTCAATCTAAACGGTTACTGCTTAGTTGTCAAGACTTTTTTTTACTTAAAAAAGCTAGATTATTATCGTTATTCATATTTTGATTTATCGTTATCCTATTTTATTTGTATTTACAGTAATACCATGCTATTGCAGATTATTTAAAATAATCCTAGTGTATTATTGATTATTTCTACTATTGTACTACTGACTTGTCTAAGTGCATATATTTATGTCGAAAGATCAATAAATACAATACAATACAATTAATAATTGATAGCATTACTAGACATTTATAGACGCCGAAGCAAATTCCACAAAGTGAGTCGCGTCAACTTTACCGCAGTAATATTTTCTCTAATAAAATCTTAGAGGCACTGAGGAATAGTGGCCTTGTGTTAGAGTACATAATAAGTAATAACAATGAATAAACTTTTCCGGTAGAGCTGTTACTTACCACATTGCAAGACTGAATTTATTTCGTGTAAGTAGGTATTTCTGAAAATAAATATTGAGATACTGAAACTGGTAATATACTGGATGAGAGAGGTACAAGAGTAATAAACTTTCAAATTGATTGTTTTAGAAAACTTGTCTTAAAAACCTTGTACGTACTAACATAGTGCCAATGGCGTTTCTTTAAAAACATAAATATAGCCACTTCATTTTATTTTCTTTGTGTAAAATAAGTTTTTTTTTAGAACGAGATTAATGAAGATAACTAAATCGTCAGACAGGCGAATAATAAAACTATTTAATTTTAAACTCTTTCATAAAAGGTTTTTAAGACAAGGACTAACCACTTTTAACTGCCATTTACTAGTTGCAATAAGTTTAAATAAAACCACGAAATAGTATGTATATTATTATATATTAATGTTTAAATACATTGTACTAAAACAAAATATGCGTTAAAAAAGTAAGTGAACTTAACATCATTAACATGGTATCGAAAAAAATTCAAGTGATAATATAATTATAATTAAAATTGTAATTTTGATTTGTAGAAAATGAAAATTAAATATATATTATTCATACAATATTTTTCTACAATAATACACATATCACAAAAACTTTTATATTGTTTTGATTTTATACAAAACAAAACATATTTAATATTAATCCATATAATATTATTTTTAAAGCCAATTATTGATTTAGAATATACATATTGGAATTCATTATCTGATATTTTATATTATATATTATTAATATGTAATTCATTTATAACGATCATAATTGTCTTCAGCTTTGATAGAATATATTTGTTACAATTATGCTAATGAAAACATTAATTAAAGTAATGAGAGATTATTGTATTGTTGTCATGTTAGTTTGAAGCTTGCATGTTACAGTTATTGTTATTTTAACTAACCGACCTATGAAATTGTTAAAAATTACTGTAACATAAACTTAGTATTAACGTATTAATTTTTCTAAAAGCGATCGTTTGTTTCGGACTCCTCTTGCGTTTTTTCTGCTCAATTCCATAACGTTTTTGTTAAGTTCTTTTGTTTTTTGATTGTCTACTTCATCTCTATGAATAAAATAGGATATTTCATCAAGATCACCGAGGGTATTTTTTTTATCCCCTCCATAGTAAAGTTTTATAATGACCCCCTCATCAGTCGGTTTCCAGCGTCCTTCATAGATATACTCCCTCAAATTTTCCGACGCAAAAACACCCATGTTGCTATTCTTCTGAAAACCGTCTTTTCTGTATCCTTCGAGCGGGAATTCTCGCAGACTAACAAGTTCTTTTTTCAGTTCGCTTAATGAGTTTATCAGTACTGATGTATCTCTCACAGGCCCGCCAACTCTTGCAGAATTCTGAAAATAATTTGTTGGCACTGAATTCGTATTACAAAATCGCTTTTTAATAACAATTTTGTTATTTGCGTTATTAAGAGTTGTGATATATTCGATTTGTACAAGTAGTGTTCTACATTACCAGATTGTTTGACCAAATGTTGTAACAACCTTTAACTGGCTATTTCGTTTGAGCCCACATTTATGTGGGTTTTGAGAATACATCTAATAACTTTTTCGTTTTACCTACGAATGAAATAAATTCGATAAATATGATTAGATATGAAATTGAATTTCAGCACAAAAATTCAATTTAATATAGATATGATGCCAATTTTTAAATCAAAATAAAGAATGATATCTATATGTTGATTTTGTAATTTGTAACACTATGAGAGTGTGAATTCTTTTGATTCTTTTATGTATTAAATCTTTAAAATGTAGATCTAGGACATAGATACAAAACTAGGAGAGGTATCACAAACAATTCTTTAAATTTCGAGAGACGTCACTGCCTTTAGATATTATGAACATAAATTGCGTCACTGAAAACTGACCGAGGCATTGTTTATATTAATGACAATATAACCTCAACTTATTATATGAACAACATGCCGAAGATATTTTATTTTTTATATTGCTCGCAGCTATTTTCTATAATTTACTGAAAGTCTTAGAGATTTACCTGCAACTGAAGGAACGTGAACACATAAATCATAACGGACTGCATTTTGTCACTGTTTTTAAAACTGTCACTTTATTATCACTGTTCTTCAAAGTGTCCACACTTCATATGCCACAAATACAAATGGCGCCCGACTTGTTTTTTTAGAATACGAATATTTTGTACTTGGTCAAAAGCGTTGACTAATTTCTTACACGTTTCACGTTTCTGGCCTACAGTACAATGCGACTGATAATACTCATTTCAGTAGTGTAACACCATATTAACAGACAGTAGAGACAATAGAACCACGATGTGTTTGCGAACTGAAGTAATGTGCGTGTATTTCTTTGTGACGTCGACCACACGTTTTATTGTCCTACGTGGGTTAATAAGCGAGTTTGCTTGTTATTTAATTTGGTATCAATTACCTATGAAACATTATTAACATACTGTTTGGTTTTTCAGCTACTACGCACCGGCGCGTACCCTGTGGCATTTGTCATGCTAGTGTGACCACTATGAGTTTTGTTTTATGAATATACAATTACCTGGCTATTAGTTTTTCAAATGTTTTTAGCTTCGAGGATGCATGGATCGCTCAGTGATAATGCAGCCCTTTGTGCGTCTGCCTAAGTTTATAATCTATTTTCTTGTAATACGTTTTCCGTTGGTGTACCTACAATAAAGAGTATAAGGTAGGGACGCGTATAGGAGTACCTACAGATTCACATAATGTACATCAGATTTTTCATAGGAGTTGTGGATGAGCATTTAGGCATAATATTAAAGAAAACCTATGTAAGAATATTGAAAGAAAGTTGATCACTTTAAAAATAAAGTTTTGGAAATACATGTGGAATTTATTTGCACTAGGTATATCATGGAATTGTTTTTTTGTAATCGTTCAAAAGCAGTCATATAGTTAGCATGTGGTTAAATCAAACATTTAAATTAAATCAAAACCCAAATATTGACTGCTAACGTAAGCAATGTTGTCATCTGGCATCGACGTGACTAAATCACACATTTCCCGTAAGATAGGGAGTTACGTCATCGCGAGTCCTCTGATCAACCTCTGACACACTCTCTAAATGTTATTCAACTTTAGTTAGGTATATTTCGTACTATGCGAGCTTAGGACAAGTACCTACTAGTAGTACAACATACGTTCTCGCTGTTTAAATTTTTCTTTACCACTTACCGAGGCTTATCACATCTTTTGAACTAGAACATAAGAATTCTGCAAAGCTTGCTCGGCGGCAGAATTGGAAATGGTGACTTTATGTAACCAGATGAATACTGCACATATTGTTCGATCTGCTACTAAATCTTGTCCTATTTTACATCTTTGAGTCTCATAGCTCGGTTGGTAGTATATATAAAAAGGTGTTTACTTAATGTGATTTTGACGCCTTTTTGTATAAAATTCAGTTTTCGGGTGTTTGTTTCCGCAAAACTCGAAAAGACATCGGTGGATAGACGTGAAATATTCACACATCGTAGCATTTTATATAGCAGAGTGTTTTTATACTGAAGTACCCCCGGGAATGGGAAGAGCCAAGCTAATTATTAGCAGTTAGGAGACACAGCAAAGCGTGGCTGGATTTAGCTCGTATTCTATTTGTCTATGTGTAGACAATAACGTCTTTCATAATGTCGTTTACCACGTGTGTTATCCATATAGTTCATAGGTACGTCCAAAATGACACAATAGCTGCTGAGTCGCGTCAAACTACTCCTGCACCTAGATTCCTTGTATCACAGAATACATGAACGCACACGGATACACAACTCATAATCCAAGTGCCAAGAACCAATTTTATCTTCATTGTACACAACTGTTTATCCCGGCTGGGAATCAAACCTGGAATACCTCCCTAAGGAGGTAGCGTTAACGTAGCTATGAGGCCGTCGTTTCGTAGATTCATTTTACGATCAATTTCGAAACAAATCGAGTAAAATACGTCTTATAGACATGCTGGCAAAAAGTTAATACAACATTATAACTTAACTAATCAGTAAATAATAAGTTACATAGAACCTTCACATTTCAACAAACGTTTAATTGTTTCACAGAATTGTAATGTTCAAAACTGTATTCACCCCAAAGCTAATAGCCCAGAACAACACTCAGAATTGTTTCACAACAAATAGCCTAACTTGTACTGAATTGTTGCGTGGTCGCACTAAGGCAAGGCGGCGGAAGGGGCGGGGTATTTTCTATCATTTGATTAATATGACTGGGTTCCACTACTTAATACTCACATGGTTTTTTATGTGATACAGTTACGGAACGAGCCGACGGCCCACCTGGTGTTAAGTGGGAACCTCGGCCCATAACAACAGATGCGACTTGGGTCCTCCTCCCTCCCCTACTAGGTTCAACAGGACCCAAGTCGCATCGTATGCGACCGTAACTCTGAGACGTGTAGTTGGGATGTCTCATGTGCCTGTAATTTCACCAACCACACCTTTGAAACCAAAACATAGTAACGCGAAAGCGTTATGCTTGTCAGCAGAAGCATGGTGACGATACTTCCCCGGACAAACTTGGCGTGGGTTCTACTGCTCTTAAAGGTCCAAGGCATCATCGCATTGTGCCCGTCATCCTGGGACAAGCCAAAGAAAAATCTAACTTGTACGTGAGATTTCTCATGGGCAAATTCATAAAATTTTACCGAAACACGTAATCTTCAAGTCCGAATACCTACACGAATGAACTGTTTAATAGGCACTCGAAGCTGTACTTGACGAACAACAATTTCTACAGCTACGGTGGGTAATCATCAACATTACGTTACTACAACTTTACATCAATTCGCTCACGCTAGCAAAAAATCAAAGGTCAAAGGTACAGGGAACTGCAGTGTAAAGATGAAATCGCAACTTAAATATTTTGAAGTTACTTATTAATATTCCTGAAATAACTAGCGGAGCTTTGTTGATTTTTAATTTAACATTTTGTAGGATGGAAGGAAGGAAAACATTCGATTGATAGACATTAATCAGAGCTCTTTGCTGTCAATTCTAGCCAGGAACTTATTTTCAAGCGCTTTGTTAGATCCGCGCAAAGGAAGGAGAATAATGGACGGAAGATTGAGAAAATAAAACTAAGATGAAGAAACTTTCCAGCACATTTTAAACAGAATTTTGCAGGCAGCGAGTTTAAATTAATTTCGGATTGTGAATTACCGACTTTGTTACAGTTACAGTTATCTCCGAATAGGGAAAAAGATTTTGGACCTACCAATTCGGAAAACATATACAACATTATATACATCTGTAAATCTTATACATAATATCGATATTAACATTTTGTGTGATAAATTTACAGAACGAGTAAACCACCTGGTGTTAAATGATAACCTCTGTCCGTAACAAGCAATCGGCTTGGGTCCTCCCCTACTTAGGTACAAGAAGTGCCAAGTCACATCGTATGCGCCCGTAACTCTGAGACGTGAAGGTGGAATGTCTCATGTATCTGTAAATTCCGGCAACCATATCTTTAAAACCGGAACACAAGTAACGCGAATTTATTACTGCTAGGCGGCAGAAATGGTATGGTGGCAGTACTTCTCCGGACTTACTTGGCATAATCTATATGTATATCTCTTGCTTTTAGATATATTTAAAAAAATACAAGGATGGCACTTATGGTTAAAAATCGTTAGAAAACCGCATACCCTAGAGCCACAAAATCATAGATATGTGTCGACGAAAGGAGCCTCATTTAGGAGCATTTTACCCTTTCCCCACTTTGGTTCTATAGTCAAATACCTAGCACCTAGTATCAAAGCACCTACAATTAGATTTTATCAGATGGTAAGAAATAATTCTACTTACGCAGCATTATAAAGAACTTTTTTTCATTACCGTAAACACTTTTGTATTTTCATTAGATAGGTAGCATCCTAACTTACTGGGAAACATAATCAGATTCTTAAAATGAAAAACGTTGAGATTCTCCTTCCCTCTGTTAATTAACTGTTGGCTGGCCAAAGAAAAATACTAAATATTGAGTTTGAAGAAGTACCTAAATAAATCTCTTTGGCCACGATGTATTATGCAAAGGCTGTGATTTGTCGATAGCGGGCAACAGGGTATACTAGTGCTAAACAGCTCAAAGATCTGGTTACCAATATTTTATTTTTATTTTTCACAATCATAAACGAATGAGGGATTCGTTTCTGATTGTGAAAAATAATTTTTAGGGGGTTTCTACTTTGTTCTTTCCCATGGACGGTTGGAACATGCACCAGACATAACTATAAGTATGTACGCGTGACTTATATCTTTAAGTTACTAAGTTTTCCCAGCCATTCCGTTACGAATTCTATAGAATATTTAGAATATTACATATTTTGATGTTATTTTAGTAATCTGTGAACCGAGCCTGATAGATTGATGATACCAAAGAGCACTTATAAAATCCACCTGGGGGGACCTCTTGGAGGACCCTTTGGAGACAATTTTCAGAAGCCAAGCATAGAGCGACGTCATGCACAATTGGTTGTGATTCCTCTCAGTTGTGTGACTTTGTACACTTGAATATTTGATAGCGCGGCTACGGGTCTCTGCTTAGAGTATTATGTAGAGAGGGTAGGACAGACCCTCGATTTTACTCCTTTATCCGACCCATCAGACCCACTTATTTACTTGGTCTATATTAAATAGTTGTTTAATTAAAACTGTTTCCGTTCACTGTTATTTTAGGTTTAGTTTTTCACACTTTCCTACATCCTGGGAAGGTTGAAGACTCTTAGGTGTCGCTTCGACAAAGGAGTAAGGGTCGTTGGTACTTCCTGATTTCCATGTAAAAACAACAAAGGTTGAATAAGGCGAGCTGTTTGAGGATCGCTGTATTTAAATAGTTTACTTTGTGTTATGTAAAAAAACACTAGTTTTAGAGAAGAGAGTTTCCTAGAAACTTTCACTGCAACTTTTTGATTTTTGTTACTATTTTAATTACGAGCTAATTACGTAAATATTGTACAATATATTCTATAACAATGCTCACATTCTATACAAATTATAATAATAATTGCGACGTAGGATATTCCAGAAGAATCAGTTTATTCCGATCGAAATCTCAGTACTACGGTGAGTGCGCTGTAGGATGTTTTAACCAACTGAAACAAAAAATACCTATCATTACTTGATATAGCCACTTCTATTCATTAGAATAAATATTGGGTTCTCACATTGAACGTTCAGACTAAAAGATTTGCAGATTAGTCGTATATTATTTAAAGTTTATATAAAATACAAGTCAATAAAATCTCACAGTTAGTTTCCATTAGGTACAATATTGATAAAATTAAATGGAAATATATAAAATAACAAAAGAAGCAGCAAAGCAACTATACTATATGATTAAATATGTATATAATTTAACTTATAAATAACAGTGGTGCCAATTCTGTTGGTACAGACTACATTAATTATATAACTCAGACCATTCCTTTGACTAGTTAAAAAACACACAAATAACCAGATAGACTTATTTTTGAACTATCAAATAAAATTTATTGCATTTGCGTCTGGTTGCCATGTGTTTCCATCACATTTAAAACTGGATATTTAACTATAATTCTTCAATTTATCAATAGATGGATATTGAAGTGATTTTTTGAGCCTATATATATATATATTCGATGTTGAAAGGATTTTAAATGCGCCTCAAAGAGGCTCCTTTCGTGCACTTGACGCATATCTTCGAATTTTTAGTTCTAATTTTGATATTTTGAGCAAGTAGTGATTTTAAACTTAGTTTCAGTGGATTGTCGGTAGAAAAACCACGAGTATGTCACTTACATTGGTGTAAGCTTTTAAGGATAGATCGTACATCCCTCCCGCGGTGAAAACCAGGGGTTTGCTGGCGCGCGCGATGATCAGCAGTATGGAGGAACGCACGCCTGGAAGTACGGACAAACCTGTCTCCCACTTAGAGCTGTACACAGCTCTACCTATGTTGTAGCTCTGAAAATAAAATGTCATAGATAAAACATAAAAAAGACCTTTTGAATACCTTTGCTACATGTTTTCTGACATAAAAACGAAACGTGATTTCAGCTCAATCGGTTGGAGAAGCAGGAAGCTGGAGCTTGTAAAAAACCTCGTGAATTTAACTGCTGGAAAAATAACGCAAAATCTAACTTTATGACCTTACTTTTTAGTCGATTTATTTACCTAGGCTCTATCAGTTACCTATTTTTTGATGAAAGCAAGTTTTTTGACCGGGTTTTTGGATATAATAAGTCACATATGCGAAAAATGCAAAAAATGTGATTGCTGTCAGATTTATCACCACTTGTCACGTGCAGGATAGTTTATATCACAATGTGAAGAGTGACTCTTTGGGGCTCTGACTTACCCTTCGGGGAAATTAGTGTGACTCTGTGTTATAAGTTTATGTTAAGCAAAATGTACTGAATGTAGTGAAAATAATTTAAACTTGGACCCATGCTATATGTCTATTTCAATTTTTATTTTATTTTTTTTCCTTTTTTATAACATCTACAAGTATAACCATGTGTAGCTAGACCCCAGAAATTAGGGGTCTATTGTGTAATACAGGTTTCTTTAAACTTAACAGAAGAGTTACCAATCCATCATAGTGACAACAATGTAATCTAAATAAATAACTTTTATTTGTTTGTTTGAATAAGTTTATGTAGCTAATACTAAAAATGATGATATATAATTCAGTGACTAAAATTAAAATAAACCTGAATAGTGATTTCCTCACACCAGCGACAGACGATGTACAATCCAAACATGTTGTAACTGAGGTAGAGTAGACTCATTAGACATTTGCTGATATTTCCCACGATCGACTGTAAACAAAAGACGAAGTTAAGTTGTTCACACCATTAGTTACCGTGTCAAAAGATTTTTCACCTCTTTCTTGTGTTAACAAAAACTTTTGGTAAGACTGCGCGTAATGGGTGATTCAGTTATACTTAATCACTCCTTTTTCTCGGAGAGGTAGGCAGAAAGCACGGTTTTCTAGTTGCTACGATCCTGACTTACCTCCTTTGCTTTATCCATTCTCAAAATAATCAATACAAATGAACAACCACAGAACAGACATCTATGTTGTCACACAATGTTTGTCCTGGGTGGGAATCGAACCCACGACCTAGGAGAAAGAGAAGACTTAGTTACTATTAACTGAGCTGTGAGGCCAGTCAAACTAAGGTTATGTGTACAGAAATATATACAATTATAAAGAAATTGTTTAGAATCAATAATAGACATCTTTCTGATCCCAACTGGTCTAATTATACCCATTGTGCTGTATTGTGTTAGATTTAGCGAATAAGATTATTCCTGCTGAATATATTAATCTTACCATAGTAACCTGGTAGCCGATAAAGCAAATTAGAATGCCGCTAGCCCCCAGCTGGCCCAGCAACGGACCGCTCAAAATGGCCCGGAGGTCCATTGTGTGACTGTGAAACGGAAACAGAATGATGTACTTACTAGCGGAAGTAGGGTTCTGTGACGTGAACCTATTTCTCTGAACCACATCTAAGTAATTAATTAAGTAGATATGTGTTTATATGCATTGCTCTTTTTATAATATAATAAAAAAGCTACAGTTAACTGCGTAACTATGTTGGTCCATCCTACATCTACCTAGAATATTTTGCACCGTACATGTATCTTTAAAATCCTTTAATATTTCTTGTACAATCATATGTCATTAGAAAGTTATTGAATAAGACATTGTTTTTTTAATGTTATCCAGAAAAAACCTTGATCATGTTCTTGAGATACAACTAAATATCTGGGGTTCGCACTTTAAGAAAAAAACTTACCCATTTCAGTACGTTGTTAAAAAAATATAATTCATTATTTTTTTTCTATTTAAGTTTCAAATGAGGCACTACATATTCCTTTATGCGATAAAAAAACATCAAACCAAATCTTTGTTAAGTCTTAAACTAATGCTGTCTACCAGTCAGTCACTTTTATGTTTTTCATATAATTGAAAAGCGGATCTACTCCTAAGTTAACTGTAGTTATTTTAGTACAAATAAATCTCTAAAGTATTGTTTTCGAAGCCAAGGTCATGTATGACATAAGTCCAGCCCAATGGTATTTTCCATTCGGTCCACTATGGAGTTGAATCTATATCAATAAATAAAATTGGAGTGTCTGTTTGTAATATTAAACTAACCGCTTTTTACTAAGTGCATGTGCATGTATGTACACGGTACATATACCAAAACAATTTTTTTCACAATTTTTGTCTGTCTGTCTGTCGGTCTGTCTGTCTGTCTGTCTGTCTGTTTGTTCCGGTTAATATCTGAAATGGCTGGACCCATTTTGACGGGACTTTCACTGGCAGATAGCTGATGTAATAGTAATTTAGGCTACTTTTCCGAGGGGTAAAATAGGGGTGCGTGATAAAACCGAATTCCACGCGGACGAAGTTGCGGGCAACAGCTAGTTATTACTTACGTTAAAATAAGCTTGTGTTGTTCTACGTAGTTGCCCAATCTGCGCAGATACCTCGCGGCGAATTCTTTGTTCTTTGCCAAGTCTCTGCAATCTACGAAGGCATTTATTAATTCACACACTTAGCGCCTTTTGAAATACCCTTTGCAGGTGAGTGTGTAAAAAACAAGTGAGTCACGTACTCAAGGTTTTAAAGTATCCATTTCACAACTACAACTGATCACTTGTAAATAACCTTTACGGTATTTCTTTACTTGGAAAAAGTGCTATCACGTATCCAACATATAAATAATCAGATGTCAGCAAGTTCAGCACTTAACTGTGCCTTATTTATTACAGTTGCGATTGCTGTGGTCGTAAGTTGGTGAAATATGTTATATGACTTAAGTTTATGTGATTAATGCTATGGTGACCTTTCATTCGCATGGATGTGTTAGAAGATAATCGAAGGATTTTTGAATAATTAAAATTTTACAATACACAAACTTTCCTGTTCATAACACGAAATATTATATATAAAAAAAGTTCACTGATTTATATTTTGCTATTCATTAGGTACCTAAGTATATCGCTTCTACCTATATCTATAACCAATAGTATGAGTTGAAGCTGAAAGCAATCTAATAATGATGATATTTTCTTGGAAATTTATGTATTAGGAATCCTTATATTGAAAGCTGAAACGTTAATATGTTATCGTTACGTTACACTCGTTTATATTATCAAAGGTACACTTAAAATAAATTAATTTGAACTGATAATATCTAAAAAAGTAATTTGCCAGAGTTTTTGATTGATTAATGTAAGGGACAATAAAATACTCCTTGTTCACTCCCCCCCCAAATAAAATAAATAAATATTGGTGAACATTTCACACAGCGCCATCTAGGTCAAAGTATAAGCATAGCTTGTATCATGGGAACTAGACAACTGATATAATACTTATAAAATTTTATTTTTGTAAATACATACATATAATACAATTAACATCCATACACAGAACAAACGTCTATGTTAGTCACATAAATGTTTATCCTGGGTGGGAACCAAACCCACGATCTACAGCGCAGAAGGCAGGGTTACTACCAACTGAGCTTTGAGGCTAGTCAAATGTGCAAAAGTGCGAATGATTATCCTTTTTTCACGCAACAACTTCTAGAACGATCTCGATAAAGCTATTGATGATTAAAAGCTTATTACTGAACCGCTACATAACGAAATGCTACTTTCAGAAATTGTAATGCAGATCAAGTTGTGATCAAAAGCTAGCAATAAAGATAAAGATTTAAAAACCTATCTCCTCCTTGCAGTCTTCGATGATGTTGACGAAACAATCGCTGAGGATGACCAGTTGGCAAATGAGCGGTACCATGTGGGCCTGCATGATGAGGTCAGTCACCATCACGAATATTGAAACGTAGTGAAATGCGATGCTGACCACCAGGTAACTGGTCGCATACCGGACCGGCGTCTCGAAGCGAAATGGTAGACGTATTCCTACCACCAAGTTGTAGTCGAGCTCGTCTACAAGTGGATAAATGTGCCTGTGAATAATGTAGAGTTGAAAACGGGGACTTTTCGGGGTCCCACGTTGCTCACGTCCGTAAGTGGTTACCCTCTGAATCCCTACACGTGTCCCCCGGGTGTTGCGAAAGGAGAAACCCAAAAGTAGCAGTAGAACTTGTGCTAAGTTCTCCCGGAGATGTACTGCCACCACACCTGGTAATGCGCCGCCAAGCAATGATGCACTCGTATTGCTGTATTCCGGTGGAAGGGAGTGGGTGCTGGTGAAATTGTAGGCGCATGAGACGTAACATCCCTGTCTCGGGGTGATGGACGCAACGCAATGCGACTTTAGTCATCTCGTACTTTGGTGGAGAGGACTTGAGTCGTATGCTGTTATCCATGCGCGGCAGTTACCACTTAACATCAGGTGGGCCGTCAGCTCGTTCTATTACCTAAATGATACGATAAAAAAACCCTAACAAACATTGAAAGTTAAAAGCTAGTAATATCTTTATATATGGACCAGCTTTCAGGCACTCACTTTGAAGAGTTGTAAATAATAAAAGTACACGTTACCAGACAGCGAGTGTACAGTTTCCCAACAACAGCAATAGTTTCAGGTATCTCTCGTGTGTGTCCACCCACAACTTCAAGAGTCTCCTCCGTCCGACGGTGCTCACATCAAAATATGGAGACTCCATGGAAGTTGCTACCCGTTTGTAAACATCCCTGTGATCCAACTGAAAACAGGCCGTTACTGAATACACCGAACATTGTTTGTGACTTTAGTTGTTTCGTGATTCGCAAAAAATACAAGGGTCGAAATATAACAATGATTGTTTTATTTTCCATGTATAAAATAATGGTTCAAAGGAACTCCATATTTACACAAGGTTTTCCCAATGGAACAAATATGGCTGGTATACGTAACTGAATTGGATGTAAATGCTGATTTATGTTGAATCATTTTTAAAACCAGGATGGTTTCCGGTTTTACTGGAGCATTATTTTTATCTACCCCTGAAGAATCGATTTCATTAAAATCATTTGATTAGTTGGGTAGTAAATTCGAGCGTTAACAAAAACCGTTAAGCAAATATCATTGCACTTGAAGAGTAAACTCCAGTCGCGTTTCGGAGCTTACACGCAATTCTTTTGGAGCAATGTGAACACTTTGGAATGCAGCCTAGTTGTTAAATTTTGACTGGTAATCACTACTGAATTCCGGCATTGGATTGAAATCCTGAATCAGTATAGAATCAGCATTGAAGGATTTTACAGTGCTGGTACTGGGAGTGTTCCAAAGCGGGCATTTGTCTAAACTTCGAGTTCCTATCTACCCTGACACTTGGCGTTACACGTTGGACTCATGCGTTACGATAGATACGCAGGCCTCATCTCTATGTGGGAGAGTGCAATGACATATTTAAAGAAAGAAAGAAAGAAAAATATTTATTTTGTGTTACATTTGAAATAAAATTAGGTACAAATAAAAGAACTTGACTTGTTACAGCAAGAAATTACATACCATGTTTTTAAATTTATAGACGGCGATCATCCGTATCCCCAAGACGTTGATACAGGAAGCTATGTCATCCAAGCTGAAGGTCTCACTGTGCACGAACCAGATCTCTCCAATCAATAGCAAAATCATCATTAACTTCACGATTGAGCTGTACATCAGGTAGGGAAAGCTGTTGTCTACAGTTGATAAGCCTGAAAAGAAATTCCACATCACGGTCACGGATATATATATCTACAGGTATATACATAATATAATAATAATAATAATAATAACAAAACCATAACCAATAAGGGCGTCAGCTAAAATTGGCTTTTCTGTCAGTGGGGCCTTTTCCTGGTTGACATGTCTTGGATAATATTTTTCTAGTGTCCTGATTCCTTCCAATGTTTTATTTTGCTTAAAACGTAATCAATCTTTGATGCGGCTCTTTGTGCATTTCGGTATTACAAGCTTTTTCCTGATGAAAAAACCAGTTACCCTCTGATTGAAAGTCAGGATTTGTATAGTTTTATACTGTTGTCCAATCAAAATGTAATTCGTCTAATATTGTGTATAAAATTACACTTATATCAACCTTTTTTTCTCTGCGTTATAATTGCTCTACTTTAAAAGCCTAAATAGTACAATTTTTTAATTTACTTATTTCTCACTCACCTTTTAAAGCTACAAACAAATTTATCAAAAACTATTTACATAATTAATGTTAAATATGCTATTGACGATATAATATCCAATAACAAAACTCTGCTAAAACAGAGACAAAGGAATAAAATTACACAACGTTGGGTTAGCAGTGTTAGCAGACACCGGGGAACACTTATTTATCCTCTTTGTTGAGTCTCTCGTTCCACGTCAATGAATGCGAATGATCGTGAATGATAGATTATTCGTTCAACATTCTTGTACAAATGAAAAATTAACATTTATTTAAATCTTACTAATATTATAAACGTGAAAGTTTGTATGGATGTTTGTTACTCTCTCACGGTCAAACGGCTGAATGGATTTGGATGAAATTTGGTACCAAGATAGCTTATATCCTGGATTAAAACATAGGCTACTTTGATCCCAGAAAAGTGCAGTGTTCCCGTGGGATTACTTATTCATCGCGGATAACACCGCGAGGCGCAGCTAGTACATTAATATAACTTTTCCGTTTAACTTCTTATCTTTACATGACCCTACCGCCTACCGCCGTCTTGTCTGTCTATGTATCTCTACCTCTGGTAGATAATATTTGGATTTTAATATGGTCTTCACAATAGATGGATTAATTAATGAGAAAGTTTTTTATGTATAATTTCTCCGACTGTAAATACTTAGTGCTACCAGTGCAAAGCCAGGTTGGCCCGATAATATCATATCATACCTATTATGTTGCTTTGTTATATCTACGAATACTTTCAGTATCTCATAATCCTAAAATTATTACATGATTCAAGAAATTTATCCAATTTCCGCGTCAGTCAACGTATTCGAATTTTTTTATATTATACACGGTAAATTGATGACGCATGTATAATTTTTTATCTATCGATATTAATTTTAAACTCAATAATTAACTCAATAAAACTCAATAAATGAATATATATTTCACACATATTTGATTAGTGTGATGATAACATGTTTTACGATCAGACACTGGACAACACCGAGGGCTATAATACATGTTTAGACAAATACAACGGACTTATGTCGAGATCAAAGGAGTTCCTACGCCAACCTCGCGGCTCCATTATGAGGCCACATATGGACTATGGACTCATTGAAGTTACACATGTGTTCCAAACTTCAGGTCGGCTGGAGGGAACTGGTCTAAAATTCAGTTGCAAATTTTGACCTTAACAACATACAAACATTTAAAGTTAATTACAAAATTACCTGCAGCATATATAACACGATAAATGGATTCAAAGAAAGCTGTCTCCAATTCACCACTAGATCGATCCAACGCAACTGTTTGCGTCATTTTCATCCAAATATTATTCAGTATACGAAATATAGTCATTTTCAATCCAACTATTGACTTAAGTTCGATCTATTTGGTTTGAATGTGGGTTAGACTTTGTATACAAACCCATTTTATACTGACCAAAGCTAGTAATTAGATGGTCATCAAGAGTAAGCCTGTTTCCAATTCCAGTGCACAAATATACCTTCTACCAAAGCTACTAATTTGATCAATATCAATATACGGTTTGTTTTCAATTCGATTCCACAGAAAAAGGTTTAAAATCAAAGGGTAACTATAGCGAGTTATAGCACCTGTTTTATTGTACAAGATGTGGTAAAAAATAACCAGCTTAAATTTGGGGGGCCACGTTGTTCGCGTCCGTATGTGATAACCCTTTGACTCCATACACGTGTCCCCCGGGTGGTGCAAATGGAGCAACCCAAAGTAGCAGTAGAACTTATGCTAAGTTCGCCCGGAGAAGTACTGGCCACACCTGGTAATCTGCCGCCAAGCAGTGATGCACTCGGTTGCTGTGTTCCGGTGGAAGGGAGTGGGTGCCGGCGAAATTGCATGCGCATGAGACGTAACATCCCCGTCTCGAGGTAATGGACGCAACGCATTGCCACTTGAGTTATTTAGTACTTTGTTGGAGAAAACTTGAGTCGTATTGCTGTTGTCCATGGGCGGTAGTTACCACTTAACATCAGGTGGGCCGTTAGCTAGTTCGGACATTCCAGTGACATAAAAAATAAATTTTTGTGTGCGCATAATTATTTTCATTAGGGATCATTTCATTTAAATAACATTGTTGGCATAATTTAGTTAAATTGGTATAATATTGGACATTGGACAGTTGCGGTGTGATGCAAAATAATGGTTAAAATGGAGTTAATGTAGAAAAATTGCATGGAATTATGTATCACGGTATGGAATTTCACGCCTCGCACAATTTATGTTTTTTCTCAATAAACAGTTGAATGGAAACATTTCCCCTGCTTTATGACTGCCTGTAATGATTAAATATTCTTATTGCATTCGTCAAAATACTAATTACAAAGACGCATATCTTTGAGCTGACAACGTGACATCCTTAAGAAACTAAATTAATAATCAGCGCTATAAATATTGATTTCTATTATAACGTTTGTGTAGGTACTACCGCCACTCATAAGCACCGTACTACATTATGTTGTACTTTCTACATAAGACAGTTTATCTTTCGGTTGCACCTTTGCCAAGAGCTTTTCAATAAGATTTTTCTGCGCTGTAATCCAGTAAACGCATTTTAAAACAAGATAAATTAAAAACGAGCGGTAAAAAGATTAGATTGTATTTGACTAAGCATAACCCAGCCTCGGGGTTACTGGGCGGTTATGTGAGAGTTAGTAGGTTCACTCCTAAAACTATACGGTGACCACCATTGCCGTCAGGTGGCGGTAACACGGAAACGCTTTCTCACACTTCCGTGAACCCGCCGCGTGCGACCGTTCGTCTCTCCCTCCGGGCATCAATTTACACAGACCCCTTGATAACGACGCAACGGCGCTTCGCAAACACCTCTCACAAACCTATACGAACACGATTCTCTTCTCTCGCTATAACTAAAACAAATCTTCGCGTGTCTCTCAATTACTACTTTTTTATGCGTTTCAGTTACGGAACGAGCAGACAGCCCACCTGGTAACCTCTGCCCATAACAACCGATGCGACTTGGGTCCTCCCCTACTACGTACAACAAGACCAAGGCACATCGTATGCGCCCGTAACTTTGAGACGTGTAGATGGAATGTTTCATATGCCTGTAGTTTCACCGGCAACCACACCTTTCAAATCGGAAGGCGAATGCGTTACTGCTTGGCGGCAGAAGTGGGTATGGTGGCACTTCCCCCGACGAACTTGGCGTGAGTTCTACTGCTCTTACGCGACCATACTCTATTATTTTCGCAAACATGCACGAGCCACGAGTTACACTATCGGAGGATGGACGAGCAGCTTTGGACCAGGACAGAAGTTCTGCGTATTAGGAGGTTGGGCGATAATCTAACCGCACAAGTCTCGTAATTTTCGATGACATTGTAGCCCCGCGTGAGGCTTGTAATTTCAACGGCTCCGAATGGTGAGGCTGCCGAAGACTGCTGCTAAAAGATATTTTTAACATGGGGTGATAACGATCCAGGCGAGTATTAGTCCACTTCCAAAGTTAATCGTTAATTTTTTTTTATAGACTCAATTCCTTTTTAATTTAGGTATACTGCGTATATTTTTAATTCATATTTTTTTTTGTCATTATGTTTTTGCCGCTATACTTAGTTATATACCTACCTACTTATGATGCTACATTTATAAATCAGTTGAAAGGTGTAATTGTTAAGTAACCATAATCCAAAAATAGCTAATTCTTATCTGTATTACCTAATTACTATGCAAACTTTGATTGCCTGTTATTAGTTTAAGCTGCACTTATTAATATTTATACTGTCGGTAAACCTAATAAATTAAATGAATTTAACTAGTGTTCAAAAACCCCTGCAGCGAATAGAAGCAATTTTCTATCAAATATATTTTTATATAGTTTTTGAATTTTGCGAAATTATTTACTTTTATGTTTAAGTGTATTTTATTATAATGTTTTTGTGTACTAACTGTCTAGAGCTTAAGAAATGATGACAGTGCCCTACGTGTGCTTTATTCCTATACTTTCTATGAGGACATAACAGTACCCAAGATTTCCACATATGCAAATAAACAAGTTATTTTACAAATACTAGGTATTGTCGACTGTTGCCCTCACATTATTGTAATTAAGCCATATTAATATTAAATTAAGGTATGTAAGTAGTCTTTATCCATACTTATCTGATACTGACAATGAAATACAATGTAAATAAAACAAAATTACAAAGATTATTCGAATGGATTTTACTACTTTCGCTATTAATTAGTGTGCTTTATTGAAAACTCTAATTATGATCGGCGAAACCCAACATAACGGTTAGCGCACTGTACGATGTCTTCACCAACTGAAACACAAAGGTTGCGATTACGTAAAAAAAAAACGATTGCTGTCTAAAGTAGTTCTAATACCAAAGATATTATAGATTAAAAATATTGTCTGTAATAATCAGAAATCCGCACTAATTACATGTGTTGATTGATAAATTTATATAACTACTATCTGTACCCGGCATGCGTTGCAATGCCACGTGAAGGTAAAAGTGTCATTAAAAACGAAAAAAAAACATTTTATCATTAATCGACCACAGAGAGTTGAAACTTATTAAAGTACTAATATTGCAATTAAAAATAGGAGTTGGTGATAGAAGGGCGAAAATTAAGGTTTGTATGTACTTTTTATTGCGGAATCATAAAAAAATAATGCCCATAACATAAAAATAAAATTTTTGGGGTGGACCTTATCATCAGGGGGTATGAAAAATAGTTTTACGTCCTATTCTAAGACCAACCAAATATACACAAAAAAAAACATAAAAATCGGTCAAGCCGTTTCGGAGGAGTTTTGTTACAAACACTGTGACACAAGAATTTTATATATTAGATGAATGAAGAAAAGAAATCACTTACGTTGGAGAATGACGCAAGTGTGAGATCATACATCCCTCCTGCGGTGAAAACTAACGGCTTGTTCGCACGAGCAATGACAAGCTTGACCGTTTGTTTGACTCCAGGTAGTACAGACATGCCGGTTTCCCATCCGCAACAATAAATAGCCTCTCCTATTTTCTGGCACTAGACAAAAAAATGGTTGTCTGTAAAGTCGGTTTACTGACGATAGTTGATCGTGACAACGTCTTAAGAAAATACTGATGGAATGGTAGCATTTTTCAAAAGAGAATTTTAATTTCATTTGTTTAATAGATTTGTATGTATAAAGAGAAGGAGGTAATTGGAAATCACAATGAAATTGATCAAGTTAGATTTATTTGTACGCATAAATACAATTATGTCAATTTTTTTTTTACAATTTAATAGTTTTACACTGCATTGCCTTGATACTCGATCAAAACATGTAAATGTAAGTATTGGCAGCTGTCCACGCAGACGCATCGCTCACTCAAGTAGGAGAGAGACGGATGTCGAACGCTGCCGAACGCAAAGGCCGATTGTGCTTCTTTGTCGCTCGTTCCGCGCTCTCGCTTGCACTTGCACAAGCCTTACATGGAACGCCTCAGAGCGAGGTAACGCCGCATGAGTCATGTTTTTTCGTGCGTGCAGCCGGCTCTATCGAATTATAAGACGTTGTCACGTCAAAAAGATAATTAAATCACAAAATCCTACCGTAATGACATTTGCATTTGCGATTAAGGAATATCTAGAAAAAGAAAAAAAAAACTTCCCGTACTTTTAATGATATTATAGATAGAATATGCGGCTAAGTTCAGATGGTCACACGGTATAGGCCTCTAAGCACGGGCAGTCGCCAGTTTACGTGTTCGCACGCGTTCTTGAACGATTTTATCTATTCAGAATAATTCTTAAAACTCTTTTTAATATTTTAAGTCCTCTGATGTGGTTCTCAGACCTTTTAGTTTTACAGTTTTAGTACAGAAACTATAAGAATATCTGAGATCAAACAGAATTCTTTTCTAATGACAATTTTACTTTTAATTAACGAGCTTATTGAAAACTATACCAATAAAGGTTACAACATTGAATAGCAACGGCGCGGCGGTCGCGACCATCTGAACGTAGCCTATAACTAACCTAACCTATACGGTATGAGGTTTACCTGAACTCTTATCTCGTCGCACCATCGGCAAATAATATACAGCTCAAAGATATTGTAGCCCAAGAATAAGAGGCTGTTAATTGAAGTCGTCTGTGAAAATACGAAAATAAGCTTTTAAATTCCGGCAATAAATTCACACTCGTTCGAAAGATTCAAGCGTCGTTTTGGGAGAACTATGTTAACTTTGGGTAATTTATTTAAATTAATACGTTATTTTTTAATTTTCTTTCTTACCGTTATAGCCTCGAAGGCAATGAAACAGATCAGTGTGCCGCTGGCCATGAACTGACAGAACATTGGTCTGCTCAGCGTGTTACGAAGATTCATGATATGACTGAAAATAAATAAATAATTGGCTAACTACTAGTTATATAATATATGAGGTTTTATATAATATGAATAGAATAACGTAGTATAAAACGAATAATGAAAATAAGAGCCACGATCGATTAATTTCATACACAATCAGTAAAAACTATTATTCTATTAAGAAGAAGAAGAATATTTATTTTCAAACTTACATGGTAAATGTTACATACCTAAAAGACATACGTATTAATTCAATTCATAAGTCTATCATAATTACATTAACGGAATACGCAATGTGGGTATACGCACTTTAAACATAAAGATATCTTTACCTCCTGTGCTAGTCGGTAACTGTGGCGGGGTAAACGATTCTCGACCTCCTCTATTATTATAATTATTCATATAAAATAAAACTTCGCCCATCCGATGAAACTGAACTACTCCAATTAAAATAACTCCATTCGTAAAACCAAATATAGTGCTGTGATTTCGCTTTTTTTTTAAATAGTTCCGAAGCTGTTTCTTAATATTTTTGCTAGTGACAACTTCGTCCAGAGAAGTACTGCCATCATACCTATTTCTGCAGCCAAGCAGGAACGCTATTATTTTACCTTATGGTTTGAAAGGTGTGGTTATCGGTAAAATTACAGACACGTCTCAGAGGGCGCAATATGATCCAACGGGTATTCTCACTCGAGTAGGCAAGGACCCAAATCGTATTCCATGTCATGGGCATAGGTCACTACTTGATATCGGCCAAAAGCTCGTTATTTTTCACATAAAATAAAACTTGCTTAGATATTCAGGATAGTTTTAATTGGGGTCGGGCGTAGTTTTCATAAAAATAAAAGCAGCGCAAGTTATAAAAATATTACTAAAATATTTAACAACAAACTTTTATGCAATAGTTCGCTATTTATCAGCTAACTGGGACCACTTTTTCGGGAAACGGCTATCTGCCTTATACACGTCCGCCCTTCCCTTGTCGACTAAGCCTTTGGCATGGAAAACATTTTCAGTTGTTTTTTCGTTCTACTGTACAGACTATACCATCTCCCTTTGCAGGGCAGCTATAAAAGGAATTGAACCAAGAGTTTCATTAACGTTGAACTCTGCTATATTGTATAAATGTTTTAATGGAATGGGTATCAATTGAATTTACACGTTTGTGCTTTCAAATAGCACTCAGAAATCGCTATATCAAGTCTGCAAACGGCCCGTTTACTATGATATATTAGACGTATACTTTTGTCCAAATCCATACCTTATTAGTCACCCGAGGAAAATTCGTTTCATGTCTTACCTCAATATGAACTGATGTTGTTTCACTAAGTTTCCCAACCTGTTGGTGTATTTATCCGCCATTTTTTTATCTTTATTTAAATAATTCTGATGTGTACCTGGAAAAGCTTGTACTCGAAACATTTTCTGAACTTTCCGCATGATTACTTTTTCTCAAAGGGCTCTCAATCAATTTACGAGTAAAATGGTTGTCGCACCCAATCTTTCAGATATAACTTCCGAGTGATTGTTTTGTTATTTTGTTAAGGTAATTAAGGTCAGTTAACATGCGTAAGAGCACAGCAATTAAGCAAATTAAAAAATTACAGGCACGAGTAATATTCCACCTACATGTCTCAGAGTTAGGGGCGCATACGACGCGACTTAGGTCTTGTCGTACCTAGTAGGGGAGGACCCAAGTAGCATCGGTTGTAGTTAACACCAGGTGGACCGTCGGCTAGTTCCGTAACTGTATCACATTAAAAAAACAACTTGTATATGATACAACATAATACTTCATTAATTTCTTTTTCGTTGTATGTAGGCAAATTAAATGATTTTCTTTCTTCATTAATTTGTTATTGTTAACTCCGAGGATGGCAAAGCATTGCGCCAAACCGCATCATGTCAGAAAGTTCTTACCAAATATAGTAGAGGATCCCAATAAGAGCCTCCCTCATCGATCTGCTTATCATAAAACATTTTCTTTTCAACAAATTTTTGTCTGTCTGTCTGTTTGTTCCGGTTAATCTCTGAAATGGCTGGACCGGTTTTGACGGGGCTTTCACTGGAAGATAGCTGATGTAACAAGGAGTAACTTAGGCTACTTTTCCGACGGGTCAAATAGGGGTGCGTGATAAAACCGAATTCCACGCGGACGAAGTCGCGGGCAACAGCTAGTCTATACATACCTTCAGAGCCAACTCGGCAGTCCTTCAATAGGTTCTCGAAACAGTCACTGAGTACCGTCAGTTGACAAATCAGGTGAATTAAGTGCGCTTGCATCGTGACGTCACTCACCATGACGAAATGTGCAATATAATAGAATGCTATCATCACAGAGATGTACGCGAATGGATACAGCGATGGAGTTTTGTAGTCTACCGGAAAGCTGGTTACTAGGATTAAGTTGTATTCTAAGCCGTCTACTAAAGGAAAAATGAACCTGCAAATAGCAATATTATAAAAGGTACTTTATAATAGAATATATAATATAATAAAACATAATACATTACAAACAGTTTATATACTCATAACATTACAGACGGGCTTTTGTTTCATCCTATTGCTGCTTTATACCTCTCATATCTATCTTATACAGATCTTATGGAGTGCAATGAAGAGTCAAATAATAAGTCATAAGCAATTAAGTCTCGCCTATGAAACTGTAAGCTCCGAAAATTCATGCTGCCCCTAGTGATGAATAGTATTATATAATTTATATTAGTAGTAATTAAACATTACCAAGCAAGTAGAGTTAGATTCCCCAAACCGAGCAGCAGTTTTAAATATTGCTCATTTTTATTTGCCCAAAACTGAACCAACATCTTCCTTTCCGGCGTTGTCGTGTCAAAATTAGGAGATTCCATGGAGGCAGCTAGCTTCACATAGAAATCTTTGTGGTCAATTTTCTAGAAAAGTTTTAAATGGGATATTAAAATAAAGTAGAATAAGTGCTAGCCGGCATACAAACGCTTCCAGTCGCTCTACATAGGTGAGTAACTATAAGGTAAATAATGTAAATCGTATTACATTACTTCTTATTACAATTAGCCAACCGGTGTCTTTCAAGAATGATACCTTCATACATGAGCTCATAACTAATCTTAATCACTTTGTATACCATGTTTTACGCAATAAATAATGTGTTCTATGTAGACCAAATTATAGTACTGAACCGATTCGACTGAAATTTTGAATATAGGTATGTAGATAGTACATACGTAACCGTATATATAGAACATAGGTAGTAGACTACTAATGAGATATAGGTTACTCTCTCTCTCTCTCTAGTTTTTTTTTTTTTGTTGTATCCATTTGTGTTTATTGTACTTACCATATTCTTATGTCGGTAGAATGACACATACTGCAAAAGGCTAGAGTTGATTACCCTAACCACCTCGTCTATAGTTGCATTTCCAAAACAGACGAAGTATGTTTCACCACACACCAGCAAAAAGAACATAAATTTCAGCACGCTCCCATAGATAAGATATGGCAATCCCTTTTCTTTTACAGAAAATCCTGCGAGAAAACGTAACACTGAGAATTTAAGGTATATATTCGATATAAATAATTATGGGTGTTTTTACACTTTAAAGTATCCCATAGTGTGAGGTGCCTAACATTATTATTCAGGCTCTAAACATATAAAACTAACTCAACCCAACATTTAGATTTAAGCAAATCTTGCAGTTTTTTCAAAAAAAAATCCTATACCAATAGATATATCTCGAACCAATGCAATGAATATGTTACTATAAAAATATTACATTCGTTTGTAACTAGTTTCAAAGTTTGTCCCGATTATGACCCATGTTGGGAGTTGCCCCAGGAAAATAAGCTGTGCAGTCCAGAAACGTTTAACTTGAAGTGCAACTCGGAAGGCAAGCAAAGTAACAATGTCTGTCGTAAGATAAATAGGAGCGAAGTTTGCACAGCAAAATGCAGCTCGAGTTTTATATTTATAAATCCTCTTTTGAAGCTTACATATATTTTTGTTACAGCAAGTTACGAATCCTAGATCTTAAATCAGATAAAATAGACTGATAAAACCTCAAACAAAGAATAACAATTTTATTTTGACGGAATCTTTTTATTTGGTAAGTGTTTTTTCATATGATTGAGAACAAGGCCATGAAGTAAGTCTCGATAGATGTAAGGTATTAAATAAGTATCAGATATCTAAAGTAGGTTGACGAGAAGCCAATGCTACCGTTTACTTTACAAAGAAAGAAAACATTAAAGGAAAATGAAACAATTAATTTTAATATGGTATATAGAAATATTCATAAACAAACCTGTAATATATGTGACGCGATATACAGATTCGAAGAAAAGCATCTCATATATCCCACTACACGTCTCCAAAGCTCTAGTCGGCGTCAATTTATAAAACAACCTTTTAAGGTCTCCCATCACGTCGCTTCAGAACCTACTTCAACTTGGTGTGCTTCCTGTCTTTGAAGTCACCTGATATTTAAACCCAATTAGCGCCGCACTGACCAATTAAAGATCAAGTAACAGAGTGCATGTTTCCATTTCCGTTTGGTTTCACCTTCTTCAAGTTATATTATATATTGATAAATATCGTTAGTACTTTAACTACTTATACTGAAGAATATATATTGTCAGGGTAAATATGTATATGTGTATTCAAAAAAGTATATAAGTATTCTACCAGGTGTCTGGTTCCCATAGTCCCTACAAGCTATGCTTAGTTTGGGTCTAGATGTTGCTGTGTAAATGTCCACCAATATTATAACTATTGTTATTTTTAAGTAAAGATAAAGAGAAGACAACTGAATCTGATTTCAATATAACATAACGTTACTATAGTATTCACCGTTTGTTATCGAAATTAAACGACATTGAGATTAATTAAACATATTGTGATACACCAACCAGTTAACGAATAGACGTACCTACATATAAAAATTTCCCAAAAGTTCATACAATTTGAGGTTAATATTTAATGTGTAGGATGATGAAATATAAAAGAAACAGATAATAATTATTATATTTATCACTACAACAATAACATTCTTACTTGATATTCCATACAATCACATAAATGTTATTTATCTTCTAGCATCTTTACATAGTGCATCATTAAATAAATATTGGGAAAAAACTGGAACCAAAATTATTTCTTTCAATGTCATCAATGTATCTAGTTTTCACAATGAATAAAGTTAAGTAGTTTTCAGCACAAAAGACTGCACCAAAAACTTATGGCCAAGGAACCCTAATAAAAATATTATTTGTGATACAAAAGTGCACAAATTTTAGGTAACATAGGGGTCCTTTAGGGGTTTCTGGTCTGTTCTCCCCATGGAGGCTCGGATAGGGTTTGAACAGCCGTCAAACTTAGCGGCAAGTACGCGTGACCTTATATTTTGAATATTATTAACATTTACAACCCATTTCATTACAAATTCTATGAAAATAAAGTTTCTGACTTGGCTTGTTTACCCACAAGTGTTTTATCGACGCCCGTTATTTTTTGTGCATCTACAGAATATTAAACTGAGTACTTTCCCAGAGATTACCTGTGTGGTGGGCAACGTTATTCAAGACTGGACGTTATTTCACATGAAAATGAACTTATTATAAGGTTTTATGCACCCATATATAAAGTGAATTTTTTTTTTAGACAATACTTTGGTGGAAAATAATGCAAATCAATTATTATCCTTAAAATTAATGTTTTTATAATTAACTTATTAATTATTAACACATACATTTAAAGGTGAATAATTTCTTAACTCTCAGCGTTCTAGTAACTTACCATATGGCAAACCTCGAGTATTCAGGCTATTCTGACTGACCTTATAGCTCAATTGGTAGAAACCCTGCCTTCTGTCGCTCGTGGGTTCGATTCCCACCCAGGACAAACATTTGTGTGACGAAAGACGTTTCTGTGTCTGGAGTATAATACATATAATAATAATAATAATAATAATAAATTTATTCAAATAAAACAAGGTAAATATAAAAAAATCATAAAACTTATTTAGACATAGGTATATATAACATGGGAGCCTGAACTAGGTAATCCTGTGTTTCAGGCGAGAAGAGCTAACATTTAATGTAAAATAATCACTACTTTGTTATTATTATAGGTACCTACTTATAGCTACAAGTTATACATAACGTGTAAACAATTTGGAATTGAACGTAAAAGTAAACATTTCAAGAACTAACTAGACCGAATAACAAAGTCCGTAGTTGCAAATTTTTTATAACTTAAGTGACTTAATTAAATGTATAGAAACTAAAAAGATTTATTTTAACACACTCAATAAGTTCTCTGTATCATGGTAAGACATACTCTGGAGGGTATCCTTAAGGATTTTTTTACAATTATTGTAATTAAGGGGATAAATATTAGCTAACGCATTCAGTCTATTGTACATAAGCGGTCCTAAGAATGTGTAAAATTTGGATGTAAATGCATGTTTTAACCCTGTTTGTTGCGGACAGACTTTATCTTTCCGTCTTTTGTTAGTATGTTCAGTGGTGTAGGGAAGGGCTGCGTGCTGCTTTAGTACTATGTTCATTATAAATAACTGCCGAACTGTTAACACTTTAAAAGATTTATATAGCAGGTTAGTGGGGAAAAAGAAAGGGCGAAAATATGAATGTATTATATGTATGTATTTATGAAAAAAGGATATAAGTATCAGTTGTCTGGTTCCCATGATACAAGCTATACTTAGCTTACTTTGGAGCTACATGGTGCTGTACGAAATGTCTAACAATATTATTATTATAAGATATTATTATTTCAGGCAAATAGCTGTCTCAGTAGCTGTATCGTGCAGCGAAGAAGCTAACCGCCCAACACGAGTAGCAAATAAATCAGACCTACAAATCGAGATACGTAATCCTAGTTGCGGTGAGAGCTGCAGTTGCAGCAAACGCAGCCGCCACGGCGACCACTGCGGTGGTGGAGCCGACGGCCTTCACCGCGAATCCCATGATGAGCGACACCAGAAGTTGCGCCACGAACACGCAGCTGCTGACCACGGCGACGTCAGTGCCGATGCCGCGCGCCGACCCGCACCCGTTACCAGCGTCGTCCCACTGAAATCGAAACGTTACATTTCAAACGGTACAAATATTAATTAATAAAAAAATAAAATACGAAAAAAGTCCTCTTTATGGTCAATGAACGTATCTGTTGATCATTGATAGATACATACGTAAACATATTGCTATTTACAATACAATAATAAAATACGATACGTTTGCTATTATTCTCTCATACTCATATTTTCTCTCGTTTGAACTCATTTTTCAAGTTTATGAAAAATATTGGTATTAATTAAAATAATTAGGTAAATTCTACAGTACTTTTTTTTTTATGTAATACATTTACGGAACGAGCCGACGGCCCACCTGGTGTTAAGTGGTAACCTCGGCCCATAACAGCCGATGCGACTTGGGTCCTCCCATACTAGGTATGACAAGACCCAAGTCGCATCGTATGCGCCCGTAAATGTGAGACGTGAAGGTGGAATGTCTCATGTGCCTGTAATTTCACCGGCAACCACACCTTTCAAACCGGAACACAGTAACGCGAATGCGTTACTGCTTGGCGGCAGAAAAGGGCATGGTGGCAGTACTTCCCCGGACGAACTTGGCGAGAGTTCTACTGCTCTTAAAAAGTAAAAAAAAGTACTACGGATTGTCTGTCATTCTTACTTGTTTATATATATTTCATTCATTTATATTTTTACAACTTCTTTTTTTTTTGTATAGGTAATGAATTTGGAACCACTGCTTACTGGTTAAGGAGGTGGGCGCTGACTCTGCTACAAAGTTAAATCTAGCTTCTGCAATAATCATCGTTCCCTTATGTATAAGGATAATAAATGTATATTGTGTTTCGTTCCAAATAAACTATTTGTATTCTCTGTGGATTTTTCGTTTTCTGTCTTGGATTCTGTCTTTTTCTGTCTGTCTTATCATCGTCAAATCCTCAGTGTGGGATCATTATGGAAGTGTACCCTACATAATTAAAAAAGGAATCATCTTAATAGGTTCACAATTGACGGAGATAACGTGTAACAAAAATAAATTAAAATACAGCCGCATTGATTAAACCATCACAACCTCCCCTTTTAAAAGCCGGTTAAAGTAACCTTAAGCCGATAAGTGCCCGTAGTCAAGCAGCAAAGTGGAAATAGAGCGAGCATTTCCATGAAATATGACGGAAGTGAGTGTTAAGACAATCAGGGAGCATTACACTTCCGTCGAAGTAAAAAGCTCATGAAATTCGCTTGCTCAGCTTCAAAGCAGACTTACTTCAGTAAGATGTTCACTTAGAATACTTAAATATGCAGCATCCTTAAAACCACATATTAACTGCAAAGATCAGGAAAGCTTGGCTAAGACGCGAAGTACAATTTCCATGAGTGACTTCTAATGGTTCGGATAAAATATAATATTACATCCATTATTTTTTGTGTGTCCCATTCATTGATAAATGTGTGTGCACTGGAATATCATAAAATTTGGCTAAACGGTTATATATGCATTTGATGAATTTGTGTCGGTACTATAACGAATTCATCTCGACAATTACAAGAGCCAAACATTTTTGTGATAGTAAGCAAAATTCGCCATGAAATCGTCTGGATGGATCGGAAATTACATTTCCGTTATAAGATCGGGAACCACTCACAATGTTCATTTACAAAAGTCAAAAATTTGGAAATGGACACATACTTTTTACTTAAAACTGTAGTATTTAGCAATAACATGATTACAGAGCGTGAATTTACGCTACAAATCTGTTTAATAGTAGTGTGGCACATCAAAAGGGTAAAAGGATCTGAATACTTGATGCCTTGAGCGCGGGCTCAGTTATCATGTGAATTGTTAATAGGTAAAGTTAGATAGGGGGCTTATAAAACAGTATTTTCTGTTTTTATTTTGATTTAACGTACAGATCGTTCACGAGACAAAATAAAACGAAGGAGCACATAAAATCTATGTGATTTAAAATTATATATAATATAATAATAACATTGGTAGACATTTTCCACAGCGCCATCTAGCCCCAAAGTAAGCTAAGCATAGCTTGTATCATGGGAATCAAACAACTGATATAATACTATTATATTTTTTTGTAAATACATACATATAAAACATAGAAACACCCACACAGAACAAATATCTATGTTCGTCATATAAATGTTTGTCCTGGGTGGGAATCGAACACACGACCTATAGCACAGAAGGCAGCGTTATTACCAACTGAGCTATGAGGCCAGAAATGCATGTATTGCGTGTACCTAAAGGCAAAATCCTTATCATATCAGAGAATCCGGTCATTCATGGCAGCAGTATGATATACGAAATATGATAAGTGCTCGTTAAAGTGGCGAAATGGGTGAAAATCTATATTTAAACGATGACATTGTTAGCTCAATGAATAGATCGGACTCATCACGATGGCAACAAATTGAAAAACATTCGTTCGAAGGCCTTTTTATGTTTCACTAGTACTTTGGAATTAGTTTAAGCTTTATTCATATTTTTTTATGTTATATTGTTATGGAACTAGCCGACGGCCCACCTCGTGTTAAGTGGTAACCTCCACCCACCCATAACAATCGATGCGGCTTGGGTCCTCCCCTACTAGGTACGACAAGACCCAAGTCGCATCGATTGTTATTGGCCGAGGTTACCACAACACCAGGTGGGCCGTCGACTCGTTCCGTAACTACACATAAAAAAATTATGAGATATTAGTACACCTGGTAATCTGCCGCCAAGCAGTGCACTCGTATTGCTGTGTTCCGGTGGAAGGGTGCCGGTGAAATTGCAGGCGCATGAGACGTAACATCCCGGTCTCGGGGTGATAGACGCAACGCAACGACTTAGGTCATCTCATACTTTGGTGGAGAGGACTTGAGTGGTATTGCTGTTGTCTATGGACGGCGGTTACTACTTAACATCAGGTGGGCCGTCAGCTCGTGCCGCCACAACAATCACATATAAAAAAAAGTAGACGCAGGCACTTACGGTTCCCGTTGCGTGATAGTGTGCGACTAGAAGGTACGGCATGGTGAAAAGCGTGGAGTACATGATGCCAGCAGTCCAGCTGAAGAGTATGACGGCAGCCGGTGCCCTGATGATGCACAGCATGAACATACCACAGCTGTAAGTGCACAGGCCGCCGACGTAAACCTTCTTGGCTCTGAAATGTTGAAGAGTATTTTGGGTTCAATAAAAAAACGCAAAATACAAACAAACAATAGGCCTGTGTTTCCGATGTGGTAACGTTAGAAGTTTTTTTTTTACAGACAAAAGAAGACAAAAAATAGTGACACGATGGTAACTGCAATAGTTATAGAAAAATAAAACTGTGGCGCAGTTACCAACGCCCACCTCCTAGGACAGTTGGTACAGCAGGGTAATAATTACAATAAATTATAATAAATAAATATTGATGGATATTTCACACAGCGCCGTCTATACCGTCTAAATTCAGTCAGAAACACTGTCAACACAGTTTCTATTCAATACGGATTTTTAGACATTTGTAGACAATTTTGTCAGCACATTTGGAAATACACGAATTGGAAGCATCGAATCAGCCAACCCCGGGCAAATTGGTAATCCGCCGGGACCCCGTATCGCCGCATCGAATTACGCCGGGCGAAACAAGTTGGCGTACTTATTGTATCGATTTTAAATCAGTTAGAAGAAGCCTACTTACTGCGGCTGAAAGTCAAGGGCCCCTCTGATCTCATTACAGCTAGGAAATAACCATGTAGGTACATTATAATGCTGTCAAGTTGAAGGGTAAACGGCCGTGATAAGGGCGGATGCGTTGTCGGTGTGATAAGGGTGTATTGCCTTGGCACAGTATTATGCAATCGTCCTGAATTCTCTGTGCACCATTTTGATTCGAAATGACATCAGCAGTTCTAGATTAATCTTAGCCTTGAGGCTTTTAGGACGATGACGTAAATTACTGAACTAATACAGTAGACTTATATGACTGATGTGTCATTTCCACATGAACTATATCTACGAATGTGGTCATAGGATTTAGACAAATGTTTACTTTCATTTCGAAGGTCTATTGTTCGAATCCAGGGCAAGTAATGACTTTTTTGCTTGAAATTTTAAGCAGTGTTTTAGAACCAAATATTATTAATATATGTGATTGCATGTGATATTTCGGTATAAATCTACGATGGGCTCCTTAGTAGTTCACATACAATAAATCAAAAAATATTCGTGGACGTTTCACACAGCGCCATCTAGCCCCAAACTACTGAGAACATATAACTGATGAGAATGTACACATATGCTTTTTGTAAAATCTTATATAACACCCAGAGCCAAGAAGGAACATCTATGTTCGTCACACAAATGCATGTGGTGGGAGTCGAACCCACGACCTACAGCGCAGAAGGCAGAGTTACTCAATTAAGCTGTCAGGCCATTCCTTTATTTATGATTGCACATATATTTTGTGTTTTATCACAGTACCTACAGAGTAAGCAATTCATTTGTATGTGGTTAGATAAGCATACCCCAGTCTTTTGATGAGTTTCTCGATGACAGTAGAGTAGCAGGCACAGGATAAAGAATACATAGCCATGCCCCAGCAGCCGAACCGGACACCTGCTTCATACTCCTTGCGACTCGCAGATCCCACTGGCGCCTGGAAATATTTACACGGCAATGCTAATTATATTTGCTATGAGAAAACATGTATTGATACCTAACATAATTTTGCAAAGTCGGTATATATCAAGCACGTTGTGGTAAATACTAATATATATTACATACATAGCAACATATTTAGAAGCCTTTGTTCCCGAAGGGCACTGGCTTAATGGTCCACATTTCACCTCAGTAGTGGGAACATACACGTGGCAAGTGGTGAGCTGATTGCGGATATATAAGCTAGGGGGATATATGATTGTTAAATTGTTAATGAAACTATCACTAAAACTTGGGGGCTTTACGCCTACTCAGCGGGCTGGATTTCCGTGCGGGACAATTCTATGTAGGTATACCTATAATCTGTAAAAATATTTTCCGATTTTTCTTACTACCTACAGTCGCAATTTCTTCCTATATGCACAGAGATTTTGCGTTTGTATAATGGGCGTTTATATATATAAGATAATAACGAAAAATACATACACACACACACACATACACATATTATTAATTATGTTATACCAATGTGTTTAATGAAACAAAATTGCCAAAATTATGCATACATATAACCAAATAGTTTACCTTGGTACGACACGAATTTATGAGATCGGGGTATTGGAATCGTACTAAATACTAACCTACACTCATCTCAAACTCATGAAATTGTGTTAGTGAGATTAGATACATAATTACATTTGAATACATACAGCAGGATCCCCTCCATAGACGGACTCGCCAACGAAGTCGGTGAAGTAAAGGGAGTAGCACACGTGGGCCATCCAACAGAACAGATTAGTGAGGCACACGACTCGCAACGAGGCCGGCATCATCACGATAGACTTGAGGTAGTGGCTGACGGAGAGATGCCCGTGAGACTCAGGGACTGGTAAGCTGGGTGTGGGAGCTGGGTTGTAGCCCTGAAACGTGGAGCTGTATGGTGATTGGTTCGACAATCTGACGTTACCAGGAGCAGTTTTAATAACAGTAGAACTTGTGCTAAGTTCACCTGGAGAACTACTGCCCCTGGTAATCTGCCGCCAAGCAGTGATCTCGTGTTGCTGTCTTCCGGTGGAAAGGAGTGGGTGCCGCTGAAATTGCAGGCGCATGAGACGTAACAATCCCGTCTCGGGGTGATTGACGCAACGCAATGCGACTTGAGTCATCTCGTACATCGGTGGAGAGGACGTGAGTCGTATTGCTGTTGTCCATAGGCAGCGGTTACCACTTAACATCAGGAGGGCCATCAGCTCGTTCTATCACCTAAATGACATAAAATAAAAGTTTATAAGTGTAGTGGGTCAGTGGTACAGAACGCGAGTTTCAAATGAACTAATGAGTGCGTAATACCACGTTCTTAAAACGGCAAATGAAAACATCGTGAGGAAGCCGACATGTCCGAAATCCAAAAAAAACAAAGACTTGAGTCAAGTGCACGAAAACAGCCTCTTTGAGGCGCACTCAAATCTTTTCACCACATTCTTTCGAGACAGCCAGAGACACAAATAGTAGCAGGAGCAGCCAACAACCGCAAGTCGGGCTGCTGTCAGTTCCAGGTTCAATATACATTGACTTATTTCTCAAACCTTTAGGTGTTTGGTCCTAAACGAGGCTGCAAACTCACGCGCTATCCAATAGAACAGGCTGGTTATTAACACTCGCAAAGAGCCTACTTCCACAGATGAAAACAAATCTAACAAATGTAAAATGAAAATCCATTGCCGTATATTATGTTGAACCATTGTGGTGGAAGGATTTGCCAGTTGACTCTGCGTTACCAAGAACTGTTTACCAGCGTTTTTGGAATCTGTTAAACGATTATTGACGCCAACTCGGGGAGGCTTCTTCCATGCACCCCCCTCCATTAGTGAAAATCCATTAGTGATGTATAACTGTTTGGTACCTCACCTCAGTCTGATTGACAGCTCCGTACCCAGTGTTATCTCTCTTAAGTCCCTTGTTATCCGCACCATCGTCTAAGTCGATGCTCTCTTGGATGCGTTCGTTTTGCGCTGCTTTCCTGAATTCATCCTGTTCGTTCAGCTCCTCAAGGGGAATCTCCTTGAAGCTGGTGACCGTAGCGGAGACGCAAACGACGAAGATCACTGTTATGAGGGAGAAGACAGCTCGAACGTGGCCGCCGAAGAAGTCACCTGAAAGTGATTCAAAGGTTCCGAATTAAGTAGCAGTAGAACTCATGCCAATATAGTCCAGGATACCATTTCTGCCGCCAAGATTTTTCGGGTTACTGTTTAAAAGGTGTGGTTGCCGGTGAAATTAAGGCACACGAGACATTCCACCCACACGTCTCAGAGTACGGGCGCATACGATGCGACTTGTGTCTTGTCGAGAGAGAGTAGGAGAGGACCCAATTCGTATTGCTTGTTATGGGCAAGGTTACTACTTCACACCAGGTGCGCCATCTACTTGTTCCATAACTTTTCACATAAAAACTAATTAAAACATACGAAGATACCAAGATTCGCAGGCAAAGTATTTTGTATTAAATATTTTGCTTTTGATTCGGCATAAATAATTTAAAAAAAAGACGAAACTACCCAGCTATTTCTATTATTGTGGTATTGGGAATTGTTGGTTTATTATTTCAATGCATACCGAGAAGAGCCGATGCATGTATTTTTATTAATAATGAAGATACTTCCGTGATTTTGTGAGGAAAATACATTATCAAATATTATTAAGAACAAAACTGTCTAAAATAATGCCGTCAAAGCTCGTAAAATCAAACTACACTAACAAAGCCAGACAAATTCGCCTGTCAACAAAATTACAGCGGTTACCAACCCCGAGCTCTCGAAAATTAGTTTAAGCAGCAATTTAATGGGTTTAACCGATGCTGACCAGTTTGCTCGGTATAATTTAGCTTGTGGATGGTGGATGATGTGAAACAGGAATGCATAAAGTCATCTTGTAGTTTGTCATTGGACGTGAAAGGAGCCACTTTAAGCCGCACTTTAAACCTTTCACTACACTGGTTTCGAGATAGCTAGATTAGTATCTAGTGGTAGTTTCTCATTTAGTATTTTACATATATACCTCCATATATACACTAGAGCTGTTGTTCTGTCAGTAAAATAGTAAAAAACCTTCATGAAAAACACTTAAATATGGCAAACTTCATGGTGATCGGTCGATCCATTTTGGAGTTTATCAACGTTATAAATATTTTCTACATCAATTTTTATATTGTATAGATTCCTTGTTTGTATAGTATTTCATTTTATTCTACATTTAATTGTACGGGGGCCACGTTCCGAAGAAAATAAATTGCTTTATTTACGAAAATAGGAAATGCAGCATTTTCTGCTGAGGATGACAAAAATTTACTGAAGTTTGTCAATAAATAAAAACCATATTATATCAATACATTATTTTTATCGCGGTCTATCCCGAACCTTTTAGGCTTTAGTCTCACTAAACTATGTAAGGAGCCAACGCTTTCTAATCTGCGATCCAAAAGGTTGTTTCCATCCCAGGATCTAAAGACCTTTTTGGATCGTAGATTAGAAAGAAGTAATTTAGAGGATGGGTCACTTTCTCGAGATGCAAATCAGGACTCGAGTTGTGATATATATGGAATTTCAAAAGATCTAGTATTTTTGATTCTGTAAAATCTAGAAATTATTAAATTCAACTCGTTAGTATGACTTTTTATAGACTGGTCTCACAGCTTCTTGGGCTATTCGTCACGCAAATGTTTATCCTAGATAGGAATCAAACACACGACCCAGCGCAGAAGGCAGAGTTATGAGCAACTGGGCTATAAGTTTAGTCAAAATATAATTATTATAAAAATATCAGTCACCTAGCACTTTTGCGAGACGCTATTGTTGAACCTATGGAATTATTAGTATTAATATAATTGGTAGTAACGCTGCGCTGTAGGTCGTGGGTTCGATTCCCACCCAGGACAAACATTTATGTGACGAACATAGATGTATGTTCTGTGTCTGGGTGTTAAAATGTATTATGTGTATGTATTTACAAAAGAAAAGTATATAAGTTATCAGTTATCTGGTTCCCATGATACAAGCTATGCTTAGCTCACTTTGGGGCTAGATGGAGCTTTGTGAAATTTCCAAAAAAAAAAAAAAACAATAAAGTATTTAAGTATAATATCAGTTGTCTAGTTCCCATGATACAAGCTGTTTACTTAGCTTACTTTGGGGCTAGATTGTGCTGTGTGAAATGTCCATCAATATTCAAACATTATATTAATATTACCTAAGCTGGTTTCATCCCAGTTGATTCCACCGAGGGCGTAGCCCATAAAACCTCCCAAACCCGCCATCACCGTGAATGTGCTGAGGCCCTTCGCATGATCCTCTGTCAGAAAAAAACGATCAAATTAGATGAGATCTAAAACTAGTGCAATAGCGTAACAATTTTGCAAATAAAAAAGCAAGAAATATTTAAAATACACCAAATCCTAACCTCATCAACAAGTTGGTAAAATTCTACCTTCAAATATAATATATATATATATATAGCTTTATTAAACCTATTAATATTTAATAGGATGAAATTCATATCACATTTCGCCTCGGGTTATTGACACGACAAGCCAATTTTCCAGCGACTTCTCACGCTAAATATTTGGTGAATTCAAATATAAATGAAGACGTCCTATATAACATAAGATAAATATTGAACAAACTTCCGAATGTACATAATATCAGTGTCGCACGTTGTTTGTAGACGTATTTACGTAACGTACCTACCCAAATATCATGAGCGAGTCAATATTTGAATGCTACTGTGACTTCTTTAATTTTGTTTATTTTATTGTTTTATCACAACGAAGTTATTATCAAATACTTTTTTACTTCATCATTCAGTACTTGACTGGCCTCACAGCTCAGTTGGTAGTAACCCTGCCTTCTGCGTAGGTCGCGGGTTCGATTCCCACCCAGGACAAACATTTGTGTGAGAAACATAGATGTTTGTTCTGTGTCTGGGTGTTACTATGTATTATATGTATGTATTTACAAAAAAGTATATAAGTATTATATCAGTTGTCTGGTTCCCATGATACAAGCTATGCTTAGCTTACTTTGGGGCTAGATGACGCTGTGTGAAATATCTGACTGAAAAATATCTGACTGACCTTAAATGAAATGATGTTACCATTTTACACGACATTTTAGGTGAAACCAAAGCGGACAACAAATTTTTTTAAAAACTAGTTTTTGAAAAATTACTTTCATAACAGCAGAGAAATTGTTCTCAATTGTTTTTCATGGTTACACAGAAATTTTTCACCGAATAATACGCTATCACCGAGTGGGGAAAACCAAAAATAACCTCAGCACCAAGATAAATCAATCACGGTCAGACGTACGCTGATAAAGGCTTGTTTTCTGGTTCATCACTCTTGTTAGAAAAGCGACAAAAATACACATCTAGTCACATGCTGTGACGTAGCTGGCAAATATTTAATTAAAATCCAGAAAGTATCATAACATCTAGGTTAAGGATTTCGAATCGTATTTTTGACGCGACTTTTATCACGTAAACAGACACCAATTATTTTTTTCCAAAATACAAGTGTTTCTAATGAAATTCGTTATCTGACTTGCAGTTGCAGGTACAAAACTATGTCAATAGAATTTTAAGTGCTCAGTTGTTGTAATGACAAATTTTATTATTGTTTTCCACTACTTGCTCTATTTATATGAAAAGCAAATGAAGTGTGTAAAAACCATACCTCAGTAGTTTAGTCACAGCTTGATAATACTCATCATGTATTTGTTGTTCACCTCAATATATGTGTCTATAAATTCAAAGATACCCATTTAGCCATTTAGTCATAGGTATGGCCCGACTTTACCAGTTTGAAGAGCTCTTGAAGCAGTTTTCGTTCGGATAAAACTGTCATCAGGGAGGCAGTGAAATTACAGGCACATGCAGCTATTCATTATCATATCAGAGTCAGCCTCATGATGCATATTTGCATTTGTCTGAGTCTTTCTCGGTATAACTCTGTTGGTATGGGAAAAGGAAAGCCTTTAGCAACAGACAGGTAATTGGTACGTTGAATTGTGAAGTTTCATTGTCTCTGGCTACCCCATCCATGTGACCTAGGAGTGAGCATTTATATGAATATAATTATTTATAAATATTATATACATACAGTTTTTTTTTTTTACATGTATGATATATATGAACTGACATAAAAACAAACGATAATTGAAACCTCAAACTAAACATACTGCGTTATTATGTGCACATTTTTTATATCATTTAAGTGATAGAACGAGCTGACGGCTCATCTGATGTTAAATGGTAACCGCCGCCCATGGACAACAGCAATACGACTCAAGTCCTCTCCACCAAAGTACGAGATGACTCAAGTCGCATTGCGTTGCGTCCTTCACCCCAAGACGGGGATGTTACGTCTCATGCGCCTGCAATTTCGCCGGCACCCACTCCATTCCGCCGGAACACAGCAACACGCGTGCATCACTGCTTGGCGGCAGATTACCAGGTGTGGTGGCATTACTTCTCCGCGCGAACTTGGCACAAGTTTTACTGCTACTTTGGGTTGATCCATTCGCACTGACATAATTTCAAATGTCGTCTCAAAAATAATTTGAAATGTTAGTCTAGTTACAAGAAAAGTGCAAACAAAAATGTTACCTCCTTCATCAAATCCCGCCCGTATCAGTGTTACAAAGTAAAACAAACTAGCACATCAATGAACGTGAAAGCTAATATTCGCAAATAATTCTGACCTGGAACTGTCACGTCGAGTAGATAAGCACGGGCCGGACTCTGGCAGGCATCCGCGTCGAAATCCAAGAAAACTGTGCCAAGGACTGTAAATAGAACTCCCCAAGGGTGGTAGTTCGGGCTTTCTGTCTCCAGAACAGCGCTCCTAGGACCGAGGGCTGAAGGTATGTCTGTGCGATTCAAAGGCAGGGCATCACCTAAAGCGTAGCCTATCGCTTCGCCGTTTGGCACCAACAGTAGTCCTGTTAAATACAAAACATAAATCTTCTGTTTTTGCACTGGTTCTAATAAAAATGAACTATTATTATTAGTCATAATTACAATTTTAGGTTAAATTTTGATTAGGATTCACTGCACTAGATTCTTGGTTATACTTGAGACATCAGTAATACTAGTCCTAGGTCTGATAGTGGTGAAACATTTTTTTTGTATTATAAATACACTTTTTGTAAGCGCATTCTACCCACATTAGGTATATTTCAAAGCATAAACCGACAATGTTCGTGAGTTAGAGTTACACGAGTTGAACGCCTCCATACACACTGTGATCGCTGGAGTGTGCCAAACTTACATAGTAATTACACGACTCATCACTCGACTGATTTTGATATATATATATATTATTTTAAGTTCAAATTTTAATAAATTGTTGACTTACCGATCATAACTCCTATAGACATCATAACGATGAAAGGCCTCCGTCTTCCAAATCTTGACCTGCACCTATCACTTAGCGACCCAAGTAGCGGGGTCATAAAGAACCCAATGAGGGGCGAGAGAGCCCAGACTAGGGTCATTTGATGATGAGGCACTCCTATTTGTAGCAGTGTCGGAGATACGAAGGCAGTTTCGCCGGCGTATGAGAATTCTATGCCCATCACTGCAGCTGATATTCGCATAAGCTCAACTCGACTTTTCCGCCTGAAAATAGTTTTCTCATGAGTCTGTGTGTTGATAAAAGTGCGCCTCAAAGAGTCTCCTTCCGTGCACTAGTCACGTGTCTTCAGGTTTTAGATTCTATGTCATGTCGGTTTCCTCACTATGTTTTACTTCCCCGGCCTGAGAAAGTGGTTTTGTTTATTACTTTTACGGTATTATATTAACCAGCAAACTCTGGGTACTCCAGCTCTGTTCCACTTTTCCACTGTCAATATAGAGGTATAGGTACCATTATTTCACAAGTCAATAGCACTTTTAAATAAGTTTCAAATAAGATGGCTTAGTGCAGATATAATTATACAAACTATTCAAATAAATTGTGACCCAGACCGCAATCCTAAATTGAATTAGGGGACGGATTTACCGTTTAGTGGCTTCGTCGGTGGAGTAGGAAGTATTTTCTTAATAGGCGTATCATTTCGTGAAATTTGATGGCTCTAGGGATACTATTACGTTTTCTGCATAGGAAAATAGGTATTACGTAATTTATACGTGCCTGCAATTTTTAAGAATCGGTTTCTGTAGATTGCTACACATCTGCCTCAAAGAAATGATTGATAAAAAGTTTACTTCCTGGTTCCGGTTTAACAGAAACGTCCTTAAAATTATGAAATTATGAAGATATGGAACTTTTTCAGTCATCAGTCTATCATTACTGTGCTGTATCATTTATGTATTGATCATCCCTATTGTACCATACTTTTTACAGGCTTTTGTGTTTCCGTGGAGTAGGGGCCGGGTGACTAGTGACTACACAGGCTTCCAGCCTACTTCTAGCACCTACTCTCATAAAACTGTCTTTTCACTAAAATTGTGTTTACTTTTAATTTTACATGTATGTTTTTTGTGCGAGACCATAAATGTATTACTATTATTACCATTTTTAAGAATTAGAGAGATTAATTTCAAAATTCTGGATGATAAGATTCGGAAAATACTCTGTCTTACCTGAAAAGATCACTATACTCGCTATTCTGCCAAACCCTTTCAGGTGGGTTATCAGAATCGGGTATTCCAAAGAGAGATTCTGAAACCACTTCCTTGACTCCCTTTGGATGTTTTTCCTTCCAATTGGACCATTTCTCCTTGTACTTGTCCCTTGCACCGTGAAGCCTGCCTGTCACACCTTGGTATTCATTTAATTTGTCAGCCATTTTGAGCGCTTTTGAATGTAGTCTTGGAATTGAAGTAGGTATGTCAATACTTCGTGGACATCATGTCTACAAATTAACAGAATTTCATTCAGATTTTTATACGTATATTTATATTTTTGTTATCAGTAAGAATAAAAAGGATCTTTTATGTCGTTTAATTTCTGAAGTGCTGATTTATCTTTAAAAGTATAAATAGCACGACAATTCAACACTGAACTAAGTATCTCGCGGCTCAGTCACTTCCTACAAAACAATTTAACAAGCGCGATGCAAGTTTCGATTATAATGAGGTTTGTTTGAACAGAGTAGTGTCCGTTGGGCGGGTGGGAAGCTGACTGGAGCGCGCGCGCCGCCCTCAGCTGCCCGCCCGCCCTAGAAACTGACCGCGAGATATAAAGTTTCTGGAAGTGACTATCAGATATTTGTTTTCTCAATATTAGCTGTTCCTCATCTTTTAAAAAGTACCGGTAAAATTATATTATATAGATATTTTCATTGTACATATTTACAATTCTCTATGAATATCTTAGTTCCATTCCCATTATACCTGTGTCTAGTTTTGGGAAAATAATAAGTTATATATGAGCAGCAAAAGGGATGCGTTAAACTATTTAAATTCGATTGTCTTGCTTCTAGAAAAAGGGCAACAAACCCGCAGCGGTAGTTAAATATTCACTTTATGTAGATTTGAAGCTCTTTGTATTTTTCTTATTGTCTCAGACAGACGACAATATCATTCTTTACAAAGAGTTCAACAGCTATAAATAAAAAAATATAAAATAAATAATACTGTAAATAAATAAAAAAATGGAATAAATATGTAAAGGGCTTATTTCGTATAAACAACAGTGATTGTAAAGTATTCAGTCGTATTACTGTTTATCATATGTCATATCACATAAATAGGTTAAAAATACGCTACCTGCCTTACAAACCTGTAAGCAACGCTCAGTGATATTATTTTATAGCAAGTTACAAGATTATAGAGGTAGCTACTATCAACCAATTAAAAACATTCCAGAATTCTTATGAAACCACTTAGAAAATAAATAATTTGTCAAAGTCTGTCGTAATATCTCCGGCCGCGCGTTGGGATTACGCTTATTGCCTCCCCGCAGGCAGTCTGCGTGATTGTATCCACGGTGCAAATAAACAAACTGATTGTCTGTTCGTCGTGGACCTACGTCACACCGGAACCTAAGAAAATGTCAAATACCACTTAAGAACCTTAAAATCCCAAATGGGGTACATGAATTTAAATTAAAAATTATAAATAAGTAACAATGTTTGAATTCGGAACCTAGTAATCCAAAATTCGGACGCATCTTTCTTCCAGTAAGTATAACACAGTTAAGTATAACACAAAATCACCCAAGAAAAGTTATATGAAAGCTATACATGAGTTTTTAACAAAAATGATGTTACCTAAACTTTTCACCTTTTGGCGACCTGTTGATTCTGTCCACCCCTTCAGGGAAAGAGGCGAGTAACACGACTGCCAATTTTTTGGAAATATATCTACCACAAGTTTACAAATCAAAATTACATTATGGTAACGTTATTCAAGCCAAGATTCAAGATTATTCGGTTCGGTTCTTTATATGCTTCTGCTTCTTCCTGTGTGAATAAAACCATATTGATTCGGTGATTCCTTTCGATCTGTAAATCCCTGAGAATGGCGCGAGGCTCTGGATTCGATCAAACAGTTTACGGTAACGGGTTTTTTATCACAATTTTATTACATTTAGCTCCATTTAGTAGCAAGATCATTTATTTTATCACTAACATGACACCAAATATATACAGCCAACTAAATGTACAGTTTCTTGCACTTCGGTCAAACGCCGTTTTGACTGAAATTCCGGTTACTAGAAACTTTAAATGTTGCTATTAAATTACGTAGGTGCGTTTGTCCGAACCTACTATTAAAAGTACATTTGACTCCATTTAGCAGTTAAAATCTGTGTCAATAATCTTAATATAAAATGGAATAATGGTTACTTGACTTCTTTTAGTTGAAGCCATTCGAAGTTTCGTAGAAAATTACAAAGCAAAGCATTTAAATACAAAATGCATTTACACAATTTTTATCCATAACAATACTTCATACAGACGATTCGTCGAGAAAAAAAAATGATCTTAACAAGTTTACATTATCTTATCAATTTTTCCATTACTGAGATACGTATGATGAAACTCAGAAACACGATATTTTTGTGATATGAATTGATCAAAACGTATGTATAAGTTTACTCACTAAGAGCATTTTTTTTATTTGGCTAACATTTAATCGCAATCTCACCTGATGTTATGTGACGATGCGGTCTACGATGTAGCGTGCGCGCCTAGAAGTAACATATTCACTCTCCTCTTGAAGATTTCCATTAAAGATATATATAATTTCAAAATTTGATGGATCATGTGCAGGTTTACCGGGATGCCCATTGTAACACGAACTGGATGCTGCAAGACGGCCTTTTATTTTAGAAGATTTAGAAGGTACTAATCTTATGTACTTAAGTTACGAAAGTAGAGTTCCCCCTACTCTACTTTCGTAACTTAAGCTTTGCTTTTAGCTTCTTCACTCCCTGCTCCTATGTGGCCTGATTCACAAAAAATGAATCCTAGTATAAAATCATAAAACCACAAGTAGTTTGGATTTATACACAAAGGTATTTTTTCTGTGGTTTTTCTAAGTAGTCTGTGTAACGAGTATTACAATATTGGTCTTGAAAATCCTTACATTGCCACAGCATTGTGATACAAAATGATAAATAGAGAGTCATAAATAATGAAGAGCAACAACTTTTGTTTACGGACAAACATAGGTATTAAAGTTTTATTAAATAGAGAAGGATTGTTCAAACACGTTTGCTCGTGGCAGAAATACTGTCTCCGTGCATACAAATATAGAATATTGTCTTTATTCAATAGATAACCCTACTTCACGGAGCGTGTCGTGAAATTCTAATAATTATGTCTTGATGATAATTTTCACGCATGATTCAAGATTATTTTCAATGGAAAGCAATCCTTGAAGACTGATCTACATAATCATAAGTTAATACCTACTAGTTACCTTGTTGAACCGGACTGACAGACCCAAGTGCCAAGGCGTTGTCGTTCAAACGTACCGAGCTCCGAAACTTGTCCCGAATAGGTTGATACTGTGTTCGTATTAAACTCAGACACGATATTCCATTCAACTTTAATTGCAGTTTTGAAATACTGTATCCGCTGTTTGATTTACCTTCAGATATGCAGTAAATACAACCTGTATTCCTGATATCTGATATGTATTCTGTATACGATATTAGAAAGAAAGAAGAAAGAAAAATAATATTCAAAAGTTTTGCCTAATAACACTGAAACTTCTTCATTCGAAAAGAGTCCTGCGCTACACACAGTCTACTCACAATCAAACATATCACGTTTTCACATCAAAAGTTTGATGCTGTAGATGCAAAAATTTTCAATATCTTAGAGATCGCTATATTATTGAATAGGCAAACTTAATACATCATAATACTTATAGATATTTAGGATTCTCTTTCATCCTTAACAAAGTATACAATATTGTTTTGTGAGCCGGAGTCGGCCAACATCAAGAGTTATTGATCGTTTAAGCTGAAATTAATAATGGCGTTTTGATTGATCAAATAAATGACATCTGAAGATAGGGATAGTATTTCCGTGACCATATATCACATGTGTGTTTGTGTGTGTCATAACGGTATATAAAGACAGTTTTTAGGATTCCATTTATATAAAAGATAATATATATTACGTTCCTGATCACGTTTTCACTGAAGATAAATAAATAACCCTCTATACAAATACTTAAATCTACGGATATACTTTAATCGAGTCAAAAAATATCAAGAGCCAGAAATTATGTAAATGCAACAAAAATTAGAGGCCGCTTAACAACCTTGCCTCTTCAAAGGCGGTTTCCACCTTTCAACCTCGTATCAATCATGGTGACAGGTCGACACACACAGTATCTTCAAACAACAGCTGATAAGATATTGAAGATACGTTATAGTTAGTTAGTTGAAGTAACATTTACTTACATCATAAGAAAAATTCCAAAGATTACTGACATCACAGTTAAATTCGAATCATTTGAAGGATAAAACATGGCTACGCATAAATTCTAAATTCAAATTCATGTTTCAATAGAAGATGATCGATCACAGATAAGTTTTCAGATAAATAAGTAAATTACTCATGTTCAAAATTTATGTGACAAGTTAATATCTTTATCTGAAACTGTCAGTTTACACATCGAAAGATTTTGCCTCCAAAATTTGTCCATTTCATTATTATTGCCTTTTTTACTAACGCGGCTTCACCCGTGAAGTCGAAGTAAGGCTAAGTTCAGATGATGACGACTAAGAGCATCGATGATTTTTGTCCTTACCTACTGTTTTACTGTTACTTTAGCCCAATAAAAAAAAAATGCTAAGGTAAAATAGAAACAAAGTCGTTTTCACTTTCCGTGAACAACAGTTAGATTGAATTTTCTAGATTAACACGTTCAAGTGGCGCCGGACCTGTCACGTCTCATTGGTGTCTGGATTTTAAACAGTGACTTCCTGGTTTTAATTAGGGGATGGGAAATGGAGGAAACTCGCTCTCAAAAAGTTAGGTGGATGTTCAAATACCTGCCTACACTGTACTTAAGCGGTGTGTTAATAGGATTGATCACTAAGGCTTCATCAGACGTGGCTAAACTCAGCTTAGGAGGGCACGCGCAGCGTCTGTACTTCGATACGTATATACTATATATATTCCTTAAACATTTTATTACGATGTGCAAATGTGCATTTCCCAGTACAACCACTTGTGTGACGAACATAGATGTTTGTTCTGTGTTTGGGTGTTAATATGTATTATATGTATGTATTTACAAAAAAAAAGTATATAAGTATTATATCAGTTGTCTGGTTCCCATGTAACAAGCTGTGAGCTTACTTTGGGGCTAGATGGCGTTGTGTGCAATGTCCACCAATATTATTATTATTAATTTAAATTTTTGACTCCCGTCTTAGTCAAGCCCAAGCCAGTCTTATAATTATCTTTCACAAATTTATTTCACATTATAGGTGGAAACATAAAAAGAAAAGTAAGTGTCATGGACTTACTTCTATGGAAATTAATTCACTTTTTGATTTTCTATCTGCATCTAATTCAAGCGGTGGCGAGTTATATAAATCCATCTGTAGGAGTAGGTACCGTAGTTAATAATTTACACTATTAATCATTAATCAAGCACGGCTAGTTAATCTAGCACGGAATGTTGCGTGCTGTCTATTCTATCCTCTGTTTGTTTATGTTATTGGATGAATAAACTGAGCCTTTATCAACGTGGAAGTGAATAAAACGATTTTATGGTCAGTTATTTGAATAAACACTAGAGTGGAATGGTAATTTCTGCCCATAACAAAACCGTTTTGGGACCTCCCCTAGTTAGGTATGGGAAGATCTTAGCACTGCATTACGCCAGTGAAAATGTGAAGGTGGAATGTCTCAGGTGCCTGTAATTTCACCGGCAACCACACCTTTCAAACCAGAACACAGTAATGTGAATGCATTACTGCTTAAATATTATTATTATATGCTTATAGGTATGGTTGCAGTACATCCCCGGACGTACTTGTCTACTACTTGTCAACTCTACTTGTCAAGGATGGGCTATTTATTACTGTTTCAGAGTTTAGTAATATATATTATTTTAGACTAGAAGAACCTTTTCTATAAATTACAATACGTAGCTAATGGGGCTATACCCAATATTAAGCAAAATATTAGCTCATATAAACACCGGTATATTTCGTTCAAGGTTTATAATCAACCATGTAATGTATTGTGCTTGTTCAATTCTATCCACCTAGCCTGAGGGAACTAAGAACTCGAACATATTACATTTTCACAGAGATAATCCTGTCGTCGCAAATTACGAGGAAAATATAATTAATTCTAAAGATTTTTGTGTATTGTTTTCAAATTTGAACTAACTGTGTTTGTATTTCGTTGGAATATTTGTAATAAGGGGTCATAATTACTATTTTAATATTGCTTTACACAGGTTGTTAGCGGATCAAAGCGATGTTAAGGCGTTTATAAAATAACTAGCTGTTGCCCGCGACTTCGTCCGCGTGGAATTCGGTTTTATGATGCACCCCTATTTTACCCCTTGAAAAAGTAGCCTAAGTTACTCCTTGTTACATCAGCTATCTGCCAGTGAAAGTCCCGTCAAAATCGGTCCAGCCATTTGAGAGATTAGCCGGAACAAACAGACAGACAGACAAAAATTGTAAAAAATGTTGTTATTGTATATGTACCGTGTATACATCCATACCATAATGCACTTAGTAAAAAGCGGTTATTTAAATATTACAAAAGACACTCCAATTTTATTTATTTGTATATATACGCGCGTTATTTATCTAGTTCGGGTGTAATACACAATTAATTAATTTTGATAATGTTAAGTCTTTTAATTTTTAATAATACTTTTTATAATATTCATAATATATTATGAGACATATTTGTACGCCATAGATCGCCATCATGCCAAGTATTAAGACTATTTAGTGACTCAGAAGGACCTGCCTACACACTGATATTGTTATATTAATAAGTATGATTTAGCTAGATCTTTGCCATCCTAGTCGATCCTAATTTCCATAAAATTATGTATGAAGAGTACCTACACGAGATCCCATGGACCAAAGCCTTTTAGAACGAGAGCAATTTACATGCAAATTAAACGTAATTTACAAGTGCTCAGATGTTTAAAGGGAATGTACGTGCAGTCCTTTTATTTTTACGTCGGTCTCCTGTGTTCGTGAAAGAAACTTGGAAGAACGAACAGTGAATACAATCGACCCGCGAGTGTATTCATTTCTACTCAGGCCAAGAAGAGTATAAATTTATAATACTTTTGCTTAACACAAAAAGTACCAAAGTTAAAAAAAACTCTCTATATCGGAATTGGGTTTTTCCAAACTTGAGTAGATCTTAACCAGGGTTATTATCCAGGGTGCACCAGTATTTTAGATGGGTGTTCTGGAGAACACAAGATCGGCAATACGTATTGCAGTTCTTCGTTGACATCAGGTGGGCCATGTGCTCGATCCGCCACACTGTGTGTCACTACGCATCTACTTCCTGTCATTCCTGTCATACTTTTTGTAAATACATACATATTAACACACAGACACAGTTCGTCACACAAATGTTTGTTCTGGGTGGGAATCGAATCCACGACCCTGCACAGAAGGCAGGATTACTAATAATTGAGCTATGAGGTCAGTCGGATATCGGTTTCCTCCGGTATGATCTCAACGCGACGTAAACTGATTAATATGTCAAAATGGTAATCACATTTTTCGTATCTTTCACTTCATTCACAATGACTTGATAATTTCTCAAGTGGCAATATTTATCTGAGATGTACATAAAAACTTCATATTCGTATTTTTTATACATTCAAACAGGATGTTGATATAATACCGATCATATATTACGTAGTACTTATCGAATGTCCGGCTGCAATGCCAAGAAACGCATTAGCGTTCCTGTGTTCCGTTTCGAAAGGTGTGGTTGCCAGTGAAATTACAAGAGACATTTCACCTTCACTCTTAAAGTTACGGGCGCATACGATGCGATTTGGTTCTTGTCTTGCGTAAGTAGGGGAGGACCAAGTCGTATTACTTGTTATGAACAAAGGTTACCACTTAAAGGAAACCTACTCGATCAGTAACTGTATGACATAAAAAAGATCTTTTAATGTTTTAAAAAATTATTGGTCTTCTAATATTAGAGATTCATAATACAATTTTCATAGTTTTTCTTTATTCTTATATTTTTTAATTACGTGATATATTATAGGCGTGTTCCAAAAGCCATTCTATGTTTATATCATTCTAAATCTTGGCCTGAAATGACAGCAAAGTTGGTGAATTCAATAAAGTAAACTAACTAGTACTTACTAGGTAAACTAACAGACTACTTTTTTGCTTTACTTAGTTACTTACTAGTACTTTTTCTGTGTAAACTAGCACCTCTTTTATTAAATGTAAACTTTCAAAATGTTGAATGAAATACCGATATAATAAAAGATACCAAGTCAGATTTTATTTCAGGACAATAAAGGAGTTAAAGTTTTATCCAGCTCTTACATAAATTCTGAATCCACGACTATACATTTTAGGAAGTTTTTTGTTCGCACTTCAAGGCAATGAACTTCACAGTACGCGTTGAGATCTTTTGTTTGTGTCTGAATTGAAAAAACTTGGGACAATGAAGCACGCTAAACATTTTAACGCAATATCTGAGATCTAAGACTCTACTAATCGGCATTTTTATTATTGATTGATTGGTGATGAAGACATATATTATTCACCTCTCTTGACAATGAAATAGATATGATAGTAATATTTCCGGGACGAACGCGTCTCAACTTGACAGGCCTCACAGCTCAGTTGGTAGTAAACCTGCCTCCTGCGCTGTAGATCGTGGGTTCGAATCCCACCCAGGACATACATTTATGTGACGAACACAGATGTTTATTATATCTTGGTGTTAATTTGTATTAAATATATACATATATATGTATTTAAAAAATATTTAAGTATTCTATCAGTTGTCTGGTTCCCATGATCAAGCTATTACTTACTTTAGGGCTAAATGATGCTGTGTGGTAAATTCACCAACATTTATGATTTACAAGCTGCTCCCGGCAGCTGTTACCGGCGTGAATAAGTCATCCCCCGGGATCATTGCACTTTTCCGGGTTCATAAAAGCCTATGTGTTATTCCAGGCTATGAGCTATACTGGTTCCAAATTTCATCCAAATCCGTTATGTAATATAACGAAATGCTAAAAATATAAATGTGAAATCCGTTCCTTAAACTTGAAGCGCGCACAAACAGACAAAAATTTAAAAATAGGTTTTATATATTATTTTCCTTATTCCTAACGTATCCAATGTTATTTTTTGCAAATACAAATTGTTTAGTTGAGATGTTACACAATGACACATTTAACAATAAAGAACGATGAATACGGCAAAAGTTAGATCTAACTGTGTAGCAGAGTCAGCGCCCACCTCCTTAACCAGTAAGCAGTGATTCCACAATTAACTGGTTTAAATTAAAATTAAAATCTACAAGAATACTTATTTACTATACACAACAGTAATTAAAATATATAAATATTTCTTTGGTTTTTTTGCTTAAATATTAAATGTACACACAAGGCATGTCTACGATTTTATATATTTAGTTATTATTACTAGCTCTACTGCCCGAGAAGTTATAAAATTATACGTCAAAATAGATACTTTCGAATTAAACAAACCGATTGATATTATAATTGAGTATTTCGTAACATGCAAAGAGGGTCGAGGTCCTTGCATAAAAATCGTGTTTCCTCAACGTATTAGTATTCGAGTCCCGATTGCCCGCCGCGGCCCTATCCGTTATTACGTGGGATGTATATTACCTAACTGATTGACACCTTTGTTACACCCTGATTTGAGAGAAACTGTGTTTATTATCCAGGCAAAAGCATTGTTTAAATATTGTATTAGTTGTATGTGAAATAATATATAAATAAATATTGTTGAACATTTCACACATCTTGCCCCAAAGTAAGCTAAGCATAGCTTGTATCATGGGAACCAGACAACTGTTTTTTTTAACACATAGGTACTCATAATATCTACATATTAACACCCAAAGAGCGTGGCGGTCTGGTGGTACTGACACCGAGTTTCAATCCGGAGGTCGCCGGTTCCAATCCCGACATGCACCTACGAGTTTTTCGATTGAAAGATTTATGTGCGGAATACCATGTTCTCAAAACGACTTATCCTAGAACTAAAAATTCGAAGACGTGTGTCAAGTGCACTAAAGGAGCCTCTTTGAGGCGCACTTAAAATCCTTTCACCACACTGGTACGAGAGAGCCCGTGACTCGAATAGAAGTAGATAAAATAGATAAATAGATAGAAGACCCACACACAGAACATACATCTATGTTCCTCACACAAATTTTTGTCTTGGGTGGGAATCGAACCCACGACCTACAGCACAGCAGGCAGGGTTACTACCAACTAAGCTGTGAGGCCAGTCAAAGAGAATAATCTTGAAATAAAAATTTCACTTAATCATGTGGAAGCATATAATCGTTTTGGCTGAAAGCCCAACCCAGGTAGAAAAGGCCCATCCTATCCCAGGATCTTTTCCTTTTACCTTTCTGTCACCGAGTCTCGACAAGTCACATCAAAGGTTGCCTGGAAGAGATTGCTTTAAGCAATAGCACCACCCATTGTGCTTCACATTTATGTGTTATTTATTGTATCATTGTTTATGTTTATATTGTGGTGTACAATATAGAGTTTTCTGTCTATCTATTTATCTGATACTGCAAATTCATTAGTAATAGTTCCATCGTGGTTTCATCTGATCATCATCATAAGATTTGTCATATTGCGTTCAAAAGTGTTTCAGTAAAGAAGCGATTAGTCAATTTTTTTTATTTTTTTATATTATAGGCTCACATTTGACCGCAATCTCACCTGATGTTAAGTGACGATGCGGTCTACGATGTAGCATGCTTGCCTAGAAAATACCTATTCACTCTCCTCTTGAAGACCTCTAGATTATAGATAGATAGATATTATATTATAGATTATATTATTATTTTTAATTCAATATTATTTAATATTTAAATAAAAGTCCATAGACTAGTGACTAAGATCTTTATGCGCATGCAATGATTTCGATTCAGTAAGCAATTATCAAAACTATTTTCCTAATATGATGTGAATAAGAAAATAGCAGTTTCCATGCAAAAGTAAACAAGACAACAGTTTGGTGTACAATGTAATTCCGTTAATTGTTGATAAGTACAACTAAAACTATAGAATTTGACAAAAATGTTTGTAACCAGACAGGATTAAAATTAGTACCTAGGTATGCATTATACTATATATATATATATTATATTAATATATATATATATTATGTGCTTTATGTAAACCCTTTGGGTAAAAATTAAGAAAACAAGATTTGTTGTCTTGAAGAATGTGCTACACATTATAATTTTGTTGTGATCACGTAGAGACCTTTAGTTGTCAACATTGATTTATCATTGGTGGTTTTTAAGGATCGTGTCGGTGAATTCACCTAATGTCGAAGGCGACCTTATAAGGACGCGTTTCGCGGTGACTGCAAATGGGATCCGATTTCGAAATGGGGAAGTTTTCCACTCTCGTGACAAATGCGTTATTTGACCTGAAATGGAAACAGCGTAGCTTCCCCGGATACGTCCGAGCGGAATATGGTTATATCGCGATTTTTTCATATACACTCACGAAACCTTATTTATTTTCCAAATTTAAAAATCCCATCGCAGCGAGCTTCAAGATCCTAAAAGTGACCCCTGTGTTAAATTTCAGATATGTAAGCCTCGGTAGTTTCAGAGAAGTGCCCTGACTCAGTGAGGTGTAATAAATAAATGCAGAAATACTACAGAATATTGACCGTACACCAAAATTATCTGCGTATGAAAGCATTAATCAGAACCAAGGCACCAAAACAGACTTACCACAAATATTAACAAAGCACATATTTGTCCCATGCAAGCATCAAACCCACGATCCATGCATTGCAGTAAGCTGCTTGAACCACTACGCCATCACATACCTAACTAATAACAGAAACGTAGCAGAGACAAGTTTGTATCCAAAAATGTTGTGGAAAAATCTCATTTTGCGGTAAAACTACCGTTTACTTTAATTGTAATTATTTACATGTTAATTAGGTACTATTATTAATAAAATATCTATTAAGACGTATAAATTATGAAATTGCAAAAATATCTACGTTACATATTTTTATCAAAACAAGATTTTTATAATTAGCTTAAGCAATGCAGCTATTTATTCCCACACCAATTGACTTTTTACATGAATTCGGCACATACCTGCTACGCATTCTACCAGCTAGTGGCCGTACAAGGCAAGCGGTCGCACTTGACCGTTATGAAACTTTGCCCGACCTTGGGTCGTCTTCAATTGCATAGGAACTCACTACAAAGGTTTCATACCGAATGTTAAATGTAAACAAATTGCGGTACGAGCCTATGGGGCCCAATCAGTGTTTATTTTATTTATTTATCAATACATCTATACATACAAATAAATAAAATTGGAGTGTCTGTTTGTAATATTAAAATAACCGCTTTTTACTAAGTGCATATGGATGTATACACGGTACATATATCAAAACAATTTTTTTTTTTAATTTTTGTCTGTCTGTCCCCTAACTTTGAAAGATGTTTGTGACGGATTGAACATCTCATGCTTGTTATTTCACCAGCACCAACATTTTTCAAACGGGAACACAGTAATAGGTACGTATGCGTTACTGTTTGGTGGCAGAAATTGAGTTTGGACGATTAATTATAAATAGTCGGTTTTTGGTAGGGACACTAAGGTTTTTTTTTATCGTCACCATAGAAAGTTATTACAATGATTACTCAGTCTCTATTTGGATTTCAAATATTTAGTTTGTATCGTAACGCTCATAATGAAAAACAAGCCTAGCAATGGACGGTAAGGAGTCCAAAACACGTCTCACTATATTGATGAAATGTCACATCTCTTCGGGCATTTGTTTCTAGGATATACTAGGTAATACTAGTATTACCTAGTATACCAGTGACACTAGGTTCTCTCAACCCAGGACATGCGAGTAGAACATGACGTTTTCCTTCCCCGTTTTGAGAACATGGTAGAGTCCTTCTGAGTGAAAATCACACCATAATTAGTAATCACTCGCTTTCCATCACTATTTGTTATCTGCTATCGTTACATATTTTTCCTTTCTTACTTGGAATCAGTTCGTTGATATTTCCCTAACACGTATTAGCTGTTAGAAAATGACGAGTAATAATCTTTGTACAGGAAAAATTTAATAAATTATGTTTCCTAGATATTGGCAAGCTATTTTTGAATGAAACACACAGAAGGTTTTATTATATAAGACACAAAATTAGAAAGAAAATTAACTAGGACGAAATAATTATAATGGTATATTATTTGTTAAGAGATGATTAGCGGCGTTATAGAGAAGTAGCATCCGTGACGCAAAACAGAAATGATATAAAATAAAGCTTTCAGAACAAAAGGCGGCAATTTATAAAATGACGCAGTTATTAACAAAGACAAATCGCCTTATCGGGCGGCTCATTACAGGACCCGCGCTCTAGTTCCCTGGGGAATGCCAAGAATAACAAGCACTGGGACATATTCTTTTTGAATAAGCAACAATATCGAATGTTACTTAGAATGCTGTTTTTATTTAAGGCTTTTGAATGAATGTTATTAAAATAAAACTTAGGTATTTATTTTCCGTCAACTTTTGAGTTAAATGCCCATTAATATGTCAACTAGTAAATTATAATTATTGTTGAATGCTGTTTTTGAAGCAAAACTGCAAATCTCTTCTGAAATCTGAATCTAAGATTTTAGAATTTCATATCACTATCACTGGTTCTCTCGAATCACTGGTGAAAGGATTTAAGTGCGCCTCAAAGAAGCTCCTTCCGTAATTCTCTACCTGCCTCTGACTTCAGCTTACTTCTAAACCACGCAGCGCGTTTTGATACCGTTTTTCACTAATAGATAAAGCGATACACGAGAAAGTTTTTCGTATAAAATTAATAAATTAATTACATCTCGTCACATATTAGTCACCGGTACAATAATTTACAAAATTTAAAAACAAACCTTTCTCGTTCATGACTCTTTCTATTAGAGAAAACCTTATCAAAATGCGAAGCATATGCTTAACTGAAAGTTTTATAAAAACTGTCAGTGAAAATTAAATATATATAAAAAAATTATTCAAAACGATAATGAATTACATAATAATGTTGGCAAACTAAATCGCAGATAGATTTTCTTTCCTAGTACCTCCTTAAGTTAAAAAGCTTAAACAAGGCCACTTAATTCATTCATCCAATTTCTATGTTAGGTCTTTATTCAAGGTACTTGATATTTCAGGAGCATAAATATATAACAGAAATATTATCTTGATGCTTCAAAACCTTTTACGCAACAAGTTTGAATAACGTTACAAAGACCTTGATACTTGAAACCAACTGAATAGATTATTAATAGGTACCAATAAACAATAGAATAGAACACAAAAAGATAATATTTGCGCTCGAAACGAAATAATACCACTGAAGCTAAAATAATAATAATAAATAAATATATATTGCTGTTACACAGCGCGATCTAGCCCCAAAGTAAGCTAAGTATAGCATGTGTCATGGGAACCAGACAACTAATATAATACTTAAGTACTTTTTTTGTAAATACATATCAACACCCAGACACAGAACAAACACCTATGTTCATCTCACAAATGTTTGTTCCTGGGTGGGAATCGAACCCACGACCTACAGTGTAGAAGGCAGGGTAGCCTGGGTAATGTTCGTACGTTTGCATTTATGTTGACGGTCAGATAGCGAGAGATGAGTGATCGGTAATCTGGGATGGTAGCTGGCGACACTGGTGATATTGGCAACATTGGTGACTACGATACCGACCTTATCGTTATCTCGCGTGGAAGGAATCTTCAGCAGCGTGCGGCCGGCGGGCGACATTCGCACAGAAGCCTTCGCAGGCAGCAGCGAGAAGTGCCGTGCCACCCGCGGTTTGCCCACGCGCATCGACCCCATACTCGGTAGGGTGACGATGTATCACCGGTAACGTGCGCCACAATATCTCGTTAACGTGATCTCAAAGAACTATTTATTAAAAGTGAAGTGAAATCGTTACGCGAAAATGGGTGAGTAATAAGCGTATAAAAAAATATTAAATTTGCAATTTTATTCGATGTGTGAAATTATAAATCTTGACCATAACCTGACAAATATACAACGTAAATGGATAAATGTTGAATAATTGGAATTAATTTTAATTTTTTTTTATATCAATTTTAAATGTCCTGAATATTACCAAAAATTACGATCTGAAAGCAACAACTAACTTGTATCGCGTTACGAATTATTTATCAGATCACTTGATTTGATGTTATAAATTATAATAATATAACGGTAACAAGACTTAATTTAAAATAAAATTTTCGGCGGCCTTAGTACTGAAACATAGTTAATAAGTGGTACCAATTTTATTTTATTTTTTTATACGAAGGCTTACATTTGACCGCAATCTCACCTGATGTTAAGTGACGATGCGGTCTACGATGTAGCATGCGCGCCTAGAAGATACCTATTCACTCTCCTCTTGAAGACCCCCAGATTATAGTTCTCGGGAAATGCAGACGCAGGCAAGGAGTTCCTCAACTCTTAATTATTTTTTCCAATTCTTAGTAACGAATTAGCTTAAAAATGCACGATTTGAATACTCACTGCAATTCTTTCAGGAACAAAGACTGTCCTTCCTGTAGACATTTAAACTACACATTCGCCACTGAAGAGCTGTCAAAAAATATCTTAGTCCAATGTCGCTCAAACAGACATGAGTCCAGTAATTTTGCACTGCTACAATAGCCATTATGTTTTCAATGTTGAAACATTTATTTGGTTTGATAATTGGTAGACATGCTTGTCACTCACGCGCAAGGCGATTGTTCATTTTGACGTTGTTATACAATTTAATGAAATATTCTTAACGAGGAAAATTTCGTAGAATTGACGACGTTTGGTGTACCTATTGATTTAAATATTTTACTCTTACGATGATAGAGATGACATAATAATAATGTATGATTAATAAAGGTGTATGAGCTAATGATTTTTATAATAACATTTTTTTCTAGAATTTTCTGAATTTATCTCTAGTTTTTCTTTCATATATAAAATTACAGCTATTTCACATGTAAATATTATAAAAAAAAAGTGATCATAAAATAGCTTGTGAGTAAGGAGTACCTACACTTTACTCCACCGATACTGAAAGCCCTAATGCTTAGAAACATTATCGTTAGGAAAATACACTTTATATATAAACGGTATAGTAATTGGAATAATATTAATTATAAATTCTACTTCTTAGCACGACTAAGTCTACCTATTGAGCTAATTTCTAACGGAGTTCACCTATGCAACATTATAATCCATAACTTTAACAAAAAATAATATAATTTGTGATGATAATATCAACTTTGGAACGCAATGACATGCCAATACCCGCATAATAATAATGCACCATCCACCGCAATTCTACTACAGCCAACATGAAGGTCTCAAAACCGGAAAAACTATAGAAATTGTGAAAAATTAAAATGAAGTCAGTAATTAAATAGATAAGTCTAATATTTTTTCCACAACAAGAAAACCGGCATTGCTTGGTAAACAAAGAATAAAGGATCTTATTCGGGAAAAATACGGATATACTTAGTGGAAGTGGAAATTACAGATGATGAGATTTTATTAACTTTGATCGAGCTCATCTGTTGGATGAGTATCTTCCAAATTTTTTTTAAAGAAATTTTTCAAAAACCCTTTTGTTCACAATAATCTGTACAGTCAAAGAAACGCTGACTAACCGGTGTCTATACAACGTGGTCCTTTCACACTGAATCATTGCAGTTAATGTTAAACGTACTAAACCTACATCATAAATCAGAGTTTATAAGGAGATCATATATTAAGTATACGGCGAATAGAAGCGCCGGCAATGTCACTCTAGAGGAAATGATTCACTATCTAGGAAGTATGTCAACTACGATTGTTAAATAAATGAAATATACAAAGTTTTTTTTTTTTACAATAAACCCGCATACCCGGTATGCTTAATTATTGGTATTATTCTTGTTTATCCTGGCAGTATCCTAATTTATTAAATGAATTTGTAATTTATAAAGTAATTACCAAAAGATTGCATTGCGTATTTGAATAAAATTAACTACGCTAGGTAGAGATATTCTCTGGAAGAAAAATAATAATTTTTATTCCTCGTTAAATCAATTAGAACGTTTGACTGGATTTTTCAATGAAGAAAATTTTAATATATAAAATTATTATAATGATGCAATTTTATCATGATATAGATAAAGATTCACTAACTTTGATAGCTTTATTCGAATAATCTATTAATGATCTTATTTTAGAAATCCATTGCCCGAATAGGAAAGGGAATTTCACAATACTCCAAATAAATAAATTTAAATATAAACAAATTTTGGTGGACACATTAAAAAACACAGGTCTATATATTAAAAAAAAGTTCATTATAGAAAAGCTTCGAAATATAGAGCTTGTAGGTACTTGTACTGTAGGAGGCGAATTAAATATATTATAGAGTCAGTAGAATGTGTACTTACATAAAAAAACAGTAAATAAATAAAGCTCTTCTGATCTATACATAAACCTTCAACCTATTCATTCCATTATAGGCTTATCAATAAAACCGGTTGCAATCCCAGTGATGTATGTTCAGTATAATCCTCATACTACTTAAAAGCTTCAATTAAAAATATTCGCGGTAACAGTTGCGAGCCTGTATCATTCATGAAACCATAATGAGTTTCAAGGTGACAATAAATTAATCTGAGACGGCCCTTGCGCAATTGAGTCATCTGCCGACATGTAAGTTCGATTATTGTGCGATTTAATCGTTTAGATTGTTTTTTTTTTACACGAACTAGTTACGAAACGAGTAAGGTTGTTACCTGATGTTAAACAGTAACCTATGCCCATAACGAAACAAAACGTCTTGGGTCTTTCCTTGCTTAGGTATGGGAAGATTTGAGTCAAATTGTATTACGCCCGTTAAATTGACACGTGAAGGTAGAATGTTTCAAGTCTCAAGTGTAATTTCACAGGCACAGTAACGCGAATACATTACTGCTTGGCGACAGAAATGAGGATTAAGATGAAATAAGGACAGCGTTTTCTTCATACAAATAATTAACTATTTTCATACCTAGATTTTGCAGCTAGAGCATTTTTTATGTAATATAATATCGACTTCTTATTTGCTGCTTTGTTTAGTGTTTAATTATTATCTTTCCAAAAGAATATGGCTGTAGTTTGAAAGTATGCAAAGTTAGCCTATTAAAAAAATACAGCACCTTATTACATCTATCTCCAATACGGTAGGCGAACAAAATTTATCAGTCTACTAGGCCCAGTTTGATACCAAGGGATTTTCTCGTAGTTGATAGTTTTAAGTAGAAGCGAAAATGGTAGAAAAGTTACTATGAGATAGTGTTAACCGAGTTATTCGTGGGGAGACAATGGTGCTGATGTCAACACTTGTCGCCAATCGCGTGCCGTCGTGCGACCATCTGAACCTAACCTTAAACTCGATTATATAGGTAGAAATATTTTTACTTAAAATTGAAATTTCTTATTCATTTCAATTCAAAGTAAAAATATTTCTATTTTTCCTTTTTTTTCTTATTCTTTTCTAGGAACAGAAGACATTAAGAAATAATAAATACCAGATAAATACACAGCTTTATTTAAAAATGTAAATAGTAGTTATACAATCTAAAGTTAGAACGTGGCATATCTAATTATGATTTTCGCCTGGACTTGTTGATTTAGGACATCACATTTAAGTAATCTTAAGTAAAGCTATCAGAAGTGTGAAGACATTAGTAAGAGCAGGCCTTAACTAACTTAATCTGTACAACCCAGAATATATCACTTTAAGTTGTAAACCATTATAAATCTTGGGCAATGCTTTATAAATTTCATCCATATATTAGAGGTATAAAGAAAAACACAGCTTAGACTAGATAAAGTATTAGTATATCTAGGCTTGCATACACAAATGTATGCCAATTCTATTATATTTGAGTCACTGGTTCTCTCGAACCAGTGTGGTGAAAGGATTTTAAGTGCGCCTTAAAGAGGCTCCTTTCGTGCACTTCACACATGTCTTCGAATTTTTAGTTCTAGGACATGTCGGTTTTCTCACGATGTTTTCCTTCACAGTTTTGAGAACGTGGAATTGCGCACATAAATCTTTCGCCGAAAAAATCATAGATGCACGTCGGGAATTGAGCCGGTGACCTCCGGAATGTCCGGTATGCCAATAACATCCAAACATGTCAAACTCTTTGTCATCATCAAAAACAATAGCTTATACCAGTGAGTGAAACATGCCCTAAGATTTATGTGCATAATCTATTCAGGTATGTTCTGTAAAAATAAATACTGCAAATATTTGACTTTATATTGATATTTATGTGCTATTTATACCATACGGGCATACCAGCCTTCACGTTTGCAATGTAGGAATTTACATAGGTACACTTTTTACATAAACCTTTATGTTATTCCAAGCTTCTGCTTTTACCCAGTGCCTTGGCAATGAATTACATACAAGGCAACCTTTTTTTTATCTGATACAGTTAGCTGTACCCAAATGGTGCCAAAGTCAAAGTCAAAAACTTTAATTCGATGAATTCTATGGAATTCATAAAGAAATAGCTTGGAAACGTCAATAATATTCAAAAGATAATAACATGTTCCGGTGGAAGGGAGTGGGTGCCGGCGAAATTGCAGGCGCATGAGACGTAACATCCCCGTCTCGGGGTGATGGACGCAACGCAGTGCGACTTGAGTCATCTCGCACTATGGAGAGGACTTGAGTGGTATTGCTGTTGTCTATGGGCGGCGGTTACCACTTAACATCAGGTGGGCCGTCAGCTCATTCCGCCATTTCAATGACATAAAAAAGTAACATCTGTTTAGTAGTTAAGTAAGCGTTTTCTAAACGATTTACTGCACCTGTTCGGCAAGCCGTAAGTATCCGTATAAAATGGTTTCAGCCTTAAACAATATTATTTTGACAAGTGTAGTTTTGCCTTATTAGTCATACATCACCATTTTAAACGACCAACGAGATGAACAGATAAATACCAAAACATGTTTTAATTGATCAATTTGAACGACACTGCACTCCGAAAGTCAGCCTTGAGATGTGTTGCACACAACAATTAAATTGACCGTATCATTGTCACAATTATTTGCCGCGCTGAGACTGCTATCATGAGACTCCCTCAATCCAAACTGGCCATTTTTTATTTTGTTTTACTATTAATCCATCGTCTTATTACGTGAAATCTTTTAAGAGCAGTAGAAATCTCACCAAGTTCGTTCGGGGAAGTACTGCCACCATGCCCATTTCTGCCGCCAAGCAGTAGCGTATTCGCGTTACTGTGTTCCGGTTCGAAAGGTATGGTTACCGGTGAAATTACAGGCACATGATAAATTCCACCTACACGTCTCAGAGTTACGGGCGCATACGATGTGACTTGGGTCTTGTCGTACCTAGTAGGGTAGGACCCAAGTCACTTTATCACATAAAAAAAAAACTTGCTGAAAACTATGTTGGTGGCAAAGTCGAAGGGATCAAAGCCCCACACGCCAAAATAAAAATAAAAAGAAGACTGATATCATCCCTAGACCAAATATTTACCTCCTCGTCACTTGTGATATGTTTGCAACAAAAAGCCTTTTGGCCTCTCATCTCATTCAGTGTAAAACTGATTAATCATAAATTTCTGACAAACATTGCTACCTGCACTTTCATTTATAGAAGATAAGATAACAATTGTAGACTATCAAAGCCGTACTCACACACATTATATTAAAATAGTCATTAGGTACTTAACTGAAACTGGGCAAACACTTGTTATTCATTAACTGGTTTTGATTTGGCATACGTGTTTAGTCCCTTTGATGTCAACAGCCCACTTCGTGCCTAAAAGTCTTCGTCGAGACAACATGGTCAAATAAGGAGTTATAGAAAAAACTCAGTATCGCCTCGTCTGTGACAGAATACATGAAATGAATGAATGAAATGCACTTATAATATTAATATGTCAAAAGAGACACGGACAAACACAGATATAGAATACGACTAACCAAGACCCAAGAACAAACTCGATCCCCTCACAAAATTTTCCCCGACCGGGTCGAACCCAGGACCCCAGGTTCTGCAGGCGGAGTAACTACCGACTCAGCCACGGAGTCGTCAATGAGAAATTGATAAATTCAACTCCTTACACTTGAAATTGACATTATCGGGAGCAAAATACCTAATCTTGCATAACTCCAGCTAAATATACTCGTATATTATAGTAGGTAAACACACAGTTATCTGTCTGATAGAACACACTTGCATACAAATATTTTGTATCTGAACGTTGACATTTCGACATACAAATGAAAAGATATGAAGGGTTTTTCCTGAACTACAGATAACTTTTATCTTGTACGTATTCTGAAAGCATTGGGCTATACAAATTCAAAGCGGAATGAATAATGAAAATAGAAAGGGCAAGCACTTAGCGACTTAAAACTAACCATAATGCATCGCTTGTTATGAGCAGAGGATACCACTTAACATCAGGTGGGCCGTGGCTCGAGCCGTAATTTACCACATGAAAAAAAAAACTTTAATACCAGTTATTTACAAACGCAGATGCATGATGGAAATTTCACTTTTCTCGAAATTATATCGCCAAAAGATCAAAAGTGAAGCAAAATAAAAAAAGAATCATAAATCAGGTTACATTTCGAAATAATGTTGGCTTCTTGGCAGTTTAAGAATTAATTTATAAATGGGGGTAGAAATATGCAGTAGGTGGGTATAATGACAGCTGGAAATGAATAGGGTAGATTGCATCGATAAAAAATGACGATACTATAAGAAGAGTGCAACTTGTTGTACCGTTAAATCGTCGTTAGTAATCTTATGAGTCTTTAATTAAATAAATGTGATTAATGTAGTGTGTATAATCTTATGGTAAAATTCATGTTCCTAATTATAAGTCGTGAGTGAAGTGTAGAAAAGTGTGAAGTTGTAATTGTATGTACTGTGATCCAAATTGAATTATCAAAAAAATTATAATGATTCCTCTGAAATAACACAGCTAACATGGAAACACATATCACGGTAACGAGAAAAGCAAACGGGAGGTTATTTTCAGTTAAGTCCCAACTTTAACTTTACTACAGAATAACCTCATAACTCACATCATAACTTTAAAAAGAAATATCAAGCAGAACCATATGTATAATCTGTTCCGTCTTTACTGTAGGGGCAAGTGAGAAATAAGTCGAGGTACTTTGAAACCCAGTGTAAAATTTAAATAATTGATTTTGAGGCTACACAATTAAGCACTAAACATCATTAGGTACATTCTGTATATCTTATATTTCACGTTTTTTGTGTTTCAAAAGTGTTTTCTGGACGCCCATGGGCCCATTCCGACCCTAAGATTGAATGTAACAAAATAATAACACAAACATACCATTCGCAATTTCACACATAAGACGTATTAGAACTTATTAGAACGATGATACCTATAGCAGAATAAAATCCCAATCAGCGCAATAAATTAATAACTCAAATATATAAAAACATTTTATAGATATATGCTAAGAAGAAATGTTTCATGTCCATCATTTTCACGACAAATTGTTTACAGAGGTAATCCAAATTATAATAGTGTTTATTTAGGCTTGTAACTTACTTCCAAGATATCTAATTTATTTTTGTATTTGTTTTACAGGTTTGGACTTTTTAGAACATGGAGCGGACTTTGAAGCCGCCATCTCGGCTACAGGTGAGAATATTTAGATATGTAGCCAGTAACATTCCGGTAGTAGAAACTAAGAGCCAAAAGTATTATTCTGTCACCTCAATTCTAAAACCACAACAAGATATGCTTACCAATTTTTCCCTTATGAATGCTAGGTAATGCAACTAATGCCTACTACGATAATAGGCAAAAACTTGTTCTAATACATTTTGCCTAAAAATACTAGACTGCTAACAATTTTCGTTGTTATTTTTGGACTACTTGGATTCCTTTTGTAGATAGCCAATGCATTGTAATTAAGAATTAGGAAAGTTGTTTTAGTAGGTATAGATGGGTATATAAATGCATTTGTGCAGTTTTACCACAGCGTCGCAAATATTGCTTGCACGTTTCAAGATTAATTACTTATTGGCGAAAAAGACAACAACTGAGCTAACAATAGGTAATTGATAAAGTTGCGCGAATCAACGCAGCTCCACTTCTAATAGTCTAGACAAAGAATACTATTTATAGATATATTCTGATAAAACTAAAACATTTTAAAAACGTTGTTTCCTATAATAAACAATTATATGATCTGTTCTTTGCAGATACGAAAATGTTTTTTAAGTTAGCCAAGGCTATTTTAAAATTAACTAAATAAAAATTGTAGAAAATTTGTTATTTTTTGTTAAGATACTGTAACGAAAACTGTACGAAATTACAGTACATAATTTTTTTATTCACTTTTCTAATTTATTAGTCTCCAGGTTAACAGAATTACATAAAAAATAAAATAAAAAATATTGCAATAAATAAGCCCGTTATCATTAAAACTATGCCTTAGGTGGACACTTACATATTCACTACATACTTATGAATGCAAAATTAGGTAAGTATGTCTAGTCGAGATGGAGGTATATAATGTTTGTTATTCCAAAAAGCAAATCTACCAAATCGATTCATCTCAAATTTTGATGCAAGAAGCTAGTAAAAAATCTAGTCCATAGAACTGATTTGCGAAATTATGCAGGATTTGTTCCGTTTATTCAAATCAAATCAAATCATTTATTTGCAAACAGGGGTCACAAAGATGTAGTATAATATTGAAATTTGTAAGCACCAGACATATTTTTCTTTAATCTAGGGCATGCAAAAAGGGGTGCTAGAAAGTCGTTACACAATCATAAAAATAATGAAATATCTAAAAAGTCATCAAGTCAAAATCAATTAATATGTTACAAAATAGCAGGTACATTCTAAATTACCCTAAAGAAAAAATGACAAAATAAAAATTTTAACATTGTTAAATTTATTTATATGATAATAGCATTTTAATGTCAATAATTTATTAAATTTTTCTCAAACATTGTCAATAGTAGCACTTTTAAGTTATTTGTCAATTTATTGAAAATTATTGGTGCCTAACCACTGAAACTTTTTTGAAGCAGTGCTGTTTTAGTACTAGAAAGATAAATAAATATTGGTGGACATTTCACTCAGCGTCATCTAGCCCCAAAGTAAGCTAAGCATAGCTTGTATCATGGGAACCAGACAGCTGATATGGACGGAGAGCTGACGACCGAAACGGCCAGGTAATTTGATCATTCATAAAAATGATTTATCAACTTACCTGGAGCACTCTTAAGAATAAAAATGTCGACCTGGCAGGATTTGCGTGGTGGATGTGGGTGTTATGGGGTGGGAAAAAATAAAAAAAAGGTAATTTGATCAAGATTACTTTTTATGCCAAATGGTTTGACTACCTCCCCAAAGCACACAAAAAAAATCTGGCGTCATTTGATTGGTGGAAAGGTATCGCCAGGCTCAATTATAGTGCGGAAAAAAAAAATTTTTAGGTAATAATAACAAGGCTGGCTTTTTTTTGTGCTTAAAGTTTATTATTCCCAGAGGCTAGGAAAAAAAAGCCAGCCAATAATAGTGGTGGGAACGTGTCGAAAAAAATTATTCAAAATCTCGTATTTTGTGCGAGAAAGACCTGAGGGGCATGAAAAACAGCGCGTGGAGGGGATACACGCGACGACGGCGTTTACACGCGCTGTTTTTCAGCCTTGTTATTATTACCTAAAAATTTTTTTTTTCCGCACTGTAATTAAGCCTTGCGATACCTTTCCACCAATCAAATGACGCCAGATTTTTTTTGTGTGCTTTGGGGAGGTAGTCAAACCATTTGGCATAAAAAGTAATCTTGATCAAATTGCCTTTTTTTTTTCCCCCACCCCATAACTCCCACATCCACCACGCGAATCCTGCCAGGTCGACATTTTTATTCTTAGAGTGCTCCAGGTAAGTTGATAAATCATTTTTATGAATGATCAAATTACCTGGCCGTTTCGGTCGTCAGCTCTTAGACTAATATAATACTTATATACTTTTCTTTTGTAAATACATACATATAATACATATTAACACCCGGACACAGAACAAACATCTATGTTCGTCTCACAAATGTTGGGAATTGGGTGGGAATGGAACCCACGACCTACAGCGCAGAAGGTTACTACCAAATGAGCTATGAGGCCAGTCAAGACATTTATTATATACTAGTTAATTATCTGTTTCCAGGCTTTGGTCGCTTTCACTTCTGCCTGTTGGCAGTTACGGGACTGATCTACGCAAACACTGCCATCGGTATCACTATAGTGTCGTTCGTGCTGCCGGCGGCGACATGTGACTTCCGAATGACGTCAGCCGACAAGGGTTGGCTGACGGCCGCTCCTATGCTGGGTAATTATAATTCTCATGGTTGTGACAAAAAAGCTGGACGTTGGTCAATCAAATAATTAGTAGCGCCACAATCTATACAAATAAATAAAATTGGAGTGTCTGTGTGTAATATAAAAATAACCGCTTTTTACTAAGTGCATATGGATGTATACACGGTACATATACCAAAACAACATTTTTTACAATTTTGTCTGTCTGTCTGTTTGTTCCGGCTAATCTCCGGAACGGCTGAACCTATTTTAACGGGACTTTCACTGGCAGATAGCTGATGTTATAAGGAGTAACTTAAGCTACTTTTCCAAGGGATAAAATAGGGGTGCGCGATAAAACCGAATTCCACGCGGACGAAGTCGCGGACAGCTAGTACATATGACCACTCAGACACATCTATGTTCGTCACGTGTTTGTCCTGAGTGGGAATAGAACCCACGACCTACAGCACAGAAGCCAAGGTTACTACCAATTGAGCTATAAGGCCAGTCAACTATTTAATATTATATATTTAGTACTACAAGTTTAATGATCTGATGTCAAATATCGCTGATGATGGAATAAATAAATAGTGTCCAGTTTTAAACTGTTAAGCACAAAGTTAGCAATATATTTAAGCTGGTTCTTCATTGTTACTGAATTATAACATTTTATGTAATGTTTGAGATAATTAGCAACGGCTAAAGGGTTGGCCACAAAAAAAAAAACAATACATCGAACGCGTTACTTCCGATTTGAACGCTCCATGTAGTTACTATAAGATATATTTAGGAACAGACATATTACGTATTTATTACAGACAGATATATTAGGTACAGACTCAAGTGACACTTGAGTTATAATAAGGTTACCATAACGGCTGCCTTGCCTAACATAGTTGCTGCGGTCAACAAGCTTTTGTGGCGGAAGTCGCCAATGAAAATTCCAACTACAATTTACTTAGTATCATTTCAAGTGTAACTTCTCGTCAGCTATACATAATCTCGCGTGAAATGTGCGGTCTCAGAAGCGCCGTAATTTGTGTGACCAACGTCACTTCCATTGTGCTATGGTGGCAATTTTTCAAATTATACCTCTTAAAGTCGATAGTATGTTTGCATTTACCAAGGCAATCAAATAAGATAAAGTCAAATTACACTATCCCTCTGTTTAAAATGTGTATGAGTTACGAAAGAACAGATGGCCCTGTCGGCAACCTCTGCCCAAAACAAAGTTAAGACTTGTGTCCTCCCCCTACTTAGCTATGGGATCAAGCCTTATTATATTGCGCCCGTAATTCCGAATCGTGAAGATGGAATGTCTCATGTGTTTGAAACTTCATAGGGTCTGTAACACCATACCTTTCAAACCGGAACACAGTAATACATTTGCGATAGAAATAGGTGTGAACTTGGCACAAGTTCTTACAACTCTTACCCCTATGCTTGACAATCTATAGATAGCAAACCATAGATGGTACAAAAGTTAAATTTATTTAATGGCTTATTGAGCTGGGACTAGGAACAACTGTAGAGAATTTTGTTCTACTTTTAAGTATGTATAACTTTAAACATATATATTGTTTTGTGTTACATAAGTACTTATACTACAGTAAGTTACCTATTAAGTATATATTTACATGGTAACTGTAAGAAGTTGTACGAACTTGTGCCTATGGCCGGCGGTTACCACTTAACATCAGGTGGGCCGTCAGCTCGTTCCATGACTTCAATTACATAAAAAAGGCCATATCTCCACTCCAGCGAGCGTGTGAGACGCAACATTTTTTTATCTATATTGCAGGAATGGTGCTCGGTTCCTACTTCTGGGGATGCCTCGCCGACACCAAAGGTCGTAAAGTGGTGCTCGTCTCCACTCTTCTGATCGACGGATTTATCGGAATCGTCTCCTCCTTCGTACAGATCCTGCCAGTCTTCATGGCTTGCCGATTCGTCAACGGCTTCGCGTAAGTGAACTTTGCTATTTTTGTTTTACATTAATACAGTCATTGAGACAAATGTTGTCAAAGTAGCAAACAAAATGTAACACAGATTTATGTACTTACAAAGATCGCGCTCGAATAAAGAAGCAATCCCTATTAGGGGTTTCTTTCTATTGTTCCCCAGAGCCGCATAGGATTAACAGGCGTCATATTTAGGGATAAGTACCGGACCTTGTGTTTATTTATTGAGGTTGTCAAGCCATTACTATCAATCCTAATACATAGAGGAGTAAATAAAGTAGTTTTAGACTTTGAATTGTCATCTTAAGACATGATAGTAAATGGATCATAAATAGCAATAGAAATTGCAACACCGCGAATTATGTCGTAAAGTTGTCCAAATTAAACGCACAATAGGATTTTCACTACGTTAGCTCTGTTACCTCTTCGTCACTTATAATATCCAAAAAAATAGTTAGGCTTTATACACATTTTCTTAACAATAACAAGATAAAAATCACATAATAATACGAAAATCCTGTACCTTCGCCCGTTTAGCAGATAGACGTACCATTTCAAAAGAATTATACATGCGTTCCGACACGTGAACGGTGAATGTTTTCCTCAGTCGTTATTACAACGACATAAGAGCTATTGTATGACAGCTCCAGCAGACAATGAAACCAGCACCTCATTACCTATCAAAGCATCACGTTACAATCGATTATAAATGCTATGTTCCCACATTTTCTTATTATAGCTTATTAAACGTAAAACGGTGTCATCAGGCCGATTATCCAGCTTTATATGGACCTCATTGTACGCCAATTCAATGGAAATGATACAGCAGTAATGTAAATATTTGCGTTTCAGTGTTGCCGGCGCTATGGGTATCTGTTTCCCGTACCTAGGCGAGTTCCAAGCCACCAAGTACAGAGAGAAGATCCTCTGCTGGATGGAGATGTTCTGGACTCTCGGAGTGATCCTACTTCCTTGTAAGCAATAACAATTTACAATTAAGACAAAAGTAACAAGGCACGGTAGAATAAAACTTCCATGTCGTTGCCGATAGAAATATAAAAAAGTTTGACGACCGGTGGAGCTCTTCAACCAATCGATAGAGAAGGTTAGCGGATTCGACTCCTGTACGAAGAACGCCCAATCATGTCCCAATCCAGGCATTTGTTGGCGCACTTGTGTGTTACATAATTACTTAACATACATTTATATGTAGTCAAACTTAACCTGTACCTGAGTAGTACAGAAGATAATGTTTAGCCGATATATCATGACTGGTGAACAAAGTGCTCAAGTCACAAAATACTGAAGTAGTAACGTGAAGTGATAGGTGCCTACTTGAATAATGACGTTATCAGCTTATATCAACTCAATGATTTTGAGTCATTGAGATTCGACTTCAAATGTTTTAGTAGCGGTAGTAACTTATGCCATGGCCGTCCGTGGAAGTACTTCCACTATGCCCATTTCTGCCGCAAGCAGTAATGCATTAGCGTTACTGTGTTCCGGTTTGAAAGGTGTGGTTGCCGGGTGAAATTACAGGCACCTGAGACATTCCACCTTCACATCAAAGTTATGGGCTCAATACAGTGTGACTTGGGTCTTCCCATACCTAAGTAGGGGAGGACCCAAGATGGTTTTGTTACGGGCAGAGGTTACCACTTAACACAAGGTGGGCCATCAGCTCATTCTGTAACTTTATTACATAACAAAAACGGAAGTGTTAATGATACGTATTGTATAAAGTGTTATGATACTTCGAGCCTTGATCGCCGACTTATCATAAGCGTCAATTTTACCCACATAGCATTTTTTGTCGAAAAATATATTTTAAACTATAACGGACAAGTTGTTGTCGAGATTTCTCGCCAAAATGATATTATTTCCAATAAGCATGCGCAGTTTATCGTTAGCACGCCATTTTATTTAAAAATATTACTTGAAATAATAAAATGCTTTAAGGGTAAAATTGTCGCTTACGATAAGTGGGCGGTCAAAAGTCGACTTGTTGAAAAATTATCAGCGTAAATCAACTCAATGATTTTGACCCTTCAAATGTTTGATTCCAGTGATCGCTTGGGGCATCATCCCTATCCAGGGCATCCGCATGGAGAGCGGCACGTTCTCTTACGACTCATGGAACTGGTTCGTGGCGGCTTGCGGCATTCCTTCCCTCATGCTTGGCTTCTGGCTGTTCTCCTTTCCCGAGAGCCCCAAGTTCATGATGGAGTGCGGAGACTACGACGAAGCCCTGGCCGTCCTCAAGAGCATTTACAAGCAGAATACCGGTGACGACCCCGAAAACTACCCCGTAAGAACGTTAATAAATACACATTTCACACAGCGCCATCTAGCTTCAAACTAAGCATAGCTTGTATCATGGGATCCAGACAACTGATATAATACTTATAAACTTTGTAGTAAATACATACATATAGTTATACATATTAACACCCAGACACAGCAAACATCTAGGTTCGTCACACAAATGTTTGTCCTGCGTGGGAATCGAACACACGAACTACGTACAGCGCAGAAGGCAAAGTTAGGTAGTACCGAGCTGTGAGACCAATTAGGATAAACAAGTATTTCATTGGCTTTTACTTAGGCTTACAAAGCTTGCTTCAGATTTACTTCCCAGGAGTGGTGTTTGCGGGATGAAAAATATGTAATTCCCTAAACGACCTATAAACTGCACAGAAATAACATCATTCCTTTGTTGTGTAGAAGGATAGATCAATAAAAACATTTTCGCATTTATAATAATAGTAGGGACTATTACGAAAGTAGGAATTTGTTGCAGTAGGTGTCCGTAGCGAATCTGGTAGTAGCTCGAGCAAAGGATGGAAAACATAAAAACATTTCTTTCAAGCAGTTGTCTTAAATGTTCGTAAAGATATTTTGTATGTTTTATTCAATAATACATTCTAAATTAAATGAAAAAATATTTTTACTTACGATCATATTTCTAATGCTCGACGTAAGCATTCTGCATTATATTTCTGCTAGTTAAGGTTGGATTAAATTCAAATTTTAAATTGTTTTTAATTAATTATTTTTATTTTGTTTTATTTTATTTAAATTTGAAATTTTGTAATTTTGTAATTGTTTTGTGTTGTGTTGAATGTGTTGAATGTCTATGGATCTATGTGGTCTGAAATAAATGATTTATTTATTATTATTACATGCAGTCTTGAAATTTTTAAGGAAAAGGATACCGTAAATTGTTAAGTCCAAATATACCCCGCAACTTAACTGTTTTATATACAATATATATCTCATATCCATGCCCATTGAACAGATCAAGAGCCTTAAAGAAAAAGTGCGAACAATCTCGGTGGCGTCCCAGAATTCCCAGAAATCCGTTCGAAGCTTAAGCATGCGTAAACCAAAGGACCTGAAGAGGCTGTTCAGCGAAATTTGGGTCCAGACCAAAGCCCTATGCAGACCTCCTTACCTCAAGTACACCATTCTCACCTGCCTTATCCAGTTTGGTTTGACAACCAGGTGAGTGACTAAAATAATAAACTTACTTCTATACTATCTTGTATCTTAACAACTTCAAAAACTTAGCTACGCTTCTAGAGTATGCTAAATATCTCTTAACCTCTTCAATAATATACCAATAAAAAACACTGATAGTTTCGGTAGTTAAAAACTAGTTATGTGATTAACAAAGCTCCTTTTTACAAGCTTTTTTTCATTTGCAATGGTGGTATGTAAATATGTTTGTTTAGGTCAAAATTTGCAACTGAATTTTGTGTCAGTTCTCGTAGACGAGTAGACTGAATAGACCGAGTAGACTGAATTTGGTATTCATGCTTAAATCTAATGACAGTGCAATTTTATGGTAAGTGACCTGTTGCTGCTGCCACGGCCACCTGCAGAACACCCTCGATAGGGCTCAGCACTACTATAGCCCTCGGTGGTATCCAGGGACTGATTGTAAAACCTTGTTTTAGAAAAAATATTTTCCAACAAAAAAAAATCTTTATTTAGTCATTATTCTTCCCCATGGAGATTCGGATAGGGTTTCAACAGGCGTCAAACTTTGCGATAAGTACGCGTTACCTTATGTTTTGAATATTATTGACGTTTCCAAGGCAATTCAATGGTAACAGTTTATGACTTTGACTTTATTTCAGTTACTACACCCTTATGATCTGGTTCCCGGAGTTGTTCAATCGGTACGAAGAGTTCGAGCACAAATTCCCGAACACCTCCGCGTCTGTGTGTGACGTGTCCGGCATCGTGGTCGCCGACGAGGCCTCCTCCGACCCCTTCGACTGCCTGAAGACCATCGAGAACAGCGTATTCATGCACACCCTCATCGTCGGCCTCGCTTGCATCCCCACCTCGCTGTGGCTGCCCCTCTGCGTGCACAAACTCGGAGCCAAGTTCTTCTTGAGTAAGTATCTACTTTGGCCTCACAGCTCAGTCGGTAGTAACCCTGCCTTCCACGCTGTACGAACGACCGTTCGATGTTTGTTCTGTGTCTGGGTATCATTATGTATTATACGTATATTTACAAAAAAAAAAACAAGTATTATATCAGTTGGCTGGTTCCCATAATACAAGCTATGCTTAGCTTACTTTGGGCTGGATGGCGCTGTGTGAAAAGTTCCCAATATTTATTATTATTATTATTTATTATACTTTGTTTAAGAGCTTGTACACAGCTCTGCGATGAATCTTGGAAATTCTATAGATAGTCTTTTAAAATGCAGGGAAAGAGTCATAAGCGCATTTGGGGTGACTTCAGAATTGCCAAAGTTCACCGCATTTGTACACGTAGTCAATTACACGAATATTATAAAGGCGAAAGTTTGTATGCGTGTGTGTATATTTATTACTTCTTCACGCTGAAAGGGCTGAACGGGTTTTAATGAAATTTGGTAACTCGACTAAAATACTATATCACTGAGCTTATTCCAAGTTGTTACCTAACCATATTTTATTTTACAAAAAGTGTTACATTTATGCGTATTAAAACCATATCCACAAAAAATCATGAAGTTTTCTGCCATTCGCTATTTTTGAAAGCAAGTTTGGAACGCAGGGCTTGATTCTCGGTCCTACTCTATTCATTCTATATTTATAATAAATGGTTTTTTCATTTAAGTTGTCCTTTAGTTTTCAGTTTGGGCTTCGCCGGCGTTGTGACCGTTGGCCTCTACTACGTGCAGAATTCTATCCAGAACTTGGTGCTCTCCTGTATCTTTGAAGCTCTCACCTCGCTCGCTATCAGTCTTGTGTTCTGTGTGCTCGTCGATTTGTTCCCAACAAACCTTAGGTAAGTTACATTTTTATTATGTATTAGGTTTTTTTTTGTTTTAAATACAGACCAGCATTCATATACGTTCTCAGTATATACACATCAGTCAGCTCTTACATTATTATTATTTTTCGGTTGAGTATTATCTAGCCCTTCGCCCATTTAAGTTACTGTGTGATGCATAAATTAACTTATTAATTCTCATTGTATATCGGGCCCCGCGATAGAGGCTAGGCCTAGAGTGGGGACCACCAGTATCAACCACATGTAATATCCCTGTTGTATGAACATATATTAATATGAATTATTTCCAGGGTAATGGCCGCCGCGCTATCTCTAACAGCGGGTCGAGGCGGCGGGCTCATTGGAAACCTGTCCTTTGGCTACCTCATCGACATCAACTGCGTCATCCCCATCGTAGTTTTCTCATCATTCCTATTTAGTAAGTTATATTTCTTATTTCAAATAATATGACTAAGTCAAGCCTATGAAAAATAATAACTTATGTTCTAAGATTTGTTCTGAAATGCAGATCGCATGATAGAATATCTACTCTTTCTAACATTAACTGTTTAACTATACAAATAAATAAAATTGGATTGTCTGTTTGTAATATTAAAATAACCGCTTTTTACTAAGTGCATATGGATGTATACAAGGTACATATACCAAAACAACATTTAATTTACAATTTTTGTCTGTCTGTTTGTTCCGGCTAATCTCTGAAATGGCTGGACCGATTTTGACGGGACTTTCACTGGCAGATAGCTGATGTAACAAGGAGTAACTTAGGCTACATTCAGTAATACGGTAACACGGACCGAAAACATACATATAAATACATATTAACACCCAGACACAGTTCAAACATCTATGTTCGTCACCATGTTTGTTCTGGGTGGGAATCGCACCCACGACCTGCAGCGAAGAAGCCATTTTAATACCAACCGAGCTGTGAGGCCAGTCGAATTCTAAAGCTTGTTTAGTTAAGCATTTAGTGATTTCAAAGCTCTGGTAAAAAAATGCATTTCTATGGCTTAAGTGTCGTAGAATATGCTACAGGGTAACCCAGTGTGATTTATATTGTTGTAACACCCCATTATCTTCTTTCAGTTGCTGGGATACTCTGCTTCTTCTTGCCAAAGACCGGACAGGAAGCCCTAGACTAAGCGAGTGGAGTGTACCAATCCCTGATAGTGCAATTAGACTTACCAAGTAGCCATACCGTCGAGTGGTGTACATATCATTTAGGATGTAAATATTGTGGACAAGTATTATTTATTTCGTGCCGTGGTCGGAGCCGCGTTACTGTTTGTTGCCGTTTACTGTTTCGCAGTAAATATTCTTTTGAATGTAAGAGTTTAACATACAGTATTTTAGTGTTGACTGTGTTATTTCAATTAAATTATTATTTAAAGGTGATTTCCCCTTTACGTTTAATTAAATACTGCTGTTTCATTTTATCCCTTCAGTCTCTCAAAGTTTTCTATATTTCACAATCCTCAACATAATTTCTAAAACAAAATTACCTCTAAATTTTTGGCATATTCGAGTAGGTAACTAGGTTAGTACTACATAGATAATTTCACGTCTGTCCCCGAAGGGGTAGGCAGAGCTTCAATGTCATTTTTCACCTTGTAATATAAATTGTACATAAATTTAGACGCATAGACGTGACGAGGGCTGAGTTCGTCGCCACCATTGTTTTCTCACGAATAACTCTGGTAACATTTTCTTCCAGTAATTAATTACTGGAAGAAAATCTCAATAACCCCTCAGACGGGAAGACCGGGCGAAAGGTTAGTACTATAGTTGTAAATGAAAGTGAAGCATAAAAATGTACATAATTATATTTATTAAACTTAAAAATAAACATTAAAATTGTAGTTACAACAATATTTTATAAAATATGCAAACTATATAAAAACAGTTTTGTTTTATATGTTATGGAAAAATAAACAATCATTTAACAAAAGGACTCGCAGTTACAAGAATGTTCAAATAACATGGGCCGAATTTGATAAAAGTGTGATAAATTTGATCAAATCAGTAAAAAAGAATTTTTTTTCTTCTTTAGCCAGCAAAAGCCCAGGGCAAGGAAGCAAAGGTCTTATTCTTTCTTTATTGTTTTATTTCATAAGGAATGGGTTGGACCATATTAGTTTTTAAATCGTTATATTTTCGAACTTATTAAGGTTAGAAATCAATTAATGACAGTGCCTACCTGGCATGGACAATGTGTTTTTTATAATAATTATTATCATAGTAAATAATGAGATATTTAAAGGTGGATTTAGCAATCTCAGCTATAAGATTACTGCTTTTAAAATAAAATTACAATGGGCAAGGCTTTTCAAATACATATCTACACTCTGATACAGGTACTTATACAAACTATAATAAACAACCACATGCGATAAAGTTTAAGATTTTATTCAAATTTATAAAGCGTTTTCTTTTAAATGTTAGCTCAACTAGACATTTTTTAAGCGTTTAATACACGGTATCCTAGCGGTCACTAAATCAAATAAAGAAATATCATTTGAATATCAACAATTAAATACCATAACAAACTAAGACTTAAACAAAGAATTTTGAATGTGTGGGAGAATGTTGATTGCCAAAAATGTTGCCATATAATTCAACAGTACTGATATGAATGTAAGAAAACATTTAGCCATTTATTACAATAATGTTGATAAGATTGCATGTACCAAAAAAATTTTGCCTTATAGTTCAACAGTACTGATAAAAATGTACCCCAAAATTTTGCATTTATTACAAAAGTATTGATAAGAATGCCTGTACCAAAAAAATGTTGCCAAATAATTCAACAGATAAGAATGTCCATACGGAAAAATGTTGCCTTAAAATTCAACAGATAAGAATATCCGTACCAAAAAATGTTGCCATATAATTCAACAGATAAAGAATGACCGTACCGAAAAATGTTGCCATATTGTAAAAAAGATCGAGTGTTACCATCAGCGCGTGGTCTGCACGGCGCTCGGCACCTGCGGCAACCCGAACTCGTCGACGGGCACGCCGTCGCGGTTGCGGACGCTGTCGGCGCCGGGCTCCCTGTCCGGGGCGGCGGGGGCTTTCACCACGTCGTCTAGGTACGAGTTGTCATCGTCCAGGGCTATTTCGTCTCCTGGAAATGCAGAATAGAAAGAACAATTAGAATACAATTATGTAGGAAACATGTAGGTTTTCTTGAGCAGTCGTTTTTGGAGCAAATATCGGGTTGGTGGTCCAGAAGGTACAAAGCCTTAGTGATTTTTGGATAAACAGCAGTCAGATAGTTAGTCGGTTGTCACTCTCTCGTCAAGCTTCGTCCACTTATATACATTATATTATTCTTATAGTATTCTAATTGTTTCTCTATATTTGTCAAGAATTTGGGTCATATTTAGCTTTGAATTTTTTTCCATATCCTGCTTCGCAAGCATACAAATGTAAAATATAAACTAATCATAAATATGACATATAAATTAATACCTTTTAATTTACTTATTGTATTCTATAGTTATTAGTAACGCGTAAATCCACAAATCCCCCCCAAACCAGTACCGATAGTTTTCAGAAACTTGTGCCAAGTTCGCCCGACGAACTGCTGTCATACCCATTTTAGCCGCTAATGCACTTCCGTTATTAAAATATGTGGGCTACTGGTGTAATTACACACACATGAAACAATCCATTTTCAAGTTTAAGAGTGCCGGGCGCAACATGATTTGACTTCTTTACCAGTAGTGGAAGTTCTTAGTGGTAGAGGACTTCTTTAAAATTAGCGGAGTAACTTTGCGATCGAAATATGCAATGTAAAGTTTGATTCAACGTGGCATATAAATTCTACCTAGAAAATCTTCTATACCTGATCCCATTCCCATTATCCTGCACGGCAGTACGTCTCTGGGAAAGCGTGGCAAAGCTCTACCAAGCTGGAAGATGCTGATATATCGAAAAGGCTCATACCCAGAGCATCCAACTCGGCGGCCAGTTCATCGTCATCGATCTCAGGCACGCCGTACTGTCTGCCCAGCGCCTCCTGCACCTCGTCCGCTTGCTCCAACATGTCTGCCAACTCATCGTTCACATCCTGCAACAGTGAATACAACATATTAATATACATATAAAAAAAATATAGGTGGACATTTCATTAAGTGCTGTCTAGCCCTGAAACTAATACAAAATACAAAAATTACAAAAATATACACACAAATTAGTCACACAAATGTTTGTTCTGGGCGGGAATCGAAACCATGACATACAGTGCAGTAGGCAGTTACTACTAAAGTGATGAGGTCAGACTATTTGAATTTTTAAATGAGCACTTGGCCCTCGCAACCTTTTGTCACTGGTTGGTTAGGGCTGAAATAACTGCAAGAGCAATATGACTTGAATCCTCAATGGAATGAGAGGTATGAACCTCTCATTTCTCTCATCTCAAGAACTTTAAAATATTCACCTCAATAGAATCAATATTAATTTTCTTAAACTCCTTTTTCATCTGTGTAACTCCATCTTTCATCGCTGATACAGTAGCATGTGTGTCCTTAAGTGTTTGTGTAGCGTAGTTTGCTTGCTCCATGTTGAACGATTGTGCTCTAAGATTATCTAACTGTTGTTCATACCTGTGTACATAATTATATATATTAGTATTGTTGAAATGAAAAATTTACATGTAAAATCATTAAAGACACAAACACAACTTATCACACCACACACAAATCCCCAACTTCCATCATTCAAGTGTATGTACACTCATACAAATTATTACAAATTTAAGATGTGTTTTCTTCTGAATAATTTCTGAGCTACACTCATTAAGTATGCTAATCGATCTCCTTGCGATTTGCCTTGGTATAAAAAATGCAAATATTACTAGGAATACTATTAGTAGGAAAACATATCCGATAGCATAAGGGTGCTGTGATATGAACCATGGGCACCAGAAGCAAGGGCACGGTGAAATAACAGGCAGATGAGACATCATTTTTCTTCAAGTGTCACAGTGTAGCACAATACAATGACTTTGGTCTTCCCATGGCTATTAGGTAAGGACCTCACTCATTTATCTTGGTTTGGTCATGTTATAGCTAAACAACAGAATTTTATTAAGAGCCTTCAAATCCAAACAACCCAATCATTTTGGTTTTGGTAATTGCCAAGGACATTTCACCCATGGTGGAATTTGATGCTCAATATTATTGTCTATTCAGTCATGTGTGTGTTTGATTTGACAAAGTCATTTGAATATTCACACTGGTCTCAGAGTTATATTTATATGCAGCAATACAGTTTACTTATGTTTACATGAATTGAAGATATTTAACTTTCTAGAACATTCGTTCTAGATCATTCCTAACAAATCAGGTATTCAAATCATTTCTGTTTCAGCAACTCACATTTTCTTTTGCTTCAGAACTCTCATAGCCTTTTGTTTCACAGAGTTTTTAGCTGGTCCCTCCCTCATTTTGGCCATTTGATCTTTATATTTTCTGAGTTCTGTTTCCAATTTCTGGACTTTCTGCTCAATGCTATCGGCTCTGCCATCAACCTGTAGTAGTAAGGATAATAATTCAGCTTGTTATTCAAAATGAATCATCAAATCAACAATAAGAAATCTTACTTACATTTTTGATACAATCATTGATACTTGGACCAGGCTCTTTTGGTTTACCCCTGCCAAACAACCTGTTCATTTTGTTTATGAATTATAAAATTAAACACTATACAAAGAAATAAGATACGATTTGCAATTATGTTTTATTTTGACTCTTTTTCTGCAGTCGAAATTCACTCTGACTGAGTCACAACTTCACAAGTCACAGCTCTCCGTAATGATGACATTGACATTACAATAAAGTCAATTTAATCGGCATGCTGGGTTAAAAGTTTACTAACCGGAATGTTCGGCCAAATTATTCAGTAGGTAGGTGTAGATCACTTGTGCAGGTAATAAGATGTTTAATAATATCAAAAGAATTGAGACTACCTCAGCACAAGTCAACAGCTACCCTCTACCTAGGTGATCGCTAGTCCATAGCCGTACACACCGAATATATATTTTTGTACATATGTTCTTTTCATCAAGTTTGTTGTTTGTTTGTTTTTTGCAGCACCCTATAATCGCGTAGGTTCTACTTCTTTCCTACATACTGGCATGGCAACACTGGCGGGAAAAATTGTTTAAGTTTTGATTTGAAACTGACACATAATCAGTGTTTTATGCAATGTTATGAATTATCGCTTATTGCAGTAAGCACTAGGCAATTTGCGAACCGCACGCTCACTCAATATCTGGTAAAATAATTGTGACTAGGAAGTTAACTCTCGATTGCAGATATGGCTACAAATGGATTAGGAAACAACGCGGTGAGTAAAGCATTACCTGGTTCCAATTGTACTTTGATCATTAAAATAAATAGTAGCTTAGAGGATCACCCACTGGCTGACATGCGATATTATCTAGACATGCTTGTCATTCTTCCACCAAATAACCTTGAAAGAGAAAAATAATTTCCAGCTTTCTGGAAGAGTCACGAAATAACGTGGGATAACATCGCTGCTTTTTCTGCTAAGTGTAGACAGAACCTAAACATGCCACTATTCACCTTGGGGGGCTACTACTATCCCCTGTACCTACGTAGACGTGATAAGTGATAACTCGCTTAAAACTTTCTTTAGTTAAACATTCTCTAAAAATTTATTTCATAGATGCTCAATTGAACTTCTAAAGTGAAGTTCCTGTTCTGTATGTATGACTTAGTTTATCTCTTTTATTATATTGCCTTGAGCTGTCTGTCGTTGATACGTGTAGGGATTAGTTTTTGTGTCACATTTAAATGTCTATTGTACATCTATTAGTGAAGACCTGTAATTGGCTAGCTATTTCTATTTAAGTTTCTAAGGACATAGTATATAAGCTGTTGGTTTTCCGAAATGAATAAATAAATAAAATAAATCCAACAGCCAGGACCAATCTTGTACCTAAAAATGAAATGCCAGGAAATCTTGATTCCGTTTCTCTGCATATTTTTATTTTGCCTTATTACAATTTCATCAAATTATTAGATCAAAAGTTTAGGTTTGGGGGTTGATAAATTTGATTTTGAGATCTGAAAGATCTAATTAATATTGTAGTAGCAAAGTTAAATAATATAAGATTTTTTCATAAATATATAAAAATAGAATGAAAACAATTGAGCTATCTAAAGACTGTTTCCACCGATCTATACGTAGCTCAACTGATCCAATTCACTACCAGGTGGAATTGTGCCATAGCTACTGGTGGCATTGCCTCGCTGGATGGCAATGCTCAATCTGAGCCAGGAAGGTGCCAGCTTTCGGGTCATGTGTCACTTCGACAATGTTGAACCAGTTTTTAACCTTAATTAATAAGGTAAGTGGTAAGACTTACCACCAATCTAGGGTTGCCACCTACCACTTCTTGATTAAAGCTTCTTGATTAAGCTAAGGGTACTTTGAAAGTATGGGTTTTTGACTTGGATCTTCTCATTCCTAAGTAGACGAATGCACGAAGTTCTATTCATTTGTCTAAAAGCTATAAGCATGACACCAAGAAATAAACTATGCCCAATTATTACAAACACTATTCCTTTACATGTTTTAAAATAGTTAATCAATTGTAATTTTAGGGCAGAATCGTTAAAAAACTCTTGTCTATGCAGCATAATTACTTCGGGTCATCATGCCACATTTGTTTTCGGAATTGGGACATCAGTCAATTCACTAAAAGTCCACCGCAGCTGAAATATGCAGTTCTTGTATTGAATAGACCGGTTACTCAAAATCAAGATTTTATGATGAGCTTTTGGAATAATGGTAAGTAACATATATAAGTGTCTGTGATGATGATGATGATGATATGTCTCGAGTGGGTCATGGAAACTGTTACTAACATTTGACTTTATCACAATCAGTAGAATCATTGAACTTCCATTGTATGCTTTTACAAAGACGTAATTTAAAAAAATGCTGATAATCGAATTATTATACTTACTACCACAATTTTTTTATATTAATATCCTAGATTCTAGGATAACCTAGGATCTAGGACCTAGAACAAATTATTGTTGTTGATATGTATAGAAGAGTTTTTATGTGATTTACGTGACGGAACCAACTGACGGCCCACCTGATGTTATGTAGTAACTGCTACCCATAGAAATAACAATACGAATGTTATTCTCTCCACTAAAGTAAGAGATGCATCACCCCGAGATGAGTAAGTTACGTCTCATGTGCCATTAATGTCACTGGCACCCACTCCCATCCACCAGAACACAGCAAGTGCGCATCACTGCTTGGCTTCAGATTACCATGCAGTACTACTCCAGAAGAGAACTCAGCAACCACCCTGGGTTGCTCCTTTCACACCACCCTGGGTTGCTCCTTTCACACCACCCTGGGTTGCTCCTTTCGCGCCACCCGGGGGACACGTGACTGTAATCAGCTACAAATGCGAGCAATGTGGGCCGATTGTTAGCATATTACCTTTATTATAATTATAATACACTGGCCTCCAAAAAAATCGACCCACCTACGTTTTTTCGCAAAAAAGTGTCCTATGGGTTTTTACTACAATCGATAGATATTTATTATGTTGATAATGAAAAAATGCAATTATGGGGTTCTAAAAAACCTAAAAATCTCGCGTGGTACGGGATTTTTTACATAAAAATGTGATAAGATAATGAAACTATAACATTTGGCAAAATTAACGATTTTACTGTAAATGGCAAAATTTATGTTTTTTGACATTTAAAAACATTTTCGCTTCACCTTAGTATGGGATGTTTCCTCCTCTTGCTTTAATGACTGCTGCCATACGCCTATTCAGCGAACGGATCAGCTTTTTGATGTCTTCTTGGGGTATCTGTTCCCATTCTTCCGTTAAGGCGGCTTCCAGCTGATCTAACTCTGGATCTGGAACTGGATTTCGGGCTCTAACTTTTCTTTTTATCTGGTCCCAGAGATGTTCGATCGGATTTAGGTCCGGACTATTGGCTGGCCACTGCATAACTGGTATGCCAACCTCCCTAAGATATCCGGTTACAATTCTGGCGACGTGTGGTCTTGCGTTATCATGCATGAGCTGGAAATTTTTGCCACAATATCCCGCGTATGGCATCACATGAGGTTCCAGAATATCCGTTATGTAATTTTCAGCATTAACCGCACGATTCCGAAAGAAAACCAGCTCCGTACGTCCGGTTAAAGAGATGCCTCCCCAAAACATTGTAGAGCCTCCTCCAAACCGGACTGTTTCTCTTATGCAGCACTGAGCATAACGTTCTCCTGGTCTTCTCATAACGTTACGACGTCCGTCAGAGCCTATAAGGGACATTCGGCTCTCATCACTGAACATAACTGTCTCCCATTGACCAAGATCCCATTGGATGTGTTGCCGAGCAAATTCTAACCTTGCTTGCCGATGAGATGCAGTGAGTTTTGGTCCCGTGGCAGGCTTGTGTGGTATCAGGTTTTGCTCCCGAAGTCTTCTTCTCACCGTATTCTCACTTACAACCACTCCACGAGTGTCCCTCAGCCTGCCCTGCACATCAACAGCAGAAAGATGCCGATTTCTCAAGGAAGTCAAGGCAATAAAACGGTCATCCGTCGTGTTTGTGACACGACCTCTTCCAGATCCTGGTCTTCGGCGGTACTCTCCCGTCTCTAAGTATCGTTTATAAACTCGACGCACTGCTGATCGACTCAAATTTAATCTTCTTGCCACATTTCGCTGACTTAGCCCTTCACGAACGAGAGCTACCACTTGAGCGGCTTCTGCTTCAGTTGTATCCATATTTTATGGTTAACAGCAACGAATATGATTGCTCTAACAAAGGATTCAAAGATTAAATCACTACGATGCACGGTGAACGACAAAAGTTCGAAATAAACTAACCTTGTACTCTATGCAAAAGTCATTAATCTTTTATCAGTGCTTTTAAAATGTTACAAATACCCACAATAGCACTTGTATTCGTCTAAAACAATGTCAAGTGGGTACTCAGATGTTTATTTATAAAGCATAAACAAAACATACCAATATGTCAACGCATACTTAAGATAACAACTTTGTTACTCAAAATTAGCGGGTGGGTCGATTTTTTTGGAGGCCAGTGTATATACCTAATTAAATATATATTACATAAAACCCTGTGTAACTTAATTATTATTATTCTCTGCAGCATTTGTGAGGATCACAGTTGACGGTGGTACTAAACGATGGGACAAATACATCAGTACACTACCGCAGAAGGTGCAGCAATCGCTGAAAATTCCCGACCTGATCACTGGAGACTTTGACTCCATCACTGAAGAGATACTTGAGAAATACAAAAAGAAAGGTTGTAAGGTGAAACTACTAACAATAATATTATAGTCATTATCTAATCACCTGCTTTTTACCATTTACAATAATTGGTCAAGCAAGTTTGTATGAGCTTGTGGCCTGCCCAGTTGTCGGAGTTAAAGAGCACCCAGAGCCTTCTGACATGATTGGCTAACATGCCATCCGAAGCAGTTTATGGTTTTGAACAATCGGTTTTCGGATACAGTTTCACTCTATCGTTAAACCATACTGTGTGAATTCCATACCATACCCATTTCTAGTAGTAATGCGTTTGCGTTACTGTGTACTGTGTGATTAAAAAGTGTGGTTGCTGGTGAAATTACAGGCACATGAGACATTCTACCTTCACGTCTCCGAGTTACAGGCGCATACGATGCCACTTGGGTCTTTTACTTTAGTAGGGAAGGACTCGAGTCATACTGCTTGTTATGCAGCGGTTACCACAAGACACCAGGTGGGCCATCTGCTCGTTCCGTTACTTTACTACATATAAAATTAATTGAGTTTCATTTAGGTTCAGCAGCTTTAAAGCAAATTAAAACTAAACTACGTAATAAAACAAGTTTTATATACCAGTTTCAATTACCGCATGGAAACTGCATTTAAACAGTAAAAGCTTCTTAGTTTGGCGGCTTTATAGGCTATTTGTATAATATTTATGTAAACACCCAGCTAATGGTACCTGGTATCGTATGACCACCATTACCATCACCTTTTGAAATCGAAGTTGGTTTTAATCGGGGCTTCAAAATGTGTAGATTTGAAGTTTTAAATTATTTGATCGGTTGGAAGATCGTATTATTAGTATTATGTAGTCACTAGTTAAAGAAATATATAGACATTTTTACATGTTTAAGTGATGGTTTTTTTTGTTTACATAAACCTGCAGCAGTAGAACTCGTGCCGTAATCTTCCCAGGAAGTACAGCCACTGCCACCATACTGCTGCTTCAAGCAGTAAAATGTTCTACTGTTTTCCCGTTTGAAGGTTGTAGGTACCGGGGGCATTACAGGCACAAGAGGCGTTCTATCTTCACGTCTACGAGTTATACTGTGCTAACTTCGGTGTTAAGGTTAAATATATGGTTTAGTTTAGTTGACGGTTTAAGTGGAATTTCTGTTATTACGGGCAAATACCATTTGGCATTAGATGGGCCATATGCTTGTTCCTTTAATCGAATTCTAATCTAATCAATTAATAGCGGATATTAATATAAACAACAATAATATAAAACATTTATTGTCTCACATAAAAAACACAATTAAAAGTATAAACATCTGTTTCTTCGTAAATCGTCCAACCTGTGTACTTTATTAATTGTAATGTATCATTTTCAGATACTGAAAACTCCTGATCAGAACGAGACAGACTTCACGAAAGCGTTGATAGAACTTAATTCATTTTGCCAGCAACATAAAGTGGAGGTAAGTTGTCATTTTGCCAGCAACATAAAGTGGAGGTAAGTTGTGTAGTGTTGGGCCGAGTACTACTACTAGTGTAGGGGAAAAGGATTAAAGTGAGCCTCACTGAGGCTCCTTTCGAGCACATGCTTGGAGTTTTCGGGTCTAGGACAGTACCAGTTACCAGTTGCCACCCCGATGTTTTCCTTACCTTTTTGAGAACGTTTTATTCAGTAGTGGTGGCAGTACTTCCCCGGAGAATTAAAGTCGGTATATTCTTGCCGAGACCTCTGTAAGAGCCTGCTATGGAGAAATATTTCTACAGGCAGTTAAACTTATGCAAAGTTCATATGGGCTTAGTCCTAAAGTAACGTGCGCTATGCAGTGCGACTGGGGTCTTCCCATATCTCAGTAAGCAGGGTCCAAGACATTTTGCCTTAGTTATGGGCAGAGATCAGGCTGCTCCCGAGGTTAACATTCTCTTCTCTTGCTCAACGACACACAAAACATCCTGTAATATTTTATTTCAGTATATTATGTAGTCATAAATGTAACATAGATCTAAGTACATACTCAATTGTTACAAGGATCGTACTCGCGAAAAAAAAAAGAATCCCTCCATTAGGGGTTTCTTGGCTGTTCTTCCCGTGGAGGGTCGGATAGGGTTCGAACAGGCGTCAAACGATAAGTCAGCGATAAGTACGCGTGACCTTATGTTTTGAATATTATTGACGTTTCCAAGCCATTTCTTTATGAATTCTATGGAAATAAAGTTTTTGACTTTGACTTAAAGAATAACTTTAACCATTTGTGCTCTTTCAGATGAATCACGTTATAGCTCTAGGCCTGACATCAGGTCGTCTAGATCAAATACTAAGCAACATACATACATTGTTCCTGGCTAAGGATAAGCAAATATTGGACATAAACACAACGGTTTATCTAATGTCTCACGATACGGTGTCGTGGCTGCTGGAGCCCGGGACTCATGAGATAGTCGTCCCCTCAGAGACGAACCACCATACCCAAGCTTGGTGCTCTCTTGTGCCCATTGGGGAGAAATGCGAAAGTGTCACCACACGGGGGTTGAAATGGAATTTAGGTGGGTATTAAAATATTGCTTATGGACGTTTCCAAGCTATTTCTTTATAAATTCTATGGAATTTATGTTTTTAGTGTTTGAATGTTATTTGGATAAAATTAATAGTGGTGGGCATTTCACACACTCTAGTCCCAAACTAAGCTTAGCTTGTACTATTTGAATATACTTATATACTTATTTGTAATACCTACATACATTAACCCCCAGACAGAACAAATGTGACAAGTTTGTGACGAGTGTTTTTGTTGGGTGAGAATCGAACCCACGACCCTTCAGCGCTGTTTTTGATTCATTCAATTTCTTACAAATTCAATGATAAACATTTGAAGCTCATGATGGGGATTTTTTTGGAACGAAAATTTGACAAATTCTGCTTTATACAAAACATATCAAACTCTTTATTATGTCGGTTCCTAATGTTTACATATGAATTATTTCAGACAACAATTCACTGAAGTTCGGAGATTTGGTCAGCACTTCTAACACGTTCGATGGCTCAGAAAAAGTCTTTATAAAATGTAGTAACACCATTCTGTGGTCTATGAGAATACCAAGTTTGGCTGGTAAGTCACCCATAGCTTATATATATCCCATTATTATATTTTTAAAAAACCTTTTGTAAATATTAAAAACCCATTGGTCCTGATATTAGTATAAGGCAATAAGAATATATTATGTGGAATTACAAGTTACGCGTTCATAACACAAATGTTTGTCCCGAGTGGGAATCGAGCCCACGACCCATGGCGCAGAAGGCAGAGATACTTTAAGCGGCCTCTACGATTCAAATAAATTTCACTAAAGCAAAAAAAATATCTTGTGCTCCAATCGTCGGATATCGAAAAATTATTCAATTTAGGTGAAACGTCTTATAGGCTTTCTGTCAATTAATCATTTGAAATGCCAAGAATAGACTGAATAATCTCAGTATGCCGTTGAAATTACATGGCATGTACCTTCAAGTCTTATAGTGACAGGCGCAGTGGAGTGTGATAGGGTCTACCCACATCTAAATCTGCAAAAATCTAAGTTATTTTTCGCTTGTTATGGGCACAATATATCTAACGGACCATCGTCGATATCAGTCACTTCATTATTAAAAAAAATGGTTGTCTGTAAAGTCGGTTTACTGACGATAGTTGAACGTGTCAACGTCTTAAGAAAATACTGATGGAATGGTAGCATTTTTCAAAAGAAAATTTTAATTTCATTTGTTTAATAGATTTTTATGTATATATGCACTTGATACTCGATCAAAACATGTAAATGTAAGTATAAGCAGCTGTCCACGCAGACGCATCGCTCACTCAAGTAGGAGAGAGACGGATGTCGAACGCTGCCGAACGCAAAGGCCGATTGTGCTTCTTTGTCGCTCGTTCCGCGCTCTCGCTTGCACTTGCACAAGCCTTACATGGAACGCCTCAGAGCGAGGTAACGCCGCATGAGTCATGTTTTTTCGTGCGTGCAGCCGGCTCTATCGAATTATAAGACGTTGACACGTCAAAAATAAACTTATGCTCTGCTTTTCAGATTCATAAAAGTCATAGATATGGAGTAAGTAAACAAGGTCCCTCTGGCTGAAGGCTCAACGCATCTCCAGGGTGACAAAGTACTTAACACACAAAATGTACATTAGTTATATAATAGAGAAACGGTTGTACTTCATTCTGAGAAGACTTTCAAAGCATGGTACTTACTAAGGAGAATGCTCAAATGCAGAAAACTTGATATAAGGTTAGATAAATATAATAATAATGCAGTCCAGAGTCTGTTATTTGGTTAATTTTGGTATGCAGTATCAAATTTTATCAAGATATATGCATGATGAGTCCAAAGTGATGTCTTTTCAGAATGACATATTATGTAGTTAAATATGTAGTTATATGTTAACTAATTTATTAATATTTATAATATATATATTAATTTTCAGCATTATTTATGTAAAAATGATATATTCCTTAGATCAATCAGTTTTTTTGTTACTTTCTTTTGGGAAACTGACACAATCAATTTTATTAACAGTAACGCATTTTTGATTTGTAAAATTCACATTGTCACAAGTTTGTTGGAGTTATTTTTTAAATTAATGGTTCAACCGATTCATTTTTTGTGGTAATGATGCTGGCAGACAACTAAAACTTATTTATTGCATCTTTTTCTTCCTAGTAAAAGAAAAGACCCTATATCATAGTATCAAACTAAAAATCTGATAAGCATGGCGTTCATGAGGCATCCATAGACAATTTTACTCGTAATAGCATTCTGAACTTCATAGACATAAGAACTTATAGATCTCTCTCCAATCTAGAATTATAGATCCAAAATTGACTGTCCAGATTTTAATGAAATTATATTTATCATGCTAAATGTTAAGTCCTTATTCTTAACATAATATAGTAATAAGTAGAATCTTTTCTTTTCAGCTATACTAATCGGCTGCACATTCATGACTGGCATCGCAGCTCTGTTGGTAGTAATCCTGCCTTCTGCGCTGTAGGTCGTAGGTTCGATTCCCACCAAGACAAACATTTGTGTTACGAACATATATTCTTGTTCTGTGTCTGGGTGTGTATATATATATGTATGTATTTACAATAGAAGTATATAAGTATTAAATCAGTTGTCTGGTTCACATACAAGTTAGGTTTAGCTTACTTAGGGGCTAGATGGCTGTGTGAAATGTCCACCAATTTTATTATTTATATTATTTATTACATTCTCAATATGGATAAGGCGTATATGCGAATTACAAATAAAAAAATGAAATGATATGTGCAAATATGTCTAAGTCTGACGATTGCTATTAAAAAAGTAAAATGTGATGGAATAGGGTGAATATAATAATAGGAGAACTGTATTAATTTGACAGTTCTAAAAACCAGTCTGTGGTCTGTGTCGGTCTCTTTTTATTTAAGTAAACAGACGCATAAAACTAAAATTAGTTTAGTTAGTTGCCAGCAAAATCACCACCAATATGTAGTAATTAATTAGTCTCATAGATTTCTACCTCAATTTTATATATACTAGGTACTTAACTAGGTACTTAATTGATTTTTGTCGCAATTTATTGCATGTTTTGTTATATACACCGATTATGTTAAAAATAAAACATTTTCAACAAAAACTCCATTATTTTTGAACTGATTATTTACTACCATTTGACATTAGCTACTAATTAGTCGACAATCCTTGCGTAATAATTGGTACCGAAAACCATACATAGAACATAATTAACATGAATCCATTAACTATATGGTAATAGTAAACAAAATATGGTCACGCTTGCATATTGCTTTACAATTATCCATACATTAGCACTAGCTCTTATTCCCCAGTATATAAAGTCCATATCTCGCGATACCTGGCAACCTTGATCGTGCTGTTGCGTTGACCTTACGCTGAAGATAATAAGGTCGATATTGGTTTGATAGAAGTGTGTTTGAATAGCGATGAGTCGGCGGTAGCGTTGCCAGGCGTCCGGATAAAGCCGGACACAGTCAGGCTTTTTGGTTGCGTGTCCGGCCAAATTAGTTGGTTTCTGGCTTTTGTTAGGCTTTTTAAATTTGGTCAGTTATTTTACATTTCTCATATGTTGGTATAAATAAGACTTATTGATTCAATCTTATTGTTGTTTCATTAGAATTTAAGATTTTATGGTAAAAAATGAAATTTCTTGTTATACTAAGACTTAAAAATGTCCGGCTTTTTTACCCAAATGTCCGGCTAAAGTAGCTCGTCTGTCCGGCTTTTAGGTTATAAGACGTGGCAACCCTAGTCGGCTGCAAGGTCGAGGAGGCTGTGCGGGCAGTGCTGCCAACATCACGGCAAGATCACGAGATACAACTCATCTCCTTATCATCAGCTGACGTTACGTGTAAATAACTTGCATACAGTTTTATTTCAGGGTGTGTGTGGTGATTTCAGGACTGGGTACGGATTACAAAATGTAAGTAATTTTTTTATTTCAATTAGAAGAAGAAGAAGAAGAAAAAATATTTATTGCTTAAACTAATAATACATTTTCAAAAAAAAAAAACATTGCAAAGTACCAGACTAAATTATTCAGACAAAATATAAAATTATCTATATATTTTATAAGTATGTAAGCCAACATTAAAATAAACAGTAGATATATGTAACATTAAGAATTATCTGTTGTCCTGTTAATGCAAATCTCTCGTTAACGACAATTATCGGTTTAAAGTTTTATCGTTTCATTTAATAGCTTTTTATCCAGAAGTTTCATAATATTTCTAGTGTTTATTTAATTGCTTGAATAATAATGAGATATCTCGAAGTAAACTTGTCTCTAGTAAATTTTTACTTCTTCATGAAGCAGCCATGAGTACTTTTTTAATCAAGGATGTTATTTAAGTTATTTAATCACTGCTTATAGAGGTATATATAAAATCAATAAAAATTTTATAAGTGTCATTTTACTATAACAGTTTATTATTTTCTATATCATAACGGTTAATATAATAGTCATAAACTATTTCAGTCAACTAAATACATCAAATACTGAGTTACTGGGCCCATATTAGGAAAATCCTTATAAGACTATGTATTACACATTACAACATTGACTCACAGCTCAGTTGGTAGTATTTTGTCAAGTTGCTTCGGTTGTTATGGGCCGAGGTTTATCACTTAACACCAGGTGGGCCATCGGCTCGTTCCGTAACTGTATCGAACAAAAAAAACCCGGCCTGCTGCGCTACTGGCCCACTCGATTCTACCCAATACAAACATTTGTGTGACGAACATAGATTTTTAGTTCTGTATTGGGTATGTATGTATTCGCAAAAAACTATATAAGTATTAAATCAGTTTTCTGGTTCCCATAGTACCTACAAGCTATGCTTAGTTTAGGGCGTTGTGTGAAATGTGTGTAATATTTATTATAATTCTATACATATAAACTCTTTATTTTAGAAAATTAGCTGTAATTTGACGTTTCCAAGCTATTTCTTTATGAATTCTATTTAAACAAAGTTTTTGACTGACAATAATAATGTTGATGTAGGTATTTAGGGTCTAGACATAACATTTTGAGTTACTAGACCCATATAAATAAATAAATACCTCAACATATTATATATACATAGTTTTCATGGCAACATGCGCCTGCGCACGCCAGGGCTGCCCTACCGGTCCCAAGCATTAAGTTAATGATCACATCACGAAGTTTGCTTCGATCACATGCTAGCACCAACATGGCAATATAATTTTGCCTCGCGCCAGTCTGTTACCGCGCGTCGACCGCGCTGTGCGTACCTCCGTACCGTACACAACACGAGTTACACCGGGTGCGTTCCAAAGTTATCATTATTTAACCCAACCACTAATATGCCATCGTTAATTTGTCATGTTACTAACATTTGTTGCCGTACCAATAGCCCGCATTTGTAGCTCCAAGCTAGTTAAATTGATGAGTATTCGAACTAATACCTTCTGTTGTGTTGAAAACTGATAAAGTTTGTTGCTACCGTTTGCGTGATGCATTTTAATGTGTTTAAACGTAATATGTTACTTCTGATGTCGGGTAAATTTTATTTAGAACTATTTAGATCTGGTATAGGTTATTGGTGAAGCAATTTTATTAAATAGATTAATTATGCAGAAGTATCATTGTTATTCTTGTAATTAAATATCATGATTTTATAGCCTTGAGTACCTTTTATAGTTACATCAATACTCAGCGAAATGGCACGCCGACCGATCTTTAATTATCAGATACACTAAAACATTTACATACAATCAACTAAGATTACATCACTAAGTTCATGTTAATTACTTTATCTTAGAGAACGTAATTAGCCCATAACAATATCATTTAGTTGCGGAGACATAAAAAACCCGTGAAAAAAGAAAATAATAACTGAACTTAAAAGTAGTTTTATATGTAATTTTAGTTTCACCTATAACAATGAGAAATTCGGTTTAATATTTAGGTAGTTTACCTGTCATTACAAGAATCGGAAATTGGATTTATTTTCGAAAGCTTGAGATAAGAATATAATTTATCCTATACATCATTTTTCTTAGTTCATTCGATCCATTTTTATGATGAGTGAGAAATTATTGAAAGTTAAGTTACTTATCGTGCATTTATATTCAAACTTTAGGTTCAAGAGTAACTTAACTAAAATAAATTAAGAATCTCTGTCTAAAAATACTGTTGTAGCCCAGTTTATTTTCGTGTTAGTCGGATATATTAACAAACTATAGATGAAATCAGAAATCACATCGACACCATCTTATCTCAATTTATTCAACTCGATATCTTCGTTGTGACTTAATAATGGAAAAAGTTGTTTTTATCGTTGCCAATGTAACAATGTCTTCTTATCCTAGGTGCTCTGTTAACCTTTATTTTATGAGGAGTTTTCAGTCGTTTTAAGTAACTGCTCCATGTTTTATTTTACTTGCGTAGTGTCGTCCTTAATTTACTTTTGTAGAAGAAATACATACACAAATAATTGTTTTCTCACCAAAATCAATTATTTTTTTCGTTGTACTGACTGGGTTGCATTAAACATATCACCTGATGTTAAGTGGCTATGTAGATAGTGACGCCGTGCAACCAGAAAATTATATAATTCTCAAAATATTGTCTCAATCTTATATATCCGAAGCTTACTGTGAAAATTTCCAATACATCACCCCGTATTCAAAATGGAAGATTTATATTTGCCATTATGAACTCCTTGGAGAGGCAACTCATTTATTAGTCACAGAGCAGGTAAATAGTCACGTGTTTTGATAAGTCGGTTTCGACATAGAGATAACGTAGAACATCTTACGGTGGCGCGGTCTCGGAGAGTATTCTCTGCTTTACCTACATAGATATGCGGGAGTAACCACCCGTCTTCCCCATGGAGGGTCGGGTAGGGTTTGAACAGGCGTCAAACTTAGCGATAAGTACGCGTGACCTTATGTTTTGAATATTATTGACGTTTCCAAGTCATTTCTTTATGAATTCTATGGAAATAAAGCTTTTGACATTGACTTCCAAAATATTGTTTAGTGCTGTTCGTGGAATAGTTTAGGAGCTATTCATGCAGGGCTCTTCAGAAAGGTGCCCTCCGTGGTAGGTCATGTTGCCCATCAAATCCAAGAAAAAAGAAACTGGACATTTCAAACTGCGCCATCTAGCTCTAAAGTAAGCTAAGCATAGCTTTCTTAGCAACCAGGCAGCAACTTATATAACACATACATATATATAATACATACATATTATAATAACACTCAGACAGCTTGTGTTGGTCACATAAATGTTTATCCTGGGTGGGAATCAAACCCACAGCGCAGGGGGCAGGGTTGCTACCAACTGAGCTGTGAGGTCAGATGCTCAAGATCTGCTTTACCTAAGCATGTAGGGCATCTTGCTTACCAAGTTTTATTCACATGTGACTGAAGAACATTGAAGCTTTGGGCTTCAATATTCTATTACTGCTACTAATACTAACTACCTCTACATGTTATTAATTATGAGTCTAGCTCTGGAATGACTGTGATGAAAGGATTAAAGTGCGTAAACAAACTTATAATCTAGATTAGTTAATGACTTCGTAGCAAAGTCGGTGGTTACCCTTCGAAGCGAAGATTCCTCCCGTGTTCCATTCCCGGCTGTGTAAACATTTGTTTTGTAAGTAGAAGCCGACAATTTTTATTACTTTCATATTTATTTATGAGTTTATGTACTTTTAACTGCTCTTCTAATAGGTGAAGTTGCTTTTTTTAAGTTTATGACAACCTAGAAATTGATCTCTGTGTTGCTGTGGTATTTTGGGACGTGATAACGTGAGATGTAGCGGAAATTTGGTGATGCTGGAGTGGTAAATGTCAGATAACGTCCGAGTATAGTTACCTAACTGTTTTCACGGTCACCCATAATCACTTAAAGATCCGTTTCCTTCCAATGCCGTGTACGGTTGTTCTTATTATTTGTACTACTAGTTGCACCCCGCGGTGAATAAGTAATCCCACGGGAACACTGCACTTTTCCGGGATCAAAGTAGCCTATGTGTTAAACCCAAGGGCGGATCCAGCTTTGGGGGGGGGGGGGGGGGGTCACATAGTCGTAATCAAGTCACAAGAAGTTATAATTTAATTTTTATAATCATAGATACAAGTAAAAAGTAGGTATTTTATTAATGTATGTTATAAGTAATTACTGTGCCTAATTATATTGAAGGTACTTACATAACATTTATATTGTGACAAAAAAATATATAAAACATTATGTTTAACAATTTTAATTAGTGGTCCACCTAAGTCCTCGACCCAGCCCAGGGGGGGGGGTCATAACCCCCCCCTGGATCCGCCCTTGGTTAAGCCAGGATATAAGCTATCTTGGCACCAAATTTCATCCAAATGCATTTAGCCGTTTGAGCGTGAAAGAGTAAAAAACATCAATACCTACAAACTTTTACGTTTATAATATTAGTATATAATATATAGTAGGACTATTACCCGAATGTATACAATAATTGTAATTTAATATTGATTTGAACATTCTTATAGGACTTTTTTCAGCTTTCGTATGAAGAAAAACCTTGCGCATACATATTCAATCATGTTCTTATATTTTTTTTTATTTTTATGGTGGACATTTCACACAGCGCTATCTAGCCCCAAAGTAAGCTAAGCATAGCTTGTAGCATGGGAACCAGACAACTAATATAATACTTATATACTTTTTTTTCTTTGTAAATACATACATATAATACATATTAACACCCAGACACAGAACAAATATCAATGTTACAAATGTTACATAAATGTTTGTTCTGAGTGGGGATCAAACCCAAGACCTACAGTGCAGAAGGTAGGGTTACTAACCAACTAAGCCATGAGGCCAGTCAAAAAGTTCTTTATCAGCTTTAGTTCATTCTTCAACTTTAGTTACAGCTGGGGGTTTATTTGTTAATTCGATTAAATTTATTATTAGTAGATACTTTTTTTAAAAATATTATTATTATTTTCAAGTTTAACTATATTTATAGCAGGAATTTCTGCTAATTATGAGTTTGATTTAAAAAAAGAGTGCAGCACGAACTTAAAATTTAACGGACTGCATTATTATATAAATTAGAACTTAAGTTCCTCCGCCGCGTATTAACTGGACCGAGTTACAATACGGTGTTCAGAGTATTCGTCACGTTTTCTTTACGCATTGTAAATATTGAAAATGTACCGATGAGTAACGCCATGTTTACGTCCAGTGACTAAATAATTATTTAAAACCAAACACATTGTTCGTTCGACTTTCCTGTACAATGGGATCTAGTTTAATATTTTGTTCTTGACTTGAAACGTACGCAGGGTTTTGTTTAGGATACCCAAAAAATTGCTTAAATAACAAAATACTACTTAGGTGTCCCCTATGTGTGGGTAAACCCTATTTGCGCCCATAACTCTCTGACGTGAATATGGAATTACTCAAGTGCCAGTAATTTCAATGGCAATCACACTTCAATTGGAACACTAAAGCGACTGAAATCGGTATGGAGGCATTACTTCCCTGTACAAGCTTGGCTCAAGTTTTACCGAACACACAAACACCACAACTAATTCGTGTTGATATTCATATGACTAAATATATTTAATCAGGCACCAAAACCAACCTATTAAATTTGGTATACCTAGTATGAATATGAATATAAAGAATTATAAGTAGTTTAGAAAAAATAAGATAAAACTTCATTTCTTCTATAATTTATAGTCAAATAAGGCCGATGAATATTAAAACAGGTTCTTGCTATTGTTAATAATTCCTCATTACCATTTCAAGCTCTAAGGAGCCTTCAGACGTTATTAGACAAAGAATATGTGTATCAAAATGTCTGCTTCATAAGAAAGTTTATGAATACTTCTCTTCGAGCTCTGGTTTCCTTCAAAATCTATATTTAGTTGTTGACTTCATTAATTGTGTAAAGAAGCGTCCGGTATTTGCAATACTTCAATAACTGTCTGTGGAGTTTCTTAACTACAAGGTAATAGCTACGTTGAACATATACCAGATCGTGAAGTAGGTATATACATAATTTGCATTTAAATAGATTCTTAGCATTCACGTAGGTGCTTATCTGCTATTTTATTTTTAAATCAACTCTAAATAATACCCCATACCTTGTCGTTGTACTTTTACTTATCATCTTATCACTTACATCTTCAAGTTTTTACTGCTTAACACAAGTTTCAAACTAGGATGGATTTGATGCTCTGTGCTTTTAGAACTAAAACCAGACTTCTGAAAAGTTGTAGACAAGATTAGTAGGTATGTCTTAAGGTACCTTGACACGCTTGCCTAACTCGTATGATAATTGACGCCATCTGTAATCTGCATATTATTTAAATACAATTCTCTCCTTTCAACTTCTGCTATCACTCTAATAATGTGGTATAAACTATAAACATGCACTTAATCAAATCTCTTAACAGTTATTCAAGTATCTTACTTTATCTTACTTATCTTACTTATCCATGTAACAAATACTTGAATGGACGGTAATGACTTTATCACACTCGTACACCCTGACATTAACATGTGTATATGTATATATACTTACTACTTACATACCCAGATCCTTCCGTCTGTAATCGGCTGTGCGTGTGGACCGGAAACTACGTGTAACCTTACTGTGACATATAACTTAGTAACCTTGAGAGCCAACGTTAATTGTTTCAACTGTTATCCTGTCGTTTTCTCTAGCGGTTAGCGATAATTTTAAAGTTTTTGATATCTTTATGCAGAATTAGTGCAGGGAATACTATCATATATGTATGTATATACCTATAACGTTACGGAACTAGCGGATTGCACACCTAGTGTTGGTGACATCTGCCCAAGTGACATCCCCAACAATTTCATCGTCTTACGAAAGGAGCCTCTTTGAGGCGCACTTAAAATCCGTTCACCGCTGATTTTAACCGCGAGTTTTTAAATAACGATCCAGGGTTTTTAGATTACGATGCGGGAAATGCAACAAGATGCAACCTTTAATAGTTTTTATAATGAAGAAGAGATAAGCTGAGCAAAATGATCGTACTTTCGTTATAATTAAAACATGGTTAAAATTTGCTTCCGTCTAAAACTATATTTGCTCACACATTAAGCCTAGCGACTGCAGTTAAATAAGAGCCAATCAGTGGATTATTCCATTATAATTTAACCTAACACCAATCTGTGCAACGCTTTCGGCTATACGTTAAGCTAGTAATTTAAATCGCCTAAATACTGCAGACGTGAAAATTCTGAGCAAGCATTTCTGTACAAATATTTGGTCTGTAAGTAGGTGATGTTAATTCTATCTGGTAATTCTACACGATTACGTAAATGCACGAGCTTAAGTTTTGTGTTGTATGTACATGGTCGACAAACATATTTTACATGTACTCGAGTCGGAGTAGGTATTTTTTGTATGGTTGCCGGTGAAATTACAGGCACTTAAGACATTCCATCTTCAAGTCTCAAAGTTACGTCCGCAATGTAATGCGACTTCAGTCTTCTCATACCTAAGTAAGGGAAGACCCCGAGACGTTTTTTGTTATGGGCAGAGGTTACCGCTTAACATCAGAAGGGTCTTACTCGTTACGTAAGTTATTCGCATAAAAAAAAACTTCTGAGACAAATGAGAATAATGAAAGATAAACAATCAAATTATTTTTTCTTTCTTTCTTTCTTTCTTCTTCAAAGATGGGAAAGGAAGAGATGCGAAGCAAATCAATAGCGTTTTTATCAATAGTCTTTGGTAATGAACACTGATGATATCCTATTTCTTTGACTAGACTTTGACTTAAACATTTGATAAATCCAGATAAGCCACACAAAAACGCGACATTGTCTCTGAGGCCGATAAAAACTGCTGGCCTTGCGGTTGACCAAGAAAACATTCGTTCCTGCTTCACTGAATGGAAATGTAACAGTTACTCGCAATTTTTTTGTTATGTATTAAGATATGGTTGCCTGGATTCGCAGAACTACTAAGTCGTCACTTTTTTGCACTATTTTCATCGTAGAACATCTCTAGCATCAGTTCAATATATAATAATAAGTTTATTTATTTGGAACAGTAACAATATAAATTACAAATATGAAACAGATGATTCTTGTAGGAGTAAAATACTGTGTCGAAAGCATCAACGTCCCTCCAATAAAGTTACACAAGTTACACAGGTAAAAGTTAAACAATTTAGAAGAAAAGCGTAAAATCTTAATATTTTGCAAATTAAGTAAGAAACTAAAGTGTAAGATTGAAAGATCGCAGACCTACGTACGTAAACATACAAATTTTGATTAGAAACGAACATAGTTGGTTTGTATATTTTAACAGGATATTATTAAAAACTGGACTATTCCCAGGCGCTTTCCGTGGGTACTTACTTCCGCCAGTCGAGCATCTAATAAAACTCTTTAACAAATTAAATATATAAATAAACAATGTATTAACAAACCTTTTCTCTCGTTATAAAAATTTTTGGTCCATCTGATATCGACGAAATTTAACAAGAATACGTAAACGAGTTTTTGTTTTAAATAAGTTAGTTACACGCCCGTTAAATATTTAACTCACTAGGCTCAAATTCTTACGGTTATTTTAATATTACAAACAGACACACCAATTTTATTTATTTGTATAGATATAATTGAACCACATGTACCTACACGGTGCACGCATGAGCGCTTCAAACAGGCATTCGTCACGGCTCGTGACCACAAACGTTTGGCGCTGTTTCCAACATCACCATTTTTGACTAGATCTTGTTACTATCGGAGCGTTTTAAATTTTTTCCTTAATTCGGATATTTTTTACCTCGTTCCTTGGATTGGGCTCCGCAAAAGTTTTTAGTGTTTATCGTTTTTTTGTTACGTGATACAGTTACGGAACGAGCCGACGGCCCACCCGGTGTTAAGGGGTAAGGGCCCGTAAAACCCGATGTGGCTTGGTACGACAAGACCCAAGTTGCATCGTATGCGCCCGTAACTCTGAGACGTGTAAGTGAAATGTCTCATGTGCCTGTAGTTTCACCGGCACACCTTTTAAACCAGAACACAAATGCATCACTGCATGGCGGCAGAAGTGGGCATGGTGGCAGTACCTACCTACTTCCCCGGACGAACTTGGCGTGAGTTCTACTGCTCCTAAAATCACTTAATAACCTGTAGTAAGTATTTTCTCTACTCATAAGTGATTTTTGGACAATCTTAGAGTTAATAAATTTCTCAAACCGTAAACCTTTAGACCTTTAGACTCGGCTTTAGGTAGCCTCTTATAGAGTACTTAAAAAAAAAAACTGAAAAAAATATATTTATTAAAATTAAATTAATTAAAATTAAATATAATTAATATTAAATTTAATTGTGGTGGACATTCACAAAGCGTCATCTAGCTCCAAATTAAGCATAGCTTGTATTATAAGAACCAGATAACTGATGGAATATTTATATACTTTTTGTAAATACATAGTATGTGTGCATTACATAAAAATGTTTTTTCTGGGTGGGAATCGAACTCAAGACTAGAAGTTAGAGTTACTACCAATTGAGCTGTGAGGCCAGCAGATCACTAGTCTGTTTCTTTAACTTTAGTCATATTGATCAAAGTTAAGGTAAAACAAACTAGTAGATTATAGGATTGCTACAGGAAGCGACCAAGGATAATTTAAAGTTGAGTCAGTCATCACGCATGTCTCCATCAAACACACGTCCTTAATATGCTGCCGTCCTTTAACTAGAAAGCCGTTAACCCGCAGCTAGTACTCAATAAGGCAATAGACAAAAGCCAATAACAGTCATCAAAACTAGAATTAACTTAGTTAAGGAGCTAGAAAACTTACAAACATAGACAATTTATACAGCTGTATGTGCATACTTCAAAAGATATTATACAGTATCACTTTGTACTTACTACACTTGGGAAATTCAGCACTCAGCATTTACAAATGTTACATTATAGTGAAGCGCTTTAAGCCACTGAGACAAGTACCACTTGATATCACGTGAGCAGAGAAACGAGTGTGTCAACAGACATACTAATGATAACCGATTCCGCAATAAGCAATCATACAACCTTGCGCTCCAACGATGTCTCGATAAAATGCTCCCATTTCGTTCAGATGTGACCGCGAAATAAGGCCGTGTACTTTTACCCGATCGTAAGTACCAGCCACGTTGATCGCAGTACGCAGTATACACCTTAGATATACATATAACTGGCCTCACAGCTCAGTTGGTAGTAACCCTGCCTTCTGCGCTGTAGGCCGTGGGTTCGATTCCCACCCAGGTCAAATATTTGTGTAATGAACATTGTTTGTTCTGTGTCTGAGTGTTAATATGTATTATATGTATATATATATATATATATATATACAAAAAAGTTTGAGTCGTAAAAAAATCACTTGTCTGGTTACTATGATACAGCTATACTTAGCTTACTTTAGGCCTAGATGGCGCTTTGAAATGTCCACAAATATTACTATTATTATATAATACACATACAAAATGCAGTTAATTTTTTTGTTTCTTGTTCATGATTTTAAGGTCTGTTCCCGCTTCTTTAGTTATAAATCATAGTTATATATGACTGGATAAACCTAGCCTCGCTTCGCTGCGTCTCAGCCTGATATCAACTAGCTTAGTAATTCCCGTTCCCGTGAAAACTTCGGGATAAAAAGTATATAAAAACACATAAATAACATTGCATCGTATAAAAATCGTAAGTCTACGACTACTTTTGGGTTTTGCAGACAGAAACGATGTTTTATTAGAAAGATTGTTGCTGGATTTTTGTGCTACCAATTCACTTTCAAATTCTCCATCATCGGTTTAATTTGAGGGTCTTTACTGCTCGGCACGACGTAACGCGACGTCTCTAAATTAGGCTGTCAATAGCTACCTACTGTACGATTCGTCATGCTATTGTATGACTTACCTACGTCGCGTTTGACTGGCTCTTATCGATTGTTTTAAAAAGGTTACAATCGATCGTTATCGTAAATTAATAAATATGGACTGATTGGGATTTCTTCTAGTTTAACTGCAGTTTGCTCATAGAGTTATGTTTGTGCGACTAGTACCAAAGCTAAGGTAGAAATTGTACCTTCATGTAGCCAAATACACAATCTGAGAAACGTATTGTAGTGCTTAATTTTAACGTTATGAAAGTTAAAAGAAGTCTATCATATATAAATTAAATGTAATCCAAAAAAACTTTATCTGTTAATTAATGTATTTACACGTATGTATATCGTTATTGTATGTATATATTTATACAGTATATATGTTATTTCCTGTAAGTGTAACATCGTGCCGACCTTTCGTTGACAATCTTTTTATAGCCTCAAAGGTTTGCTGGAAGAAAATACTTTTTAGGGTTAAACTCACCTTTATACATGTCTTTTATATAAGATAACTTAAATATAATATACTTGTGTACAATAAAGAATAAAGAATTAATGAGAATTGAGTCAGACTGTGCATTCTTTAATAAATAACTCCATAAATCCAGTTAATGCTCGTATGAAGAAACTGCTAGCTGTCTATTATGCAGAATTTTAATGCCTTTTTATTTTAAACTATTTGCACAGTCATAATTCTCGTCCATCAACCTGTTTCTGTTTGTAGAAATGCTGATATGGTCGATCGTGCAGTTTATACAAAGATGAGGTCGAATGTATGAGAGTTAGTCAGGCCGAGGTTTACTCGCTCAATTAGTACTACGCCTCACAGTCGGCGAACGCATTTTTCGCTAATGAACACGCGGATCGGAACTAATTAATTAAGGTTAATGTTTTAGGTTTTTTCGTTGTTTTTTCAAGTGAAATGTGTTAGTAGGTCCCTAGTGATATTTCTGGAATAAATGTATAGACTAACAAAGAAGTTTGAAAATTAATTGTTTATCTTTTTGAGGAGCGATTTGTTTATTGAATTTGTATATACAATGACTAATTATTAGATGTGAGTTCAATGAGAAATTGTGATACTCCGACATAGTAAACGGTCATATCCTCAGAAAGTTACGTAGCTAATAATGTAAATCACATAATTAGAGAAAATATTACGAAACGGGACTAACATATGAAGTATACAATATTAAAGTTTAAGTATAAGATAGTAAGTTATTCAAGTTTGCGTAGGTACAAAATGTGCTTTTCAATTGAGATTTGAGTGGAATTTAGCCTTTAGCAGTGCCTAATCCTGCTTACCAAGCGTGGAGGCATTTTTACAAAAGCATTTTGTAAAAACCACAGTTTGTTTTGGATGTTTGAGAGAGTGTATGTACTCGTATGTGTCAATGCTGCAACCATTGCAAAACTAGAGTATAGGAGAGTGTTATTGGTTTTTGTGTACTTAATAGACGCCTGTTATCGTTTCCACAGAAGCAGAGGAACATAGATTACCACCGCAATGGGGGCGATGTTCCGAAGTGAAGAGATGGCTCTGTGCCAACTCTTCATCCAGCCCGAGGCGGCGTACACGTCCGTCTCGGAGCTCGGCGAGGCGGGCACTGTGCAGTTCAGAGATGTGAGTACCTTATTCTCATCACGTTAAGGCTCATAATTATATCTTCCGGATAATTTTCTAATTCAAACTTTACCGTCCAACTTCAGGATGAAACTTCTGAACTGTACTAAAGTACAGTAATTAGAAGAAGTAGGTATTCTTTATTGCAATCGCTCGCAAATTCCCACATCCCTTATCAGTCGTTAAAACAGTTTTAACTGGTTTTACCAAAATAACTGCAAAGTGATTGGGGTTTCCACCAGGTTGCAGAATAATATTAAAAAAAAATAAGCTTTTTTTTTTCATTCCAAATACTTTAATCTGAAGGGCAATGTGTTTTAGGTTGCCAAATTTGATCCTTGCCCATCATGAAAATAATCTGTTTTTTACTACCTACTACTGCTTTTACTCAGGCGCACTGTGGTGATAGGATTAAAGTGCGCCTTAAAGAGGCTCCTTTCGTGCAATTGTGCGCCGGCTTTTGACCTCACGACGTTTTCTTTCACATATATAATTCACCGTATCGAAAATGTGTTATTATATTAGCGCACATATAAATTACAAAAACTCTCGGACGCTAGTTTGTATTTGAACCAGCGGCCTCCGGACTGAAATGGGTTGTTTACCACTAAGCCACCACGCTCAAAGTAGACACTACTCAAATTATCACAACGCTGTGAAGAATAGTTATCAACAGGTGCTAAATGTTTACTACAACGCCCATCGTATTTATACTGTGGTTTAAAAATAACCGTCCCTTCACGCTTCTGTCAAATACTCAAAACCGAAATCGTGATCGGGAAATTTGACTGTGGCCACCGAATTGTGTGTGAACTTGATTGATCAGTCACGCTGAGTCAGGCAATCGAGTCAGCCATTCGGGAGGTTCAATTGAGGTGCACAAGGCCATCTGCTTGCGAGGCATGAGTACTAAGACTGCATCGTTTAAGTACATTTGGGTGGTCGGGCTGCGCCCATCAGAACAGATGTAGACATGGAAGAGTTATCGTTATCACGAGAGTTATTATTATCACGTTATCACAGATTGCGTTATACGTCTTTCTTTAAACTGTATGATAAACGTACTTTTTCTCTTAAGAACATGAAACTTATGTATACATATAATGTAATGTTTTATTTTACATTAATGAAATGAATACAAACGTACGCCCGTGAGTTTTCGTTGATTATAAATAAATAAATATTGGTGGACATTGTCACACAGCGCCATCTAGCCCCAAAATAAGCTAAGCATAGCTTGTATCATTGGAACCAGACAAATTATATAATACTTGTATACGTTTTTGTAAATACATACATATAATACATATTGACACACACAGAAAAAACATCTATATTCGTCATACAAATATTTGTCCCGGGTGGAAATCGAACCCACGACCGCGCAGAATTTACTACCAACTGAGCTGTGAGGAAGTATGTTAAATGTCATAAATCATAATGGCAGTATTTACTCAAAATGTGGAATTGCCGAAGCAGCATGATTTAGAACTTGCGTCTTTGTATTTTATTTAGCGTCGGACAGAATTATGAGGTAATAAAATTGTTATCGCGTTGTTCGAGAGTTCGGAGAAGCTATACACATAGGTACACACAAACTAATGCGTTTGAATTCTTTCAAATAGATGTAAACCACAGCTCTTTGTAAGTACATACTTACCTAAAAGGACCTATTGTTGATTACATACAAAACTATGAGTAATGTATAAATATAATATAATATAATTTTGACTTTTGACCCAGTATTTTTTACGATTTGTTTACTTTTTGGCCCTGATTAGTTATATCTTACGGACATTGTTAAATATAACCCTACGGACCTATTAATCAGACGTCAGATAGAATGTCTAATAGCTACCTAATTGTAAAGTTACTAGGCTTGAAATGAGCCTATTTCCGGTGCACTTTTATCCTTTCCTCACATAGGTTCGAGAGAACTAGTGACGCGATTACAAGTACCCAGTAGCGTCTGGCTTTTATCTTTCGCATAATTGGTTATCTGTATTTCACTTGTCATTTATCTCACGAATATTGGACCAATAGTTGGGCTAAGCTAACTTCAGGAAACAAACTTGTATAACGGGCTATCTGGCCGCCAAAGAGGCGAATAAAACTATTCCTCTGGCAGTTATTTATCGGATGATCACTTCCAAGTAAATTACAAAATTTATTACGGTTTACTTCGAAGTGAATATCGTTATTGGGAACTATTAAAATAATTTAGTTACTGGCAACTCAGTTAATGTATTAACCAACCATATTATACTTAGTACATTAGTCTTAGTTACTAAGATAGATTTACCCGTTATTTTCCAAGGTTGTATTATGGTGAAAAGGTATATATAATATATAATAAGTTATGAACATCGCCACTATTTCTATCCCACGAAAGCTCCAATAAACATTACTAAAACCTTCAACCAGGACAATTCTTATATATACTATTAGTGTTCTTATATATACCTTATATACTATACCAAAGAAATAAAACAAAAAAAATCAAAGAGTTTCATCTGTAATCCACTGTTTTTTTCCCCTAATAAATATTTTGATTGTTTGATGGTATTTTGTGTATCCTACTGAAGAACATTGCAACGACAATAGGGTACATAACGTAACGATAAACTCGCGAACACATCGTTCATGCATTTATCTCCCAGCCGCGCGTTCCTTGTCCAGCTGAACCGGTTTGTCTTCTTAGTCCTCGCCGAGTGATTTATGTGCAGGAAAAAATATAGCACGAATTGCTTATTTAAATTCTGCATGCCGTGTGCGACGCGAAGGCTTTTACTTGTCATGGCCGATGTTGAACTAAGTTATTTTAGCATTACCTACTATTAGTTGAAATCTGTATAATGAAATAATGATTTATACTTCAAAAGATTCATTTTTGGAGATGGACTTTCTTTGCAGCTCATTCTTTAAACAAAAACGTATGACTTACATCCTATGACAAAATGCATAGATATAGGAGACAATGAAATTTAAATATCTATACTTATACCTATTCTCTTGGACTAAAAGTAATCAATCTCAGGCATTATATAGCGGAATTAGAAAGCAAGCGACAAGAATTTTGTCAACAAGACTAACGATCTAAATTGATTACTTAGCCCTGAAATTACCTACGGTCATCATCAAAAAAAAACTCAAAGATCTGCTCTGATTGACTAATAATTATAAGAATTGCAATTTCCTATAAATTATAACAACAAATATTTCCTATTCCCCAGTTGAACCCAGACGTGAATGCATTCCAACGCAAGTTCGTCAACGAAGTACGCCGCTGCGATGAAATGGAACGCAAGCTGCGGTACATCGAAGCAGAGGTCCACAAGGACGGAGTTCACATCCCCGAACTGAAGGAGGTGCCGAGGGCGCCGAACCCGAGGGAAATCATCGACTTGGAGGTAACAGGACAGTTCCGATGTTGGCTACACTGGAATTAGTTGCAAAAGGTTTTGTATCTTAAACAATCAAAAGGCAGTGAAAAAAAAAAAATTTGGCCCTTTACACCTAACTTCATAGTTGCCAAGACACACTGCCAGAACTGAAGTAGTGAAAGTAGAAGTATCCATCTGAATAGGTCAAATACGAATTAACCTCAACTTTATTATATCTCAAAATGTTTGCACCAGTGCCAACTACAATGTCACATATGCCAATGCTACAATCATACAAAGCACGTTGTTGAACTGGAGTAATCTATTGATGAGTTCCCAAGAAACTAAGCTCAAGGCCATCAAGTTCAGGATTTTTTTCACTCAAATTACTCCATGTCAACGAATTATCGTTTTAAATTCTTGTATCAGAAAGTCTATTTTCCAATTTCCCGTTAGGCTCACCTGGAAAAGACGGAGAACGAGATCCTGGAGCTGTCACACAACGCAGTGAACCTGAAGCAGAACTTCCTCGAGCTGACCGAGTTGAAGCACGTCTTGGAGAAGACGGAGGCGTTCTTCACCGCTCAGGAGGAGATCGGCATGGATTCGCTCACTAAGTAAGAAACGGTTGTACATTACGACTTTAACCAAGCCAAGCGTTTATGTTCTTCATAATGTCCAAAATCGATTCCTAGAATATTTCAGTTTTCCTCTCCAACTTAGATATCGCTAAGTAGGCGAAGATTATACTGCTAAGTAGGATGAAAACTAGATCACACCCTTTTAACGGGTCTGGTTTTGCTTACCTATATTTTTATCCACCAGTACATTGATAACAGACGACAGCGTTCAAAGCTACTATTTGCGGCCGATTCGGTTTCATAGAGAGTATAGAGAACTGTCAGCGAGTGCTCACGTTTGAAAGCATCTGTGGCGTACCATTACAATCCCCACTCTACTTCACCAGGTCATTGATTTCGGACGAAACTGGGCAGCAGGCCGCAACGCGCGGCCGCCTCGGCTTTGTGGCTGGAGTCGTGAACCGCGAACGAGTGCCCGCCTTCGAACGCATGCTGTGGCGCATATCTCGCGGAAACGTGTTCCTGCGACGCGCCGAACTTGACAAACCTTTAGAGGATCCTGCTTCTGTAAGCATATGTTATTTTTAGATTAAGATCTGAAGACTTCCGGTCTCTTTGACCATTGCTTGCTTACGTATGTAAGTCTTCAGACGGGGATTTACAATGGCAAAATAATTTTATCACAGCAATAAGTGCACGAAAGGAGCCTCTTTGAGGCGCACTTAAAATGCTTTCACCACACTGGTTCGAGGGAACCAGTTACTCGAATAGAATAGAACAGCAATCAATAAGCTTCCCAAATACCTTTATTATCCGAGATGTTTTTTAATACGTCACAGAATAATTTCTAGATCCGTAATGCACTATTTTAATACTGGCATATAGGCTACCACCGATGTTAAGCAACTATGTGGTCAATGGTGACGCCACATAACGCCTTGAACTTGCTCTCAAGTGATGTGGTCAGAAGTCACGGTTGGCTGCTCGAAAACAGATTCTAAAGGATGTTACACTACCCACTTTAACTATAGAATTTTATTTCGAAAATCTTAGTGATTGGCTTTTAAATTATTCCATATTACATGTTTCGATGTGACTTTCAATTCATATTCTTCTCTTCTTCAATACATCCCTCCAGGGCAACGAGATCTACAAGACGGTGTTCGTAGCGTTCTTCCAAGGCGAGCAACTGAAGTCCCGCATCAAGAAGGTGTGCACTGGCTTCCACGCGTCCCTCTACCCATGCCCCCCCTCCAACACCGAGCGACAAGACATGGTCAAGGGTGTGCGCACCCGCCTCGAAGATCTTAACATGGTGAGATTAAAAATTTTAAAAGGAGTTTTAGTGTTAATATGTATTATATGTATGTATTTACAAAAAAAAAAAGTATTCTATCAGTTGTCTGGTTCCCTTAGTACAAGCTGTGCTTAGTTTAGGGCTAGATGGCGCTGTGTGAATTGTCCACCAATATTATTATTGTTATTATTATTATTATTATCATCCCTGCCTTTCCATCATCATATTTACCACCAAAGACCTCACCATCATAGACCTCATCCCCCTCATTGCAAATAAGGTGATATGTTTCATCATAACAGCTTGAGACAAAATTTATTCTTCTAGACGTGTGAAATAACCTCCCTTTGTCCTTGTAGGGACTTTGTATATTCCAAATACTCATCTACTTTCCCTGCTCAGGTCCTGAACCAAACGCGCGACCACCGCCAGCGAGTGCTAGCCAGCGTGGCCAAGGAGCTGGCCAGCTGGACCGTCATGGTTCGCAAGATGAAAGCCATCTACCACACACTGAATCTATTCAATATGGACGTCACCAAGAAGTGTTTGATCGGAGAGTGCTGGGTGCCCACCGCTGACTTGCCGAATGTGCAGAAAGCTTTGGCCGACGGATCGGTAAGTCCTTATATTAAGAACCTTATGTGGCACACTACAGATTCCATATTTCATATAAGAAGACGTCATTATAGAGTTCGGAGAGTGCTCGGTGCCAACTGCTGATGTTCCAAAATTTCCTGACAGATCGATTGTTAAGTGTGTGTATGTATGTAGTACTGTATCTGACTTTGAACCCTGAGTTTAGTATTTATTTTTATTTTATTTGTTACTCAATGTATTTAGGCCAAATACTTGATGTATTCTCAACTATCAGAAGCATGCTACCCACATAATGTATGGGTATCATATATTTGTTATTTTTGTTTTATTGAATAAACTACATATCGCCGTTTTCCGGAAAATAGAGAAAATACCCGACAAGCTACGTCAGGCGAAGACACCATTACATCAATTGAAATTGGAGAACTAAACAAATATGACTTGCCAAAAAACTTTACGAATTCTTTTGATGTGAAAGATCTATAGCCGCACGTAAAACCGATTTCTGGCTTGGCGACGCGTCGCCACGGCATGAGCGCTGATTGGTCCGTTCAAGGTTACGACAAATCATAAACATTATTAGTGATGGGGTACTTAGTTTCTTACAAAATAATGTCGATGTTTCACATCTGCCAGGCGTCCCGTGAAGGCTCACATTTTTTTTTGATTATAGAATGCATGCGGCAGTTCAATTCCATCGTTCCTGAACTGCATCGAGACAGACGAGGAACCGCCGACGTTCAACCGCACCAATCGCTTCACGCGCGGCTTCCAGAACCTCATCGACTCTTACGGAGTCGCCTCCTACAGGGAATGCAACCCTGGTGAGTTTACATAAGGTCTATAATATTGAAATTTCAATATCATCAGAACTGATTCCTACAGATTCGCCTTATATCCCTATAGACATTCATATAATAGTCAGTGTGTGTTTTTATTTTTGATAGACTAGCCCTAAACACCAACTATCAGATGTTAGGTAGAGATGCTGTTGACAGTGTAATGCTTGCCAATGTGGAATGATTGACTATCAGATACTCACAGATTGTAGTTTATAGGAAGTACATACAAATTCTAAGACGATTCCAAATCCTTTTCCTCTGATTGGACTGATATGATATCGTACACGAACTTCAAAGTAGCCCGCTGACTCAGAACATTTCTTGCAGCATTATACACCATCATTACTTTCCCGTTCCTGTTCGCGGTGATGTTCGGAGACTTGGGGCACGGCTTCATAATGGCGCTCTTCGGCTTCTGGATGGTGTGGAAGGAGGTCCCACTCTCCGCCAAGAAATCCAACAACGAAATATGGAACATCTTCTTCGCCGGCCGCTACATTATCTTGCTCATGGGATGTTTTTCGATGTACACTGGATTGGTGTACAACGACATTTTCTCGAAGAGTATGAACATCTTTGGGTCTTCGTGGACTATTCCGTACGACAACGCGACTTTGGAAGCGTACGGCGCTCTCACTCTGGACCCGAAGGATTCATACGTCGACACACCGTACTTCATCGGTATTGATCCCATTTGGCAGGTGAGTTGGTACATTATTTATAATTATGATTTCACTGGGTATATTATGAACTTTATGACTGACCTCACTGCTCAGTTGGTAATAGCTGCCTTTTGCGCTGATTTCGGGTCCAACCAAAGACAAATATGTGACGAACATAGATTTTTTGTTCTGTGTCTCGGGCTTAAGTATCTATATATGTTTTTATAAAAAGTATATAAGTATTCTATCAGTTGTCTAGTTCCCATGGTACAAGCTATGCTTTATTTGGGGCTAGGTGGCGATAGTACTGTGTGAAATTTCCGCCAGTTATTTATTTTATATAGTTATGAGGAAGAGTGTAATGTTCCATTGTTGTTGCAGACTGCTGACAACAAGATCATCTTCCTGAACTCGTACAAAATGAAGCTTTCCATCATCTTCGGTGTCGTCCACATGATCTTCGGTGTCTGCATGAGCGTAGTCAATTACAAGTGAGTTTATGTTGTACTAGCTGTTGCCTGTGACTTCGTCCGCGTGGAATTCGGTTTTATCACGCACCCCTATTTTACCCCTCGGAAAAGTAGCCTAAGTTACTCCTTGTTACATCAGCTATCTGCCAGTGAGTCCCGTCAAAATCGGTCCAGCCGCTTCATAGATTAGCCGGAACAAACAGAGACAAAAATTGGAAAAAAAAAAATGTTTTGGTATATGTACCGTGTATCCATATGCACTTAGTAAAAAGTGGTTATTTTAGTATTACAAACAGACACTCCAATTTTATGTATTTGTATAGATTTTTTAGGCATTCACATTGCTATGTTCCGGTTGTCGGTGAAATTATTAGTCGGTACACCAGACATTCCCCATAATTTCAGAGTGAAGGACGCAATGCCATACCTAAGCAGGGAAAGACCTCATTCGTATTGTCCTTGACAGAAGATACCGCTAAACATCAGATGCGTCACATTTCGTTTCGTAACTATGTCAGATAATTGTACTCGTAAGTTCACTGCTACAGTTGCAGACATTCCACCTGCGCATCTCAGAACCGGGGCAAAACGAGGAGACTTGGGTTTTCCCATACCTATAGAGGGGACAGAGGAGACCTTTTGTTATAGGCAGAGATTGCCGCTTCGGCAAATTCTCGTTCCGTGATATAAATAGATTGTTAACAAGATAACATTTCCGCAGCTTCTTCAAGCGTCGCTACTCCATCTTCCTAGAGTTCCTGCCTCAGATTGTCTTCCTGTGTCTGCTATTCGCTTACATGGTTTTCATGATGTTCTTCAAATGGGTCGCGTACAGCACTACGTCTGAAGGTATGAAGAGTGTTGGAGTTATAACTGATTTTCATCCAACTTGCAAATTTAAATATTGTTTAAACTTTTATTTTCTTCGAACGCCGTGTAACGGACGATCGAAAGAAAAGTGTGAAAAAAAAGCAATGGTGTGGTTAAATAGCATCATATTTAGAATTGAATAATATATATATATATATACAAAGTATGCTTTGGTGTGATAAGAAAATCGTGCTCTATCACCAAAACCCAAACGTGTGAGGTAAATAGCGAGTACAGAAAATTGTTGCTAATTGGAACTAGCTTGGGCTGACTCTTGGACCTGAACTCCGGTGCAAGAGTCAGCACAAATACATAATTTTGAAGTGATGACTGCTTATTGGTTAAAGTCGTGGTGTCGAACCCTATAAAGACCTCAGCTTCCAGTAAAGGAAAACATCGTGAGGAAACCGTGGTGGTGGTACGACAAATGTCTTGCTGGCTACCGATCCTTAAGTTGTAAATTGCCACGCCAACCTGAATGTGTCCCGGTTGCCACACTTGAGAACCGATTCCCAATCCGGAGTTGCTTAGCGTCAATCTCGGCAGTGACTTAATATCCGGTTATATGTTGTCATCAGCAAGCATGGAAGCAGTAAAAACAAGCAAATAACATGGTGTAGTTAAAAAGCTTGTAAACATCCAAATTTACTACCGGTTGAAAGCCGTCTGCTCTCACCAAAAGCCCGTGTAAATGCTGTCAAGGCCATCGGCGGCCAAAAGCAATTTGTCCAGTCCTAAAAAAAAAAACATATTTACTATGGTGAGTAACTATACTATTTTCGGTTACAGAGCAAGCGTACACCCAAGGGTGTGCGCCATCGGTGCTGATCCTGTTCATCAACATGATGCTGTTCTCGAGACAGGAGCCGGCGGAAGGCTGCAAGGAGTTCATGTTTGAAGGTCAAGGCACCATCCAAAGAGTCTTCGTGCTGGTCGGCCTCTGCTGTATCCCCGTAATGCTGCTCGGCAAGCCATTGTATCTGCTGTCTGCTGGCAAGAAGAAGGCCAAGGAAGTTAAGGTATTTCTAAATCCATTGCCTTCTGTGTAGTCTATATTAAGAGGGACATACGAATACTTCTAGTGTTGTAAACCATGAGTTCACGTTCCAAGGCCCCATTCAGAGTTTTGGTGCTGGTCGGCCTTTGCTATATCCCCTTAAAGCGGCTACTACTTCTCTCGTCACTGGCTGTCTCGAACCAGTGAAGTGAAAGGATTGAATTTTGCCTCAAAGGGGCTCCTTTAGTGTACTTGATTCATTCGTGTCTTCAAATTTTTGGTTTAAGAAATTTCGGTTCTCTCACGTTTTTTTCCTTTCCTGTTTTGATAACGTGGACGCACACAAATTTTTCAAGTGAAGGAAAAATATTGGTGCAGTTCGATATTTGAACCAACGACCTCCGAATTGAAACTTTGGGTCTATACTACTAGGCCACCACGGTGTTGGCTGCTCGGCAAACCATTATATATATATTATATACTCTGTTACCATGAACAAAACCAAGTTAACTAAGGTATTCCATACTTGATGTAAGAAATCTTCTGAAAATCTGTATAAACAATTTGCGTGTCGATCGCAAAGTTGGATCGAATCATTCGTATCCCAATCACTAAGCTGATATAATATATAATGCAATATTTTTACCCTTGTTTTAATTTCAGTCGGAATCATCGAACGGCACTGTAAATCAAGGCATCGAGATGCAGGAGCAAACCGAAATCGATGGCCAGCCGAAACCGGAGGCGAAAGCTAGCGCCACCCAAGACCACGAAGAAGAGCCTTTCAGCGAAATCATGATCCACCAGGCCATCCACACGATCGAATACGTACTCAGTACAATCTCCCATACTGCCTCCTACCTCCGATTGTGGGCGTTGTCGCTCGCTCACGCAGGTAACATCTTTAAATTTAATGATTTACCATTATTTCTCATAAAAACACAATAGGTAGTGGTTATTATATTAGCAACTAACCAAACCTACCTTCTGTTCGCGGAGTTGAGCTAATAAGGAACTGTGCACCGCACGTCATTGGTCGCTAATAATGGTCATTTTTTATGTGGTTGTTGGGCAAACAAGAAGACGACCCACCTGATGTTAAGTGGTTACAGTCGCCTATTGGACACGCCTTTGCATCCGCGGGGATGCCAATGCGTTGCCTACCCTGTAGGAACGTCCAGGGCGTTTCGCGACATCATCAAAATGTAATTTTCTCTCTCTCTTATGAGACACAGTTTCCTTTGTTGGTCCTCACAGAATGTTCACACGAAGCGGTTTATCCATACTTTGTTCCTTTACGATACAATGTATTGGATGTATTCTCAACAAAATATGGTTTTCGTTTGCTATAAAGTACTGAATTAAGCTCATTGTTTCTTTTACGAGACGGTAAAATCGAATCAGAAAACAGATTCGATTACCGTAATAGCGTGAATGCTCTGTTACCAGCGATCTCCGTTTTTTGCTTTAACAATACTTACAGTAAACACGAAAGGATTTGACCCTTGCCGAGTGAACATATTGATCTAAGCGAATGTTCGAATTCCCACAAAACAAACAAAATATTGTCACTGTTCTCATCAACAATGAACATTCGCTCGCCCAAAACTGTTCGGAACTTAAGTAATAATAATGTAATATTGGTGAACATTTCACACAGCGCCATCTAGCCCCAAAGTAAGCTAAGCATAGCTTGTATCATGGAAACCAGACAACTGATATAATAGATACAAAACTTTTTGATGTGAAACATCTATAGCCGCACGTAAAACCGATTTCTGGCTTGGCGACGCGTCGCCACGGCATGAGCGCTAATTGGTCCATTCAAGGTTACGACAAATCATAAACATTATTAGTGATGGGGTACTTAGTTTCTTACAAAATAATGTCGATGTTTCACATCTGCCAGGCGTCCCGTGACGGCTCACATTTTTTTGTTTATACATACATATAATACATATTAACACCCAGACACAGAAGAAACAACTATGTTCGTCACACAAATGTTTGTTCTGGGTGGAAAGCGAATCCACGACAGTGCAGAAGGCAGGGTTACCAACTGAGTTGTGAGGCCTGTCAAGTGCCTCAAGTGCTTCAAGTGCCTAAGTGAACACTTAGTAATGTGTTGTGATACCGGCAGAACTGTCGGAGGTTCTGTGGAGCATGGTGCTGACTTTCGGTCTAAAAGACCACAACTACATCGGCGCGATCAAGCTGTACGTCGCGTTCTGTTTCTGGGCGCTGTTCACTCTGGCCATCCTCGTCATGATGGAGGGCCTCTCGGCTTTCCTGCACACGCTACGTTTGCACTGGTATGTATAATTTAGTGGCTTTTTCCTATGCGAATATTATTGTATTATTACACTGTAAGAAACCGGAAGTTAGAAGGTGGAAATGCTGACTCGACTGTCTTCTGGCTTAGTAGTAGTATAAATGTGTCAATAAAATCCAGTTTCCAATCCAGTCCAAAAGTTTGAAGTCAAGAAAACTTAGTTTGTTGTCACTAATAACGAAGGAAAAACAGTTTGCTGTCACTAATAACTTAAGAGTAGTAGAACTCACGCCAAGTTCCTCCGGGGAAGTAGTGCCACCATGCCCATTGCTGCCGCTAAGCAGTAACGCATTCGCGTTACTGTGATCCGGTTTGAAACGTGTGGTTACCGGTGAAATTACAGGCACATGAGACTTTCCACCTGTACATCTCAGAGTTACGGGTGCATACGATGCGACTTGGGTCTTGCCGTACCTAGTAAGGGAGACCCCAAGTCGCATCGTCTGTTATGGGCCGAAGTTAAAACTTAAAACCAGGTGGGCCGTCGGCTCATTCCAGAACAGTATCACATAAAAAAAAAGACAGCTTAGTTTGCGGTCCTCGCAAACCCGGGCCTATAATCGATTCTAACGTCACAATTTTATTAAATAAGTTATTTCCTTCATTCCAGGGTGGAGTTCATGAGCAAGTTCTACACCGGTCTGGGATACATCTTCCAGCCTTTCTGCTTCAAGACCATCCTCGAACAAGAGGATGGCAAGGATGACTAAATAAATCCATTTTAAACTCTGGGCAGTATTCTTAGTTTAGACTATGTCTGTCTTCTCGTATGATCCTATACAAATTATAGTTTTCAATAGAGATTTGACGTATAGAAGAGTTTTCTCAGAAAATCGCCCCGAATGAACCCATCAGGTTTAAATCGCAGCACAACAGTATTTTGAGAATTGTTAGTAGGTCACAATAATAATGTTAGAATTGAAATACATTTTATGCATATTTAGAAATGTGTTTTATTATGCGTGTTATGTTTCTTATAAGCGTTGGATGGTGTTTATTTGATAAGTAATTACAATTTGTGCCCAAACCTAAGTTAATCCTTGTGTATTGTGTGACTTGGCTAAAGAAAAAGTTTAGGGACCGTGTAACTGCAGGTAGCTCCTACGGGGAGACAAAGGTCCATAACATTTTCATTTTCCGTGTCGTTAATTAGTATTCATATCTTGACAATTTTTAGTTATTATACGAGTAAGTCACAAATAATACATTTAAGATATGTAGTGTTGTTTTTATCAGTAATTAGTTTCACATTTAGCACGCTGAAAACAAAAATGACTATGAATTTAGACAGATGTACTGTTGTTCTTTTAAATAATAATTCTTTATTATTATATCAAAATCTAGTTGATTTTAATTAGATTAACAGGTAGATATGACGCTTTAACTCAATGCTGCCAATTGTTGCATAGTTACTTTTGTTTTCAACATGCGATTTATTCTCGTTTTCGTCTCTTCATTTATACACGAAGAGAAACAACTTTTGAGAAACAAAATGACAGTCAAAAACGATAACAATATTAGTTTTGTGTTTTAACTAAAATATAAGGGGCTTTACTCTTTAAGTTTAAGACGCGCGAATGGAATTTACTCTTTAAGTGCGATTATCATTGTTATTTAAAAAATAACTCTTTTTGGTAACCCTTTATTTTACTACCCATCAAATTTTGAGCTTTAAATGAAATCGATTCTTAAGGAGTAAACTACAAAAATACCGCTCTGGTCTACGTCCTCAAATTAGCTTTAGCTTTCTCCATAATCTCTTTCCTTATCTTCGGGTAATCATGTTGTACACTGAGAATATGTCGACAGACCACGATGCACTCTGGATATTTCTTCAGCTTGAGATAAGCGTGCGCTAGCTTGTAGCCGACAGATAAATCGTTTTTGCCGCCGTACGTCCAAGCGTTGTCGTAATTATGAGCAGCGCTCTTGTAGTTTTGCTCCTTTTCGGCCAAATATCCTGGAAAAGAGGACATACTAGTGTTAAAAAATGCCCCATTTCAATTTTGATGTGATGTTTGCCGACTTTAGTAACTTGTGCTAAGTTCGCCCGGAGAAGTACTGCCACCACACCTGGTAATCTACCGCCAAGCAGTGATGCACTCGTGTTGCTGTGTGCCGGTGGAAGGAAGTGGGTGCCGGTGAAATTGCAGGCTCATGAGACGTAACATCCCAGTCTCGGGGCGATAGACGTAACGCAGTGCGACTTGAGTCATCTCGTACTTTGTTGGGGAGGACTTGAGTCGTATTGCTGTTGTCTATGGGCGGAGGCTACCACTTAACATCAGGTGACCCGTCAACTCGTTTATCATCAACCTGATATAAAAAAATAAAAAGAAATATCTATAACTAGGAAAAATATACATATATCTGCCGTCAAGCCAATTTCTTCCGCCAAGCAGTAATGCATACGCATTACTATGTTCCGGTTCAAAAGGTGTGGTTGCCGGGGAAATTACAGGCACATGAGACATTCCAAATTAAAGTCTCATAGTTATGGGCGAAATACAATGCGACGCGATCCTCTCATACTCGTACCTAAATAGGGGAAAATCCCAGGACATTGAATTATAAGCAGATGTTACCTCTACATCAGGTAAGCCATCTTGCTCGTTCCGTAGCTAATTCAAATAGTTATAAGAAGAATCACCTGGCGCTTTCGTCTGTGGCACGTTCTTATAAAAATTTGTTTCAACTTCATATAAAACCATGCAACTAATACCAATTTAATAAAACCAATTAGTCACATTCTAGGACCAAATATTGAAGATATGACATCTATGTCACTGGTCTACAATAAGTTTGAAGTGATTTGAGGTATGGAATAGACATAAAAGAAATAATAAATATTGATAACAAGTTTGTTTCACAAATGTTTGTCGTGGTTGGGAATCAACCCACAACCTGCAGCGCAGAAGGCAGAGTTACGACAAGCTGAGGCTTTGTCAAGAGACAACTGAAACAACAAAAATATTCACTATTTATTTGTGTATTTTTCTGATACTAACACGACCCTAGAATTTATGACAACCACGACACATTAGGCTAGAGTAACTAGCGGTTGCTTTTGTCATCATATTTTTACCCAGATATTGATATGCAGCTGCGCAAGAGTTGTTGTGATTCAGAATCTTAGTGAGAAGTTCCTTCGCTGCGTCACTTCTGCCCGAAGTCACTTGACTGTCGGCTACTTCTAGCCAGCATCTGAAACAGCAAAAAGTTTATCCAAAGCAAACTTCATAATTATAAACTAAGTGGCACTTGAATTAATCAAATTATATATTTCACCTGTAAAAGATAGAAACGGCCTAAATTAATCGGTTTGGGGATCTGATTTATACTTTTAAGCCTAAACGGTTTAGGGGACATTGTATGACAGTTCCCTCCACCTGTAAATTACATGTGAAATAAGCTTCACAAATTCACATTAGTAGTTATACTTTTAGCTATAACTACTACGAATCATTTGTTAAATTATGTAGGTAAGAAAACGACTATAACCTTTCCAATCCATCCGCTTTTTCTGGCATCCAGGGAATGGAAGATATAGTTCTCTTCAGTATATTCTTCGCTCGCGTTGGTTGCTTTACGATATTGTATCTGAAAAAAAAAAAACGATAATCTCAAAGAATGGCAGTTATTTTTTTGTATTAACACCCAGACACAGAACAAACATCTTAATTCGTCATACAAATATCTGTCCAGGGTGGGGAAATCGAACCAACGACCTACAGCGCGGCAGGGTTACTACCAACTGAGCTGTGAGGCCAGTCGCACTACGTGTGCTTAAAGGAATACTAACGCATCAGCAATAGCCAGTATCAGGTATGGGTCGTCCTGTAACACGTCATCAGTGGCAAGCGGCAGCAGGGCTTGCAACACGCGCTCTGCCTGCGCCTTCTGCCTGGTGGCGAGCAGCAGCAGCGACTGTAGCGGCTTCTGTTCCGGTGGCGACACTTCCACGAGCAGTTTCTCCGCGGTGCGGAGCGCTAGCAATCGCGTGTCACTGTAAAACACGACTGTTTTATGCCGGTAATATTATGAGTACAAAAAAAATATGTATGTGTTTTATGTAAATAAGTAACAAGCGAGATGGTCCTATTGATGGTAGTTTAACTTTGAAATTACAGGCACATGAGACGTTCTACACACGTCTCAGAGTTACGGGCGCATACGATGCGGACTTGTGTCTTGTCGTACCTAGTAGGGGAGGACCCAAGTCGTATCGGTTGTTATGGGCAGAGGTTACAACCAGGTGGGCAATCGGCTCGTTCCGTAACTGTATCACAAAAAAAAATTACATTACTTTACTACGTACTTAGAGTAGCAGAACGATTTATACCGAGTTCGTCCGGGAAAGTGATGCTACCATACCCATTTCTGCCGCCAAGCAGTGAATTTGCGTTACCGTGTTCCGGCTTGCAAGATGTGGTAGCTGGTGAAAATCCAGGCACTTGAGATATTCCAACTTCACATCTCAGAGTTACAAGCGCATACGGTGCGACTTGGGTCTTGTCTGACCTCTGAGGCTCCAATTCGTATTGCTTGTTATGGGTACAGGTTACCACTTAACACCAGGGAGGCCATCTCCAGTCACACAGTCTACTTTGGGGTTAGATGGCGCTGTGTGAAATGTTCACCAATATTATTAAGTTCATGGCAATGTACGTGCGTACTCACTCGTTGTCGGTGTCGAGCGCTGCGTGCGCGTGCGCGTGCGTGTGCTGCGACAGACAGAGCAGCACCATGCGCCGCGCGGCCGGCTCGCCCCACCGCGCGTGTCGCCGCGCCTGGTTCAGGTGACGCAGCGCGGCGGTCGCGCGCCCGCCGTATGCGGCGCACACGCCCGCGCAGTACCTATAACCTGAACGTACACGCGTTCATCAACATAATACATGGACGAGTACTGGTGCACATTTCACACAGCGCCATCTAACCCAAAAGTAAGCTAAGCATAGCTTGTGTCATGGAAACGAGACAACTGATATCATACTTAAATTATTATTTTTATACCCAGACACAGAACAAACATCTCAATATTTGTCCTGGGTAGGAATCGAACCCACGACCTACAGCGCAGAAGGCAGGGTTACTACCAAATGAGCTATGAGGCCAGTCAAAGATGGATTCAAAAGATGAATTAGGGAAAGGTGTGTCATAATAAAAGATACCTTGATCCTCTTTATCCCCGAGGGTTTGCTTGGCGAGTTCGAGCGGTGCTTCGGCCTCGCTGAGGTTCCCGCGGCGCCAATGCACCTCTATAAGCTGCGCGAGCGCCTCCCAGCTGCTCGGCTTCACAGACAACATCTGGGTGAGGTGACGCTGCGCCGTCTCGAAGTCCACCTTGAAGCATACATAAGTAAATATTGATGGACATTTCACGCAGGTTTCGAATGGCCAACTAAATTTAAGAGTAAGAATGAATTAATAAAAGGATTACTCGATCCTTTAAATTTTTTGTGTCGGATTTGTCGGTTGCTCGAAAAAATTCCGTTTCCAGGCATAAATCGATATATTGTACCTGCTCCAAATAAGGAACAAGTCATCAGATGCAACGCTGCAACCGCTGGTGCCAAGTTTTTAAGGCTGTTCACATCAAACGCAGCGCAGGGTGTTTTGGTTAGAAAACCACATTTGGAAAAGTACAAACCGCACCCCACGAACGATCGATCGAAGTTTCATGTTTTTTTTTTGATGCAGTTACGGAACGAGCCGATGGCCCACCTGGTGTTAAGTGGTAACCTCGGCCCATAACAACCAATGCGACTTGGGGCCTCCCCTACTAGGTATGATAAGACCCAAGTCGCTACGTATGCGCCCGTAACTCTGAGACGTGTAGGTGGAATCTCATGTGCCTGTAATATCACCGGCAACCACACCTTTCAAACCGGAACACAATAACGTGAATGCGTTACTGCTTGGCGGCAGAAATGGGCATGGTGGCAGTACTTCCCCGGGCGAACTTGGCGAGAGTTCTACTGCTCTTAAAAATTACGTTATCGTTATCATTCAAGTTACCTTTCTAAACGCGAGATCTGCCATCATAACAGCAGCTGATTCGTTGTTAGGGTCGGTACTCAATAGGACGGCGCATGTTTGTTCACATTTCTCGGCATTGTTCATCTGCGAACAATGGAAAATATGTTAAACATGCAATTGCCCGAGGTTTTGACTGCTTCGTACCTGTAAATGCTAATGTATTATTCCAAGTTATATTTTGAAACTGTCAACCAGACAGGTTCAGCAGTTCTGGCGTCAAACAGACAGACAGACAGACTGACAGACAGACAGACAGACTGACAGACAGACAGACAGACAGACTGACAGATAGACAAAAATTGTAAAAAATGTTGGTTTGGTATATATACCGTGTATACATCCAAAATGCACTTAGTAAAAAACGGTTATTTTAATATTACAAACAGACACTCCAATTTTATTTATTTGTATAGATACCCACTTGTGCAAACAGCTTGGCCAATGCCAAAAGAGTACCCGGCTCCCTTGGATTGTGGATCAGCGCTTCCGAATACAGATGAGCCGCCACAGCTGGCTCCCGAGTGGCTTTCGCTCGCGCCAACAAGAATAGGATTGTGGATAGTTGCCGTTTTTCCTCCTTGAGGTCCCCCCTTGAATCTATGGAATTGAAAAATTAATTTTAAATACAAACTACAGTATTTCCTTCCTAAAGTGTTAAGTGTTATTGCAAAAGCGACTCCCGCCCGCCAACATTAACCCACCAAAATCGCAACCTAGCACTGCTGCCGTAACAATATATGCAGCGTGCATTAGGTTTTATGTAAAACTTTTACATAAACTTTTACGGTTTGTGGACACGATATAAGTTGTCTATTTCAATTGCAATTAAATTACTCTTTGTAGAACTATGAGCGGCGATATTTTTTTTGTGGTATCTCTAAATAAAGCGTAATTCTATTGTTGATTTGATTGAAATGTTTCGGGGGGGGGGGGGGGGGGGGGCACTTTGCTCGTGTACGTACGTGATAGCCCTTTGAATCCCTACACGTGTCCCCCAGAGTCTGGGTGGTGCGAAAGGAGCAACCCAAAGTAGCAGTAGAACTTGTGCCAAGTTCGCCCAGAGAAGTACTGCCACCACACCTGGTAATCTGCTGCCAAGCAGTGATGCACTCGTGTTGCTGTGTTCCGGTGGAATGGAGAGGGTGCCGGTGAAATTGCAGGCGCATGAGACGTAACATCCCCGTCTCGGGGGGATGGACTGGACGCAACGCAATGCGACTTGGGTCATCTCATACTCTGGTGGAGTTGGCTTGAGTCGCATTGCTGTTGTTCATGGGCGGCGGTTACCACTTAAAATCAGGTGGGCCGTCAGCTCGTTCTATCACCTACATCACATAAATATATCTATAAAAGAATGCAATGTATCAAAGATTTTTACCAATCTCAACTCTCTTCACAAGGGCTGTTTGTAGATCCCTGGCTTCGGCGAGTATGAGATGAGTGTTGCCAGCGGTAGGGTTCTTCAGTTCCCGGCTTCTGGTCTGTATGAGAAGAAGACGAACCCTTCGCTTCAGAGTGTTGATGTCCTTATCTTTGTTGTACAGCTGGTTCAGTTCCGATGATATTATCGAATCCACTTTGTCGTATTGTTTGAGCTGTCGAATAGTATTAGCTATGATTATGGATAATGACTGCAGAGGGCACTTGTCGTTTCCAAAATATGATTCTAATGGATGACAGAATTACTCATAATATATGACATCCTCAGGATGCAATCTCAAGATGAAATAGATGATCCTATTGAAAACTGAAGACTTTCTGTAGAAAGCACCTATTTCGTACAGTCATCGTGTCAATTTGAAAATGACCAGAGTCAATAATTGAGAATTTAACTGGTTTCATAGCTCAGTTGGTAGTAACCCTGCCTTCTGCGCTGTAGGTCGCGAATTGGATTCCCACCCAGGACAAACATTTGTGTGACGAACACAGATGTTTGTTGTGTGTGGGAGTTAAATATTATATATATATATGTATTTACAAAAATAGTATATAAGTATTACATCAGTTGTCTGGTTCCCATGATACAAGGTATGCTTAGCTTACTTTGGGCTATGTGAGCCATGTGACTATGTGCTAGATGGCACAATGTGAAATGTAAAAAAAACTGGATGCATGCCTAAACAATTAAGCAGTTCTCTGCCCATACCAACTGTAATATCATTTCAGTTAAAAAAACTAAATACCAGCTAATAAATAACATAAAACGTTACCTTGACAAGCAGTTCCAGGTACTCAAATCTCAATTCATCGTCATTCAGCATGCTGATAGCGTTCTCGTAATGTAGCGACGCCTTGTCGTATTCATGCATTTGCACTAGCGCCGTACCAAGCTTCCTTATCAATTGTATATCTTTTGGATTTCCTTTTAGAGCCATTTCATAGGATTCCGCTGCTTGGATTGGATCTGGGAATCACCTTTGATATTAACAGTGCTGCCCACCATTTATCCGTAAATGGGCAATGGCTATTTATACCAAAGCCATAATAGGACACTGTAATGTCGGCTGGTGATGACGGATGATATGAGCTGATGATTTATAATTACTGGTTAGTTAGATCCAAAGTTTGATTCGTTTTGAGGAAATCATTTTTTCGATTAATAATAACAAACTGTTTTGATACTCCATGTTTGACCTTGGAGTGGACATTACTGGTAGATCTCTACTGCAACATACTGGCACCCAATGCTGAGCAAAGGTATCTTATATGCAATGCCCACTCATTCAGTCTTGAGCCTTTCTCGTACAACCGTTACAAATCGTTACACTAGTTCAAGAACCGGCGTGATGAAATAAGGTGTGCCTCATAGTGGCTCTTTTCGTGCACTGTCTTCAAATTTTCGGTTCTAAGGTATGTTGGTATCCTCACGATGTTTTCAAAAACCTCCTGATTGAAATTACGATTCATTCAATGCCCAGGTCGCTATGAGGCACACTTTCATCACGCCGGTTCGTGAACTAGTGTAACAATTAGTAACGGTTGGATGTGTGTCAAATGTCCACCAACATTGATTTATATTTACTTTACTAACCACGAACGGACATAAAAGCGTCACCCATCATAGTGTGAGCATCGGCCGCGGGGTGGTTGCTCACGATCTCTTTAAAGCATGATGTGAACATAGCCCTATCTTTCTTCTCCTTTAAGTAGACATGCGCCATCTTGCTGTGAGCCTGGAAGTAGTACGGCTGGCCGGGTTTGATCTCGTTCAGTATGTCGATCGCGTTGTCTACGTCGCCCTTCTCGAGTGCAAGATCCGCGCGCGCTATCACCAACCGCCCTTCTTCCGACGTGTACGATAAGTCTTGTATTGCTTCCTGGGGAAAAATATGCAATTATAGAATATTTTGAGTGGCTTACAGCTTAGTTAGTTAGTGGGTTCGATTCCCACCCAGGACAAACTTTTATGTGATGAACATTGATGTTTTTTTTTCTGTCTGGGTGTTAATATGTTATGTATTATATGAAAATATTTGCAAAAAAACATGTAAGTATTATATCAGTTGTCTGGTTCCCATGGTACAAGGTATGCTTAGCTTACTTTGGGGTTAGACAGCGCTGTGTGAAATGTCCACCAATATTTATATATTATATAAATATTAATATTTATTTATTATTTATATATTTATTTATTATTATTTATAATAAGGGTCTCAGGCGTACTCCACTACCTTATCATATGGCGTGGTTCAGGCCAATTTTTTACTGGTGTCTAGGTACTGTTAAATAATTAAATGTTTGACTTTGGTAAATTTAATAATAATTCATATTCATATCTCATATAAATCTAAGCAATAAGTCTGCTAAAGACATTTTATTCTAACCTGCATAGTTTTTCCAGCTTCCGCATACTGCCCCAAAGCAGTCTGCATCTCGATCATTTGCAGATACAAAGTCGCCTTGTCGATGATATTCAAATCAGATTCATAATTCTTGTGGGCGACTGTACTCTTGCTGGCTATTTGCCGACTCGTGGTGAGGTCGGCCAGCGCTTCGTGCGGCTGATTCATACTCTTGTGGATCACACCATTCAGAAAGTGATACATAGCGCTGTCCCGAACTTTGAAATTGTAGCTTACACACATCTCTAAACTCTGAGCCGCTTTTGTAAACATCTGCTGTTGTATGTATATCTGAGCCAGCAACACTTGGCTTGCGGCATGAGTACTGTCAAGCTCGTTAACCTGCTGAGCAAACTTTAACCCATCATTTGCGAATCCAAACAAGAACTTCAGCCGTGCCAGCTCGTAGAGAGCTGAAGTCAAACCTGGACACGACTCAACTATTGCGTTGAGAATCTTGAAGCAATGAGAGACTGAAGAATTGTTTCCTTCTTGCGAGTACAGTATGTAGCCCACTATGACTGAAGGCTTTTTAGGTAAATGCTTCTTGTACTCCTTGTAAACTTCCAGTAAAAAATCAGGATCTAAATGTTTGATATAGCTCAAACTGAATGGATTACGATTGGCATTTTCTATTTTAGTCTCATATGCTGTGTTCAGGAATGAAATGGCATTAGTAACATTTTTTGAATTTAATTGTGCCGATAACCAGTACAGTATAGGCATCTTTTTTGTGCCTTGCATTTCGAAAAGCAGCTCAATTTGCTGAGCTATCAGATCTGTTGGCCCATTCTCATGCATCTGACAAAGAGTTAGACCGCAGAGAGCTGTAATAGAGTTGTTGTCCAACTTACTCGCAGATTTGAAGAAACTCAGAGCGTCTTTATACTTCCCCTGAAGAATGCACTGATAGCCAACTTCACTCAAGTAATCTACATTGTTGGGATACATTTCTGAGGCATACTGGGCAAATCTGTAGACTTGCGACAGAACTGCACTGGATCTACCGCAAATCCTAGAGAATATCTGAACAGTATTGTAAAACTGATACCCATTGTGTGGCTCATCACATTCCAACACTGTGAAGAATCTATTCAGCTGATCAGCTGCCTCAATGTAGTCCGAATTTTTGCACAAAGCTAGAAATATCTTCACTTTAAGAGCTTCAATGTTGTCAGATTCGAGAGACAAAATTCTCTCCATTGTATCAACAACAGCGTCCCACTTCTGCAGAGCAAATTCATTCCTCATTTTCTCCACAAGAGGCACAACTTGCCCTGGATTATTCACAATCAACCGATCTAAGGTCAAATTTGAAGCCTCATGCTCTTTTGCAAAGTACTTGAATTTAGCCAGTCCAAGTAATGCTTCTATGTTTTTGTCACTTTTATTGAGAGCTAATTCCAAACAGTCAAGTATGGAAATGTGCATTTCACCATAGTTCATGTACATATCATTCCAGCCCTTGAGTATGATAGCTTCCAAATTATTAGAATCTTTTCTGAGGGACTTGTTGATGTACTCTGAAGCTTTTTCATACCTCTCTGCTAATGAGAGAAACAGTCCAGCATAGTAGAAAGATATGGAGCTGGCAACTTTCTTTTCCTCTTTAAGTTTTGCCTCCAAACTGTAAATCAATTCTCTGTCTAGTGCAATGGCTTGCTTGTGTCCAAATATGAGTGCAACAACTACTGCTAGTTCTACATCTGTCTCAGCCTGTAAAGGTGAGAGCTCATTGATACCTTTTTGGATCTGACCTTCAAGTAAGCAAGCTATTCCATAGTAGAATGAAAACTCTGCATTCTCTCCGAATCGTGAAGATGCTTGTTTCGAAGTCTGTTGAGCATTCCCATAACACTTTTCCCTTAAATAATAGTGAATGTTACATTTAATCCACGCTACTTCCATCTTGTTTATTCTAGTTGAAACTTAATCTTCAGACTTTTGTACTTAACAGTGTTGTTTTCATAAAATTTTGCTAGAAAGTGGCATTTGCATAACACATCCAACTTCTTATCTAGTGCATGGTCAAATGCATGCTGTAAGTAATAAAAACACCGTTCAATTAACAAGGTAAAGGTAAACAGATTATTATTTTTATGCTAATAAGTTATGGGAGAGTAAAATGACCCACCTGATGTGAGTGGTAAGTTGTGCCCATAACAAAAGAAAAATGTTTGGGTCTTGCTCTGCATAAGTATGGGAGACATATATACATACAGTATACTAGCTGCGCCCTGCAGTATTCCCCGCGGTAAGTCACCACTGCACTTTTCCGGGATCAAAGTAGCCTATGTATTAAGCCAGGATATAAGCTATCTGGATACCAAATTTCATCCAAATCCATTCAGCCGTTTGAGTGTGAAAGAGTAACAAACATCCATACATATAAACTTTCACATTTATAATATTAGTAGGATTATTGAGGAAGAGGGGGTGGAATGTTCTACATGCTTGTAATTTCACCCGCAACCACACTTTTCAAATAAGAGCACAGTAATTTTTGTGATGAACATAGATGTTTGTTCTGTGTCTAGGCATTAATATGTATTAATGTATCTATGTACAAAAAGTATTTAAGTATTCTATCATTGTCTGGTTCCCATAGCACAAATTATGCTTTGTTTGCGGCTGTGTGAAATGGCTACCAATATTTATTTATATAATACAAACTTGTAAAATGGATATCTCAGATAATTCTTACTTGTGCAAGCAGCTTTCCAACGCCTTTTCCTTGAAACTGTTTGGGTACATCAGTATGTACAAACGTTATATTCTTTCCACTAGCTTCATACCCTAGAACCGCATCCACTGAAATGTTACCCAGTATGCTAGTACATAAATAAATCAAAATACACCACTTAGCATAAGAAAGAAGATAAAAAAGAAGTTGGCAAGCGTCGTTTCAAAAGTTAATTGATTAATTTGCAAATACATAGTGTAAAAGACATACAATTGTTTAAAAAAAATGTTGTGACTTACCGCCTTGCAATGATACGGTGAACTGTTGCTTAGCAACATTGTTGACAACCGTTAACGCTTCCGTGGAGAAAGCTCTCAAGCCAGCTCGAGTTAACATCACAGTGAAGTTAATTTATTTTGTAAGAAGTTATTAAAATATAAAGTTTTCACAGCTGAAAACTGAAAGTGACACAATAAAACTGTAAATCTAGCATGATTCTGTTATCATTTTTAGTTTCTCGGGTTGTTGACTTCTTACAGCTTTAAAGTTTGACACTGACTTTTGACATTGGTGAGCACGACACTCACTTTTGTAGCGGCGATGAATTTAACATAATATTTACTACATTAATCGAAATTAATAATAAAAAATGAATGCTACCTTGAATGTCCTCACAGCTCAGTTGGTAGCAACCCTGCCTTCCGCACTACAGATATTGGGTTCGATTCCACCCTGTATTAACATATTTGTGTGACGAACATAGAGTTTTATTCTGTGCTGGGTGTTAGTTAATTTACCCCTATTAACTATTTTTCCAAACTAAGCTTTCAAGCAAAAATAGAGATTTACCCTATCCAGTAGTTTTTGCGCAATACATGTGATAGGCAATATTTATTCGATTCATTTAATTTTAACTAGCATTACCTGATACTATATTGACCGATCTTATCCAGTTATTATAAATAAAGGTAGTACATTTCGCTTAGTGCGGGAAATTTAAATTTCAATCAGTTTTATCGTTTTTTGGAGCTCGACCTGTGCAACAATTCTAATTGAACGGAATCACGACATCCCTAGATAGTTTTTGCTCATTATTTTTAGAGATATATACAAAATATCGTAAGAAATTATCTACAATTAATTGTCGCAAACACAATCATTTACATTAATTAGCCGGTTTAGCTCCATAAACTCCGTCTCTAACGTTACTATTTAAAATTTAAATTTCCGCCATCTGAGAAACCCGCGAACTTATGTCATAAAGGTATGTTAGATAAGGTTGTTATTCACCATAACTAACCTTTTTTTAAGCAACTAGCAACCTCCAGGCGAGCTTAAATACACGAGCTTCAATTGTTTGGGTGACCGACCGATCACTTGTCCTTGAGCGTGTCGTGTTGATGGATTACGAATGGTCGTAGAATACAATTGAATATCAAAAGTCATCGGTGAGAATGGAGCTTGAAACTTGGAACAGCCTAAATTTGAAACATTTACTTACTCGTAAATTAGTAGTAAAACTCCTTTGAGTCGATATTAGTTTTTTGTATCTACTTTAGTGTGACTAATCCCGTTTCACTATTTCCACCAATATTATGAAATGGGAAAGTTTGTTCACGTTGTCAACTTCTGAACCAATTTTGCTATAATTTTTAATGATGAGGGTATTAGGTTGGTACTTCTAATCGTGCTATTAGCTCTTTCGAAACCAGTTTGGTGAGGTGAAAGGATCAAAGTGCGCCTCAGAAAGGCTCTTTTCTTGTAGGTACTTAAGATGTCTTCGAATGTTCGGTTTTAGGACATGTCGGTTTCCTCACGATGCTTTCGTTCACCGTTTTGCGCACATAAATTTTCCAAGTAACAAAACTCATTAGGCACGTCAGGATTTGAAACAGAAATAGGAATGATGGCAGGACATCTACAGACGAACACTGCATATCGGTTACCTCCGTGGTCAAGAGCCTAGCTTTTGCAGTAATTAATTTTTATTGCAACACAATTGAAGGAATACATATAATAATACAAATAATAAAATATAATAATAACACGGTGGTTGCTTAAACTGAGTTGTTTATCAAAAGGGATCCTATCGTACAGCACGATTTCGTCCAGATTATATTGCCTCTAAAACTAATTACTGCAAAAGCTAGAACCTGAAAACCTGAAAACAACAACCTGAAAACCAGCGCCGCTACTGGCATGTTGGGTTATTATCTATCATTTTGGGAGCGGCATCTTGCTGAGACGGAGACCCATTTGATCACACCATGAGCAAAAGCCAATTTTTTGTTACTGTATATTGTGTGTCTCAAATAAAAAAAACAATTCTATTTCGGTTGAGCAGCATTTAGTGCTAGTACCGAATAACCAGATCATTTAAATTTTCTAGTATGTTTAAGGGTTATGATGCACTGAGATTATTATTATTATATATTACAGACACAGTTAGTTCTCCTGTTAATAAATTAATTGATTTCATTACAATAGTGATGCACAAGCGAGCTGTCCGAAGCTCAACCGGTCGATAGGTTACTACACCGGCGCGGGCGCATGTTACCTCGACGGGCCAGCAGTTGCACACCGGGCGTAGCGCGCGCCACGCGCCTACAACTCGCGGTGTCTGTTCGCGATCATATCAACGCGAACCATAAAAGTAAACATTACCGGTAAAAATATTGTTGTGAGTGATCATTTCTATTTCTAAGTAATAAGCCCATATGAGGATGAAGTACCTATTAAATGTTTACGGGATCGTTATTCGATGAAGGATTTTAGTATTTAAGACAATAAAGATTCTCAGATACATTTTTATTATATAAAACGTAGGTATAATATTAGGATGTTTTTGGTAAAATTTCTATTGCCTGGAAATTTATACCTAGGTACTTTAAAGATGTTTTTTTTAAAACTAGGTAACTTGTACCCTATTTTTAAGGGTAAATCCAGTAATTATGTAGATATTTGATCAAATATTTATAATTATATTACAATCTAAACATTCATTATGTTCTCAAATAATATCTCCTTTTATCTACTGGATATCCTTTTGTTTTCTAAGGCTCGTCGCATTCCGAATACAGGTGTGGGAGTAACATTTAAATTCTGTTCGCCGATTAGTTTGATCACCGTGGCTGAATGACGCATGCATTAGCAGGTTTTGATCGTGTGAAAAAACAATAGTGTTGTGCATCGAGTTATCGGTGAAGAAAGTGACACTTGCCACTGAAGTGTATAGGACAGTGATATAAAGATCGTGTGTGGTGCGGGCATATGGGGCAATGCGTGTCCCGGGGTCATCCGGACCCGTACTCTCGGCATTACGACGCTGAAAGCATCGCTAGCAGTGTTGGAAGCGCCAGAAAGGTAAGTCGATTTAAGATCAAACTTACGTTTGACAGGTTTCACAGCTGTGCCTTCTGCGCTGTAGGTGTGGGTTAGATTCCTACCCAGGACAAACATTTGTGACGAATATAGATGTTCTATGTTGGGGTGTTCATATGTATTCTATCAGTTGTCTGGTCCCATTGTACAAGCTATGCTTAGGGCTAGATGGCGCTAAAAAAGAACAATCATATCGATTCAATCGTCCTTTCACACCTAATTATGTACATTTAGGCTTAGTGGCGTCCATTATAAAATAGCATTGTATGTCAATATGCAGGTCAGTGTAGCCGGCTAGCTGGACATATCGAAACCTAGTATCGTATGCGTATTTTCTTAACTGAGAATGTGTTCTTAACGATATTACCTAGCTTTTACCGTCCAGCCGAATCAGAAGAACAACTGATAACATACCTATCAGAGCTAATTTTATCCTACTACATAAACGTTTAATGTAGTATGATATAATTTACAAACTGATAAACTGTTTAATTTCACCGATATCATAAATAGGTAGTCTGACGTATAACACCCCACCCTAATATGTAGATCTCGCAATTACGAAACGGAAGTCGATAGACACAGGTGGAGCGATATAAAGTCAAGTTTACTAAAAATAATTGCCAGAAAGTTGCTTGTCCGAGTGTAGACACCTACTTATTATACTTCTAAATATTAAAGACTAAAAAAGCTATATATTACTTAGAAATTAAAACTTAAAACTGTTTGCATCATGATATTGCATTTATTTCAACTGAGAACTGACACAATAGAATATGGGGCAATGACCCTCTACTGTTCTATGAAGGGCCCATCTTTGACTCATTATGTTTTAAGACATTGTGTGGGCATGAATACACCGGACCTCTGTCGAAACTCTAGCTAGACTAGGTTTCTACTTTAGAGGGACAAATAGATTGTTTTTTATTAATCCAATAATATCGATCATATTGAAGCTGCATCTCATAAATTTTGATATTATGTCTGCTGCTACCAAACACAGTATAAGAATAAATCAAATTTTAGAACTCAAAATTACAATTAAAAAGCCCTGTTAGCTGAAAATAAAGTATATGACTGAATATAGAAAGAAGAAAGAAAGAAAAGCGAAATATAGCGGCGTAGATGTATTTCTTCGAACATATTAGAATAAATAAAATGGGTGAGTTTTGGAGACGAAAACACTTAAACGAAACATCAGTTTTGTAAGATACGTTTCCCAAGCGTTTCGATGACAGCCATCCATCCAAAGATGATACATTAAAAAAAAAAAAATTTTACAAAATTTGTTTCAAGAATCTTCCGTAACGACCATTATGAAAGCTATGTAGTTAGATGGTTCTACCTGTGTATTACACAGTTAATTAGTGCACACTGTTACATTGTGCACCGACTCGGAAACTCTCGCTGGAGAATCCGAAGCGATGGTGAAAACGATTACCTATCTGTATAAAGGTATATACAGCAGGCTCTAAACAGCGATTACAGGCAATCAGTGTCTATAAAGTTATACCTATGGTAGAAATTCAACCACAATAATTGTTCAAATTTTGAGGAATATATTCACAAAAAGAAGAGAAAATGGTACTTATTATAATTAGTATACTAATTTCTTTGCTATTTATATATAGATCTGATAAATACACCGACGAATGCGTCGAGAAAATATCCCTAGGGCACCGATAGTCACTCTGGCAACACTATTGTTATTTACCACTATTGGAATCGAAATTCTGTTGCTATATAAAATGACTCAATTTGCTTTAATAGCATAATAAATATATTCTATAATAATATAAAATTATAGGAAAAATAATAAAAAAATAAATAATAATAATAATATATATAATATAATTATATTATATTATTATTATATTAATTATTATTATTATTATTATTATTATATTATTCTTTAATTAGTAAGTTTTGTAGCCAGTCTGTTCAGAATTTTCCCATTAGTTGTGTCTAAAAGCAAAACTCTTGCCAAATTTCAGTGTTATATAGTTACCGGAAGTACTTTATGAAAAACGTACTTACCATGCCTGAATAAACTCGAGGGGTTGTTTATTATAATGTGTATAATTAATAATGTAATATTATTATTGTTAATAATGTAATTATTATTATATCCGACGTGTGCAGCGAGGCAACTTTCGCACAGAGACGCAAGGAACCCGTTCCACACGCGTCCAAAGCTACTGAAATAATTTACCGTCAACTTCCGCAAAAAGCGATCCAATTATCGTTTTTTATTGCCTGTCTGTGCGACCAATGATTTATGACTGCATTAGGCTGTTAAGTAAATAGGTAATTCTAGAGGTATGTTCACATACTCAAAGTGAACATAGATTTACTTTATTCGCCTATACGTAAGACAGGTAATTGATAATTTCCACGTAATAAAGGCAGAGTCAATCCATTTTATTTTAAGGAACACTTTGGTAATTTTGCTGTAAGAAAAAACTTCAGTAACCAATAAACTACAGTAATTAATAAAATGCCTATAAAAATACTCTGTAATCGATTATATGCAAGCTCTGCTTGCAGTGCAAGTTTTTGCATTTTGTCAAACTGAAAATGAGTCAAACTGGCAATCGTTTTTGATGGTGTAAGAAGAAGAAAATGAAAGAAAAACATTTATTTGATGGTGTTAGTATTTCCTTTCAATAAACATAAAATAATTTACGTGATCGAAAAAATTGTGAAGGCTGTCACTAATATTTAATTTGATTTTACCTTAGCTCAGACGTGCTCACGAAAACCGTTTTATTTTAAATTTTGTCATACATTTCTTTTTGAGTCAATTTATTTTGTATTCGCGCACGAGTTACTTCGGCGGTTATAAAGAAAGGTTATTATTGTGTGCGAAACTACATTCGTATTACATAAATAAGTGGAATTGTAAAAGGGCAACACGCTTTCGATTTCAACAGAACGATCGATCCTTCTGAGTATTTAAAATGATGCCATCCACGTCTTAATATGGCGCTTCATTTTAATGAACTTCATGAGAAGAGAATGAAACTAGACGTTATCTTACACTGACGCCTGATTTATTCAACTGAATTTATGCAGTAATTTCTGTGTAGAAATGTTTTTATGTGATAAAGATACTGAACGAGCGAATGGCCCAACTGGTGTTTAGTGGCAACTACTGCATATAACAATCAATACGGGGTATTTGGAAACGTAAAATATATTTAATTAAAAAAATGTGTACACCACGTGTAGTAGATAGATAGATAGATAGATAGAAAATACTTTATTGCACCGAAAAAACAAGTATATAGGCGATCTTAATGCTAATTTGCATTTTCTTCCAGGTAACCTTTGTGTAATATGGAGTGGGTGTGTTAGTGCATTTATGTCAAAAAATATTTACAAAAACTATATAACAACTACATAAAATACTTGTAGAAAGCAGTTTTGGAAACATGCAGCTTAGGTGCCATATCCGATTTTGCATTTTTATATATAAAACTTAGAAATTACGTAATGTTATATTTCACGCTTAATATAAACAACTCATAAAAACCTACATAATACTGCTTCCATCTTGCAATCTATAGTGAAGTGCACTTGTTTGAATAAGACGGCCTATTAGGATGAAACAATTTTACTATCACTAGGTACATGATCAACCATGTACCTAGTAAGTAACAGTTGAGTTAGTGCTGAAGCACTACTTACCCTGTGTTTAGGATATCAGGTGTAGGTATCAAATGTGCAGAATTCGTTTATTTTCACCATATCATCTCACATGAGAATCATAATTCAAGTTTCAAAACAACACGGACGTGAAAGTTTGCTTCCCTAGTGTATCAACTTACATTTTGTGCGATCTCTCTGATGCAAAATAAAACTAACTCTATTATTGTTATCCATTCGTATTATCCCGCTGCGTTTGGACACTTTCACACCGCGAAATTGATATCTATGTTACTGGTGATTGTGGCTTCAGTAATTTGATATAGGTACAGAAAGATTTAAAAAAATTATACAGTAAATGTGGATCAAGAAAATACCACGAGAGTAGAGATAGGTATCTGAGTAATATATAAATCTGTGGCGTGATTTGCGAGGGTTGCGTGCTAGACAGTCAAAATAGTAATGAAAAACATGTAATAGTCATTGTTTTTATGTGTCTAGCTTTAGATACACAGTTGCATAACTAGCTGATTAGTGTGACTGAGCAAGTTTTTAAACACGTTGATATAAAAGCTTAACATATTACTTTATATTCGTGAAAGTAAAATTATCCAATCATCTAAATTTAAATAAGACTCGTAATGGGTTCTCGTGAGACACGACCTAGCTCTTAGAAATAAATATAAATCACGGATAGAACTGTTAGGCTAACTCTATGGCGTAGCTTAGACGGGCCTTGTATCTAAATTTGTTGGGGGGCCCAATTGAAGTTTACCCAAAAGCAACGAATGCAAATAGGTTTATCCCGGGAAGTACGGCCTAAGAGTTTAAGTAATAATATTATATAATAATTCTTTATTGGAAAGACACAGGTGATACTTAATACATCTATCTCTCTATCTAATTTGCAACAATTGCTATGTATCCAACAGGCGGTCTTATCGTAGAACACAATCTCTTCCAGAATACCTTAAACTAAAACTAAAATATAAGTAACATAATACTAATGCAAGAACTATATTCTCTTGAGCACTTTAAGTGAGATTGCAGACATTTTATGAATTTTCGCTTACACCCCCCCCCCCCCCCCCCCCGGCGGTAGCTACGCCTCTGGTAACCACAACTACGATGCTACTCGTTAATCCCGTCTCGTGTGTCACTCTCATCATATTTCTCAGGCATGCTTCTCGGTCGAGAGTTCTTGATCTGGCCGTTTTTAAAAAGGCCATCGGATTGGTCTTAGTACGTACGCCGTGGCCCCCTTCCAACGGACCCATTTACACTCGCTTTACGCTCACATGCTATATACTATAACTTCGAGGGTCTTCCATAGAATATAACATAACAATAACATAACATAACATATTTTAAGAGCAGTAGAACTCTCGCCAAGTTCGTCCGGGGAAGTACTGCCACCATGCCCTTTTCTGCCGCCAAGCAGTGACACATTCGCGTTACTGTGTTCCGGTTTGAAAAGTGTGGTTACCGGTGAAATTACAGGCACATGAGACATTCCACCTTCACATCTCACATTTACGGGCGCATACGATGCGACTTGGGTCTTGTCATACCTACTTTGGGAGGACCCAAGTCGCATCGGCTGTTATGGGCCGAGGTTACCACTTAACACCAGGTGGGCCGTCCGCTCGTTCCGTAAATGTATTACATAAAAAAAAAAAAAAAGAGCGATGTCTTAATAAAGATATTAAAGTTACAAAAATTAATGAGATTCGTCCATCTTGCCTTTTCAAGTAAGAGCCTTTTCATATACATACTCAGAAATATAATATGATAAATAATAAATGAAGTTTATTTCTGATCATTTTTACAAACCAGCTTAACTTACTTTGAATTATGTTAACATTACAGTTTGTACGACAAGATGGTCAATCTTATCGTATACTTAACTATGACTTTTTGTTCATATCGTGACTATAAAATATTTTAAATGCACCTAAAGAGAGGTAGGTATTCTAACGATCCACGCCCACGCTCTATCAGGAGCAAACTATTTGATATTTGAAGTTATACAAGTACTTAACGATATTTTTCCCTCGAGTTTGTGATTTGCGATTATGATTGGTCACGAAGTAAAATATGGACCGTTTGTGTCGAATAATGGTCACTTGAGGAGTGAAGTTAGTAAGGAACGGCGTCAACTAAAGTGAACTATTTTTTATAAACGAATCTATCTATAAAATTGTGGTTTGACAGAAAAATTTATCGAAGTTTTTTAATCGAAAATGTAAATTCGTAGAAATGAATTGTACTTGCCTACAATGTTTAGACAGACAACTTGTTTATAGTATTTTCTCCATAGTTATTTTGTTTAATTCGATATTCACCAAAAATTAATACATACACATTTTGAATTGTGACTAGTTTAAAATTAAAAACAAAATACTGTAGTATTGGTTGATTGTGGCCTTTTGAAGAGGTAACTTTACGTCTTTATGTGCTTTCTAGTTCCACCAGTTGTCCGCCACGACTGTCCTAACTCGTGACTATCGACAATTCAAAGTCTTCAGCTTTGATTCTCGCAAGATTGAGATCAGCCCTTCAACAGAAACGGAAACTAAATGCCAGACGAGATTGAAGCGAATAATCACGACGGGCTGCTAATTCCGATATAAAGATGTCACATGCCTTCGGAACTTAGTCCCTACAGGTTACCAGAAGTGATAATCAGGAGAGGAGGATCGGTGCCAGAAATTATCTGCACTCAGCCCACTGCCTGATCCAACCTACAAAACTAAATCACTAGAGTTGATTAGCCTGCCTACAGGATAGTTTCAAAGTAAGGTGGCCCACCTGTAAAGGCGACTGGTCTCATAGCTCAGTTGGTAGTTACCCTGCCTTCTGCGCTGTAGGTTCGATTCCCACCCAGAACATACATTTGTGTGACGAACATAGATGTTTGTTCTTTGTCTGGGTGTTTAATATTATATTATATGTACGTATTTACAAAAAAGAACATGTATGATTTAGTTGTCTGGTTCCCATGATAAAAGCTATGCTTAGCTTACTTTGGCCTAGACGGCGATGTGTGAAATGAAAAAAAAACAGCGGTTACTTCTGCTTATAACAAAAACAGATAATCTTTCACCGTTATGAGAATGTTTAAAGAAACGAATTTCCCACATTTCCGCGTTCCCTCATGTAACTTGTGTAAATGGAATGATTGATTCGACCAAATTTTGAAGAAAGTTTGTTGGTGTTGTATGTACCGCATTACCACATGGACTTGATGATCTATTACAAAATCAATTATAAAATAATGGTTATAGAGCTTTCTAAACGACGGCGTTGATGAAGGTTCGTAGAAATAGACAGATGATATTAATCTTCTGACTGTATAGGTATAGGTATAGATAAAGTAAAACGTATTTGAATTTTTTGTAGAGCAAGTTGGCATGGCAACATGGCAACCTTTTCATATATGTTGATATTTTATGTTAGCACTTTTACGAGCGCGATACTAATGCTTATTTGAGAGCGTGGTGGTCTAGTGTATAATACTTACATAATTTTTTTTGAAATACATATACTACATATTGACACCCAGACACATAACAAAATTCTATATTCGTCATACAAATATTTATCCTGGGTGGGAATCGAACCCACGACCTACAGCGCAGAAGGCAGAATTTCTATAGCTGAGCTGTGCGGAAACTCTTCAGTTTATTTATCATACTGCCATATTAGCCAACACATGGTCCTAAGTGACTAATCCTTACTTCCTACTACATTGGTGTTCTGAACACGTATCTACTGTACTTGGCCTCCGCTGTGCCCGCCGGCGCTGCGCCGCGGATAGTAACTATCAGGTTATAAGTTATATGAATTCAAGTTAAGAAGAGTATTGTGACTATCAATTCGTGAAACGCGAATAAAACCTCATTTTCTTGACCTTTGTTATGGTATCTCAGAGCACCTTGTATCATAATGACATAAATAGAGTCAAGAAAAAAGATTTGAATGAAAAATTTTGAATATCTTACATCGGGCGGGTATTTATGTACAGCGTGTGTTAGAATGGTGCTTGATAGTTTTTTGGTAGAGCTGAATTGCTGGTGTGCTTTAGTACTAATTTTTATTAGGCTCAAAACAATCAATGAATAAATATGCGTCTTCCAATCTACATTGCCACTGAGATCCATTGATACTGTGTCTGGACGTATATTTGAAGAAAGTACTGAAGAATGCTTTAACCATTTATGCAAATATATAAATATATATTAAATGCAAATGCGAGTTAAAACTTTTTTTACGGAACCTTTATTTCAAAAATATGTGTGTTGTCTCAAATGTTTTGGTACCATTTGTGTTTTATTTTTCATAATACTTTTAATAATCGATCAAGTTAGTTTCGATGTCAAACATGTAAAATTGAAGTATTCAAAGAGATCGTCATCTAGAAGCTTTTTGTGTCGAGCGCACAGCATTTATTCCAAATGAATTCCTACTTCAAGTATCATTTTGCAAGAAAACCAAAATGCATCCATATTATATCAACAACACAATATATTATGTATCTTCACGCTCTATCTAGCTTATTTGCTGGATAACTTTATAGAAAACCGTGCATATGCATGACGGTGTAATAATTTGTACATATTTCACAGTTAATTAAAGGTCTTAGGTCAGATATCTACGCGTAGAGAGCTCATATACTTACTTGACTCTGGGAAAATTAGAAATTGGACGCAAGCTTAATTCAACTAAAGGGAAACCATGTGGGCCATCTGCTCGTTCCGAAACTAAATGACATAAAAAGAAGACAAAGTCATAATGGATTTGAACTGCAAAGTAGTGCGTGTAACCCATTATGACTCCTGAATGTACTTTTTCGAATGTTAACTTACTTTTACTACTTACTGACTTTGGTGGGATTTCATTCTTGGGATCCCAGGTTCTACACAATGAACATTTGCATATTTTTTCAACCGCATCGTATCTCCAATTTTCCAGTAAGAAGCATTTTGTAGTTTTAATAGCATACCTGCAGTAGCTTCTTTGATATCCCTAATTAGTACGATATTTAGGTTTACTCCGATTACTGTAAGATGATCGCATTTTAGTCGGTCATTTCATTGTCTATCGTCGAGCTAGATCGAGTAACGGCTTTCCAGGTCATAGCTCTTTTCATTCATAGCTGTGTGCAGAACCTACCCTTATAATTAGAAATAGAGAAGAATGAAAAAAAAACAAGTAATGAAGTCTCGTGTGGTAAGCTTGTGTACAATTACAGTTTCTGGTATATTAACCTGGTATATCATCAGTGTCCTATTTCAGTCACATTCAAACATATTCTGGTCTTTGTAGTATCTTATACCAAGTTCAAAATCGGTTAGGACCCTCATTTCTCCGCCATCTCACTTCGTACCTGATTTGATTCTTCGATTAATTGATATTATCGTACGTTGATTTTGACGTCTCCACAGAATCTTCTGAACTGTTGAAGGAATCTTTTCCTAGCTGTATAAGCTGTTTGCTAGAAAACTTTCACTGTAATCAAAGCAGGTGTGTCTCTACAATGTTGCATTGTTCTCGATAAATCGTATTGTTACAAAAAGTGGAATGGCATCGCATCGTTCAGACTTCCTCGTGTACGGTGATTCGCGACGATTGTGCTATTGTGATTGTTCCTGGAGTAATGATGCGGGCCAACAGGCCGCATTCTCTGTCAGACCTGTCAACTGAAGCAGGGTTCAGGTTTAGTATTTTGTGAGTTTTTCTTATTTCTGTAAGAGTTCCTTTTTTATGGAAGGAAACTGATTTTAAGTCCTACGTGCTCCAGATCACAGCTAAACTTAAAAATGTGATCCTTGATCTTGGATTTTGGCCTGCTGGGATCTTTTACCGACGCTTTAGGGGAGCGGCCAAGAAATAAAATCGTTGGCGGCAGATTACCAGGTGTGGTGGCAGTACTTCTCCGGGTGAACTTGGCACACGTTCTACTGCTGAATCCCTACATTAAAGCATAAACAGTAATATTAATACGAGTAGTAATAGTAGTGACGTAAACGCAATCGAGCAACTTCGTTCTATTGGTGTAGACGCAATTTATAGTTGCACCTCTGTCGTTCCGTAGCTGCACCTCAATTGTAGAGAGCCTGTAATTTGTCGGGATGGATTGCTAGAAGACGTGCTTTGTCTGAGCTAAATGCTCCATCTCGTAGATTAGTATCCAGAGAAATCTTGAGCCCTCATAGAGCTCGGCTTATAGTAAATTGTGTTGTTTCTCAATTATATATTTGAAGTAGTATTTTTTTTATTTATCGTCGTTATCACCACCCTAAGAGACTAAATCTTATATCAATTCAAAGTTTACGATGACCACCAGACCGTGTTTCTATAATTATTGATTAAAAAATAAAATACTTAAAGAAGATATATTAAATATTTTGCTAAGTATGGAAATCCTGGGTTTTGATAAGAGATGATTTTTAGTTTGATTCGCGAAGTATTGGGATTTTATTGCCTTTCTCTATAGATATATAAGATATATAAGAGCAGTAGAACTCTCGCCAAGTTCGTCCGGGGAAGTACTGCCACCATGCCCTTTTCTGCCGCCAAGCAGTAACGCATTCGCGTTACTGTGTTCCGGTTTGAAAGGTATGGTTGCCGGTGAAATTACAGGCACGTGAGACATTCCACCTTCACGTCTCACATTTACGGGCGCATACGATGCGACTTGGGTCTTGTCATAACTAGTATGGGAGGACCCAAGTCACATTGTTATGGGCCGAGGTTACCACTTAACACCAGGTGGGCCATCGGATCGTACCGTAAATGTATTACATAAAAAAAAAAAAAGATAACCTCTATTTTATTGAGGAATCCCCAGTTCCAATGAAAATTCCATCGATCATTCGTTCGAATTTGGATTACGATATCAATTATTATTATTTATTTATTTATTCGGACAATTTATTGGTCCATACACATGTTACATAACATTAAAATTAAATTAACCACATTATCTGCGTACGATATTTGAATAGAAGAATAGAATAGAAGAACTTTGTGTTCAGTCGTTCCGCTGGTTTGGTTTACCCACTTTTATGGACGCAATTATTATAAATAGCTACAAAAACTATTTAATTTACTTCAAGAAAAACGTTTTACTGCATACATAATTATTTTATACGTTAGCAATTTGCATCCATGTCTACATTATCAGACGTTCTTAGATAACAGTGAAAGTAAATGGAGATAATAAATGTAGACACCTCAGAGGTTAAGTTGTCAACATTTACCGGATAAGAATTAGCTTTCAAAATGTTTCAAGTTTTTATGAGATCAGCGATCGGCGATTAAAACTTATTACAACTGACAATTTAAACTGAAAGATTTACACTCAGGGCAAATAATACTAACTTTTGTGTTAGAGATATGAAACGAAAAGAAAAACTTCGGTGACCGCACGTCATTACCTAGTTGACAGCCTCACACCACGTGTCATAGTCGTGGGTTCGATTCCCACCCAGGTCAAACATTTGTGTGATGAACATAGGTGTTTGTTCTGTATCTGGGTATTTATATGTATTACTAGCTGTTGCCCGCGACTTCGTCCGCGTGGAATTCGGTTTTATCACGCACCCCTATTTTACCCCTCGGAAAAGTAGCCTAAGTTACTCCTTGTTACATCAGCTATTTGCCAGTGAAAGTCCCGTCAACATCGGCCCAGCCATTTCAGAGATTAGCCGGAACAAACAGACAGACAGACAAAAATTTTAAAAAATGTTGTTTTGGTATATGTACCGTGTATATATCCATATGTACTTAGTAAAAAGCAGTTATTTTAATATTACAAACAGACACTCCAATTTTATTTATTTGTATAGATAGAAAAATATTGTATAACGGTTTTTGTTGCTAATATTAAATACGTGTAGAAGTCCCTCACCGCGTATTGCCGCTATCTTGTCTGTCTGTATATACCTTGTACAGGCTAATCTCAGGTACTACTACATACGTCCGTGCAAAGCCGGGGTGAGTAGATAGTATATCGTCAAATGGTAAGACAAAAATAATCTGAATTACCATGATAGTTTAAAAAGTTACACATACCATCAATGATTTAGTATATGTAGTGAGTTAGGCACTTATAATTATTATACCTACTTCTATTTCTGGAAAAAAGCACTTCCTCTAACTGTTCCCATAGATAACCGGTATAATTGAAAGTGATACTATCATTACGACATCCGCCGATGTCCGTATAGAGCGATGGGTGTGTCGTGTGGCGTGTGGGATCATGTAATCTTTTTAAGGAAATTGAAATGAAACAAGCTTAACTTATTTGTGAACTTTGTAATTCATAGTAGGAGAGGTCCACTTACAGCAGATTAAGTTAGTCACTATAAAAAAGCATATAATAAGTATATAATGAACATTTCATTTATACTATATATATGAAATAATACATGAATGTTATCAATATAAATAGCAATTTATTTTTGCATAAACAGCAAAATGGTCGCACCAGGCAACCTTTGAATGTCATTTAAATAGATGAAGGTAAAGTGAATGGTAAACATTGTGATTCGATTGTGTGTGAATGTACTGGGAACCTACCATTTCGAGTATTTAATATGTGATTAGTAATTAAAATAATTCTTACTTAAATCCAAGAGCTCTTGTAGAGTTTAGTAGAAAACGTAGAATTTAGAGCAAATTAAACAATATTGAAATAAGTAAAGCATAGATATACTAAAGACTGCTATTGGTTTGAATGTATCAAGTATTTGGCATATCAAAAAATTGCAGAAACGTATTCGGTAGTTTGAAATAAATGTAATATACAAAAGGCAAGCTGTTTCGAATGACATTTCAATTAACTTAAAGCGAGAGATAGGACTCAGTTCAGGTTTACGCACAGCTAACTTTCAAGCCCTTTCACTGGCCTATCAGGCCAATCCAACTCAACAGATCGTCTGTTGTGTTACTCAGCAAATTAACATTACGACATTGGTTTTATTATATTTATGATATTAACTCTATAATTTACACGTATTACTGATTTTAATTAACGGTGCGGAGAACAGTCTCGAAATGCTTAACTAGGGATAAACCATTCACTCTTCTATTGAGGGAAAAGTTAAATTCCCTACTTCTCCGCATTATCAAAGTGGAAGCAATAAACGTGTAAGAATTATTCATAGCAGTAAGAAAAAAAAATTTCAATTGGATATCAATATCGTTTTAAAAAACAATAATTTATAACTACTATAATATCTCATCATACAGGCGCCAAAGGTATCTTAGTCAAAATTTATTGCACATGAGACCTTCATGTCCAGTGTTACGGGTGCATAAGTCTTGGGTCCTGTTGTGTCTTGCTGTAGGGGAGGACCCAAGACGTATTGCCTGTTATGAGCAGAGTTTCACTTAACACCAGGTGGGCCATCAGCCCGTTCAGTTACATTGCTACATAAAAACGTTGCCTGTAATAAATAAAGCTAGTACCAAAAGCTAAGCAAAAGGGAAATAGAACTTCGTACTTGCTTCGGAGGTTAAGTTAATTTGTTGGCTTGGGTAACAATCTACCAGTAGTTGATGAATTGGGAAACCATTGAGACTGTATTTACTCGTCAGAATGTCCATGAGTCCACTAGCTCATATGAATTTGCATGTTTACTGGTTGAATAGGCATATGATACACTATTTCATACATAAATAATAGAAATAGAATTGATATTTGAAATTTATAATTAATATTAATTTTTGGATGACTAGTATATAAATTTCAAATTTCAGTTATATGTATTACTATTATTATATTGTGCAGCTACTCTATTTTACTATAAATATATCTAATTACCTATTATAACTAACAATGCCATAATAAAGTAAAATGTACACCAATAATAATTAAAACAGATAGGTAGCCACCTAGAATAATAAAATTGCTGTGCCCTAACAGGCTTTATGTTTGTATCCTATAAATATATTAATAACAACATAGTGCAATAAATGCTTTGAATTTGAATTTGAACTGGTAAGTTTATTTCGAAATCCTGCTGGTGAAATTTTAGATGGTAAGCGAGGAAATCACATAATTATACGGATATAGTGTTCGTTCACCATGAAAAACATGCATAGCATTTGATGGTAGATTATGCGCCTAATGGCATATTTGCACCACCATCCAGATGGTTGTCTGATACATAACAACGTGCCAAGTATGGTTAAAGATAGGTATAGTACCTATTCATTGAACGTTGATGTCTTTATTAGTAAATGAAATTGGACGCATACAGTTGGAAACCTTTCCTCTACCTCTTATATCTTGTTTTAAATCTTATTTACTGTATAATTTTAATTTATCAGTATTTATTTCTTTAGATAGCTTGGAGCAGGTTCTGCCTTTAGAATCATTGAGTCTGCAGTAAGATTTATTTATAAGTTCCCAATTATATTTCAAACATAGTGTTGATTTAAAGTTGACATAAAGTACGAAAAACAAAATTTTCATAATTTTTTTATATTTTAACTTCTGGGTGCCAGAGTTAGTGCGGAAATACATTTAAGTATGTATTTATTTACATTTTTACATTATCATTTCAAACATTTCTGTAAATATGTAGATCTCAGTGGAATCTACGACAACTAAGCGTGACAAGAAATCTTTGAAAAATCTGTATGAATATAATAAACAGTAACATTCTTTACGTTGTGTAATAATGAAGTTTACGCAGACACGCCAGCGACCACATTAATAATTCTAGGCGATAATTTGAGATTAACGAAACCGGTCTACGGGCCGTTGCCACATGCCTTGCTTTGCATCCAATCTTCTATACAAATAAATAGAATTGAACCGTCTGTTTTACGATGATGTGATGAATTTTTCCTAAAACTATGGCGGGATTTCCTCACTGATGTCAATCTCTAAGCCATGAAGGTTCCAGCTTTCGGGTCACGTGTGTGTGATTAAGTTAAGTTAATAATTAAGTTATATTTAACTTATTTAAGTTCGTCATTATCCTACTCGGTAAGAAACAACTGCTACTCAATAAGAAAAAAATAATAATAGGGGTAACGAGAAATGGAGATCAGTAGTGGTTATTGCATTTTAGGCCTGACATGTTTTCAATTATTTCTTTCAGGATGAATAAAAACAAAAAACATAGTGGACATTTCACACAGCGCCATCTAGCCCCAAAGTAAGCTAAGCATAGCTATCATGGGAACCAGTCGAACCAGACAACTGATAGAAAACTTATATACATTTTTGTAAATACAATCATATAATACACATTAACAGCCAGACACATAACAAATATCTACGTTCGTGACACAAATGTTTGTCCTGGGTGGGAATCGAACCCACAAACTACAGCGCCGAAGGCAGGGTTACTATAACTACCAACTGAGCTGCGATACCTGAATTGCTGCAACACTCGACTAAGATATAATAATAAGCGACGTTTCAAAATATTTGCTTCGCACACGTAATAGATTGAATTCGGATAAGTAAAGCAAATATTGCAGCGCGTTCTCTCACGGCAACCCTAAGAGAATATTCTTCCTCTTCACAATAATACAATAATCCATTCATTCTTAGATTAAAAAATATGATATTGACGTAGATATTTACTTTATTTTGGAATTTTATTTTTATTTATGTATTGTATTAGTATGTTACGTATACTAATAAATAAAACTGTAGTGTCTGTTTGTAATGTTACAATAACAACTTTTTACTGAATGCATAAGAAACTTATAATAAAAAATGTTTGTTTGTCTGTATGTCTATCTGTCTCGCTGTTTGTTTCGACTAATCTCCGAAACGGCCGAACCGATTTTGACGAGACTTTCACTGTCAGATAGCTGATACTATAGAGAGTAACAGCAGGCTACTTTAGCCTTACTTTACCTGGGGGTAAAATAGCGGTGCGTGATAATTGAATTTCCACGTGGAAGTCGCTGGCAACAGAATGAAGAATGAATTAATGAAGAAAAAACGCATGTATAATAAATGTGCCAGAAATCCAAAATTGCAATTCGCAGCGATTGCACGCATTCCACACGCGTCGGAGTATTAAACTAATCTGTACCCGCAGATCCCTCAGGAATGCAGCTACGCAGGGAACGGGCAACGACCGCGCCATCTACGTAGATTGGCTAGGCTCTGATCACTAATGAATGAGGCTCATGATTTTTAATTTGTTGTCTGGTAGTTTAAAGGGCATTTTAAAGCGTGATGGCATTTGTGATGAAGTTAAAGAATATGTTATGGCAACCCCCATACTAGGAATGTCAATTTACATTTACTGTCACTTTTGTTAATTACTTCCCGACTGTCATTGTCACTTGATTACGCTTTTTGCCGCCTTATAGCTTCCAAATCATCGTTAATTTTAAATTGCTATATCTACCTGTTCAGTTACAAACGCAGATAAATATGTAATCAAAGTTAATAATAAAGGTATTTTCCAAATTACCTGCTAGGTATAGGTATCATTTATTTGTAGCTAGTAGTTTACGATACTTAATTAACTAGCTAAAGTGAAACGTAAGCACTAAAGTTATAAAACTTTCATAACCTAGCGAGAATTTAATAACGAATTGCTCATTACCCATTACCGTAGGCAATAGAGTTTAACACGCTTGAAATAATTTAGGCTGAATCCAGAGACGTAATAGGGATTGTACGTCTCTTGGGCATCAACCCATAACTATTCAAAATTTTAATTAAGGCAAAGTTATTTCATTGGTGGCGATGCAATCTCGTGAGCAACAAAGTGTTATTAACCGACTTCCAAAATACGAGGAGGTTCTCAATTCAGATGTTTCTATTTTTTATGTATATACTTATGCATAACTTCGTCATATAATAGATTGATTGGATATACAAAATTCTTTTTTGTTCGATAGAAGTTTATTCCAAAATGGCCAAATTTCAATTTCGTCAAAATCTATTCAATAATTTGGTTTTTAAATCAAAATAACTAGAATAAATATGGCATCCAAGTAGGAGATAACAAGTCGTCTTTCCCGTTCATTGGATAAAATCTATGTTTTCGTTTAGCTGCGCACAGTATTTATTTTGATTAATAAAGTACGTTGAGTAATAATATAACAACAATATATATATTATAAACAACTTGAAGTTAAGTGTACTTTCTGTCAATGATTTGTTAAATATTGTGTGTCAAATTTGTTCGGCTGCTTCAGAAGATCTCATAACTACAAAATTAATATTTCCGTATTGGTATGCATGTTATTCTTACTACTCACTTTTTCTAAATTCTTGCGTAAAACTACGTATAAGACTGCCACTGTTCAGCTTTAAAACATAAGATATTAAGAAAATTATTTATTATCTGCATAAGGATGAACATATCCACATAGCAGAGCTATGCGATAGCTGATCATTTGTTACATCGGCAGTATAAGTAGAAAATTAATTACCTCCTGAGTCCCCCCCCCCCCTTTCTACCCCAAATAGGTACGTCCCTGTCCCCGTCTTTATGTAACACGCTGTATTGTTTGTGGACAATGACATGACACACAGGAAATTGTGTTGGAGATTACGCGATAATTAAGAATTGTTGCTGCAATAGTGACACTGCGTTATGTACGAAAACAATGGATTTCAGAAAAAAGTTATAGGTTACTTTTTGGGCGTAGTGCCAACTGCAACTTACATACCAACCTGCTCTAATAGTTATGCCCTGTATCAATCTATAGCTCATTTCTGTATATAATTCTTCTGTACGTGTCTATGTCACTGAAGTCCTAAACCGCTGGACCGATTTTGATGAAATTTAAAGTGTATCGAGTGGTTGAAATTCACAATGGGACTCGATTAGTGGCGCTTCGACCAGGTTTCAAAACAATCTCTGGGGTTTGCTAGTGTAGAATAAGATTTAAAATTTAGCATACAAATAAACATTTAAACATTGACTATGTACCTAAGAAAATTGAAATTTAAAAGTCGTCGCTATAAGAATAATAATAAACTTCAATTAAGTTAACATTCTTCGATTTATGAGCTAAATTAAATACCTTATAATATATTTATTTTTATCTTTCATAAAAACCAAGCATAGGTATTTAATATTTAAATTGCATATTATTTTATTTACTTTCTGATTTAATCAAAATATTTTTTATGTAACATCGTTTCCACTAAATTCATATTCCAACCATGATAAGAATAGAAGTTAGAAACATTCAATAATAAGATCGATGACCAATGAAATTGCGTTCGCACGATCTTTAGACTCCATAGATCATTGTCGAGCAACATTTCCTTGACATTTTCCGATTTCATAAATTCACGATCTCTATACAATATCCTCATATACAATCTTCAACTTCAATCAATACATACAATACTCAGTTGTTAGAATGCTATATTAAAATATCTTTTTTCAATTCTTAAAATTAGCAAAGAGCGGAAGATATTTTTTATTATTTTTCTAAAAAAATTCTTAATTATTGCCACGCTTATATTATATGCTTAATTATATCACAAATGGCAGTTTACTCACTTTACCCCACATTGCTTGAAATGAAGAAAAAATTATAATATTAAGAATAACAAATAGATACTATATTATTTGCCTGAACTGACTTAAGATCTTTATCTAGAGCAGTAAAGCTGACATTTCAAATAATTCTCGTTAGTTACAGTTTAATTGAATCTTATAACATTTTGGGCCGTACAAATAAATAGATAAATAAATATTGGTGGACATTTCACACAGCGCCACCTAGCCCCAAATGAAGCAAAGCTTGTAGTTGTACAATTGCTACCAGACAACTGATAGAATACTTACATACTTTTTAATCACTTATCATCAGGTGAGATAGCGGTAAATCACTTGCCTTTTTTTTTTGTGAACACATCAATCAGCACTATCTAGCCCCAAAGTAAGCTAAGCATAGCTTGTGTCATGGGAACCAGATAACTGATATATTACTTTTTTTTTTGTAAATACATACATATCTACACCCAGACACAGAACAAACACCTACGTTCGTCACACAAATGTTTGTCCTGGGTGGGAATCGAACCCACGACTTACAGCGTAGAATTCAGGGTCACTACCAACAGAGCTATGAGGCCAGTCAATGTAAAAAATTATAATGAAAAAAGAAAAAAATATTTTCTAATGTTTTTAGCCTTGAACTGTCATCGAGTTCAACAACCCGCCATGCACTTGTCTTGCGTTGCAGCTCTGATTCCGCACTACCTGCGCCGCTCAAAGGAAACGCGAGTCACCGTTCTACATTAGACGGCAGTGAGCTATAGTGAATGCGTCCCGACCCCGACTGCCTTGACACAGTTGCTAGCAATAACCACTATAGGTCCCTATACCTATTTTCGATCAGTAAATATGAAATTGAAATTATGGTAAGGAGATATATGTTGAATCTAATAGCACCAAACAGATATACATAGGTTTATTCCATGTAAATTGTCATTAAAAAGATTTGACAGGCTTCACAGCTCGGTAGTTGCCTTCTGAGCTGTGTCTTAGGTTCGATTTCCACCCAGTCAAAACATTTGTGTGACGAGCATTGACGTTTGTTCTGTGTTTGGGTGTTAATATGTATTTATATGCATGCACAAAATAATAATAATATATTATGTATTCTATCAGTCATCTGGTTGCCATAGTACAAGTTATGCTTAGTTTGGATCTAGATGGCGCTGTAAGAAATGTCCACCAATATTTATTTATTTAATGTATGTCGTAGCTATGAAGGTATATGATACATTGACTTTTCTATATACATATAATATGTCCAGTTATCGAAATTAGGCTTACGAGAACTTGGTCGCACGTCTCAGAGTCGGTCAAACTTACTAAGTTCCCTTCTGAAATGAAATTCTTTTACAGTCCCGGCAAACTTGGCTATATAAGTATTTTCAGTGATTCATAAATTGTGGTGTAAAATATTATGTAGAACACGTGTTCACTATATACAAACATAGACTAACGCCTTACCTCTGGAAGACCTTATAAAAGGAGCCTTAAAGGAGAGCCTCGAAAGGCCACTTTTCATCATGTGTGTTGCAACGGAATCTTGGCGGCGGAAATGGGTATGGTGGCAGTACTATCCCGGACGAACTTTCCATATTTGTTACTGCTACTTACCTCCACCCCCTACATAGTCTTGGAAAAATACTTTGCCTTGATGTTCAAAGATAAGTATCTTCACTATCAAATTCATGTTACGAATCTATTGTATTTAATATGTACCTTAGTATACTCATTTGAATAATTACTCATATAAAAGATCACCAAATTGTAACGAAAATGTAATAAGATAAAATAATTTTTACGATTACAAGATTGTGATGTACCGGTAACAGCTGCTAGGCAGGTATTTTATAAACAAAGAGCCATTACTTTTAATTACCGCGAATATTCTCTAGTCCATACCTACTCAGAAGAATAAAACCATAGTTTCATATAGGTGTTACTATGTATTATATGTATGTATTTACAAAAAATGTATATATGTATTCTATCACTTGTCTGGTTCCTATAGTAGTACAAGCTATGCTTAGTTTCGGACTAGACGGCGCTGGTGAAATGTCGACCATTATTTATTTATTTATTTCTATACAACCAGATTTTTTTGATTTTAAAATACTATGTTCTCAGTTTGGTATCTCAGAGGTTGATTGCGCAACCTTTAAAAACTTGTACCTCAGTATATCTACAAGCGAAGCTTCCTTATCCCAAACGATACCACACACAATAAGGGGTCCCAGAGCAAATGTCAAAACAGTCGAGATATTACAGAGGAGCACATGCGCAGTGCACACCCGATCAATGCAACCTCAAGGGTGCGCGCGCCTCCCTCGCCCTAAGCCAGCGGCCATCTACGCAGTTCGCCACAAAAACACCAGCCGTAAAACTACCTAACTAAAGTTAACGTTGGCTGCAAAAAACTCTTAAACAAAGCAATTCGTCACCCAAAAACAGCAGCGAAGAGACAAGGCAACGTAATTCGTTTCATTAAGGACACCCACACCTTTATCAAACGGTGCTAGCTCTCAGTCTTGCACTAAGTGTCGGTCGCGTGACTCATCGGATTATCCCGGAGATTTCGATCGTTGAATTAGTTACGATAGTGTCGAGAAGTCAGTGATTGTAATTGTTGGTTTGAATGCCGGCTGTCCGGTCGTGTGCGCTTGATGAGGGGGCCGAGAGCTCGTGCTGAGGGGTGAGGAGCGAAAACAGCATGGACGACTGCGGCACCATCTTCTATGACGACGACGTCGAACAGTGCGATATGGTACGTAACCTTGACATAGACCTTCGGGGACATACAATTTTGTTAGTGATGGATTCGCTTAGGTATATTGATTTCGTTCCAATCCTGCCAACTCTAGACCTTCGGGGACAAACAATTCTGTTAATGATATGCTTATATTGATTTCGTTCCAGGCCTGCCAACTCTTGTCCCATTAATGTATTTCTTCACGATCAGTTTACAATATTTCATATAATTATGTAACGAGGAAATGCTCGCAGAAATGTACGAAATGGACGTTGTGAGTCTTGCAATGATGCAATAGGGACACATCGGTGTCGATTGTATGCGTGGCCTTTGTCCCAAGTGAATTGCACGTTGAAAGAACTGATTAAGATCAGTATCGCTTGCAACCTTGCAGAAACCCACATGAAACTTTCGTGACGAAATACGTAAGTATAGGTTAGCTAGACATGTTGTTGCTGCATATAATTGGAAGATAAAATTGTATCCAGCAAGAATTTTAAGCTTTAAATTTGAGATATCAAAACATAAATCGATAATAAAAGCGACAAAAACTAATGTGTCAGAATCCAAACAGTGGTGATTGATATTTTAATATACACCAGATATTTAACCATGAACGTTAAATATTATGAAGTTATGTATGTGCTGTGTAACAATACAATGAATGAGCTGAAATTTGATATCAGTGAATCACAAAGGAATCAAGCACTAAACGAAATGCTTATACCTACTGAAGTATGAAGATAAAGATTACACGGTGGTTGGATGGTAATTGATCTATTAAGGTTCAATTCTAATAACTATGGAATAACGAATAGTCTTTGGAATAAACAACACCTCATTTGGTAAATTAAGAGACGAGTACGTAAGGAGAAACATATTTTCGATTCTTACCTTTTAATATGGCCGATTAATGCATATCACCAACAGGTAAACAGAAAAAGCTAAAAATTACAACATACGCAGTGTTACAATGGCTGTGAAGTACTAATACACATTTGTTGAACACAAACAAAACAATTCACCTTTTCTGGTGTACTACCGTTATCATGGTACCGTAAAAGCGAAATCGTGTTATATCCAAAAGACGAAACAGGACTGAAGAATTGTGAGAATGGTAGAATAATTGGACATTTGCCTTTATGTTGGTTAATTAGCTGCTGGTAATGTGTAGCCTTGGGAACTGTGTAGTCAGTATTACGAAATCTTTCGGTGTATTTGGATGTGTATTTACAGTGTGTATGGGCTACTAGTTTATTTTCATGTGACATGAAATTGAATTTACCAGTAAGATATAAAAAGGACAGTACTGAATGCATTTGGTATATCGTTCTACTTGAAGTCATAATATTTTATGAAACTTTCTTTTTTTGAAGTTCGTTGGGATATAATTTCTAAGTTTTTTTTTTTTTTTTTAATTAATATAGGCTCACATTTGACCGCAATCTCACCTGATGTTAAGTGATGATGCGGTCTACGATGTAGCATGCTTGCCTAGAAAATACCTATTCACTCTCCTCTTGAAGACCTCCAGATTATAGTTCTCGGGATATACAGACGCAGGCAAGGAGTTCCACTCTATTATTATAGCAAACACACAAAACAAACTTAGCTATATCACCCACGCCTAGTCTTCCAGATTAGGAATATTCCCGTCCGTTATTATTATTTATCTGCGGCGTTAACATGATCAGATACATTGTGTTCTTAGACCATCCTGTTATACCTTAATAGAAAATTACTTTAGGTTTGTAGATAAACTCAGTGTTCATACATAGTGAAAGGCCTCGTGGAAATTAATTTTCATTACGTAAATCGAGGCAGGAATATCTGGCATCACTACCGACAATAAATTCACACGGCATCATACAAGAAAAAGAGATAAATTTATTATTTTAATTCATATAGAGGGATGAACTCTTTTGGACTCTGGAATAAAATCTCAACTTTCGGCAAAACAACACATTTCTCAAGTATTCAAGGTTTTGAATTGGCAACGCTATGAGTAACGTAAATTTCGTCTTAGATTTGGCATTTCCATTGGCTCACGATGTGCATGCCAATTTAATTTTATGATAGGTTCCCATGGCACAGTCTCAATATCATAGGTAATAATAATATTGCTGGACATTTCACACAGCGCCATTAGCCCCTAAGTAAGCTGAGTATAGGTTGTAATCATGGGAACCAGAGAAATGATATCATACATATACTCGTATACTTTTTGTAAATACATACATATCAGCAATATATACATATCAACACCCATACACAAAACAAACATCTATGTTCGTCACACAAATGTCCTGAGTGTTAATCGAACCCACGACCTATAGCGCAGAAAGCTGGGTTGCTGTCAGAAGTACTTGGTAGTTAAAAAATAATCTAAGTATCTAAATGTTAATTATATGAAATACTCAGGTTAATACATATTTAAATTATTCTAATTTACATGATTTGTTGTACTATTCACATCATAATTACTTATCATACTCATATAATATACTCTGTATTGCGCTTATGACGCCAAGCATCCGCTGCTAACTTAAGTGCACTGCTGACTAAACCTAAAACGGCGGATTTACGTAAAATAAATTTAATTCAAAAACAATTTTATCGCTTTCATGGTTTTAGTTCTTACCTATGCTTATGTTGGTAGTCGTGTCCTGTAATGGCCTGTGTGGCCTGATATGAGCATTGTTTTGCAATAAGTGATGGTAAGCTGATCATGGGGTAAACCTAAACGACCTCTAAGGTGCAATGCAATATCGAAATTGATTGCTTGCACTGACAGGTTTTTGCCATCATTTGAAATTACCTTTGTGTTTAAGTAAAAATTGATAATTCCACCTGAAAGTAATGAAATAGTACAAAAGATTTCTAAGTATTTCTCTGATGCCAGATAATTTTATAAAAAAGGTGATAAGACTCTACGCGTTATTACTGACTAATTTAGAAATGAACCTTTCTTCCGGCTAGATTTATAAGCCTTCCTATCGTTCATTTACATTCTAAATTACAGTTAAAATATCTTCGGTTGGGATCGGTTCGTCGTCTCATATGGAGATCTAGGACACTTGGATGCCAATGTGGGAAGAAGTCGGTCATTAATTATATTTTCAATTTATCAGCAATAATATATTAGTTCTTTTCTACAAAGAGCTGCGTAATAAATTCCTTGCTTATTTTATGATCCATCCGTTACACTGCAACGGGAACCAGAACAACCTGCCCCACTGGGCTGTTAATCATGTTTCTAGGGTTGGCTGTGCGCTAAGAATAACATCTATATTTTTAATTATTTGCGATATTCCAGGAAAAAGCAGCTTAAGCAGCAACCCTGGATAGATTAGAGTTTTTTTTTTTTGAGATACAATTTCCTCTATGGTACTACCAATAACCATTCATCTGGCAACCCTATAAAGCGCCAATAGCCATAATGTAGCTGAGAACAATTTGTGCCGTAATTCCATCAATTTAGTACAGCTAAGAATGAAGACTTACCGTTAGGAGGGCTTGATAAAGGGTCACCGGTGGGAATTGAACTGTTATAGCGGATATCAGGTGTCAGAAACATTGTATCATTCGACTGCGGTTACTCAAGGATTGTAGAGGTCACTGTTGTAAGAACATAAAATACTAGCCACCTGCCCTGGATTCGCACGGGTGCAATTTAGTAATAAAGAAAATGAGCAGTGCGCTTGACAAGAAAGTATTAAGTTATTTTTTGAACAAAACACCTTCTTACTTAATCTGTTTTGTACAACATATTTACAAATTACACACACAAACGTTCCTCGTTCATCGCTATTTCTACTTATTAGAGAAAAACCTTATCAAAAATTCCTTGCGTGGGTTAAAAGAAGTAAGTAAGGAGGGATAAGTAAGAAACATGAATAGACTTATTTTAACAGAACAAATATATATATTAGAAACATAACTTTGCTGGCAGTTAACAGGTACATATAATAATTAGAAATAAATAAATAAAAGTATATAAATGATTTGGTTTCAAGCACCATCTATCCTGAAATCTTGAACAGGTGACTAGTGAGAGCTACCCAAATACGCTACGCCGCGGAACTTTATGTCAACTAGCTTTATTCGAATGTACCACAGAGCATACTGAAGACCGCATGCCTGTGTCTAATAAACCAGCTGACATGTGTTATGAATAAGGAATGCAAACAAACTCATTTGACTGGCATCATAGCTTAGTTGGTAGTAACGTCTTCTGCGCTGCAGGTCGTGGGTTCGATTCCCACCGAAGAAAAACATTTGTCTGAGGAACATAGGTGTTTGTTCTGTGTCTGGGTGTTAATATGTATTATATGTATGTATTTACAAAAGAAAAGTATATAAGTATTATATCAGTTGTCTGGTTCCCATGATACAAGCTATGCTTAACTTACTTTGGGGCTAGATGGCGCTGTGTGAAATGTCCGCCAATATTATTATATTATTTGTATCACCCTCAAAAGAAACGAAAAGCCCATAAAAGCTTTCCGATATCGTGATAAAGATAGAAGTGCCTCGTTGTCGTTTCTGTGGAATGCATATCAAAAAGCTTCCGCCACATGGCGTAACGCCAAATACACAAGAGCTGCATTCTAAGCTGTTACCGCACAGCTTATCGAAATGCTAATAAGGCTGCGTTTCATGGTAAGGGCCACCTAACACTTTAGACGATAGAAGTTTCTTTTAAACTATTGTATTGCATTCTTGACGCTAACTTATCTATCTATCTTGGTATCTTCCGCCTTTTTTATATATGATGATGTCATGATACGGGTAAATGGCCTAACTAACTCTAGTATCTTCTGCCATAAATGCAAGTTACTTTTTCTCTCCAACTCTTCTAAGCTAACGTAACCTAACCTACCCTTGGTAAGTACAGGAAACCCCTTCTTAGTACTGAAATACTTATTAGCTTTTGGTTATACGTAACTTAGGTATTGGCCTTACCTATGGAAATTTCATTGGTATAACCATTTCCTGACTGCTAATTGAGGTATTCAGTTTACCTAATCAACAGGCATTAAACGCTTCCGCTAGTGCGCCTCACCAAACAGCCGTAATCATCCAGTTATTTGCAATAAACATTGCAAACCTTGGCAGTCATGGTAAATGCAATATCGATCTCCAAGGTTTTTAAATATTTTTTTAAACAAACAAAGGTTACAAGGGGCAAAAAAATAGGTTGTTTTTTAAAACACTAATTTTAATAATTACCCCATCAAGTTTATAACAAGCATTGAAACTTCCAAAACCCGAGTCAAATGTTATTTTTTGTTCAGTTAAAAACTGTTTTCATGGCATTAGTTAGGTACTTGATTTTTATTTTTGTATATGTGGATCAAATAGATTATTATCGTCGAAAAGTCGTTGAAAATTAATAGTTTGCCCAAGGAATGGGGCCCAAATAGAGCGATGTCCGAATCTCACTAGCCTGATCTCACGTGTTATCCTACTAATATTATAAACGTGAAAGTTTGTAAGGATATTTGTTACTCTTTCATGCAAAAACGGCTGTATGGATTTTGATGAAATTTAGTATCAAGATAGCTTATATTGTGGATTAACACATAGGCTACTTTGATCGCGGAAAAGTGCAGCGTTCCCGTGGGTTGACTAACTTACCGCGGGTAACACCGCGGGGCGCAGCTGGTAACAAATGTAATGTGTGGCCAATTCAGCTACTAGAAGTAACACAGGACATCACAGGAGGACACCGTAGTATCGTAAACTCTATAACGACCGGGTAACATGTCTATAACCGGTATATAACGGTGATGCAGAGGCGCAGGCGGTCGCGTTGCGGCTTTGTGGTCGCTCTCGGCGGCGCGGCGGTATAAGTCTTAGCATATGAATCCTCACCTGCATGCTAATTGAAACTTTGCATTGCCTTTTCATCCTCAAGCTCTGTGTTCACTTAATTATTCTTGACTGTCGGAAAATTAATTATAGGAATGTGTTCCTATTAAGATAATGTTAAAATTAAAAGTATTTACAGATATTATCTGAAACTACAGCAGTGATTTTGTTAGCTTTGTTTTAATTAATATCTAGATTTATGGGGATGAATTGTTGGCTTTTATATAAATAACTTTTAATTATGTTTCTGTCTTAATATTATTCCTTTTTTAATTTTGTGCCTCTCAGTTATATTCTTTTCCATAAATATATTTTTTTTCTTTCAAATTATTTAATATAGCCGTCAATACTTAGTGCATGTTACTTGCCCGAAGTCGGGCCGGGACACTCATTACTATAAAATTATATGTAAAATTAAAATAGCTATAAGAACTAAGATGTTTAAAGATAAATTATATTAATTGAGTGATTATTATGACTGCAATCCAACTATTACAGATACTCTGGTCACTCTAAAAGATTATTTTCGTAGTTTCCTTTTCATAAGAGAGACGTAGTAGGTATGAGAACTGTGAAAGATAAATACTATCTATCATCTCGCCGTAGTGTTTTTTTATATAATTTTATTTGAGATAATCGATTTGTGTGTACTTCGCTACACAATGCCGGCTATCTATCTATAGTTACATGACTTACTTTTACTGGGCCGTATCGCAAAACGCACCTATTGTGCGGTGAGTTTTAAGTTACAGTCAGGTGCAGAAATATCTGCTGATTTACTTTAGAGGTGTCGGTAAAATTGGAGGAGATCTCTAAACAGCATAAATTTTCTATTGATTTGGCATAATTTTATCATAGGTTCTTCCTTCCTAATATTTATAAAAATAAATTAACTAAATCACATTCGTGTATCGAACATAGATGTTTTTTTTGTGACTGGGTGTTAAAAGTATATAAGTATTATATCAGTTGTCTGGTTCCCATGATACAAGCTATGCTTAGCTTACTTTGGGACTAGATGGCGCTGTATGAAATGTCCACCAATATTTATTTATTTATATTTATTTAAGTGTTACATCTGACGATACCTAGGTAATGAATACCGGCTCATACAATAATTGGATAAATCAACTGGTTCTCAGACAATTCAATGAAAAGCTGTGAAAGTTCCCTCTCGGTCTATTGTTGCCGTTACGCCTTCGTTAAACGCATAAGTTTCTCACTAACCGAGAAACACGAAAATAACAAAAACTAAGCATGTTTTTGTACGTAAGAACCACATTCCGTTGCTTATTGGTCGTTAATTAAATAAGATATTTTATATGGACCGCGCCCAAACTAATGCGCCAATGTCTAGGTCGACAAGAACCAGAGTTAAATTGATGTACCTACTCGTATTTGGAAACATGATTTTTCATTTAGGGCAGATGTTATTTGAGGATACCTTCGATATAAGTATTATATCAATTGTCTGGTTCCCATGACAGAAGCTATGCTTAGCTTACTTTGGGTCTAGATGGCACTGTGAGAAATGTCCAGATATTTTATTAGTATTATTATTATTACTGATGTATAATGATATAAAACGATTATCATTAGGATAAGAAAAGGTAAGCTGTGCCTGAAGCTTCAGATTTTGCTGGCTATGCGTCATAAAACAAAGCTGCCTTGTATAATATAACAAGGCGACTTCTGAAACAGTTCGTTAATAGAATACTTTTTTACTCAGGTCCTAAACCTGACAACATATTTTTATTAATACTATCCTATAGTTAGTCTCAATCGCATGTCAATGGTTAAAAAACCCATCCCATGACTCCATTGCTCTATGTACGAGATACACGTTTTTGTAGCTCTACAATGCTGCATCATTTCTTTAGGCCAACAGGCTTTTCCAGTTAGAGCCAAGTCAGGTAGTGTGGGTGTTAACAAGTCACATTACCATTGAATAGAGAAATTAGCTTACAAATATGAGAACCCACATGACAATAACTTCATGGTGAACTCTTCGTAACATTAAGGGTAGATGAGATAAGTTGCGTCTTCATGGAGATTCTGATAGGGATTGAATAGGCGTCTAACTTGGCAATACGCTTGACCTTAAGTTATGAATATTACTTATTCAGGCTTCCGAGCCATTTCTTTCCTTCAAAAAGAAATTTTTGTAAAGTTGTTGATTTTATGTAAAGTTCTTGACATGTGTCAGTGACGAGTGCATTGCAAATCCTTCTCCATTAAATAATACTTCCTTAGAATCCTCCCATATGTAGGAAAGATACTGTATCGTATTTCTATTGTTTTAGACAGAGGATACAGATTAAATAAATTATTATAAACTGGCACACAGCTCATAGTAGTAACTCTGCCTTCTGCGCTGCGTGTTGTGGGTTCAATTCTCACTCAGGATAAACATTTGTAAGATCAAGATGTTTGTTCCGTATCTGGGTGTATTTGTATGTATGTATGTATTTATTTTTTATGTATGTAAGTAGTATCAATTCTCTAGTTCCCATAGTACAGAATACGCTTAATTTGGGGCTAGACGACGCTGTGTGAAATGGTCACTAATATTTTTAATTTATTTTCGACCTTTGCTGGATATTGAACTTTAAAAGCAACAAGCAAGTTTCATAACGGGACAATAACAAACCAATAACATTTCAAATGTTTATCATAAACTCAATCGAAGATGTAGCGTTGGATCTACAGATTGTGATTAGAAAACACAAATTACATATTGATATAATAAAAAACAAAGCACAGTTAAACGTTAAACCAAAAACCGATTACAGTTTGGATAAACGCGAGATTTCAATTACACTTGTGTACTTTATTTACAGTTAATTTTTTATTTACATCAATTTAAATTACGTCTGTACTTATCATTACTATTGCAACTAATGATGACGACTCTCTTCTTGGAAAGCTCCTTGCACTACCATGCAACGTGTAATCAAAGTAATTTCAACTTTGATAGCTTCCTAGATCAAGACCTCACTTACTAGTAAAGATTTTTAATACTTCTATAGTTTGATATCTAGATATTATTAAGTTACAACCAATGATTACTATTTAACGTCGTGTTTACCGGAATTCCTAAACACAGTACCGGTATTAACTGGTACTGTGTTTAGTCTACAAGGAAACATCAGTAGTCGTAAGATCGTAATGGTCAGTAAGTTAAGTACCTAAGTGTCCACGAAGTCCGCGACCTAAGCTTTTCAACAACAAATAATTATGTGTTCTAATTTCGTTTTGCTGTTGAGAAAGGATCCATTTTAGTATTATTGATTAATATATTTTTCTATTTTAACTAAAGTTAATATTATTTGTATAATAATTTTTATTTAAATATACAATAATATTATATATAAGTTATTTTATTAATTTTCTATTTTAACTAAGTTGCGAAACTCTATTCTCTACATGTTACGAAAAATATAGCTTAGAAACTATTTAATTTATTTAACAACCTGGATACTCTAAGCGATCTATAAAAACAATAAAGTTTGAATGCTTTACAATAAAATACCCTCCATAATAAAAAATGAAAACTCATTCAATGTATTTAGAACAAAACCACGCGAACATATTATTGAAAATTACTTTTAGTCGTATTACTTAACTAAAACTAAAATTATAATTAACAACCTACCTAGTAGAGCGACGCACTTAAGATATCATAATTAATTATTTCTTTTATTCTCATGTAAGTGACGTATGTCTTTATTGAGAAAAAAGTTTTATAAAGCTGTTGTTTTATAATGTTGTTTGTAAAAATATGGTCCGGTCTTTCTTATGAATACTGTGAGTAAAGTTAAATGTGTAAGCAGATGTTTTTTTTTATTAGTTGATTATATTAATCAGTATAATAAGTCAGTATATCATCGCACAAAATAGAAATAAACTCGTAATATAAATTCACGTCGCAAACCATTTAAAATTTGGTCACTATCTTTGAGAGAAAGTCTATTTTGCATACACACTCGTGTATCTGTTTTGTGTAATCTAGTTTTGGCAAGCCTTTTCCTTGTAGGAACTTTTACCGATCTGTGTGTGACGTGGAAGTAACACTGTGTGTGTGAAATTAGATAAAGATTTTATGTAACGTATCTATTAAAATAGTGACTACGTAATGATAATGGGTAATTTCCCTGTCATTTTGGACAATATTGCCTAGTTCACACGAGCTAAGTTTCACCTCACAGCTCATTTGGTACTAATTCTACCTTCTGCGCGGAGATCGTAGGTTCGATTCCCACCGAGGACAAATATATATAACATATAAGTTTGTTCTGTCTGTGTATTAAAATGTCTGAATCCAGATCTAATTATTGTCCACCGTTGGCGCTTGTCAATGAGGCTTCCGACGTGGTTTATATTGGTAAACCCTGTCGGAACAGGCCAAGTACAAGTGCCTGTAAGCTCCAACGTTGTATATTCCTTTAATGACCATCCATCCAAAAAATATCAGCCGTAAATGACGCTTATCAATTTTAATAAAGACAAATTAAACCAGGCTTCGAGCGTTTGGTGACTATGTGAGGGATCAGTATTGTTATATCAAATATCAAATTCTTCTTAGGTATGTTCGAGAAGGAAATACTTGTAAATATGTCTTCTTATATCACGATGTCGTCACTCAAGAGGCTATTGTTTAGGCCAGCCGCCCGCCAGCTCCGGCTTACTTGCGCCACGGCCCGGCCGCGGCCGCGGCCTGATCATTGTTCACCTGACTATCGATTTGATCTGCATCGTCACGTTGTCAAATTGAAAGTTAATGATAACTGACTTCGGGGTTCTGATAAACATGTTTCAGTACTGGAGCCAATAAAAAGATACTTCAGAGATAGTTCGTCCGTTTTATTTGGTACAGTTACCGTACGAGCCGACGGCCCACCTGGTGTTAAGTGGTAACCTCGGCCCATAACAACCGATGCGTCTTGGGTCCTCCCCTACTAGGTACGACAAGACCCAAGTCGCATCTCATGCGCCCGTAACTCTGAGACGTGTAGGTGGAATGTCTCATGTGCCTGTAATTTCACCGGCAACCCCACCTTTCAAACCGGAACACAGTAACACGAATTATTATTATTATTAGTGTCTCAGTACTTTTATATAAAAATACTTGAAACCATGGAGTTCCCGACACTTAGTAGGATTACAAGGCCCAAATATACGCAACACAAAATACCACTAGTAATCACACAATGTGAAATCCTAATTTCGTGAATGCTTCTTTTTATCTATTAGAAAATAATAACCAAATCATGTAAACCATTTATCTATAATTCATTTTACTTTAGTTTGCAATTGTCTCTTGGTCATTATTATTTAGCAAAATTATCGCACCCAGATCAGCCCTGACATTTGTGTACTAACCGTGGCTTGCGTTTTTGCGGACGTTTTATCGTTGCCTACGGCAACAGCTGTAAAATATAGCTACAGAGTGCACACTACAGACAGTTTAAAATTTATGTTAGTTAAAGTGACTAACAAAGGACTTTTGAAAATTCACATGTTTATTCCGGAGTTTTAGCATTAAAATATTACATTACCAACATTCGGCATGGGCACAAACACGTTGTCTTTGGACACAAACGACTATAGGGTTGAAAACTGAAGAAACGAACATGAAACTTTTTACAGCAAAAACATGTTACCTACTTGGTAGAGTTAACGTCATTCAACCTCCTTGCGCATCAAACAGTGTGACAGACACAATTAAGATTTATTACATTTAGATTTTTTTTTGGCTTGACTTGTCTCTTGCGTTTTTAACATTCATTACATTCATTATTTATACAACATTCATTATTCATAATTTTGATGTAAATTTATTTTTCGGATATTTATTTTAGTTACTACCAACTGAGCTGTGAGGCCAGTAATTTTTTTTTATGTCAATTTATTATAATTATAGATAATATACCAGTTATCAAACCCTACTATTCAATAAGAATTGGAGAATCTAGTAATTGAACTACGTTTTCAAAGAAGTGTGTGAAAGTAAATAGTCTATCTATCTATTCGAGTCACTGGTGTGTGGTGAAAGGATTTTAAGTGCGCCTCAAAGAGGCTCCTTTCGTGTGTGGTGAAAGGATTTTAAGTGCGCCTCAAAGAGGCTCCTTTCGTGTGCTTGACACATGTAAATAGTAAATGTACTAATTTGGATTTCAGTCAATTAAGTTCATAACTAAAACGAACTTGAAGCAAGCACTAGGCAATAAAATTAGAATATAATTATTTTCTGTTTTATAAAATATTATATTATAGGATAGTTTATTTCGAGCAAGGTCACAGGCACCAGAATCTGGCTTTATCACGAAACTTAGTTTAACCGTGAATATGGCGCAAACAACTACGGAATTCTCATTGGGATCAACTTTATTAAAAAGAAATGGTGAATATTGCTATACTTTATACAATAAACAAACACATTATTATAACTAATAGTATAATGAGCTTACAAAGAAGAACATACAACTAGATATTTTTAATCCAGTAATAAATAAATTTGTTAAAACTCTGAAAGACATCCTCCATTTCAACGGTAGTTCAGATGATGAGCATTGTAGTCGTTTTTATTTTATTTTAATTTATTTTATTCTTATCTAGTTTTTATTTGACCTTTTTCCTGTTGTATGTATTTTTATTCTTGGGAAGTACTTCATTCTTTTTAGTATTAAGTTCCCGAACATTTCATTTCTTTTATTAGCTTAACACTGTTAAATGTGGTTTTTGCAGTGCGCACATCTGTTATGTTCCAAGCCAGATCAAAACTGTATTCTAGATTAATATTTATATTGTTTGCTTGTAATGTGTATTGTGTGCCTTAATAAATAAATAAATAAACTGGCAACATAGTTACTATTAAAAATGGACATTGTCATACTACATAATATAGTGTATCGTAAATAGAATTGAAGAATTTATTTGGGATTACATCAGTTTATAACAAAACTCGTGAATAGAACTGAAGAATTTGTTTGGTATTTAATTAGTTTATAACAAAATTTCGTCAGTGAAGCAGTGTAATTATGACCTTGTTCCTAATGAGAATTTGTTCACGCAGTAGGTATGCCCAAAGATGATTAACCGCGCACAAATATAATTATTAAACATCATTAATAAGATAAATCTGAAGTTTTTTTCATATACATAATTAATAAATAAGAAAAAAATTAAGTTTATTAAATTACAGAGATAGTTTTTTTATTAAAGTGGCAACATATTTTTATATGAATCAAATAGATGTCTACATCAGCATAAGCCGACAAGTTTACTACTATTGGAAAGAAAGAAAACAAATTATTTTCTAAAACTGTACACAACATCGATTAGATATTTGTGAAAAAATCTATGTGCTCAGGGTTGTATTTTTTTTTTATTTGTCACGTTTGTCTTGAAGGGATCGCTTCATAGCGATAAGAACGACCATTGTACTATTATTACTAAGAACTTTGTTATTTTTAATGTTCTCTGATGTACAATGAAGTATTATTATTACTAGGTACTGTATTTTATATTTGTGTTTACGTTATGTGCCCATCTTACACGTAGTATAAATTTAATATTAGAGGTTGTTGTCTTTTCAAGATACGTGAACAAGTTTCTAACTGTTTCGTACCACATTTTCGTGTATCACGCTTCTGCGACGATAAACCATTAAAATCAGGCTGACTGCAACGTTTTATGTACATTGCATAAAAACTTTCAGAACACTGAAAAAGAAACTGAAAACAAACAATTAGCTAGGTACTTAGTATTAGCATTGCTGTGCCCTAACAGGGTCTATGTTGTATACTATTAATTATATTATTTTAACGTCTTTGTACCAAAATAGTACAATATATAGTTCTGAAATGAAATGAAATTTATTTTCCGACAAAAACATTATTAAATATAAAAATGCAATAACATAGGTAGAATTACATATAAAACATTTGTCATTTTGGTTGGAAAAACATTGGTACCCGAACTAGAATGACTTTGATGAGTTTTAGAGTTTTTTAGTTTGAACATAGACCTTTCGTATTTCGCAGGGTCATTCTTCGTCGAAGGGTGCGAAGAAGCGGGACAAGAGCGCGAGCGGGAACGGGAACTCGAAACCCAGCCGTGGCGTGGCCACATCGTTCGGGTTCCGTCGTCGTCCGGCCAGCACCTCCCGGGCCGACGACAATGCTCGTCGTAAGCTGAAGCAGGCGCAACACGACAAGAATGGAAATGGAGGTTCGTTTTTGTTGATTCAATTCTTGAAATTCCATGGAAATTTTATGGAATTTAGTTTTGAGTATCTCCGGAAAAAGCGGTCCAGCCGTTTTGGAGAATAGCGGGGAACAAACAGACATTATTTTCTTAATTTTGTATCTACCTCTATAGTCCGTTCTACGAAATAAGTCCTGCGGCAGTTTAAAGGAACTAACGTAAAGCTAAACTAAAATTTTGCCTTTGCGTAGATACTAGCGTCACAACCAGGAGACTTATTTCGTGGAACGGGCTCTACTTTCATATGCATTTAGTAAAAAGCTGTTAGACATTCCAAACGGACACTTTCTTCGAAAGATCTTATATAAATGTTATTTAAACTGAGTTTTATCTTTTTATTCTTTATTATATAGTTTTCCAACACATCCCAATAAAATTCTGCTATTTAAAAAAAAACACATTATGCTACATTTTAGACCTCCTTGAACCTATAAAACATTACTTTTAATATCCACTATTTGGAATGGAGTTTAAATTACTAATAATATACCAAATTGTCACGGGTCAGTAAGCCTCAGAAACACTACCTTTGCAATATTCTCAACAGCTGATCATTGCAGGTTCTACGGAGGAGTTGCGCTCAGAAGAGGTGCTATCGGGAAGGTCGACGCCTCTCGCCCGGCCCCGTAAGGAGACCGCTGGGCAACCACTACGTTCCAATAGGTAACTATTCTGGCACCATTTTGTTTTGTGTTCAATTTTTGAAGGCCTCTTAAACCTATCGGTATTACTTCCATCGCATGATAAAGCATCGAGATTACATTGAAATTCGATTTAAATTCCTATTTGTAGGACCCAGCACTGTATCGATTGAAATAACTTATACCTACACTATATTACACGAACGAAAACTTATTTCGAAGGCGTACCTAAGTTTATTATATTTTCACCAGCCATCACCTTGAATTTTGCACATAAATATTTTCTTGCTCGATAATTGCTTGGAATATAAACCAGCATTGTTAATATCTACTTTAAATGTAAACTAAAGCGTGGAAATTGTTACAAGTTTTACGTCTTACTTTAACGTCTGCATCATGCGTAACTGTACATTTGCCGCAATATTTTACTCAGGCGTTGAGAAATATCATTTACTGTGATTACCTATAATATAGATACAGGCTGATTTAATTATTCGTATACCATTATAATGCGCTACCTAATGATATTAAGGTATATTTTTTTATAACTGGATGTTACGAAAAAGCAAGATGGCTCTTAAAGTCCTCTGTCGCCAGCGTCTTGGCTAGTAGAGTGTTGGGAAGATATAACGTTAAATTTTCTTACTTAACTTACCTGTTTACGACTAAAATAATATCAGTTTTGATAAATATTGGTGATTCTGCTAGTTACGAGCTAAACTAGCTCATTCTCTAGGGAGAGAATAAGATACATGAATGAGAATTTAAATTTATTTATAGCAATACGTCTACAGCCAATTTCCTAATACGTCAAGAGTAGTTAACCAGTACATATTTCAAAACACAAAAAAATAGGTACTTTTAGTCGAAACAAAATCACCACCACTATTAAAACTGATATTAATATCTGTTGCCCATAGTCATCCAGATATTGAAATTCACAGTCATTGTCCGCTTGTATAATTCTTCATCCTTGGTGATGGTTTGCAGACAGAAGCATCGTTAGTGCCATTCTGACGTTTGTGGCCGCACACCGACACTCGTTTCTTTTTACGTGAAACAGTTACAGATCGAGCCGACGGCCCACCTGGAGTTAAGTTGTAACCTCTGCCCATAACAACCGATGCGAATTGGGTCCTCTCCTTCTAGGTACGACAAGACCCAAGTCGCACCTTATGCGCCCGGACTTTACTTACTGGAGCATAGTAACGCGAATGCGTTACTGCTTCGCGGCAGAAATGAGCACGGTGGCAATACTTCCCCCGACGAAATAGGCGTGAGTTTTACTGCTCTTAAAATATGGTAGGATGGCACTTTAGTGTGGATATGTTCCAGTTAAATCAGAGATTCCTCATTGTTCAGGTTCGGTTTCAGGCAGCCGCACAGCAAAACGGCGCGCGTCGGCGACGTGGCCGTAGCGGCCGAGCTCGCCTTCGGGGCCAGGGACAAGGAGACGGCCATCAACAATAATGCACTTGGTAAGTACCCACCGTCTACACTGTTCTCTCTTATTTACCGTTATAGTCCCGTTAGGTTCCCGTTATACAAGCTGTGCTTAGATTACTTTGGGGCTAGATGGCGCTGTGTGAAATGTCCAACAATATTTAACTTAGAGGTTATTAAGATGCATAAATGTTTTCCATTTTCCAGATAAGAAAAGTACAAATGCACCTTACAACAGCCAGCCGGGTGTGGCGGCGACCCACGTGTCAGGAGTCACCGCCGCCGCTGCCGCTGCCGCCGCTGCCGCTGCCGCCGCTGCCGCTGCTGCTGCCGCCGCTGTGGGAGCCGCCACGGTTCCGAAGCCGATGACCAAGCAGCAGACGGTCATTCTCACTTATCAGACGCAACACGTCTCACAGGTATTGGTTAATAACCACCTCTCACCTTTTACTCTCTCCTCTCCTAGAGTATACAATATAATTATCATCGAAAAAAAAGGAAAAAAAGGAAGCCCTCCATTAGGGGTTTCTGTTTGTTCTCCCCCATTGAGGGTCAGATAGGGTTTGAACAGGCGTCAAACTTAGCGATATGTACGCGTGACGTTATGTTTTGAATATTATTGACGTTTCCAAGCCATTTCGTTATGAATTCTATGTAAATAATGTTTACGTACTTATCGCTAAGTTTGACGCCTGTTCAAACCCTATCCGACCCCTACATGGAGAAGAACAAACAAGAAACCCCTAATGGAGGGCTTCCTTTTATTTCGCGTGCTAATTCTAATTTCAATTTTTCGTTTGAGCAGGATGGCCGTAAGATTGCGTCGAGGTCTGAACCGAATAGCGCACGATCCCGCGTCCAGCTGGCGGCTGGTGACCGCCCACCTCCTGGGAAGTACACTTTCCAGACCAACCAGCTGCCGAGGCCGCAGTACCCGGCCGTCAAGAATATAGACTCCACCAAGACTAATAAGCAGGTATGCTATTGACAGCCCGGAGAGAGAGAGAGAGAGAGAGAGAGTTAAACAAAATGTGTGAGTTAGGAAAGATCTCCAGCTCTTGAGAATAGGAATGAACCCAGTCATAAATATTATAAGTAAGGTTTTCAAGTGTTCCAATCAGTAGGTAGGAGGTATCTTATGTTATTTTTGTTATCTTTTTGCTCTATCGTTGAGTCTACGAGGATATAGGTAGTTGTACTTCTCGTCAGAAAACCGGCCAGTCTCCACGGCTGTCAAACATTGCCATGAAGTACCTAATAGAAAGAAAGAAAGAAAGAAAATATATTTATTTGTCTACATTAGAGCATGGAACAACAGTGGATACATCAAATTATTATACAAAATAAATAATCAAATTCCATGCCTCATGCAGGCAAAAGGGACCCAGTCTCAGCATAATGCAGCACTGAACCAGTTGGTGTCAGTGCAGCGCTGGTATACTGACTGGGCCTTGCCTAATGTCACAGAGGCATATTTTCCAATTTGAATTAATTTATATGTTTTCTTACTGTTTTTAAAGTTTGATCACACGTGAACTTACCAGATCTTAAATGACATCTGATGGATAAGTATGTCCAACAAATGCAATTTAGGAGGTACTGGATGTGTGGATTGGTTGATATACTCAAAACAAAGCGATAAAGGCGCAGTTGGTAGTGTTGCTTACGATCTCCTGGTCGTGGGTTCGAATCCTACAGTGTGCTCGAGCTTTCATTGTCATCTTGATGAAACCAGAGCATGGTGGTAAGGTAAATAAATGCTCGGCTAGTTACCACCCTCAAGTTAAAAATCTCCCGCCAAGCACCTCACATACTTCCAGTAGCTTTACTTGAGAGCCAGTATCCAATCCAGGCGGTAGCTGGCACCACCATCGGCCACTTAGCCACGAAGCAGCAGGTTATTATTATTTTTAAGTTATATTTTAATAAAACGCAACCCAGTTTTTGTGAAATAAAAATCATGTTTCCAGTTCCGCATATCAATTTATGTTAGAGATGACAAGCTAGTAAAGAATTAAACCTATTTCATAACAGGCCTTTTAAACAATCCGTGACAACTTCAGTGGCAGCGTTTCTTTAAGACTTGCACAACATTTAATTGTATAACCATTGAAAAGCAGACTCTAAGCTTAACACGGACGGTTTATTTTTCTTTGATGGTGGATGTAGGTCACACTAGATCTATTTCAGCCTTGCCGCTTTGAAAGCCGGCCGCCGTGTGCTTTAAATATCCATAGTGCAGAATGCATCTTTTCTGCCTGTTGGACTTCTAACACATGGTATTTGTATCACAGGATGCTTTTTTCTTAGTGTTAAAATAACATAACCTCATTTTTTTTGGATGAAAAACGAATTATGGAACTAGCAAGATGGCCTGGGAGGCCATAATGATATAAAGCCTGATATTAAGTAGTAGTTTTTTCCATGACGGAAGCATACGTTTTTGGTTATTCCCTAAATAGGTATGGGAAAACACAAGTCGCATTGTATTTCACCCGTAACTTTGAGAAGTGAAGGTGCAACGTCTCACTATCCTGACATTTCATCGCCAACCACATCTTTTATGCGATAAACATTTACGTAATATTATTGTGGATTTTATACGGTATATATATAATATAGTCCTCACAGTGTACAGTACTGTGAGGGCCTAAAAAAATTAACTCTTGATATTTGTATACAACTCTTGAGCTTTTTCTTAAAACCAAGTCGTACTACGGTACGGGATGAACAATAGATGAAGTAGACAACTAAACATTATTTAGTATACACTTTAAGTTTTATCAATCAGCCCCATTAGTCGACTGCAGGACATAAGCCTTAACAGCTTAGGAGTGGTTATGAGCTAAGGATTTATTTACCTAATCAAGTGAAAGGTATTTTATATATTGATATTCGCCAGACATTCATTTGAAAGTTAATTACTTACGTTCCAGTCGTGTACTTTGTATTTTGCAATGCATCCACGTAATTAAAGTAATTATAATACGAACATTTTCACGTTGCTCAAGACCGTAACATGACGTGCTTTTATTAGTAACGTTTTAAACAATTTTATGCAAATCCCAGACTTATTTGACTTTTAAAAGATTTATACCAATAATTTGCGTCTATCCCACGATATATCTCAAGCGGAGGGTACGTGTGTAGCGCGGTTTGTTTATTTTTATATTAGTTAACTAACGTCTACTACGAGACATTTTGAAACCGGTGATCGTATCGTAACGAAGGGTTCCGTAACTTCATTCAGTGCCATGCACTTTGGATAGCGGGCGAGATGGTCCAAATGGTCATTATAATTTTTCTTTATAATTGTGGTTTGTTGGAATACTTTTATTGAAAGTGCAGTGCGTTTTGTGATAAATCAGTTTTATTCACAGGTTGTAAATAGCAGCAGGAAGGCGAGCAGTTCTGATGGATGGAGAGAAGGTACTTAATTTATTATTATTTCAGTTAAATTCTTTATTTTTCCTATATTCCTTGTACCTTTAAATTGTGCGATGTGCAAGTCTGGTTAGAAAAATCGGTTTAAAAAATTTCATTTCATTATTTTATCAAAAGTTTAGTAACTAATTTATATCACATGGAGATAAGAATAACAATTCCAAAATATAATCGAATGTTGTCAGTTCGTGGCCCACCACTAGTTATAAGCCTGTATGGCTTTATTTATTACAGAGAAGGAAAAAATCATGACAATTCAAAATTGAATAATAAACCATATCTTTTCTCGCAATGCTTTTACTTTGTTATGTCCCAAGGTTAGTTAATTCAAGGTGAACACAATTGTAATATTTATTTGCACTTTTCAAATCTATTTGCGTGCTACATGAAAGTTTCAAAGCAAAACACGAACTCCTTACCATGTTTTGTAATCAAAAGGCAAAATATAAAGCTATAAATAATTATACCATTAGTTCACTTCCGTCTTACCCTGCATTACTACGCAGGGTAAGACGGTACCTAGTATTATCTTTGTCACAGGTGGCATAGACACGCGCAATAACACAACAGAAATTTTTTGTTCGAAGCTTTATTTGAGAATGAACACATAATAAATTATAAATTAAAGAACAGCAATTAATCCTATATTTCACTAATTGCCATCACCCAATCATCAGTAAAATAAAAATGAGATATGAAAAACTTCAATTTAACCATGAAAATATAATTAAACTAATAGCTAATGGTAGAGTCGTAGAGTCAATCAACTTAAAAGTCAATAACAATTTATACATTTGTCTATTTACCCTCGTTCACCAACTATTATCTAACTACTAGCTATCTACTATTCGTTTTAGCTAATAGCTTCCACAGCTCAGAAAAGCGTGTTTCATATCTGACCTGCCAGACGCGAAAAGTCAATCCTTTTATATTTTTTCCCCACTGGAATACTGAGTCGTGTCTCCTAGAGAGATTGCACCTTAACTCGTACCTCACCTGTGGGCACTGCCTGAAAACCAGCGCTGCGCTCTTTTTCAGTGTGTGCAGCACTATGCTGAGACAGGGACCCTTTTTGCCCACTCAACACTTCGTTTTACTGTGTCAGTTGTGTCAAACGATATTCTATGTTTTAAGTATTTAATATGTGTTTATCTTCATACCAAATTTCCGTGAAAGAGTAACAAAAATCCATACAAACTTTCACTTTTAAAATATTAGTAGGATTGTTTATATTTTGTATTTTAACCTAACCATTCAATTGTAATTCAACTAACCTAGGACCTTTTATAGGCTGAAAAAACGCTTATTATTATTATTATTAGGTGCGGGTTCAGCAGTGTCGTCAGACTCGGGAGTGTGGACGGGCGGTGAGGGCGCGGCCGGGGGCGACCTGTCTCCCACCTCGCGCCGCCGCCCCCGCAACCTCGAGATGGTGATGAAGGGCTCCCACAGCTTCCACCTGAGAGAGTTGCAGGTCGCCGACCTCGATATCATGGGTAATAACATTAATACCACTGCTTAATTGTAATTTGATTGACGTTTCCCATTACTTTATTAGTCCAATGGAAATTAATTTCTGTATATTATCCGTTAGTTAGATTTTAATTTTCTTTTACTTTGCAGATTACAACTACCCGATATTAACTCGACTTTTAAAGTATTGCATTGAAATATGAATTTCGTTAATTCAGTAGAACTGTACCTACCTACAAGATATCGGTAAAAAAGTAGATTTAGTGTAAACTCGTCTACAGAAGAAATACCTATGTTCGTCACACAAATGTTTGTCCTTGGTGGGAATCGAATCCACGACCTACAGCGCAGAAGGCAGAGTTACTGCAAACTGTGAAGCCACTCAACAGATATCACCCCAATGGACAAACACCAAAAATATATAATATAATAATAAATAATTAAAATAATTAGATTTTATTTTCTTGCCACTTAGCTCATTGTTTTTCCATTTTCAGACGACGCGGTGGTGACTGGACACGCGGTGTTTCCCCTGCCGAAGCTGCCGAGCTCGTTCGACGAGATGTCTCCGGAGTGCGAGGCGCCCTCCGCCACGTACAGGGCGCCGTCGCCGATCCCCCCGAAGCCGGCGCCGCCCGCGGCTCAGCGCTCACCCATGTCGACCCTCGACCGGTACAGGAACAGGAGCAGACCCACCAGGATCCAGACCAGCTCTGACGAGGAGAAGTTCGTACTGGATCGGGCTCAACCGGAAAAGTTGGACAAACAGGTATTCAGAAGAAAGAAAAAGTTTTTATTGACACCACAAAAATTATTGACGTACAAAATTACAAATTATTATTAGATTATTTAGATAGATGAAAAACAAACAAAATTAATACGAAAACATACAAAAATAAAACTTAATTCATTATTAGCTATGAACTAGTTTCCGGAGTCAATAGGCACCTAGCTCTGTGGCGAGCAGTGCAACGCTGGTATTAACTAATATTCAGCTAGTTTCTTTGCATTTTCTGTTACAAATATTACATCATTCTTCGTTTTGAAGGGCTTTCTTCTAATTTGATGTTGGCTAGCTGTTCCTGTGGCTTCGCCTGCGATTAATTTGGTTTGTGACTAAAAGAGTGCCTACGTGGTTTAGTCATTATTATCAATTTGTGATTAACCTTAATAAAAGTAGTCTAAGTTACTACATATAACATCAGCTATCTGCTAGTAAAAATCTCGTTAAAATCTGTCCAGCTGTTTCGGAAATTAGCCGGAACAAACAGACAGACGGACACTTCAATTTTATTTATTTTTATAGATAGAGTTCATTGTTACTATCCCTTAATGTTTATTTACACGGTTGAGAATTTAAATATTAAGACATTGAAGCAACGCAGTTTGTTAATTCGGAAATGACGTCATCGCCCTCTCATCTCATATAAGGTAGTAAAAAACAAAGAATTACGATCATTTTGTGGAACCTTTATTATATTTATATTTATTTATATTATTATTTTTCCAGAACTCGTTTATAAAATCGTCAAGCGGAGTAGCGTCACCAGCAACAGTGGATTCAAGCAAAGAGTCGAGTCCGTCGTGCAAAAGCGAAGAGAGCCATTTCGGCAACAGCAGCGCTTGGCAGAGCCACGCGGCGGGAGAGGCTATGGCCACCAGGTATAATATAATATTCTGGACAATTCACACAGCGCCATCTAGTCCCAAACTAAGCATAGCTTGGGATACTATGCGAACCAGACAACTGATAGAATACATATATACCTTTTTCTGTAAATACATACATATAATATAATATTAACACCCAGACACAGAACAAACATCTATATTCGTCACACAAATGTTTGTCCTGGGTAGTAATTGAACCCACGACATACAGCGCAGAAGGCAGAGGTACTACCAACTGAGCTGTGAGGCCTGTCAAAGGTATCATTATAATCTTGTAGATTCTATATAGATATAGATATAGAGTTTTGTGCAAGAGAGCCATTTCGGCATCAGCAGCAGGTAGTTCAGTTTTTGATTAGTAGTCGTGGTAGATCAAGGTGTATTGATTGTTATGAACAGAAGTTACCACTTAACACCAGGTGGGTCATCTGCTCGTACCGTTAATACATCGCATTAAAAAAGAAAACCTATGAAGAATCTTACTTAGATTGTTTATTTCCAACATAGTAAGAATAAATAAAAATGAACAAATAAATATAAACAGAAAAATACGTGTGGACCTTTCACACAGCCTAATCTAGCCCGAAACTAAGCATAGCTTGTACTATGGGAATTTCCCGTTAATGTGGGAACTTCGGTACAAAAAATACATAAAAATACGTTTATATAAAAATGCAACGTTGCATAAAAATATTCAAGTTTTTCGTCAACTACTTATTGCGTTTTGCGGAAACAAATATACGGAAGCCGAATTTTTGTATACAAGATGACTGCAATGCCATACCAAATAAGCAAATAGTCCAATCTGTTCTCACCTCGACCCTACATTTTACCAGATCTCAAGACGACGTGTCAATCGCCCTCAGCGTGTCTAGCTGCGAGGACGATAAATCAAAGTTTGAGAACAAAGAAGTACAAAATGTTGAAACAGATGTTCCTAGGAAGACGATTGTGATCATGGACGAGCCGCCTGTGCCTCATCCGCTGCTGATGAAGTCTCTCACCCTGAGTCAGCACGATAGCCTTCGCGGCCCTATGATGGGTAAGTACCACGATGATAGCCCTTTGAAACTTGATGATATAATAATAAATAAATAAATGTGCTGATGCCGCATTTTTTATTTATTTTTTTGTAGCTTTAATATTAAGATAAATATATGAAGCCGGGAATAGTAGCAACCGGCAGAAGTTGTTCTGCCTTAGGTAAGTTAAATGGATAGGAATAACCTTCCCAATAAAATAAATGGATGTGCCAATCTTCCTGGTGATCCATCCTTATTTTGGAGTTTACCAACTAAATACATTATCGACATCCATTTTTATAAATGTAGATAAAAATATCCGTACAGCGAATCACCAGACACCTTCATTCGCAGGTTCAATGACAAGTTCCAACTACAGCACCACAAGTACATGCACCAACCAGAGCGGAGACGTGCACAACCTAACCCTCACCCTAGAAGAGTCCAAATTCGATATGTCTGCTCTGGAAACTTCCACGCAAAGCTTGCTCGACGACGAGACGTCTCCGGCCGACAGCCTGATCTCTTCCACCAGTACGAGTGACTCGAATACTGATTTCCACGTGGACAGAGACGTGCCTTCTATATCTTCGGCGTATCAGACTGCCAACACCAAGACCAGGACCCCGGAGCCAGGAGTGGAAGATGACGTTGATGGTGAACTACTGCAGCCAGTTAAAGAAGAACTCAAGTGAGTTGGACTTAGTGATTTTATATTTTTGCAGTAGTGTTCGCTTTCAAAAATAATAATTGGTAATTCAATCTTAACTACTTCGCGACTGCAGGATAGAAATAAATTAAAATCCAAGTTTTTGTTACAATGTTACGGAACGAGCTATAAACACACCTGGTGTTAAGTGGTAACCGCTACCCGTAGACAACATCAATAGGACTCAAGTCCTCTCCATCAAAGTATGAGATGACCTAAGTCGCATTGCGTTGCGTCCATCACCCCGAGGCGGGGATGTAACGTCTCATGCGCCTGCAATTTCACCGTCAGTCAGGCCGTCAGGTCGTTCCGACAACCGAATCACATAAAAAAAATATTGAAATAGTAAAGTGAGTTTGATCGCTAGCGAACTGGGTGTGGGCTCGAGCGGAGAAGCCAGCAAGAACGCGACTCCTGAATCGCCGGGCACGCCCACGCACGCTTCAGGGTCGCTCTCCTTGTCCGACGGGCGGGACTTCTTCGACGACGAGATCGCTGACCAGCCAGCATTGTTGTTCAGAAGTGAGTACTGATTTACTGTCTATACTCTTCTAGCCACTATTAGTCGAGTTATTGGTTCTATCGAACCAGTGTGGTGAAAAGATTTTAGTGCTCCTTTCGTGCACTTGACAAATGTCTGCGAATTTATGTTTCTTTGACATGTCGGTTTTCTCAGTTTACGTACACTGTTTTGTAAATACCCAGTGGTTTATTGTAGGACAGTGCCATCTATTCGACAACGTATTCGGGATGCAGTTAGGGCTGTCACGAACGCGGTACATGATGAACCATCAACTCTAACAAACGTCTAACACTTAACGTCTGTGATGTATTTCTAATTAGAAAACGCGGACGGCAGCTCTTCTACAAAAACAGCGGAGTCGGAAGCGAGCAGACATCTGCGGAAGTCGAGGGAACGGATCAACTCAAGCCCTCTCGCGCAGAGGAATCGGAAACGTAAGATATAAATAGATATCTAATTGAGTAAGACAAAACTAAAATACGTTACAAGTACTGAATAACTCCAATCTTTGTTTTATTCTGTTTTTGATAGTCTAATATGACATTTTGAAATTGCAAGAATTTTTGATTTTTTTCGAATTCGTTGATAAACAAATTTTTAAAACTGTCGGAGTAATTATTGATCAAAAATCTTTTTTTTTGTGGTTTTTTTTACTTTTTATCTGTGTACTAAGTTATGCTAGGTTCTTCCGGGGCAGTACTGCCACCATAACAATTTCTGCCGCCAAACAGTAATAAATTCGTGTTACTGTGTTCCGGTTTGAAAGGTAGGTATGTCGGTCAATTTAGAGGTACATGAGACATTCCACTTTCACGTCTCATAGTTACGGGCGCATACGATGCGACTTGGGGCTTGTCGTACCAAGGTCCAAGCCGTATAGCTTGTTATCGGCAGATATACAAGATATACAAGAGCAGTAGAACTCACGCCAAGTTCGTCCGGGGAAGTACTGCCACCATGCCCTTTTCTGCCGCCAAGCAGTAACGCATTCGCATGATTACTAGTGGTATTTTGTGTTGTGTATATTTGGACCTTGTAATCCTACAAAGTGTCGGGAACTCCATGGTTTCAAGTATTTTTATATAAAAGTAGGTACTGAGACATTAATAATAATAATAATTCGTGTTACTGTGTTCCGGTTTGAAAGGTGGGGTTGCCGGTAAAATTACAGGCACATGAGACATTCCACCTTCACGTCTCACATTTACGGGCGCATACGATGTGACTTGGGTCTTGTCATACCTAGTATGGGAGGACCCAAGTCGCATCGGCTGTTATGGGCCGAGGTTACCACTTAACACCAGGTGGGCCGTCGGCTCGTTCCGTAAATGTATTACATAAAAAAAAAAAAAATATTACCACTTAATAACAGGTGGGTCATACGCTCGTTACGTAATACTATAAAGTAAAAAAAAAAGTTTATTTCTGCGGCTAATTTCCGTTTCCCTTTAGTGTGCGGCGGTCGTAACGGTGGTGAGAGGACTCCGTCGCTGGACACGCTGTCCAGCCTCGCCTCCGACGACCTAATGATGGACAATGACCTAGCGCGCTCCATCACCAGCTTGCAAAGCGTCGATGATTATATTGAAAGGTGAGCACAGAATGAACAAATATAATAATTTTCTCAGAAATTCCTATATACGTAATAGGAGAATGGTCTACGATTTGATACCTTGAGGTAAGATGGTCCTTTTCGGTGTCGTCGAAACTGTCAATGCCATGCTGTCAGAAGAATGTTCCTTATCGCACGTCAAAGGTTGACGCCTTTGCTCTTTAAAATCACTTGGCAAGGCTTCCAATATCACTCGACCATTGCTTTATGTTCAGGCCTCGACATTAAAGTACTATTGTAGGAGTAATCAAGTTTCAATTCGAAGTTCACGTGTAGAAATTTAGATCAGGCTCAATAAGTGTACCTATGTTATGTTTACCTAACTATGACTTATAGTTGTTATCAATATGGTTAAAGAGAATGAACTCTAAATCTATCGTTACCACGACCAAAATATTTAAAGGAGTTTGCGTCTACTAAGTATATAATAAGAAATGGCATAATAATCAACAAAAAATGTGACTAAACTAAATCTGAAATTTTCATTACTAGGTTGAGTAGGTCGATGCCCCAACAATAAGAACTCCATGGTAAAATTGAGAAGGACAAAAAATTTTAAGGTCTTAATTTCAATGAAGTCACTGCGTACTTATGGCACTTAATTCTCGAATCCATGCATTTCCCATCACCGAAGTGAAATAAACTGAATTAATCAAATGTCCATGTGTTATACGTATACCTATAGACAAAGGCAACCATGACAGCAATCAATAAAAATAAAATTACATTTCAATCGCACGAGTCACACGAAAGCTAAAAACAACGTTCATGTAACAAATCAGATAATCATACATATCGCATTCATTGTCACATGTATTCCAGCTCATTTTCCACAAATGATCAACGTAAATGTTCATCTTCATGACCCATAGTACTAATAACTAAACTAACACCCATACCATAGTGCTTCCACTAATGTTGTAACAAATCATTTCATTGTGCACCTAGGCTGGACAGCTCACTGCGCAGCGGCCTCAACTCACTAGACGAAAGGCAATTGCACCAAGAGCTTTCATCTTCGAAGGCGGCCATCCGCCAGTGGAGTCAACTGCTGGAACAAAACAATCTGTTAGATCGGCAGCTAGCAGCCATCGCGCAGGGCAAAGGACCAGAATCACTTTCTGCCAGCAACAACAGTCTTGCCAGTATTGGGTGAGTGCTTATCTAAATGGCTAACTGTCAGTAGCTAGAAAAAGTGGCTTCAATGAATTGTCCTCGTAAAAAGTAGCTATTCCGTGGAACGCTAGCAGCCATCGCGCAGGGCAAAGGAACGGAATCCCTTACTGCCAGCAACATTCTTACCAGTACTGGGTGAGTGCTTATCTAAATGGCTAACTGCCAGTAGCTAGAAAAAGTGGCATCTATAAATTGTCCTCGTAAAAAAAAGCAGGTATCCTTCAGTGGAGTCAGTTTCTGGAACAGAACTATCTATAGGACAGTTAGTTAGTTATTAAAAGGCAACAGAAAGTCTAGCCAGTAGTGGGTAAGTGTTTAGGTTTTTCCAGCAGACAGCTGGAACACGCTAGCCTAGTGGAACAGGCTAGTGTGTAAACGTTTCATTGTAAAAAGCAGCTATACGTCAGTGGATTCTTCAATGCTGTCTGTGAAATTAGCTGTTAGTATACTACTTATTACTGATTACTGACACGGATTTCGGCAAGGTATCCCAAACATATGTAAATCACCTTCATCAGGTGGCTAAAACACCATTTTGCTTACTTGCCTATTTGAGTAATAACGCAGAATAGATCCGACATGCTTAATGCCAGTGACAATAGTGTTCCCAGTATTTTCCTAGAAGTTTTTATGACAAAATTCTTATTCATAAAAACTCCATTTAGTCGTTGAAGGCAACTTGAGGTATACGGTCGCGTAACGTAGTTTCGAATGTAACTCCGTTACATTCATTTTATTAGTTGTGAAGATTTTGACGCTTTTGAGAACCAAAACATTATCTTTGTTTTGTGGAGGATTGTTATCAGTAGTCTCAGACGTAGGGATTACACCTAAATTTAAAGTCAACAGTTAGTTTTATAAATGAATCAATTTTTTTTTTTAATTCCTTCTAACTCAAGACATGAGTTTCCAATTTACCATACACGATTTCACGAGTATTTCTGCTCTCGCACCGCCAACGCGCTAGGTGCTACTGGATGATAACTAATTTACCTTTAGAATTATTAAGCTCATCTAATTAAAATTCAATAATGAACTCACATAAAATACTCGAGACTTGACTCGTATAGACCATAATATTGATTTGAAGTAACAGTCTGTTCGCTATTGAAACAATGGCACAAAAGGCGATGTTGACAATAACAGTCAACAAAGGGAATGCTAGGAATTGTATCTCAGTAAACGACATTCAGCTATTTCTGAGATATGGTTTGTAGGCCATGAGTTGATACTATCTACAATCAACTTAAACGTAGTAAGAATTGATGATAATGGCAGTTTTTCCTCGTTATTCTAGCGAATATAAAGAGCCAGAATTTATTTTCAGAAGTTTTCAAAAAGAACAAAAAACACGTTCAGTCGTATTTCCGCTAAGGAAAATGAGTTTTTTGACTAGAAATAACAATTAGGGGTCGTCTACTAAAACTGAAATTACTTTGCAAAGCCTTGACCACGTCTCGATCTTCGAATACTATTCGACCTTATTTCAGGTCTGTACAGTAAAGTCATATTGTTATCGGGAGTCAAAGTTTAGTCTTTTGTAGTTTTTCAACCGTTTTTGGTGAATTTAAAAACATAGCATTTGCTTCACTGATGTCGCAGTCGGACCTTGGTATCATAGGTATATGGACTGAAAGTTGGCTTACATATGCCGAAAGGTAGATAGGTAACCCGCGCGAGCAAAAACTCCCATAACTACAGTTTGTCCAATCGTGCTGAAACTTGATGCGTTAGGATAGGTAATAATGATGGTTGACAGAATTTTGGACTAAATCAATCGGGTGGTTGTTGGGATAGGGATGTCCAAAAGTAGGTGAAAAAAAATAGTTAAATCAGCTCGAGATGGATATGACATAAAAGGGTGTTCTTGTAATTACGCAACGATTTTTTATAATTTTTCATTCAAATACTTTTTTGAACTTTTTGATAGATACTTCCCAGCTAATGCTACCTATGCGCCTACAATAGTCAGCATTACAAATCCACCTACGATGCTCAAGATGCTTCGATAAATGGTGTGAGAAATCTATAAAAGGGAAACACGATTGGATAAATCAAGAAAGATAAAATAATGTTGCCAAAGTTGGCTGCTTTGTAAACTTTAGTCCCACAACTCAGTATTAAACGATAAGATCCATATTTTTTGCACGCATGATTTCTTATACCCGTTTATAGAAACTGGTAAAACTTTAATTTAACCACATTTAATTTTTGTATAAGTTTATAGTTTTTCGTCTTCGAACGCCGAATCCGTCTTGCTCGCACTGCACTTATTTTCGCATGGAGTGATAGTGACCATGTCCGACCATTGACCATAGGTGGATTCTACCCAATAATTTTTTTAAACCGTTTTTTTTTGTTTGGAAGCAGTTGCATACTTACTTTATTTTATTTCAAATCTGTTTTGTTTGGAATTGTGTTTTATTATAATTCTTTATTTTATGAATAAAGTGGCTGCCTGTATGTAAGTCATAGAGCATTATAAAACATTATATTCGTACTTATATGTAAGCGTATAGGTAGCTTATACTTAGGTATTTTTTATGCTTCTGATAAACCTGTGAATATGAGTATATTAAACAGATATTTTTCACGAATTCTACATTTTAGTCATTTCTGATTTCTGAACTGTTGCAACTCAGAGTAAAACAATAGTTTGGTCTGCTTCAATTGAGCACAAGGAGATCTGCTCCCATTTCAATGCGCTCCTAATAAAGAAACTTGTCGTGTTGCCCGTGTCGTTAGTGAATTGTCAGTGACTCGTCTTATCTTCTAATGATTTGAATAGAAGTCAGATCATAACCTTTTAGGTAGTTTACTTAGGCGCTATTTTAAAACGGGTTTACTTTTAACTGGTCGATTACCATGTAGGCACATACCTGCTAAGAATTTGCGGTCATTATACGACTATTAGCTGATACTAAACCAGAAAAAAGGGAATGTTTCATATATATCCATTTCAATTTGACGGTAACAGAACTTTTAACCATTTGCTACCGTTCACATTCGGAAAAAGATCAGGAGAAATTTGTGCATCATTTAAGTATACAAAGTCTATCATTCTTCTTAAAATGACTCCGAGTATTCTTTGAAATTCGTTTATGAAAACTCTGGGATACTTTCGACATATAATCGTATCTGTCACTTGAGCTGGACTAAATATAAAATGCAATAAATATGTAATTTGTTCGCGGAACATGCAGTTCTGAATTCCACACTATCATTAACATGACATACAGTACCCGTGAGCATGTAACACATTAGCACAGGTATCCGTTAAAAAGTCAAACTGAGTCAAAGCACCGTTCCTACTCCAATTTTATCAGATGGGACCTACCGTCGACCTCCATGCGCCGAGGCATGACACGACAATAGCTATTTATCCAACAATGGAACAGTTTCCTACGTCCCACCAGAGCTATTGCCAATTTCAATGCAAGCTTTCGGCACCTTTTAATGTTTCTTGTCTATTGTTTTCTGCAAGTGACAACATGACGCTGAGTTTCACTGAAAAGTGAAAAAAACTGCTTTGTTTCATAATTAACATTCAGTTATTATTCAACGAAATAATGAATTTAACCAGACCACTAAAACCAATCAATAAAATACCAAACTGTCAAACTTGACTAGATATTTAGCAAAGAGAAATTTCGCGGTGCGAACGAATTTTCAAGGTGTATTTCACGGTGAGCTTTATTTCGAAAGGTCCTTGCTCTGTGAGGTAATCAGATAAAGCAAGCGGGGCTTCGTTCCATCTCGTGTGGCTGCGCCAGGGCCGTTCCGGCGCGGGCGCGCAGATGTTAGTCTGTGAGCGGTCGCGCGACGGGACGTACGTAGCCCGCTCGGAACACGTGGTGCGGTCTCCGCGTGCCTACCATCTGATCAGGCAGTTGCGTCTGTGTGAGATAGTACTCTGACAGTATCGATACGTCAATCACGCGGGTCATTGACTATTCGGAACAGACCCTCCGCTCAATTTTGACGATTGAATTTACAAAATACAGTGTTTATTGTGAATCGTAATCATGGTAATATGATATTGGTGCATACAGACACAAGAGATATCACCCGGAAGTCGTACATACTATGTACTTGATAAATCGGTCATTTGATACCATATAGAAACTTATTATGTAGCGATAATTGAATTAACGGCCGGTTACTCGAAGGAAACATAGATTTTATGGGACTGCCCACATTGAAATTGTCAATGTTAAATCCATATCAATACTTTATGAAATAATGTTTGTTGTAATTTCTGGTCATTGACTCGTGACAACAATTAAGGCTATCAGCGATTCTGTCTGTTTGCCATTAATTAGCGCTGATTCTTAACTTCCTGTGATAAAATATATAACTTCGTACACTCAAGTCTCAGACTATATTTAAGACCATTAACAGTAGATACATAACATTTGCTCTGAAAGCTTTTGTAAATAATTTACATAATAATGTGCAAATTTTTTCTCAGTAAAAATGAGAAAGTGGGTAGGTGTACACTTGTTAAAACTCACATGCGAAATAACCTCTTACGACGTTTTATTCATATTTGTTTGCTCAGATATTTACATCAACCCACGCATTTTTACGTAGGATGTTATTGTCAAAATCTCCTAATAAGTAATAAAAAATAAGTTTACTAGTAATCTATCTATCTATTTGAGTCACTGGTTCTCGAACCGGTGGTGAAAGGATTTTAAGTGCGCCTCACAGAGGCTCCTTTCGTGCACTTGACACATGTCTTCGAATTTTCAGTTCTAGGACATGTCGGTTTCCTCACGATGTTTTCCTTCACCGTTTTGAGAACGTGGTATTGCGCACATAAATCTTTCAATTGAAAAACTCTTAGGTGCACGTCGGGATTTGAACCGGCGACCTCCGGATTGAAACTCGAGGTCAGTACCATTAGAACACCACGCTCTCAGTAATCTACTAGTAATGACAATCTACTATTAAATATCTTATACATGTGCAGTGTATAAATAAAAATAAAAATTCCTTTTAATAACTTCTAGTGAATTATGTTGATATCCTATCATTAATTTCTTTTTTTTATACACATCGTACAAAGGAACGTACGAAACATGTGCTACTTTGAGGTCTCATTCCACTATCTCATCATTATCAGTGATACCAATTTATCAAGTTCTTTCACAAATATTATCTGTAATAGTTTACTCGTCAACCAATCGAATAGATAACATTGTTTTCGTATAAAAAAGATAATCCTCCACGGATAAAAAAACTCAATAAAATTGGGTAAACATATCCACAAAACTACTAGCTAAACTAAAAGCTAGAATTGTAGTGATACATAGATTCACGCCATTATTCCCGAAGGTGTAGGCAGAGCGTCAGTGCGACTTTTCACCTTGTTGATTACACTGTCGTAAGAACGTAGACGTGACTAGGGGTGAGCACATCGCAGCTATGGTTTTCTCACGAATAACTCGGATAACACTTTTTTATCGGTAGTTTGGTACGCATGGGCATACATTTTGTTCCATTGATCAACTTCTACGCTACCGATGTTGTCCAAAATGGTTACCATGGCAACATTGAATAGCTTTGCAGACATCATTCCTCACTTTGTCCGGTGTCCGCCCACAATGGACCTGTCTCCGTTGTCCTTATAATAATACTTTACAAATATACACAAAATACCCAATTTTTTTTATTAATAGAAAGTAAGGGTTCAAATAACTGTGGAAGCTCTGCCTCCTGTATATCAAATGTGGAATTGTAGTGAAGATGAGTGCGAAAGCAATACGGACTCGTGAGTTCATTAGTGAAATGTGTGCACTAATTTTGTTTAATAACTAGAATTATAGCTTTTTATGACGCCCAGCTGATAGTTTTAATGATGTTAATTAAGTAGAGAAACATATGTAATTATTTTCACTTTTATACATCACAAGCTTGGTGAAGTTGGAGTAATAGCGTTAGTAACCATACAGGTAGTAGCTACGTTCATCCGTTCATGCATGATCATTGAGATTGATCGAATCATTTTCTTATTAGTTATACCTAGTTAGTGCGGTTAATGCTCTACTCATGTGCTACATACTTAATAGTAAACGGATTAGTTTAGTTTTTATATTTTATATACTAGTATAAATAATAATAATAATAAATATTGGTGGACATTTCACACAGCACCATCTAGCCCCAAAGTAAGCTAAGCATGGCTTGTATCATGGGAACCAGACAACTGATATACTTTTCTACTTATATACTTCTCTTTTGTAAATACATACACCATATAATACATAATACACCCAGACACAGAACAACATCAATGTTACAAATGTCACATAAATGTTTGTTCTATGTGGGGATCGAACCCACAACCTACAGCGCAGAAGGCAGGGTTACTACCAACTGAGCTATGAGGCTAGTCAACACTTTCACATAACTAAGTATCCTTTATAAAGTTCATGGCATTGTCGTTGGTCCGTTCACTGGATTCTATCATTACCAAACGAGTAGGTACTCTTCACACAAAAGACCATAGGTCATTAGTTTTGTATGACAACTTTCTATAAAATTCACAAGTAAATGGAAATATTACTTTATTCCACTTACACATTATGGACTTCGCCATCTACTTTTCTGAAAACATTTCCTTGCAACGTATTTGTGAATTTTAGATAGTTAATATCTGGTTTTCTACTTTTTTGAAGGGTTTCTGACTTTTGCGTTTTATGTACGTCTATGCCATTTATTTTAACTTTGCCATCCTTTCAAACTCTGTCATCCTTTGAACAATAGATAGGCATAGATCCAGTCAAATTGCTCCTAAATTATATATTTCGGAAAAGCAGCTTCCCATAGTTCTGCCCTTAGTCTATCGGCAGTCTATAGATACATAAATATTAGATATTTCGATATATACGTAGTGATCCTTACACATCCCACATATATAAATATAAATATTTAGACACAAAAATACATAAATACCTACATATTATATACATATACAATATATATATATATTTGTAAGGATCACTCCATCGTTATAAAAAAAAAACCCGTTAGATATTTGTGTGCCCAGCCATAATGGTACTAATTTATATAATTCTGGCTATAGACATAGAATTTTCTGAAACACTACAGAAATGTAACAAACTGAGGAATTCACACCGAGCAAAACATAACAATGATCGTGTGAAAGACAATGTTTAACAATTATTTCTCATGATAATATTACTGTCCTACTTTTTAAACTAATGTTATGAAGTCATTTTTTCACTTAGTCCCGAAAGCTTTGCATATTTTTGTGATGTAATAGCCAGTAACTTGTTTGTTATTTGGTTCACTTAACTGTCGATAAAAAGAAAGAAAAACATATGTCTTCGTAAAACTTGTTGTATTTTGACCTGATAAAAATAGCTGTACCAGCATTTAATTGAGACGTAAAACGGTGCTTTAATAATTTGACACACCTATTTAATCTCATATAACATAAGTTCGTTATTATTATGTTACTTAAACCGTTATGACCGTTATATATACACATCTCATAACTAGCAGTAGCCCAACTACAAGTGACGCACTTTAACATGTGTATTATTTGAGTGGAAGCATAGATAAAATCGTGCTAAGTGCAGGAAGCTATATTTCCTTTATAAAAAAAACGTTAGAAACAATATTACATCATTTGATTGAATACTTTAATATAATTATAATAAGTAAGCGGACATCCTTTCCTGGTATGACAACTTTCAGTTAATAGACAAAAAGCTATAATATTTCTACTGAAAGAATTATAATAATAATATTGGTGGACAATTCATACAACGCCATCTAGCCCCAAACTAAGCATAGCTTGTACTATAGGAACTAGACAATTGATAGAATACATGTATATTATTTAAAATACATATTTATAGAATATCCGAAAATAAGAAGATAAATTCTTTTACTGGATATACATTTGCTATACATAGATTCAGCTAGAAAGTAGTTTGATAAAAATACTTGAATATACATGTAAATAAATGATTTTTAGTGAGAAACCGGCCCAGTTTTTAATTATCGTTAAGAGTTCGTATTTTATGAAATCGTACACCTAATTGACTACGATAGAAACTAATCTAAAAGTGACTTACCAGTGTCTAAAAATATAGCGTAAATGACTCGTTATATAAAAATAGTGAATGCAAAGACTGGTGTGATGACCATGGAAAAGCCAAGTGTGATGTTGGACAAGGAGGCGCCAGTCAAAGGCATCGTGGCCCAAGTGGTGACGATGCTCAACACACAAGCGACAAGGTATGTATTCAACCCTTAATATAAGATTGGGAACCACCAGGCGCCAAACAATAATGTATTAAAATATCAAAATATTTAGTTTCTTGCTAGGTTTCTGTCCATTTTAGATTTTAACTTTGAGCTAGTCCTTCTGGGGCTTTCTATCTTACAGTTTTTTCAGCAGTTGGTATGAACCCCCTAAATTGGATTCGATTATTATTATTGATTCGCGTTTTGCGATGCGTTTTTTTAGGATAGAATGGAATATGTAACTTCTCTTGCCACTAAAAAGTAGGTTTACGAAACCGAAATGGATAGATGACAGGTATGCAAACTGAGAAAAAAATCATCATTAATCTTATTTAATCCTAATTATTGTGCGGAGTTATTACCTCTCTAATAAACTACTAATTAAATGTAATCAGATATCGAGAACCTATCATTATGTAACAAGAATATGTTTCCGGCAGGGTCTTTATTATTTTGACACCATTTGTCTGTACAAGATATAGTAAGGTATAAGTGGACTTTCCAATCCATACTGAATAATGCGTCATATATCTTTGAAAGCAGAGGACCTGGGTTAATTGATGATGTGTTATCAACCTTATTTTACAGAATAATATTTGCAGTTTTCAAATCGCGACAAACTAGTTTAATTTTGCGGTCGCCGATGAACCATTCCATCGTTAAAATTATAACATATCTATAATAATATATAAAAATATATCTCTTTAGTTATCGAATGACAATGATAGGATACGAGTATTATCGTCATTTGATGGATTTGATAAAGAAACCATTGCGAGTTGACAACGGAGATTGAAATGAGGTCAGAGTTTGTTGTGGGCTGTGTGTTAAGTCAAAAACTTTATTTCTACTGAATTCATATAGAAATGGCTTGGAAACGTCAATAATATTCAAAACATAAGGTCACGCGTATTTATCGCTAAGTTTGACGCCTGTTCAAACCCTATCCGACCCTCCATGGGAACAGCCAAGAAAACCCTAATGGTGGGTTTCCTTTTTATGCGCAAGCACGATCCTTGTAATAATTGAGTACTTAGATCTATGTTACATTTATGGCTACATAAAATACTGACATAAGATATTACAGGATGTTTTGTGTGTCGTTGAGCAGAGCGACATCAGAACAGTTATCGTTAGTTTTCGAACGCTCGTCCACTAGACATCGCAAGATTACTGGATATGTTACCAAATCCAAGATGCTGTTAAATTCTATCACAGATGTCAGGTGCGTCGGCCGAAATATTTACGTTTTGTTACACCGATTTACCGGTCATGTCATATCTAAAAAAATGGTTGTCTGTAAAGTCGGTTTACTGACGATAGTTGAACGTGACAACGTCTTAAGAAAATACTGATGGAATGGTAGCATTTTTCAAAAGAAAATTTTAATTTCATTTGTTTAATAGATTTGTATGTATATAGAGAAGGAGGTAATTGGAAATCACAATGAAATTGATCAAGTTAGATTTATTTGTACGCATAAATACAATTATGCCAATTTTTTTTTTACAATTTAATAGTTTTACACTGCACTTGATACTCGATCAAAACATGTAAATGTTAGTATTAGCAGCTGTCCACGCAGACGCATCGCTCACTCAAGTAGGAGAGAGACGGATGTCGAACGCTGCCGAACGCAAAGGCCGATTGTGCTTCTTTGTCGCTCGTTCCGCGCTCTCGCTTGCACTTGCACAAGCCTTACATGGAACGCCTCAGAGCGAGGTAACGCCGCATGAGTCATGTTTTTTCGTGCGTGCAGCCGGCTCTATCGAATTATAAGACGTTGTCACGTCAAAATGAATTTAAGAGCAGAACTCACGCCAAGTTCTTCCGAGGAAGTACTGCCACCATGCTCATTTCTGCCGCCAAGCAGTAACCCGGTTTGAAAGGTAACCACACTAGTGAAATTACAGGCACATGAGACATTCCACCTACACGTCTCAGAGTTACGGGCGCATACGATGCGACTTGGGTGATGTCGTACCTAGTAGGGGAGGACTCAAGTCGCAATGGTTGTTATGGGCAGAGGTTACACTTAACACCAAGTGGGCCGTCGCGTCGGCTCGTTCCGTAACTGTGTAATATAAAAAAAATGAAAATTATCAATATTCATTCCACGGATTAGAAGTAGAAATAAGACTGGTAAAGAATATAGTACTAAATTGGCGGTTCTGTGATTCATTAAGTTTGAATAAAATCACTTAACCTTATCTAATGGAGCATCTATTTTAATGCATTACGATGATTTAACATTACGTAAGGAATTGTCATGAGATGAATACAAATTGCCAGTCATATTTCACGATTCATAAAGCTTTCTGATTCAGGTAGATGGAAACCGGAAGCTGTGTGATCTATTAGTGTGGATGTATTACTTGTAGATAAAAATTGTTTTAATTAGCATTATAACAAGTAATTACTGGTACTTAGTACCAAGGTACTCCAGTCCAGTATGGTTTACAAAGAAAAAGCAAACTAGTACAATTTATCGAGACAACAGTAACTCAAAACGAGTGAAAAAATTACCTCAGCATGTCGCAAACAATGGGAAAAATTTCGCTGGATTCAGAATTCCATTAACAGATGTATCGTGTGACACATTCACGACTTTTAATCGGAGCTAACTTTTTCCATCCATATCAGTCGAATTATTCACGTTTTTGTACTTAACATTTTATTTTACAAATCCTTTTTCAATCTTTTCAAAACAGGGGAATAAATAATTATTGTTTCATAACACTTTAGAATTGGATTCATATATAAACGGCAATTTCTGAAATTAATATTGAGCGACCGTATCAGCTATTTGGTGTGTCAATAACCCCAAGACGGATTTACCAAAAGCATAAGTCAAGTTAATGGATGCTCTTAAACATACCATTACAGAACGTTACTTCAAAGTTGTGCTCCGACATCTTCGCGAGTCATAATTAGTAACACACGCTTTGAGTTCAGAATGCGGGCATTCCCCTATACATATACCCCTTGGTTATGGTATGGTATCCTTATAGTGTTTTTACTTACTTGAAGCTAAGTTTTTGATCCCTAACGTTTGTTCAAATGGACGATTGACGAAATGAATAACAAATACAGGATTATTAATGCTTAGAGCTCTAAAACTATATTTTAAAATAGCTGCCTTAAAAACTAATTTACCCAACAGTTTAGATGTGTTTTAGTGAAGTTATACTTTCATTCTGAATTAATTGTGGATACAGTTTGACTGGCCTCACAGCTCAGTTGGTATTAACCCTGCCTTCTACGCTGCAAGTCGTGGGTTCGATTCCCACCCAGGACAAACATTTGTATAACGAATATATGTTTATATATGTTTGTTCTGTCTGGGTGTCAATATGTATTATATGTATGTATTTACAAAAAATATATAAGTATTATATCAGTCGTCTGGTTCCTATGATACAAGCTACGCTTAGCTTACTTTGGGGCTACATGCGCTGTGTGAAATGTCGACCAATATTTATGATTATTATTTATTATTAAAATAAACAGTGTCCCGTAGCCAACTGACGGAATACGAAAGTGCTGCAAGTATGTACGTGATCTTACAAATAATTGATGTCTCAGCTTCAGCCTTGAGCAAATTTAGGGCACATTTATTATGAAATTCACAAAACCAGTAGTAATAATAATCTATCATACCAACCGCATTTAATTGCAATCGTTAGCGTCACACGAGCGAACGGAAGAAAAAGTCGCGCTCACCGCGCAAGTTCAATTAGTTGTAGGAAATTCCGCGATTTGAGTGTGCATTACCACTCGAAGAGGGTCTATGGTGCGGTGACTTACCGACAACCGTAGTCGCGTTTCGGTTGGTTGCCGAAGCACCGTCTACCACGCACCGTGACTGACGCGACGCAACGTACTGACAGACTTGAGACTTCACTACTTAGTATAAAACAAAGTTGCTTCCCGCTGTCTGTCTGTCCCTATGTATGCTTAGATCTTTAAAACTACGGAACGGATATTGATGCGGTTTTTTTCAATAGATAGAGTGATTCAAGAGGAATGTTTATATGTATAGTATAGCAGAGAAACACTGATAATTTTAAAGGTTTCTAATGTGATGTCGTAAATAAACACATTTTTTTGCGCTTACATTGCAAACGCTGCGCTGGCTGAAACCTACGAGATAGATCAAAATAATGTACTACAGTATTGTTTTAACCTTAAAAAAGTCTACAAAAAATCCGGTAGTGATATATGTCTATCTCTTAGGGATAACCCACAATAACCATTTTTTATCCTTTACTTTTTACGAGAAATAATGGCTTATTTACGAAGCGATTTTAAGCAATACAGCATTGTCATCACCCGTGCGAAACCGGGGCGGGTCGCTAGTACTAGCTATAAATGTAACATAGAACTAAGTATTCAAATTGTTACAAGGATCGTGCTCGCGAGAAAAAAAAGGGAAGTCCTCCATTAGGGGTTTCTTGTTTGTTCTTTCCCATGGAGGGTCGGATAGGGTTTGAACAGGCGTCAAACTTAGCGACAAGTACGCGTGACCTTATGTTTTGAATATTATTGACATTTCCAAGCCATTTCTTTATGAATTCTATGGAAATAAAGTTGTTAAGTTTTGACTTAGACTAATTTTAATCATTGTATTTAAAACAGACCTGAACAATCTTGCATACTAATTTCACCTCACTATAAAATAATTAAGCATTCACGGTTTCGAAATCCTTTTTTATACTTGAATGCTTCATTGATTTACATCATTAGGGAGAGCATAACAGAACGGTGAAGAAAACATCAATAAAAAATTCGAAGTGCAGAAAACTTACCATTTTGAGGCCCACATTAATTCCTTTACCACATTGGTTTAAAAGAGCCAGGGATACATTAGGATTAGTATGGCCTACTTCTGCCAATAAGCTAAATGTAGACTAAGGATTAAATACATAGGTATCATTTTTCCCTTCAAACAAGTCAGCTGGGGTGTACGAGGGGTGGTTATTGAACGGGCGCACGCATGCGCTTTGTGCGTTCGCAGATGCCACGGTCTGTCTGCGACCCTGTACAAAACAAACAAACGTCGCGAGAGGTTGACACTGACCTTACGGCTCCCGTTCCTAACCTGCCTTCTTAGGCTAAAGCTGTATAAGCATAAATCTTCATTGATTAGTTTCGCACATTAATGGAATTACAAGATGTCACCTGACATCAGAGAGCAAAACAAACAAAATCACCTGCAAAAGAAAGTGCTTACGGTGTCGGCGTGTAATCAACGAGCGTGACTGCTGTAATGGCGCAGACATTAGACTCGTTCAGCTTCTGAGTTTCCGATTCACCTCGCTGCGCCATCCGCCATGCCTGTCGCCGAACGGGATGTCAGTGGCCCCTACGTGTGCGCTCACACCGCGAACCCCGGCGCGTCGACGTGACGATGCACGCACGGATCGGAACCGGGCCGTCATCACGCTCCGGGAGCTCGTAATCTCGGTTTAAATAGAGTGTAGAGAGAAAACTGCGCGATGGTGATTCGTTCGGCTTGAATGGATAGGGTCGACGGCGCGAGATCCAATGTTTCCGGACGGGCGTCTACGTCGGCACGGCCCGTGGAGGCACCGATAGCTGTGGCCGCGCGCGAAATTCAGTTGGGCGCTTGCGTGCGCGCCGTACTAGTGTCTGTGTCATGCGCTCCGCCTCGGGCGTCAGCGCCGGCGCCGGCGGGTCAGCCGCGCTGGGGGCCCGCCGCCAGAAGACGGACCTGCACGTCGCCGAGCCCGCCGCCGCGCGCTCATCCAGCCCGGCGCCCAGCCTCCGCAGCCAGAGAGCGAAACAATACAGGTGGCTTATAAACAATAACATCTTACACGGTTGCGTGATTCCGCGAGACATTTCAGTGTTCACTTTCTAAACGAATTAAAACTAAAGTACTGCGTAATCTATATACCGTGTTTTTAATGTTTTCAACAATACGCAAAGTTTTGATGTGATGTATTGTCGATAACGCAATATTTTAGTTTTCTACGCGCGTGTTATCTGATTGTATCGAATTGGTTTCATTTAATGTTTTCTCGGCGACGCGATAAAGAAATATTGCATATCGCGATTTCTGCTTATCAGTGTCATCATAGGCCTTAAAGCATAGACCAAGAACAACGGCCTCTACCGATTGACCCATGACCGATATATTTGTTATTGTTTGGGAAAAGAAAGGCCGATGCCAAGTCAGCTAACATCGCAAGGCCAAGTCGTTATCTAGGCTAAATTGAATCCAGTCAAACATAAAATACAGTCAGCAAGTAACGAAGATCATCACGCATACGAAGGTTATATGATGTGCGTTTCCGTGGATACATAATTGCAGTGTACAGGAAACCGAAATAATATTTAATGCGAGGCCAATTGTTGAACCCTGGGTTAAACTTACTTTGATCGCGTTTGCATTCGTTGTGCCTTTCTTACACGCTCTATTGGCCGATGATTTCGTAACCGGATATTATTGAATTCCAACGTTTCAAGTTATCATATTCCAAGTAATTTCGACGCCGTATAAACAAAGTGTCTGAAAATAATGATATGCATAATTTTCATGAAACCTGATTCTCACTTTATTGAATTAAGGTGGCGTGTTTTTTGTTCTAAATAGGTGAACAAGTGTGACTTTAGTTGAAACCTGATATTGACCAAATGTAACTCTAGAATTAGGCATGTAATGTTAGCACACTGATATTCTGACCAATGTGGTGAGTTCTTACCAAATCAAGGATACGTGCTCCATTCACTTTTAACGTCAGAAGTATTGAATTTACATGTATTTTATTAATCACCTCCACGTATATATGTATCATATGTTGTTTAATTTATTGTGTAATAGTTATTAAGGTAAATAGAAACATTTTTCTTTCTTTCTAGTCCTCCCCGAGTCTTAGGTATGGGTAGCGTAATGATGTTGCAACCGTCCCTTACTGCGAGATTTCTTATAGTGATTTAAATGGTTTAGGTTGTTAAGATCATTCTCTGCTTTAAGATAAAGATAAAAGATAATTTATTCACATGAGATATATATAACTTCATTTAGAAAAATAACCTCTTCTATGATGGTTGTGTGAAATGCCGTCGCCCTATTTCCGCTAATTAATGTGTACCTGATGAGTCACGACCTCGCCTAACTCACCCACCCTGAGACTGCCTAAATTGAATCATCGAGCTATCACGACTCTATTTAGCCCCAAGGAAACGATCATTTTAACCTAAAAACCGAACGATCAAAAACTCCTTTAGCTGAGATTTAAATATGCTGAAGGCGCTATTTTAGAATGGTTTAAGCATAGACAAGAGAAGCCAACAAAACGTACCACCTTATTGATAAGTGTTCCGACGAACTTTCAACATATAGGTCATCTGCTTAACATTTCAAAATATTTTGCATTTTATATTAGCATTTTAGACCGGTTCACGAAATCCATCAATTAGATATATTAATTATAAAAATTTATTCATCTTATAAACACAAATATTATGCAACTCCCCGCAATTCGTGTATGCGAAAACCTTTTTAATTTATTGATATAACACGGGGTTAATTGATGAGGGCAGTCATTTGTGTCTATTTTAATTAATCGTATACGTACATATTTCACATACGTACCAAACTAAGTTAACTACCAGCTGTAAAGATGAAAAAAGCAAATATATAGAAGGTAAGTACGAGTCCACATATACTTGTTCGTTTTTCATTTGAACCTTAGCCGAACTTCATTTCAGTCAGTGAGAAGCACAAGATAAATCTTTGTTCCAAAGATATAATCCATCACGAATGCTAAATAACGATCATTCCCAAGAGGAAACTAAATAGACCTCACGTAATTTTTCTGCCAACTCGTTAGTAACATATTACGTCAATGGCCGACGCGCACATTATGTGATATGGATATAAAAACTGCAGAATTGCTAGTTTGTAAATTAATTTGGAATTCAATTATATTTTTCCATATATCTTATTGTGTGTTACTTCATATCTTCTTATATTAAGTGGTGGTAGTAATGGTGACGTCACGCAACGCCTGGACTGGATTTCAAGTGAAGCTACCAGCTACCATTTTCCTTAGCGAATCGCACGGCAGAACGCACCTTTATATGTGGTTGTCGGCAGATTTTCTACATGAGGGTGGAAGCTAGGAAGCTGAGCGGTTGCCCTTCCGCCACGCTATGGTTTTTATAAATACTACACCTGCAATACTTTGTTATTTTGGTTTATTTGGTAGCGAAGGTTTTTCGTAGCGTCTCTTCCACTTTTCTTTAATGTGAATTATTAGGCACACTCGAGAGCGTGGTGATCTAGTTGTACTGACCCCGAGTTTCATTCCGGAGGTCACCGGGTCAAATCTCAGCGTGCACCTATAAGTTTTTCGCTTGATTTATGGGCGCAATACCACGTTCTCAAAACGGCGAAGGAAAACATCGTGAGGAAACCGACATGTCCTAGAACTAAAATGCGAAGACATGTGTCAAGTGCACGGAAGAAGCCTCTTTGATGCGCTTTTACAGTCCTTTCACCACATTGGTTCGAGAGAATCAGTGACTCGAATAGAATAGAATTAGGCACACTATCTGACAGCTAACTTGATGGTTGGTGGCTTCCGTCTCCTAAAGACGCCTGCAACACTCCAGGAATTGGCAGCGCTGATCAGAAACATATCTTATACAGCCTCGAGCTACCGGCTAACTGCACTGATGACATCTTTCGGGTCAATCTTTCGAGACCTCTCTCTTATGACTTTCTTCTTGGCACAGGGCCAGCTTACCAGTGCGTACAGCACGGCTGCTCCAACGGTCGAGGACGCAAACGCCATCGGAAGTGGGCAGCGACGGTACCGCGTCCCCGGCGCCGACTGCCTCGCTGCTACAAGACGTCGTCGACATCAAGACATTGCTGCTGCAGCTCAAACGAGTCTTACAAGAGGTCAGTGGCTTGACTACATTATAGAGACATTAGTTTCAGAATGGGACGAAGATGTCTTAGTTGTACAGCACAGCGGTGGAAGTTTTGACTCTGTAGCCTTTGATGCAGTCCATACCTTTTCAAACGCTGCATATATCAGTAATCTCACACATTTCGATGGGATGATGAACGCGAGTATATAATATAATCAGACCCGATAACTTCCACTGTTTGTGGTCCACAAATTAGATAGTAGCATTCAGGCACCTTCTTTGTGTGTTATTTTTGATGTTATTTCCAATAGATTGTGCTCTTCGTAGTTGTAAATAGTGGTTACCATCATATTCCGCATCAATAACTTTATGTTTGCTGTACATAACGGAATAGCATGAATTACTACGACCGTGTTTAGTATATACATGATCGCGATACGGATTCTTTTGCAATTTCCCCTTTGTTTGTTTAATAGTTAATGCGAATGTAGCATGAGTCTGTCTTCACTCACTGTGCTAGATATATCACCGTTCCATTATATTACTTTCCCACAGGATAGTTAAAAGATAATCAAAAGAAAATCTCGTATTTTTTATGTTATCGTATGTAGCGAACTATCACACAAGTGAAGGGCAAATGTTATAGACGTGACGCTTTTTTTGTTTGCGCGAATACATAGTTCTCAAATGATAATTCATTAATAAAAGCGAGATTTTCTTTTAAATTACACTCAATTTGAGTACATGACTTAAGTAGATTTTCATTAATGTACATTTTATTGTTTTTGTTGTAACTACTTACACTGTAAGCATAGTTTGCATTATTGCTTGTAGCATCAGATAAGTAAATGGCCAACCTATTTAAAATATTTTCTGTGTACCCACAACTTATGTTTTCTTTTTTTTTAAATAAGCAATAGTTAAGCTGAAGTGTAGATTGTAACTAGTTTTAAGTTGGGCCATTTTTACTTTTCTGTTCGCTAGCACAAGTTTTGTTCGCGTGTGTAACTTGTATGTTTTGTTGCATCGCCTTGTTTGCCGCAAGCAGCCAGGGGAGGAGCGTCATTCGTTGAGTGTAAGTATCGGACGCACAAATTGGTCAGAATGGGCGTATTCACCGCGCGTACACGCAGTTTTTAGTATGCTTGCAAATCTCATCATGATAATAACAATCATAATAAAATAATATATTAACCCGCGTGATTGTAATTGCTAATGGCTAAAGAAAAATATTGCTTAAGAGTTTAAATGTTAGATACATACGCACGGCGAATACGCCATGTAATCGTATTTGCTTGCGGGAAGAACAACAAATATATTATAGTGGTAATTTACTGATGACCTAGCTGGTTAAAAGTAAGCCTAATAAAATAAAAAATATTATTAAAGAGAAGGCATTATATCGATACATATTCATAAGTAATATGATCGATATACCATGGCAAGAATAGGTATATTTTTTATATCTTGACACAAAACCGTCAACTTCGCATTCCGTCGCATTTCCCCCGAAATAGTTCTTATTTAGAGTACTTGTTCTTCCTGTAAACTTCACTATATTCCCTTATTCCCTATTATATACCTTGTTGATGCGCTTATATGCACTTTTATGCACTCACACGACTTCTTATTACTTGTTTTATCTTTTACATTATTTAAGCAGGGAATACAACAACCGTTATAGATAGAGCATAATAGACATTTGCATATTATCCAAATATGTAATATGATTACGACTATGTAGATACGTGAGGAATAATATAAGACATGTTCGCGCAATGATAATTGAGAGGTAGTAGACTATTCTAGAACTCGAGAAAAAAATTTTGTTCATTATATTAAATCTGTTATAGAATGAATCAGATTAAATTCTTGATATTTAAAAGCACCATGCGCCAAAATAGGGATTCTTAATTAATTTATTTGTGAAACAATATCAAAACGATCGAAATGATTCATGAAAATAATGTTCATACAGTTCATTCAAATTGACCACTGAAATACATAAAAGATAATTAGATTTTTCGTATCACTTATCTTTTTACATTTAATTTGAATCTGATTTTCTAGTTTTTTGAAGAAAATGCTTATAATTCATGGTGCTATGCAAAAAATACTAGTATTTTTATAGTATCATTCCACCCTTTTTATTTCTAGAAATAAAAAGGGTGGAATAATAATAGCAACAAAATTTTGTATACAGACGGTTACAGCTAAAATGTTGAAATGGATCTTTAGTACAAATATTCTGTTACAAATCTCGTAATTTCACATACATGGCAATTTCATGTAAATATTTAAAACATTAAAGTATTCATCTCTTTGCTTTCCTTTCCTTTATATATGACATACCTTAGATATATAATATATCTAAATAGACAAACAGACAGACTGCACAAGTTACAAAAGAAAAGCTTCTCAAAATCTCATTAGAGTTTTCAATTCGTTGAAAAAAGACTACTTACTCATAGAAATGTTGACTAGCCTATAAATATTCTTGTATCACCTTATCGAGTGCGTTTACCACACATGTCCATAATGATGCTCGCTGTCTATGTGCAGTTAGAACACATTTGCATTAAACTGTGTTAGCTGCTCGCTGGGCTAATGCATTATAAAACTTCAGTTCCAAGGTTGGTTGGTTTCGAACCTCACAGGCAGAGCCACTACTAGGATATCCAGAGTTATAGGTACAAATGTCTCAAAAATAACAAGACAGTAAGAAAAAAGAATTAACAATACTCATTGAATATTATGAACACAGGTTATTAAGGATATTCAGTGAATATGGGACTCAACATTTAAATGGATGACATAATTAATAATGTTTTGTTAAAAATAAATGACATTTAATGTTTTATTAATTCCTAGGCGTTTACTAGGATTATAACTTCAGTGTACATGTATAAAAAAGGTCATCTACCTACCTGTAGGAAATTTTATGTATGGAAATTATGATTTCGTGTGCATGCCGACAATAAAATTGGGTAAATACATTAAAAGTATTTTTTTATCAATATAATGAATATTGAATTAACGCTGACGCAGAATACTTAGAAAAGACAAGGAAACAATGGTTCCCACTAGGAAAATAACACTACTTGCTCATGTCTAGATTTATGATGTAGTTATGTATCTCTCGTTAGGTAGGTATCACTATTCTATAACGACGGTCTTTTTGTGGTCGTGGTTCTGGTATTGATTCAGTGTAAATGAAACTCATATGAACATTTTGAATCTGTTTATTTTAGGATTGGATTATACTGGCTGGCCTCACAGCTCGGTATTAACCCTACTTTCTGCGCTGTAGGCCGTGGGTTCGATTCCCACCCAGGACACAGTCTCTTCTTGCAGTCTTAATATGTTCTCCGTCAAAAACAGAAGCAGCATAAAGATAATAAATAAGCAAAACATATTCGTTAGCCATATGGTTACATATTATATAATATTGTTGGATCCTACAGAGCGAAACTCTCGACCCGTTGCTGGCGGCGTGCGCGGAGAGCCCCGCGCGCGGCAACGGGCGCCGCCCCCCCGCCTCACCGCTACATCCCGACGCCTGCGCCGAAATGCGACGACAGATTATATATCTGCAGGTAATGTAGATAGATGACACTTTATTGCTCACCAAATCAAAATAACAATCAGTAACAATATACAAAGTGAAACGATGGGCGGTCTTGTCGTTATAAAGCGATCTCTTACAGACAACCTTTGGACAAGAAAAACTGGACTTTATATGGGGCTTTGTGGTTTATCGAAACAAAATTGGACAAATTATACAGGGTGTGGCGTAATGAGTGGATAATAGGGTACCTGCGGGTAGGGGCCATTGTGGCGGTTCAGAAAAATATTTGTTATGCTCAGTAAAAGTGCCTCGGTTTTCGAGATATTCGACATTTTCGAAATTTAAGAAATATTTCACCCTTCGTCACTATTTTTGGCGCCCAGACTGCAAATGAAATTTTTTTTTCTATCTGTTTTTTGGATAGTATTCTTGGATAGATGTGCTATCGAATGGAAACTATTATTTTTATAACACAAGCACAGTTATGTTTTTAAAATAAGATTTCACTAAAATTTTACTTGCTTTCGAATTTCGAAAATGTCGAATATCTCGAAAACCGAGGCACTTTTACTGAGCATAACAAATATTTTTCTGAACCGCCACAATGGCCCCTACCCGCAGGTACCCTATTATCCACTCATTACGCCACACCCTGTATATGCAAAAATAAATTAGCCATTCGCCTGTCTGTTGACGACTTCTCACGCGCTCATTTCAAGTAACTCTTGACTTTTTAACAAATGTTTCCAATAAACAAAACAATACTACTTCACTATGACTCCCTGTATGACAGTTTGTCATATATGCACAAGCATCCACGCGAGTACAAACTTTATGCTAACCCCTAAAATCTTGCCCCGGTCGGGAATCGAACCCGGGACGTCTTTACATCCCCCTTTTTTCTCCTCGCTTTGCAAGCAGCGGAGCACTTTGAAGCGTTGATTATTGAACTGGACTATACGTTTACGTAATGTAATAAAACAGTCTTAATTGCGATTGACCAATTTGTATATTTTTTAGAAAACAAGTTTTTAAAAGAATGGTTAATAGGTCAAACCAAATAAACATGACATCAGAATTCGGTTGTTAATATAATAGAATAAGAAATGTTTATTGTGAAACTGTGTATAAAAATTATAATATATAACAATAAAAATAATAATAAAAATAAAATATAATAATATTGGCTATACTATTTGTAAATACATACATATAATAGTTATTAACACACTATGTATTATATGTATGTATTTACAAGAAAAAGGATAATGTATTCTATCCGTTGTCTGGTTCCCATAGTACAAGCTTTGCCAGTTTGGGACTAGATGGCGCTGTGTGAATTGTCCATCAATATTGTTATTATTATTCAAGAAGACTGAGAAAACCTGCAGATATTTTCGGATATACTAACGCGCTATAACACACGACGCCGACGGTCCCCAATTTGAAATACACAGACTATTTTGTATAATACTGTTTTTTCGCCAAGTTACAAGTGTAAACGTTTGGAACGGTGTATTTCAGGGTCAGCTCGAGGAGCGCGACCGGCTGGTGCGAGTGCTGCAGCAGCAGATGCTGCGCATGCGCATGGCGGAGAGCCACGAGCCGCGCGGCGACGACACCTGCACGGTCGCCACGCAGACGGATAGGGTGGGTCATCTGCTTACAGATTTTTTTAAGGTCGACTAAAGGTTTAACACTTTTATAATCTTACTTAAGCATGTTCATATTCTAAAATAATGTGTCAAACCTGGCTCAACAGATCTGGCTTCTGGAACTCTGAAGTAAGCTGCAACGGGTCTTGATATTATCTTTTAATGTCTCCTAAATGGACAAGACAAGACCATTTGCAGCCAGTCCTTCGCCAGAACTGTAGTCTGTTCTCCAATAGCCTTGAACAGCTTGAGAACTAAAATGGGTTAGTGCGAGGAACGCGCGTGACGTAATCTGCAGCGTCAGACGGATAGATTGAGTATCCCGGTTGCCGGTGAAATTACAGGCACGTGAGACGTTCCACTTTCACGTCTCAAAGTTACGGGCGTAATACAATACGACTCTGTCTTCCACACTTATGTAGGGAAGGACGCAAATTCGTGTTGTTTTTGTTATGGGAAGAGGTTACACTCGACATTGGCTGGGCCATGCTCGTTCCTAGACTTTATCACATAAAAAGATGTCCAATAAGTACTCACAAGTTGTATCTACTATCGGTAATCTAAACTAAGCTTTCAGCGTTTTCGCAACCCTGTTTTTCCACCTAACTACGTTCGAAGATACGTTTAACGATTCCTTCCCCTAAATAGACGGTATTACGGTTTCACCGTTTTTTACCATTACTCGTTTACCAACCACAGCACAGTTTTTCTTGGATTACCTGTTTGGCTTCTCCTCCGTTTAATTACCGTTCACATGACATAGACAGAAATCTGAAGCCCGGCTGACACAACGTCTTAATCACCTTTTACCTAATGGCTGAGTAGTCTGACAAAAGTACCTTTAATAAGGTTAAGCATTTAATTTTTTTACAAGGCCAGATTAACAGGCATTTATTTAGAATAATCGCCACAAATCATTAGCAACAAACTTTCATGCATTGACTCAGCCGTGCGTAACTAATTGTTTTAAATGTGCCATTCTTAACCATGATAATTAATTTATTTGCAAAAATCTAATAATTCCTTTGAACACGTGTAATATTTATTATGTAGGTATCACTGCAAAGTAACAACACATTGTGATAATTTACTGCCAAGTTTTAATGCTAATTATGTCTGGTTTCAGTTGCGGCCACCTATGACGACGTCGCTAACGAGTTCTGACAATTCAGGATTAGTGAGGTAACCACATTCTCAACGATAAATTTTTCTAACGACACTGAATATGAGCTTTAAATTCACATTTACACAATTTTTATTACCAACTTCAATTTCATTTAATTGATTATTATACACACTTTCTATTGTTATTGCTTTGTTATTAGTTTTTATTTATTATGTATTGTATGTATTATTTTTATTATTTATTTATTGTTTTAGGTTTATCAGCGCATCTCTGACATCTATTTTAAGATCATTGCACTCATCTCTCTCTGTATTTGTATCTCTCACACCGCTCTACTCCTCCCATTATTTCTCACAATGTAAGGAACACTGCAGTTCTGCCATAAATAACACTATCTCAACAACCCAATGTATAGTGTCTAACGTCATAGCTTTCCCGTGGATCGTCGTCTTTAGAGAATATATGAGCAAAAAGATGACTTTCGCACCCACATCTATGTGTAGAATCACTTTATCCATATCTCCTTACTTCACCGGTATCTTTATTTAGCCGTACGTTATTTTGTTATGTATAAATTTAGTGACCTGATTCACATAGCATTTATTCATTAACTTTTGTCCAATTTCTTAAAATTTTCATTGTTTTGAATTCCTCACATGCTGCTTTGAATTCCGATCTGTCGATCTGTCATCATTGTCTTGGAATTTTGGATGCGGCAGTTTCCACTTGGGCTCACGGGTTCGTCCGTCGGAACAGGTAGCGTGGCTGGACTGCTTGTTCGCTGTTTGCCTGTTGTGCTCCGTCAATGTTTTGTGCTTACTGCATCTCTTGTACCAGACACCGGGAGCTAACGTCTTCCTCGTCTCCGATAGGGACACCGACGATTACTGCTACCAAGTCTTCAAATAGTTGCATGAGGTTCTCAGTTCTCGCTCTCCATGAACGTCCTTATCGCCATCCGAATCACTGACGTGTCTCTAAATATCAAAGTTACAGTATTGGTGCTCGTTTTTGGCCAAGGCATGGTTTTGATTTCAATGTAACAAACAGCACTATTGTTTACGCGTTAATCGATTGGCTTGAATTGTTTTGACATCACTAGATTAGGTTTGTGGCTGTCGTAGTCGTGTGTTGTTTCGACTGTTTTCATTAGAATGTTTTACCTTACTTTGATTATGAGACTTTTATCTGTGTTACACGCTGCCTCGCCAGAACGTAAAGGTGAGAGTGTAGATATAAAATAAATAGTCTCACTGTACAGATCGCACTCCTAGCTTTAAATAACACTAAGAGTTAAATAAGATAACCAGCCGAAATATTTAATTGATTGTAATTTTACTTTCCAGTTGGAATGAGCAACAGAGCGCGAGGAAGCTGCCGTCATACAGTGAAGCACAAAGGACTAAGAGACCTCTTACCAACGGAACCAACGTGATTAAAACATGTCAGTGTGGTGCGAGAAAAATGAACGGATTAACTAACGGAGACGAAAACACAGTTGACAAGCGGGACCCTGTACATCTGAAGACGAACAGCCGTGTCGGTTCCAAATACCTGCAAGCTCTCGCTACCAACACGGAAAACAGGCGTTATGTGAAGCGAGATTCGTCAGTGGGAGAGAAAACTGATAGGAAGATGGTTTACACGACGCGATCGCGATCGATTGAGAATTTTCACCAGCACCAGAGCTACTTGACGGAACGCGTTCTCGCTAATAACGTAGTGATAGAAGAAGCGCCTCTGATCAAACACCACACGTCGTATGGGGATCTGTACAACGGGAGGATCAGCAGCAAAGAGAGCGTCAACGGGAACCGACATAGTCCGAGCCTAAACGGCCAGTCCACGGACACCGACTACAGCTCCGACGGAGGGTACAAATCACTGCCCTCTTCTATAAACTGCAACACTACCTCGCCCAAGAAGGTGAGCGGCATACCGAGAAGGTCCATCGAGCAAAAATTCATTTCCACCAAACACGTTAAGGCGAGTGCTGTTTGATGTTGCATGAGACAGTTTTGTGATACTTTCGAATGAGTTTAACGCAAATTTTGGTATACACGACACGCCTAAAGTGACTTGTCGACTGTAGTGGCGAAGCAACGCACGGCACGTACCTTTGGATATTGTAGTAGTAATAGTGAACGCAGTGTAATAGACATTTATATAAAATAGTTCTATTGCGTGTTGTCGGTGCGTTGCGTCTGAGTGGTCTAATCTTGAATCATCATCATCATTTACATTTAATTTATCTGTGACTGCTCGCTTCTAACTTCTTAAACAAACTTATTTTTCTTAATCTTTGAGAACTATAGCAAAAAAAATGCATTTCGTTATTCAAAGTGCCCATTTTCGGCAAATTATTATTTATGGTGATATGATCGATATGAAATTGTGTACCTACAAAGTTAGAGTACCGAAGAAAAAAGTGAAGGAACGAAAAATTGACGACAACACTTATAGGAGCCGATTCTGTTGGTGTCATACCAACTTTAACTATTTATCGATCTCGTTATGTTTCCCCAATAATTAAAGAGCTGATCAATCGATTTAAATTTGATGCCATGAGAAAGTCCACTGATTTACTGAGAATACTGACGCGAGTGTAATTTGAAAGTGTGATGTCCAGTTGAGTGCAGTGTGTCCGAATAGTTTTGCCATCGTTGGAGTCGCTAGCATAGCAGTGCTTGTTCGCATTTACTTCCCACACTCGACGTTTGACGAGGCTTATCGTCGTTGTGCTGACAAAATGGATTTCGGCATTAAAGTTTCCTGGCAAAAAGGGACCAGAAAACAAACCCTCTGAGTCGGAGATTTTGAAAAAATATTCAAAGTCGAAGTCCATTATGTCAACTCGTCAATTAAGCTTATCAGTTAATTAAGCTACGTTAAGTTAATCGATGCCAAATTTATCGACGTAATTATTTGACTCGATGATATTTCCACTTCCACACTTTCATTTGACATGAAATTGTACTATTTCTAATTGCTTGATGCACAGGGGCGGATTTATATAGGACTTTTTGGGCTGCATGGATAGGCCCCATGGATATAACGGTACCCCAGCCCCCATTGAACTCAAAGTGGACAATATGGTTAATAAAAAAAACTTCTATATTAAAAATCCTATTTTAATGTTGGCAACCCAAGAGGTCAAGTGAACCGTTTGCACGCGAACAAAACAGGGGATTCTCGTTCCCTGGTTTTGGCAGGGCCTTAAGATGTATTAGCCCAGGGCCCCACAAAAATTCGATCCGCCCCTGTGATGCATTTTATTTTATTTTGACCTCACGACATTGACTTATAAATTGAACGGAAATTCATTTTGTAGATTTAATTTACAAACATATATACAGGCGATAAATATCTTAGATTTTCTATGGTAGACAAACTAGTAGATAAAACTGTTATATTATGTGATAAGAGTGGCTGTAAGAAGTAACTATCAATATAATTTAAACTTGTATCTTCCCCTATTTTTAATCACTTATTGTAATTGATTGTAATAACGTATTATGTATAGAATTGTACTATTAATTATGGTGTTTATATTTATCAAAATTATCTATTAAATTGTGGTCATTGTTTGCTACGTAAATGTTGTTTAGAATACAGGTGTGTATCGAGTAGTTATCAAAAGGTACAAACATCATTCGCTTTGAGGCATTGTTGAATTATCCTGATACCTTGTGAAGCATTTTTGTCTATCATATTGATTGTAAAGTAGATATATTATAAAAAATTAACTAAACATTGTATGTATCTACTTCTGAGCCCAATAAAGTTTCCGTGACCTATATTGATACCTAGAACGTAATACATAATATACATACATATATATATATATATATATATATATATATATATGTATGTTTGCGTTTATTCTATTTGTGTACCTACTTATGGCTACTTCTTTATCTATTATACTGCTCTTTCCTATGTTAGTTATTAAGTAAAGCTTCAGTAAAATTATTTAATTTAAATAAATTGAAGTTGTTTCAATATATAATTTTAATTTTGATTGTCTTATATTTATTTATTAGTGCACCCACCCAGACATCATTATGAAACTATAAACATAGATAACGCCGTTGTAAGCGATTAAACTCGTTATTACGATGATGTAACCGTAACCCAAAATCAGCTTAAGGTGGGTTACACAAATATATTGATAATGTAAGGAAGTACCGCCGAACTTTATTACTAATTATGTTACTATGGGAATGATTTTAGCGAATACTTGCTGAAGACAAATAATAAACTTACTTATTATTTTAAAGCTAATGTGATTTTAGAAGGAAATTTTTTAGTAACTGGCGTGTTACTCTCACAATACAGATAACGTCATTTTGGTAATCAAACCGTTACGGGATACATATATAAGTAATAATTTTAGGATAAGTGAAGTCATGACTTACTACAAGATATAGGAGTTTAATACCTACATTATTTAAAAAAATTAAAACCGCAAATCTGAAGTGAAGTGAGTGAAAAATGTGATGTTCAGCGGTTTACTGCAAAGCACTAGCTGCATGAAACTATTTTTACATTATTTTCAACTGCAGCTTGAATTTTCGCAAGAATTGAAGGCGTTATGTTCGACCCCATATTAGTTTAATATTTTATATCAATTTCAACTGCACACAATTTCTGGTCATGACAGACAGGGCAAGAAATTTAAAAATATAATTTCGCTTTGAAACATATAGTTGCCGGTGAAATTACAAGCAATGTGACATTCCACCTTTAAGTCCATTACGGGCCATTATATTACCATTATTATTATTACCATTTACGGGCGCAAACGATGCGAATTGGGTCTTGTTATACCTAAGCAGGGGGAACCCAAGTCGTTTTGCTTGTATGGGCAGTACCAATTAATACCAAGTGGGCCATCAGCTGGTTGCGTAGCTTAATTGTACAAAAATATAAAAGAATTCAGCATGGTATAATCCTAAATCGTGCCCACTCACCGAGAATTGATAGAAATAGGTAAGTAAAGCAATTTTAGAATATTTGCGACTAGCTGCGCCTCTCAGTGTTACCCGCGACGAAAAATCCCACGGGAACACTGCACTTTTCCGGGATCAAAGTAGCCTATGTGTTGTGCCATTTTGTGGCTATCCGCAGTCTTTGAGACACACAACAAAATATTTTTCTATCATTCTTTCTTAATCCAGGATATAAGCTATCTTGATACCAAATTTCATCGAAATCCATTCAGCGGTTTGAGCGTGAAAGAGTAACAAACATCCATACAAACGTTTATGTTAGTAGGATTACAAAACAACTATTAGAGATGTGTGACTGTAGGTACACGTGAAGTAGTTACAGCTGAACCTTGGTCGGTCGATAAGCGGGCTGTGTTGTGGTACCCGCGCCACTCGGCGACCGTCTCTGAGCACACTCACCGCGCCGCGGGTTCCAACCAAACCGACCGGAGTAATGACTGGACACACCGGAAAACTTAAAGGTTCGTGTTGCATGATAATTCAATGATTAATATTCCCGGTTACGGCATTTAAACGCTCGCTTTCTCTAAGATAAGTGCACCTAAACGACTATTTGCTTAAGCAGTGTTAATATTAGAAAATATTTGAGAATGATTATTCTCAAATATTTTCTACTAAGATACTAAGAAGATACTAAGAAATAGATAATGTCGTATTTTGGGGGAAACAATGATGTTAAGACGTTATTAAGATCAGTCTGAACACTTTTAAAATGACTAGAACATAGAACTTAATAAATTAATTTCGAAACTTATATGATATAAGTTTTGGTGTTCCCATATTATAATGTCTGACACATACCTGAGTATTGTTAACAAGAGTTAATCTATTTTATTTTTTTAATATTTATATTTAAGGCGATATTAATAATTACTTAGCAACGAAATGACTATTACATACAAAAATAACGTTTTTGAATGCATTAAAAACTGCACTTATTGCAGCAGTGAATGTTAATCACAAAAATGTACGATAACAAAAGCAAACTTTCACAATGTTTGTTTATTTTGTGGGTGGGTGAGACGACACGCGCAGACTGTCCAGCAGTCTGCGGCTCAAGGGCGGGACGGGACAGAGGGTGATACGATAGCTGATAGTGACGTGATAGAACACGATATCGGGGTGTTATAGGGTCATTTGGTAATAGATAGCGGGAGTCAAGAATGGAAGTCCGCCTTCTAGATAACTCATGCTTATGAGTAATTGCAAATGTTCAAATCAATACAGTGGGTTTTACGATTAGGGTTGCCAGGTCGTAAAACGGAAAAGCCGAACATTTGGGAATTGGTATTTCCATTCTATGGAACCTCTCAACGCGGCCGGTCGTGCATATTAGCGCAAACGAAAACTAATTGAAACCGAGAAAATAATTTTAGAACACATCAAATTTAAAGGTTAAATACCAAGAAGATAATATGTAAAGCAGAATATAACCTAAAGTAAACATAACAATTTAAGGAAATATTTGAAAATAGCTTCTTTTTAACGACTGTAATAAAAAATCATAACTTGAAACCTTGAACCTTCGAATAGAGTTTAACATGCTTACAGATAGGTACCTACTTAATTATCATTTATTTCGAAAGTATACCGTACAAGAATAATAATAAATCATTTATTTCAGACCCATAGATCCATAGATTAAAATACAACAAACAACAAATAATGCCAAAAATAAAAATCTCAACAATTAGCTACCCAGTATTACAGTATATACAGTATGTTGAATATCACTTTTAAGATATTTATAATAACCCAGTGCAATAATTAGTGATTGAATTAGAGATTAAGAGCAGTAGAACTCTCGCCAAGTTCGTCCGGGGAAGTACTGCTACCATGCCCATTTCTGCTGCCAAGCAGTAACGCGTTCGCGTTAGTGTTCCGGTTTGATAGGTGTGGTTGCCGATGAAATTACAGGCACAAGAGACATTGAGACTTGGGTCTTGTCGTACCTAGTAAGGGAGGACCCAAGTCGCATCGGTTGTTATGGGCAGAGGTTACCACTTAACACCAGGTGGGCCGTCGGCTCGTTCCGTAACTGTATCACACAAAAAAAAAAGTTTGAGTATAAACACTGTTCGTATTGCGCTGCATTTTCACGCCAAGTTAGCTTCACAATTAACTCTGTATATACATACATACCTATGTGCAATGGATGCAATTTTACTATAAGTAGGTTACTATTACGACGTCCTAAACAAACAACCCAGCATAGTTTATTGAAACAACTCATACCTTAGTTACAATTAAAGATGTGTGCATATATAAATATAAATTGTATTATCATTTTAAAGTTCCGGTTAGATATCGTAAAATAAATACGCCTATCAGTGTTATACCTACGAAATTGTTTACAACGATCAATGACCTTTCGTTACTTTTATAGGCGGATGAGTGCACAACTCCGTGTACGCAACACAACGCAACACACCATGTTGAGGACGCAGAGAGGCGTGCGCGCGCGCATCGCACACCAGATATACACGTATTGTGCTTTTTGGATAGCCATGTCGGCGCTCCCGGCCCTGGCCATATCTTACGTCGGTAAGTCACCGTTGCCTTGTGAATTTCCTCAAATATATTCTGATATGCCGCATGTCTGGGAGAGCTCTGAGTTTAATTAGTGAAATTAGATTTGTAAAAAATAATCTATAGATATTTCGTAAATACTAAAACAAGTTTGGCTGACGAAGCACTGATGGTAATCTCTGCCTTCTGCGCTGTAGGTCATGGGTTCGATTATCACACAGGAGTTGGATGTGTTTGGGTGTCATGATATTAAATATTTGTGGCTAGACGGCGATGTGTCCAGGACTTTTTATCATTTTTATTTGACAGAAAAGTATCTGTCATAGCAGTTCAGGTTCAGCCAGGATCTTTTTCGAACTCCCTACATAAGTAGGTAAGGACCCAAGTCGCTTTGCTTATGTGGGCAGAGGCTACCGTTTAACACCAGGTGGGCCATTTTCTCGATCGATAACTTTATAAAAATGACGTAACGTTTCCCAGTGGTAAGAGTGAGCAAGCACCTGTGGCTGCGGCTGCTCTCCAGCCGGTACCCAGACCTGGAGTTCATCAGGACCGACACGGTGCGATCCCTGCTCGACACGCACAGGAATCAGGGCATCATCAATGTGCTGCTCTCAGTCAAGGGTAAGACTAATTGTTACACAAAAAAAAACTCATTTTTACATGCTACTTTTTTTATGTGATATAGTTAAGGAACGAGCCGACGACGCGACGGCCCGCCTGGCGTTAATAACCTGTGCCCATAACAACATACTTAGAGTTTAAGCATCGTCATGTCTCTAACTATTTAAAATATATATTGTTTACTGTTCCCAATAAATAAACATTATTAATATCAATTTCGCTAACTGAACACAATTAATTTTCAGGTACGCTGGACACAGAACGAATCAAAAACCAACTAACTCAGCACGTGTTGGACAGACGAGATAAGAATGGCAAGTTGATGTTTCCTCGTCTGCGTCACGTGCTCGTGTCGTGCTGGGGGAATTACGCGTGGAACGTCCACGTGAACTTCCGACCCGAGAATCACATGCTGGTCGCCAACGCCGTGTACCGCGGACGTCCCGTCAGCGAGAACAATATACAGGTAAGATCGTGACAAAGAAAGAAAAATTATTTTGACCACCCCTAAATGAAAAAAAACACACTAATGAGTGGAAACAAAAGTACATAAACAAAAAAGATAAAGGATACAAGTAGGTAAATATTATACAAACTTAGTATTTAGTGGCCAAAATAGGTCTTAATCTCAGCTTAATGCCGTTCGTAGACATAGATATGGACTGAGCAGTACCCTCACAATTGACCTCTCTCTCGGAACAGACAAAGCGAGAAGTAGCGAGAAATAGGTCTGTAGTGAAAAATTCGCTGTGCCTCCAAGCGTTAACTTTTCTGAAAAATTTACGGGCCCTTTATAAGATAATTTCATGAAGTTCCAAAACCAAAATACAGAATAATAAAAACAAATGTTATTTCAAGTATCTTTTGTATTTCATTTATCTAGAAAGATTACCTACTGGAGTCTCGATCGCTATATCTGTCTCGCCCGTATTTACTTCACAACTGGGGTTGACCATGCTCAGTCCATTCTCTGTGTCTATGGGTTAGATATATATAACCCCTTAGCCATCAACTGCCATCCAGCCCATCGATCAAAGAAAAACACAATCGAAATTTGACAATATATAATACGACCTTTGTTGCACTCCACCTATATAGATGCTTTTGTTACTGGCAGATGTTGCCGCATAACATTATATGGGCCATCTGCTCGTTTAGTACCTTATTCACATAGTGTAGAGATAGATAAACAGATGTTTGTACCTTAGGTACAGATGTTATAGATGCTTTTGTCTGAAGATAGATCTGTACCTAAGGTACAAACATGTTGAGAGTTCTCTGTAGGAATTATTCTAAACAACAGTAATCTTTTCAGGAATTTGTCAGCGATATAGTCTCGAAATACTTTCCCACCGACCAGCCGCCATGGCAGTACATCATCATACCCTGCGTCTCAACAGAACCCAAATACTACATTCTAGTTCGGGTTCACCATTTGCTGCTCAGCGGCAAGGACTCGTTAAACATAGGTGATCTATTGTTGGTGGAACAGGTCAGTTCGTCCGAAAGAGCTGTAACTCAGGAGTACACGCAACAAAGTCCCCTCACTAAGCTGTTCCCAACACCGTCCGCCATCCCCGAGTTGTGGGGGAAACTGAACGAGAACCTATCGAATGCTTGGAACGAGTTCGTATCGGAATACGATCCGGTGGAGAGTCCACGAGCCTTGAAAACCCTGCCTGGAGTGTTCCATGTAGCCGGCCTGGTGCTGATATCAGGAGTCAGTGCGTTGAGAGAGCTGACTAAACGGTCGAATGGACGATCTTCAAACCCACCAGTGACTGCGACTGCACTAATAGCCGCCGTGCGACGGGAATGCAAACGGAGAAATTTGACCATCCCAAAGGTATTTCACCAATACAACTGTAATGCATTGGAAACTATTCGAAAATTATAATAATAAATAAATATTGGTGGACATCTCACACAGCGCCATCTAACTCCAAATTAAGCATAGCTCGTAATATTGGTACCAGAGAACTGATATAATACTTCTTTTTAAATATAATACACATTAACACCCAGACCCAAAACAAACATCTATGTTCGTCACAAAAATGTTTCTCCTGGGTGGGTATCGAACCCACGACTTACAGCGCTGAGTTGCTACCAACTGATCTGTGATACCAGTTAAAATAATTAAAATATTGTAATTTCAGATAATAATATCGCCGATGGTGACGTTCGACCCAAGGAAATGGCCGAAACGTGCGTTCGAAATGGCGCTGAATTCGACTATTACGGTGATCAAGCTGCCCGTTCGGATCCGAGACGAGTTGAGTGCTCTTTTGGACTTGAAGCGAAGCGGATACGTGAGACTGTCGCACACTTTGACGTGGAAGTACGCGGAGTTGGGTCAGCTGTGCGCGCGCGCGACCGGCGAGGCGTGGAGGGGGCTGGTTGAAGTGTACAAAGCGCCAGCGCAGCTGTGGAACGATACCGTCAGAGCAGACGAAGGAAAAAAACATCTGCTGCAGACCGTCTCTTTGTGTGGGAGAAAGGTGAAACATCAAACTGATAACATACACCTCACACCTCAGTTGGTAGTAACCATGCCTTCTGCGCTGTAGGTAGTGTTCGATTCCCACCCAGGACAAACATTTGAATGAGATGTTCTGTTTCTGGGTGTTATATGTATTAGTTTATAAAAAAAGTATATAAGTATTATATCAGTTGTCTGGTACCCATGTTACAAGCTATGCTTAGCTTACTTTGGGGCTAGATGGCGCTGTGTGAAATGTCCACCAATATTTATTTATATTATATATATAATACATTATAAGACGACAATTTAACCAAGGATGTATGTAACTAAGGAAGTATCTGTGTAAAACTTTAAATGGACCACCAAACAAAGCTTCAATCGATCGACCTTGAAAACCATAAACAATTCGTCCAATTTTCTAGACTTAGGCAATCCAACTGTCACTGTTCCGTTAAGCGGAATAAACGAACAGCTCAAATCAACCACGCCCGTTTCATTCCAGGTAGCATCCTGGTCACGGCCTATCCCACGATCTGGTATGGAGCGAGCCGCCCGAGCCCTCGGGGTCTCCAGCACTGACATAGCTCTGTACGCCGCCACCGAGTCCTTACGAGCGTTCTTGGAGAGCGCACATAACGACACGCCCGACACCATCCTCACAACTGCACGAGCTGCAACGCAAGATTTCCTCTTCACATTCGCAGAGGGAAATGGACGAAGTTATAAGAAGTCGCAGTCGGGTGGTGAGTTCGAAGAATGAAGAAAGAGTTTATTTTACCCATAAACAACACAATACAAATGTACACACATTAAATACAAAACAAAAATAGAATATACTATGACACAACTGACACAGTAAAACGAATGTGTTGGTTGGGCAAAAAGCGTCCCTGTCTCAGCATAGTGCTGCACACATTGAGAGAGAGCGCAGCGCTGGTTTTCAGGCAGAGCAGGTGAGAAGTTCGATTGATATACGGCTATCCATTAAAATTCTGAAACCTGCGTATTACGGTGTGGCCACAAAATTGTCACATGGCAATAATATAAAAAATACAAGACATTTTGTGTGATATTTTTTGAGTGACTTCAGATAGTGGTTGTAGTTTATCTCTCATTGTGAAGAGAGGTGGAACTCAAACTTTCGAGGGTCAGGTGGTTTTTAAGCAAAATCTTAATTTAACAACTGATTCACCCATTTTTACCCGAAGGGTTACCAGAGCCAGGGCAGAGCCTTACACCTAGATTAGCAATTTACGAGACTATTTTTTAACAAACTGACGTTCTAATATAATTTATCAGGTATGATCTGCCTATCTCTGCCTGTGGGAGCTACCCCGCGTCGGATAGCGGCGGTGGTAGACGAAGCTTGCAACAGGCAGGGCGCCTTAGCGGGCGCGTGGGCCGCGCAGGCCCGTTGCGGAGCCCTAACTAGGGCCGTGCCTTCGCCCCTCGCGCGACTGACGCTGAACATGCTGTCAAGACGGTACGCCGTGTCGTACGCGGAGATAAACGCGCCCGCGGACGCGCGTCAACGGAAAACGTTGTGGGGTCACACTGTCGACGCTGTCGTGTATTGGAGACCACCTCAAGCGAATATAAGTAAGTTATATTTTGGATTGGCCATATAGCTCAGTTGGTAGTAACGCTGCTTTCGGCGCTGTAGGTCGTGGGTTCGATTCCCACCCAGGACAAACATTTGTGTGAGGAACATAGTCGTTTGTTCTGTGTCTGGGTGATAGTGTGTATTTACAAAAAAAAAGTATATGAGTTATTAGTTGTCTGGTTCCCATGATACAAGCTTGATTTAGCTTACTTTGGGGCTAGATGGCGCTGTGTGAAATGTCCACCAATATTGTTATTATCAATCTATTCATCATTCTAAATAACATTTTATTTTTAGGTGTATCGCTAACAGTTATCCAATACGCAGACACCGTCCGCCTGGCGGTGATGACGGACGCGAGACTGTCGCCCTCCCACATAGTCCCCGCTACGAGATGGCCGGCGGTCGTCGAACATTTGATAGCCAAAGTCGACCAGGAGATAGCGAGAATCGCCGCCCAATCGAGCAATATACCGACGATAATCACGACGCAAGTGAACACAGAAGCGGTAGACGTTGCAGCGGAAACGAGCGAGGCGACAACGGGATTGAGGCCACCGTCATTGGCGACAGTCAGCCCGCCGCCAGCCAGGAGGCGAATCATGCCTAAATAGCATTAGAAATAGACTAGGATCAATTCTATGGTTACATTGTGTAGAAGCGACTGGCGAGTCTCTTACAGAAGTTTCTGAAAATAATAATAATATGATGGACATTTCACACAACGCCATCTGGCCCCAAAGTAAGCATAGCTTGTACTATGGGAACCAGGCAACTAATATAATACTTGTATACTCTTTTGTAAATACATATAAGACAAATGTTTGTCCTGGGTGGGAATCGAACCGAAATCGAGCGCAATGTAGGTAAAAGGCAAGGTTACTACCAACTGAGCTGCCAGGCCAAAATGCTGGTCATTAAAATGTATTTGAAATAGGGTATTCAACCTTCACTTTCAACCTCAACATATTGAAATACTAAAAGAGGTAAAAAACCGATTCAGTTTTCTTTCCTATCTAGTAAATGTAGAGCTGTTCATACAATGCGGTCTACAGTCTATAATATCTAATCAGAAAAACCGATTCGTTAAAAACGGAATACTATGTATAAGTCTATATTCTGCGCTGTTATGGGACCGCCTAGTCTGGTTAAACCACGCCTTTGTAGTCGTCACAAAAGCGTACATAGCTACCCAATATATTTAGTTTCAAATTCAGTAACAAATTGCTTGGATGAGATCGGATTATATAAATCCGTTATTGATAGATTTTATTTTACTTACAACGATATGGCGTCTTTGTTTAGAATATCGAAATGGAATCCTTGGAAATCGACTTTGTGGTATTCTCAAAGAGAAATGGGAATTTATTTATAATTGGTACTAAATAATTTTTTTAAGTAATTAGTATTCTTGATAATTAAAAAAAAAAACAAGGAAAAGACACCTCGAAGGACCTACGTCCAAAAATAATACTAATTTAAATGAGTGCGCGTTTGTTATAGTGAGATTTCGAATCTTAAAATGGTAAGAATTAATAAATTCGAAATAAATTATGTACCTAGACTAAGATATTTCGCGTTCATTAACGCAACGTAGAAAATATTGTAAGGTCGTTGCTACAACGGCTATTACACTTAGGCAATTATCGCTCATGAGATCCAAAAACATGTACACGAAATAAAACCAAAACTACGTAATAAAATATTTATTCATACATACGTCAGTGCTTACTTTTCTTCTTGCTAGTTTTGTTCGGTGCGTTTCTTTTCTTGCCGGCAGACGGTTCGGGTTTCGTTTCGGCCAACAGTTCCATGGGTTCGTCGTGGACCCAGCTGAACCCTGGCACGGGCGGTGTGATCAGTTGATACACCAGCTTCCTGTGCTGCGGATTCGTGCTGTCGAGGCTGAGTCTAACCGTCAGCTCGTCGAACGTCTTCAGTACCACGTCGCCGCTTTTTTGGACGTTTTCCTGTTGTCAAGCATTCACACATTGAGATTCCGAAGTGAGAAATTGATGTATGTGATAGGTATTGAAAGTGGATTAACTGTGTGATTTCCCGAAGGGTAATTATATTTATTGTTACGAAACTCATAGTTTATAAATAATTTAGTTTATAGGTAAATGTATCTCATAATTATAACGAAGAGGATTACTGAAAAGGCTTGGACATTTTGATTTTGACTGAAACTAGATTAGAAGAACCGAACACATACATACTTTATAAAGCTTAACATAAATTATTGCTACCGGTTATTGTAGATGATCAGTTTTATTTTTCTTCGAATGAAGTAACGGACCGAGCAGATGGCCCACCTGTATCTTAAGCTGTATCCTCTGCCCATTACAGCCAGTCTCGACTGCTGTATCACTGAAATACGTGAGGATCCAAGTCGCAATTACACCCGACACTCTGACACAAAGGCGGGACATTTAAATGCCTCTTTTAATATCATAAAATAATATCTAATAGCTCAGTTCCGACAACAATATTATAAAGACATGCTTATTCAATCAACATTATTGAAAATAAACAAAGCAAATTAGGAACACCCTATACAAAAGATGTTAAAAGAGTTTTTTTTTTTTAATACATTTAATGTATTCAAATCGAGATTAAAGGATTAAAAGAATGCGTTAGTGTAAATATCTTTTATCATATTCTCGCTTCTTATCATTAACCGACTTCAAAAAAAGGAGGAAGTTCTAATTCTTCGGAATCTTTTTTTATGTAATATTCCCCGATTACTCAAAGACGCCAGGACCGATTTGGAAAATTCTTCTTTTGTTTGAAAGGGTTCTTTTGTTTTTCTTTTGTTTATACTTCCCAGGTTTGGTTTACTTCCCAAAATTGGTTCCGTACTTTGATTTTAAAATCAAAACAACTGCAATGAATATGTCATCCAAGATAGCGAGGATTCATTCTGCTGCGAAAATAATTATTTGGTTATTTATCTGTATAACAATGTATTTTAGATAATGAGCCCTGACATATATTAGACACGCGTTCAGTGTTGAGTGCAATGAGGTTAAAATATACTCGATTATAATGTCAGTAGCCCAAGGAAATATTAATTACTAGATGTGTCCTGCGGTTTTACTCTCCGTTTTCGTTTGACACAGGTTTGCTTGCCCAGTTCGGCACTTCTCGGTAATGCTCGGTTCTCTATATTCGGACGCGAACGCTATTACTTCGTTTTCGTTAATTCTAGAACTTTTTCTTTTTGCTTGCCTCTTAAGGGTCATAGCGTGTTGTGAAATAGCCTGTAGCCTTCCTTAAGAATTCGGCTACCTAAGGCAAAAATAGTTTTTGAAATCTGACTCAGTTATAGAGATTATCGCGTTCAATCAAAAACTTACTCTTACTCTTAACCTTCCTGGCCGTCGGGCAAATAATGACGACTTCCGGAAGAAAAAGATAAAGCGCTGCAGAACTTGGCACGTGTACGTAGTACGAACGTGTGAACGTTGATTTCAATGGACCTCTTCTCCCACATGGTGGAAATACAGATACACAGATAGCCTGTTTATATACATTAAACCTTATAAATAAATTAAATTGTGAACATAGGCTGTCTATTCCTTAAAGCAATTTCTCCTATACAACCTTTGGATTGTATGAAAAAATACTGGATGGCAGTGTTTACTAAAATTTAAGACAGGAATGTCAATTTCATAGCCTCAAATGGATACTCCCTTTGTGGTTACGAAAACTACGCATATATATTTTTTTATGAATAGAGTCAACGCCTATATCAAAAGCTTACCTCTTCGTTGTATGTGAACTTCTCAGACGGCAGGTATATCGGTCCCTCGAGACCGTATTTCGGTATGAGGACTTGTATCGCGTTCCGCTTAACCGACAATACGACAGCCGACTGGACTTCCACGCGACTCTTGAACAAGATCTGTGGAATATAATGAGACCCTTAAGAATCATAATCTGGTAAAATAGCCCTAATACTAAAAGTCATAATACGAAATCAGACTGAGCTCTAAACGGAATAGTTGCAGGTATTTTTAGTTACGGGATGAACACGAACACCTTGTGTTAAGTGGTAACCTCTGTCCATAACATCGCATGAGACGTAACATCCACGTCTCGAGGTGATGGACGCAACGCAATGCGATTTAGGTCATCTTGGTGGAGAGGACTTGAGTCGTTGTTGTCTATGGGCGGCGGTTACCACTTAACATCAGGTGGGCCGTCAGATAGTTCCGCCACCCCGATCATATAAAAAAAAAATACGATTTGGGTCTTCCCCTACTTAGGTACGAGGCGAGTTGTCGACTCACGTGCGTGTTGAGCGCGACGGAAGCCCGGCCCGCGTACTGCGCCTGCCGATGCCGGTAGTTCAGGTTGTCGCAGATGGAATCAGCGCGCTTGGTGTCGAGTAGCGTTGCGTGCGTGACGTCACATCCGATGCACGCCGCGAGCAGTCGGTGAACGATAACGTCCGCATATCTGTGAGGAATTAGTGTTATCACTTGCCCCAGTTAGGGTAATCGGTAGAATGGTTTTATCAGAGGTAAAACATGTTACTATGTATGCTCTTGTAATACAAAATACAATGTATATTTGCTTTAATTTAATATTTAAAAATAACAAAAGTTTTGAAACCACCTTTTAAGTATGAAATACTTGTGGTGGTTTTGCTCTTCCCTGTGTTATGTTTAATTAATTTAATCATTAGTGTCTTAGGCTATAAAATGTAATACTCGTGTATTTCGAGATTCAGGATTATGTTTTGATATGGAAATCTCAACTGCGAAGCAATCTGACTTCAATTAACGCATTGGACTCCCGCACTACTAACTCCCAATATTTTCAATCAAATTAAAAGAATTCTATTTTTTTAATAAGTCTTTAATATTTTTTTCGAAGCTCATACTTTGTTGCTTAGGTCTACACTGCATGAACAAGCATTTCTGTTAGGACCAGCATTTCATTAACCTTTCCCTAAAACTTCGAAGACATGTTTCAAGTTGACGAAAGGACCTTATTTTTTGAAGCACTTTAATTTCTTAAACCACAATGATTAGAGAGGTCTATACGAGCAGGTAAATAACAATAAAAAGGACTTTTTAATGTATACAAGTATCTATTAACAGTATCTACAATTTGTCATTCCTGGAGCAACTTAACATCTTCGTAACCTTACCTTCGTATTGGCGAGGTGAAATGCGTGTAGATGGGACAGGCAAGTCCGTAGTGATAGAAGTTCTCCTGCGCAGTGGACCCGCTGGAGAAGTACACGGCCTGCTGCATGCATCGCGTCGCCATGATGCGAAGCAGCGTGTTGAAGTAGGGCCGGCCCGGGATCACGGCTTCGTCCAGGGATTTGGAGAACGCTTTGTTCGTAGATACGTCCAATTCAAAGCCCTGAAGATTATGTTTTAGTTTTAAATACTGACAACTCTTGTTTCGAGTGAGGGTGTGAGAGAAAAAGAGATTAGTGAACTAAAGCAGGCCGTAAGATTTTGTCTCCATGCATGAGAATTGGAGAGGGACATCAATCTTCAATCATCTATCTTTCTTTCTTTCTATATTTTGGATTTTTGGAGCTAAATTAAAGATATTATATCCTAGCTGCAATTTCGTGGTATCCGTTTGAATACTTCAGCACATTCCATTATCATCGGGATGCGTTCGGGCTCGATCCCGCGACCTTTGCAAGCTTGCTAGCCGATACCGAATCACGACGCCAAAAAAGCAAACTCAATAATGAGGAAACGATGCTTCTGGTCAAAGGCAAGAAAGTGTAAAGGAAGTTGGGGATAACTCTTTATTAATCAAATATAATCAAACGTGCTGTCTCGGATACACGCACGTAACTTGTTCTCCATTGTGGACCTTATGGCTAGGTAATAAGGTTGTACATGCCTGTTGTTTGGCCGCCTTGAGGAAGGTGACGAAGTTGTTAGGCGGCGGCGAGGGGTGCCGGCGCAGCAGCGCGCACTGCGGGAACTCCGCAACCAACTTCTCTGCGACGCTGATGTTCGCCAGCAACATGAACTCCTCGACCATTGAGTTCGTGTCCATTATTTTCTTAGCCTGAACTTCTATTGGATCGTGGGTTTCTGAATCCACCTGAGGAGAGATGGATATAATATGTTTATATTTGAATCAGGTCTGTTGTGTTTGCCCGATGAAAATCCAGCGAAAACCCTATCAGACCCTCCACGGGAAGAACAGTGAGAAACTCCTAAACGAGGGATGCCTTTTTACGCGAGCACGATCCTTTTGAAAGTTTAAGTACTTCAGTCTTTGTTACATTTATTACTTTATTACGTATTCTATCAGTCGTCTGGTTTCCATAGTACGAGCTATGCTTAGTTTGGGGCTAGATGGCGATGAATGAATTGTCCACCAATATTTATATTGTACCTGAAACCGTATCTCAGGCGAGGCGAGCAAGAGCGCGCCGTTGTCCATGCGCCTGCGCTTCAGTTTCTTGGCGAGCTCGTTGAGCGTGCGCAGCGACCGCGCGACCACGTCCCGCCGCGTTCTGTCGTCGATCGCTATCTGCGCCTCCTCGTACGTCATCGCAGCTGCCGACTGGAACACATCACGACACATTCACATCTGCCGAGTAAACAGTTACCGAACGAGCAGACGGACCAAGTGGTGTTAAGTGGTAACCACTGCCCATAACAACCGATGCGACTTGGGTCCTCCCCTACTAGGTACGAAAAGACCCAAGTCGCATCGTATGCGCCCGTAACTCTGTGACGAGAAGGTGGAATGTCTCGTGTGCATGAGCCATGAGAATAGACAATTGTGAGGATTCGCTAACCAGCTAACACCTAGAACTAATTTTAGGTTCAACATATTTTAGTGAATGAATACAGACCAACATCTGTGTTGGTGTCTATATATTCTTATGGCTTGATGAGTATGAATTGATGATTATGGATTCAGTATGTGTCAGACCACATACTGAATTATAAAAGCTATTAAGTTTTTTAATGTTCTCGTTGTAATCGTTCTTTTATCATATTATAAAAGTCACAACTATTGGAAATTTATTTATATATAAAAACAATATAGCATGAGTTACAATTTAACTGCGAGTACTTACTTTGATAACGCTTTTATGGAACTTTGTAGAGAGTATGTTAGCGTTTTCATCAATCTCCCACACACAAGAGAACGCCAGCCGTTCTTCCCCGCCGCGCAACGAACACAGATTAGAACTCAGCAAATCTGGAAATGTAACAATTTAATTAAGTTAATTCTACAGGTGAGGTATTTAAACTAAATCCAATCATTAAGAGGGATCTCTCTCTTTTTATTGCCTGAAACCAAATACAGATAGAAATTTGTAAGACCTATCAAAATCTTTTTATTTTGGTGCTGACAGAATCGATACTAATATAACGAAAACGTTAAAATAAAATGAAAATAAATATATTTTTTTACTACACTAATAATAAAATTAAACTTCCGTCATTGTTTTTGTACTGGCCCGTGGGTTTAAAGAATAAAGTACTTAGATTTTCATGTATTTATCGGACTTTGAATTATATTGATTTTATCGTCGCGTCCTTGTTATCTGGTAATATCCACTTATGATAATGTCTAGTCTCTTTGTTAAAGACAATATTTACAATGTTGCTAATACTTTATAATAAAACCTTCATAATAAATGTATACCCATTTCTGACGCTAAGCAGTAATGCATTGGCGTTACTGTGTTGCGGTTTAAAAGGTATGCTTGCCGGTGAAACTACAGGCACATGGGACATTCCACCTCCGTCCCAGAGTTATGGGAGCTGGTGATGCGTGGCTCTTGTCGTACCTAAGTAAGAGAGGACCCAAGTCGTATTGCTTGGTATACTGCCCATAACAAGGTTTGAAAGGTGTGGTTGCCGGTGAAAATACAGGCACATGAGACATTCCACCTATACGTCTCAGAGTTACGGGCGCATACGATGCGATTGAATCTTGTCGTACCTAAGTAGGGTAGAACCCAATTTGCATTGCTTGTTATGCGCGGAGGGTACCACTTAACACCTGGTGATTCATCTGCTTGTAACTGAACAACATAAAAACAAAATCTTGTCGTAACTAGTAGGGGAGGACCAAAGTTGCATTGGTTGTTATGGGCAGATGGTGGGTCGTCCGCTCGTTCAGTAACTGTATACCATAAAAACGCAAACCAACCGGGCACCATATCAATCCTCCTGTCGACGAGGTAGACGGTGGTGGAGCGCGCGGCGGCCTCGTTGTCGAGCGGCGTGCTCGGCCGCACGAAGTACGTCACGTCCGCGATATGCACGCCCACTTCGTACTTGCGCGCGCCGCCCGCGGTGACGCCGTCCAGCGGGCGCGCGTGCAGCGCGTCGTCTATGTCCGTGCAGCCCGGCGGGTCCACCGAGCACACGCATATGTCGCGTAGATCCACTCGCTTTGCGATCTCCTAACAACACACCGCATGTCAAAGTCAAAGTAATTAATACAAAACACAAAAACCAATACAAGTGGATAGATTTCGATTCCTTTCGCGTCGGTGTGTTATGATGTAAAGCTACTCACCAGACAAACTTACCTATATATTATAGGTTTCAACTACAAATACTACCTACTACTTTTACAGTAGAACTCACGCCAAGTTCGTGCGGGGAAGTACCGCCACCATGCCCACTTCTGCCGCCAAGCAGTAACGCACTCGCATTAGCGTTCCGGTTTGAAAGGTGTGGTTGCCGGTGAAATCACAGGCACATGAGACATTCCACCTACACGTCTCAGAGTTACGGGCGCATACGATGCGAGTTGGGTCTTGTCGTACCTAGTAGGGGAGGACCCAAGTCGCATCGGTTATGAGTCGAGGTTACCACTTAACACCAAGTGGGCCGTCGGCTCGTTCCGTAACTGTATCAAATTTACAAAAACCTACATCATCGGGTATGGTCCAGTCGCGCGGCGGCAGGCAGCCGAGCACGGCCTCGCTGAAGCGCGCGTGCGGTACGTCGTGTTCCAACAATATCACCTCGTTTTCTGCGTCCTTATCGCCTGCAACACACAACCTTATTTATATCAATTTCCTAACAAGTAACTATCTCTTTAATATATCAAATGAATTTTTCATAGGCCCAAATATAATATTGGTGGACAACTCACACAGCGCCATCTAGCCCCAAACTAAGCATAGCTTGTACTATGGGAACCAGACAACTGATAGCATACATACATACTTTTTTTTACAACCAGAACAAACCTCTACATTCGTCACGAAAATGTTTGTCCTGGGTGGGAATCGAACCCACGACCTACAGCACAGAACGCAGAGTTACTACCAACTGAGCTGTGAGGCCAGTCAAAAAGTATGGCTGTCAAAGTTTAAATAATAAGACAAGGATAGGAGAGATGTGAACAACATAATTAATGGATTTACATTTTCTGGATTCTATATAATTACTAGCTGTTGCCCGCGACTTCGTCCGCGTAGAATTCAGTTTTATCACGCACCCCTATTTTACCCCTCGGAAAAGTAGCCTATGTTACTCCTTGTTACATCAGCTATCTGCCAGTGAAACTCCCGTCAAAATCGGTCCAGCTATTTCAGAGATTAGCCGGAACAAACACACAGACAGAAAAAAATTTAAAAAAAATGTTGTTTTGGTATATGTACCGTGTTACATCCATATGCAATTAGTAAAAAGCGGTTATTTTAATATTACAAACAGACACTCCAAATTTATTTATTTGTATAGATGTCAATCACGTCAAATATAGTTTATAGTCTGACGAGTTTCTATATGCTCACCAATAGGTCCCAGAGCCCTGACGAAATGTCCCAGTGGATAGCGACTGTTCCTCGGCCAGGAGTCGAGTGCGACCAGGATTCTTTGCGACGCCAACACGTCGCACTGACGGGTTTCTATCCGAACTCGAGGTATGCGCTTCTCCGCAGGAGTGAAGAGGTGGCGAGTCGAACCTGATTAATACAATCCTATTATATAGCCTATAGTATTTTTGGGCAGCTGCTAGGTTTGGAACATCTCTAGAATGTACTTTAAGGGACGTGTAGATATGTTTCAGTCAATTCAGAGGAATCGAATTGCTAAATTTATGTCCAGAATTAACATGAGTAAAAACTTCATTATAGCCTGGCAGAGAGAAACTAACTGACTGACACATATAGCCATTGGGTCCAGGTCTGGTGTCATATGTGCGTGATATACCTACTTGACTAGGTACTCTTTGTTGCGTTGTTATCTTTTATTATTATTTGTTTGATTGTGTATTGACTATTATAATGTAAAAAAATATGGATCTCGTCAGTAGCTCCTCTCGGAACCAGTGTGGTGAAAAAATAATAGGGCGCCTCAAAGAGGATCCTTTTGTGGACTTGACAATGTCTTCGAATCTTTGATTCTAAGACATTTCGGTGGCCTCACGATGTTTTCCTTCGCCGTTTTGAGAACGTGGTATAGCGCACATACATTTTTCAAGTGAAAAAAACTAATATGGTCTCTTTGGGATTTGAGCTAGCGACCGCGGGATTAAAACTCGGGGACTGTTAGGCCACCAAGCTCTTAAACTGAAGTAACTGAAGTTAGCTGCTTAACAAAATTAAGTTAATCCCAAAATGCATATATTTCATTTCATTTCAACATATATTTGACTTTTTTTTGTCACCTGCATGGGTAAAAGGCAGAACCCTTTAAAGTTAACTTCAGAGTGGCCCTAAATCCGTAGTCAGAACAGCATAGTGGTCTGTGTGTAGCTAATTTAAAAACAAGAAGTTATTTCAACTGATATTTTGACGTACAAAATGGAAATATTCACCTTTAAATTTGCTGGGCATCAAAATACCACAGTACTGCCTCCATTTCCGTCTTATTATACCGACCACTTTGCCAGTGGGTGTGACTTCTTCGTCTTTTGGATCGACGGGCTTTGCATTTAGAAGCACTGTTTCTTCTTCTAACTGATCTCCTGGGTCTTCAAATTTATCTTCCAAGACAATGTCACTTGGCTTCCTCCACTCGTCTTCGGGAAGCAGTTCTATGGCAACTAAATCGCCGTCTACTGCTCTGTTGATTCCCATGTGTCCTTGAAGAAGGATCTGGGGATAGAATTGAAATTGGGAGGGACTTTTCAGTTTTTAACCATTTGATTGAGAAGAATATTCCATTAAAAAAGTTTTAAATAAAATTAAAACAATAAAGAATTAAATAACTAATTTATCCTACATTTTTTATTTGAATGAGTGACCAAAATGCTGGTGCTTGAAATAGATTTTTAAAAAGGTTCCCCGGGCCCTATTCTTGATAAATTTTTGTGTAATTTGTTTCCAACTGGCTGTATGTTCTGCCCATGGCACGAGGGAACATTCCCATACCAAAGTAAGGGATGAACAAACTCACAGTGTACCTGTCACTCTGAGGGATTGCCCATAATTTCATCACCAACCCACAACACATGAATGCTATATGCATAATGCACTATAGCTTGGCGCCAGCAATTAGTATAAGGCAGTACATTCCCACTAAACTACTACTGGACAACACTGCAAACTATTTTAGTTTGTGCACTGCATTGCATATATTTACCAAAAAACTCCACAATCACTCTTCAAATGTTTCTGTATATTACCTGTTTCTCTAAACCATTGACAGTAACCGTGCCTTCTAAGAAGTTGTCACGAGATGCGTAGAACGTGCCCTGATAATATTTCCCAGCCCTGATGCCTTCGTGAACTTGGGCCGGAGTCAGGTGAGCAGGGTAAAGGGCATCTTTAGAGTAACTCTCTGGCATAACATTTTTGGAAAGCTTGTCCAAAAGACCAAAAAATCCTGTCACATTTTCAATGTAGTCCTTCACTGAAAATAGAGTCAATATTGTCATAGGAAGGAATGATATTGGTAATAACAAATTAACTTGGGTTTAAGAGTGCTTTAAAGTGCTTTATATGTTTCAGGACAAGCAGATGTGAACTGGTAACTTCTACTCATAAAAGAAGCAATATGACTTAGGTCTTTTTACTATAGTATGTGAAGAATACTACTAATGCACCTGTAACTTGAATACATCAATGCGAAATGTCATATATGCCCTTGATATTGTCAAGTGCTCATGTTATTGTAGGGAAATGTGAACTTTATAAATACCTTTAAATATAATTGTGAAAACTGATAGTAGTACCAGTACCAGTAGTAAATTATATATAATATATTATTTATTTATTAAATGATCCCTGAAGATATAAAAAATAACGGGACCTCTGGTATGGGAATGGGACTGGCCCAGTTCAGTTGTTAGTAACTCTGACTTCAGCACTGTGGGTTTTGGGTTCGATTCTCATGCAGAATAAACATTTGTGCGAGGAACATAGATGTTTATTCTATGTCTGAGTCCTTAATATGTATGAATATGTATGTATTTAGAAAAAGTATATTAGTGTCTAGGTCCCATTGTACAATACAAGCTATGTTTAGTTTGGGACTAGGTCACATTGTGTGAAATGTTCACCAATATTTATTTAATTATATTTAATGTTAATGTGTATAAATTAACCCAGATCATAAAATCCAAAGCTAACTAACCTGTAAAGCAAACAATGCCCTGTTCTTGAGCCAATTTCCGATTGTTCTCATCATCTGTGAGCAGTATTACTCTCGGTGACTGCCCAACTGGGCTGTTAGTGCTCAGATGAGTCTCGTACCATTCCACTGCTTTGCGTATAGCCCTGTCATTCCTGTCATTTTGTTTCTCACCTGACTTACGCACTATGTATGTATCTCTGAAATAAACAATACAACAGATTTAAAATGAACAAATTTGTTCCTTTTACATTTGTACATTCACAAAAACAAGTATTTTTCTTTATATGGTCAAGTAAGGGAACGAGCAGATGGCCCACCTCGTGTTAGTGGTAACAAGACAGTAGAACAAAACCCAAGTCACACGTATGCGCCCCTGACTCTGAGACATGAAAGTGAAATGTCTCAAGTGCCTATAATTTCACAGGCAACCACAACATTCAATTCAGAACACATTACTGCTTGGTGGCAGATATGGGTATGGTGACAGTACTTTTCTGGAAGAACTTGTCATAAGGTCTACTGCTATTAGACAAAACAAATAACTCAGTCAGTGAATCTGCTTTGAATAGTATGTTACACATATGCACTGAAACCACAATATTTGATAATATTATTGGAGAACTGCCGATAAAGAAACTAATTCATGTTCCATGTCATGTCATCATGAATTTTTCCTTCATTGTTTTAAGAATATGGTTTAGCACACATACATCATTGGTGCATTAATGTTTGCAAAATTTGAACCACTGATTTGAACCACTTGAAAACAGTGGTTCAAATTTTTTTGTTGCTAACTTTCATGTGACTTTACTTAAAGAGTTCAATTCCACATTCTTAAAACAATAAAGAAATACAATGTGAGGAATCTGGCATTTTCTAGAGCCAAAAATTGGAAGATTGGTCTGAATTACCAATCCAGATTTCTTACTATATAAAATTTGCCTGTTCAACAAGCCTTGGGATGGAAAATGATATAGTAGAGTAGACAGAAATATTAAAACAACACTTACTTATGATGTTCATTGACAAAAGAATAGAACCTCCTTTTGGAATTACCAATAATCTCCAAAAGTCTTTGAAATATGGCTGTGTTCTGATGCTTCACTTCCTCTAGAACTGTCTGGAGAATGATAACATTGGAGAGGGCATCCTCTTCTAGAACATCTATCTGATGGAGCACGACGTTTGAATCGAGCACCAAGTAGTGAGGATAGTTGACAAGACTGCATATCGACGAAGGTTTCGCTTCCAAAACAATATCGTCGTCTTTGTGTGGACATACATTACAGGCGGCCGAACCACACAGCAAGTCGTCGCGTAAATAATGCTCTCTGACAATCTGTAATATTCTTTCCAGTGAGCAACATGAAACGAGCTAATAGAATGTTAGAAGAAACGAGCTATAAAATAACATTACCTTCAGAATATTGCCGCGTTTTGTTTTGGTTAGAAATGTTTTTGTAGTCCACATGATTGTTCCGTTGAATGTTTATATCTAAGAATCACGCAAGGAATCAGTTAAAATCTTATACTTGTGAGTTTTCAGTCCATAACATCTCCGGTAGAAATAACAAAACTGTGGCGTGTATATTACCAAAGAGAACTTTAATTAACTTTATTCACAGTTAAGGGTGAGTCCGATATATCAGTATTCGCTAAGATATCAGTGATATCTCGTGTATTCATGTATCAGTAATCCCACGAAATCTGGTATGCTAATACTTAATATTCACTCTACCATATTATGCGGGCGTTTAATATCGGTCATATAATATCAGTATTCTACTCATATTCACTATTCATTGGCTGATATATCTGTCGGCGGGCTTCGTGTAAATTATGCCTCACTCTGATTCGCTGATATGTGATACGTGATCAGAACAAGCGAGACAAATAGTTACGTAGGGAAAGTGAGTCTTTTGTGCATTGCTTAAGGACTATTTTGCATTGGACATATTTTGTCATGTAGGCGCGTACAGCGCCTCAATCAGTTGTTAATAGTTCAAGGGGAAATCACTAGATGGCAATATATTAAATTTGCCATCCGTGAGAGTGAATAGTACCTGTCCAGAAACAAAATAAAGTGACGGTTCGCCATTCTTGTTTGTGAATTTGTGGTCGAACTAAAATGAAGTATTTTTTTTGTTTCTTTGCGATATTTGTAATGGACATGGTACATTAAATTAATCGTGAAGATATTTTATGTTTGAAATATGTATAATGACGACGATCCCGAAAGGTTTTCATAGAATAATTTGGTCCGAAAAGTTACATGATCTCGACGCTATAATTGATTGATGATTGTACGTTGTTTAAAGTTTATAATAGTATCTTTGTAAAAATAAATGCTAAATATAAGATAATGCTTCACTATCATTACATCTAGACCATTCAACAAACGAAATATACTGGAGATGCGTCTGATGGATGGATGGATGGATGTTTACGTCGCCCGAGGCCTCTTTACCCGGCGGGAAGTACTTCTATATTTGTTTTTTTGTGAGAATGCTTAATATTTATACTGAGATTCTGATATCATTTTAAAGGGCATATCATGTACCTACTCTGTTACATAAAAGAATTATTCCTATTAACTTTCATATTTTCTTGTAAAACTCGAAACAAAAAGGATACACGATATTTTTTTCGAATATCCCCAACTTTAAGCTTTATTTTCTTCTTTTGTCATCAATCTAAGTAATTTATTTTTAAGGTCATTAGATTTTCGATTCTTTGAACTTTTCGGGAGTATTTTTTAATCAACTGTGGCTACAGTAGTTTCTCAGTAGTACCTAATCGTTTTTGTAGACTACTCGCGCGGTTGTAGAAAACGAAAGTGACGTTTAATGCGCGGACAGGTGAAGCGAAGCGAGTGTCGTTTGCGCGGGGTGGACGCTTGAGTGGTTGGGCCGGGCGGCGGGATATTTGAAATGCAACTTACTTCAGACCAACATGTTAATAAAAAAATATCATTGACTTACTTACATATTTACATTACATTTTACTTACTATGTTTTATGTTATGCCTATTACATTTTTCTTTATTTATTGTAATAAATTGATTGAATAATTGTTTTTCCCACATTTTTTTGTAAACTTTTATTTAACTACCTAATAGTGTTTCATCGTTTTTTTTATTGATTCCAATAATTCAACAAAATCCGATAGATTAATGAAAGGCATACATAATAGGCATTAATATTAATTTCACAATAAACGTGATAATAATATTAAGAGTAGATGGGTATTCATAGTATTAGGTAGCCACCAATATCATGAATATCAGTGATATTCAATATTAGTTTAGGTATTATAATACTTCTCAATGAATATATTGGTATCAGTGATATTGTAAAATATCGGTATTAACTCATCTTTATTCACAGTTCACAGAGAACAAAAAGTGTTGCCATGCCATGTATATAACTTTGCTTAGAATTAGTACCCTAGATAAAGTGGTGTACAATTTTTTCCTCAGTAAGATGTCAAGACTTGGAAAATATAAAGCAGAAGCTAGTCGTCCGATAAAGGTTTACCTTGACTCTCCTGAGACTGTGAAAGAGATACTACGAAATAAGAAAAATGTAATAAGTGTATGTGCTTTAAGGGCTGGTTCAAAGTTTCTTTGCTGTCTGTCTAGATTATTTGGCAATTATAAGTTTGTTTAGTTGTTTGCAGACTTGGCGTGTGTAATTAAAAAATATACGTATAATAAATTTAAGGACAAGAAAAACCAAAAAATAAAGTATACACACCTACCTACCTTATTTTTAAACATGATGATAGATATACCATAGGTATAATTATGCTGATAGTGGCAAATATGTAACCAGCCGTCCCAAAGATTTAAACGCCAATGTCAGAGAGGTGACATCAATGTCAAGTGGCCATTGACCCTGCCTGTCGTACCTATTGCCTGCTGCGGGGGGGGGGGAGGGGGCGGAACCAACAAGGTCTCTGAACCAAACATAATTAACAGTCGTAAATACTGAAAAAAAATAAAAATAAGCTCAAACTTATGTATGATCATTACAGAGTGCACTAATTACGACGGCTTTTGTTTTCATGGATACTACTGCTCAATTTCTTAAAATAGTCTTTCCTGCCTGTCCAAAGTAAGTACCTAGTGGCCGGGCCGTTCGTCAACTATAAAATTGAATAATAACCCTAGGTAAATTTGCATGACGTAAAGAGCGGTGAGCCTCTTGAAGAAATCCGTAGTGCAAGTTACGTACTCAAAAGAATAGAATCATATTTTGCTTTGTTTGTACGGACTTCGCGTCGTTTGTCGTTGTACCAGTGACACTGTTGGCGCGTTATCATATAACTGAGAATACATCCCTAGCATAGTCTAATCAAAAGGCGTTGCGTGCAGATCGTATTCGGGCCGGCCACGGCTGTTGGCCCAGTCAGACGACTCCGCGGCGCGCGATCGGTTATCCGCGACACAGCTGCCGCGCTGCATTCTATTTTAAAATAACACGCGTTTACAACAAAAAAATATGAACTCGTTTATAAGCTAAAACCGTTCAGTGCAAATGACAAAGATAACAGTTTATTGTGCTAAAAACACTAATAGTGGTGTGCTGAATTTGAAATACAATGGCGCTGTAAATAAATACTTTATCAAGTGTGCTCTCTGAAGATAAAATGCCTAAGGGAAGTAACATCAAGTCGCCTCAAAGACTGTGGGAGGTGGTGTCATCGGTACTGGTGCACGGTGTGGAGACCTTGTTCTTCAGAATTGGAGTGTCTGTAGCAAGAAACCCATGGACTACTATCATAACAACATTCATATTTGTCCTACTCAGCTGCATCGGTCTGCTGAGGTTCCGAATAGAAAAGAACCCATTCAATTTATGGGTTCCACCAGACTCGGACTTCTACTATGATACTAACTGGTACATAGACACATTTGGAACAAGCTTTCGGCTGCAGAGGGTAATTGTGACAGCTGATGATGTGCTACAACCAGATGTCTTGAAGGCTATACACAACTTAACAAGTGACATAAATTCAATCCAAGTGATGTATAAAAATGAAACAATTGGTTTAAAAGACTTGTGTTTTAAAGTGCCAGTTGTGAATTTTTATAAATCAGACACTAAAACTGCATCAGAGGACATTGGCAATGTCACCAAACTTGGGAACAGCAGTCAACCCAGCGCCACTGACTTTAATGATCCTACACTGTGGGTTGATGATGATTTTTACTGCAGTTTCCTTGAAGAATTTCAATTAGTTTGTCTCCAGTTTAATATTTTAGATCTGTGGAAAAATAATATAGATGCAATTAATAATTCTACTAAATATGACATAGTGACAAGAATAAACAATGTAAAAGTGAGCCCCACTACGGGTCATCCTACAGATTTTGCACAACTATTAGGTGGTGTGAAACATGACAGTAATGGTGATATAGTGTCTGCTAGTTCAATAATATTAACTTGGTACACTAAAGTAAATATGTCAGAAGTAGACCTCAATGAAGTAGGTAATCTAGTGGGAACTGAAGATTGGGTATCAGTTCCCCTTGCTTTATGGGAGTCAAAATTTTTAGAGCATCTGAAAATGATTTCTGGAAACTCAATAAATATAAAATATTATTATGAGGCTGGTAGAAGTTTCGCTGATGTAAGTGGGGAAGCAATGTTTCATGAGATGGACAAATTGTTTTTGGGTATCTTGCTGATGTTTTTTTATGTACAATTTGGACTATCACGATTCAACTGGTTAGAAATCAGGCTGCAATTGGGAGGTGTTGGATTAATGAGTGTTGGGCTGTCATATGCGTGTGCTATAGGTTGGTGTTCTATAATGGGTATCTCCTTTGGTCCTGTCCATTCGTCATTGCCTTTCCTTTTGATGGGTCTAGGGATAGACGACATGTTTGTAATGAGTGCTTGCTGGAATAATTTGACGCCTGTTGAAGCGAAAAAAAGTCTTCCTGTAAAAATAGGCTTGATGTTGAAACATGCCGGCGTCTCTATCGTCATCACATCGTTCACAGATATAGTTGCTCTACTGATTGGTGCGATAACTATATTGCCCTCATTGAAGTCGTTTTGTATATATGCAGCTGCTGGAGTTTTCTTTATCTTCTGTTTCTCTGTTACTTTTTACGTTGCTGTGTTTACTTTAGACGTGAAACGGACGGAGGCGAATAGAAACGGCGTTCTGTTTTGCTACACTCACAAAAAACAAATTCGTGTGTCTGCCGATAAAACAGTGTTACAAAAAATTTTTGAGGCATTTTATAGAAATGTTGTTTTTACAATACCTGGGAGGACTTTTGTTTTATTGTTTGTTTTGGTTACGACTGGTTTTAGTGTTCAAGCCATAATGCGTTTAGAACAAAGGTTCGACCCTAAGTGGTTTATACCTGACGACACGTATTACAAAAAGTTCATCGATGCATACGATTACTACTATCCTGAAGAAGGAAATGGAGGCATGGTGTTTCTAGGCCAGATGAATTACAGCAAGGAATTTCCGAAACTGTATGATATGATACAAGAATTTAAAAGCGACGAAGACGTTAATGAAGTAGTCGCATGGGTGGACTTCTTCTATAGTTACGTATTGCATAACTATGACCGAGACTTATCTAAAAATTTCACGTTGACCGACTCTGAATTTAAACGCTACCTGACCAGGTTTTTATTCAGTCCCATTGGAGGCAGGTTTCAGATTAACTTTAAATTTGAAGATGATATTAAATGTGGCGTTCAAGTCAAGGAAATTAAGGCGACGACAATATCATTCAAATATCCGAGATTCCACGGCCCACAGGAGTATATTCCGGCGATGAACCGCGCAAAAACCATAGTGAAATCAACGAACATAACAACGGGCGATGGATATCGCAGTGTTTGGTCTAAAGTCTTCGGCAATTGGGTCACTGACGAAATTATCGCCGTTGAAGTCGAGAGAAATATTGAATTAGCTTTATTGTGCGTTATGATTTGTACGGTTGTCCTCATAACTAATCTCCAAATGTGCATATGGGTATTTTTATGTGTCTTGCTGACGATTGTGAACGTTTTAGGATTTATGCAAAGATGGGGTATGACGGTAGACATAGTTTGCTGCATCGGTCTCGAGCTAGCCATTGGTTTGTGCGTGGACTACGCGGCGCACGTGGGCCACACCTTTTTGACCGTGACGGAAGGAACACGCACTGAAAGGTCGCTAAAAACAGTTTCGACCATAGGTACGGCTGTGTTGATGGGCGGCGGTGCAACTTTGCTCTCATTATCTCTTCTCAGTATGTCTAAGGCCTACACCTTCCAATCCTTTTTCAAAATTTTCCTATTGGTAATCATATTTGGGTTGTTCAATGGTTTGTTGTTCCTGCCGGTTGCATTATCTCTGGTAGGTCCCGGTGCATACAAACCGATCGAAGACAAAGAACTGACTACTGAAACCGTAGAGCTCAATGGTAAACAAAATGGAAAAACATTGAATGAATAAATGTTATTTTTAATATTTATGCGATTGACTAATGTGATATTACTAAGCAATTTAGGATATTTCTAAGGTTAATATACTTAAGTACCTTATTTCCTCAGTGCCTTTCTATGCCCATGAATGTTGGGCTCCTATATTATACTCGTGCGTTGCAGGATTATCTTATCAACGTGCTTATATTTTTAATGCCAGATTAAAGTTGTATAAAATCACTGAAATGTTGACTCATAACCAATGCAGTGCATTGATATATTATATAAGTTTTAAACTAAATCTTATGAAATGGTTGTTAGTAGATATTGTAAAATGTGGGAAACTGATAACCTGATATATAGACTAAGCGACAGCACAGCCTAAAAAGGATCACAATTTCATAATTCTATTCAATACTGCCAAATCCTTCATTATGTGAGCTAATGTTAAGTTGTAAGTGTTGTTAAGTATATGAGTAGGTATATTCTATTCATATACTTTAAAATATTAAAATTAATTAAATCCCAATAGTGTTGTGTCCATAAACCTGTGATCCGATGTCTTAGATAATGTAATTTATGTATGAGCCTATAAATTACAACATACGTGTGCTAAATGTGTGCTTAAATTAATCACTACCTAGTTGATATGTGATTGTCAGAAATTAGTTATAAAATATGAACTAAAAAGTATATGTTCACAATGCTGTAACAATATTTTTGATGAGATTGAAACACGGTGAAGAATCAGCCGCTTTCCGAAAAGCACGTTGAAAAAAAAAGATCGTAATAACGTGAGCGCCGATGTAGACTTGTCGAACGAACACCCGTTAATAATGCCTCTCCAAAACAAAGGATTTGGCAATTTGTACTTATTTACCGGTTCTCGGAATGCTGTTAGGATGAACCAAATATACCAAAATTGCTATTGGAATCAACTCGAAGGCTGTTCTCAAGTCAAATAAGTAATGGATATAACAATAAGCCGCCTGGAAACAAGAAAATGGAGGTCGAGTCTTGGACTGACCCTAACATATCCTGCGACGAAACCAATTTATAAGGTTTGAACTTTGATGCTCCACGCATCAAAGTTCAAACCTTATAAATTGGTGTGTTTTGGAAGGTTCGAGGAAAACATATACTGCTGCTGAACTTACCCACGATTTCAAGGCCATATGGAGGTAATTTTCCAATGTTTACGCTTAAAAATTGGCCGAAGGTATGCTTTGAATATGCCAGGACATTATAGACAACAAAGGAGACTGGACGCCTTTTTAATAATGAAACTTACAAGTACGATTGATTAACTACGTGTCTTTTAAACGCTATTTTTTTTTGTCGTTCGCGCTTTTGTTATACACAGTGTAAATAGGGTGTATTATAAGTTCTAAAGACAAAATTAGTCTTAAATAAATTAAAATTAAATAAGCTTCGTGTTTTCGGACATTGCCACTCTCGCAAAGTGAACAAATACCTACTCATTTTTCCCATTGTAGTGATTAGCTAGTTATCAACCGATTCCGGGCATTTCGGCCTTCAGAGGCATTGGACTCGTTTCATTGTATCAGTAGGTGTATCTACATATGTCTGGTATAGCTGACTAAAAATAAAAATGTTCGATCATTAAATCAACCGTTGCAATATTTCGTAAAAGAAAATAATGGGTTTAACATCCGATCCGCTTCATTCATGACAATATAAGGTCCAGTGAATGTGTTTCTTACGAACGATGCCTTAACTGTAAGAGAAATATTAATGTTTTTAAAGGCCAAAATCAAATTAGTCACGAGCACGTCCCACGTTTGTTTAAATATTTTTGGACCAATCTCAAAATGACAGAGAAATGAGCCTCTGTTAGATAACAGTTGTTGTAATTTACTTGTCCTGTCGTCTAAGTAAGCTATTTCAGATGTCAATTTGTACCTATGTATTACTCATTAAGTTCTTGTTTAATCTTCGTATTAAATCAACTAGTTCAAAAAAAATAGACCTTATTATTTACCCATTTACCTTATTTTCACTTACCCTGCACATAAAACTTATTTATGTCTCATAAAAGGATGTCACATTATATAATAATAATAAATTTATGCAAATAAAACATGGTAAATGTGACAAATCTATATATGTAATGAAAAACATTCATTGTCATTCAGATTTTCGAATGTTTTGTGACATTTATTATTAGGTAGGTACTCGTACTTACCCACCATTGTTACAAGTGCACAAAAACTTGTTCAGGTGAGAGGAAGTTATGTTAAATTTAATCGACACCAAATACATTTAGTTTGAAATACCTAAATTATAATTTAACTTATCATACTAAGTAAATAACAGAGACAAATGCGTTTTCAACCGGTGTGTGTGTGTGTGTTTTTAATGTGATAGAACGAGCTGACGGCCCACCTGATGTTGAGTTTTTTTTCTTGTTGTGTTTTATCACAAGTATCTGAAACTTCACCTGAAAGCTGACACGCCCTAGACTGTGTCACAGATTAACACGCAATCCTATTGTATTTCAGACACCAGTCTAACAGCCGGTTAATTATTATTTAAGATGGCATTTTCTTGTTTTACACACGTGATTGAGAGAAAATAAATCTGCTTTTATTAGGTGGGTTGCATTAGTGTGATGCATAACGAGATAAATTGACTAAATAAGAAGCAATTAAATCAAAGTTTAGAGACCAAGAGACCAAGCTAATGTAATGAACAACCTTTAGAGACCAAGCTAATGTAATGACCCATTTTCAACATGGTGTGTCATAAATGTCCCAATTCATTTGACAATTTCTGAGCTATTCGTAGAAATGAAGTAGCTGAACCAAGTAGTTGCCACTAAAGGACTACATAAAAAGAGTCGATAGTTTTTGTAACGTTAAAGTGGCTTTTTCATACTCCTAAAAAAATCTATAAACCTTAGTAGCAAATAAATAGGTAGGTAATACTCATAACAAAATTACTCATACCAAAGAAACATCTGCTATGATCGCGGAAGTATGAGAAATAAAATTGGTCAGCCGACATGACGTCAGAATGGCTGACTTTTATTGGAATACTTAATTATCAGCAGTAAACATTGAGTATTAATCCTATCATCCTAATGCTGACTATTTACGACTGGAAAACTTGAAAGTTATACCTACACAAATCTCCCTCGTGAGCTGGTCTATCTGCTGGTGGAAACCGTATTAAAATCCCTATAGTTGTTTTGATTCTATGTACTACTAGGAACCTCATCATACTAATATTATAAACGTGAAAGTTTGTGAGGATGTATGGATGTTTATCACTCTTTCATGTTCAAACGGCTAAATGGATTTGGAAGCTATTTGGTATTAAGATAGCTTATATCCTGGATTAACAACCTATGTGTAGCCTATGCTACTTTGATCGCAGAATAGTGCATCTTCCCGTGGGTTGACTTATTCACCGCGGGGCGCAGCTAGTCTATAAATAATTTTTTTTTACAATTTTTGTTTGTTCCGGCTAATCTCTGAAATGGCTGGACCGATTTTGACGGGACTTTCACCTGCAGATAGCTGATGTAACAAGGAGTTACTTAGGCTACTTTTCCGAGGGGTAAGCTAGGGGTGCGTGATAAACCGAAATCCACGCGGACGAAGTCGCAGGCAACAGCTAGTCGAATATAAAGTTGGCGTATAAGAGTAATCTCCCTAGTTCCCGACACTTTTATATACAGAGAACTCACTTCCTTTTCTGTGTCGGCTAATCCTTAGTTGCATTGATGACTTGTATTGTGTATGTACATTAACATTCTAATTTTGTGGTTGAATACCCTCAACTAGTAGCACATGACATGACATGACAGCGAGAATAGCGAGGCGACATGCGGGTGCAGCAAGTGATACGAAATTTGATAAAAGTAAGTATTGTCAGTATTCTGTTATCAATCTAATCTCAGTAGCAAGTTTATCTCTATGAGTGTAACTACTTGGTTACTTTCAATTTATCTGTGATATGGGAAAATAACATCATCTGCGTTATCTCTGTCTGGACGCTGACCTATCACCTCGAATCGCGCCAGCGCCATCACCACCAAGATGTTTTAAGTTAGGGTAAAATTCCCACACAGGCTCGTTGCTGTCCCGAAGAAAACTTTATTTGCACTAAAGCAAAAAGTTTCAATAAAAACGCATAGGGAACAAACCTTTGATTTTTATTGATATAAATATAAAACATAACAAATGTTATATTAGAAAAAAATGGTTAGCCTCCAGGGAGGTTGTGTACGGCCTTCTGATTAGGTACTCAAGCAGCTTTTCTGCCAAACTAATAGTTAAACGATGGCCATAAGTATTTAATTAATTAGACGTTCTTTTTTTATTTATTTATTGTTTAACGTTTCCCCTGATTTTGATTTTTCAGGGAACTTAGAGTAAGTTATTTTAAAGATAATATAAAGCGAAAAAAAAGCCCTTCATTAGGGATTTCTTGTCTGTTATTTCTCATGGAGGGTCGGATAGGGTTTGAACAGGCGTCAAACATAGCGATGACATTATGTTTTGAATATTATTGACGTTTCCAAGCCATTTTTTATGAATTCTATGGAAATAAAGTTTTGACTTTGACATTATTCTTCTTTTCCTGTTTAAAAATCCATCACAAATTTGATCCGAGCCCAGTATTGTATATCACTTAACACTTAAATCATTTTTAATTAGACGTTCAAATGCGATAATGGAAACTGAGGTAGGTATGCTGGGCACAGCTTACCATCATACCGGGCGGACGGGCAGTCCTTGATTTGTAGATGAGGCTAATGTTAATAATACTTTTACGGCATTACCCACATCATTGATGTAACAGTATTTTCAAAAGATTCATAAACATTCGTTGTTTTAACAATTTGAATATAAAAACACCGTACCGAACGATGTGACGCGAATGTAAATTAATTAACAAAAACTCTGCTGCTATGCGATTGTAATCAGGCAGACAGATATTTTATTACAGCTAGCCAGGTGCAGATATGTTACGAGCATAATATCATATTCACTATCGAGAACAGTTATGTTATTATACCAGCATTTAAATATGAACCTCTAACAAATAAAAAATGCAACTGAACGCTCGCAGCATCGATCGGTAAGACTATTAAAAAAACCAAGCTACTGGGACCACTCCTACGTTTCTAAGTAGGTACTTTTTATGTTTTACTTAAAAAACCTTGAAAAAGGTGATTACACTCGCGTACTTGAAATATTATTATCGTTAATCCTCAGCCCGCCACTGATTAGTTCATTATAATTGACTAACTGCTTCCCGTGGCTTACCGCATTGCAACCGAAATTAGAAGGAGCATCCAAAATGTCAGCCAAACCAGCTCATTAGTTAAAGTGTGCAGGAGTAACAAACATTTAGACAAATATTTCCGCCCTATTGAATTACGAGTGCAGACCTATTTTAGAAAGGCCTTTGTAGCTTTTGGCCGCAGATGGCCTTGACAGCGATTTTGCGAACTGCTGGTGAGTGCGGAGGGCACTCACTGATCATCGTAAACATTTTTACAGGTAAATCAGCTTGGGTCGTTGCAAATTGATTGAATTGATTGGTCTGTACTGACTTGACGATACGAGTAACTCTGGTCACTGAGGGTCACCATCACCAAGTACATATCTTGGTCTACGGAGTGGCAACCTATGCAGGCCGAGGCGAGCGAATTTGTAACCAGTATTCGTCCCCCTGGGCCCTTCTATGATCTTCTATGACCCTTCTTTAATACCTATTCGAGTTTCTATGCGTGCATAGGTATACAATACACCGACTTTCTCTGACTAGATACAAATTTATTGAGCGTGAAATATAATAATACAATGCTTTATGCGTGCAATAAACTGTTTATTACATAAATACCTGTACAGAGTCTAACGACATAACTAACCTGCTTTTATTTTATAGTACTACCTACTATTCAACCGACTCGCACTTGCATTAGAGTTACCTATTTATTTATTACCTATATAAATATAATTTACAATTAGCATGCCTCCAAAAAGCAGTTTGAGATTTTTCACAGAATCGTCCAAGTGCATTGAATCCACATTGGAATTACCTTTGATTTTTCAGAGATATCCAGTTTAAAAGTAACCTTCGTTTTTTACACGTGTACACGTGTAGCTTGGAGGTTGTGACATTAATTTTTGCAAACGATATTGTTACTCAATTATTTCACCTACTTAGGGAGAGTACCTATGAGATTAATGAATTTTTAATCTTATCATTAAACGATAATTTCGGATTTGCTATGCGCCTAATCTAGGTACTTTCTATATGTACCGATGTTCTTAGTAGATAATAATTTGAAGGATCAACATTCAAGGCGTTGTTGTAGTGCAATCTAAACAATTAAATTATTTTTAAAATTTTAAATTATTACGAGTATTATTGCGTGTATATGTGATAATGTGTTTATCTATGAATAATTATCCAAGCGAACCGCAAAATATGTATCTGTTGGATATAAATATATTAGTATCCGAGATTTCTGTGAACCTAAGTATTAAAATGTACTGCACTAAAAAACTTTCACTGGTCATCTTAATGCTAAAATGCGAATCTATACTTTGACACCTTTTCATTGTGTACTTGTAAGTTTTGTCCATAATATAACTGATTACTCGAGTAGTTTGTTACATGTACGAATAGAACCGTCTTCGGTCATTGAGCTTTTACTTTTCAGTTTTTATTGCAAACTATTATAACTTACCACGTTGCGTTAGAGTTTTTTGCATTTTAGCGACTAGCAAATGGTGCGCTACGCTGCCGTCCTTTAACAAAAAGGCCGTTAAGCCCTAATTGTTGTTTTTGAGATATGTTCAGGGAACTCTTTTTAATTCCTTTTAAATCCGTCACTTAACGGCTTACAATATTTATATCTCCGGAACTCATTATATTTTGCAAAGGTTTCTTAGGCAGAAAGATAGAGAATTTTGAACTGTATCGCTTCCGATTAAAAAGTTTCACTTTTTAATTGACCTTTTGAGGGCTTTCTAGTTAAAGGATGGCAGTACGCTTGGACTTACAACTGGCTGTCAAGTGGCGCTGCGAGAATGGTATACTCAAGATAACGCTTTTCAACGAAGGCAAATCCTACGATAATTTGCTTGCTGACAGAAATCTAATGATTTATTGATTTAATCAACTATTAGGTACGGTTTGTGTACAATTAAGTGATTATAGAATTACAAAATTTCATTATTAAATATTATTTAAATATAAGTCGGTTGTTGTTAGTAATGATGTCCGCAGTTAATTCCAAGATTAATTAATTTGGTTACCACGATAATGCGGTATCGTTATCTATGGTTACGTTTTCAAAATTTTCCACTGTACCTGGTACTTAAATCATACCTGAAGAATAACGCTAAGAAATGTACGGTGACTGCTGGAAACAATCTGAACTAATTTAAAATTCAGGCTGTAATGAAAAGAGTGCAACACAAACCACAGAATGGATTTAAAAATAACAATCGGTTTTTATTTATGTGAAAACATAAACGCTGTCTTTTACACGTTTGAAACGTTCTCCAATGACCATATTATGATAATCGGGAAATTAAATTATTAATACAATAAAAGTTATATGATTGATGAGTTCAATATTTTTTTTTTGCTTTGTCATGTAGGTAAGTGTGTTTATTGATTGTTTAGAGGAATCCATGCACTCAGAAAAAAACACAGTAGGGATTTTTGAAAGTAAAATACTTAAATGTTTCTTTTTTAAAATTAATAAACGAAGAAATAAAAATTTGTGGATGCTGTTTTCTTCACGGCAGGTTTAGCTACCTCTTACAGTAGCCAACCTCTGGGGGAATGGCTCGTGCCAATATGAAAGTGCGTTGATAACTACGTTATTTCTGCCGTGAAAAGACCAAAGACAGCAAATGAGTTGCTGTCTTATATTCGGCATCGCTCCAAATAAATAAAAGAGGTTGTGATTAAAATACTGATTAAGAAAATTAAATTAAGTCTTCAGACGTTTATTTAATGTATGCAACAAATCAAACACCATTTCGCAGCGATTAAATATCAAAATAAAATTAAAGACTTTTCTTCAATTTTATTTTGACATTTAATCGCTTTGGAATTTGGAGGCCAACTTTGGAATAAATCCCATCGAGGCAATTTTATCTATCTATAATCCATTTCTGATCAAATTTCACATAATTGAAAACTCGATAAGCTTAGTAAATTTAGTTTCTGATGTAGAGAGAACATGTTATTTTTTCATGCAGCGACCACGAATTCATGAGTCTACCTATGCAGGGGCATTGATCATTTTCACACTATGTAAATAGTTTTAAGAGACTCATTCGCCGTTCAAAAACGCCAAATTATTATATAAATGAAATGCAGCATAATTAGAGATTCCAGTTTTTGTGAATGTACCTATACTAATCTAAGCAAAACACATATATGAAATCGCTATATTTTCGATTTACAGAACAAATTTTGAATTAATTGCTATATAATTGCTTTGCACTTTATTTTGAATAGGTGAATAGGCCTGGCAATTTAAATTGGTCAATAATTGTACTCAGTGAATTAGCAATTCATTAATCGTAATCTTTTCTTGTATCTGGATTAATATCAGATTAACAGCCGCGTGTATCCTATCTTGGAATTTACTCAGAAATGAAGTTGATAATCACGCAAATACATCATTAGGCGCAGGAAGTATTCACGAAATGGAATAGGCATTTTTCTTTTGCTTTAGCTTTGTGGCCTAGTGGTACTGTGCATAGTTTCAAACCGGTGGTCGCCGGGCCAAGTCCAGACGTGCAACATAGTTTTCCGTACGAAAAATATGAGTCACGTGCCTTACTCGCAATACAACTACGATAAATACCATTAGTCCGTATGAAGTGTGAAGACAAACATCAGGAAACTGGCATATCATAAACTGAGAATCCGAAGACAAGTGCCCAAAATGGTGTAGGCTCTCTTGATGGCCTAACGAATAATCTAGGAGTCTGCAGTGGGAGTTACTAAATAAAATATGAGTATATATGACATATGTACAATAACAATAATAATAATAATTATTATTATTATTCCCGAGTTAATCGCCGCTCTTTAATATTCTTGCTCACACACAAAACAGCTGACTACAAATCTCACACTTACAGGGTTCCTACAATGGCACTCCTGAGGCGCAATTTAATTCTTTAATCCGAAAGAGCTTGTGACACGGGTAGTAGGACATGACACGTACTTGGTGACCCTCGTGATGGCCAGGGGTGACATGTGATACGGTGAACGTTGTAACAGCCGCCTATCCGTAGTTATTCGTATCACCACGCCACAATAAAGAAAACACTGCACCTTTGCACCGTCCCCGAAGTATCCCCGTAACCACCCGTCCTAGGCACGTTTTTTGCCATTCCTGCCGACTCGCAACACCCCAATCAGTGTTCCGTACCTAAGAGGTGCCCTTAATTCGTTGTGTATTAAAACGTTTTTCGGTTGAAAGCCCTCCGCTCTCTGTCAAGGCCATCTGCGGTCAACAGCTACAATGTAAATTCATCAAAAAAATATTGTATAATAAAGAAATTATTTTATACATATACATATTATATAAATCATAATTAACAAAAAAAATAATCATTTCACCAAAGACCGTTAATCATTATAATAAAAAAAATACGATTTATTTAAACTGATTAGGAATAAAGGTAAGATTCTGATTCAGATTCTAGTATATTACCAACTATTTTAGGGGCGGTGTTCCTCCAGGGAAGTACTGCAAATACTGCCAGCATACCAATATTATGATGCAAAGCAGTATCGCACTCTCTTTAGCTTTCAGTACAATATAACGGATCCGTAAAATGTTAATCCTTAATTGGCTTTTTATTAAGAATATAATAAAAATATGTATTTGATATGAGCTGTGGATTTTGTTAATATATAAATAAATAATATATGTATAGTGACAGCCTGTCACTAATCACAATAATTGTGCTACTTAACAACAGCGCTCGAATATAGGGAAAATAGATCGACATACGTTATCTAAGAATTATTTAGGTATGTTCCTTATTAATTAGCTCGGTCACGCACAATTCACGTATTTGAAGCAATAACTGTAAATTTACAATGTTGCATGTAGGAAAGTTACAAATGATAAGCGTATACATATTTACAGATAGAATCTAGTGGTCACCGAAATCAGATTGGATTGAATGTGGTACAGTTGTGCAATTTTACTGCACTCTATTGTATTGAAGACAGTTTTGTATAGTAATCAAAATTATCTTTTGACGAAAGTAACAAAAAATAACTACTATTACAAACAACTTTAGACGGATTAGGGAAACATTAGAAAGACTACATTTTTTACTAATATTATAATCACATGCGATAATTATAATAATTAAGAAAATCTGTTAGCCTTGTCCGTTGGCTTTCATAATTCAAACAATAGAAATAGGTAGACGCTTAGCAATTTTGTCAGAATTGTCATATTGATAATATTCTACTCAAAGTACATCTTTGAGTAGAGGGTTCCTATTTATTACTAAATATTCGCTGACTGTTTTTTTTTTTGGGTTCCGTACTCATGTGACGTGACCCTATACTAACCCTAACACCGTCCTTCTAGCATAGACGTCTATGCGGACTTAAACAGTTGTATCTGATACGTAATAGGCAGGTGAATGTTTTTTATTCCTGGGTGGGAATCGAATCCACGACCCACTGAGCTGTAAGGCCAATCAGAGCTAAGATTCCCGAACAAAATGAAAAAAATGTTCTTTAAACGAGCCTGTTCCAATTATCTTTCATCAGCAACTACTCGAGCTAACAAGTGTCAATGTTTTTTTTAATTCTAGACACCCTGGAACCACAAGTCACGTGTCAAAATATCTGGTGAGGATATATAATGACGGATAAACTATTACATAGAAAACGCCAAACTAGCATACATAAGTGTCAAATGCATGTAGAGAAAGAGGAGAGTGAATAGGTATTTTCTAGGCGCGCATGCTACATCGTAGACCGCATCGTCACATAACATCAGGTGAGAGCTGGGTGGGTTCTCCGCAGTCACAAGCTGTTAGGGTGGGTGTCGCATGCCCCATTTGCATATCTTTTATTTACAATACTCCATACTTGCTATGGAAGATCGTGGCTAAGAGGAAGATGCTCCTGCGGGGGTAGGTATATAGCCAAATGGTGGTGGTGGTGGGTATTTCTTCTTCCACTGTTTGGATGGTTGAGTGATCTTGAGCAGCTTGTGTCGTGCGAACAAAACTTATCCGAGATCTGAAATTTTGGTGTCCAACCAGGGGATGTCTTTGATCGGATTTAACATATCGTGTTACTTTGCCTGATTATGCCTCTGAAGACGAAACTGTTAATTATATTATGTCAGTATTTTATGTAGTCATAAATGTAACATAGATCTAAGTACTCAGATTGTTACAGGGATCGTGCTCGCGAAAAAAAAAGGAAGTTCTCCTTTAGGGGTTTCTTGTCTATTCTTCCCAATGCATGGTCGGATGGGGTTTGAACAGGCGTCAAAATTAGCGATAAGTACGCGTGACCTTATGTTTTGAATACTATTGACGTTTCCAAACCGTTTCTTTATGAATTCGATGGAAATTAAATTTTTGACTTTGACTTTACATTCACATATTTGAATGTAGGCATTTTTTATGTGTACGACGGAAATTAATCGTTGAGTGAATCGAGAGTTCGCAGTCTCGCAACTTAGTGAATAGGTTCATGACCTTTGGACTGGCCATCTGTTTGTTATCACCATTAGTGTTATATACTGTTCTCAGCTATCAGTCATGAGTCACGGTAATGCGGGAACAAGCGATATTCTGCTGGACAATGTTATGTTGACTAACCTCAATTTAAATAAATACGGTAATAAATAGTAGATACTGCAACACTGTCCTGGGAACAAGAGGGTGATTTTTCCGTCGCCAGGCTCCACTTCCAAAGGCTCTCCTTTCCACTTTCAAAGTGGATTTCTGCCACATCAGGGGCTTAGATACAAACTTAAATGCTTAATATTTTATCTGGCTGATCATACACACCATACCATATCTAAATAATATCATAACTAATAGATCAAGTAAAAAGTACATATCATACCTGAAATATCCAGGCTACAATAACAAAAGGAAACCACATTATGCCTAAGTGCTCAAGGAAGTTTTTATTCTGATAAAGACGAGTTCCAGCCCGATATTTAAGGCTAACGTGCGAAGCCGGGACGGGCTGCTAGTTTAGGATAAAAACGGTACATGGAACACACTTGGGACGATTGTAAGGCCCAGACTAGACCTTTGCCGACTACTCTATTTTCAGGTCTGGACAGATATTTCTCGTCTGAAGGTGAGTTTCATTTGCCCCACGACGGCCATAAGTTCATTTAATTATAAATATATATATAATAATAAAAAATATAATAAATAAATATATTATATTCATTAATTTAATTTATGCATTCATCGAAATCATTGTAAATTAAAACAGTAGGTGTGCATTTTCATGTCTTGTTTCGGTAGGTAACAAAGTTAATTAATCAACCTTTAAGCTCTTTGATCTGCTGAAGAAGTGATAGGTGATTAAGATACGAAACTCTGTATCAGATTGTACATAGATACATAACTAAATACCAACTAGGCATGTATTATAAATATTTTGATTTAAAATAGATGTACCAACGGATAGAACGTGCGAGTGAAGAGAGCTAGACATACGTAGACGGTAATTAGTATATTTAATAATAAAATAGTAGTAATTAATTATACATATTATTAAGTTCTTTTTTAAAGGTAAATTAAATTCGGTAATTGTGTTCATATGATTACAATTAATGATTTCATTTCTCCACTGTAATTTCATTCGTTTTCTGATGTTAATGTGAAACAATAATAATAAATAATGTTTATCGTTCTATTCATCAGCCTGACGCTACTATTGCACACGTAATTGCGATATATCATAATGTAGTTTGGTGGTTTGTGTTATAATCAAAAGAGTATAATCACTGTGTCATTTACGACCAATATACCCATGCGTATTATATTATATCAGTAATTACCTCATATTTTATGTAGTAATTATTCATTGTTAATTTAGGTTGGTAACTAACCATAGTGGTGAGGGCATTTCAATCTTTTTACGTCGAAGTAATATATGCATTTGTATTCAGGAGGGAAAGTTTATTAAATGGTTGTAGTTTTTAAAGAAGTTTAAAAGGTTGAAAGTGGTTATAGTTAGTGCTACACAAACTTTGGGCTAAAGACATCGTGTTACGAGAAAAACAAATATATAGGTACACTAGATATTTGTTTGTATTAGGTATATTACAAATATATCAATTTAATAACTTTAATAAGAAGATAGTTGGTGTCAAATAAGTAATTTTTATTGACAAATTTACAATAACATAGATAAAAAAGTGGTTTAATTGGTACAAAAACTGCGCATGTTGATTCAGATATGGTTTGGGAGGTCTTCGTTATCAGTCGCTGTTAGAGGATGTTTTTTGAGAAGAAGCAGTAATGACCCTAGGAATAGGTTCCAAGCAGATTTTCCTGAACTCTGAATAGATATTAGGATCTCCAAAAGTTAAAGAAAATCTCCGAACAACGTCTTCCTGTAGCTGCGAAATCTCCCTGCAGAACACCTCAGACTGTCTTGAGGTGATTTTATCTATACAAATAAATAAAATTGGAGTGTCTGTTTGTAATATTAAAATAACCGCTTTTTACTAAGTGCATATGGACACAGTAGGTACATATACCAAAACAACATTTTTTTTCAATTTTTGTCTGTATGTCTGTCTGTTTGTTCCGGCTAATCTCTGAAATGGCTGGACCGATTTTGACGGGACTTTCACTGAGATAGCTGATGTAACAAGGAGTAACATAGGCTACTTTTCCGAGGTGTCAAATAGGGGTGCGTGATAAAACCGAATTCCACGCGGAAAAAGTCGCGGGCAACAGATAGTTGACATATATAATTATTTAACCTTCGCCATCGGAAAATTCTAGACATATTAGGTACAAGATCTAGGCACAGATCGACAATCTCTCGTTCGTTTTTCTTGAGTGTTACCAAAAATGTTACGATGTTCGCCCAAGATGAAAAAAATATCATCTGTAAGAACACATTTAGCACTTATTAGAAGATTGCAACATAACAGACCGTCTAAAAACATTGTTATTTAACACACAAGAGGTTAACTGCAAATACAATAATAATAGTGGTTTACCTTTTCAAAAAATTAAAGACACTCAAAATAATTCCTTTAAAATGCTAATGCTTGTGGGATTGGAAAAAAAAAACAGCAAATCAGCAAAACGATATTGATTCGTCAAATAATAATTATGTCTTAAATGATTTAATCAGTGTTCATATATTTATCGACCTGTTTTTGCAAAATCTATAGGTAAACAAGAGACTTAAAACTATGGTATTACTTAAGGCCGATTTTCGGTTTTTATTTAGTGTTAACATCCTAGGACAGTGTGTATAACGTGTGTCTGATGGGCTCTGTTTATTTCGTCAGAAAGCAATGGCGGCGATGAACTCACCACTTTTCACATTTATATTCATACGCTTGTATGAATCATACTGATGGTCAACTTTTTTATTTTTATCTTTAACTAGCTGTTGCCCGCAACTTCGTCCGCGTGGAATTCGGTTTTATCACGCACCCCTATTTTACACCTCGGAAAAGTAGACTAAGCTACTCCTTGTCACATCGGCTATCTGCCAGTGAAAGTCCCTACAAAACCGGTCCAGCCATTTCAGAGATTAGCCGGAACAAACAGACAGACAGACAAATAGACAAAAATTGGAAAAAATGTTGTTTTGGTATATATACCGTGTATACATCCACTTAGTAAAAAGCAGTTATTTTAATATTACAAACAGACACTCCAATTTTATTTATTTGTATAGATGTATAGAGTAGTAGTATTCAAAACCACGTCATGATGATAGATAAACCTGTCCATCACAGAAGAGTAGAAATTAATACATTTTCTTACGTGCACCATACACTTAGATTCCAGAAATCATCCATCTTGCAAGACCTAATAGAGATTACTTGGCGCACTAAGAGATGTCTTCAAGAGTTCATTATATACGTAGAATGCAAATAATAGACCTACTTAACTACCTAGGTAATATAGCAATTGAACTGTCAAATTATAATAATAGTGGCAATATTCTACCAAGAAACGTTATGCTCTGCAGGAATGATAATGAAAAATATTTCAAGTATAAAGTTTAAATACTTCGGTGTACTTTGAAGTAAATTGTACTTAATTATTACTTGTTTTAAGTGTCGCTTTAAAATACATGATTAGTCTTCTAAGGCGGAAAGAAGGAAGGCCGTCTAGATTGATGGTAAAGGTCTAAAATGCTGATTCCAAGCTGGTTTTAAATTCTGGTAAAAAAATGTTAATATTAAAATTAAATTGAAATATTTATTCAGTTTTTAATCACAGCTATCAATTATGATAATCATGTCATTGAGAATATAATATATTTCATGCAGATATACATACTTTTGTATTTTTTTTTAATTGAATATGATTATGTATAGAGTTTAAAGTGGGCTTGTCACTAAATGACAACATAAGGTAGTTAAGTTTCCAGTCTTATAGGAAGATAGCTGACTTAGGTACGTAATACAGATTTTTTGCAAGTTTCTTGTTAATTTATCCTCACTGCAAGGCCATTTCACTATTTGAAATTATATTTTTTTACTTCATTTAATGACATTTTGTACCTATATTCTGAGCTAAAAGTCAAAATAGGATAAAATTTTGCCTGAAACTATATAGTAAATACGTATTTACAACGCGGCCATAGCCCCGATGGGAGAAGATATTAACATTTAAAATAAACAAAAAACTATTTACACAGACTCTTTTCGAATTTTCCTGTCTATTTTTATTCCTTACGGGGTTGGAAAGGTTGCATTACAACGGAGCACACTGTTATTTCATGAATAATATCTCGGTATAACATATTATTCTAACAATATAGAGGATTCTCGAGGACCATCTAAATGTCAACATTAATATATTCAATTAGAATACATGTTACCAATCGTTCTATTTTCAGCATTATTGCCATCCTAGTAGCGGGCCGACCCGGCTTCGGGGCCGGGTAACTTCTGCTATATTCTATTTTCGTCACTGGTTCTCTCACAACAGTGTGGTGAAAGGATTTTAAGTGAGCCTCAAAGAGGCTCCTTTCGTGCACTTGACACATGTCTTCGAATTTTGAGTTCTAGAACATGCCGGTTTCCTCACGATGTTTTCCTTCACCTTGCACATAAATCTTTCAATCGAAAAAGTCATAGCATGTTGGGGTTTGAACCGGCGACCTCCGGATTGAAACTCGGGGTCAGTACTACTAGACCACCACGCTCTCACTTCTGCTGAACTTCTTGTTTCTGTCTCCGTGAGGTTCTGAGGAACGTCATGATCACGTCATCACGGTGTGCGGCCGGAGCTGAAGTAAGCCAAGCGCATCACGTAAAAACGAAATTTAGCTCGTAATTAAAACAGATTTGCAATCAGAAAGAAATTATACAATGTCTGCAGTTTTAAATTTTATAGTGTATATTTTAATGTAAAATGCACTTAAGAACTGGTAGTAAAACTGCTTCTGCGGTCAATTAAGCTTTATGTACTCGTATTAAGATTTTTTATGAAGAAAATTATTTCCATTTATATTTTGTGCTCAAACAATGCAAAATCTTTACGGTTTAGTAGATAAACTGCTTTAATAATTCCCCTTTTGGGTAACCTAGGCCCTTAAGGCTGGAACTCATCTTAACCAAAATAAAAAAAGAATATATAAACAACTTACAGCACTAAAGGATAGTGTGATTCCTATAAGTTTAAGAATTTTCAGACTCGAATCAGTAGTTTCGGACATTAGGACCTACATACTTACAAACTTTAGCTGTTATAATATTATTGTAGGTAAATTATAGCATCCTGCATTATATACTGCATATACATTAGCATACTTAGACCTTAAAGCCGGTGAACGGTTTTTTTATCCAGTTTTATTTGGTTTTATTTAGTTTAGCGCATTGACTGAGGCATGGCAGTTCTTAAATTAAATAAATATATTTTCGTATTAATAGCTTAATGAATAATTTAGTTTTTTCTTGAATTTAAATGGCAAGTTGTAGCCATTTCGTCGTAGTCGTAGAACAAAGGCGGATCTGCAATACAGTACCTAACTTTACAGCACTTTATTTTTTAAATTAGAGTTGATGTGATATTTTGAAAGCGGCTAGTCCTATCATCGTCAAATTTGGATATGTAAAACTGTAATAAGATTTTCTATAATATTCAAGGTCAATTACAACATAAAAACTAAATTTGAAAAAAAAAACAATACCGTCTTTGCTCTACGACTATGACGATTTGTAACTTTTTTTTTTATATTTGTGACAGTACGAACTGATGTCTGGTATCGCACGATTATTTGCGTTTGCGTGATTATTGAATGAAAGAAATTTCATAAGGGATTATACATTTATAATTAGAACAATGTAATGTATCCTTACTTGTATTTTAAATTGATGTGCGGTTTTTTTCCTGAGCCTAGGAAAGACATGTATAAATAAAATAAACAAAAAATGTTTCTTTCACACAAGCGCACACAAATTTATGAACGTGAATTTAAAATATTAAATTATAAGCTAGGTCCAGTACAGCAGAACAAAAATGCCGCTAGGTGTCTGTTGCTACGCCCGCCTGAGGGCAGCCCCAGCCAGCGCTGTATGAGGTGGCTATTCATCCTACACCCTTAGGTTGCAAGGAGACTGCAGAGAGCGTGGTGGACTAGTGGTACTGACCTCGAGTTTCAATGCGGAGGTCGCTGGTTCAAATCCCGACGTACACCCGTGTTTTTCGATTGAAAGATTTATGTGCGCAATACCACGTTCTCAAAACGGTGAAGTAAAACATCGTGAGGAAACCGACGTGTTCTAGAACTCAAAATTCGAAGACTGGGTCAAGTGCACGAAAGGAGCCTCTTTGAGGTGCACTTAAAATCTTTTCACCACACTGGTTCGATAGCCTGACTCAAATAGAATAGGGTAGACTGCAAGGAGGCTGTTGCGACGCAACGCAGCCTGTAACACGTCGAGATGTCTGTCTGCAAATACGCTGATGCACTGCACACGGCTGCACTCGCACCAGCAGAACTAAGTGACCTTTCTCGATACTTGCTCCACATACCTGCGACAGGTATAAACTGACATAAATAATGCTTGAAACAATTTTGACTGGAGTTGTGCAATGTGAATGAACGAGATAATCCAATCCAATAAGTTCAGCCTTGGTGATGTTGTAGGTACTTCAGACTATGACTACCAGCAAACTGCTTACAAGCTATCAAGCTCAGAAGCTATCTCAGTCCACTGACTGATGGACACAGCAGCACTATGTTGTCAGTATAACTGATGTTTTTGAAGCTGATGTCTTGTACTTATGCGGCATCCGACATGCATGCTCCTGGGCTCAGCAATCAGGGCATTAACATAAGTAGTAAATAATAGGCATAGCAAAGATACAAAAATGTGTAGTCAGTAATAATAATAATAATAATATTAATAATAAATATTGGTGGCCATTTCACACAGCGCCATCTAGCCCTAAAGTAAGCTGAGCGTAGCTTTTATAATGGGAACCAGACAACTGATAGAATACTTATATACTTTTTTGTTAATACATACATATGATACATACATCCAGACACAGAAAAAACATCTATGTTCGTCACACAAATGTTTGTTGTTGTTTGGTGAGAATCGAACACACGACGAAACATGAAGCTAATTAATTACAGTTTTTCACTGATGGTGAAATAAAATATAAATAATAAATATTTTAAGGTGTGAACATGATGTACTCGTTACCTACCCATTTAAAAACTCAGTTTAGCTATTTTAACATAGCAAAAAAAGTTAACTAAGCATACGACCAAAAATCTCCTTAACTAACCGTGGCCCCACTTGACCTTACCTTGGGAACGATGAATATTAGAAAATATGTCAATATATCTATTTTATATTTTCTGAAAATATTGAAGTGTTGTGCTGTCACCGTTTAAGTATATTAATGTATTCAAAGTTTTATAAAAAAACTGTCGTTGATTTGTTACTTTCATATATAGCACTTCCATATTTTTGTTCGACCCTGAGTCTTCTTTTTGGCTTTCGCCTTTAGCTTACTGTTACAGCAAACAGTTTATAGATAAAAGTGGAATAGTTACATTGTAATTTAAATTTAAATCAAATGAATTTCTTATTAATGCATGGAAAAGTTACGGAGAAAGTGTGAGGCTTGTGATATCTCTACCACGAAGACCATCATGATCATAGTAAAAATATATATTGCCTGTTTTTGTATCTACGTATAATTATAAAAATACAATTAGATAAACACAAATAATAAGTAAGTAAATTTTATACATATTACAACAGGTACGTAATCGGATTTCGCACCAGTCTTACAGATAATGTTATTAGAATGACAAAAGTTGTTTACAAAATAATTCAAAGGCATGAAGGTCGTAATTGTATATTTGTTTAGATATGTACAAGGGTGCTTCTGCCTTTTATAATTATTAACTTAGACCCTGCTCTTTATCGATAGGGTTCATTAGAACGACATATTTCTGACTACTATCTTCTACTTCTTCTTCTTTCTTCTACTATATCTGATTGCAATCGACATTTAAAGTGTTTTAGCAACGCACCTTCTCGATTCTAAGTTATAAGGTACGTAAGTTGTATCACAGATAACATTGTATTGTATGTTACTAGTACATGGGTGCTCCTAGTTTCCAACAAACCGGTGCTTTCGGCGCAAAAACTAAACTAGCTCTGCAATATCGCAACAGCAATTATCAGGTGCCTATATTGCAACGTACTTATTAAATACTAGTGCCTATATCTTAAAGCTATAGTGCCTATTTGTGCCCATTACTTTGCAGTACTTTTAAACTATTTTGCACCTCGGTTTTCATATTTGCACCTAGTAATAATAAATATTTTTTGTCACAAAACAAAATCATTTTGTCAAATTTGAACAGACTATGAAGTGTACTGTGACAAAAACATGAATATTAATACTCTCTACAAAAAATACTGAATTAATCTTGAATAATTTATCTGAAATAATTTGATCTACTAATAATTTGATCATTTTAAGATCGTGCCTAAATCATATTTTCAGGGTTTCGACCACTTTTTGACACTAATGTGGATGAGCCTTCTAGGTTAATATTTGTAAATATAATTTTAGATCAGGTTTTATAAATTTGACATTTTAACAGAGTAATTTTATAAATACAATATTCATGAAATAAAAATATCACTAATATGCATATGTAAACTACTAGTTATTATCTGCTTTTAGATATTATAAATTGCGTTTAATTTTGGTAGTTGGTAGTTAGCCTGCCTTCTATGCTGTAGGTCGTGGGCTCGATTCCTACCCAGGAAAAATATTTATATGACGAATGTGGATGTTTGTACTGTGTCTGGGTGTTAATATGTATTATATGTATTTATTTACATAAAAAGTATATATATGTATTCTGTCAGTAATCTGGTTCCCATAGTACAAGCTATGCTTAGTTTGGGGATAGATGACGCTGCGAGAAATGTAAAACAATTTTCAAAAAAACTAAATAGATAAGGCTGGTTTAGAATTCAGGGGGTTCATTTTAATATTATGCCATACTTCTTACGAGTACAACTTGGTATCGCCGTTTTTGATGAGTGTTTAACTTAGTAAGCTTTTTATGTATAAAAACCTTTTTATTTTATTATTTACTAGCTGTTGCCCGCGACTTCTTCCGCGTGGAATTCGGTTTTATCACGCACCCCTATTTTACCCCCGGAAAAGTAGCCTAAGCCTAAGCCTTGTTACATCTGCTTTCTGCCAGTGAAAGACCCGTCAAAATCCAGCCCAGTAATCTAGTAGTGCTGGATCGGTGCCTTCGCTGGACATACGCCGTTAGGTAGGTACATCTGTTAAAGACGAATCAAATCTGATCAAATCAAACCAGTTTTTTTAATTTCTATAACAATAAGATATATTGTTTTAATGCCAAAATTAAATCTTATCACGAGTGCATTTGAAACGGTAATCATAATTTCGACGATAAATATAAACATTCGATTAATTAAATCATTTCCAGATCTTATCAATGTTTGCAGCAGATCTGTTACTAAGCCGTATTCATATGAAACATAATATATTCTCGATTAATATTATTTTAAGAATTCGGAATTTAAAATACCACACAGTTTATATCCTCCTGCTGATATAGTACATATGAGCATTCAAGGAATCTAGTTCTAACGGTTCCATAAACGACACAAATATTGTTCCTCTAAGTTGTTAAGAAGAGAGTGAATAGCTAATCTTTACAAATAAATAAAATTAGAGTGTCTGTTTGTAATATTAAAATAACCGCTTTTTACTCAGTGCATATGGATGTATACACGGTACATATACCAAAACAACATTTTTTACAATTTTTGTCTGTCTGTCTGTCTGTCTGTTTGTTCCGGCTAATCTCTGAAATAGCTGGACCGATTTTAACGGGACTTTCACTGGCAGATAGCTGATGTTATAAGGAGTAAACTAAGGCTACTTTTCCAAGGGATAAAATAGGGGTATGTGATAAAACCGAATTCCACGCGGACGAAGTCGCGGGCAACAGCTAGTTATACATATAATCAAGCCCTAATAGCGAAAACTATTCTTTCACACCCACCCCGCCAGCGTGGTCGAACAATACTACGCTCCCGCCCACTCTTAGCGTATTTTTCCTATGCTTCCCGATTCGCACTCGCCCCGAGCCGGGGTCCGTACCTAAGTGGTACCCTTGTTCTTTTTTTATGTTATACTTATAGTTACGGAACGAGCCGACTGTCGGCCCACCTGGTGCTAAGTGGTAACCTCTGCACAAGCGATACACTTGGGTGCTCAACTACTAGGTACGACAATACCCAAGTCGCATCGTATGCGCCCGTAACTCTGAGACGTGTAGGTCTCACGTGCCTGTAATTTCACCGGCAACCACACGTTCAAACAAACCAATTGGTGTCGTGTTTAATTAAATGTTTACCAGCTGAGAGTCCCACCACTCACCAAAAAGCCAGTGGAAAGGCTACTCGAGGGCAACAGCTACTTGAACAATCAAATAACGGACAACAACATTCATATTCGTGTCACTGGCTGATAGAAACAAGAGTTCCCCGTAAATTCGATGTAAATATTAAAATACCTACTTGTAAAATTTAGTATTTACATCGAATTTACGGGGAAATTACGGAAAGGTAACCTTTCGTATAGAAAACCTCGAAAGAAATTATACTAATGACTAATGTAGGTAACATAATTATAACCTAAGCTTTTCGAGTGGTGCGTTCGGTTCGGACCGATGATGATAGGTAGGTTACTAACTTAACTTCCAGTCAATTAATTCAGGATAACCAGTAATTTCATAGCAAAATCGCTTTAAATAAGGTAGGTAATGACGACGACGATGGATATGTTCTCATTATTGGAATTGCATCATTTCGTAATTACGTCGAGTAAGCGGCCAATCAGACCAATAAAGAGCAATAAGACCTAATTTCAAAAGTCAGTGTTTTGTATCCCTCTGAGCCAGCAGAAAGACCGGAAGTCGGTATGCGCATGCTAAAGTGGCTGGAACATATCCTCGACAAGAAGGGATATGACTTTGATAGGGCTGATATTTCTCTATACAATTTTCATCCACAAGTGACGTTGGTGCTCGCTATTCTGGGAATATTTACCGGCAACAAAGATTCGTTAATCAGGTAATTTTGCATAGTCTTCAACGTGAAGCTCAAGTAATCGTGTTTTGACTCAGTTTACCCTCAATATTTGTTTTCATGTGCATAAATGAGCTTATCAACCAACCGCCCGCGCCGGCAACCCTATTTGCAAAGATTAAAGAGCAAGGAGCGAGATGTGATTTTATAGCTCAAAATGTCGAGAGATATATTTTACAATTTATCATATAAAGTAATATTAGGAACCCGAAATATCCTTAGGTACTAAATCGCAGCAACGGAAGGTCCAAACAAGCTTTTTTGACTTCACCTGTGCGTATGATCGCGTCAAATGTTGCAACTGCATTTCAAACCAGTTCCTCCAATCCAAGCCGACTGACCTAATATATAAATAAATATTGGAGATTTCTGATGCTTTCACACAGCACCATCTAGCCCCAAAGTAAGCTAAGCATAACTTGCATCATGGGAACTAGACGACTGATATAATAGTTCTTATTTTTTTGTAAATACGTACATTATATTCGTATTAGATAGATAGATAGATAGATAACACATTTATTCGGCACACAGGACACAAATACACAAAAGAGCAAGGACTAAAAATAACATTCATGAAAAAAAAAAAACAATATGTACCTGTGTCTCCAGTGCCGAAAAAGGGGTTGGCTCAGCATATGCCGAGTAATTTTACTCAGCGCTGGTTTTCAGCTAAAAACCTTTCAGACATTGACGACATGGACGGCAGTTGCGGTCTTTGCAAACAAATCATAACAAAACAAAAATAAAATTGATGAATATATAACACCCAGACACAGAACAAACATCTATATTCGTTACACAAATATTTCTCCTGGGTGGGAATCGAACCCACGACCTACAGCATAGAAAGCATGGTTACTACCATCTGTACTGTGAGGCCAGTCAAAACTTAAATATATCGAACAGACTACACGTTTAGGTACTATCTACCTATCAGTTGTTTTCTTCAGGGACGATGCACGATTAGACTTAAATTCTCCTTATAAAAGGATGTTTTAAAAAATATGTTTTTAAGCGACACAACAAATAAAGTCAATAGCCGGACACGAATGCTATTGCCTATCTAATAGTTTGTATGAAAGGGTTGATTACCTGCGATGAACAATATAAAAATAAAAAATTGGGTCTTACGGTCACCCCATAATTGTTTTTTGTTGTTTTATCCCCCGTAGTTGTTTATTTATTCATTTTAAATCAGGCAACATTGTAGTAAAGATATACATGCAGGGTCCATAGAAATATACACTACCTTAAAACTATAAATATATCTATACAAATAAATAAAATTGGAGTGTGTTTGTAATATAAAAATAACCGCTTTTTACTAAGTGCATATGGATGTATACATGTTACATATACCAAAACAACATTTATTTTTTAAATTTTCGTCTGTTCCGGCTAATCTCTGAAATGGCTGGACCGATTTTGACGGGACTATCACTGGCAGATAGCTCATGTAACAAGGAGTAACTTAAGCTACTTTTCCGAGGGGTAAAATAGGGGTGCGCGATAAAATGGAATTCCATGCGGACGAAGTCGCGGGCAACTATTTGTATAGATATCTTACTGATTGCATGATGCATGATTTGCGGCTGATTGCATATTATTATTATTAAAACATTGTAATTATTTTGCAGATATATATGGCCATTCATTAGCGTTGCCCTGACTTTTGTCGGAACCGGATTAGAAATTATGTTCATCGCACACGGTGTGATCACGCATGATTTCTCGTTTGCCATTGAATGTTTCTGTTACCTGGTGATGCTGGGCTCCATTCCCTGCGTGTACCTCGGCATCTTGAGCAATAGGGACGAGATACTGAGCCTGCTTGATGATATCAATGAAGATTACAATCATATATGTTGTTTAGGACCGGTGTACAGGTTAGTAACATACCATAAGTTACCTACGTGTTCTTACTGACTTCAAATGAATATATTATAGTACTAGCTGTTGCCCGCGACTTCGTCCGCGTAGAGCTTATTTTACCCCTCGGAAAAGTAGCCTAAGTTACTCCTTGTTACATCAGCTATCTGCCAGTGAAAGTCCCGTCAAAATAGGTCCAGCCATTTCAGAGATTAGCCGGAACAAACAGACAGACAGCGGCGGGTTTATCTTCACCCCTCTGGTTGCCGATGTCAATGGACGACAGTAACAGTTATCCAACTAGGGTTGACAGGTCGTAAAACCGAAAAGCCGGACAGACTGGCTAGTTTAGCCGGATATTTTGGTAAAAATGTCGGACACCTCTTATTTTTTGTCTTAGTCACGATAGTTTTTTTAAAACCAAAACTTGATTTTTTCATCATTATATCAAACCATAATCATTTAACTTTTTCATCTTCTTAAATTCTAATGAAACTGCAATAAAATTGAATGAATGTCTTCTTTATACCAACATATGAGAAATGTAAAGAAACTGACCAAATTTAAAAAGCCTAACTACTAATATGGCCGGACACGCAACCAAAAAGCCTGACTGTGTCCGGCTTTATCCGGACGCCTGGCAAAGCTATATCCAACCCGTTGTCCGTCAGCTAATCTCTAGCTTATCAAATTCTCACATGCAATTCGCCTTTCAGAAAACCCTATTTGGAGAGCCAACTGTTCATTTGGAAGCTGTGTTTAGCTTGGTTCGGGTTCACCGGCCTCGTAGGAACGCTGTATGCGTCGTATCCTGTGGCTATTCTCATCTACCAAACGTTGTTCGTGACTATAGATGAGCACACGATCCGACCGCTGGCTTTCCCGATGTGGTTGCCCTACGACGACCCCTACCGGACACCGAATTATGAAATATTTTTAGTAATTCAGATTAATTTTTCAATCATATTTTTACAGGGGTTTTGTGGTAAGTAGATGGCAGTGAAATAGAACATTAATATTAATTAATAAACTGTGTGAGGCAATAGAACGTACATATTTAAAATATATAAACTTAAAATTTAAAAAGTCTGCTTGGATTGCTTGGCGTAAGGCCTAGAGCCGCAGGCCGTAAAGCCTAGACCGCCCACAGCTCACATGATAGTAACTATGCCTTCGGCGCTATAGGCCGTGGGCTCGACATTTTTTTATGTGATACAGTTACGTAAGGAGCCGACGGCCCACCTGGTGCTAAGTGGTAACCTCTGCCCAAGCGATACGACTTGGGTGCTCAACTACTAGGTATGACAAGACCCAAGTCGCATCATTTGCGCCCGTAACCGAGACGTGTGGGGGGAATGTCTCATGTGCCTGTAATTTCACCGGCAACCACACCTTACAAACCGGAACACAGTAACGCGAATGTGTCACTGCTTGGCTTGGAAGAAATTGGCGTGAGTTCTACTGCTCTTAACAAAATATTAATAGGTCTGAAATGAAATACCAGTAATTAGTATGTACCTAAAATGTATGTACAATTTTTCTCTCACTTTTACTAATAGGTACTGGATAAATGGTTACAGGTTACGTCTACTTATTGTTCCATTTCCTGAATCACTATAACACTAAGATGGACATGATCATCATTGATGTCCACAATATATTCGAAGGCCTAGACGAGGCTGTCATCAGTCTGCCTAAACAACACCCTCGCAGACTCCACGTGCATAATGTTCTTAAGAAAAGAGTAGGACGAATTGTGACATGGCATCTCGCTGTGTTCAAGTAAGTTATATTTAAGCTTAGGGGGCCACGTTGCTCGCGTCCGTATGTGATTACCCTATGAATCCATACAAGTGTTTCCCGGGTGGTGCAAAAGGAGCAATCCAAAGTAACAGTACAACTTGTGCTAAGTTCACCCGGAGAAGTACTGCCACCACACCTGGTAATCTTCCGCCAAGCAGTGATGCACTCGTGTTGCTGTATTCTGGTGGAAGGGAGTGGGTGCAGGCGAAATTACAGGCGCATGAGACGTTCCCCGTCTCGAGGTGACGGACGCAACGCAATGCGACTTAGGTCATCTCATACTTTGGTGGAGAGGATTGGAGTAATTTTGTTGTCTATGGGCGGTGGTTACCACTTAACATCAGGTGGGCCGTCAGCTCGTTCCGTCACTTCAATGACATAAAAAAAAATAAGAGAGTATTGGTATCAAACTTTTTCTATTAGAGTAATCTATAAGTGAAGGGTTTATGGGGAAGTACTGTACCTGTTTACGGATATAGGTACCGGTGGAATGACGTTATATTCTTGTCTGATGAGACGTCCCGTGTTCATGAGTCAGGGTGACGGGCCTGATGCGATGCACCGGGTGTTCCCATACGTACATTAGTTTTTTTTATGTGATAGTTACGGTACGAGCCGATGGCCCACCTGATGTTAAATGGTAACCTCGGCCCTTAACAACCGATGTGACTTGGGTCCTCCCCTACTAGGTACGTGAAGACCTAGAGCATCGAGGTAATACAATTCAAGTTTTTAAAACATTTGAATTACCGATCTTATCTCATCACCAACTCTTGTAAATAGAAGGATATTTACGTAAGTTTTCTTCATGTTTTTTTGTAACGGCTACATAGACTGCTATTACCTAATACTTTATAAAATGTGCTTCATTTTCTATTCTTTTGTGTTCCTAAAACCAAAAACAGACAACTCTTTGCACGTCTAAAAAGCAGTTTATTATATTTACAGTGTTATATATCTACTTATTACCTACTATATAATTTTCATGTACTTAATTGTTCCTTCTTTATCACAGGGCGTTGACTTCAATATCTTCAATATTCGGACCACCTCTGGTATACCAAGTAATGTTTAGCTCAATTGCGATCTGTCTAGTGGGTTTTCAAGTTGCAGCTGTAAGTGAAAGGCACACAACTAAATAGATGCACATACCTAAGTATAACAGCTTCTCAGCTCAGTTGTCCCGTGATCGCACCTAGAATTCTTTTATATTAATGCAAATAACAAATGTAAGTAATCGTTGTATAAGTCGCGTGCTCGTTCTACATATTATAACTGGATAAGATTGTAAATAGTTTCTAAACGGACCTTGTTTAATATCGACTTTAAAATAAATCATTTAAGTATTAACACAATTCATGAAACAAACCAGATAATATTTACGTTATTTTCAGGAATTAGATAAAGGAAAGTTCAATGCGTTTTTCGTGTTGCTGCTAATTGTTGGAGTATTACAACTTTACATACCGTGCTTCCTCGGTACCCATTTGAGGAATAAGGTGTGCACTTTTCACGTTCCTTGGGTACTAACCTCTGAACGAAAACCCTGTTGTACCTAATCTAACACTTAGTTAAAAGAGACAGTTTTATGAAATTAGTTGGATGAAAATATTATTAGACTCGTACTAGGATTACAACTCCGAAAACATGGAGGAAACTTCAACCATAGAGTTGAGTTACCTCATTTTTTTCTTGTTGAAGACCGACTATCCCCCTGCAGTGTGAGGTAATTAAGTCAAACACAGGGCAAACGCACGCTAACTAGGAATAAAGCAAAAGGACGACATATCCCGAAACATTTCACCAACACAATTGAGAATTTGTTTATGACGCTGTACGGAAGAAAATGGGCATCAACATAAAAGGCTATCACATTTTTTTTGTATTAAGTGGTTACCTCTGCCCATAACAACCGATGCGACTTGGGTCCCCCCCTACTAGGTACGAAAAGACCCAAGCCGCATCGTATGCGCCCGTAACACTGAGACGTGTAGGTGGAATGGCTCATGTGACTGTAATTTCCCGCAACCACACCTTTCAAACCGGAACACAGTAACTCGAATGCCTTACTGCTTGGCGGCAAAAATGGGCATGGTGGCAGTACTTCCCCGAACGAACTTGGCGTGAGTCCTATTGTTCTTGAACATCTCACACAAACTACAATTCGCGTTCAAATAATTTAGCTAGTTCCAAAGTATATATCGCAACTTATAAATTTATTCCCAACTCAGTACCTCCCAGTCTCGAAAGCAGTATTTTATAACGAGAATTTTGACAGGCCTCACATCTCAGTTGGTAGTAACTCTGCCTTCTGCTCTGAAGGTCGTAGGTTCGATTCCCACCCAGGACAAACATTTGTATAGCTAATATAGATGTTTGTTCTGTGCCTTGGTGTCAATATGTATATAAAAAGGTATCTATTATATCAGTTGTCTGGTTCTCATGACACAAGCTATGCTCACCTTAGTTTGGGGCTAGATGGCGCTGTGGAAAAGCACCAATATTTATTGTTTATTTGAGAATGAAACAAATTTCCAGGGCTACGCTATAGGAGACGCGGTGTTCACCTGTGGATGGCACGAAACGCCGCTGGGACGATTGATAAGCACCGACCTAGCTATTATAATATTTCGCTCCCAAATCCCTATTTACATCAAATTCACGGGCCTGCCGAATATTCAACTAGAGACATTCTCTTCGGCAAGTACCTATTAAATACCGTATTGAGGACGCGATCAGAAATATTGTTTTAGACAGCTTTTTAAATCACATTTAACTTAATACTGCGTTTTCCACTCATCATCGTCCAATCTTTTTTAAGCTATTGCATAGCTTCTATCGCGGGCCTTGAGCGTGGAGACCGAATCCAGAAATTCCGTAAAGAAAAAAACCTAACACCCCCCATTCCGACCGGCACAGCGGTGATACTTTTTAGTTTTTCCATCTATCGATAAATACCAGAACTTTTAATGACTTTTTGAAATATCACGCGCAATAGCTTTACCGCGGCAGTCTCCGAGTGCCACACGTCTTTTTTTTCATTGAGATATCGAGCTATTCTCTAAATTGTCTGGGTCTATTTGACATTGTCTGTAGGTATGTATGTGTATGAGGAAACCTGTCATACGTTTATCCAACCGTTCTGAAGCTTGGTAGATAGATATTTGTTATAGCACAATTGAAATGGTGGTTTTTGAGCTAAATTGTTCGGGTGATTGGAAAGGAGTCCAAGGGAGTGAAAAAAAATTATAAAAGGGCTAAGCTTCACAATTTAAAAAAAAATATAATTTTATATGAATAATTAAATAACCATTTAGGTACTGAATTTAACACCAAGAAAAATTCCAATAACTCTGCAACGTTGATCTTTTGCATAAATTATTTTACATCAAATGTGTGTTTTAAGTTATTGAGCAAAATGTTCTAAGTTATTTCGCCCCAATATTTCTATACCATGTTATATATACAAATGGGACATTTAGTGTTTATAATTTACTTTTATTTTCAGATTATTAGCACAGCTTACTCTTACTTTAACATGTTACGACAATACAGCAGCTAGAAAACTAAATCACAGAAACTCAAGACGTCATGTATATTCTATATAAATCATATTAATTATTACATTTATTTACGCGCATAATTATTTTGATAACTATTCTAGAAGAATCAATACTAATATATTACATATTAGAAGTCCACCATTGTTTACGAACACAACTACCGTCATCTGCTGGATATCAGATAATAAACTAATAAAATTAACACTTGCTGTTTCAATACTGCGATCCTTTATGCTCTGGTAATAAAAAGTATATTGTAACAGGACCTTTATTTGTATGAACTATTTCCGTATGCCTGATCATTTGTGTTGCCGCCAGTCCATATAACAAACAAGGTATACCTGTAACAAAAAATAAAGATATTTTTTTGTAAATGAAGATCAATTGTGTGTCTTATATATTTCAGGCTGCACAAACAATGTTTTATTATAAATAATCAAAATCCAACTGGCCTCACAGCCTACTTGGTAGTAACTGAGTTTTCTGCACTGGAGTTTGTGGGTTCGATTCCCACCCAGGACAAACATTTATGTGACGAATATAGTTTTTGTTTTGTCTGGCTGTTAGTATGTATTATTTGTTTATATTTACAAAAAGTGTACAAGTACTGTTTCAGTTTTCTGGTTCCCATAAAAGCTTAACTTACTTTGGCACTGTGTGAAATGTCCACCAATATTTATATTTTATTTAATACCTGACAGTTAACAGTCTTACCGCTTCACTATGATTTAACTGTTTAAGTAACCAAAATAATGTGTATACTCAGCAAACAGTGATTACTCACATTGTTTCTGTGGTTGTAACAACTTGATCCTTGAACTATAACAAACTTGGCATGAAAAATAATGCGTGATGTACTTTTGTCTGTACCTAAAAGCAATTACATTTTCACTTCACAGGAAATATATTGTTGACATAAAATAGATTTTACCTAGATTTACAACTTTGATGACTCTCATGAACTTGTCGGACGAGTCTAAGTCTTCCTCTTCCTTTCTGGAACAGTGGTATTTGATGTATGGGAAGCAGCCAGTTCTCAAGATCTGGTAGTTGGATTTTCCGACCTTCCAATTGAAGTTAGACTTCCCAAACTGGTCATCTTTCACACTACTGTACTAAAATCAAGCACAATAATTTAGTAGATAGATGTTAGTAGGTTTCACTTGCCAGAAGAGCGTGGTGGTCTAGCGGTACTGACCCCCGAGTTTCAATCCGGAGGTCGCCGGTTCAAATCCTGACGTGCACCTATGAGTTTTTCGATTGAAAGATTTATGTGCGCAATACCACATTCTCAAAACGGTGAAAGAAAACATCGTGAGGAAACCGACATGTCCTAGAACTAAAAATTCGAAGACATGTATCGAGTGCACGAAAGGAGCCTCTTTGAGGCGCACTTAAAATCCTTTCACCACACTGGTTCGACAGAACCGGTGACTCGAAGAAGAAGAAGAACTTGCAAGAAGCAAGAAGTTTAAAGTTTCATAACTTTTTTACATTCCATTAGGCTTATGCAATTTTCTTTAAGAATAATTCGACGAGATGTAAATAATGTACCTACTATGATTTCGATGAGTAGCAGCAGAAACTATAGGATAGGTTATATAGGTTTAAGTAAATGTTAGGTTCCCTGAATTTATTTTTTATTAGGTACTATAGTAATTATAAGCAAATTACTATTTCAGTTTAATATAAACGTAAGAGTAAACGCCTTCATAAATTTGCCATATTTGCAAAAGGCCTCTGGATTGTAAGCACTAATTTATGTTAACGACTGTATCTTATATTCGGTTTATGAAATAAATATCTAGAAGTCGTGAAAATTTATGAAATTTGAATAATAAAAGTGGATAAAATACTATCATTATCTTTAAACTGCCTATTTCTATAAAATGTTAGTGTGTCCAGTGTTTCGGGGTTCGAGGACAAGATTAATGAATCTTTGGTTTAGGTTTTGTGGTAATAAATTATACTACTTTCAATCAATCTACATTCTACACAGAAGAAGTTAATAATATTTTTGTAACTATTTAGACAAGTTTTATTAGTTTCCGCAATAAATTTAGATAATACCTTCACGAAATACGAAGTCCACGGTGGTTCGTTACATTGCATCAAATAAGCAGTTAGCACTGCTGAGGACGTTGGTTTCGATGAATACTGCACGCCCCGTATTGCCAGCATTCTTATTGAAGTCAATATTCGACTACTGGGAAACATAATTTTGTTTGTTTACGAATAACATTACGTAAACATACAATCAAAACCATAACCTCAAAAACGCATAAAACAGCTGTTTTATGCTGTCGGACATAATGACAATGACATTATTTTATAGTCCCCCTTCATGTAGGCGCGGCCGCCGCCGCGTTAGAACAGTAAGATTTGAAATTGGAGATTATTATTATTTATTATATTATATTTATTATTTATTGTATCTTTAAATTTTTTCTTAAATAAAATTTAAATTTTTAACATAAGTTGTCTCCTAACAAACAGTGATGCCAACTCAGAATGTTCCCCCTAGGACCAACTTCAAATTCCAGTCAACAGACTGGTTAAAACATTGAATTGAATCTAAATTAAACTTGTGTAAGTAATGCGATTGTTGCATTGCGCGTCATATAACCCGACCGTGTAATGTAGCATTCAGCACACATGACGACCAAATTAAGCATGGCACCATGACACTCAAACATGACGCGCGACGCGGCGCGGCGCGGCTCGTACCCCGTGCGTGCAAGCGAGAAGAAGCATGCGCCCTGCACCTTAGAACCGTATTGTTCATGGGATAAGGTTTATGTTTTATTGACACCGCGGACTGCCTAGTGATTTGCGTGATGTTTATAATCATGATTCTCACGCTAGTTTAAACAAAAAGGCGTCAAATTTCAATTATTGATGTGAAACATCTATAGCCGCACGTAAAACCGATTTCTGGCGTTGCGACTCTTCACCACGGCATGCGTTGCATATTATTTACAAAATAATGTCGATGTTTCACATCTGCCAGGCGTCCCGTGACGGCTCAGGCTCACATTATTGAATTAAAATTTGACCCAAACAAACAGGGCAAGGTAAATAAAACAATACAAAATATGACAGTTATCCTTGGCGCCTTGTTCAAGTTAGCAACATGATGTTTTGTTTGTGTTATTTTGTACGAATCTAGTGTGCAATTATGAACTAATACGGTGTTGGATGATATTTTAAGCGCAGCGAGGGCGCATTGCGTTTGTTCTCACATCATAACATAACGCGCTATACCATCTCATGTAATGATGTACCTATGTGTTTTATAACGCGAGCATTTCATTACAAAAACCATGATGTGGATGGTGTGGCGCTTCATTACGCGTCATGTTTGGAAGTAATGGTGTAATGCAACATACTAAATAGTTATGTCATGATACATCAGTTACATCACTATAACGCACTCTTTTGCGCATGTCTTATCTAAACGAGCGTCTTCACTTCACATCCATGTGTTGTACAAAGACATCATAAAAAAAAACGATGTCCTACCAAAAATACTACATATCAGAAGTGGGATCGGACCAAGGTCCTTTCCTTCCACATAATACATATTAAAACTTCAACATGGATGTCTTCCATTTAGCGAAACGCAACGATAGCGCGATCTAGAACTAAGAAAACGTAACTAGCGTCATCTGTTGTGTAAATATGGGCACTAATATTGCCTCACGCCCGTCCCTCCTGGTTTGTCAAACAACCGTATATGGTAATTATTATATTTCTTTTTATAATATACTAGCGACCCGCCCCGGCTTCGCACGGGTGCAATACTGTATTGCTTAAAATCACTTGGTAAATGAGCCATTATTTATTGTAAAAAGTAAAGGAAAAAAAATGGTTATTGTGGGTTATCCCTGAGATAGACATATACAAATACAAATCATTTATTTAAAAAAATATACCATCGCGGTCTTTTATGTAGACCTTTTTAAGGTGTACAACAATGACAGGTAAATTATTTTGATCTACCTCGTAGAGTTCAGCCAGCATTTGGAATGCAAGCGCAAAAAAAGAAAGGTTTATTTACATCACATTAGAAACCTCTAAAATTATCAGTGTTTCTCTATTATATTATGCATGTATTATACATATAAACTTTTCTCTAGAATCACTCTATCTATTAAAAAAACTGCATCAAAATCCTTTGCGGTTTTAAAGATCTAAGCATACATAGGGACAGACAAACAGCGGGAAGAGACTTTGTTTTATACATGTAGTGGTATGACATAACATCGGCGTCCGCTTCCGTTGGAAAACCGTCTGATCTTTATGTTTATGCAGGTCTGAAAAAATGTGGTTCATCAGCATAACAATAAAACAAGGTATTCAGTTAAAAATTTATTCTTTGTTTTCTTACATTTCACAGCATAGCCTATGCAACGCAAAGTAGGGTCTTAAATTAAATGACGTGTTTCTCGGTGATTCTATGTTCACTAGAATAACTTTTATTTAATACCTTATAATAATAATAATAATATTTTAAAAATTGTATTTTCTATAGTCATCAGTCGAATTTTTTACTTTACTCGGCTTATAAAAGTAGGTACACCATTAAATATTTTCCCACATTTAACGATATCAAAACCAGCAATCACTTAGTTATGTTGACTTAATTGCATTTTTTTTGTTAGATTTAAACACGCCAAATAAACAATGAATAATTAGTTAAAATCCTAAAGCGCTCCTTTCTGAAGGAAATTCTCTTTTTATATCCGCTGCCTTTGTGTCGATTGGCAACTTAAATTGATTTTTACATCTTTATAATGGTTGCTATCTCTTACACGTATACATTACTTACTACGAAACACTAGCTGTTGCCCCCGACCATCCGTGTGGAATTCGGTTATATCAGGCACCCCTATTTGACCCCTTTGAAAAGGTAGCCTATGCTACTCCTTACAACATCAGTTATCTGCTAGTGAAAGTCCTGTCAAAATTATTTCAACTGTTTCGGAGATAACGTGAGATATGGGCAATATTAAATTTAAAATAAATGAATCAAAAATTATGATAGTTATTTGTGGTAAAATGGAGCCTGTATTTTATGTTAGACCTCTAGCAATACATCGGTGAAAACTGCATTCAATTCCATACAGTACATTTTGCTTGATGCGTGTACAAACATACTGATAAAAAATCAAAAAATTGATGTATTTTTGGATTCTGTTGCTCTAATAAGGCCCCCATTTTAGTTTTTTCAATATCTATAAAGTAAGACATCGGTCTTACAATTTTATTATAATGTATAGATAAAGTATGCAGAATGCAGTTTAGTTGTGGGTTTGTCTGACTCCAACAGAATAGGCACCATTCCAAGTAGCAAACTATACAGTTTCCATCTAATCCGATTAGGATTTTACTACAAATAATAAGGCACATAACGGAAAATTAACAACAACGTACAGTAAGGTATCAAAATACAATAACATTTTCACATCGTTTAGTGATAATTTAAAAAATGATTATTTAAAATAACATATTTCTAAATATATCATTAGGTATATATTTTTGACAGATATGTACCCAGAAACGACAAATTAACGAGTTCTCGTGTTCATAGCTTTTTCGGAAAAATTGTGGTTTGAAAAATCAATTAATTAACGATAACGATTCAACGAATTAAAAATCAGATAACGAATCAATTAATAAACGTAAGCTAGTGTGTTATACACCCAGCCTGTATGGAGCCTGTTTGTGATGTTTCTTGGTCGAATTACCACACATCCGTACGAAGCGTTTTGCTTCCACTTTTATAATGCGGACAGCCCAGGAGTGGAACTCCTTGCCTGCGTCCGTATTTCCTGAAACCTACAACATGGAAGTCTTCAAAAGGTTCCTTCTAGGCAAGCATGCTTCATCGTAGACCACATCGTCACTTAACATCAGGTGAGATTGCGGTCAAATGCTTGCCTACAGCTAATAAAAAAAACTACATTGCGATTGCCGAGTAAGACAGCAAACCGATTACCGGAATCGTGTGAAATTGTTATCCAGAACGCAATTTTATTCTTGGTACTAAAGACCGCACACAGTCTCGTTAGTTTTAATTGATTACTATTATATTGAAATTGTAGAAAGTTTATAATTAAGTAACTTAAAATCTTTTGTTTTTGTTAAAACCATCGGTCGCGGCTTCCGTTATTAGTGTATTTTAAACCAGAAAAATAACACCATTTCTAATCCAAGTACCCTCGGATTACATTGGCCGCTTCTATTTCTCCCATATTTTCAAGAATCAGTGCCAAAGACTTGGACGTAACATCTTCTCTGCATTCCTGTAAAAAAATTACTTTCAATTAGGCACTTAAACGCAAACATGCAGGCATACTTCCTTAAATCATATTAATAGCATTTCGCCTCAAACAATCTTGCGATGTTCTGTAGTTGATTCTATTAACTTATGTTAATTGGACCGTGTTATGCAGAAAACAACTATCTGGTCGTGGGTTCCATCCCCAGGACAAACATTTATGTGAGGAACATACATGTTAGTTGTCTCTGGGTTGTAATATATATAAAAGTATTGAAGTATTATGCAACTTTTCTTGTTCCTACAATACAAGCTATGCTTAGTTTGGAGCTAGATGGCGCTTTCTGAAATGACCACCAATACTTATTTATTAAATACTAGCTGCGCCCCGCGGTAAGTCATCCAACGGGAACACTGCACTTTTCCGGCATCAAAGTAGCTTATTCCTTATCGAGGACATAAGCTATCTTGGTATCCAATTTCATACAAATCCATTCGGCCGTTTTAGCGTGAAAGAGTAACAAACATCCATACATCCTCACACATTTTCACGTTTATTAGGAGGATGCCTGAATTTCAAATGACTAAGTAGTCACTCTCAGTAATCACCTGGACGTGGCGCAGCAGCGTGCGCGTGCGGCTCGGCTGGCTCGCGTTGAGCGGTCGGGTAACTGTGACTTGGTACTCGGTAGGGCTCGTTGACTCACCTGGACGTGGCGCAGCAGCGTGCGCGTGGGGCTGGGCTGGCTCGCGTCGAGCGGTCGGGTAACTGTGACTTGGTACTCGGTAGGGCTCGTTGACTCACCTGGACGTGGCGCAGCAGCGTGCGCGTGGGGCTCGGCTGGCTCGCGAACCAGTTGAGCAGCGCGTCGGTGCGCAGCCGGCGCGCCAGCTCGCGCCACGAGCCCTTCGCGTCCAGCCGCTCCGACACCTCGCGCGCGTACACAGACAACTCCGCCAGCGCCGTCTCGGACATGTTCTGTTACAATAAATAATAAATATCGACTGACCTCACGGCTCAGTTAATTGGGTTCGATTCCCACCCGAGACAAACATTTGGGTGACGAGCATTGATGTCTGTTCTGTGTCGGGGTGTTAATATTTATTTATTGTATACATATGTATTTTCAAAAAAGTATGTATGTTCTATCAGTCAGCTGGTTCCCATTGTACAAGTTATGCTTAGTTTGGTGCTAGATGTGTGAAATATCTACTGCGATAATCGTCACAATTGCTGAATTTAATATTGTAAATAGGGGTGTAGTCACTTCGTCCGCGGACTCGAAGTCGTCCTCGGGCTCGGACTTGACGTCGTCCTCCAGCGCGGCGTCGGGCACGTGGCGTCGCATCGCGTCGCGCACTATATCACTGTAGCGCGACATACGCCACGCACATTCGTTGTGCTCTTCGTGTTTTAATGGATCCGCCTGTATAAGATATACACGAAGGTTTTAATGTCCATTTATTACAGTACTGAGTTCATTATTTTATGTAGTCATAAATGTAACATAGATCTAAGTACTGAGATTGTTACAAAAATCGTGCTCTCGAAAAAATAGGAAGGCCTCCTTTAGGGGTTTCTTGCTGTTCTTCGCCGTGGAGGGTCGGATAGGGTTTGAACGCGTGACCTTATGTTTTGAATATAAAGATTTATTATTATTATTAATATTACTGACGTTTCCAAGGCATTTCATTATAAATTCTATGGAAATAAAGTTTTTGACATTGACTTATTTACTTATTCAAACAGTAGTTATTACAGTAACATGAAAGTTATTATTTATTTATTCAACTAAATAAAACACTTAAATAAACTGAGGATCTTTAAGCACAACCAACGGCGGTGAAATCTAGCAAATAAGGTTTAAAAATCTAAAAATCAAGGTTTAAAAGTTTAGGTTTAGGTTCTACGAAATGCCGGTTACGGTTACGGTACAAACTTTGACGTTTTTAATATCATAGTGGGATTAAAATGATTCATATAAATTGGATGGAAACTTCTATTAGGAATCATAGTAATGTAAAAATACATGGAGGAACTAATAAAAAAACGTGTTTATGACTTATGACAGAAACATCTGTCTAAATCACTATACTTATATTTACAGTTAAGTGGCATATTATTTTGTACATGTAATAATTTAAAAGTTGTTATTTTGAAATTAGAAGTTGTCTTGAATAGCAAGTACCAGCTGTCATAGCGGGCGGGTGTCTCAACCAAACTGACATTTTTGTGGAAGGGGCTACCGTGGTAGTTTTCATGTAAAGTGAAGCCCAACCGCTCTGCCAGCTGGATTTTGCGATTCGAACGAGAAGGTTGTCCCGTCAGTAAGGCGTTTGGTGTAGCTGTGTATCAAAGTGGTTTATGAACAAATTGTATTGAATGAAAGTGACGTTTTATTAGATTCCCATTATTCGTTTATCTAAATCCTTCAAAATATAGAAGTATTGTCGGTTGCAAGCTGAGTGAAGCCGACACTTGGGCCTAGTTATGCAGAAAGCAGCCATGTGACATTTTTCCAAAAATGAGTTATAAACGCGGCCATACTAATTTTTACATGACGGATTTTTTGCAAAGACAGCCATGTCGATATCTCTATTCACGGAGATATGAGCCAATACAATGTTTGTATCAATACATAAGCGAAGTGCAACCATAGACAGAAAAATGCTTATAACTCCGTTTGTAGTTTTCCCCACATGGCTGCTTTCTGCATAGCACGGTCCATATAACTCACCCCTTTCTCGAGCAACAGGTTGACCATCTCCACGGTGTTGTGGCAGACAGATCTGTCGCACACGATTTGCAACGCCGTGTTGCCGCGACCGTCCACCGCGTCGATGTCACTCTGAAAACAAAACAATGGATAAATTATTAAATTATTATAAAGTCCTTCCGACATTTATCTATATATCTAATCAGCCCGTAACACCCACTGCTGATAGGCCTCTTCTCTGGTACGCCACGTCTGACCATCGGGCTGGTGCTCTGCCCTGGGGCCAATAGGTACATATAATACATTTAATCTATACAAATAAATAAAATTGGAGTGTCTGTTTGTAATATTAAAATAACCGCTTTTTACTAAGTGCATACGGATGTATACACGGCACATATACCAAAACAACTTTTTTTTTCAATTGTTGTCTGTCTGTCTGTTTCGGCTAATCTCTGACATGGCTGGACCGATTTTGACGGGACTTTCACTGGCACATAGCTGATGTAACAAAGAGTAACTTAGGCTACTTTTCCGAGGGGTAAAATTGAGGCGCCGTGATAAACCGAATTCCACGCGGACGAAATCGCGGCCAACAGTGGGGAGGACTCGAATCGTATTGGTGTTGTCAATGGGCGGCGGTTACCACTTATTATCAGGTGGGCCGTCAGCTAGTTCTATCACCTACAAGGCATAAAATATATTACAGTGGGTATGTGTTGGAGGAGGGCCCGTAGCGCGTGGTGTCGCGCATCGTACGCGGCGAGGTGCAGCGGCGTGCGGCCCGCGGCGTCGCGCACGCTGTACGCCGCCCCGCGCTCGAGCAGCAACGCCGCGCTCGCGCCGCAGTTGTCTAACGCCGCCAGGTGAAGAGCCGTTTGTTTCTCTATACAGTATATTCATTAATGAACGCTACAAAGTTATTTATTTATTAGAGGAAGACCTACAACGCACTAACAACAACTAAACGCACATAAAAACATAATAATCAAAACTTAATGAAAAACATAAAGCTTCAGGTCTTCACAACTAAAAATAGGTAAGTTATATAAACAAGCAAGAGTACAAGCATACACAATATTAACAGATAAACAGATTTAAAACACGAGCACGAATGTATGTACATTTTTTTTTTTTATTTGACATTGTTACGGTACGAGCCGACGGCCCACCTGGTGTTAATCGGTAACCTCGGCCCATACCAATCGATGCGACTTGGGTCCTCCCCTACTAAGACTTAAGTTGCATCGCATGCGCCCGTAACCTGAGACGTGTAGGTGAAATGTCTCACGAGCCTGTTATTTCACCGGCAACCAAACCTTTCATACCGGAAAACAGTAACGCGAATGCGTCGCTTATAAAATGGACCCGAGTCGTATTGATTTTAGCATAGGCAGAGGTAACCGCTTAACATCGGGAGCGCCATCTGCTCGTTCCGCAACTGATTCTAATAAAAAAAGATAAAATGGTGCTAAATGAAACTGGAGTCAATTTCCGGTAAACGGTAAAACGGTAAAAGCATTATGGTATATTCCCATACCACTGTTGCAATCATTCAAATCGCAGGGCACTTTATTTTTCATAATGGCGTCCAGCAACGATTCAAGACAGCTCTTGTTGTATCTCACTGCGTAATGTATCGCGTTCTCTTCTTCCAAGTTCTTAAGCGCGGGGTTGCAGCCTGAAATTATACAAAATTAGTCAAACATAATATCACACAAAAGTATTTAGTACCTAGCTGTTGCCCGCGACTTCGTCCGCGTGGAATTTGGTTTTATCACGCACCCCTATTTTACCCCTCGGGAAAGTAGCCTAAGCTACTCCTTGTTACATCAGCTATCTGCCAGTGAAAGTCCCAACAAAATCGGTCCAGCCATTTTAGAGATTAGCCGGAACAAACAGACAGACAGACAAAAATTGCAAAAAATGTTGTTTTGGTATATGTACCGTGTATACATCCATATGCACCTAGTAAAAAGCGGTTATTTTAATATTACAAACAGACACTCCAATTTTATTTATTTGTATAGATGTAAGTTACCTAGATGCCTGGTTATAGTGTAATAGCTACGCATAGTTTGGGGCTAGATGGCGCTGTGTGTATTGTCCACAAATATTAATTTTATTTATCTTTTACCTTAGTTTCATATGACTTGTGTGTAATTCAGGCGCACATACCTTTGGCTATGAGAAACGGCAGCAGTTGCGATGCGCCATAGACAACGGCGAGATGTAGAATAGTTTCCCGCTTATGATTGACGCAGTTGAGCAAATAGGGCATCTTAACGCTGTGGATTACTTTTACGATGGACACGAAACTCGCCTGGTTACTGCACAGAGTCATGTGGAGGAATCTGAAATGGCACGTGGCAATTCATTGAATATGATACAATTGGACCGTGTTATGCACAAAGCAGCCATGTGGGGAAAAGTACAAACGGAGTTATAAGCATTTTTCTGTCGATAGTTACTTCGGTTATGTATTGATTCATATATTGTATTGGCTCATATCTCCGTGAAAAATATCGACATGGCTCTTTGCAAAAATCCATCATGTCGAAATTAGTATGGCCGCGTTTATAACTCATTTTTGGAAAAAATTACACATGACTGCTTTCTGCATAACTAGGCCGAATTTCCGTTCTGCTAAGAGGAGGAATGACGAAACATGTGCATAAGGCCATAAACATGAAGATCGTTGCCAGCTCTCCCCTAGCAACGATCCTTTGTTGATACAGTTACGGAACGAGCCGACGGCCCACCTGGTGTTAAGTGGTGACCTCGGCCCATAACAACCGATGCGACTTGGGTCCTCCCCTACTAGGTACGACAAGACCCAAGTCGCATCGTATGCGCCCGTAACTCTTGAGACGGTGGAAAGTTTCATGTGCTTGTAATTTCACCGGCAACCACACCTTTCAAACCGGAACACAGTAACGCGAATGCGTTACTGCTTGGCGGCAGAAATGGGCATGGTGGCAGTATTCCCCCGGACGAACTTGGCGAGAGTTTTACTACTCTTAAAGCTAGCTTTACCCTACTAGCTATTACCCTGCCTCTTTTCAATCCCTAGGGAGTAAAAGACATATTAAACACGCCAAAATTACTTCGTTGTCAATATAATAAATACCATTATCACGGTGTGATCATCAACGCGCACACATTTATTGGCCTCACAGCTCAGTTGGTATAACCCTGCCTTCTGGTTCGTGGTTTGGATTCCCACCCAGGACAAACATTCTGGGTGTTAATATGAATTATATGCATGTACTTATTTATAAAAAAGAGTATAGAAGTATTATATTAGTTCTCTGGTTCCCATGATACATGCTATGCTTAGCTTACTTTGGGGATAGATGGCGCTGTGTTAAATGGCCATCATTATTCATTTATTTGTTAACTACTTACGTGTCCCCATTCGAGAGTCGGATTTCGAAGAGCTTCTTCAACTTGCTCTTCACCTCTTCGGATTTAGAACTCTTTTTGTTTCTTATTATTTCACACAGCTCCTGGACCAGCTGAGAATAAAATGTAATTAAGGAACTTTATTCTCAAGAGAAATACATTTCACTCGATGAGAAATACTAAATTGTAACTATTACACAGTGAACGAGTCAGATTCAGAATGCAAAATCGATATAACATAAGATAAAAATTTTCATTCTTTCAATTTAAGTGGCTAGACTACAAATCAAATAGCATACAAACATATAATGAACATAAATAAAATGAAAATTTCAAAAACCCTTAACCCTTTAGTTACAATTGTCATTTGATTAAAGTCATTAGATTGTTCATTTATAGCGATAAATAAGGCAAGTTAGTAGAGAAACATGCTATATATAAAGGTGTATTATGATACTATCTTTTACTCGCGGCTTCGCCCTCGTTAATGTTGGATTTGTCAACCAATTCTGGTTGTCGATCGATACATACCGTGTTATGCAGAAAACATCCATGTGGGGAAAAGTACAAACGGAATTATAAGCATTTTTCTGTCGATGGTTGCACTTAGGTTATGTATTGATTCATATATTGTATTGGCTCATATCTCCGTGAAAAATAGAGATATCGACATGGATGTCTTTGCAAAAAAACCGTCATGTCGAAATTAGTATCGTCGCGTTTGTAACTCATTTTTGGAAAAAATGCCACATGGCTGCTTTCTGCATAACTAGGCCCAATTATGTTATTATCCGTACCTTCTTAACTTCGAGACCGCGTTCCGGATTGTAAAACGCGTCATATTCTGGATTGTTTTTGGACTTGTCCAAGGCATTGCTTGTTTGGGACGAGTGGCTTGGCGGTGACTTTGATGACGATGGTCCACCCTTAAAACATATATATTCATAATAAAAAAACAAACAATTAATACATGTGTATTATGCTAGTAGTATATATATATACTACTATGCTACTATGTATACTATATACCATGCTTCCATGGTATTATAACATGGGATAAGTCTATGTATCTTCACTGGCCTAACAGCTCAGTTGATAGTGGCTCTATCTTCTGCGCTGCAGGTCGTGGGTTCGATTCCCCCCAGGGCAAACATTTACATAGAACAAAGATCTTTGCCTATGTCTGGGTGTTGTCTGGCTCCCATAGTACAAGCTATGTTTCGTTTGGAGCTAGATGACGCTGTGTAAAAAAAACCACCAATATTTATTATTATTATTACTATATAAAAACTGTACTCATTTTGCTTGAAAAGGTAAGGTAAAGAACTGGCTAAGCACTCTCTCATACTGTGATACCGAAAACGTTATTTAACGGACGATAGCTATCTCCTAACTAACCACGAAAAACGACTAATATTTAAGGTCATGCTCGCTCCACGCGCACGCGCACGCACACACACGCACACGCACACGCGCACGCACGTTTTTTGAGATTCACAGATTAATCTACGAACATAGGAAATTAGTATACATCTTAATTAGACTTTAACTATTGTTCACACCTACTTTTTTGGCAAATAAATTTATTCTTCTTATTGTTTATTATTATATTCATTTTTTTATCCCCGGTATCGTTCCTTTAGGTATTAGTGGAGCCGAAGCCAACTAAAAGCCCATTTATATTATTATTATCTGTGCACAGATTCCATAATTTAATGAGTGTGTGCAGATATTCACAGACTTGGGATATGTCGTTCACAGCGTTATGGCTACGACTCTTAACTGTGACCAATAAAGGTTATTCTTAGTATATTTGGTAAAAATAATTCATATTAATGCTTACCTTCGCATGGCCCGAATCAGAAACCAAAGCTGTACTCGCACGGATGAAATCCATAGGGTTTTGCTGCTAAAACCACAATCAGTTGCAAATTATATCTCTATTCAGTTCGCATCGCTAACTGCACCATTTATCATAATGTTCTCTTGATGATATTTTTCCGGCAAGATATTTAAATCTTTATCTCTTTATGTCTTTGAAATGTGGGGTGTCTTCTCTGCGGTAGTTAGTAGTTTTTAATTAAGCTCTCTCGACCATCGTAGGATCACTTTAGGTCTAAATGTGTGCGAAGCATATTACTGTGCTCAAATGAGTGCAATGGGATGATGATTCGTTGGTAAGTGGTGTTTATAATTTTTCATTATTGTTTTAATACTTTAGGGTGTTCACCCTTATATTTGGCATTTTTACGTTTTTTTTTTTGTCTCTTCCTTAACATTTCTAGTCTTAACTACATATATTGGTATATTTATATCACATTATTTAATATATGGCACCATTTGTTTTTATTGTTTTTATTGTTCATAACAACGAGTTTTTTTTAATGATTTTATTTAAATTTAATTATAGAATAAAAATACTATACATAACTTTTGAAATCTTATTTCGTAGTTGTTTTTAATGATTGAGATGAATAATGGTCATAGGATGTTTTTCTCCAACATTCTCCCTTCCGGTTTTTTGAAGAAATTTACGTTATTATTTACCTCTTCTGTTTGTATATCGCTCATAGAGGTGTATGAGCTGACATATTCTGAAAAAAAAAAAACAACTGAATAATAAATAAATATTGGTGGACATTTCACACAGCGCCATCTAGCCCCAAACTAAGCATAGCTTGTACTATTGAAACCAGATGACTGATAGAATACATATTTACTTTTTTTTATAAATACACACATATAAATACATATTAACACCCAGACACAGAACAAACATCAATGCTTTTCATATAAATTTTGTCCTGGTGGGAATCGAACCCACGATACAGCTCAGAAGGTAGAGTTACTAACCAACTGTTTATATTAGGAAATATTACATATTTATTCAGGCAAAAAAGAACTTGCGCCACGTTCGTCCGGGGAAGCACTGCGATATACCTGCCACCAAGCAGTAACGCATACGACCTACCGTGTTTCGGTTTGAGAGGTGCTGTCGCCAGTGAAATTACAAGCACGTGAGATATTCCACTTTCACTTCTCAAACTTACTGGCGCAATACAACGCCGGCCTTCTTATATCATCCAGAAAACAACGTTAATAAAAGTGTTGTCGATATTGTCAACATACCTTCGAAGGTGCGAGCCCAGTCCACATCTATCATATCGCGTCTATCCTCCGCCGTCATGTCTACGTCACGACTGATCATTTCCTCGATTTCTGATGAGCTGAGCCTGTTAACATCGAAACAGATAAATAATAATAAAAACAAGTGAATCATTTAAAAAAATCTAAAAAACCCGTCTTCAGTTTTTTCACCCTTACTTTTCGCGCATACTTGGGTACACCCTGTATTTTAATAACGCTTATAGAATAACATGCTTTTAAGTTCGCCGTTAAGCCATGAATGACTAATACACACACAAAATTCCTTATCTCAAAAAAAAACTCGCACTATTTCCTAAGTTGAATAATACCTATTACAACAAAAAAAGAATTATTTAAATCGAACTTGTAGTTCCGAAGATATGCGAGGACAAAAATACAAAGATACATACATACATACATACACTTTTGAAATTTGGCACACTTGTTTAGAATTTGATATAGACCAACATATACGAAAACTGGGCAGTTCTGGAAATTAAAGAATTACATACATACGGGTCGAATTGATGACCTCCTTTTTTTTGTGGTCATTATTGACAGCGAAATTGGGCATTATGAGACATTAGAACTACGTAAAAACATTCTGTATAGTGAAATTGCATTAGTGTGAGTACTGTGAACGTGCCAGCTTTAATTAACCGTCCTATACATACCTGAGGTCCGGAATGGAAGGCGTGGGGGCGGGTCGGTGCGCGCTCCACATGGGGCCGGTGCCGGGGCCCGCGCAGGGGCCGCCGGGGCCCACGTGCACCGCTTGCAGGCTCACCGAGGCGCCGAGCGCGGTGCCCAGCCCGCATTCACTCGACGGCGGGGTACCACCCGGTGTGAGGAGCTGATATTACATAAAAATGCCTTTTTGTAAAAAATATTATACAAATACTGTTTGTAGGAGGTGATATAGGGGTGTGTAATAGGGGTTTCTTGTCTGATCTTCCATGAAGGGTCGGATAGGGTTTGAACAGGCGTCAAACTTAGCAATAAGTACGCGTGACCTTATGTTTTGAATATTATTGACGTTTCCAAGCCATTTCTTTATGAATTCTATGGAAATAAAGTTTTGACTTTGACTTTAATCTACGAAACTTTTTTTATGTAATATAGTTACGGAACGAGCTGTTAGCCCGCCTTGCGTTAAGTGGTAACCGCTGCCCATAGCAAGCAATAAGAATAAGGTCCTACCCTACTTAAGTAAGACATGAATCAAGTCTCATCGTATGCGTAACTCTAAGACGTGAAGGTGGAATGTCTCACGTGCCTGTAATTTCACCGGCAGCCATACCTTTCAAACCGTAACACAATAACGCGAATGCATAACTGCATGGCGGCAGAACTTCCTCTGACGAACTTGGCACAAGTTCTATTGCCTGTAATCTATGAAACCAAATAATACATTCAATTACCTGTATAGCGAATGAAGGCATCTCAACATCTGTGGTGTTCGCTGACTGCAAATAATGCATCCAAATTATTAAGAAATACATTTAAAGAAATTATATTTAAATAAGAAATTAATAAATAAAATTTGGTGGACTTTCACATAGCGTCATCTAGCTTCAAATTATACTTGTACTGTGGATACCAGACAGACAACTGAAAGATATCTTATATACTTTATTGAAAATAAATACATTAATATATTAACTCCAGACACAAGACCATTATCTATGTTCGTCACACAAATGTTTGTCGTGGGTGGGTATCGAACCCACGACCTAAAAGCAAAACGCAGAGTTACTACCAACTAGGTTGAGGCCAGTCGTATCAAGCAGTTACTTACGTTTGACGACAGAACAGTTGTCGGTATCTCGTGTGTGATAGATCCACCTGAAAATATAATGAGAAATGAAAACTGGTCACAGTGAATCTGAGGTCAGAAAAATAAACAATGTCTTTTTTTATAATCAGGCAATTCCTCGAATGTTACAGGCGACGGCAGCCACTTACCATCAGGTGGGCCATCAGATCGACGCGTAGAACTGTCATAATAAAAAAATATGCCAGCATACAGCTAGTCACATACAAACAAGTCACAAATAATTTGGTGGTGTAAACTAGTTAAACGAGTCAGAGCGTACCGGATGAGCTGTCAAGCGACGAGTAAGAAGAGTTGTTCTTCCGTTTCTTGATCTGTTTGTAAACCTCCTCGGCTTTGTAAGTGAAGGGTTTGCGTTCGCTCGTGCGCCCGTCGGAGGGACGCACCAGCTCAATGAATACATTCACGTCCACCGCTGTCTTGCTGTCTCTGTACGCCGGAGTCCTACAAATTAATCAAATACAAAGTCAACAACTTTATTTCCAATGGCTTGGAAACGTCAATAACATTCAAAACGTGACCTTATGTTTTTCGCTATCCATATTCTATAGTCAAAGCGAAAAACTTTAATTCCATAGAATTCATAAAGAAATGGCTTGGAATCGTCAATAATATTCAAAGCATAAGGTCACGCGTACTTATCGTTAAGTTTGACGCCTGTTCGAACGCTATCCGACCCTCCGTGGCGAAGAACAAGCAGAAACCCCTAAAGGAGGGCTTCCTTTTTTTTCGCGAGCACGATCCTTGTAACAATCTGACCACTTAGATCTATGTTACATTTATGACTACATAAAATACTGAAATAAGATATTACACGACGTTTTGTGTCTCGTAGAGCAGAACGACATCAGACCAGAGGGATATATCATTTATATAATCATTTACAATGTAATAAGGTTTACTTAGTAGACCCTTCTTTATATACTAGTCAAAACAAAATAAGGGCCACCTTGTATTTTTAATATTTTTGGCAATGTAAGAAGTTTTGGGGTATTTAAATGATAAAATTAGTTGCAAGAATGAGTTTTTAATAAAATAAGCTGAAAGTTTACACATTACACAGAAAAAACAACAAGTTATCAAGATTTTTAACAAAAAGTGTAATTTTAGCAAAAAAATAGCAAAATCTAAAAATTAAATCAAAAAAGAACGCAATCTGGGTTTAAATAAAAAAGGGTGTATTTAATATCTGGTGTGTCCTCCCCTTTTTCTAACACACTCTTGAAGCCTGGAGGGCATACTTTCTATCAGATGCCGCACTGTTTCTTGAGGAATTTGTTCCCAGCTCAATTTGAGGACGTTTATGAGCTGTCTTACACTGTGCACTGGCTGATTTGTTTCTCTGACGCTTCTTTTCAACAGATCCCACATGTGTTCTATTGGGTTCAAGTCGGGACTGTTCGCTGGCCACGGCAATACTTGTATACGAGCCTCTTCTAGAGCCGCTCTGGTGGCTCTAGCAGTGTGGGCACGTGCATTGTCGTGCATCAACTTGAATCCTGCACCTGCTTGCTGTGCAAATGGAACCACGTGGGGTCTTACGACCTCCTCGACGTATCGTTGAGCTGTTACTGTGCCCTGGTTAAGAATTACCAGCTCAGTTCTTCCAGTTAGGCTGATACCTCCCCATACCATAACATTGGGCCCCCCAAAGCGATCACTTTCGTGAATGCAGGCATCTGAAAATCGCTCACCTTGTCGTCTCCATACTCTAACGCGACGATCATCACTAAAAAAATTTACTTTACTCTCATCTGTAAAAAGCACTGTGCTCCAGTCATTCACACCCCAGTCCAAATGTTGTCTTGCGAATGTTAATCGGTTTGCACGATGAGCACTTGTCAGTGGAATCCGCACTACTCGTCTTCTGGAGAATTGCTGATCTTCATGCAAACGATTCCTGATCGTTTGGTCACTAACTCGTGTGCCTGTGGCCTGGCGCAAGCGAGTTTACAAGGAGCGGGAGGTGACGGTGCGCTCTCTGCGTGCAGTTAAGCGTATGTAGCGGTCTTGCTGCGCAGTAGTTGCTCTAGATCTGCCTGATCCCTGCCTTCTAATTAACCTTCCAGTCTCTTGAAAGCGATTCCAAGCATTTTGAATAGCTCGCCGCGAAAAACCTAGCTGTAAAGCTACAGCCCGCTGTGAATGGCCTTCTTGGATGAGTGTTATGGCCCTTGCTGTAGTATGCAAGTCCATATGACGACGAACTCGCGGCAGTGTTTTCTTAAAATATTGAATTACGCACTACTTAGCAAAAATGAACTGTTCACAACAAAACAAAAATGTTAAATGAGCTTAAAGTTCACGTTAAAAACAAGGCGAAATGTAGAGTCACTGAAAAAAACCACTAATCTACCCACTTAAAATGGCATTGCAAGTGAAGTGCTGTAAAAGTATTCGGGAACACTTGAGATAACACTGCGCATACAATTTACCCCATGGTTATAGCTAATGATCAATAAATATCCCATCATTCCGAAATTTGTAAGTGGCCCTTATTTTGTTTTGACTAGTATATATGAATTGAATTGAATACCGGTTACCACTAAGTAGGTGGGCTATCTGCTCGTTCCATTACTTTATCAAAATAACTTAGTGGTTATGTTCGGCATGTTAACAAGAGTGGCACACCTGAATACAATAGCATACTGATGATGGACATCACTCTGCAGGAAGCTGCCGGTGGCACTCCACACCACTTCACCGTTCTCGTCCACTTCGGAGAAACGAATCGTTATGTTCTCTGAAACCAAATATAAATATATATAACTTTGAGCATTAAAATTTTTTCGTTTATAAATATTGGTGGACATTTCACACAGCGCCATCTAGCCCCAAACTAAGCTAACCATAGCTTGTACTATAGGAACCAGATGACTGATAGAACACATATATACTTTTTTTGTAAATAAAAACAACAACATAACATAAACAAAACATAACAAAAAACATATTAACACCCAGACACATAACAAATATATATATACGTCACACAAATGTTTGTCCTGGGTCGGAATCAAACCCGTCGATCGAATGAATCGAAGTAATTCTCAAATCTGTCACTGTTTATTATTAAAGACTTCAAAAGGAGGTTATCAGTTCGATTGTATTGTTTTCTTTTTTTATGTCAGTTACCACCTATCTCTGCCTTTTATGAAACTATTTGGAAAATTCTTTTTTATTTGTAAGGATATACTTTCAGATTGGTCCCATATAAAATTAAGAAAAGTCGTTTCAATTGTTTGGTTTTGAAATCAAAATAACTGGAAAAATATATCATCCGAGATAACGAGATAAGAGGTTTTTTTCGTTTACTGGTTTTTAATTTTTGTGTGTGTGGCAGTACTTTACCGGACGTACAACCTTATTTCTACTGCTACATAAATACTTTTTTTTTATACTAATTACTCACTTTTGTTAACTTTTTCAACTAGCAGGAACACGTCGTCGCCGCCTCTGGGCCGACCGCTGCTCTGACTCATGCGGCATATCTTCAAATCGTTGGTGGCAGCACTTTCTGGAAGATAATATTAAATAATAAATATTGGTGGACATTTCACACAGCGCCATCTAGCCCCAAACTAAGCTTAACTTGTACTATGAGAACCAGAAAACTGATATAATACTTATATACTTTTCTGTAAATACATACATATAATACATATTAATTACTAGCTGTGCCCGCGACTTCGTTCGCGTGGAATAATTGATCTTTATGGCAGCGGCGCGGCTCTCAGCGCGCTTTATATAGCCACGGACGCTCAGGCGCGAGTCGTGTAGTACGTACTCTGTACGTTAAAAATGTTCGCCGTGATTCTTTAAATTGACATAACTTTTTTATTTATGAACCGATTGACATGAAATAAACACTAAATGTTAAGTGAAGATTACTACAATATATTAGTGAAAACCGTATCTAAATCGAATAAGCCGTTCCTGATATTAGCGTGCACAAACACACAGACAAACAGACAAAAAAAAAATTAGTTACAATTTCGGGTTCGGCATCGATATAATAACAACCCCTGCTACTTTTTTTTTATATATTTCCATTGTACAGACACCACTTTTCTACAATTTTATTATATGTATAGATTTGTCCTGGGTGGGAATCGAACCCACGACCGACGGGGAAGAAGGCAGGGGTACTACCAACTGAGCTGTGTGGCTATTAAATTTGAAGAAACAACTTATCCAAAATCCTTATCAAATCCGAAATTGCCGGCACATGAGACGTAACATCCCCGTCTCGTGGTGAAGGACGCAACGCAATGCGACTAGAGTCATCTCGTACTTTGGTGGAGAGGACTTGAGTCATATTGCTGTTGTCTATGGGCGGCGTTTACCACTTAACATCAGGTGGGCCGTCAGCTCGTTCCGTGACTTCAGTTAGATAAAAAAAAAATGCGGTGCGTAAGTACTTGGGCCGGCAGCCGTAGTGGAATAGTGTTTTGGTTGGGTATACCCTAACTAATATTAAAAATGAGAAAGTGAATTTGTATGTTTGGTACACTTTCAAGCCTAAACAGCTTAATCGATTATGATGGATTTTGATATAGAGATAGATGGGTCTGCATGGAGATACTTAGAGACAGTTACAGGCTACTATTTTCGGGTGAAGGGATATGTAAACTTTTTATGAAAATTTTTCGTCGTCCGACTTGCTTTAAGCTGGCAGAAATGTTATTAAATGACAAATGATTAAGATATTTTTTTTCAAACAACTTCTAAATGTACGTGTCCTAAATGTCCCCATTTAGGACACGTACATTTAGACGCAAAGTTTATACGGAATAATGGTAATCTTAAAATGATTACATTCAGCCAATTAGAAACTATGGCAATATACTATTCTCGGAAATAGATCTTGTAATCTTTGCCCTTAATAAAAGCAACGCGACTTGGCTCCCTCCCTTAGGTAGGTATGTGAATTCCCAAGTATCGAATTGCACCAGTCACTCTGAGAAGTGTAGGTGATACCTCTCACGCGCATGAATATTCGATGTTGCACTTGATAATCACATTCTCAACACGGTGAAGGAAAAAACATCGCGAGGAAACCGAAACATGCTCAAAAAGATAAAGTTACGGGCGGCACACCATGCGATTTGGGTCTCATACATAAATAGGGACGACCAAAGTCGTATAAAATAATAAAAAAATATATAACAAGAAATAAAAATGTATAATGTACCTGTGCGTCCAGTGCCAAAAATGGTTTGGCTCAGCAAATGCCGATGTGTGTTATGATAACAGAGTTGCTGAAACCGTTGAAACTTAACTCACTCATGTTATTAATAGGTTCCGAGAAGGCTGGCTCGCAGATTTCCTTTCCGGTTTCGATATCGTGAGCGCTGAACCTCAGACGTACTATGTTCAAGTTGATCCGCTTCGCCAAATTATCGCATTCAGTCCGGAGCTAAAATATCATAATGTATTGTATAAATAGGGAAAGGCAAAAGAGTTGCTTACCATTTTTAGAATAAGTAATCTCACAGGAACACTGCACTTTTCCGGGATCAAAGTAGCCTATGAGTTAATCCAGGATATAAGCTATATTGGTACCAAATTTCATCCAAAGCCGTTTGAGCGTGAAAGGGTAACAAACATCCATACATACAAACATTCACCTTTATAATATACCCACGACCTACAACGCAGGAGGCAGAGTAACTACCAACTGAGGTGTGAGGGGGGGGGGGGGGGGGGGGGGGCAGCTAATGTGTACGACAAAGATAAAAATTAAGTGGAATTTTAAATCAACTAACCTTAAAACAAATGGTGGTTGGTGTTGTAAGTAAAATATCAGGCGACGTCTTCCGCGTCTGGCGCACAACATAGGTACCAAATACAATGCGGTGGCAAATGTCCGTAGTTTTCTAACATAACTGTATTTATGTAGTCTTGTACTGTATGTGGAGTGTAGTTTAAAGTGTGTTCGCTCCCTTATCAATAGCTACTGATTAGACATGTAAAAAAAATGATACGTGTGGGCATAAAAATAAAAATAGGCATTTCACTTATGTACCCATCGTTAACATCGCTGATACCTAATGGGAGCTGCGTTGCTGGTAATGATATCATTAACAAACTATCAGTTTAGACGTTTACTTATTAATAATTTGTTAAAAACCATTTGTTTATTTACATAAAGCTCTTTCCATAGAACAAACAATTTCAATATTTATATTCTGTGGATAATGTTTTATGTGGATTGTGTGGATTTTAACTATCGTGGTGATTTAATTTCGCAATTAATGACGCAGATGATTAGCTGGAGAGAATAAAGGAAGGTAAAAGAAATTAATAGATATAATAATAAATTATTCATTCTGTAATTGATTCCCAGGAGTTGTTGTCACAAATTTCTTTCAGTATTAAATTTATAGCACGAAAGTCTAATGAAGTTAAAATTTTCATTTTGCAAATTCATATAAATAATATTTCATATTACAATCCACTGACAAGGATAGCTCTTCAGTATAATGAATTATGCAAAAACAATATGCATCTTAACATATTTTGTTCCAGTTTAAGAACATACTCAAATATAATTAAAAGTATCCTCCATATTAAGAACGATTATTAGTTTTATTTTGTTTGAAATAGTCTGCTTTTTATGTTATTTTAGTAGTACGCACATAATGCTTACGTCACTATTCAGATTGTCAATTGTTTTGTTATGTATTATTAAAATTTTAATGTTTTGTGCGAATAAATAAATTCAAAAAAATAGGAAAAACATGCATGTATGTATTTAATAAAAATATATTACACGAAGTTCCAACTTTACATTCAACTGAGCGTCAACCAGCATTGTGATTGTGTGAGTGTAAGCAAATTTGTATCTAAAACGAAGGCATCAGCGTTGAATTCACCGTGCTGTGCATCCATTAGGTAGAAGCTCTGGCTCTGGTCAGCAATGTATATAAACATCTCGATTGTTCCTTGCGCATGAAACTTAATGCGTAGCTTAGGATAATATTGTTTGGGTTTGTGACCACCGCTCTTGGTGAACTAATAAACAAACTCATGTCAAATAAATCAATGCTTATTACGCTAGGAAATGAAAAGTAAGGGCGGCACAAGCCATTGTGCTCAAAACTGGCACAATATGTTCCAACGACAGTGTAGGCAGGAACCCAATGTTACTCATGAAGAGAGAATACGCTTTCTATAATAATTCATTCATTAACACCAACAGTGATTTGATGTATGTAAGTTATGTAGTTTTGATAACGTGTTGTTGTGTACATAATATTTTGAGCACAAAAAAAAAATCATTGGTGTGAACCAAGATTCGAACTAGCGACCTCCGGATTGAAACTCGGGGTCTGTACCACTGAGTACCACGCTAAAATAATAATACTGCCAACTGGCAAGCAACAGTATGATTAAACTTGATTCAAATAATTATCCTAATCGATCCTAATTGATTAACCTTATATTTAGCGAATGCAAACAAAAACCTAAGAATAGATTATAAATTTGCAACACTCCAGATCTCCAGATTAGGTTAGGTTAGATTAGGTGGTGTATCTATTGAATGCATTATGCAATGCCTAAATCCTTTCAGGCAATATTCGCGCGTTCGGTCGTTATCACAACGTACTGTAGCAAAACTGTACTCGAAACATTCTAATAATATAAAATATCGACGACAAATATATATAACATTATATTGATCATAAAAATGTCGCCTTTAAAATATGAATTAGCAGCACCACATAAAACACGGCGCTATCTGGTTACATCCCGCACTTTGTTCCTCGAATGTATTTTAGATTCCGCGCCCCGTTTAGTGTGTTGTGTACGAAACGTCAGTACTTATCTACTCCGAATTTGTGTGAATTTGAATTGCAACAGCTATCCTTATGGATCTCTTTATGAAGTTTAAGAGCAGTAGAACTAACGCCAAGTTCGCCCGGGGAACTACCGCCACCATGCCGCCAGGTGGGCCGTCAGCTTGTTCCGTAACTTTATCACAAAAAAAAACTACTTACCTCTTTGTGATTGTAAATTGTATTCTGTAATTGGTCAGAAAACTTCTTGAAGAGCAAGTTAGCCACATCCTTCTTTGCGGTATGTATTATACCCATTCCGGCGAAGCTGAGAACAACAATTTCAATTTTATTATCGACCTTGCTTAGGGCCTATATATAGTACCTATATACAGTAAATATGGAAATTTATTACATGTATTTCTAGTTAGAAAAGGATTTACAGTCGCAATTATTTTTGTGTACAATCGTGGATTTATTTAAAACTAGCTGTGCCCGCGACTTCATTCGCGTGGAATAGTGACTTTTCGAGCAGCATATTTTGAACTACATATACCGTCGTAAAAATGTTCGCCGTGATTCTTTAAATTGACATAACTTTTTTATTTATGAACCGATTGACATGAAATAAACACTAAATGTTAAGTGAAGCTTACTACAATATATTAGTGAAAACCATATCTAAATCGAATAAGCAGTTTCTGATATTAGCGTGCACAAACACACAGACAAACAGACAAACAGACAAAAAAAAAATTAATTACAATTTCGGGTTCGGCATCGATATAATAACAACCCCTGCTACTTTTTTTTTATATATTTCCATTGTACAGACACCACTTTTCTACAATTTTATTATATGTATAGATTATGAAATAACATGTTAACAGCCGTAGGCTGACGACTAATAATTCAGAATTCACAAAAAAAATAAAAACTGTCCTTAAAAGTGTAATTCAATCGGCTCTTTTCGATACTCAACGAAATAATACGCCAATAATCCCTACCATAAAATTAACACAACTTGCTGGACACATTATTTTGAATTATTCTTGTCACCATCAAACAAGTAAATGAGCGTTACTTTGCAAAAGTATAAAAAAAGCTCAATTCTCAGCCTACAAAGCGATCACGTCTAATCAACAATGACGAGGATCATCAAAGCTAAAAAGCTTATATGTAGACAAGGCAAAAGACCTAACAGTATCACTGGACCTTAAATTATTTCAGAATTAGACAGTTCGCTTTAATAAGACTGCTTTCGTACACTTGAAACGTCTTCGAATTTTTGGTACTCACACGTCGTCATGATGTTCGTCCTCATGATGTTTTCCATCAAACGTATATTATATGGTATTACGCACACAACTTTTGCAAAAAAACTATTTTAGTGACAAACTCATTAGTGCTCGTCAGGATTCAAGACCCAGAAACCACCGGATTGAAACTCGGGGTCTGTTCCACTGAGCCACCACGCTAATAACATTTTGACTTGCCTTATATATTAGAATACTTATATACTTTTTTCGTAAATACATACATATAATACATATTGACACCCAGACACCAAACAAACATCTATATACGTCATACAAATGTTTGTCCTGGGTGGGAATCGAACCCATGACCTACAGCATAGAAGGCAGGATTACTACCAACTGAGCTGTGAGGCCTGTCATATAAACCCATAATGTCGGTAGCGGTGCTGGTTTTCAGGCGGAGCCTATAATGCAACTGAGATATGACATAATATAAGGAAAATCCTGCACAAACATCGGTTCATAGCATTGTTTGCGATATTGACAATAGCTGTTGCGAGTTTACGCGATATAAATTATAATAGCCACAAGTCATTTGCGGCGCGCACTCGATTCCAGGCCTCGGTGTCCGTGGGGCCCCGATACTCCCCGGGATCGACTGAGGCCCCTGGCTTGCCTTAATGGACCCGTCTAGCATACAGACGTCGCAAAAGCCGACCTATGATGATGACCTCTAAAGGTGAAAGTGCTAAAATTTTACATATTTTTAATATGTTATACAGTTACGGAACGAGCCGACGGCCCACCTGGTGTTAAATGGTAACCTCCGCCCATAACAAGCGATGCGACTTGGGTCCTCCCTTACTAGGTACGACAAGTAAGACCCAATCACATTGTATGCGCCCGTAACTCTGAGTAGTGTAGGTGGAATGTCTCATGTGCCTGCAATTACCACAAAAGTTAGTGTTTATTATTATCAATTAGTAATACATTTTATTTACGACTAGCTGTTGCCCGCGACTTCGTCGATTAGCCGGAACAAACAGATAACAGACAGAAAAAAAAGTTGTTTTGGTATATGTACCGGGTATACATCCATATGTACTTAGTAAAAAGCGGTTACTTTAATATTAGAAACAGACACTCCGATTTTATTTATTTGTATAGATAATATATACACATAAACCATAATACCATAAATACTGCTCAATTTATTCCTTGTTTTGCACTGATATGTAATGTTGATACAGTATGTAGCTGAAGACTCAGAGTGATACATACCTGACTGTGTAGCTGTTATTCTCCGGTACAATGCTGCTGACGTCTCTGTCCTGTTCGTCTTCTAACAGTTTGTGTGGATGCTCCTCCTCATTGCCCACTTGCGCCAGCCGACACCGAATCAGCGCTCGACCCGTGTAATTGACCAACTTATGACAAATTGTACATATAAAACCAGCTGTTGCCCGCGACATCGTCCGAGTGGAATTCGATTTTATCAAACCTATTTTACACCTCGGAAAAGTAGCCTAAGTTACTCCTTGTTACATCAGCTATCTGCCAGTGATAGTCCCGTCAAAATCGGTCCAGCCGTTTCAGAGATTAGCCGGAACAAACAGAGAGACAGAGAAAAATTTTAAAAAAATGTTATGGTATATGTACCGTGTATACATACATCCATACGCACTTAGTAAAAAGCGGTTATTTTAATATTACAAACAGACACTCCACTTTTATTTATTTGTATAGAGTATAGATATATAATAGAATAATATTTATAGAAAAAAGCTATGGCCTCTTATGCAAATCTTAAGCTTGATTCAGTAAATGAATAAAAAAATTAAGTATAAGACTGACCTGCACAGTAGGATGTGTTTTAGTTTTATTGGAATTAGGTGACTTGCCCAACAGGCAGCCGTGAGTGCCGACCATCTCACTGGCATAGCGGAACCGGAAATGGTTTTGCGGCTGTTCAATGATTCGCAGTTGCGGCTGGTTTCCTGAAAATATCCTGTCCATTATTACTTTGATTGTGGCCTTTAGACGTGGTTCATTTTAAACATTCTTTACAGGCAGTAGAAATTAAGCCAAATTCGTCCAGGGAAGTACTGCCAACATACTCATTACCATGTTTGAAAGTTGTGGTTGCCGGTGCTATTACCACATGAGACATTCCACCTTCATGTCTCAGAGTTGCCGAGCGCATACCATGTGACTTGGATCTTGTTGTACCTAAGTAGGAGAGGACCTGGTTCGTATTGCTTGTTATGGGCAGAGGTTACCACTTAACACCAATTGGGACACCTACTCCTTCCAAAACTTACAACAACAAAATATTTGCCTGTAATGACAAAACCACATCAGTAGTCTCTGTCAAGTAATTGAAATATGATCTACATATATTTTACACACATCAAAAATTAGATAAGAAAGTGCTGACTGAGTTAAAAACCTATTATTATAACTGGCCTCACAGCTCAGTTGGTAGGGGTTCGATTCCCACCCAGGACAAACATTTGTCTGACAAACATAGATGTGTGTCTCTGGTTGTTAATATGTATTATCTGTATGTATTAACAAAAGAAAAGTATATAAGTATTATATCAGTTGTCTGGTTCCCGTGAAGCTGTGCTTAGCTTACTTTGGGGCTAGATGGCGCTGTGTGAAATGTCACCAATAATTACACTTTATTATTATATTACCTACATAAATAATAATAATAATTTGATTTAATTTATTTTTATTTAACTATGTATTGAAAATTAACCTTAAGTATCTGTATGTTTTTCTCAATTACATTAAGTGTAAAGAAAATTCTTATTTTCTTGTCGGCAACGTAAGAGTGATTATGTATGTGCGTATATTTGGAATGCAGTGCTTCCTGTAACACAGTTTCTGTAAACTAAAACAGGAGGCAGAGCATCAACAGTTATTTGTACCTCTACTTTGTATTAATAAATATTTGTGTATTTTTTATTATCTATACTAATATTATAAAGAGATAATGTTGGTAAGGTGTATGTATGTTGTATGTATGTCCGAAGTCAGAAAACTCAGAAACTACTGAACCGATTTCAAAAATTCTTTCACCAATAGAAAGCTACATTATCGAGGAGTAACATAGGCTATAATTTATTTTCAAAAAATTAGGGATCCGTAAGAATTTTTTATAATTTTTGTCTGTCTGTCTGTTTGTTCCGGCTAATCTCTGGAATGGATGGACCTATTTTGACGGGACTTTCACTGGCAGATAGCTGATGTAATAAGGAGTAATTTAAGCTACTTTTCCGAGGGGTAAAATAGGTGTGCGTGATAAAACCGAATTCCACGCGGACGAAGTCGCGGGCAACAGCTAGTAATATAATAATATTGTATTGTTGCCACACCAAATACGTTTTAACTCCAAATATTAATTTATTTAAATAAATCAACAATGAAGTTTGAATAATAGAATGAACTACATGGAAGCTCACTTAAACATGGAACCCTCGAGCCATGCCTTCATATGTTTAGAGAAATAGATATGACAACTTCAGTACAATGTATAGCCATACATATCATTATCAGTTTCTGCGAATGAAATTTTGATAAGGACTTTGCATTGGAGAACTGTTGGGATCTTTATTTGCATTATCAAGTACAGTTGACAGCAAAATAGAAAACAGAAAAAAAACAATGCGAATCTAACAGTCTTGTTGGTAATTTTGTTTGTAAAAGATTTGTCCTGGAATTCCAGTAATTTATTATTGTTGGATTCACTGGAAGAAAGTGTTTGAAGAGTTATTTGGAAGAGAACAATGGCAGCTCACCACTTGTTGTGTCTATGTTCCCAAGATAATGTAATCCACAGGGGGAAAAACATCCTAATATAGGCTTGCCTTTATTTTCCGATGGGGTCATCGGAAAATAAAGGTGTGAAGTTGCACTTGTACCTAATAGTCACTCATGAATTACCTTACATAACGTAGGCTGCATTCCTAACCCATCAAAGTGAAGCCTGTTTTTAGTAGCAGGGTAGTAAAGGACAATTGGTCAATAGTAGATGGATGTGCTCTTTATTTGTACACCCATATTAATATATTATGTACATGGTAAGTTAAAATTAAAAATATAACCACACAAATGGTGGTCTCATCACTAAAAGTGATTTATTCCACAAAGTAGTATTTACGGATTTACTGATTCAATACTACCTATTTGACATAATTGTCTTCATTATACTAAAGCATTAATTTTTAAGTGTAAATTCAGTGAATATCTGTTGCTGAACAGGCACATACCACTCATTTCGCACACATTTTATAATGGTGCAGAAATCGGCTTTACATGTGAGTGGAAAACCTATATTACTTTTTTATTCTACCAAGTTTTTATTAACCCCTTTAACACCTTTTCGTGTTTGTCTAGTTGGTTTTAGTTTTCAGTTGGAGGGGGAGGGTATTTTCCTCCCAATGAGTAAAATAATTGAAACTTTAGACATAGATACATCAACATAAATATAACTTTAATCAGAAGTGGTCACCAAAACCATATATAAAAAATTTATAAGTTAACAAACCATTGTTCTGGAAATAGAAACTTTCCTCGGTACATGTGAGTCCCGTTAAGTTATATGTAAGCTGGGACAGCCGCTGTGAAGGCGAGCTGCTAGGAGAGTCCTTAACAATGTACGAAATTGGAGAACTTGAGCACTCGCTCATGTCACGGTCACTTGCACTTGCACTTGAAGTGGACATTGTTTATTTTATCACTTAATGTTTACTATTTTTCTACTTTCACAACATGTTTTAAATGTTATTGCTATGACTATTACAACATAAATAATGTGTATAATTGAAGAAAACGTTATCCTTAATTACTCCGTGAATAAAACAATAACAAAACACGCTTTCATGAAAAGAAATCGTACGACGTACTTTCCCGGCTAGGTCGCAACAACAAATGTCAAAATTCTTAAAATAAGGAGCACTGATAGGTCAATGTGACCGAAACAGATTGGTTGAATTTTGACGGTTGAGAATTTGTATTGCCATCATGAATATGTTTATTTCCGTTTTCTTTCTATTTTGCTTCTATTAATTGACCCAAAATTATATGCGTCGTCTAATTTTCTACGCACCTATATAAGTGTAACTGTGGTGTGGTTCTCTGCAGGATGTGAAGCCCTCAGGAAACTCTGTCATCTTACTTACGGGCTGCTTAATATTTATTTTGGGGCGTTCCTCTCGTTGCTTCATGGTAGATGAATATAATTATATCTACCATGAAGCATATAATTAATTCACATATAATTAATTCATTATTGGTGAACATTGCACACAGAGCCATCTAGCCCCAAATAAGCTAAATAAATAACTTGTATCATGGGAACCAGAAAACTGCTATAATACTTTTTTTTTTGCAAATACATAGTTATCAACACAGACACAGAACAAACATCTATGTTCGTCACACAAAGGTTTGTCCGGGGTGGAAATCGAACCCAGAACCTACAACGCAGAAGGCAGGGTTACTACCAACAAAGCTGTGAGTCCAATCAAAAAATAATATAACTATTGTTTGCAAATGTTACCTATAGGCAGCATCACACGGCAACCATATTAATACATTTTTGAAATTGGCATTATATCAGTTGCTTTCAAGTCTTATCACGTTGGAGTGACATCTGATGTCAACTTAGGCTTCATCTGATGTCAACTTAGGCTTACCTAAGTTGACATCAGATGACACTCCAAAGCATGGCCTTAAAGCAAGCTCTTAAAGCATGGCCTTGAAAAATCCCTCCTTACACTTTTTTTATTATGTCGTTACAGGGGCGGAACGAGTTGACGGCCCGCCTGATGTTAAGTGGTAAACGCCACCCACAGACAACAGCAATACGACTCAAGTCCTCTCCAAAGTCCGAGATGACTTAAGTCGCATTGCTTTGCGTCCAATCACGTCGAGACGGGGATATTACGTCTCATGCGAAAGATTCTAACAAATGCTTTCTAGTGTAAACTCTTTGGCGTTCTTTGGGGAGTACCATTACCTGGTCACCCTAAGAACGCTGTTGTTTTAAAATAATAACACGTCACACAACTCCGAGCACAATCATTCACGATGAGTCACAAAAATCCCCGAGTACATGAACACGTAATCACCACAAACAGTAAATAAAAAACAAGGTTTAAAAGACTAAGGAAATGAATGTAATATGTGTGGAGTAGTCTTAAATTGTTTGCAATTCCAGGATATCTAAATTAAGAAAATATAATTAGAGATAGTTATCCGACTCTAATTACATCAGACATCTAGTTAGTGTCTTATTTTAATATTTAACTTCAATAAGGAGGTTCTATGTTCGTCGGTATGTAGTTTTTTTATATGTTCACCGATTTTACTTCTTACATATTTGAAGAGAGATAGGAACCTAGGAGGATAGGAGATAGGAAATAGGATACATAGGAACAGCGCCTTCAGCAGGCGCGCGACTAGGTTGGATGGTTATGTATTTCCGCTATGTAAGGACGGCATAGACAATCCTGAATCCATTATGAAACTCAGTAAAAAAAAAAAAAAGCAAACAGATTTTATTACGTTTGAAGCTGTATGCGACAGGGCGATTTGTTACTGTGACCAACCGCGTGACGTGGGCCTATTAAACATATAGGTAGTTCGTGGACTAGGTACTCTGTAGACGTTATTGGGAAGATGACGAAGAATTAAGATTATGAAAATACCCCTTCGAGCAAGGGGATAAAGGGCCATACATGTAATATTACACTTTTGAAAAGGGTTGTTCACTAATAATTTAAATAGCACTATAATAAAAGACAATAAAAAATATAATAAGGTGTAATTAACTTTATTAGTATTTTAGAAAAAACCTAACATACTTATCTTACAACACTATGGAAGACATTCACTGATAAACTATAGGAACTGATTGAAGACGATCGTATTGATAATTACTGTAGAAAAACGAATCTACTTCAAAATATTTTGTGTGTTGAATTATAATTGTTTTTTTATAAGTAAAGAGATTCATAAGGTTTACAAAACTGTTGGAATGATACATCTTTTAGCTAACGGTACTTATACATGATCATCAAAGTTTACGCTCTGTGACAAGTTTTTAACTTAACCTAATCATTGAACCTAGAAAAAACCGTGCCACTCGACCAATTTCTGATAGTGTAAATGCGTGGCTTTTGCAGATTCGCGAACCATAAAGTAAATATCTCTATGAATGCTAGTAGATAGACTATTATCTATGAGTTGGAGAGAGAGATGATCGGTCGAGTTCGCATAGATTCGTGAAGATTAGCCCAACTTCTCGAATTGGACCATGGTATGAAATGCCTAAATTTCTTACATTACACTTTCCATCCTACTACACTTTAACTATTTTTTCTCACTGGTGGCGACTTTGTCAACCAACTGAAACTAGTCGTAACATAATCTTATTTTTTTTTTATCAGGTAGCTGGATAACTTTGTATCTAAAATATATTTTTAGTTAAGAGTTCTTATTATCTGGAACATAGCTTTCTGTGTTACTGAGGAAGGCGCTGGCTCTGTAAGACAGTTTCTACTGTAACTCGTTCTTCTGTTTAAGATACAAATATTTTTGTAGTAGGGGAGATATCGACCCTTGACCGCAGACTTATAATGTAAGCGACAATTTTACCCAACAAGGTTTTGTCGAGATATCCCGCCAAAATACGTTATTTCGAATACACATGCAAAGGTCATCGTTAGCACAAAATTTTTCAAATTTTATTTAAAAATATCATTTCCAAAAAATAATGCTATTTGGGTAAAATTGTCGTTTTAGTCAAGGTTGGATATATCCGGTGTGAGACAAAATTAGTTTCGTCAGTGATGGAAAAGTCTGAGATTAGTGTGCGCTAGAGTGATCTTGTGCTCGTTACAAGCGGCGATCACGTCCTGATCGTTGTTGGAGCCGGCCGGGCTGCCGATGTACTCCACTCCACACTGGAACAAACATTACAAATGTTATATACTAGCCTATATACTCCCCTGACTTCGTCCGCGTGGAATTCGGTTTTATCACGCACCCCTATTTTACCCCTCGCAAAATTTGCCAAGTTATTCCTTGTTACATCAGCTATCTGCCAGTGAAAGTCCCGTCAAAATTGGTCCAGCCATTTCAGAGATTAGCCGGAACAAACAGACAGACAGACAAAAATTGAAAAAAAAATTGTTTTGGTCTATGTACCGTGTATACATTCATATGTACTTAGTAAAAAGCGGTTATTTAATATTACAAACAGACACTTCAATTTTATTTATTTGTATAGATTATAATAAATATATAAATATAGCGCGATAATAGCGGCTACCACTTAACATCAGGTGAGCTCACATAAAAAAAAAATCTCTAACCTGTTATTTAGTTATTTCAATCCGTTATAATATATAAATGTAGAAATATAAAGTATTTATACCTGCACAGCTCTGTCGATGTTGTCTCTGAAGGGGAAGAACGCGTCTGAAGCGAGCGCCACCTTATCCATCTTCCGGATCCACGCGTCACGCTCGGCCTCCGTGAGCAAGGCGGGCGCTTCGCCCTCGAACAGCTCGTTCCATTGCTTCAGGGGCAAGTCTGAACCTGTTCATGGTAACTCAAGTTGAATTATTATTTAATCGTACTTTTTAATTTGTCATTGTAACTGCTTTATCAAATAAACCTGTACTACGGAATAGCGTGACCCTCTAACACAGGTTAAACACTTAAATCAATGCGGGGCGCAGCTGGTGCTTTATAAATGTAATGGAATGTCGGCCGCCGGCGGCGGTAGACTGATACAAGCAGATGTCTCACCAACGGTCCCGTTGACGTAGTTGTCGACGGCGTTGGCGCGGACGGCCCGCGTGACCGCGCCCCGGAAGCGGAAGGCGGCGACGCGCGGGTGCCGCCGCAGCCACCACAGCGCCGCCTTGCCGCCCGCCAGCCGCGTGCAGTGAATGCGGGACTGCTGACCCGCGCCTATACCTATCACCTAACACACACACACCGTTATACACCACTGCCTTCTGCGGACTGGCCTCACAGCTCAGTTGGTAGTAACCCTGCCTTCTGCGCTGTACGTCGTGGGTTCGATCCCAACACAGGACAAACACTTATGTTACATTTGTAACATTGATGTTTGTTCTGTGTCTTAATATGTACTTTAAATACGTAATTACAAATAATATGTATATAAGTATTATATCAGTTGTCTGATTCTCTTGATACGTATGCTTATCTTACTTTGGGATTAGATTTATATTTCCCAGTCCACAAGGATAACAGATAGACAGACAGGCGTCATACTTAGCGATAAGTACGCGTGACCTTGTTTTAAATATCATTAACGTTTCCAAGCCATTTCTTTTAAATTCTATGGAATTAAAGTTTTTGACTTTGAACAAACGTATTTTTTTTCCTATAAATAGCACTGACCTGTCCATCCCGGGCGAAGCACACAGAATTACTCTGCGTGTACTTGAGCGCTATTGTCGCAACGATCAAGTCCCTGACGGCACTTGAAGGCAGGTTCTTGTTGGCTGTCACAATGTTCTGGAACAGTTCCGGAGTGATCTTCGCGTCGTTCCTTCTCTGTTCCAGGGTGAGACCGTAGATGGTCTTCTGTTCCATTAGGTCCGGTTCGTACAACGGGTCCATCTGTGGAAAATTGCATTAGTACGCGTGACCTTATGTTTTGAATATTATTGACACAGATATTCAACTTGGTCTTTTTAAATTAATTTCTACATTCTTAGTGTTTCGGAATAATTACTATCAAAATTTTAACCTGAACTCCTAGAAATAGGAATATTGTATATGACAATATCACTAGCGGTCATTGGCAGACTGGTGGGCTCATATAGCCTCTGTAGCCAACTAACAAGAAGAAGAATATTATTGACATTTCCAAGCCATTTATTTATGAATTCTATGGAAATAAAGTTTTTGACTTTGACACAAATAAGTGCAGCATCAGTACAACACAAGAATCGAACCTGCAACACGCAGTAGTTGCCACCCTTCTTCTTCTTGAGCACGTCGAGCGCGCCGGGCGCGTACCCGGGCGCGATGATACCGTCGGACACCTCGCGCGAGATGATCTTGGCGGTGATGACGTCACACTCGTCCGACAGCGCGACGAAGTCACCGAACGAGCTCATCCGGTCGGCGCCGCGCGCGCGCGCGTACGCGCTGCCCACCGGACTCAACTGGGACAACAGGTCCGACACCATGCACACGGAAGCCTGTAGGACGAACGCTATCAGTAACAGTATGGTATAGTTTTGTGACATTAATTTTAGATTTGTATAATTTTTTTATATGTAACAATGACACAATTGTTTTTCTGAAATAAAATATTAATATTATTATTATGTATGCAATTGGTGAAATTGATTAATCCGTATTGAAGGAATTAAATAAATAAATATTAGCAGAGCTAATTATGATAATTTTTCTTGATGACCGATTACTCCACGTCCGATAGAGCTCAAAATAATTGTAACTTGGTCATCATAATATTATGCATAAAACTGTATTCTGTGACGTAGTTAGCTTCTGCCTGCTTGTGATTGTCAAAATAAATTGCAATCTTTTACCAGAAGTAAGAATTAGTGGTAGAATACATACCTCCTCTTCGTTTAGAGGTAAGCCGACAGCGGCGCCGGCGGGCGACACGTGCTTGAAGCTCGCGGCCGCCGGTAAGCCGACAGCTTGCTTCAGTTCCTTGACCAGCTGCCACGCGTTGAGGGCATCGCACAGGTTGATGTACCCGGGGGAGCCGTTCAGGGTGGTGAGGGGCAGCTTGTCGCGCCTCGTGAACACTTGCGCCGGCTTCTGGTGCGGGTTCATGCCTGGAACAACGTTCAACGGACATTTACATTGATAATATACGATTATGGGGTTCTAGGCGCCAACACAAACATAGATTATGTACAGAATTAGTATTTTATTCCTTTTATAATTTGTATTAGGAAGGTCCTAACGAGCAGCAGAATAGAAAGCAATGAACTAAGCAGGTATTACATAAGCGCTTCTACCGGAAACGGATACAAAAATAATTACAGGGCTCCAACCGGAAGTTGCTAAACAATCTGACAATATAATTTTAAATAACAATCTTTGAGAGATTAATTTTCGAAATTTAATCTATACAAATAAAAATAATATAGGAGTGTCAGTTTGTAATATTAAAATAAACGCTTTTTACTAAATGCATATGGATGTAAGCACGGTACATATACCAAAACAACATTTTTTTTCAATTTTTGTGTCTGCTTGTTTGGCTAATCTCTGAAATGGTTGGACCGATTTTGACGGGACTTTCACTGGCAGATAGCTGATGTAACAAGGAGTAACTTAGGCTACTTTTCCGAGGGGTTAAATAGGGGTGCGTGATAAAACCGAATTCCACGCGGACGAAGTCGTGAGCCAGAGCCAGTTGAAATATATAATGCGTACCGTATCTCAAAGTGAGCTGTGCCTGTCCGGCGGAGTACTGCTTACGGAAGTAGTCGGATATGGCGACATCGTACTCGGACGTATGTGTGAACGCCTTTAGTGCTAATTTTTGTCTGAAAGGAAAGGAGAGTATGTTATGAAAGAGTAATGTAGAAAAATGACGAAAATCGTCGCTAATATTAATATAATTATAATTATTTTCTTGTTATAATAAAATGTTTATAGATTAAGACACGAATAATTAAATTAAACATGTAAGGAAGAGCGAACGAAACTACCTAATACAAGTAATTGGTACTTAAAAGGTGGTTTCAAAATTGTTGTTATTTTTAAATATTAAGCTAATGAAAATAAACATTTTGTATTTTGTATCTGAATATTCGTGTCAGCTAGTAGTGGTATATCACTCAAACTATTCCACAATAGTTGATGAATGGATTAAAGTATGCCTAAAATAGGCTCGTTTCTTGCGCTGACACATGTCTTCGAATTTTCGGTTTTAAGACATATATGTTATCACAGGATATTTTTCTTCAATATGTTGAATAAGTGGCATTGTGCGAATGGAAATATTGGTGCACGTTAGGATTCGAGCCAGCGACCGCTGGATTGAAACTCGGGGTCTGTGTCATGGAATCACCTCGTACGAAAATCTTTAAAAAGTATGCGAATATGCAGTCAATTTTTAATGATTTCATAAAGATTTCAGTATCACGACTTTTGTAGTTTGTAGCCAAGATTTTTTGCCATTCTATGGTGTGCGGCGGTCCTAAATGATTATATCGTATCGTGCAGTTATATAATATAATCTACCTATATGGTTAATCTCTCACTTATACATTAAGTACCTGTTCGAAAAATCCAGATTCAGACCTGGGTAAATTGTAAGTAAATTTAGTTGTAGAAAAATAAAAAAGGTAAAATATAGTTTTTTTTTTTACCTCGTCTGTAGATAACGTGTTTGTTTACCTCGTCTCTAGACTCGTCTGGCGATCCTTATTGACCTTCAACTCGTGAACGACGTTCTCGTAGTCGGTAGGGTCACAAACGACAGTAACTCTGTCGTGGTTCTTGGCGGCCGCCCTCAGCAGCGTGACGCCGCCGATGTCCACATTCTCGACCGCGTCCGCGATGCTCACGTTTGCTTTCGACACGGTCTCCACGAACGGGTACAGGTTGCACACGACCACGCTAATCATATCGAAGTCCTGACGGGCCATGTCGGCTTGGTCGGAGGCGGTCACTCTGTGGAAACAATTAAAAATATATCTACGTACATATGTACATATTCGCGCTTTTATCTGCAAAGGGTTAGGCAGAGCCGCAGTGACCCATATTGCACCTTGCACTATCGTGGGAACACAGGCGCGACTACGAACATAGTCTTAATATGGAAACAAGATAACTGATAGCATACTTACATACTTTTTTGTTTAAATGCATTAACCCCCAGGCAGAAAAACATTTACGTTCATCATACAAATGTTTGTCCTGGGTTGAAATCAAACCCAAGACCTGCAGTGCAGAAGGCAGAAGTACTACCGACTAAGCTGTGAGGCCAGTGAGCCCACACACATTCTAAGATATTTAGAACACTGGTAAGATATCATTATTGTAGTTCGACAGAAAACAATCTGGTTTTGCAATACAACACCAAGTGCCTGAAGTGTGTATGTGTCAGTTAATAACTCAACTAGATTAGCGGCCTTCAGCCGTCACGCAATTTAAGGGTCACAGGGTCACAGGCCTGGCTGGGGATATCAACCAGCTCAACAAGTGACTGTTTTTGAAGTGTGTGTTGGTGTGTGTGAATAGCCAATTCATTCTCAAACACTCACCTAGCCAAGATCCCGGCATGAACAGCAGGGTGGAGGGTCTTAACTCTACCACCGAGCATCTCAGGGGCTTTAGTGATGTCGGAGACATCGAGCACGTTGAGGCCGGCATTTCTAAGGGCCGTTGCAGTACCCCCGCTGGCGATCAGCTGCAGTCCTGTTTCTGATAGGCTTTTCGCCAGTTGGACTAGACCAGTCTTGTCGGAGACACTCAGGAGTGCTGGAATATAAATTGAACAGTTATATCTCTAAGCATATACTTATGTAATAATAATAATATTGGTGCTATGAGGCCAGTCGATATCTGGTGTCTATACTCTGGAGGGCTTTTGATTTGTTAAAAATCGTAACTACATTAAGCTATGCGATACAAAATAATTCACAATTGTTATAAAATTGCAATTCCCATTCAGTGCCGTGCCCGCCCATCGGCGGTTGAATTTCAAACTCCGATATGATCCACAAATATCGCATAAAACTACACATACACGTTTTACACACGGTACAGTTCATGTAAACTGAACATATCAAACGGTTCATGTCGGAATCTACAGCTTCATGCCGAAAACGCCGATGGGCGGGCAAGGATACCCAATCGAGATGCCGGGACCGCCGATGGGCGGGCTGTATATCACAGTATGGCGGCATCTGGGTAATTTCCTTACTTTTCAGGAAGGCAGTGGATGGGTTAATCATATTAATTAAAATTTGATTTGTTAAAACTTGGTAGGCTAACCACATGAGTAAATGTTAGTAATCTTGTAGGCAACATTTATATGGTTGATTAATTCTTAGCCATTACTGCACATACTGGCATGACTTAACTTTACGAATACTTTCACAGGTTTAGTTAAGACAATCTGAATTTTAAACTGGTCAAAGTTACTAGCAAACTAAGAAATACTTTAATGTGTTATTTATACAAAGTCTATTTTATACTTTATCTTTTTATTAAAAAAACCTTTTTGTAATACCGAAATGGACAAACAATATGAAACTTGTACTATATATTTTTACCTAAGATCTTTTTTCTGTTACTAAATGCAGTTTTCATGTACATATTATTTTTATCAGTAGTTGTAAAGGTTGATTGAATTGGAGTATAAAGTAGGTATTATTCAAAAGATAAATTATTTAAACTCACCTAATTTACCATTGGTGGCCATGTCTGATTCTTTCAGAGTGTGTTATTGAACTAATGATATAAGAGCAATCACTTGACCTTTTGCAGGGGTTCCTGATAACAAAATGATCTTGTTTACTGGTTGAGCAGGGATGTCACAGTTTTGTACACATAAATAATTGCCCATCACATATTTTTACCCTAAGGAAATACTTCTTCTTCCTGCCTTTTTGCCAGTTTATTTGGAAAAAGGGAAGGATTTGTAAGCACAGTTATTTGCTTCCACTGCTCTACCATCCACTAATCATTCACTCTCCTTTTTTTCTATCATCTCTAACACAATGCATCTTTTCTTTATTCTTCCTCTTTTTAAACAACTTCAAAAAAGGAGGAGATTCTCAATTCGGTGTTTCAAATGTTTATATTTTTTATGTACGTTGGGACATAACTCTAACATACATACACGGATTTGAAAAAATATGTCGTCCAAATGGGAGATAATGAGGCATCATTCTCGTTAATTTGCGATGAAGTCGGTTTCTTCGTTGTGATGCACAAAGTAATTGTTTGGTACAAAAACTTGTGACAAAAATTACGATGTATGAAAATAAAAACGTACAGGTACCTATTTCTACAGAAGAATAATAACAAATGTCATTATTATTTTTAGATAAATTTTATTAAACTGAACAAATATAATCATGATCATTGTGTTTTGGTCAGCCCTACCTGTATTACTTAAGTTTACGTCAATATTGTGATGAAAATTACTTATCAGTTGCGGGGACATAACAACAATATAAAATGTTTCACAAACAGATAAAGTATTAAAATGTCATGAAATTTTAAAAATACATATTAATCTATAAATATTTTATTAATTACTAAGCTTCTCCCCTAACTCTCAAGTTTAGTGGACTTTTGGTAGTCGGCCTTTAAAAATTAAAAGGTCACATTCATTTGTAATTTATTTTTCTATGCTGTTGGCCATCTTTTAGCAATTCATAAATTGAACAATTGAACTAGATCGAGGAGATAGATAATTACGTTTCCTATATAATTCATTTCATACACTGATTGCATTATACAGAAAGTTATTAGATTAGTAATGTAAGTAAGTTGTAGGTAAAATTATGTCCTTATGTTACAAGACATTTCACAGTTTGACAAACTTTATAACACTGTTTTGTTATGTGGCTAGATTTAGGAACTGGCAGATGGCCCACGTGAGGATAAAATATGTGCCCAATACAATATCTACAAAACTTGGGTTGTAGAGACGGCTCTGTCGGAAGACCAGCGTTTCTGTTACCCAACTAACAATATGCTGTGCCAGAAACCTTTTTGCAATTAGGCTTTTTAAATTTGTATAAAATACATATTTTAATGAATAATATTCAGTTACTGACTAGTGTCTGGTGTTTTTATGTTGTAAGATTAGTGCTGCAAATAAAATATTTATCTTTCTTTCTTTCTATAGGAGGAAATCTATTGAGATTTGGAAAGACCCGAAACACATCATACTGAACTATAACACTGAGACATGTAAACGGTCTCATGTGCTTATAATTTCAACAGCACCCACACATTTCAAACTGGACCACAGTAATGCGAGTGCATATTTCTCCATAAACTACCTACTGCCATACAAAGTATTTTATATAATACTATTATTGTCAGTGGCTTATTTAAGTACTTATTATCCATGTCAAGGTGTAGAAAATTATTCTGATAGCCATTAATAATGCATATAATTACAAATCAGTCACGAGTACCCGATTGCAGACTTAAAAGTACCTAAATAACAAGCCAAATAACCGTCACTCATATTTAATAGGTATCTACAAATTATGTTACCTTTCTTACACACCTACTCAAATATCTAGATTTTCAGGTCATCGTTTGGTTAGATTTGTTTTTAATTTGCTATTAAGAAGCGCCTTTCAATCTATATAACCTCAAATACCGGTTAACCGACATTATACGGAGGCTCATACGGCGTATAGGGATTTATAATTTGACACTACCTCTTGGCACCAAGTAACCAACTAACACTTTTTACGCTAGATGTTAATACATCGTATGAGTTAAGCATCAAATATATAAACCAATAAGAAAGTCTCACCTGCCACTTAAAAGTAAATAAAAGAACAACTGATAATTATTGGATTACGCCGCACGCTTACAACAGGAAAAAAGATACAAGTTGACTAGTACCTACCTATTAAATCGTATCGTACCTGGAGTAAAATGTAAACAATTTCCCAGACAGAGGTCATTTAAAGATGAAATATCAAAGTCAAATTAATAAAAGTATTTTTTCCTATTCAGGCCCGGCGATAAAGTCATTAGCTTGCTCCACAGTAGTCCACAGCAATAACTGCAGGTGAACAGGTGGACTACTGCTCGTGGGACCACATAGTCTAAATCCAATTCCTACCTCCATCAAAATATATCTACAACAGCTACGGTAGCCAAGCCATTATCTATGTAGTTAGTTTCTAGTTTTAGGCCAAAAACGCCAAGGGCTGAATATGAGAAAAAAATTGAAGCGTTATTGAATCTATCTGTAGGTTCGTTTCCACGAATTACCTACTAAGTCTCGTGGCGAATCCATGAATTAATTTGAAACAATAGAATTATGTGCTTTCACGTGGACAATAGTGCCACAATATTTCGTGGAATGGACTCTGTCATAAACTTAGAATGTAAAATATCTACACGCAAAATTATAGTATCGGCAGCACGACTTTTTTTTAATACAAGGTCTGGCAACACCTTAGAGTAACCCTACGTAGGTAGGGAGGGGGCAACACTGCTAAGTTAGCAATGTTATTGGTTCATAACCTTAGAAAAATATTAAAATTAACTAATTTTAGAGAAAAATGCAGCTATTCACGATATTACAGCAACAGGAAATCATACAAATTACTTTTCTTTGGTTCAGATAGTATAGCGTTTAGTAGCTTCAAGAAAGTAAATGAATTCAGGTAAACATTACATAGGTACATATTTTTCGCTTTCTTTACTTAGCTTTACTTCTATTTCTAAATAAACTATTATTTTATCTATTCAGGAAATCTGGAAAAGTTATAGATCGCCTTGACCTTGTCATAACCAGCAAAGCGAAGAATAAATCTGAAATTGAGAAGTATGCACAAGTTGAGAAGATCACAACAAAGTTATGGCCCCTGCAAGGTATTCAAATGGCGGAATATGATTTGGGGCTAATAGTTGCGTTCGGTCATCTTATAAAAGACGATTTACTTCACAAGTTTCCTCTGTAAGTGGTTTTTTTTATAATTTACAACAGTCACACTAGGTATATAAACTACTAGCTATACCCGGCATGTGTTGCAATTCCACCTTAATTATAGAGAAATAAAGGGTATAATAAATAAATAATAATCATATTTTGTTTATTGAAGTGTTTTTTTATAAATTAAGTGCAAAAAGGTTCATTAAAAACGAAAAAAAAATATTATATTACATTTTTTTGGGGGAGAAACAGTCACAGGCTTCCCCTGTACACTGTCAATCTGATCTAGTTTCGGAATGCATAGAGAACAAACATACTAACATCGATTATTATTTATATAGATTAGCTGGCTTCACCTGCATCGTGCGTTTTATCAATTCGAAAAAGATAACTATTTGATAATTTATTCCAGGACATTTACAGAATTTCAGTCAAATGGGTTGTAGTAGTTTTAGAGTAGAAGGTATAGCAAAGAACTGACAAACTTCATGTATAATAGTAGTTTGATAGTAGTAATACATACATAGATTCACACCTTTTTCCACCAATGGAGAGACAGAGCTTCAGTGAGCTACGTATCACCTTGTGGATTACACTATTTAGGGACTATCATAGACATGCTTTGGGGGTGAGTTCATCGTCGATGTTAATGTCTCCAGATGGTTGTATAAAATGGTTAACTTTTTTGACTCCTGGAATTAACTCCTGTGTTAATGTTGATGATGTTATCATTCAAATTTTCAGAGGAATGGTAAATGTTCATCCGAGCCTACTGCCACGATGGCGCGGCGCTGCTCCCATAATATACACATTGATGAATGGAGATAAGATCACTGGAGTCACTCTTATGAAGATTCAGGCCAATGTGTTTGATGTAGGTAAGATATATTTCCTAAAAAAAAAATAACTTACAATGTAGTCCAAAAGAACTTCACAAATGCAATGACTCCACCAGGCAAACATAATCTGTGGCCCATGGATTTTTTGTGCATTTGGACTCATCTAAATAGGTGCACTGCCTTCACTTTGCTGGCAGGTTTTATAGCTGCTTTTCTTGTACATCACATTTTATAAGCAGTTAAGACTATATTTTAGGGCCTGATACTTACATCTTGACCACTAATTAGACATTATCCAATTTTCAGGCGCAATAATAAGCCAAAGGAAAGTATCTGTTTCTGAAGACATCAAATTGCTAGAGCTCACTGAACAGCTATCAGACATTGGTGCTGACATGCTCGTTGACTGTTTAAGGACACTACCAGACAGCATTGAGAATGCGCAACCTCAGAGCAAAGAAGGAGTCACTTATGGTATGTGTCATCTCCAACATTTTATGAGATTAAATCTATCTAGCCCCAGATCTCAACCCTGAGTTTCAAGTCAGAGGTCGCTGGTTCAAATCCCTACATGCAACAATTAGCTTTTAGTAAAAAAAAAATGTGCACTATACCTCAGGGAAGGAAAACATTGTGACGAAACTGACATGTCTTGGAACTGAAAATTCAAAGAGAGTTCTCTTTGAACTGCACGAAAGGAGCCTTTTTGAGGTGCACAGTAGTACCAGTGACACAAGTGACCCACAGAGTGTTACCCATTAATGAGTATAATATGTAATGATGTAAAATATTTTCCTTTTTTTAATACTCACCTGTGGCGACGTCATGAAAACAATAATAAATAGCCTCTAGTACTCAGGGTAACTTTACTTCCCATTAGTGTAAGGAGCATTATGCAAAAACTACTGGATCTGTATTTGAAATGATTGTGATTAACTTTAACTATATTTTATCCAGATACTATGAGGGCCAGAGATATAGCAGTAATCTGGACGAAGTTGCAGGCAATATCTTTTCTGATCATATTAATTGACATGACTAATTATCATTTAAGTAGTAGCAGTAAAACTAATGCCAAGTTCATTTGGGGAAGTACTGCCACCGTACCCATATCTGCCGCCAAGCCGTAATGCATTCGCGTTACTGTGTTCCGGTTTGAAAAGTGTGGTTGCCGGCGAAATTACAGGCACATTAGCCGTTCCAACTTCACATCTCAGAGTTACGGCACATATGATGCTATTTGGATCTTGTACCTAAGTAAGGGAAGACCCAATTCGTATTGCTTGTTATGGGCAGAGGTTACCACTTAAACCAAGGGGGCCATCTGCTCGTTCCGTTATAAACTAAAATACTTTCACATAAAAAACTATAAATACGTAAATTTATGGTGTCCCATACTTATTTCCTTTCTCTATTTTCAGCCAAGAAAATAAACAAGAGCATTAGCGAAGTGCGGTGGTCGGAGATGAGGGCTGTCGAAGTTTACAACCTCCACCGAGCGTTGTATGGACTACACTCACTCACAACACGATTCATGGACAAACATATGAAATTATTTGAAGCATTTATTGTAGACGCAGCTCAGACAAATGTAGACGCACAACCTGGGACTATAGAATACTGCCATTCTACAAATTCAATCAGAGTTGTGTGTAAGGACAAAAAATATGTACACTTCAAATCTCTGAGAATAGTTGGAAGGAGAGAAATTACAGCTTTAGATTTTTATAATGGTTACATAAAGAATATACCTGTGGAGAAGAGAAAATGTATAGCGTTTAGAAATTAAATTATGACGTTATGTAGGTAATATGTTTTTTGTTACAATCCTTGTAATATATTACGAATTTACTTAACTAATCAGTAAATTTGGTGTTAAAGTTTCAGCGACTCATCTACATTCAGTGTTGTTAGATGTTAAAATAAATAAATACATAGTAATACATATTTATCACAATATGGAAGTAAGCCTAACAAAACTTAACAATAAATGGGGGGTAGATACAATACTATTTTGTAGCTTTGGTTTGTGGGGTGGGATTTATAGATATTTGTGCTTATTTGTACTTTTTAGTTTAAGAACATGCTGTTCTTCTAGTAGATTACACCCTCACCCTGAAAATAAAAATAAAATGTTAGTAGGTACATTGCCAAATATGTTGGAGCCAACTGCGACATACACATACTACAATAGATACATAGGTACATAAATAAGATAGCAACAAGATAATTTAATACATTTACAAATATGAAAGTTTTCAGATGTATTTAGGGACGAAGAATAAATACTCAAGTAAAATAAATATTGTAAAATATAGATGGACATTCCACACCCCATTTAGCCCCAAATTAAGCGTAGCTTGTACTATGGGAACCAGACACTGATAGTATACTTATATAGTTTATATAAATAGATAATAACACCCAGTGTCAGAACAAACATCTATGTCCATCACGCATCAAATGTTTGTTCGGTGTGGGAATCGAACCAACAACCTACAGCGCAGAAGGCAGAGTAACTACTGAGCTAAAATATTTTTCTTAGGACGTATTATATATCAATAATAAAAAAAAAATGATTGCTTGGAACTTGAGGCTGTAAAAAGTTTTTTTTAAAGAATTATTAATTTTATCATCTTTTATGGGGAAATTAAAATATGTAAAATAGCTACTTACCAATGTTAATTGCAACATACTAGTCTATTGTCATCCATCTGAGCTACATGATATTCTTTTCGCGTTATGAAGTGAATAAGTAATTGTCTATGTTGTAAAGTTTTTTCCTGTCTTTAAAAACACTAAGGGGTTTATTGGTTCTCATTGTAAAACAATGAGATTACAAACGCCTACATTCCCACAAAATGAAGTTGCCAATTGAAGTTCTGCCTACTCCTTCGGGGAAAATAGACCTACCCTCTGAGCCTGGATTTGTAGAATCAATTACGCGACCCGACTGGTTGATTTCGTTTATAGTTTGCTTAAATGTCCTCAAAATCTTGGGAGTGTATCTTTTCAACCTTCATGTCGCGAATAGAGTATTTGCAGAAACAGCAATTATGTACATCCATTTGCAATGAACACAATCCTTGCAATTTGTAGGCGATGACTTAACATGGTAAATTAATGTCTTGTGCAGTCCATATCAGCCGTCGTTTCTAGTCGTAATAATAGGCGCAATGGTCTAAAAATGCACTGTATATTGTATAGATGTTATTTACAAACAATTAATGGTTATCATCAAAACAGAAGCCTGCGTCATCTACATCTTACCTCCCTTAGCTAATACAGCAGTGAGATTTTCTAACTACCCGTATCCTGAAAAAATAAACTTGGGTATTTCCTGTGCATGCTCGCTAGATAGAAAAGGCTTCTGTTTTTCTGAATATTTTTTGGTACAACGAACTGATACAATATAATGATATTGTGTACGATATGTTCAGATTCGTATTAATAAAATAGATGGAAATTCATTTCATGTGTCCAAAATAACTAACTTCTATCACATTTTTGCGATGTGAGAGTTATATGTATGTATTTAAAAAAAATTATTACAACACTAATCATTTTAAACACCTATTAGAATTATTATTATAAATGTATAGAAATAATAATAAAAATGTTGATTAAGTTACAAGGGATAAAATGTAAGTAATTTAATTGCTTTTACCTAAATTATTTAAATGTTAAAAGATAACTAACTTTTTTTTGCCATTACTAAAACGAATCAAACTTATCCCTTAATATCTACAAAAAACTTTAAAAACCTTCAACGATTAGGATGTAAGAAGGCCAATAGGCTTATAGGCCAATATGGGTGGGTGAAAACTCCCCTAAAATATGCTCTGCGATGTAGTAGGATTCCATTTACAAACAGCCGTAGAATTACTTATTGTTTATTTAAAATTCTTATCAATATATTTTTTCTCTCTAGTAATATACTAGGTAATAAATGGCTAAGATTATTTTTATATACCCCGTACCTGCGGCGGATTAAAAAGATTAAAACGCTTTATGACCAAAACCGACCCCTTCAGTCGGGTATTAAAGGCTTTTCTACTAGCTATTCTAAAAACATTGTAGACTTGTTTTAACATTTATCCTTAACACCGATAACAATGGAAAGACTAGTAGATAAGTACATCACAAAAGAACAAAACAGCGTTGTACAATACAGTAGCTGCGGTAGGAGATTTAAAGTGACAAATAAAAAAAATGTACTCCGGTTAGAAACTTTCCACCGTTCCGTGTAATTACTGACGTGTATTGTCGGTAGTAGTGCTTGGAAATATTGTATTAGTATTCATAATGCCATGGAATTTCAATTGTATAGCAAAACAATAAAGTCGGAAATCGAGACACATCCAAGCAATTAAACCTGAAAATACCGAATGGCGATCTACATTCGGAAAAAATACTAATATAAAATAATGGTACTAGTCCATATGAACGCGTACTCATAAAGTGCTCGGGAATAACTCCCAAATATTGCTTTTAAATGTGATCATATTTGCAGTTGCGAGTTTTCGTAGTGCGTTATCTTACTAACATTACAGTTATGACATTGGCTCTTATCGACGTTGAAGTTAACCTTAAATTGCCAAAACATGATTCCTCTTTCCATGTCTCCTGTATGGTAAGAGACTAAACGATTCACAGCCAACTTCACAACATAAGCAGTAAAAAGTAAACCTAAATGTCATATATAAATGCTTTACTCTGTGTTGATGAGTGGTTATGTGCGCCTATGGTTAATGAATGCGGTGGGTGCAGCTACCGACGTCACAGGCAGTCCATCACTCCTGTCACAGGGAACATTTGAGTGTCTGCCGCGCCCTAAAATGTATGTTCAAATGTTACCAAACTATGCATGATCATGATAATTAGGTGAAATTAACACAGCATCTCTTTGTGCAGAGGTATATTTAAGCCTAGACGGTCACTCTAGAACAAATGAGTTAAAAAAAACATGCTTTTCTAGCGACACATTTTATCGGTGTAAAATGAAACGCTACTAAAAACATTCAAGTGAAAATGATAGTTATTATGACCTATATTTATAGCTGACATTGCAAATTCGTATGATGAGATGAATTTGATTAAAATGGTAACAAATCAAAAAAACATGCTCGGTTAGTACAAAATCAAAGTCTGGTTAGTAAAACTAAAATTGCCAGTACACTTTACTGCGAAACATTATTTTATTAAAAACAATCAAAAGAACTACAAAAACAAATGCGTATCAAAAATAAATAAATAAAATATGGCAAGCAGTTCTTGTTAGTTGATTTAGCGATTTGGTATTGATTTTAATATATACTAATATTCTTCGGAGCAAATCTGAAAGTTATTAATTAAAATTAAACCCTGATGCGGTTTAAAATAATAAAGGAAAATCAACATAAATTACCGTTACTTTCAAGCACTACAATTACGTTAGTTTAAAATAGTATACTTAAAATGCACGTGCATAGTACAGAATAAAGGTGTACAAAGTACATGATTCTGTACATAACATGATTCACAATATATGTTTATGTACTTAGTACTACACATCAATAAAGTTTAATCTGAACAAGCACTCGAATATGTTCATATATTCTGATGCTACCAGCCTTAACGTGATAACAGACCGGCCGGCATAACTTGTTTATTCATTTGACAGGAACGATAAAGCCAATATCGCTTTAGATATAGCTAATATTAAAACAGGTGTTAGTATAATTTATAACGTTATTTTACTACATGCGTTATACGATTTACATTACTATACTGTGATTCCTACAGCTTCACTATTAACTTTTCTTACAGTACCGATATTTCATACCGGTATTAAGTTTTAAAAACGTTTCAGCCAATTGTATTTAAAAATTTAAATAATCTTATATCAAAAACCACTTAAATTAGATAATTCCATGTATATATTCGCGACTCCAGTCCTGTTCCCGTTCCAAGAGCTAGCCACTCAATTATCACTCAAGAATATAGTTTGAATGCTCACGGCATATTCACAATTTACCGGAAAAACATGTATATATAATATAACATTTTATTTTATTTGAGTGCATGATTTCTATTATTTACCAAGCGGGAAGATTCATTTTGGATTGGCTGAAACTCTCAACATACCACACAGGACATTGCGCTAAAAAGTATGAAAAGTGGTTTTTTTCAGTTAAAATTTAGTCACAATTTTTCCAACACCAGTTGTACCAAGCGCAACCGTACAGCCACAGAATTGATAACATGAATATAATAAACCAATGTCTAAGTACTAGCACCCTGTGAAATAAACATACATTATATATACAATAAGTTAATGGCTACTCTACATAGGTAGGATTTACATGGCTCTAAGGGTCTAGAAGCTAGCTGGCTGGCTTACATGTGTTCGGGGTGGCTGCGGATACAGTCGATGAAATCTGAGGGTTTCAGCTCGCCTCGGCAGATGCGGAATACCGCGGTGAATAGGGGGAACCTGAAACAAACATTACAATTATATATAACTGGCCATCAAAATATGATAAACCTGAATAATTAATAAATAAATATTGGTGGTCATTTCACACAGCGCCATCTAGCTCCAAAGTAAGATAAGCATAGCTTACGTCATGGGAACCAGACAACTGATATAATACTTAAATACTTTTTTAATACATACATATAATACATACATATTGACACCCAGACACAGAACAAACATCTATATTCGTCATACAAATGTTTGGTCCTGGGTGGGAATCGAACGCACGACCTACAGCATAGCAGGCAGGTTTACTACCGACTGAGCTGTGAGGCCAGTCAGAATAAAAGTAGAATAGTAGTAGTAAAGGTAATAATGTAGTATGTAATTGAGTCTTATTGCTATTTTCAATGGGCGGCGGTTACCACTTAACATCAGGTGGGCCGTCAGCTCGTTCTATCACCTACATAACATAGGAAAAAATTGTAGGATCCGATAAACATATCTAGATGTTCGTTACTCAACTATGGGGAGTCACAATCGTGCGCTTGGCGGCATTAGTACGGTAGGGAATGCTAAGCAGCTTTACGATAACAATTTGGAGTTGATTTCAATTACTTAAGTATGTATGTATGTCATTCATCGACTTGGCTTGCTTCGACCGCACATGGAGACACGCCAACACATACCGTTACCGTATAACCTTACTGGGTGTTATTTTCGGAAAAAAATTCAAGACTTATTTGAAGTACATTCAATAAATTTTAAAATGGCAGTCTATTTCTTTATCTACTTATTTTGTAATTGATAACTATCCTTAGTTTCAAAGTGCAACTTTATGTTCATAAATATTGATTATTTTATCTTGGCGTTGTTGAGAGAGGCGCACACGACTAATTAAAATATTTATTACGGATTCCGCGTAGGTATAATAATTAATTTCTTTGCGTCAGTGGTGTATAGTTTCTCACATAGGTACATACATAAAGTCACGCTTGTTTCATGGAGGGGTAAGCAGAGATCATGGTTTTCCACCTGCTACGATCCTGACATTTTGCTTCATCCACTGTCATCGCATTTTTCATGCATGCTCGTGTGTTTGCTCTTTAATTATCCTTCTCATTATTCATTCTTTGGAATAAATAAACCGATATTTTGTATAACACACAACTATTTTGCGAACCGTGACTGATTATCATTTAAAAATGATTATTGAAATTTGAACCTTGTGATAATTAGAATAAATGCGAGAATGACCTTCAAGCGATCAATAACATCAGAGTTCAAAATATTTAAATATTAATGCAAAATAATAAATAAGCAAAACTAACATAGTGTAGGTAGTAGGTAACTACTACAAATTTAAAGTTTAGTATATGCAGTACCTACTGATGTTGATAAATAACTTAGTGGTACTATAGAGGCAGTGAAACTAGATTTATCTGCCTTTAACAGTACATACTTTCGCGAATAACATAATAAATTATTAATGCAGTCAAATCGATAAGAAAAAAAACTGCGAAATTACAATATGAATGCAACAAAACGACAATAAAAACAGAAGACCGTTCCGACTGTCGTCCGTTTGGTGTCCCGATGGGAACAAAATATCCAGTACTGAGATAAGAATAAGTTCTCAATTCTCCATTAGTTATGTCAAAGTCATAAAATAGTAATAATTGACAAACTTGTTTTCCATATTTTTGTTGGCGAGCATGTGGTTCACCTCCTCGGCGGTGATGGGCCCCTGCAGCTTCTGTCCGTTCAGCATCTCATCCTCTAGCTCCTTGATGGAGCGGCCGGTCTTCACGAAGGCCTCCGCCACTCGCCTGTTCCTACCGCCTGCGGGACACTTACATACAATTAAGGGGACGGGTATAGTCAACGACCTTGAGGGTCTAGCTGAGAGCGTGGTGGTCTAGTGGTACTGACCCCCAGTTTCAATCCGGAGGTCGTCTGTTCAAATCCCGACGTGTACCTATCAGTTTTTCTATTGAAAGATTTATGTGCGCAATACCATTGTTTTTTTTTTTTATTAATGTGCTTAACCAATACGGTTCAACCAATAACATTAATTAAAGATAAGAATGATTGTCAATAACATTAAACATAAAAATAAGAATGTCAAATAAATATAGATAAAAATTATATCAAGTCTACTGTATCAGAAAAGAACAGAATAGCTTTATTTGTCAGTCGAAACATGTCAGAATCAATGAAACCACTGACCATAGCAAGTGGTGATGAGGTCAGCAACCCCGCATGACTCGAAGAATGTGCTGAGTTTGCTTCCAGGGTAGAAGACGTCCACAAATTTGATCATCTCCATGAGACCCAGCCGGATGACGGCTGCCTTCGTGTTGTCTCCGAAGCCGAGACCGTCTACAAAGCCGGCGCCCACTGCTACTATATTCTACAATGTATTCAATAAGAAATTATTTAGTAACAATCTAGCTAGCATAGCATAGTAATAGTAAGTGTTTCCGGTGAAATTGCAGGCACTTAGATATTCCACCTTCACATCTCAGAGCTGCAGGCACATACGATGCGACTTGGGTCCTGTTCTACCTAAGTAGGGGAGGGCCCAAGACGTATTGCTAGTTATGGGCAGAGGTTACCACTTAACACCAGGTAGACCATCTGCTCCGTAACTTTATCAAATAAATAAAATATGATAAGATACATAATTAAAGGTTGCCTGGAAGAAATCGCTGTTAGCAATAAGGCCGCCCATTGTATTACCTTAGCTTAAGTTTAATCTTTACGAAACTTCCATGTATGGTGGTCAATAAAGTACTATCTATCTATTTATCTATAATGTATCTAGAAAGTTTCATAAAATATTCCAAACCTTTAGGGCACCACATATTTCGACGGCATCCTCGTCATCTACGACCACCACTCTGAAGTACTCAGTTTGTATAATGTCTCGCATCATCGGGGCTAGCATCACGTCGCGGCATCCAATTGTGGTTTCACAGAATTTCTCTTCAGCCACCTATTGCAAAATACATCTGCATAAAATACGTGACATTTCTAAAGCCTTTGACTAAATTAACCATGTAACTTTATGTATACAATGTGCTGAAACTATACATAATATTGGTGACGACGAAGTGAGATTTAATAATAATAAGTTTGTTTGATCATGCATTTATTATTTTTCCAAATGTATTTGACCAAAGGGCTTTTTTTACAGTGATTCCTAAGGGCTGCATTTAGGACCCCATTTTGTTAAATTAGTACCTGAAAATGCTAATAGATCTTACTAAGAATTCATTTTAATTAACAGAGCACAAATAAATTGTTACTGATACGATCACAGCTGCAAGGTTAAATAACCAGCCACAACAATAATCTAGGTTATGATCCGATTAAATATGTAAGTAGAACAAAATGGTTCATTTAGAATTTCAGTATTATCGGTATGTACTTACTTCGGAAGCAATGTTGGCTCCCATTAGCACTGCGCACGGGATCTTGAGACATCTTGTGATAATGTGCGAGATAAGGTCAATGCCACCGCCTTCCGCGATATCGAAGCCCTACAAGTAAATAATGCTTTGATTTTTATCACCACCTACTACTATACTATTTCGTCATGGTTCATCGGTTGGAATAGCCACATACAAATTTTGCTCAACAATTAGGAAGCACTCAGTTATGTATGCCACTTATACATATGTTATATATTTGTATCCACGTAATTATGGAATTGAATGTTACTTAATTAATCTGTTAAAAAGTTACTGTTCCAAATAAATAAACATTATACAAGTAAAAGCTTGTAAAATATGATTCATTCACCTTGATTAAGGATAAAGCTGCCGCCGTAGGTTTTATTTTACCGAGAAGTGTGGAGCAGAGGGTCCTCACGAACTGATGTGGTACAACGAATATTAGGAGATCAGCATCTTTCGCCGCATCCACCACTTCAGGGACGGCCACCTGGTATTAAACAAAATCATGTATTATCGTGGAATTGTTGATGCCTTCATTCCTTTCTTGCCCACACCACTCCACCGCTGGACATAATAATAATATTGGTGGACATTTCACACAGCGCCATCTAGCCCCAAAGTAAGCTAAGCATAGCATGTGTCATGGGAACCAGACAACTCATATAATACTTATATAAGTTTTTTGTAAATACATACATATTAAACACCCAGACACAGAACAAACATGTATGTACGTCACACAAATGTTTGTCCTGGGTAGGTATCGAACGCACGACCTATAGCGCTGAAGCAACTAACAACTGATCTGTGAGGCATGTCGAATTGATCCGTGTACCTTACCGCACTTAAATTTTGAAGCAGATACCTATTTCCATCAACGTGACAACACGGAAAAGAAACGAGAAAGGTAACATCTGGAAATATTTAACTGAATGTAATTGCAATTCTGGTTGACCTTCGAGTTCAGTTTGCGCGCACTTTATGTGCTGGCATTACCTAAGATAGTATGTACGCTGATAATCCGTGTCTCGTGTGCCGACAACATACAGATAAAACGATTAATTGTTCGTGCGAGCTGAAAGCCAAACCTCCAATCGGAGTTTTGAATGATTTTCATTCCTGTTTTGAGAACGTAGTATTCCGCACATACATTATTCAAATGCAAGACTTACTGGTGCACATCTGGATTTGAACCAGTGATGTTAGATTGAAAGTCGCGAACCGCACCACTAGACAACCACACACACTCTCTCTCTGCTGGATATGCTTAGTTCTAATGGCAATAATGGTCACAAATTCTAGTAATACATATACCCCATACTGTGGTACTTGTTAGATTTTTTAATAATGATGGAACTAACGGTTTAGTAACGCTAAGAGCACTTCAAATATAAAAAATATAAAATATAAAACTGGTACAGTTAATTAATTGTACATCTTAACAAAAGTCTTTGCTGCCATTTGTATTTGCAATGGTTTTACCACAATACAGAAACTATCCAAATTTAAATGATGTTAAAAAATAATAAAAACTATTTCTTTACGCAAAGTTCAAATTTCAAATTAAAAAAAAGACAAAAAGTTCAATTCGATATATTATGTATAGTTTTTTTTTTAATAAATATTTCAATCCAGGTTCTTATAAGTGCCTAGATTCTTATAAGTACCTAGGTGCTATTTGTCGCGCAGAGAGAGGTGACTTGCCTTGAGATTTCAACCAATAAAATGATAGCTTTATGATAAAATTATATATAAAAATATTGCTTTTAACTTTAATAACCATCTCAGTTAATACATAGTAGATTATGGATCTGATAATAATAGTAATAATAAAAATAAAAATTGGTGGACATTTCACACAGCACCATCAAGCCCCAAACTAAGAACAGGAACCAGACAACTGATAGAATTTATATACCTTTTTTGTAAATACATATTAATGCCCAGACACAGAACAAACATCTACATTCATCACACAAATGTTTGTCCTGGGTGGGAATTGAACCTACAACCTACAGAAGGCAGAGTCACTACCAACTGAGCTGTGAGGCAAGTCAATAGAATAGCTAATGTGAATTTTGGAATTTTAAGCCTATACTTTTAAATATACTTTGTTTTTTAACATATACAAAATAATAGCAAAAATCAATTAATTTATTAAATATACTTGCGCTCTACTTGTTAGCAACATAATATACCAGCCAAGAAGTCTAATTAGATTCTTCTTAAGATGATCATGACATGTATTTAGGTATGTGCATTATATAAGTGACAATGAACGAGTTGTGGCATTGGCAATGATGTCGCTCCCGTAAGGAAGTGAGACATAAATAGAATTTACACTCACTACGCACATGCACAATATGTTACAACACACACACATTATTGTTATCAGATAAAATACTGTTGGGTATGTCCCATTTTACATGTCTGTAAGTTAATTTAGATTTTTATATTATTGAAATTCAAAATTTATAAATAAATAAAATACAGTTGTATAATGTGCATACAAATATTATTTATAAAATGGAAGAACTAAGGTGTTTTAATGCAATAAGAATGCAACTTAGGACCCTACATTTACTTACAACATTCTCAGGTAGTTTGTGTCCAGGCAAATATTTGACGTTTTCATGAGTTTCATTAATAATTTCTGTTAGTTTCTTTCCATCAATAATTTCTTCATACACCCACATAGTAACTCTGTCTTCAAAATTTGGTAGTCTTGCTGCATTGCGACCGACAATTTTTGCTATTGCAGAACCCCTATGAAAATGTAAAAATATTATGTTATTATTTTCCAACAAAAATATTTGCAGATATGTACACTCGTTATGTCATCATAATATGCCTATTAAGGTCACAGCGAAGTAGTTATCACACGAATAATTATATACAAAATGTTTTACAGAATAACTATGTGCTGTAAATTTCTTCGAGTAGTTAATGAAAGTAAAGCCTTACCAATTTCCTGAACCAATAATGCAAACTTTATTTTTTATTTGCTGTTCTGCCATTGTTGTAATCAAATTACAGAACCCACGGAACGAAGACTATTGCCTTTATGTGCGGGCGGCAGCAACACGCGTTCACCTCAGATAGTGAAGTGACTAAAAATAAAATATGCTCACTCTGCCTTTGCGCTTTGCATTGCACACAAAACCTGGCAGGATAGCCGACAGCTCGTTATCAATTTGACATTGGCACTCGCTACGCGTTATCAGAGACCATGTCATATATGTCATTTGACTTTTGTCGTCACGATTGGGGTAAATATATGGATACACCTCGAACGCAACGTTAAAATGGTAAATCCATATTTTTTGAACGCACTTTGAAAACGACCTGTGAGACAACAAACTTCAATTGATACAAATGACTGCCCGCGGTGTGCTTGACTGGAGAATATTTGGTGCAAATTATACCTACTAATATCCGTATTCTCTAACCCACGAGATTAGACAAAAACTGCACGAAGATTTTTTACTGTGTACCTTAATTGGTATAACGTCAGTCAGGGGTTGACGAACGGGTTATGTCGGACTCCTAACGGCTAAAACCCACAATGTCCTTCTACAGCTTCTGTTGCTGGAGCTACGGGTAGGGTACGCCAAAGCATTCTTCCGTAGCCCCGCGGCGGCATTGGTCCTCTAACTCGTGACCTCAACCACTGGAAGCTAGGTTCGTTCCTAGCTCTTTATGCCTTCTTAGATGGTGTGCCAGAACATGTCACATTAGACCACATCGTCACTTAACATCATCTGAGATTGCGTTAAAATGCCTGCCTATCGCAAATAAAAAAAATAAAAAACGTAGCACACTATCCTCTTGTAGAGACCTCGAAGCTAGTGGGCGTCAGACAATCGCGGACCTGGATGCTTTAGGTCCCCGTGCGACAGGTCAGGTCTGTGGCCCCGTAGCCTACCACTACGGTCGCAGAAGATAGGATACCCTAACTGATAAATGCAAAAGTGTGTTAGTTTTTTACGCCTTCAGGCCTAAACCGTTGAATCTAGTATTATAGGCTACATATTTTCGCTAAAAATTATAGGGGTGGGGTGAGAGGAAGGGTAAACTTCATATGAAACTTTTTATTGCATCCTCCGATTTGCTTTAAGCTTTGCAAATAGGTTTTTGATTACAAATGTTTAAGATTTGCATATTTATTTTTCAACCGATTTCAAAAGGTCGAATGTGGTTTTTTTTAGCGGTTGTTTCAAATCTGTTTATAAATGATGGAGATATGCATTCATTTATAAACCGATTTGAAAACATCTCGTTATTTGTGAAAAGCATATTACTTTCACATTGGTCCCATAGAACATTCATAAAAGGGGTTCATTAATTTGATTTTTAAATTAATATAATTGGAAATAATTATTTCGCGCAGCAAAACAAGAAAAAAAACCAACCTCTTCGCGAAATGAACAAGAATGATTCCTCATTATCTCGATGACAGAGTTATGAGGCAACAAACAAAAAAAAATACAACCGCTTTGAGAATCTCCATGTTTTTTAAGCCAGTCTAAAATATGTCATCCAAGTGCGAGACATAGAAATCATTCTCGTTCATTAGCGGTTAAGTCATTTTTTTCTCGCAATATAATTAAAATAACAGTTTTTGTTTATTATTTTGAATCGATCGATAAACAGAAATGGTTTTCAAAATCACCGTTAACGTGAGCGAAGCCGCGGGCTAAAGCATGTATATATAATAACTGTTACTGAAAATCAATGACATTCTATATACCCGGGTATTAGAATGTCATTGCTGAAAATTAAATATTCTAATAAGACCTCAAATCTGTGGACTGTTCAGACAACCCGATTACACTTGCGAGGGAATCGTTACGTAATGTCTAAGTCTTATAAATATTATTATTACATACATATATTATTTTACAAAGACATAATAAGGTGTATTATTATTATACATAATTATACTACTAAAACGAAGACCACGATTTGGCTCAAATTATTAATATTAGCAAAGAGCCAACCACGCGTAAAATAAAAATTTAAAAACAGTCGCAAAATCTACAGTTATCTGTGGTTTTTTAACTGTTCTATATGTAAAGCGAATGATTGAAAATGATGTGTAAGGTCAACGTATTTGATTATTGTACGCCTATATTAGATCGGTAGAAAGAGAAGCAAAGAGCAATTCTTAATTTAGTCGGGTTATAACACAATAGTGGGGGTTGAAGAATTTTCTCGAATGTGCACGTTCTCGATCGAAACAAAAATCCTTCCATTTCAGTCAGTTCAGTCACGTCAGTTAATAAAAGTCATTGTACCGTGTCGTACTGTGGTTCGATATTCTTGCTTGGTTTAAAGCGTTCCCAGTTTCCAGCCATTTTCGAATTGTACGACTAAGGCCTGAGCATAATCGTTTCAAAACGTTAACGTTTCTCGTAGTAGTTGGAATTTGTGATATCTATTGATTGGGTAAGTTATAATCAAAATGGAGTCCTAATTGAAAATCTGAAAAATGTAATTTCCTCGTTCATGGAATGGCAGTCTCTAACCACATCCTTATGACTAGAAAATCATCACTATCCCCTCAAATTGAGGTTATACCTCGCAGGTCTACATAATTATAAGGAAGTAGCGTGCCGTATATTTTACACGTTAATGCATTCTTACTAGGTTAGATCACTAAATTATTCACTGATCCTAACTAGCAGGTAACCAGTGGTTACCAGCAGCAGATAAATACTTTCTCCAGAAAAACCATAGTGATCGAATAGGTGTATAGAAAATTCTAATTTTTAATTTAATTTCATTCTTATGTCGTGCTTTGTTACACTAGGATAAGCTTCCGAGATGGTGAAGGAGACGACGTTTTATGATATTCTTGGGGTGAAAACCAGCTGCACATCTGATGAATTGAAAAAAGCGTACAGGAAACTTGCCCTGAAATATCACCCTGACAAAAACCCCAATGAGGGAGAAAAATTCAAACAGATTTCTCAAGCCTATGAAGTACTCTCAAATCCAGATAAGCGGAAGATCTATGATCAAGGTGTGTAATTCAGTCATACAAATTCTCTACTCAGTTACTGTTGAGCTCAAATGTTTCCTAACTCTAACTAAAGATTAAGATAGACAAAATCAATGATATGGTATCATACACCATGCTGATGAAAGTATAAGATATGTATAAACATTTCAAGTAGCTCCTGTTATTGAAGAAATAAGCTAGTTTTGCATTATATTAAAAGTTACTGGTTTATTGTTGAAAACACGAACACAATTACTTTTGTCGTAATTATATGCATATTTATGAAGTTTATTTTGTTCCATGACCTCTGGTCATGGAACAAAATAAACTATGTGAGAACACATGAGCCCTAATATGTAAATTATTTTCAGGTGGTGAGCAAGCTTTGAAAGAAGGTGGGGGTGGTGGCAGTGGTTTCTCATCCCCCATGGATCTGTTTGACATGTTCTTTGGGGGTGGGTTCAGCGGTGGCAGAAGACGCCGCGAAAGGAAGGGCAAGGATGTAATCCATCAACTGTCTGTCACGCTAGAGGAACTCTACCGCGGAGCCGTTCGGAAACTATCCCTTATGAAAAATGTGATTTGTGATAAATGTGAAGGCCGTGGTGGGAAAAAGGTTAGTTGCAAATATTTATCACACATTGTAGGTTTTGACACAGGTTAAAATAATCAAGTATACTTCTTTTTATTTGTTCGACTCTTACATTTGCTGTATGATTTGCATTTTTCTAAATATTTATGGAGATATTACATTGTTTTCTAGGGAGCGGTCACAACTTGTCCCGCTTGTAGAGGCTCTGGTATGCAGGTTCAGATCCAGCAGTTGGCACCTGGTATGATTCAACAGATTCAAACTGTGTGCAGTGAGTGCCGCGGGCAACGTGAGATTATTGATCCTAAGGATCGGTGCAAGTTTTGCCAGGTATGTATAGTTTACATGACAGTGGAAGTGAAATAATTGCTATAGAATACACATTAACCTACTTATTGATGTAAGAATGAAGAGAATGGTGGAAAGAGGAAATTGAAATCATGATAAAATAGCACTCACCTAAAAGTAGACTTTGGCACCCATATCTGAAAATATGGATTTATTCTACACATAAGACTGAGGAGAATAGCAGAAGAAAACTCCAAAGAAAACATGAAAAGCCTCACTAGTCCTGATGTTTCAGTAAGCAAGAACTACTCTGCAAAATTTACATATATATGTTCATATTTGCCTACTACTTATTCTATTCATTTACTTTGATATTTTAATAAATAAATTTGTCATTCAGTTTTGTATTATGTTTCTCAGGGACGGAAGACAGTGCGTGACCGCAAAATCATTGAAGTCCATATTGATAAGGGCATGACAGACGGCCAGAAGATTGTGTTCAGTGGTGAGGGTGACCAGGAACCTGATATGGAGCCTGGAGACCTCATCATTGTTCTGGATGAGAAGGAACATGATGTGAGTGAAAAATATTCAATTCATTTAATTTTGTTTCAATTCATTCATTTGGATATATATGAGAGGTGACCCTGTGGTACTGACCCTGAGTTTGTCTGAAAGTCACTGGTTCATATCCTGATGTGCACCAATGAGTTTTTTTGCTTGATAAATTTATGTATGCAACACCACATTCTCAGAATCGTGAAGGTAAATATTGTGTAGAAATCTACATATCATAGAACTAAAAATTGTGAGACACGATTCAGCAGGAGCCTTTTTTGAGGTGCACTTAAAATTCATTCACTAAACTTTTTTGATAGAACCAGAGACTCAACTATTAGAAGCAGTAACTGATATGTGCACATCATGCAGTTGTAAATGTCTTTGTATTTTGCTTCACATTTTAATCTTTGCTTTGGTAGTTTGTCACCAGTTTTCAGCGAGTATTATTGTAAGTGATGGAATCAGAAGGTGGACTGCACCCTGTGATATACAAATGACTGCTCCAATAAAAAAATAAAAAGTACACAGCAAAACTAAAAAGTTATTTTGATTTAAAATCCAAACCACTGAACTGATTTTGATGGAATTTCAATAGGACCAATCTAAATAATATTACACAATAATAATCTATCCTCAAAAGTTTCCAAAATGATTTATGACGAAAGAAAAAAAAGACGAAGTCTGAGGTAAAAATAAACAAAATTGAAAACCTCCTTTTTCTGAAGTTTGTTAAAAATGTAAGAAGTATTGTATGGAAATAAAAAATAGGTATGAAAGAAAGTAAAGCCATGAAATGGGTATTGTGTATTGTATTGTATATGGGAGTACTTCCACAGATGAAAACACAATTGGTTCTAGATCTACCAAAACATGAAGTTTGCATATTCTCAATGGTTGATGTTTCATTTCAGACGTTCAAGCGGTCTGGCAATGATCTCATTCTACAGATGAACATTGAGCTGGTAGAAGCTCTATGTGGCTTCCAGAAGGTGATCAGAACATTGGACGACAGGGACATTGTGATAACAGTTCTACCTGGAGAGGTTACCAAGCATTGTGAAGTCAAATGTGTAATGAACGAAGGTCAGCAATCATTTATTTAATTCATGCCATAGAATGGAGCAAATAAACAGGCTTTATCATACTGTGATACAGATGGTGACACCATGTCACCATTGAAACATTAACAGTTGTGAATCTCAATTGATATTTGCTTTGAGGCTAACATAGATTGTCTATACAAATAAATAAAATTGGAGTGTCTGTTTGTAATATTAAAGTAACCGCTTTTTACCCAGTGCATATGGATGTATACATGGTACATATACTAAAACAACGTTTTCTAAAAGTTTTGTCTGTGTCTATCTGTCTGTCTGTCTGTTTGTTCCGGCTAATCTCTGAAATGGCTGGACCGATTTTGACGAGACTCACTGGCAGATAGCTGATGTAACAAGGAGTAACTTAGGCTACTTTTCTGAGGGGTAAAATAGGGGTGCGTGATAAAACCGAATTCCACGCGGACGAAGTTGCGGGCAACAGCTAGTAGTTAATATTACTGACTATATATTTATTCATTGTTTCAGGTATGCCAATGTACAAAAATCCCTTTGAAAAGGGACAACTAATTATTCAATTCGTAGTTAATTTCCCGAAACGCATTCCGCCCGAAGTCATTCCCGTCTTGGAGAATTGCCTGCCGCCTAGACCCAGGGTGAGTATTCAATTTACGGTTTTAGTCACATTGTTAGAATTAGCATTGTTAGGCAGGCAGGTTTAGTAAATAAATTGAAATAAATATTGGTGGACATATAAAACAGCGCCATCTAGCCCCAAACTAAGCATAGCTTGTACTATGGGAACCAGATAACTGATAGAATACTAATATACTTTGTGTCTGTCACCCAAGACCCAAGACACCTATGTTCGTCGCACCGATGTTTGCCCTGGCTATCAAACCCACGACCTACAGTGCCGAAGGCAGAGTTACTACCAACCTACCAAATCATTTTTTACTAACAATTGCTAAATACAATACGTTTTTTGAAATACATGTGGGGCAAATGTAGAAACTGATTCGTCTTGATAAATTTAAGTCTGCATTTGACCATCATGTACGAGTTTGATATAACATATCACAAACAAACCTGTTTTTTTGATAAATTCATTATATATAGATATTTCTAGACAACTTAAATTTGGATATCATTGTTTTTGATTTAACTAAATCACTATGTAAAGCGTTTATTGTGGAGTTCCTTACATAATTGAACTATCATTGTATCTGAGCGCGTGGGTGTACAAGGTCAATATGTGCGTACTTGGTACACTGCAATGTGGTATTGTGTACCTGCGCAAAAATATTTGGAATCATTTATATGTAATTTAAATGTTTGATTGTAAGTTTAAATACGATTATTAATGAATCGTAGAAATATATCTGTACTTTTAAAAAAAAGTCTGGCCTTCAGTTCTACGTTACCTATACAAGTGGTAAAAATGAGTTATACACTAAATGTTTTTGGTTGGTTAAATTTAAAAATCTTAACTTTCCATTTATAATTATTTCACATAAAACTTCTGCGCCTCCATGAAGCCCCTTAGTATTAGTTTGGTGGAGGTCTCGTGGAGTGATAAAGTGAATGAATGTATTCAGATTGAGATACCGGAGTGCGCGGAGGAGTGCCAGCTGATAGATTTGGACGCGGAGCAGGAGTCTCGCCGGCGGCGCAACCAGCCGCAGCACGCTTACGAGGAAGACGACGAGCACGGTCCCGGCATGAACCGAGTCCAGTGCGCCACCGGCTAGACACACACACACACACTCCATACACACTCCCTCTCTACACACACTCCCTCTCTACATGTCTATACACACGGCTTTTATTTGAGGACATGAGGTCAGAGTGGCCTTTTCTATGTAAATGAGAGGCACAGAAGTATATGGCCCACCTGATGGTGAGTGGCTACCGTCACACTCGAGGTATTGTGTTGCCAGTGTGGTGTGCCTATCACTAATAATAACCTTTTCACACCATTATTAAATTTAAAATCACAGGCCTCTAGTTCCATCAGTTAATAATAATGTTATTTAATTTTAAACCTTATATTGCGAGAGCAGTTGGGCTTCTGTGGTCCTCATGTCCTCATAAACAGAAAGTATAAAAACTGCTATCGTAAACTCTTAAGAGATCAATATACATGCGCCAATGGTGGTAATTCTGTTGGCCCAAACTAAACTAATTCTGGTTAATGCATCTGTCACCTCTCTCACCCCAGTGAATAAAAATATATTTAAATATTGTCTAAAACTAGTTATTTTCATCTTTTTTAAGTCTAGTATTTCCGTAAATTTTTATTTACTATCCTTTCTCAAATTGTCTATGAATTGACAGTTATTTTAGTTTGAATTTTGGTCTGTCTTTACTTAATGAGTAATAGTATTGTACTTTAAAATTAGTTAAGACATGATGGCAACACATTTAACACAATGAGTGTCGAGAGTTACTACCACTTATTACACTACCTACCAGTTATATTACAACTCATACATTGGCGCGAGTCTTCAGTTCCTTATAAATATTTAATTTCACACATAATTATCAATCATCAATTTATGTAGAAACACACCCGTCTAAATAAAAACTTTAGTTTTCTTAGGTGTCTTATTACGTCCTGTATGTGCAGTAGCATTCGCCTGTATTATACATTTTAAAGAATGATATAATTATTAAATGTTTAGTTGTTTGATTGATTAATGATGGTTAAATTATGTGATTATATTTCATATAATTATTCCCATATATAAATTGTTGGGACAATTCGGTAAATGTCGCGGGTGAGGTGAATTCATAAACATCCTAATAGGTATGGATAATAATTATAAAAAACATGAACCTGTCGTATTTATAGTATTAAGATTGTGATTATTTTGAAATTGATAGATGTGTGGATGTGATTAAGAATTGATCACTTAGCATCAGTTTAGTGAAAGAAGTAACTTCGACGCCTTCTATTACAAATTAACAGTAAGCTTATGTATTAGCCAATAATATAATGTACTATAGCTTAAATCGTCACTCTTTACGATCGAAAACTATGCACTTTGCAAACAGCTGGGATGTCTTTTCGATCGGACCTTATCTTTTGGACGTATAGAAATTCTTACATAAATATGCTAATTATAAAAGTTCTACAGAATTTATATTATGGATATAAATTATTAAGGCCAGTTGAATATCTACCAACTGAATCGGGTATGTTATATACATTTTAACGTTCTTCTACTACAGACTAATGTATTGACTGTAGAAGATAAAGATCTCTGCACCAAGTTCAAGACTAAGAAATAGTTGTACAAATTAAAACGGAAATTTCTTTGTCCTTGTAAGTGTGGAAGGAACCGAATGCAATAATTTATTTGTATGTATATTTAATGTCTTATCTAAATATGGGTTTTGTGTAAGCTACTTTACAGCAATTTTAGTTAGCTTTTATGGTTAAAAAGATTTATTAATTTCGGCAGTTCATTATCTAGCTGTTAAATAAATTGAATTACTTACTCATTGAGTTATTATTAGTAGCTTTGATGCTACAATTCTCGTTGGTGTCGGTGGTTAACTAAAATATAACTGAACTGCGTTGTTCTGTTTCATTTGGAACCAAAAGGACAGAAATATCAAATTGTCGTTCGATGTGACTGTCGCATTTACATTCGGCACCATTAGTATCTTGGTAGCCATATTGGACCTAGAATTCAAATTCTAGTGATTTGGGGGTATACGATAATTCAATAAATATCAGTGGATATTTTACACGGCCTCAAACTAAGCTCAGAAAAAATGATTATTATTTTTCGTAAATAAATAAAAAATATAAAAAAAATATTAAGGGAACAAAACAGTGGATTACAATAGAAACTACGATGACTGCAGAAGTAATAAAATTGTCGCAGACATCAACGCCCACCTCCGTTACAGCGGTTTGTTATACAGACACTAGTAACAAAATGTTTCGTCTTCGGTGGGAATCGAGTCCACGACCCACAGCGCAACGCAATGCGACTTAGGTCATCTCATACTTTGGTGGTGGACTTGAGTCGTAACATCAGGTGGGCCGTCAACTCGTTCCGCCACCACAATCGTATAAAAAAAGGTAGGTACTGATGATATCAATTGTCAAGATTTATACTGACAGATTTCAAGCATTTGCTCTAGTTTTACTACATATATATATAAAGAAAAAGTACAAAGTATTTGGTCTCTGTGGGCTGCTGGGCTAAAGTAAATATAGTGGTAACTAAACAACAAACCTGAAGTACAACATTATTCAATGGTAACTGAAGTAACTGAATGTGCTTTTGACTTTGACGAGTTTGGATATCCAATAATATCACTTAATATTTAAAAAAAAAACAGGTGATTTACAAAAGCATTTTTATTTAGTAATTCTTGTAATGTTTCAACCTGTAGAGATAGGCAAACCCTTGATCATTACCTAACCCCATATACCCACAGTTTGGGGAGAAGTTCACAGTCAGAACATTATTCAAATTATAGTTGTGCTCAGGAAAGTTCTTGAAAACGTGATATGATGGAATATGAACCATTTTAACTGCATTTGGATACTTGTCTGATGCCATAGACAGCATTTCAGTAGTAGGATTGAATTTGAGATGTGTTATTGCTGTTCTGAGATTGGATATTGTTTTGATTGGCAATGGTTCCCTGTTGTTTAGTTCTGATGTTTCATATATATTGACAATGCCCTCCATACTGCCCGTTGCCAGCAACCTTCCACATACACTGCTAGAAATGCACGATGCTCTAACACAACCATTATCATTGAATTTCTTAACAGGTCTATAGCTTGACAAGTCCCAGACGGTAACTTCTCCTGTGCTCCCAAAGGTGTATAGTTCCTTATCATTGTGGCTAAATGTTACTGAGATAACATCATTATTGTGCTTCAAACATCTCAATAACTCATATGATCCAGTGCAAAGCAAATAGACATTGTCACAACTATCTTCACATATGGCTATATACCTGCCATCGTTAGAAAGTTTGAATTGTGAAGGTTCTTTTATTCTTGTGGGTAACTCAACTAATTTTGGTTCACCTTTCATTAGATTATACACACAAAATTGATGACTCTTAGAAGATGACAGGTAAGCTTCAGACCCATCTGGTAATATAGAAGCAGTTGAAATATTTCTCCAACCCTTAAGTTTAAAGTTATGAAGTTTGTTGGCTTCACTGCCGATGGAGTACAGTGTGACAACACCAGAAGAGCCAGCAACTAGAGCTACACTTGCTTTGGGATGGAACTCTACACAAGTTAGTTTAGTCCCTTCGTTATGTGTGGATTTGTTTATTTTTGCAAGTTTCTTGATATCGAGGATTTCTTTTTGGAGTTCATAGCCTTTTTTCTTTTGTAAGTGGCCAACTGTACGCAGAATTTCATCATTTGTCCCATTACGATCTTCTGACTGAGTTTTGTTCAGTTGTGCCCAACCGGGTGTGCCCATCAAAGTTTCATATTTATGTTTCAGCTTATCTTTGTGTAGTGGTTTGTTCTTAACATTAATGGGTATGTGACTGGACTCAAATTGTTTGTCATCTTCATCAACCCATGCTGGTTTGCAATCAGTGCTATAAAGACTGTCACTGATAACATCATTTTTGAGTTTCTTGGCCAAATTTTCTGTTTTGTGGAAGAGTAACTGTGAAGACCTGAAAACAGATATAAAATGAAAACCAAAAATTTTCAGCTATAAAGAGAAATGACAGGAAGAGGCCTGTTTCTGTTCTGTATTATGAGTAGAGCTCAAAGTCTAACTGGTAATACAATAAAAAACAACAATAAACTGAACTTTGTGAAAAGAAACGAAAAAAGAATTTGTATTAAGTTAGTTAGTTAGTGACCCATGGACCTAAATTCTTCTAGGTTAATTTTTCACTTACACTGACTCTTCACCTCCAGCAGTTATAGACTTCCTCTTTTTCATATCAATTATTGGTATTTTCAGTCAATAATATATATTTTACACCAACAGAATTATTTACAATAGCTTACAACAACACTACCAAACTTCGATTTCACCATGCGGGGAAGATTCAAGATTTGACTATTTGTGTTTGAGTTTGAGACGAGAGAAATGAATAGCTAAATATTGTACGACCTGATAATTTACGATTTCAAACTAGCTCGTTAATTTGCAAAATATTATTATTTGCATATACGAACACTGATTTTGACGGTACGCAAATTAGATGGTTGCAAAATCGACTGTTAATTGTGAAGTCGTTATACAAACATTACCGAGCAGTTGAAAATGTTGGATGTCTAAACGGGACATTTTTTAAGGAGTTTGAATATATAATCATTTGTCAGCTTAATAACGTTATGTCGGATTGTTGTCCAACCTCCGTGCTACTCATCCGAATTCCGATTATTTAAATGACTATCGGGATAAACAATTAGTGAGAGAGAACGTACATACATCATAGATTATATAAATAGACAGCAAAATACCTAACAGAGAGGAAATTAACAAATCAAATGTGTAGCACAATACACATTTCTTGAGAAAGAACTTAGGAGATATTCTATCATCCACTTAAAAATCCAAAGTGAAATCTAACTCATTTATTCCACTATAATAAAGTACTTTTTGATCTACTGTTAAGCCGAGCCTGGCTCCGCTCGTGATTCAGCGCGCCACGCGCTGTTTAAACAACTACGCTCGGCGCGGCTCGGCAAAGTTCGCACGATCCATCACTTGTTGGTTTTTTCGACACGGATCAAAGGCGCGCACCATCTTCGGCTCGGTTGTTTTAGTACGCGCCCTCTAAACAGATGGTACAGAGCGCGCGATGAAGGAAGACCCATTTGTGCCGCATCTCCACGGACGGCTCGGCTCGCGTAGGATCGTGCTACCCCGCGTCGTTTAAACGAGCAGGCTTGCGTCCGAATTAAGCCGAGCCGCACCTACACGGATGGTGCAGCGCGGTGCGGCTCGTGTTACAGCGCGCCGTTTAACCGCACCTTTAGTCTTGCTAATAACTGTCACTGCATAGAATACAAATACGTACAATCCTTGAATAGTGTAATAAGCTTTTTTACTGCTATCCGTCGTATCGTAGCCTAGTGTGGACGGGAACTTGAACCATAGACGTATACCATAGATCAGAGGGGGCTGAATTGGATTGGTTAAACCGTAATGCCAGGCATTGTGACGTAAACAGAATGTTATTGCTTTTTCTTTTATGTGCCGGTAATTGCCACTAGAATGAAAGAGAAAAACGTATCTTTGGAAGTGTGCTGATGTGTGGGATTGAAGGTGATGTATGTATGCGTTTGTCTTTGTCGCTCGCTGCTTCGTCGTTCGTTTTTCGCAGTGTTTCGCTTTGTAAGCAAGCATCGCTATTTGATTGTGAAATTAGGTTCTCTCTCAAAATAAAAGCTGTGATTTGTTGTTATAACAATTTCAAAATATGTTTTATTGTGAACATAAATATTAACTGTGAGCATAAGAAAGATTCATATAAACGATCATCTGTGTGTTATCCGTGATGAAGATGCAGCGAACAATTCTCATTCGGTGACCTTTTTACAATTTCAATTTATGAAGTGTCATTATATTGCTAACTAGCCGCAATAAAAATAGGGTATACAAACAGAGCTACCTGTTTCTTTGTGAAATGTCGTAAGATTTACAATGGAGCCGATAAGAGCTCCACCATAAACTTATTAGTCAGTTTTATGTCCGTCGTAAACCCATTACGATTCATGAGTCCTAAAAAAACATTAAAATACGATGGTGCAGCGGCTCCTCGGCGAGAGGCCACCGAGCGATGCTAGGTGTCGGAGTCGGGGAAGCGATGCCCGGTGGAGCGCCGTCGGGTCCGCAGGTGGATCGCTACGCGGCGCGTTCAGGTAGTGAGTCGGGCTCCGCGGCGTGTGATGTGTGTGCACGATGTCGGGCAAGCCCGCCAGTGTGGGCGCGTCGCGAGCGGCAGTGGCGGCGCCGCGCGTTCTCGTGTACGTGGAGCCGCCGGCGCGCCAGCTAGAGCCCGCCGCCTCGGCCCCGGACCCGCCGCCACCGCCGCCGCCGCCGCACGCCTCCTGCCCGCCCTCCACCGACCACCCTCGAGCCCCGTCTAGGAGCGCTCTCTACAGGCACACCAACCAGAGGAACCTCACCAACACTCTTTACTACAAACCCGTCAACGACACTGACAAAGTTGCAGTATACGGCGCAGCTGAAGGCGTCACGCAAAGACCAGATTATTTCCCACTCTCTCAACAATATAAGGATCAATCGGTGAAATTACAAAACTCCAGAAACGAAATTATCTCTGGAGTAAAGCAGGACTGTGCGGAACGAGTGGGTGTGGAGTTATCTGGGGTGGAAACATTTCAGGGCAGAATACCAGTTGAATCTGTGGAAGCGGGGTATACTGCGAGATGTTTGGGACGAGTACCAGTTGATACTATGCCCTCTATGCAGCAGATTTCTTTGCAGCATGGCCATAATCAGTTCAGTGAGAGTGTGACAGTACATAGTGAGGCGTCTAACGGTGACAGAGAGCTGTCAGTGGGGAAAAGTTATGTGAACTATCAGATATTAGAACAAAGTGTATCGCATCAGTCTATTGTGAACCAGAGTATAAGTATACTGAATCAGCAAGTTGGAGTGAGTAGAGGAATTTCTAGTGATGGTGATGGTGGGAACCCCCCACAACTTGTGAGAACTGCTGACGGTGTAGTGTTGGCTGTGCTGCCGGCTACGCAGCAAACAGACACTCAAGAAAGTTCTTGTACTGTTCAAAGTGATTCTCCGCAGACTATAACTGTCCCTTTAGGTTGGAGGAGGATCATATCTGGAACTTCAGTACTTTACCTCAGGTAACATTATTTAATAAAAAAAAAATTATACAAAACTATCCTTATAAAGTTATCTCCATCATAAAGGGTTGCAGATCTCTTTTAAAGATATGAAAAGGAGAGAAAAGAGATTTACTTTTTTATTTAAAATTAAATTACGCTATAACAACTTTGAATATAATAATAAAAGCCTTTCAAAGACATTCACCTTCCTAATTCGCTTGTTTTTCCTCTGGATTGTTCAGAGACATTGAAAATTTCATGTTGATAATATCTCAATAATGTTGAATTCGCATTCTCATAAGTTGGTGGTTGACTGGCTAGTCGAAAAACCTCAGATTACTTATATGTACAAATCTGTAGTTCTGATCAATCCTCGAAACGCTAGATCCTGATTCAATCTCCAATCACCAGAGACCAATATACAACGGACATTAAGGTACCAAGCCCAAAAAGGTAGCACAAAAATATACAACCACTCAAATATACCCAATGAATCCACTAAAATACAGCAAAAATACACAAATATTAATTTAATTTATTTACTGTATGTACATTTCAAATTTACAAAGAAAGAACAGAATAAACAGACAGGGCCTTGAGCATTCACTAACTAATTTGCATTAAACTAATTTGCTTAAAAACCCTGTCATATTTTATTTATTAAGCAAAGGTCACACTGAGCTAAGTTAGCCTCCCACAATTATGTTGGCTAAGGAAAAGAAAGCTACAATATCTAGGTTCGTACCCAAAAAATGAATATAATGAAGGGTTGCCAGTAGCTGCTCCTCCTACGAAGAAGCAGTGTCATTAATGGAAATTACGGGAAATTATCAATATCTATCTAGGATTAGTTAACCATATAATTTTGTTAGCTTAGTCTAAGTTGTGGACCGAAATATGAAAAGATGCTGTGTCTATGTTCAACTTTGTGTAGCCCGCTGTGTGCTCTGTACTTAGCTAATCACTGTGATTGACAATGGTGATGTGTGGTATGCTATTGCTATGCCACTCAAATTATTCTGTTGCTATGCGGAGCCAAAACAGATAAGTTTGCTGGAAGAATACTCTTTTTAGGGGTAAGCTCGCCTTTGTACATATATTTTATATAAGATAATTTATGTATATCTTTTTTGGATACAATAAAGATGAAAGAATAAGTACAGAGGCATGAATATAAATTAGGTATGATTGGGGATAATGTGGATAAGTTGTTGTCTTTGTGTCAGTGCAGCAATACCTATTAAATATTTCTGGAAATATACTGAGAATAACGCTGCTTCTGCGAAACAGGTTGATTCATTCAGTGGGGAACATTAAAGGAAAATATTAGTCTTTCCTCAGTCTCTACTGCGCTGGAGACTGAAAACACTCTTTTTAACAGCAACGTAGATTAAATTTCCTGACGAAACGTCTTAATTCAAAGAATTTTTCACTTTAGAACACTGTTTTCGAAACCTTCGCACCGATCTATAGATTCTTTGCGGAGTTTGCGTGTACTTATGTTACGTTTCTGCTACAAACGTCTTAGAATATCCAAATTTCTCCGTTTTTTATATTTTGGTGGAATTTGCAAATACCTACTCTGCGTTTGTTTACCGGTCCCACAGTGGTGACCCTGAAATTACGAAACTCTTGATTCAATAAACTGGTTCTTAAACCACGTAGCCTTATGCATTTCGTGGTTTTAGATGACTTTAATGCCCCCATGAAGACCCTATACAACCATGATTGCTGATACGGTCTTAATGAAACCATAATCATCTCATTGTTGCTGTCAAACAAGCAACTTGAGAACAATCTAAAATCCACAAAAATAAACATTAATTAACGCTACCGTTCTAAATCGCTTTATTTTATTGAAAATAATACAGTGGGTCGGATTCATTGTTTAATCATGTCTATCCAAAGTTTGCTTCAAACAGAGTGCTCTAAGCAATAAGGTAGCGTAGTTTGCTTGAAGTAGCGTTGTTATGATTGTATTGTTTATTTATATATTTTACCTTTAATATGTTATACGTATGCCTTTCAATTCACTTATCTAGAATGAGGTAGGACCTAAATCTATACGAGTTAAGGACATATGAACGTTTATTTTTTGTTAACTTAATTGAATTTTAGTAAAATATACGATTTTGGTCGTATCTAGGAACATACGAACACGATTACTGCAATAAGATAGCTTGCCCGAACTGTAATTTGCAATCAAACTGATCTATTACAGTGGATATTTGAACAATCAGCGCTCGAAGATTGTTGTGCAGTAATGAGCACCTCGGCAACGGCTCGCAAGCTTGCAGCGAGCGCGGATCAACGTTAAATCAATCCCGTGCAAGTGGACAAACCAGTCGGGCAGCTGTGTGCGGACTCATCTCTCGGTACAAGTGAAGAAATATCCTCCGTAATATGCCCGTGTCGTGGTACGCTACTAATCGACGAGCACCATTCAATTGTGAATTCATTCGTCGGTGTTAAATCATTAAATTTTCGTTGAATAGTGACTAGCGATTGAAGCATTACCTAATGTAATATAATATAATAGTGGTGGACATTTCACATAGCGCCATCTAGCCCCAAAGTAAGCTAAGCACAGCTTGTATCATGGGAACCACACAAGTGATATAATACTTATATACTTTTTTGTCAATACATCCATATAATACATATTAACACCCAGACACAACAAACATCTATGTTCGTCACACAAATGTCGGGAATTGGGTGAGAATCGATCCCACGACCTACAGCGCAGAAGGCAGGGTTACTACCAACTGAGCTATGAGGTCATTGAATTAAATGTCGATTTATATTGATCTAGTGTTTCAATTCAGCGCTGGGTACTAGTTGCTGGAATATCGATCCAGTGAACTTGATAAATATATTAAATATTTCCGTGATAATAAATCGCAAAACTTCTAGATTCTACAATGAACAAACTGTAGAGCCTTTATTCCTTGCTCATTGTACTCTACTGCATCATTATAGAAATAATAATCGAGGAACGGTTGTTAATGGTTGCTTAAAATTATAGAAAGTAATTTTTTTTTCATCCAAGACCTAAATTCGCAGACTCTTGTGTCTTGATCAGGATCTGGAGAAATGTCGCTTACAAGTTCCGTCGAAGACCCGCCCGACGACTGTGTGAATGTGATATGTATGAACTAAGATAATTACAATACAAGCAGAACGTTATTAACACTTTTTACTTAATAATATTATAGAATAATTGCTAATCATTAAAAAAGATGTTAAAATAAGTCTTTTTGGAGATTAATTTAACTACCAGTACCAATTGATTCGACCGAATGTAGAATTGACATCTTAAATAAGAGAGACAGCGGAATACAGATGAGTGCTATTCTAAAACGCTCTGAAACTATTATAAAGACACTATTATTCCAAGAAAATGTGAAGGTGGACTCTAGAATGACTTAATATATTCATAACTAGCTGTTGCCCGCGACTTCGTCCGCGTGGAATTCGGTTTTATCACGCACCCCCTATTTTACCCCTCAGAAAAGTAGCCTAAGTTACTCCTTGTTACATCAGCTATCTGCCGGTGAAAGTCCCGTCAAAATCGGTCTAGCCATTTCAGAGATTAGCCGAACCAAACAGACAGACAAAAATTAAAAAAAAAATTGTTTTGGTATATGTACATTGTACAGTGTATACATCCATATGCACTGTGTAAAAAGTGGTTATTTTAATATTACAAACAGACACTCCAATTTTATTTATTTGTATAGACAAGACTTGAGAAATTGTTAACGGGGAAATAGTAAAGCGTACGGTGGGTGTGGATTAAGCCCAGGAGATTCCATTGTAGCACGCCTTGTGCTCATTACGCGGCTCTTATCTGTCATTGGCAGCACAATGCATTAGTGTACGGAACAATACCATAACTCACACCTTGGGTAATAAAATCTATGCGTTCAACTATTGTTATAATCTGACTGACGGAGAAATGTTGTATAATACAATGCTGACCAGTTAGCGAACGACAGTTTCCTTATGTGATTAGGGACCGTTAGAAAGTTGAACGATAACTGATTCTAGTGATGAAAAACACCGGATGAATCGAACAAATTAACATTCGCGCAGGTGAAAATATCTTTTAACTTAAAATTCTTGTGTCACAGTGTTTTTAACAAAACTCCTCCGAAACGGTTTGACCGACTTTTATGAAATTTTTTGTGTATATTCGGTAGGTTTGAGAGTAGGACGTAAACTATTTTTCATACCCCTAAGTAATAAGGGTCCACCCCAGTTTATTATTATTTTTAGGACTTTTTTTTTATGAATCATCATTAAAAATACATACAACCGTAAATTTTCACCCTTCTACCACCAACCCCTATATTTTTATTGCGATATTAGTACTTCAATAATTTTCAACCCTCGGTGGTCGATTACTGATAAAATGAAATTTGTTGACGTTTTTAATGACACTTTTACCTTAACTTGGCATTGCAACGCATGCCGGGTACAGCTAGTATATGATAAAAATGTATTCTAGATGATAAGGTATTGAATCAGTACACAATGCTAGATCTGTTTCTTGAGAACCACAGACGACTTGTACAATATAGGTCTTCCTTATTCTTCCGCTTATTGTATTTCGGTGGCTTTAGCTTGACTGATTTACGACCACCGCCAGAAGCGACCCGGCGAGACAAAGCAAACTTTTTCGAAAGTAGCTTTGTAAATACTTGGGATTTCTCTGGCCTTCTTTGTTGCGATGAGTTGCACAATGTTCGCTTTCAATGCCCATACGAGACGTTTCGATTGTTTCCATGGATTTGATGGGCGTCACCCGGTGCCTTGATCCGATTTACAATTCGTTCCGACTTTCCTTTAACTGAGTTAACAATAGCACATACGGATGGTTAAAACGTTTTTCTGCCACCCATAGAGTAGAGACGTAAATATTTTTTTCACAACAGATGAACAAAACACTTAATTCATTTACATTTTTTATGGAAATCATGAATATTAAACTATCTTTGATGTTTCAACTAGGACTAGGAAATGTTATAGAAAAATTCTTCCGAACACATGCTTCACAAGATTTTTAATGAAATCTACGGTTTCTGGTATTTCGTTGCATACCTTCCTGAACTTTAATTTTGATCATTTTTTTATTTCTTGTTCAGGCATTTACGGACATTATTCCAGTTTATTTAAAATGAATTAAAAAAAATTATTGAAAATATTAACTCATTATAATATAGGTTGAGCTGAGGTTAACTGCTCGGTTGTATGATCAGCCAAAAATATGTTTAGCGGCATTGTTGGTGACATATGGGTAGTCCAAACAAAGGTTATCTCTACATTATGCATCAAAATGTATTCAGTTTTGTTATTTTAGTTTACTTACATTTTCGAGCTGAATTTGATGGAAAATAAATTTTCTCTTATACTTACGTTGTTACAAGCTTACAAGGTACATTGTTATTGTTAAGTTGTTTCAAGTTTACAAGACAGAAAATGTTAAGGTCACAGACACCACTCCGTTAATTTATAAGTATGTTCCAAAGCCAAAAGTTCTAAAGTTATTATTTAATCTGCCTCTTTAGAACAATCCAATATAAGCAATCTCAAAGACCCTTCGCAATCATAATATTTTTGATAATATTCCAAGTAATTTAAGTAACTTCTTAATTTCAAATAAATTGACTTATTAGAAGCAATTCCATTATTCGACCTCGTTACTGGCAACAGTTCAATTGTGAATAGTTTAATAAGGCATTCGCAGGAGTAACATTAACAAAAACTCAATGGTATTACTGCGAATAATTCAATAGAAGATGTGTACAATATTTAAGCTTTACTCTATGTCTTAACTGTTATGTATCTACTTACTCGCAGACCGCCAACGTTTAAACCAAATAAATTGACATAAAGATCCTCTGTAGAAAGCTTGTTTGAATCATTCACCAGTCCATATTTGTAGCTTTTATGTATGGAGAAATCATAATATCATCGCGAGCCATGCGGCATCACAGTTTAGTTATACGGAAAGCTGACTTGCGCTTTATGTACATTGTACAACTTCTTAAGTTCCAACACGTGTATTAAAAAAATAAGGAATACTTACTACGGTCGCAAGCAGTCAGTAAATTTTTACAATGTCCCTAGTCCGTGATTTATGGTCCATCTGGTGAACTGATGATGGACGGCTGACTACCTATTGTGAAACACAATATTGGACCCCTAATAAACCATAAAGCGCTAGCGCCTTTTTACAAAAAAAGCTGCCGAAAAATGCTTTAGTACTTTAGTGATTCTTAATTATGTACTAGGATATTAATTCGGATTTTAAAAACGTACCAATTCTCATTGTAATATTAATTATAAAGTACGTATCCTTGTTGTCGTATGGATGTGTGTCTTTCACGTCAAAACTCGTAGTTGTTTCGTTCACAGTTTCACACACGTTTCACAGGGTGCTTACTGTTTTCCTCCGTTTTGAGAACGCGCATATATATTTGCTAAGGGATTAGATAATTGGCACATCTACTCTGCATTGGGGGGGGGGGGGGGGGGGGGGGGAGGGCTTTGACCTATGATCAAGTCAGGTTTGTGGCACTAGGCTACGCTTGCATCTAAAACGAAGCACTTCAATTCAGACTCACCTTACAGCTCAGTTGGTAGTAACTCCGCCTTCTGCGCTGTAGGTCGTGGGTTCGATTCCCACCGAGGACAAACATTTGTGTGACAAACATTGATGTTTGTTCTGCATCTAGGTATAAAAAAGTATATAAGTATTCTATCAGTCATTGGGTTCCCATAGTACAAGCTATGATTAGTTGGGGCTAGATGGCGTTGTGTGAAATATACACCAACGTTTATTGTCCATTTGTGTGACAAATATATAATACCTGTATTGTCCAACAATTGAAATCCGAAAAACATTGGCGCTTTCGAGCCGCCATTCAAATATCCAACAGCCATTGGAATATTTAATAAACCATCGTTATATACAGTACATGACATGGAAAGGCTTGATCATGGTATGACCTCCGCAGCAGCTTTGACGCGGAAATAATACGGATTACGTAAGCCAAGTCGAACATTTTTTATTGCTCCATTAAATGAGGCACGCTGTCGGCCTGGGTGGAGAGCGTCGCGAACAAAATTAAACGTTTTCAACATCAATGATACAGTCATTAGGCCAGACTCATGTCAAAACAAATTAAAACTATGGCAAAGCAATTAAACCAAGTTAATAGTGTTGAAATCTTGCGTTGAGAGGATTTAAAATAGGCCGCGAAAATAATTTCGTAATGAAATTTGAATAATTATATTTTATTGACTTGAGAAAACGTTCAAACGTCAAGATATTTTAATAGACTCAAATTTTACATTATTTCATATTTCATAAGACATTCATAAGAAATATAATTATCTGTATGTAGCATATTAATTTCAAGGTTTATTTAATTTTGTTTTTGTTGGTCCTTCCAATCGAGTTCAGTATGCTCTTACATGGATTAATAAGTAGGGGAGACTAACATGAAGCAAAGTAAACGTTTGCAGTACAAAGTGCCAATTGTGACTTTGGGAATGCTACTAAATTCTAGACCCACCACAACATAACAGAACGTAACAGAGTCTCAAGAAATTCAAAGGAAGCGCAGTTCTGTTTTATATTATTTATTAATTAGAGTTTCTTGAATTCTATATATTTACACCTGCTTTATGGAGCAGAGGTTTCACTTTGGTGTATTTTAAGTCTGTACCATCTGATGCGACATTAGACTACTTAATTACCTGAGTAAATATTTTTTTGTTGAAAATTATTTTCTCAAGCTTTTACAATCAGTCCCTGGACCAATGAGCCTTCTTGTCTAACTAACTCGCAACTCGGCTAACTAACTCGAGTTACATTTGTCTTGACAAGTACTTTATAGCACTTGTCAAGACAAATGTAATTCGCCTAAACACGATATGGCTGCTGCTATTGAGGAGTTGCGTCTTCTGCAGGTAGCCCTGGCAGCAGCTCCAACTTACTATAATATTGCATTGCCATCACGTTTATGCATAAATACCAAATTTCGGCCTATTCAGGCTACAAAAGAACTGGTTAAAAACTTACATACAAACATTTCAAGTCAAATAAAAGCTTGTAATAAGTGAGCTTGTTCATGGCCACACAGTCTCTTATTAATTCATTATCGTACACAGTACATATGAGGCCATGAGGACTAAAGTGTCATAATCAACAAATTTTAAAATCAATAAGGCACTGTGGTTTAATCAGTTGTTCAGTTACAAACAACTTTAAATCATAAACGTTATACTGCAAAATAGGAGTTAGGCCAGTGTGGTCCTGTGTCATCAGATTCGACTCAGATGTCACCCAACGCAGTTTGTTTTCTTAGCGGAGCGCCTTCGTGTATTCTGTAATGAATCCATTCTCATTTTGTAATGAGCGCTGATAATAAACATACATGTCGTGTATGGATGTAGTCCACGGTGGGCGCGCACAATCCACCGGATGCGTCTGCTCTCGCTCACATGGGCTCCAGACGGCACAAACAAAACGTGAACTCCCGGTTTTTCCCACAGAAACATACTCGGGGGGATCCACTCAAGGTTGCAATGCGAATAATAAAAACTGTTTGAAATATGCATTACAAAAACTAGGCGATATAACAAGTCTTAGTTCAAGTGAATTCATTTGGTGTCCGATGCTGAATGCGCTCGGCTACGGAGGCGTCCGGGACAGGTGCTCGCCGACTTCAACTTGACTGTACAACATTTTATTCTCTTGACTGAAATGTACTTGACATATCAACGTTCTTTTTTTCAATCTTTAATTAGTGTACTCTTAGTAGTCTAGTCTTTGTAGTGGTCGTGCCTTTGCTGTGTTTATATAAGATTCGAATATTGAGTGTGCTTAGCAAGAGTAACAATTGTTTTGATAAAAACACCGTCATAGTTCAGTCATTTTGTAATAAAATAAATACAAATTATATACACAGACATTCCTCGTTTATCGCTCTTTCTATTAGTGAAAACCGTATCAAAATCCATTGTGTGGTTTAGAAGTAGTAAACGGAGAAACTGACTGAGGCAGATAGCGACTTTAATTTGTACTATACAGTGATAAACTTACGGGAACATACTCAATGTATGTTAATTGTATTTGGCAATCTGTGTTAGCTCTTGGTTAGTAGGTAATCCATAAATTGATCATAACTAATTCTGTGAATATCATTTGGTTCGGGTAACTGAATGCTCGCAAATCGGTGAAGGTAACGCGTGCTTCGCGTGCCGCGCCACTCCGCTCGGCCATTCACCTGCTTCTGTGCTGTGGCTATGGCTATTGGATATGACAGGACTGGTGTTTATCTATTCAAAGTTATCTAATAGAGAGAACTTATGGGATAGGACGTTTACACGAAATTATTGAAACTTTATTTTGGTTTATGCCGTGTTTTATATTTACTATGTAAAAAAAAACTAAATTGTTTTACCCAACTACGCTGTGTCCTAAGACAAATGTGGCGGATTTTATTTTACACGCAGATATTTTATATACATAAGTAATAAATCAAGTGGGACGACGTATCTGACACATCTGTATGTAGTTATGTTTAACATTTCAACAGTTCTTATTTAAGATGCCTAGAAAATAGAAATACATGGTTATTATATAATATATATTCTACATATTTTATATATTAATATATTATGCGTAACCATGTATTCGTTTCGAAAGATGCACATACTGTGCCTGATGTAACTTGTAATATAAGTTAAATGAGGATGCAAATATATACGTTATTTACGACAAAAGACGAAACGTAAGAATACGAACGGATTCGAACTATTCCTTTAATACTTAATCCATTACATAGATTTCCTTGTTTCACAACGAACGTTGGAAGTACGTCAATTAGTCCAATTACTGTGCAAAAATGTTCTGAGCTTAAACAAATAGAGGAAACCGACAGACAGCTCGCGAAACCAATAAACTATAAAAAAATCACACACGATAAGTTTTCAAATCTATAAACCGTGACTGTTTTTATAGCATGAGTGTGTGTATAATAAATTGATACGCTATGCGGTAATAGTTATAGTGCCTAATGAATTCATCGGAATAGGAACAATGCGGATCCATTTTCAAATGTAAAATCGCGTCATACTTTTTGCGCAGCGGTTCCGAAACGCGTGGAACGATGTGTCAGTGAAACAATGACGTGGGTCCGGAATCCTTCAGCGGGCTCCGAGCTAACAGTGTCCTTTATTGAGCGACCCCGACCCATATCAACCTCGTTCCCCCAACATGAATAAATAAAAGCTCAATTTGTAGCTCGCGCGCTTAGACGACGCATCGATACAAATGCTCCTGATCTAACATGAACTCCCCCACTGACTTCCCACGAGTCCTAAACAGAATATAAATGGGGATGTTTGTAGTTTGCAAGAGGTCCTTTTGACTGGACACTGTCAACAGGTTACGAAACCAATACTTTATAAAGCGACCGCCCTGCTTAAGTTGGAGGCATTTATAATTCACGATGATTTGTTGTTATGCTGTTGAAAGCTGTTTAGTCTTTGCGGTAGGTTGTAATACCAGAAAATAATGTATTAACGATTTGATTTTGATAATCAATACATTGTTTTCTTTCACTGTGTAATTTTAACGTAAGTTTTTCTGGTGTCTGTTCCTTTGTATCCTATCCTTGTCTAAACTTCTTGATTGATATTAAGTAGGTACTACGCTAGATTTGTTCTTATCTTTGAAGTATCATGTGCTACATTTTGAGCTTCCATTTTCCCACCATCAATGGTTAACAAACTTTAACATCCAAAAAAATTTTACATTTCTCTTCTGTTTGGAGCATTATCATTTCGTGAACATTGTAACTTGTTCTAATATGTGGTTTCAGACATGATTATTCAATTGATAAAGGTTGTCTGGAAGAGATTGCTCATTGCAATAAGACCGCCCATTGTCATCCAAAAATGTACTAGTGTACACGAACATGTTTTTTTTAATAAGTTTTTTTTTATATTGTGGTTTACAAAGTGGTGGTATTCATAAAATAAAATCAATCAGTCTTTGTGTACGCTTGTTATGAGAAGTTGTGAAAACACGGAGTAATACATGTTTCATTCATATTAGGGCCCCGCCTCACTCGTGGGAAGGAAGCGTTCGAGGCAATATCCAATTACTCTGTTTACTCCACCGAGCTCATTTTGCTGTAAAGGGGAACCGATGACGTGTGTTGTCGCGTCAAGTTTAAGGGTAAACAATTGAATACATATGTCAACACATTCGGGAATTATTCAATTAGATATAGATAATCTTACGAGCTTGTTCGGGGGGTTACTGTTAATGGTTTCTAGTAATCCAATTGGTACATATTTTTGTTTATGTTATCGGTTTCATATCGAATAATTCGATGGATGGATGGATTAGAGCTTGATAGATATATCTTGTGCACGACACAACATTTTATTTTCAACAATTCACCATAGTAACAATGCATTTTTCCTTATAAATAAATATTTAAAAAGATAAATGTATAAAAATACTTGTGAATGTTATCTTCACAAGTATTTTTAAATGCTTATCTTATTTTAAGCGCGTGTTAATACTTATATCGTGGTTAATAAGAATGTAGTTAAAATTTTCTTAGAAATTGACTTCGTCCTCGAATTAGACTAGTATATTCTCGTCTAGAGAAATGTGCCCTCGATCTTAAACCATACAGTGAGATGAATTTTCACTTATGCCAGACGTATGAATCAAAGCAATCCTCTTAAAGACGCGACAAAATACTTACTGAATTGAACTTCTCATAATTTTTCGAAGAAAATCGGAGAATAAATGCATATATATTATTTCTGTGCGTTTACGCGAACAAAAACAGCAGCCTGACTTCTGTAACAGAAAGTACGCTTGTGTCGGCATATTATTTAACATAATAACATCATTGAGGGCTCTAAATATACCCACATTGATTCCTTTCAGTAAACTGCGGTTGAACATTACATTGCGAACTACTTACTCCACAGTGAGTCAGTGAGGGAAACCCTTCCGTGACTCACGTTGTTATCGGCGCGGGCGCGCGGGCATCATCCCACCCCGTTGTTGATATTGTGTTGCTGTCGACAATCGCTGTTTGTTTGACGTGACCGCACAATCAAGCACTTATTTACTTTAAATTATTTTAAGCTTGTTGTAAGGAAGATAAATCTGCCGTCCTTTAACTATAAAACCGTTAAGCCCAAATTGTTATTTTTGAGATATGTTCAGAGAACTCTTTAATTCCTTTTAAATCCGTCACTTAACGTCCTACAATCTTTTTTATATCTCCTGAACTAATTATAATTTACAAACGTTTCTTAGACGGAAAGATAGAGAATTTTGAACTGTATCGCTTCCTATTAAAAAGTCAAAATTGACCTTTTGAAGGTTAACGGCTTTCTAGTTAAAGGACGGCAGAAATATACTGGAAGTAAGTAGGTGACCATGCGTTAACAGTAATTTTAAATATGCACCGTGAGTAGCATTCAGTAACTCTTCCAAACGTGGCATGTTATTATAATACATAATGCATGGCGATTATTTTCTAATTATAGAAGGTAATGAAATAGAGCTTTTAACTTTTATGACCCAGTTTTTCCCGGGTCAGCGGGCGCGAGACTAATCTACCATCAATACCCTTCGTGGAACGCGTGGATGGTAGCGCTGTTGATGAATCAATTTTATGTGAGTGATAGCCCTTCTTAATCCTTTACTGAGCCCACTCCGTAAATAAAGAACTTAAATCAAGCGTGGAGATCAATATGACTTAAATATGAGATTACTGTTATATTCATTACAAATACCGTAGGATGTAGAATAATAATATCCTCATGTTAAAGGCCAAAACACACCGGATGCGTACGCATAGACGTACACGTGTACGTGTAACCGGCAAGCAAGCTGATTGACATGGAACGTAAAGAACACTTGCACGCGTACGAATCCGGTGTGTTTTGGCCTTAACGTCACGTCTATGCGTATGAATCCGGTGTGTTTTGGCCTTAACGTAACGTCTATGCGTATGAATCCGGTGTGTTTTGGCCTTAACGTCACGTCTATGCGTATGAATCCGGTGTGTTTTGGCCTTAACGTAACGTCTATGCGTATGAATCCGGTGTGTTTTGGCCTTAACGTCACGTCTATGCGTATGAATCCGGTGTGTTTTGGCCTTAACGTAACGTCTATGCGTATGAATCCGGTGTGTTTTGGCCTTAATGTGCATGTCTTCGTTCTAAATACTTAAGGAATGCTAGTATACAAAGTACATGTGTTCTGTTTGGGTATTTAGCTCTTTCGAAGCTGCAATACCTATTTTTAATTAATTTTAAGGCGCTGTCAACACTGAAGGAACTAAATAATACCGGTGTGTGTTTTAGCGTGCACCGCTACATAAACATATAGAACAATAACCCCAAAATTTATAGAAAGAATCCATTATTGTATGCATTTTGAAATTTCAAATTTATTTTACATGTGTATTTACATTATATTACTTATAGATATGAGCAAAATAATATTTTAAAGATTTTTCTCCAACAAATATTTTCAGTTAAGGTGGCTGCAAAAATATCTAAAATCTTTATGTACTAAAAATGTATCCTTTTTTGACGACGCTACATCTAGCTTATAAAACCCTAAGAAATCCATTCGTTGCATAATTGCGTATTGGTCCAAAATATATCCGTTGAATGTTTTTCTCAATAGAACGAGTCTTCGAGTCATGTATGTCAGCACAGCGCACATTGGCGCTGCGCCAGCATATTTCGCCTATTTACATGACGCCCGGTGGATATAACGTAATATTTGATCGCTATACCTTAGCTACCGTTGATATCTCCTCTCATTTACAAATGTACTCGTTTGAACTAAAACAACCGGTTGCACCGGACGCATATCGCTTTTATTCTTTCATTTTTTACTCTATCGGTGAGGACTGAGGACGCATCAAGAAAACGTCTGAAGAATTCACTCAAATTATCTCGAGTATTTAATATAAGAATATCCGCTTTGAATTATATACAATTAAAGTATGTTTTCAGAATTCATAGTCAAATCCCAACTCTAAGTAAATAAAAAACTTTTTATCCATATAATTCATGAGGATATCATACATATTACTTAAGTACTATATCATATTAATATTCATACATTGAATACATACTTAATATCCAGGGACAAAAAACATCTGTGTTCGTCACATATCTCACTCTTGGGTGGGGATCGAACCCACGACCTATAGCGCAGAAGGCAGTTACTACCAGGTGAGCTGTGAGGCCAGTTATGCCAGTCTCGTGTCTTTAGTGCGGTGATATCATGTGATGGTCCTCACAGAAGGTCCACACGAAGCACTTGACCGAGACGGTATGACCGTATCAGAAAACGCTAATAGTTTTTAAAATAACCTTGCGAAATAGAGATAGTTTATAATGAAGAAAAAAACTGATTTAAATAATAAATCAAACATGACATCAAGGTATTTAACCAGCGTCGACCCGGCTTCCTTACTGGAGTGGCGTGTATCTTTATTTTTTTCTACGGTGTCATATCCAACTATTTAAAGGTGGCAACACCTGAAAAAACTATGAAGCCCCTGGCAGAAGCTAGTAAACTAATTACTAGCAATATGAACGCACACATTTATGCAAATTGTCACGCATCACTCATGTTCATCCACGTTGATAGTGAATCCTTTTCACTTCCATACAATTTGTGAAAAGAAGTGCGTCCTAAAATTCACTGGTCCCGTTTACTTAATAAAGTATATATTTTTTGATAAAGTACACGTGGGAGTCAGTTTTCCGTTAAGTATGTAAATTAAATTATATGAAAAGCCCAAAACTTAATTTTTATCAAAATTAGCTTAACTTTTTCTAACATATTAATAATTCTGATATACATATTCCAGTAATTATAATAACGTCTAGTGAATCACGTCTCACGATATGCTGAGTTTTGTCGCTACGATAGCCACATTTTTGTAAGATGTAATTATTTTTTGTAATTGTCTATGTATCACAAAATAAATTATTTATTAATCTTTTACTTCTATATCCGGTTCTAAATTACGATTTGTTTGTGTACATGATGTTTATAATGCTACGTGGTACTTCAGTTCGGGCGAGCTACCGAGACCATCCTCTAATAGCACGTACGATACTCACATGTGCACATCTCAAGGATTATAGCTCTATGGACCGTTTGTTAAAATTGTCTCATTCATTCTTATTCTTGGAATGGAGTTATGACATGTTAGCGAGTCGTGTTTTAAATAAATTTGAAGCAGTTAATTTATTGGTTGTGTAATAAAAATTTGTATGTACGTTATAAGTTTATAAGAAATTTGTATTCAATAACGATATATTTATTTTTATTATTAAATTCCAGACACAGGGAGGAATGCTATTTGGGATCTTAAAATTGAACTTTGTTATATTATTGAAGTCGTGAACTATTTTTGTAACAAAATAATGATTACTAAGTACTATGATAAAGTATATAAAGAAGTTGTAAAGAACAATAATTTTACCTCAAATACTCATATACCAGCAAAGATTAATAAATTTCTTGCAAATTGTTTGCTCTATAGAAATAACCGGTTTATGCTTTTTTCATTAGTAATCACAACATCGTTTTATCAATATTAAACATGTTGCGGCCATTTATTTAACAATCACCACTCAAAAGTTGTAATAACGTAAGTAGCGGTGTGCGCGCGCGCGCGCAAGGTGCAAAAGGGTGTGCGTGCATAATACTATCGGCAGCTGTCCCAATAAGGGAAAGCTCCCCCAAACGTAACACGCAAATGCTATAAGCAAATTTACCCGCGTTTACTCGCTACCCGACCGCGAACACTACGCTAGTGGTCAAAGCCGCAGACTCCGCGTATTAACAGAAAAGCGGGTAAACAAAATCATTTTTTGCGGTCGCGGTATACCTTTATCATGTGTACCAGACCGTGAACAATCACCGTGAATTATCATGTGAAGCGTTTATGAAAGAGCCTGTATGTACAGCGAATAGACTAGTAATAACCCAGGCGAGGTATGCTTCGTCGTTGTTAATGGACTGGACCTATCCGTGCACGTTAGTTGAGTGAGTCTATCGCTCATGTACGCTCGCCTGCTCTATCTCGCTCATGTTATGTGTTGGAATACAATAATATCAACTATCATTGTAAATTATTCATATATGTTAGGTTTAACTTGAATTTCTTCAATATATTCATTCGTTAGTAGGTACACAATTGAAAGCTCTATTATTACTGTTTAAGTGTTTATACGATAAGAGAAAATTCTCGCTATTTCTCTTTGTATCACACGAAGGTTCGCCATGAGTGAATTGTTTTAAACAACAATTGTTATCAAAGAAGTTGAAGATAATTAAATGTGTTATTTATATGTTAAATGACGAATTATATTATGATACTTTTGTATAATTAAAGTATGAAAAATGCACCCGTAATTAAATTCAAGTTCAAATGTAATACCTAGACAAACGAGTTAATTAAAAATGTATTGTTAGTAGATTTCTATTAACCCATGTGAAACGATCCGAGGTAAAAGGGTCCAGAAATTAAATATCGATTGGACGCAGTTGGCCGCGTGATTACCTAGCTCCACTCGAGTCCACAAACACGGTTGACTAGGTGCTTTTGCATCGCTTTTCAGCAAATATCCTCTCAGTCGTTTACACGAGTCAATGATTTTCACCCCTGCGGAGCAGCGAACGCGTTTATTGCAACCTGACTTTATTGAACTATAGTCGACAAAATGAATATTCAAAAGGTTTTTTATTAAATTTATGCGTGCAATCTTTTTAACCCTGATACCTTTGAACTTAACTATGAAGTTAACGTGATGAACTAAATGATCCTAGTTTAATACAGAGACCTCGGCTTTAACCTTGAAAAGTTTCAACATGACATCGGCGCTTAACGATTCCAGTGGATCAATAACTGGTTTGTCTTGACATCAGATCGGTATCGACTTTAGTAATGAATACGATGGTACGTGTCTTTCAATTGAAGATGTGTTTGTTGTTAATATAAACTCGGGAACCTACCTAGATCAACCTTGCCCGCCAATAATCGTTAAGAAAGCAATCTATATACTCTACTGATTTACCTATAAATTAAACAGCTTGGCGATCACATACTGAAATCTATTGTAAGCATATCAGTGTTGATTGTTAATAAAGTAATATCGACTAAACATTCAACCCTATTTGTAAATCATAAAACATTTACGAGAGTTTTATGAACATCTGCCCCTAAACGAGCTTGTTAGTATTGCAATTATGGTTTGGTAAATTGAATTCTCAGCATATGTTTGCCTCACTCATCTGTTTCTTATATACCACAAAATGGGGATTCGTTTGAAGATAAATGTTTGATAATGTGTTGTTTTTGTTTCCAGTCCAAGCGGCACTGCGTTAAGTACTCTACCGCAACTTCGGGAATACCTCCAGACTGCGGGGACTTGTAAATGTGGGCTTCCCTGCCCACTGAGACCTGAGACGGCTTTTAGCTTTGATTCTAAGGTAAGATATACTTTGATAACTTATTACTGATACTGGAATAATCACGATGCGATTATTACGTCTTAAGTTTATCTACTTATCTCGATTCGTGTTATAAGTAACCTAACGAATAATCTACCGATTATGAAGCAAGCCTAATCGATCGGAGCATTCTCGCTGTTTTTATTATGTTATGTAACTTAATAATAGTTAGTCATATTCAAAATACAACAAGTAATGTTTCTGAACAGTTTTATAATGTGAAGCAAAACATTGTAAGCGTTTAGTATTCTTCTCTTTCAGTATTTTCAGTGTGTTTTTTGAACAAATTGTTCTGTTAAGAATGTCTGTCTTTGCGAAGCTAGTATATTGCGAAGCTCCGATTGTTATTAATATTGCTGAAAATATATGTATATTGATAATTCATATAATATAATTTTGTCAAAAAAGTATCGGAACGATTATATGTACATTGTGTAAATGATGCACATATAATGATTTAGATACACGGACTATATATTTACAGTTTGTTATGTAATTATTTATCCAGAGCGGGAATCGAATCAGTGTTTCACTCAGTCTCTTTCATAATTTAGGAAATCATTTTATCTTCTCTTGAGAATTTCATGTTATATTTTGGCAAGAGAGAACGGTTACAGTCAGTCTGGTCTTGCTTTTGTGGGAAGCACTCCAGTGGTTTTACATGGGAAGAACGTTTTTTTTTCATCCAGGATGGGACTCGTTAAATTTCATTAGAATTTTTAAGCCTTGTTTGTGCCTGTTTGTGTTCTACTTACTGAGTTGAGGAAAATCCTTAGAATAGCATGATTCATACCGAACTGTTGAAACAAGTTCATTATAAGAGACTTAAGGTATACTGCAATACCTAAATATCTTAAAATTATAGAGTGAAAGGTCTACTTTACACAGAAGGCGAGGCAGATATTAATACATTAGGGCAATTACCATGCCAGTGTTACCTTGACACATCGTGTGAACGATAAATGATGTGCTGGTAATATTGTACCATCCAGCCACAATTTATGTGTTTTTATCGAATGAGGATATCAATATAAATAATTAAATGAGAATATCAAAAATATATATTGCCAATCAATGCTTGCCAAATTAACACACACTTGAATCAATGACTGTATCTCTCTTCTATTTAATTAGTCTTATTTCACCTTTACTAGCTTTGTAGTTTTAGTAACAGATATCATTTCCGTACTAGACTTGACTGGCTTCCGCGTGTAGATAACAAACAATTATGAGAATAGATGAATAGATTATAAGTACATATGGTAATATGTTAAACAATCCATTATTGTTTTTGTGAAGATTAGATTTGGAGGTCTTTTTACTCAGAGTTAAATTAATTGAATACACTTCAAAAAAACAAATAACTATTTTATATAACGCAAATGATAATAACATTTATTGCTTTAAAAATGTAGTTAACTCTATCTACCCTACTTACATAATTATCATCTAATCTAATATTGAAAGGCTGCTATTCACCAATATAATGTGCCTTGAATACTCTATTAGACGCGAAGCACACGTGTCAGTGATAACAAGAAAGAAAACCATTATAAGGAGTTGAGTGACCACATTATATTTAAATAGAGCACGCTACCACTGCGAGTTGACATTGATTCGTTATTTTATTCTAGTTTGTCCCACCTTGTTTACAATGGTCTCGCTGTGCTATTTGGTTTGATAGCCATTACTTCTGTGTTTTATTCGCACACAAATCTTATTTTACGAGGTTGTTAGCAACTTTGTACGTATACATTATTTAGCTGCATTGTATAGTGCGAATTATTCGCACATTTTAATCCTGTAAGTTTATTCCTTCTGCCGTCCTTTATTTAAAAAGCCGTTAACCTTCAAAAGGTCAATTATGACTTTTTAATAGGAAGCGATACAGTTCAAAATTCTCTATCTTTCTGTCTCAGAAACGTTTGTAAATTATAATTAGTTCTGGAGATATAAAAAAAAATTGTATGCCGTTAAGTGACGGATTTCAAAGGAATTAAAAAGAGTTATCTGAACGTATCTCAAAAACAACAATTTCGGCTTAACGGCCTTTTTAGTTAAAGGACGGCGGCATTGGTGAATAGAAGAAAAACTTAAGAAACATCTAAATATCAAATTTGGTACAGTTGAAACAGTCTCTTGGCATCTGGCGATCCAATAAAGGTGAGCCTTTGCAGTTGTGCGACAAGTTAATTCTGTCAAAGCCTGGTGCGATGCGACCTCCTCGCTCCGCCTTTGTGTGCACTTGAAATGTACAAATTGCACCGCGTCCCGTGGGGGGTGGCGGGGGGAGGTCGGTGCACTCGTCTCCTGTACCCACACTCCGGCAATTTCATCGATTCCTCTTTGTTCAGAGCATTCGTCTTGAGATATGTACACTCTGCATGATCTCTATTTCACATTCAGTCTGAGCGCTGAATTGATACGTTTGTATCTTTTCGTTCTGTCACGGCGGATAGGATTTCAATAAGGCGCATTCGAATCTAATCTGAAATTTTGCTTGTGTTACGCTTTTGAAAACAAATACCAGGCTAATATACAATTATACTGTAAATATACAAGCGGAATATATACAGCATAATTTATTTATTATGTGTGAACACATTATTGAGCAGTTAATTAAATATATATGTCTATATTTATGTTTTTTTAGACACAGGTACCCATTTTGTGGCATTGAATATTTATTTTGACGTATGTTTTTGTGTTGGATGTTTCTTCGCGTATATTTTATCTTGATTGTACTAAACGTCGTATTTATCTCTATGGCCATCGTTATTCATCAAGGTGCAGAGCTGTGGCTCTGGTTTTTGTTGGAACTCGGTCGAGACTGTTCATATAAATAAACTTGTTCCGTAAGTAAATATATATTGCTTTATGATGTCTCGTATATACAAATATTTTTCCATTATTGTGAGATTCAGTATCTTTTTTATTTTTATTTTGGTGGACATTTCACACAGCGCCATCTAGCCTTAAAGTAAGCTAAGCATAGCTTGTATCATGGGAACCAGAAAACTGATATAATACTTATATACTTTTTTTTGTAAATAATATATACATACATATTAACACCCAGACACAAAACAAACATCTATGTTCACACAAATGTTTGTCCTGTGTGGAATAGAACCCACGACCTGTAGCGCAGAAGGCAGCGTTACTACCAACAGAGCTGTGAGGCCTGTCGGTTCGAACTAAGTTTTGTCGCTCGTTATAAGTTTGTAGAAGTTGTTATGAAGTACTCCACGCTGCGCTGGAGCGCGAGCGGTGCATCGGGTAATGTGTAGGTTACACACGGCCATGAAAAGTATGATCGGCTGTCACTCAGTGCGCGCCCCACTTTTAGCATTGTTCACGAGTTCGGACGGTTTGGTTATCTTGTTGCAATCCAGTGACGTGCCTGAACTTTTTGCAACCTTTGCAAATCAATTAAATCAATTATTATTGTAATTCTTTATCCTTTATCAATTGTATTTTAATTGATTAAGACTACTATGAATGTTTGTAACGTATACTTGTATACGTTACGTATGCCATGTTTGTCACATTAGAAACATTGATTGTAAATCTAGAATACAGTTTTGATCTGGCTTGGAACATAAATGATGTGCGCACTGTAAAAACAATATTTAAAAAAGTTAAATTGACAAAATGAATGTCCGAAAACTTTATATAAAATAAAACGAAATGCTCCCCAGGAACAAAAACAGTAAAATGTAAAATAGTAAACTAAGTTAAAAGAAAAATACAATTTCATTTTTTCATTTCATTTATTTATTCCTTTTTGATACATTTATGGTACACTCGGAAACGTCACTAACAATATCACAATTTTTATACATATAAATTTAAGCAATTTTCTTCTTTTACATAACTACACTAAATTCACAACTATATAACTATGAATATAACAAAAAAAGGACAAAATCCTTCATTGCTCATCATCTGAGCTACCGTTAAAATTGTATGAGAGTTAGTATTTAGTCATATCTCTTAACCCATTATAACTAATGAATAAAAAAAGGTTGTGTACTGTACGTTGCACGTCATCATTCTTTTAACTCTGATTCTGTGAAACGTGTCATTCTTAACATGCGATTAAATATACTGCATTGGTTTTATCACCTTTTTATGTAATGACACTTGTTAATGTTATATACTTAAGATCATTAAAAATGAGATGTTACCTAAAGTTTATATCAGTGATCATTAAGTTTCTATCTAATCTCTTTAGAGTTGTTATTTTAAACAAGTTTTAGTTCCGTCAAGGTCGTTAGTTTTTCTATGGAGATATCTCTACGTTTAGTGTACGTGGGTATCCTTGAAATAAACGTGTTGATATTTATCTAGACTTTTATAGGTTAGCCATAGCCACGACTACAAAATTTGTATTCATTAATTGGGAGAATAAAATTAGTATTTTTCTAATTTTAGTATAATAGAATTCACGTCTCAGACTTACGGCCGCAATACGATGTGATTTGGATCTCCTAATACCTAGGAAGGGAGCCATGTCTTATTGCTTTTGTTATGGGTATAAGTTACCTTAAAATCAGACGCGCCGTTTGCTCGATCCGTAACAAAACTATTTAGTTTCACGTTTGCATTATTGCATCTCGTCCTCGTGCCAAATATTTAAATTGTACATAAAATTACACGGTCATAAAGCAGCATCAGGCGTCTGGCGTAAACAAGCGTTGATGATATCTTGTAAAACGGATCCATTCGTGTTCGCTAGAGTTCTTCTCGATTTTATATAAATGACAAATCCCCATGGTCTGATGTCGCTCTGCTCAACGACACACAAAACATCCTGTAATATCTTATTTCAGTATATTATGTACTCATAAATGTAACATAGATCTAAGTACTCCATTGTTACAAGGATCGTGCTCGCGAAAAAAAAGGAATCCCTCCATTAGGGGTTTCTTGTTTGTTCTTCCCCATGGAGGGTCGGATAGGGTTGGAACAGGCGTCAAACTTAGCGATAAGTTGAATATTATTGACGTTTCCAATCCATTTCTTTATGAATTCTATGGAAATAAAGTTTTTGACTTTGACTTTGACTATAGAATACCTATGGATAGCGAAATCCTGTCATAAAACTCACAAACGTGATGTCTCTCTGTCGGCAGTGAATCGTGAGTAGTTGATGTCCCTCAGGCGCTCGCGCTGCTGGCGAGGCCCAGCCCGATACAATCGCGTTGGTACATACACACTTTCCACTGTTCGTAGGATGTTTATAGGCCATTATTTGAATTTGAATTTGAATTTATTGCTTAAGTGATACCAAATAAAACTAAAATTTTAAATCATTTTTCTGTATTATCTATCGTCATGTAATATTTAAAGAGTTATTTTTAAGAACAAGCTCAAAAAACAACTGTACAATCATATTTATATACATACTAGCTGCGCCCCGCGGTGTTACCCGCGGTGAATAAGTAATCCCACGGGAACATTGCACTTTTCCGAGATCAAAGTAGCCTGTGTGTTAATCTAAGATATAAGCTATCTTGGTACCAAATTTCATCCAAATCCATTCATCCTTTTGAGCGTGAAAGAGTTACAAACATCCATACAAACATTCACGTTTATAATATTTGTAGGATTTAAAATCCATAAGAGACATAAAAGGACCGTGACATTTAAGTAAATCATACAATCCCTCCGGGCGCAACTTAAACGATTTCCATTTAAGTATCGGAAAGTTCGCACTGTTACCGCGGAATCTCATTGTGTTGTCTTCTCGGGGAACAAAGAAAATGTGATTCTTCCGCGTGGCAACCGCGCCAAGTGACATTTAAACGAACGATTGAGGTCATGATCCTCGTATTCAATGTTGCTCTGCGTCGTCTCCCATCGAAACTTTCGAATATTGATTAATATTTGTGATTGCTTCACCATTTACAGTTGCATAAATCTGCTCAATTTGTAGTGCATTATTGATGATTATGCTCTTATATTTGACACTTGAGCTAGCCTAAACACCAAATAAGCCTTAGTAGTTTGAATAAAGTAACAGTCGGTTTCTAAACGCTGCTGCGCTGGCAACTTTCCCACAGAGTGAGGTGAAAGTGGCGACCGCGCGCAACTCAGGGCAGTACGTAACATTCCAAGCCGATAGGGACCTTGTTCAGTTTACAAAATAGAAATCGGTACAATAAATTAAGACGTTTACAACGCCTGTTATTATTATAATTAATAACTCTTTACAAACCACTTATTTTGGTTGGTGTCATTGGTAGCTTTTGAAATAAGCACCACCTTTATTTTATTGATGTTTATACATGTAAACGGCGCCGGCGCCGGCGCGACGGAATTGATGGTATAAAAGGCAGAGAGATTCTAATTTGCATTGTCCATGATAGGTTCAAGCGCAATTTTAAACATGGTTAACTGGCTAAGTATCAAGGGTTAGCAGTGAGTGGTCAGCGGTGCGAGGTGCGAGGTGAGTGATACGTTACGAGTATGTATGCATGCATGCATATGGCACAATAAATGTATTTACCGACAGCCGTGAGCGACACGGTCCGCCGCGCCGCGCGCCGCGCCGCCCCTCTGATGTTGAGATACGCCAGCTAGCCGCCGACTCTGGCTTTGTCTACAATCTACACGCTTTGTTTATTGACCATTGTAAGTCCGAGATCGGCTCCCGATGCGGAATGGAGCCGTATACATTGACAGACTTATGTACTCCATCGACCGCTCCCTGACGTGTGTATTGTTCTTTTAATCTATCTATATACCCTTTATTACATTTTATTGTTATCTTGTTCACACGTGAAAAAAAACTATTGTTTTTATTCAACTTAGAGCACAAACAAAAGGAATGGTTTAACTCCCTATACGGCCTCCCAGGTTGTTCCGTTGTCGTGATCTAACAAAATGTGCCTCATTCGCCCCCCGCTGTCACTACGGAAAGCCTTCATCAACCTTTAAAAATCTGTCGGGGCCATAGAATCTACTCGACTATAGGTATTCCATTGTTGTTAAAATGGTTAACTCCCTTTGATTAAAAATGGATTAAGCTATTAAATATTTCTGTAGAAACTGGTTACCATTGTAAATATCTAAAGTGTTACCCTTTTGTGGTATATAATCATCCCCCTTAGTCTGCGGTATCGGGGTCAAGGCCGTCGATATTCAATAATACGACGTCGACTCCCGACCCTCGCCCTTGCGGCACGGTATGTAATTGTAGTAATACAAAGCCGAGTACGTATTTAAAATGTTTTTGCTCAGCCGATACTTGCGACGGGAGGATATTATCTGTTTATGTAAAGAGTTGTTTCAAACGAGCGCTTCAGATTTAAGCTAAGTGCTAAGGGGAACTCTATTTACGTTTACGCCCGCTTGACTCTTTTACTCAACGACATAATAATTGCTTACGCTCAGAGAATAGCCATTTGCATTTTCATATCTCTTATAAATAGATTCATAAGTAGTCTGCATTTTAAAAGTAATCCGAAGTAACATTTTTTGTTTTACTTGGATGCGGTGAATTTTTGTTAAATATTGTTTGGCCTCACAGCTCAGTTGGTAGTAGCCCTGCCTTCAATGCCGTAGGTCGTGGGTTCGATTCCCACCCAGGACAAACATTCGTATGACGAATATATACGATGTTTGTTCTGTGTCTGGGTGTCAATATTTATTATATGTATGTATTTACAAAAAAGGTATATAAGTATTATATCAGTTGTCTGGTTCCCATGATACGAGCAATGCTTAGCTTATTTTTGGGGCTAGATGGCGCGGTGTGAAATGTCCACCAATATATATATTTAATATTTACATTTCTTTTTGTAAATACATACCTTTAATATACATATTAACACCCACCCGAAAATCTAGTAAAACAGTGGTAATGTAATTAAACCGCGACTCTCCTGTCGGTCAGATACACAAGTTGACAGGGTATGCACCGAGGGAACCGCCCCGCGCCGCCCCGCGCCGCCCCGCGCCGCCCCGCGCCGGCACCGACAGGAGGGCTGAGCGGACACAGGCAAGTTTGGCAGCCGTAAATATCCCCGTTAATTAGTGGCGAGCTTCCGACGATACGCCGACAAATTACTGGACATTCAGCTGCCGCACGCAAATAAAACGAACGCAATGGCTTTTCTGTGCATCTTTACTTGAGTTCCGTCGATCAGAAATACCAAATTAGGAATATGCCTACGTTTTTTGGTCATTTTTTTTGGATGGTGTACGCAAATTATGTTATGCGAATGCGTTACTGCTTGACGGCAGAATTAGGTGGCAATATTTCTCCAACGTTTTTCGCACAAGTTCCCTGAAAAAGTATGATAATAGTACTTATTTAGATTGAATACCTACTTAATTAGATAAACAAAAGCAAGCAATAGTGACATGAATTTTACACATATAATACTATTAGTAGGAAAATTCAATTCTGTATATTACTTATTCGATCAAATTACGATATTAACATTTCAAGAAACAACTCGTGACTTATTTAAAAAGTCTCAAGAACAAGTTTATTTCAAGGATATCCACACTTAACGATAAAACAAAACAGATGTGGACCTATCTGAAATCAACTCGTACCGGCAAGCAAATGCCTCTAGCTAATTTATTTAAGAGATTACATTTATGTAATTACTATTTCCAAATATAACGTTACTCTAGATCGTCTCGTAATAAACCACGAATCACTGAACACCGCAATGAATGCACATTCTGAGCTGCGTGTTACTGACAACAAGATTGAAAGTAAGCGAAACGACAGAGCCAAAATAACGAATAACGTTATCAAAAATATATATTTCATCGGTATTGAAAAATTTCTCACGTTGAGTTCTGCTGGTATAATATCATAGGAACTCCACCATAAATATCAAAACACATCGAGCTTCAATTCGTTTGATGAGTCTAATCATGTTATAAGAATACTATTTTACCTACAGTAATAATTTATTATTTAACTATATTAACTATTATTTATTTTTAACCAGCTCACAAATATATTTTATGACAATACTATTCAATAACTTATATATAACACTAGCTGTGCCCCGCGGTGTTACCCGCGGTGAATAAGTAATCCCACGGGAACACTGCACTTTTCCGAGATCAAAGTAGCCTATGTGTTAATCCTGGATATAAGCTATCGTGGTACCAAATTTCATCCAAATCCATTCGCCGTTTGAGCGTGAAAGAGTAACAAACATCCATACAAACTTTCACGTTTATAATATTAGTAGGAGTAGGATTACTGGCTATTTTTCTTAGCTGCAATTGACGAACTTCATCTTTTTACAAGCTTCTTTCTTTCTTTCTTCTTCTTCATCTTTCTAATTTGGATGACAATGCATGGTTAACTGTGTGACGTCATTCTAAATCCAACATGGCGGAATACCCAAGATGGCGGACTAGTTATTTTCAATGCACTCCTACAAGATGGGTACCAAATGAAAGGGCTTGCTGAGAATAATTCGAAAAATAAGGTGATGTCACTCTAAATCCAATATGGAAGACTTCTAAAGATGGCGGATTAAGTTTTTTTATGCTTTCGTCCAATATGGGTATCAAATGAAAGGACTTGCTGAGAATACGAATGCGAATTAAACTCCGTTGCTCAAATCCATTTGAAATTTGCTAATGGCTGTTTTTAAAGAGTTTTTTTAATTTTAATTTATTATTCATATTTTGACGAATGTGTTCCACAGTCAGTATCCTATATCGAAACGTATTAATTAGTGCAGTGTCATTAGTCATCGTGACATGTTCCGTCGGACGCCGTTGGATCGAATGTGGCGTCCATTACGTTGATTGGATTCATATTAAAATGACTCGTCGCATTGTGCTCCGGGCTCCGCTTATCTATCTGTCCACTCAGACGAACATCCCATTAAGGTGGATTCGCTATTAGGCCTCGCATCGACAAAGACAGACTGTTGTCGGCGCTGGTACCCGATTATCCCTGTTTGTTTCGATAATGTAGCAGACATTACTGAATCTTTGTACAATCGACGATGAAAACCAAGTGTTTTCAATTTTCTTTTACTTTTTTTAATGTCATTGAAGTGACGGAACGAGTGGACGGTCCTCCTGATGTTAAGTGGTAACCGCCGCCCATAGACAACAGCAATACCACTCAAGTCCTCTTCATAGTACGAGATGACTCAAGTCGTACTACGTTGCGTCCATCACCTCGAGACGGGGATGCTACGTCTCATGCGCTTTGCAATTTCGTAAACTTATGGATAAAATAGCACGATGCCATGAAAGGATGAAATTAAGCGCTGGAAACTTCCGTAAAAAGTTCAGAAACTTCACAACTTCAGACGCCTAACTCATCCCTTCCTTCTCAATTTGTCTGATTCCATAAAATACTTTCTTATATTGCGGCAGAATTCTAAAAATAGAAAAAACGAATATCGAAGTTAAAATATGCAGTAAGTGAGCATTCCGCCGCATGTTCGTTCTTGATAATCGCTATGTCAGAAGCGGCTGATACTTTTATCTCGATCGTGACATATTTCGTCTCAAAATTAATAATTATTAGCCTCCTTATAGTTGTGTATTTATATATTTGGCTGTCTGTACCAAAGTGAGCCACATGTCCATGAGAATTGCTCATTAGAATTCAAATCGATAACATTTGAATGTCAAATGACTTGTCGAACAACAGACAAAGCGCCTTAAATTTATGACGTTGCATGTATTTATTCGTTTAACCTTACGCAAAATTGGCTTTATTAATTGTTTTGTGCCATACGAGGTGGTACTGGATCACTTTAAGACTCTCACATAAATTACTAACTCAATTAAACAAGTTCTTCTAGGAATGTTAAGGGAACGTTTATAAAAGGGACTAAAAGACAACAGCGCAAAAAGTGCCCTGCTTATAGTGTCATGTCATGATCATCAGTCGTTGTTTTAATGAGTCCTCGCAAAACGTGTCTCAATAATGTTGTGTACCCCCAGCAGTCACAGCTAACGAATTTAACCATTGATGTTTGTTTGACGAGGGCATATTTTTTCCTCAAGCTATTTTTGAAAGCATAATTGTTTACTAAGCGCCTTTTTGACATTGTAAGAATCAGTATCAATTAGCTTAATTGAAATTTATTTGATATCGAATTTATCTGTAAAGGCAAAGAAGTTATTAACAGGCTTTCCATGATTGTTATGGAAATCGTGAATAATAGTATGTCGAAGTCCATAAAGAAGTCATTTATTTATAACTTTCTTTATGTGGCCATCTCGCTTCTATGCAGTGATTTAGTTTGTCACATTGTGCCCATGGTTTCTCTAAAATAAATAAAAGAAAAATAACTAAAAGTGCCGCTGTAACATAATATGTTAAAATTTATCATGTTATTTCTAATAGTTGGACGTTTAACTGGTAATGTAATTGTCCGCTAACTGGCACAAGGACGGATGGACGTGACGACGCGACGAAGCCTTCTGTTTGTCGCAACGCAGTGCACTTCATTCCGTCCACCTCGTTTATTACTGTGAAAATTGCTACAATGCAATGTTGGCTCAGTTAACCGAGGTTGACTTTGTGACCTATTTTAAAGCACTGTAACTAAATAACAATAATTAAGTGTTAACACTCCGTTTTTGGTTAACTCTTATTTGTCAATGAATAATCAAAATATATCTAATATATTTTTAGATCAATTTATTTGTTTGAATTTAACTTCTCTATTTTATGCGTTAGCGTCGCATTATTACTTAGCTGACTGATTTCCACTGTGCTCGATAAGAATAAGAAATTGAATATTTAAAATAATATATATGTACGTTATAAATATCAAAAAAAAAATACACAAATTCTGCCAATTAAAACGTTTTCCTTTAACAAGTCTTTTTTTTGCAGGTTGTATAAAAGTAGGTTACTCGTCTGCGGCATCTTAGTAAATGGCGTCCTTTACTGATTAACAATTCACAGGCTCTGGTACTTAGTTTTTAAAAGTTCTGAACTAGGGGTTTGTAAAATCCTAGGTGCACTTTTTTGTATCACATCATCCTTATCTTCATAAATTTCATAACTTAATTCACACCCTAGGAATATTTGACCGCTGAAAGTGTACATTTAATCTTCGTTAATGTGTGCCCCGCAATTCAGGATTCCGTAATTTAAATTATCTTGATCCTAACGATGGAATGAGCAGAGTCCACCTGATGTTAAGTGGAGCGGTGCGCTCTATACAAAAAAGAAAAACAACAATATGACATCGATAACATCGATCGACGATTAATCAGTTAGTGAGGTTACACCCTAAGGATGGCGCGTCTGAATAGTGGAAGTTACTGTAATAAGTTTTTATTGAAAATATACTTTTTTTTTATCAAAAGCTAGGTTTTATAATCGTGGACACATCCGAGGGATATAGTACTTGTCAAGGCAAATCCAATGAGCCCAAACACATAGTTATATTGAGAAGTTGAGGAGTTCTTATGGCTCCTCTAATTCCATCATGAGACTACCTCCATGGCACCATATTGTAGAATTGTCATCGAAGTTTCACATATGTTTCAAATTTCAGCTCAATCGGTTGGAGGGTAATTTCTGACTTAAACAAACACAATTATTGCAAATTAAATAAAAGCTTGTAAAAAATAGCGAATTAAGCCAAAAACCATGGTCTACGTCTAGGCCTGCTCTATAGCTAAAGGATTATGAAATCAAATTATTTTATAGTCATTCGTCTATTTTTTGCTACATAGAGTAAACAACAAATGTTATTTTTGTAAATAACACTCACATGATTTAATTCTAACATTAACCAGAACACTCACATGATTTAATTCTAACATTAACCAGTGTAAGATGACAGTTTAGATATCTAACGGTGAAAGCAGGATTTTAGTCCGAGTCGCTGGCGCCACACCGTGCGCCTTCCGATGTACCTACTTTCACAGTTAGCATTTTGAATCGTGAGTCTATTAGAGCGTTCGTGTTAAAGCATCAGTTACTTATGAGGACGACGTCAATTTCCTCGTTTTGTACAACACCATGTATAAGTCGTATGCAGCTGTGTCAGCGGGCGAGCGTGGAGCAATTTGCGTGTTCAGCCGTGCACAGTGGGCGTCCGCCCGTAATGAATGGCGGACGCGTTTACCGATCTAGCGCAACGGTTCACAACACTATCGCAACCAAATCCAATAATGCACACTCAGCTTAAACGCACTCAACCCGGACCGCCTACAGATAAAGGTGATTTGAAACGCGAACACAGTATGCATCAATTTGCGATCCCCATACGTTACGAATTCAGATGTTGTTATGATTAATGGAATCGACGTAATGAAGCCATTAGCAATCTTGGGACGGATTGAAAGAAAGAAAGAAAGAAAAAAATTTATTTGACACGGTCAAAAAAAAACTACGCATTTTTTTTATGTGGTACAATTACGGAACGAGCCGACGGCCCACCTGGTGTTAAGTGGTAACCTCTGCCCATAACAACCGATGCGACTTGGGTTTTCCCTTACTAGGTACGACAAGACCCAGGCCGCACCGTATGCGCCCGTAACTCTGAGACTTGTAGGTGGAATGTCTCATTCAGATGTTGTTATGATTAATAGAATCGAGGTAATGAAGCCATTAGCAATCTTGTTGGACACCTTGCATAACACAAATGTTATCTTATGCATTGGGTGCTTATGTAGAGATGTAGAGGAAGACACTTGTGAAATGGTTTTATTTTTACACCGACCTGTTCCATGAGTCACGTTCATGTTAGATCTGTAAACTAGATCGTATTCACTGGTTTGTTGTTGGCGTGAAATCAGGAAATATAGAGCGCGATGATCGTTCTAGCCGCTACCCAATGGCTCTGAAGTAGACGCGGTTAAATCGTGGCTTAAATACTGTACGCTGTGAAAATTAAATTATACACATTATTTATAGCTTCATTCCTCGTCGTCGGTAATGCTTCCGTTCCGGTATGATTTGTAATTTTATAAATGATGTTTCTGGTGTGTAATTATCTTTTTATATGTTCTTTTGTGATCTTCCTACAGCTTTTTGTACAGTGAATGTTTCATAAAGTTTGTTTTGTGCAGGTCGCAAGTAAGCCGTACCAAGCGGCGTCTGGCGCGGAATTGAACAAACTGTGCAACCACAAGAGGAAACTTGTAGCGACGCTGCAGGCGCGGGCGCAGTCACCGGCCACTCCGCCTCCGCAGAACATCGAGCCGAAGAAAGGTAATTGAACATTAGTTCGCCATTATTATAAATGCCACTAAGCTCATTTCGGTGCAAACACAAGTAACTTATGGCGAGGCCTTGCCGCTCAATTGTCATCAGAATATATGGAAGCGACATGTGTTAACACACTTTAAAAGCAGTTGAACTTATGCCAAGTTTGTCCGGGGATGTACTGCCACCATGCCCATTTCTGCCGCCAAGCAGTAACGCATTCGCGTTACTATGTTCCGGTTTGAATGGTGTGGTTGCCGGTGAAATTATACGCACATGAGACATCCCCACCTACACGTCTCTAGAGTTACGGGCGCATACGATGACACTTATCGTACCTAAGCAGGGGAAGATCCGCGGCGCATTGCTTGTTGTGAGCAATGGTTACCACTTAACATTAGGTGGCACAGAGGATCACCTGTGTGTGTTAAATTACACACACACCACAAGGGAAAGAGAAGAAGAGAAAAAGATTGATGTATGTCTAAAAGACAATATTACATGTTGCAATCTATTGTTATTGTTACATATTACATACGTATGAAAAATACATCCCGAGTTGATGCCGTAATTGTGCGTGGAAGTGGAAACGGTCTCGCGTTGTTGAGTAACAGAGTACGTGATCGATACATCACTTAGACTTAAATGTTGAAAGGGATGTAATGGAAACGAACTCTTTAAATAAATGTTACTCCATAAGCTTTACCTTTTAATCTTCTAATAACGGATAGAGTTGCCCAATCCATCATTCAAACGAGAATTGTTAATTTCACAAAATTGATCCTCCAATTTCCCCTCGAACCAAAGAGGGTTGCTAAATAAACATCATTACTTTGCTTGACGAAACTCAATCTCCAATTTAACGAGTAAGCAGCTAGAAATTAGTTAACAATAAACAAATTATTCATAACGCAATGAAGGGGTTTGACATCGTAGAAGAGGAAGATATTATATATATATATATTAAACTTTATTATATTTATATATATGTATGTGTATACAGTATGTACTAGTATGTATTAGAGTGTTAACTTATTTCTTCATTTGCACTTTTTAACTTTTTGTTGTTATCCGCCAACCAATCTTCCACAACTTGTTAAATCCTTTCCATCCAAAGGTTGTCTGGAAGAGATCGCTTCTTAGCGAAAAAAAAACACCCATCATACGTGTATCTTAAGTAGTTTTAACGTTTGTACTATATTTTAACAGTGTACGATAAAGAATTTTCATTCATTCATTGATTTTGTGGTGAAGCAAAAAAGGGTAAATTATGTTAAGCAGTGCATCAGTATTCACGCGACGCAGAGGAAAGACCGGAACAGATTTTTACTTCAGCTTTATTTAATTTAGTTTTATCATTTAGCTCAGTTTGTTCCGGAGCGGAGTCTTTTAACTTTCATAAAGCAATTCAAGCAAGAGCTTTTATATCCAAACGGATCTGGCTTACGGAGCTAGGAATTCATTTCGTTACGCTTTGAAATTCTATTGTTTGAATAAAGTTTCAACGGTAAGACAGTCTCACATTTCTTCGGTTTAATGAAGACCGATTGAATTGTAAGTGTTTCAAATTATGAGTACGTATTATTGACGCGCAGATCAATAAACTCACGGGCGCAATATAACGAATTCCAATATTTGCGTCAATTTAACAATATCACGTCTGCGATTGATCCGCAGCACTAAACACCATTGAGGGCGGCGCGGCGCGGCGTTATGATCCTACTAATATTATAAACGTGAAAGTGTATGTATGGATGTTTGTTACTCTTTCACGCTCAAACTGCTGAATGGAATTGGATGAAATTTGGTATCAAGATAGCTTATATCCTGGCTATTATTTACATATACACATAGGCTACTTTGATCCCGGAAAAGTGCAGTGTTCCCGTGGGTTGACATACTCACCGCGGGGCGCAGCTAGTGTACAATAATTTCCCACGCGTTATTGAGCACACTACTGAGCAGACACGCGAACGGTATGCGCTTATGGAATGCACAAAAGGTGAAGTTGAACGGCGCGGGTTCATCGGGAGCATTATTATCCGATTAGCGGGCGGGTGTTCCGGGCGCAATCTCCGCACTCGGCCCTCCTTCATCCAATTACATGAGTGTGAACCGAACGGGATTAGCCGGGAGACCGGCGCGGCGCGGCGCGGCGCGGCGGCGGCGTCCCGTACATTACCGCCCCGTGCCGGTGACACTAACTAGATTCTCTCGTCTTTTCTCATTACCAGCTGATGTGCTGTTCCAATTTAACCAACTATTTTGCTAATGTAATGGCTCGTTCCCTCTCCTGATACGGGTTTCGGGTTTTAGAAACGTCTTGGGGTCGTTTCGCTCAATCATGTTTGAGATTAACGTAACGGATCACGGTCTCCTCTGAGATAACGCCTTTGTCTTTCTATGTGATTTTGTAGCCCGTTGCGCTTGTTCAAAGTCAAAGTAAACTTTATTTCCTTTAATTCTGCTGTGGATTTTGTTAATAAATAAATAAATAAAATAAAATAAATTCATAAAGAAATTGCTTAGAAACGGCAACAATATTCAAAACACGTATATACGTTCACGCGTACTTATCGCTAATTTTGACGCCTGTTTAAACCCTATCCGATCCTCCTTGGGAACAAACAAGAAACACCTAAAGTAAGGCTTCTTTTGTTTTTTTCGCGAGCCTGATCCTTGTAACAATCTGAGTACTCTTGTATCTGAGTAGATCTATGTTACATGACTACATAAAATACTGAAATAAGATGAGTGAGATAAGTGTGTCGTTGAGTAGAGCGACATGAGACCATGGGGATTTATCATTTAAATAATTATATACAGTGTAATAAGCTTTACTTACTAGACCCTTCTTTATATATGACTTGAATTTTTGGTTCGGAAGCTTCGTTGCCTGTTCAGGAAGTTTATCATAAAAGTGTATTCAATTTCCCATAAAAGACACGTTGAATTTTTGCAATACGAATCTTGGGATGTTTAATAATGTTCCTTTAAGGTCTTATACTATTTCCACTTGGATACGATTAATTTATATACATACAAGTATAATGGAATAAAAGTGAGATATGATGCCACTAAACATTTCAGAGCAAAGGCAACACTGAAAAGTGGTTGTTCGGAGATCTAAGTTGTTTCTTGTAACAAAGAGGGTAGAGCGGTCTCTTTGTTGTTAAGTGGCAGCCAGCGAGAGAGGAAAGGGGTGAAGGGGTGCATTTAAGTCTCGTGCAGACGAGCGGCACTTTTTGGCGGCTGACACGATGCGTCGACGGTTTCTGTCGAAACATCCACGTCGATGGTCTGGTAGAGCCGTCCTGGGTTCTTATTGTATTAGTATAGGACATATCCTAATCCTATAAATGGAATCCATACAACCAGATTAGATTTATAAGAAAGAAAATCTTTTACTGTTACTATTCTGTCGATGCAAAAGGTTGCAAAAAAAACTCGTTCATCGATCGTAATAATCATTTTTCTCAGTTAACGGTTACTTAACAATTAATAATATCTCTTCATGATACTGTTCTTGTCGACACTTCCGTTGCCTTCGGAGGCAAGCGACGCAACGTCAGCTGAAGACGATTGCCGTCGCCTTAGTGCCGCTCGTCTGCGCGGGCCCTTAGTACGGCATGAATAGCGAGTAACTGCACTTCGTCAGCCGTCCGTCCGGGAGTAACAACCTGCATTTCACCCAACACCCCCTTCGCAATCCTAGCTGCCTCCCTCCCACCTGTATATTTGTACAACAACCAGGTTTCATTTTAACTTTTAAAACATGCTTGCCTTGCAGTTGTGTTTAGAAGGACAAATTTATTCCTTTCACATCTCATTAGTCTATTAATTCTCGTGTATTTTTGTTGTGTATCTTCTTGATTGTGTTGGACGAGGCTCATCAAGTCTACCCACGTAACAAAGTTTAATCAACTATGTATTTTACTAACGTAATGGCTCGTTCCTTTTCCTAATACGGATCATCTCAATATTTACTCAGGATTATATCTGTTGAGAATTATATTTGACTTTACGTAAAATTGAAATATAATCTTCAAGAGTGGTGCATTATATAAAATCTATATTCATGTCCTCAATATTTTCCCATCATAAGATTTCTAATTTATCACTCATTTCCATAAAAGATAAAAGCTTATCTTGTAGATTCGGTAACTGGCTCGAGTAACATTAACCACAGGAAACCTTACAAAGTTATATATCTGTTATACATTATAAGCAGCTATTACATTCATTGTAAGCTCAATAAAAATACTTGGATACCTATTCCTGATAGGGACGATAAGGCTCGTAAACAAGATAAAGCGTCGGGAGTGAACGGGCGAGTGGTAAATCGGGAAGTCTATACGTTGAACCGCAGAATTGCGTAATTACCGTAAAGGAAGTCGGCCGTTTAGAGCAAACAAAAACTGTGGCGACTCGATCAGTGGCGGGAACAAAGGCTGGTGTAATTTGAAACAATCGGCGGTGGTGCAGAGCGGCCGGTGGCGTGGGCGCGGGCGTGGGCGCGGGCGCGCACCCCGCCGACTATTGATCTGACGAGCCGCGCGCCACCCTCCGCCCGCGCCACCCGCGCACCCCCACACCCTACTCCCCACCACCCTACTCTCCCTGTCACCCGCGCCCAACACTCCGCATATAACCCGTATTTTAATTGCAAATCTGCCAGATAATGTGCAAATAGATAAGGGTATTATACTCGGCTCTCGGCTCGCTAACTAATTATGAAGCTTTATAGAATTACGCGGACGACTTTCAATTTGAAGCTCGACCGACTCGATACGCGTCGATACCGAAAAGTACATTATCCCTATCGGTGTATGATTCGCTTTGTTTTGGCATTAATTAAAAGTTTCGTTGGAGCCGTGGCGGGTATCGACCGCGCCCGCCTGTCGAAGGCTGATGTTTATCGTCAGTATCGCTTTACATATAAATGGGTCAATCATTGGCGGTCTCTCGTCTCTTCCTATTTGTATTGAGAACGAACATTTTCAATTTCCCTCGTTTATAATCTGCCCTTCATGTCTTTCGTTGATCTAGATTTGGACTCAATAAGTAAGAGTGGTCTTGTGGGTACTTAATTTAATTCACACAGTTGACTTGTGTCTCTATAGATAACAACTTACAGACTAATAACGTAATAACTTACGTAATGACAAATCGTCTGACTGGGCTGAAATATATTAATGTAACATTTTTTGAAGATGTTGCCATGTAGAGACATTCAGTTGCTTTATACTTTAGAATTATTAGGTCGTCTGGAGAGCAGTACAAAGTCACCGAGTCGGTCTCCCGACGCCCGCCCCAATGACGTTGCGTACGTTTATTTATTGAACACTTTAACTTCAATTACTTTTAGCAGTATGACCCCTTTTAAGTTTGATTTGAAATCTATTATATTTTTAACGCTATTAGGCACAGTTTGTATATTGATTCTATTATCTCGCTTGAAGTACGATTTGTTTTTATTATTTTAAGATCTAGTTTTATATTTTCTAGTAATATTTTCATGTGAGAACTCGTTATCCAAAAACATGTTTTCGATCATCGCGTCGCGTCTCGGGCAATAAATGTTTCCAAATCTTGTGAAAGTGATCAAAGAGAGATAAAACGTTTTATTTCGTTTCCCTTTTCAGTTACGGGCACTGAAGTAGCGGTACTCAAGAAAAAAATGAAGAAGAGACCCGCCTTCCCAGCAAACGTGAGCGTCTCCCAACTGATGGTGCAAAGGGAACGACCTCTCGCCGAGTTCAAGGTACGTTTCTGTGTATTAAGTATTCATTGCCGTGATAAGAGCTGAACCGTTGCCAGCCGCGGCCGCCACGCTTGCCCACAGCCGCTCCTTTATTTGCCCTAGCGGCCACTTGTGCAATGCATCATTTACAAATTGGCAAATGCTCTGTGTACTCCTTCAGTTGTTCAGATTGTTGTCGTAATATAGAGGTATAAATTATATTAGATTTGGAATCTTCAGTATAGTCTTCGACATTATTCGCGGGAACGCTTCATTGCTATCGAGTAATTATGATTCATTCAAGTGAGGGCATCTTGATGGCTAATAAAGCTATGGTTACTGTAAAGAATTGAGCACAAGAGCTTTTAAATGATTTGAGTTAGAAATATGTGTCACTTACTGGAAACCCTTATTAACAAGTAAATTAACAAATGTGCTCATTTCAATGTTGGTTTGTTATTCTTTCAGCCTCATGAAAACGAACTGATCCGGGATATAGCACCGGGGATGAACCAGCAGCGGCCTCCACCCGGGCAGCCGTTGCCTGCGTATGCGCCGGCGCAACACACGCTAGCGGCGTCTTCGCACGACGCCGACCACAAATCAGATTCCCATATTCAAAAAAGTTCCCATTACATAACTGTCAACAACGGCTGGATAACCCAACAAAAGCTAGACGGGCAAAAACTCAACCAACCGACTGCAGCACATCCCAACAATCCCAATTCGGCCGGAATGCCCGTGCGAGGCGCGAACGGACAAATAATTGGCATCAACACGGCGTATACCAGACACGGAAACTACAAAGCGGTGCCTAATATGATACCCACGAATCTCGAACCCGAACAGAAAGAAGAAAGGAAAGATATGCCGGTGCAACAAAACATGCAGCCCAAATATCCGCTCAAAGACGAGGAGTCGCAAATGTTCTGCGGCCTCAATCAACAGCTGACTCCTGAAGTCATGCAAAAAATCAATGAACAACAACAGATTTTCATTCAACAAAATCAAAAACAAATCGAAATGGCTATGAAGGGGTATAGAAACCAAATTTCTGACGGCACGAACCAAAGCAACGCTCAAAATCAAAGTCAGTACACTGCACAAGGTCAGCTAGTCATACAAAACGGTGCTGTGGTCAAAACTAATCAAGCGAAAACGCCTCCTTGGCAAGTCAAGAGAACTGACAGCTCCAATCCCATAACCAGCCCAAGTCCTAAACTACAAAAATTAGACAATACCGAATATGAAGATCCTAATGCGAATATGTCTGAGGATTCTTCCAGCTCGTTCAGCTCGTTTTCGAGTAACGAACAAGCCATTCCTCAAGGCATGTGCTCTCGCGTTCCTCCTTTGCCCCAACATTACAATATGATGAGCCAACAGTGGCCCGCAATAGAAACTCACACGAAAAAAGGGAAAGGAAATGCCAAGGGTAGTAAAAAGAAAAACAGTCCCACGGAAAATAAAGTATTGAATTTCGGCAATAATGGCATGAGACTACCACAAGAAACAAAAGGGAATTCGTCTGAAGATGTGGCTAATAATGTTCCATCGTTTATGGATGACCCCAGCGGATATTTAGCTCAGCAAACGGCGTTACTCAACAACACCATATCGAGACAAGTGGGTATGAATTCGACGTACGAAGGCAACCAATTTGATAGCGTGAATAACTCCAATTTTGGACCACATCACCAACTGGACAAAATGAGATCGATTCCAAAGCCGGGTGAAGTTCCAAGCATGTATAGAAATAACGTGCCAAATGCTTCACTTTCCCCCAACACCACGCCCGATAGCAGCGTGCTGTCGGACAAAATGCCAGATAACATGTCGCAGTGCTGCAAAGGGTGCAACGTGAAAAGTAGCCCCGATTTCGCCGACAACCAAATGCGTCTTAAGTACATGAAACATAACATGTACCGAATGGAACAGGATGGGAGCTCCACTTCGAGTCCGAAGCACGGCTTCGAAGACAATCCGGTAACGTCATCTACTTTTGATATAAATCCGGTTTTGAACGAGAACTGTAGTCCTATTCAGGCCGGAACCGTCAGCACTAGCAACGTCTCGGAGACGATGCAACAGCCGGAACCCTCTCCGACCTTGTCCAACAGTTCGCGGAATACTGACACACCCCACAGCAGCGGGAGCAACGGCTCGCAAGCGCCTATCTCGTACCACATCCAGAGCCCGGCGGCCTTCTGCAATACCTACAGAGACAACTTCAACTGCAACCCTTCCACTCCGGGTGGAGGGCAGATCTACCCTTACAGCTCCCCTGCAGGACTGACGCCGACTCACTCGATTTCCGGAACGCAAATGATGCATTTTATATCGAACCATAACGTCAACAAAAATCTCATGGAGGTGGACAACATATCGATGGTCGGAGTGAAGCCCGCCGCAAAGACTCACGAACTTTTGCGGTTGGAACCTAGGAGAAAAGTCGAAAACTCGATGCCCGGGTACTGCCCGCCTCCGCACATGGGCGGCGGTCCCGCGTACTCGTTGATACAGGCGTGCTACGTACAAACGTTTGTGACGACGATGGCAAGCGGTTTCTCTGTTACGAGGGATACGGTCACATCCGTGTTAGCCGGGAAAGCGAACACGGCTACCACATCCATAAACGCCTCGCAGGCTAATTTCATAAGGCCACCCCCGCCGCCGAGCGTGAATATGGCGACGACCTACGCCATACCGAATAACCAGCCGGATCCGTTCTTGAATTCGGTCAATCTTCCTACAAGCTATCCGCTCCACATCGCTGGTACGACGGCGCAGAACATGATATCGAAATCGCCTCTAGAAATGGTTCAAAACGTCATCGGCAGCTTACCGTCGAAGTCTGAAACGAACAATACGCAAACCGCATCAGTTCCATACGCTCAAGTAAACAAGAGAACGTCACCCGGACAAATATTGATTTCGTCAACCGGACAAATAATGCTGTCAAATAACCAGATGCCCCCTCCGCCGCCGAAAATGATCACCGTAGCCTCGGGGCACAACTCGGCGTCCGCGACCAACGTCAGCGCCTCGGGCAACCAAGGCGTGGCCGTGCAGTCCATCAACCAACCGACGGTCGTCGTCAACGCACTGCAGGCGCCCTTCGTCATACAGCCCCACGCCCCGATGATGGCGGTAGACGGTCAAGTGATGCAGCAGAATGCGGTCCTACCGCAACTAGTCGCTGGCGGTATCGTTTCGGGGCAGCCCCCCAACGAAACCTCTCGTCAAATCGACGTCAAAAACCATCGGAGCTTCATGCAGGGCGTGGCTATGCTCTCCCCCGAGAGTTTGAAGAAGAGAAGCAAGAAGAAGAAGAGTCAAACGGCTAACATAACGAACGTTTTGCAAATAACTGCGCCGCAACAAAATCAGAGCAACATAATGGTGCATTCCTCCCCTCAGCACAACACGAGTCCACAGTTCTCGCCGCGAGGGTTCCAACTGTCTCCCAACAATAACATTTCCCCTACCCCCGTGTTGCAAGCGTTGACTATCGTCCCCGGCAAGTCCGGAACACCGGCACACATAGTTATGAACGGACAGGGGAATACGAACAACTTTGGATCTCAGCAAATCATAACAAACACTTCGCCTTCTCAGCAGATCAACCTGCTGCAACCCGTGAATCTGATCAACAACGCCAGCGGAGTTATGCCCAACTTTCCTGCGTTCCAGCAGTTCATCGTGCCCAACTTGGGCGGGATGGTGATGACGGCCGACGGGACCGCCATCATTCAAGACAACTCCACGGGAATGCCCATGCAGCTGCAACTGCAGACTGTCAACGGCCAGAACGTGTTGACGCCCGTACAGAACTCGGGGGTGTTCACGGGTGCGAACGGGAGCGTAGTTATCAGGGCGCAGAACCAACAGGGCAAGATCATTCAATCGCAACACAGCCCCGGTGCACAGTTTCTCTCGCCCAACAGCCAAATGATGATGAACAGTCCTAACTTTAACGGGCAACTGAGTCCGCTGCTCGCTAACCTGAGCCCGACGAACGTGACCTTCAACGCCGGCCAGCAAGTGAGATCCGGCAACGTGCAGACTCAAGAGTTCATCCAGACGAATCAGATGGGCCAGGCCGTGATGGTCCCCGTCTCGCCGAAGCAGGCGCCGAACCGCACCAACTCGACGTTCGTCCACCAGAACACGACTATAGTGCAGCAACAGACGACCTTAGTTTCCAACTCGCACAACGCGCAGATGTCTTCGCTGAACCTGCAAGGGAATCAGTCGCGGCTGAGTATAGATCCGAGCGTGCTGATCGGGAAGCAAATAGTTTCGACTAACAAGTCGCGGAACTTTGTGGAAATGCCGCCAGAGAGTGCGGCGCAGGAGGACAAGAGTCAGGAGGATTTGAAGATCGAGAACTCTGAGGGGTACGCGAAGTTTATGAGTGAGTTCGGTCCGTTGGAGGGGCACGTGCGGCACTCGGTGTCGACGCAGACGTTGCGCGCGCGCGGCGGCAAGTCCCCCAGCGGTCAGGCGGTGTCGGGCGCCAGTCCGCCGGACACCACGACGCACAGTCCGCTGGGCGCGCTCGAGGCGGCCGCCAGCCCGCGCCTCTACGCGCAGCGCTGCGTCTCCACGCAGGGGAACTACGCCGACACTACCACCAAGTCGCCGGAGCCCGCCGACGCCAACTCATCGGTAAGTCTCAACTAACGAGTGTTCATCATTATCACTGACACTACTGTTGAATACAGTTACTTCTGTCTCTTAGTGTGGTGAAAGGGTCTTTGAGTGCACCTCAAAGGGGCTCCATTCGTGCACTTGACACATGTGCACACTATGGGCGGCGGTTAACACTTAAAATCACGGATAGGTTGTCAGCTCGTTCGTCACATAAAAAGCATTTTCGAATTTTTTGTTCTAGCACATTTCGGTTTCCTCAAGATGTTTTCCTATTCCGTTTTGAGAACGTGCACACATAATTTTATCAAGCTAAATAACTCGTTGGTGCACGTCGGGATTCGAACTTTGAAATTGAAACTCGGGGTCCGTACCTCTGGTCCACCACGCTCTCTAGAACTACAGGATAGCTTGACGTTGAGCGATAACATGGTGTTCTATGAACAGCTGATCGTAGACGATTCTATTCAGGTAGCACCTTCACATAAAAGCGGCAAGTTAAAATAAGATCTATGAGGTATAAATTGAAAGAGATTAAAAACAAGACGTTAGATGTGTGTTCTTGCCTGAAACACAAGATTACCTAGTTCAGGCTCTCGTGTTATATATACCTACGTATGTAAGCCTAAGTTTTACGATTTATTACATTTTACCATGTTTAATTTGAATAAATTTATTATTATTATTATTATTATTAATGTTTCCAGGCGATGGTGCAGTGCGTTTCGAGCAGCGAGCAAGACATGGCGGACGCGCGCGACCACTGGCCGGCGCCAAGGAACGATTTCCACGCCGATACAGAACCGCACAGTAAGTGGCTCCATCATAATCGAAGAGTTAAAACGTTTGATTTCTACATAAGTACGTCCGTACTGTTAGAAGCCATTAGCTTGGGGGCTCTTGTGGGCCCACGTTGCTCGCGTCCGTATGTCATAATCCTTTGAATCCATAAACGTGTCCCCCGGTCGGTGTAAAAGGAGCAACCCAAAGTAGCAGTAGAACTTGTGCTAAGTTCGCCCGGGAAGTGCTGCCACCACCATTTGTAAGAAATGGGATTATTGACTGAATTCCATCCGTTCTGACTTGGAATTTAGAACTTAGAAAAATTTGATTAGGTAAATTAGCTGTCGCAGGAAATTATTTCAACCTTTGTATTTCTATATAACCAAAGTGAGTATTGGGTTCATCATGCTATCCTCTTACATTCCAGACATGATGAGCAATATGCCGATGATGCGGCAACACCGCCCTCACAACCCCGTGGAGTCCACCGAAATACACTACAATCAAAACATGAGCGCTCCCCCACAGCACAACCCACACGGCATGGAACACAGACCGACCAACTACTACGAACGACCACAAGCGTACAAAAGGAAAAATGACTTCGGAGACGGTTCCACGTATAGGTCGGACAAAATAATGCGTTCGAATAGTTACAACATGGTGCACGGACCTAAGGAGCACGGGCCCAGGGATAATGATTTCGACAGCATGGGAGTACCCTCCGATAAACAAGCCAGACATTACCAACCGTCCGGCTCCGGATCAGAATCCTCAGGACTGCAAAGAGGGTACGATCCACACAATTTAGGCTCCAGCGATGGTGAGTAACTTTTCTTTCTGTCTGCTTCAGTTCACTTAATGCAACGTCCTTTTAAATTTGCCTATAATATGCAATCACTAAGATTACAGAGATTTTCTTGAATTTAATTGATAACGACGTTTCCAACTGGATTATTATAGTATCGTGATTTTTCCAGCACTTGCAAAATGGCCTAAAACTATGTGTTTCTTAACTCCGTGTACAAAGCTTTGACCTTTCATGATATTTCTAATGTCATTAATTGGTGTGTCATTGAAATATCTACCGCCCGATACCTACTAATATCCAGAACCATCTCACGCTTCAGTCACGGCTAACAAAATTCAAAATTTATCATTATGTTGTGTCTTGTATTGGTTTTGGATTGAGTATTGACCACTACAACCTGAAAAGGTTGGTCACCGGAAGAGTAGGCAATCGTGTTGTCTTTCCCAAGCCCATGAACTGATCAGCTGATGACGGTGATTGATGAGATGTTGTGGCATGAATATGACAACTTGAAAGTTTCGTATTTGAATAAAAAAAAAGAACAAAATAGTGATAATAGTTATCAGAACGATCGATATATCTTTGTATTACCTTACATGCTGCTAGATATACTTGTATAAATGCCTGTATAAGATTATTTTGTTTCAAATTGTCATTATCATGATTAAAATCACCCGCTGAACCTAATCTCCCGCATTGCATACTTTTCCGGTGACAAAATGAATTGAACTTGATACGATCATGTACAATAAATTAATATATTGTGGTATATTTCAGCTTCTACATAATGCGAATTGGTCATTGGTTTTCTTTCGGTTGGGTTAATACAAGATACAGCTGTATATAAAAAGGGTGTAGTGGAAAACTAATCAGATTCGGTCAGCGATGTGCAGCGCTCAAACGTTATCACCCGGCTTTCTGTCGCTTTCCATTGCACCATTCGAAAGTAACAAAAATTGGCTCACAATTGGGATTCCATTACTAACGCATCATTGTAAAGCCACCATCATTTCATCTGTTCATCTTTGTAAGTAAAGCACATATCTCATTTTTATTGTATACCTTTGTGATATCGATAATGGAAAAACTACATTTTAGACATCATAAAAAGAATTTGTTAGAAATATACGAAATCAGTGTACCTTTTCCATTGTCACGCTAAATGTATCTAATCTTACGATGTTTTCAATGTTTTCTTCAAATATAAATAAAACCGAGCAGACTTCGGCTTAATTAAATTGACGCCTGTAAAAACACGGATATCGGTAAATATGGTGACGGATTCGCGGTGAAGGTGTGCGGGGAACAGTCGAGTAATAAAACGATCGCTATCGGTAGATGCGAACGACGAAGAGAGTCCGACTGATGGTGAGAAGCCGTGTCGGAAGTTCGACGTGGGGGACTTGGTGTGGGGTCCCGTGAGGGGGTACCCGTCGTGGCCGGGCACATTGCAGGCGCGCGCCGCCGACGGACGGTGGACGGTGCGGTGGTTCGGCGCGGACAAGCCGCCGGGCGAGGTGCACCGCTCGCACCTCCTCACGCTCTCCGAGGGGCTGGAGGCGCACCACGCGGCGCGCACCAAACACAGGAAGTGAGTCATACACGCGACTACGTGCTACTACTGCACAACTCACCGGTTTGTGTGTCACTTCTTGACCAGACATCTGTTACCAACGGTTTAGTCCACTCACACTCGAGTTGAGTGAAGCGGCACAGTATGATGGCACCGATCACCGTTAACGCTTTAACCTGCTGTGAGATCGATTACTTATAGTAGTCCTACCGAAGCGAATGTTCGATTTGTATAACGATTGACTAATTGTTAACTAATAGTGAACGTAATCGTGTTTTGTCAACGTAAACCTATTAACCCAACCTAAAGTTAACAAATCGCCTTTTTAACAGATTGTGTCGAGCTGAAAACACCCACAGGTATTATTGCGTTCAGTAGCGGTTATCCGAGTTTTAAAACGAGTTTTGTTTATTTCGTTAGGAGTAGAAAACTGAACACGCTTCTCGAGAATGCTATTCAAGAAGCCATGGCCGAGTTGGACAAGAAGAGCGAACGGGGAGATATCGCGAGCGGTGGTCCGAGCGCGGACGTCGACCAATTCACGACGATATCGGAGACTCCGAAACGCAGCAAGAAAATCGACAAAGTAAAGGGAAAAGACAGAAATTGCAAGAAAAATCCGGTGAAGATAGCGCCTAATCCGCACAAGACGGGCGATGGTGCGAGACTGCGCAGCTCTCGATGACAGTGCTGGGTGCCGGGCCGTCGGTCGCCACCACCCACTACGGGAACGGAACGGGAACGGGAACGGGAACGGGAACGGGAACGGGAACGGGAACCTTCAGCTACGTGTCTTCAACTCTCCTCGTATGCTTTCTTCTTGTGCTAGACTTAAAGACACGAGTGTTACGTTCCGACCGAGTAAATTGTAATGTAGGGTCTAAAATCCGCCTCGTCAGTGTAGATTATACTGGAATTATATTGCTATATAAATAGTGCATATTTTGAGACTGTTTGAAACGCGGGACATCACAATATTCTTAAATGTTTTAGATTCAATGTTGTCATTTGTAAAAATTGCATTACATTTTTATGGAATTCTTCATGTTTAGTTACTGAATACTGAGTATAATAAATGCATAGAAGTAGTTAGAACAATTTATGAGATTGTATATTATGTATTAAATTAATATCAATGCCTAAATAGATTTATAACCCGACAGTGATTATTTACCATTCCGTATTATAATTAGTTCGATCACTGTCATCTATTGAATTTATTGATGTTATGTGTTTGAATTGTGTCATATTGTGTCGAAATTCCTTCAGTGCGTCGGAGGTTCCTATAATACTTTGTACAAAATTATATTATCATTCATTGTGTGTTGCAGATGGCGATTAATTAGTATATGTTTAGATATAGCGAGGCGTCTGATTCTAAATCAACCCCTTCGCTCATGTTAGATTTTAAGTGAGTTGTCTACATATGTAGAGTTTTCTCGATATCAAATATATATATAAAAAAAACTAATATTATTAATGAAAACCTGTCATCGATGTATTGTACAATGCTAGTAAACTGTAAATTGATAAGAAATTATGCTATATAATACCTTGTACATTTTTATTTCTTTTGTTAGAAAATTAATAAGTATAACATGATTTCTAGTCAAAATATTGAGCATATTAAAATGTAGATAATATAGAATGAAGTAATTGACAATAACAGGGGGCTCCGGCTACCGGCTACCGGCTACCGGCTACCGGCCACCGGCTACCTGACGCCGATGGTTTCGCTTGTATAATCTATAAGTACAGTACACTTATTATTTTTTGACATTGCGCTTACGTACTTGTTTGTTAATAATTTTATACGTTTGTTGATATACTTATTTATAAATGGAGGGTCTGTCGAACGTATCACTCTCAATTTTTCCATCTAAGTAAATGGTAATTATTTATTCTACAAAACGAGTACTGAATATACCGCAGCTAGCGTTGCCAAGTGTCCGGATAAAGCCGGACACAGTCAGGCTTTTTGGTTGCGTGTCCGGGCAAATTAGTTGGTTTTTGGGTTTTGTTTGGCTTTTTAAATTTGGCCAGTTTCATTAAATTTTTCATATGTTGGTATAAAGAAGATTTATTCATTCAATTTTATTTGTTTCATTAGAGTTTAAGAAGATTAAAAAGTAAAATGATTATGGTTTGATATATGATGAAAAAGTCAAGTTTAATAAAAAAAAAACTGTTATACTAAGTCTAAAAAAATTAGAGGTGTCCTACATTTTTTCCAAAATGTCCGCGATAAACTAGCCGGTCTGTCCGGCTTTTCGGTGTTACGACCTGGCAACCCTAACCGCAGCCATAGTTATAAATTTTCTACATTTTTATACAATATTAATAATATACAGTATACCTGAAGATAGTGGCCTACATTTCAGATAGTCTTAGTTTGTGCGGCCATTCTGATTAAAATAAATACAAACGCATCACTCATATTATATCACAAATTATATACTATTGTCTACAGATGTAGGTAATAAATGACCGAATAATTTGTTATATTTTAATTTATTACATTAGTCTCTCACTCTAAGTGCTAAGTGTCGCTTTATATTTAAGTGTTTGTTTGTGGTTGGAAGGGAGATTATTTACAATAATCATCTCTATAACGCTTCAATTATTCACAATTTAATAAATAACTATAATTATTTTTAAAAGTGGTAGAGGTAAAATGCGAAGCTGTAGGTGATTTGTTATTTGACATTGTTAGTATTTATTGAATGTGCAGATTTCCTTCTTGTAATAATGATATTTGGATGTCCGGTAAATCATAAATTATCATAGCTTACTGTTTTTATACTATCGTATTTTAACCGTAGAAATTCCATTTTTTCCTAAATAGTTATTGTGAATGCAGATAACGGCATAGCAAGTAGGTATTTAATGTTAAATGGATATTGTTACAATTATATTTAGATAAATAGCCAGCACTTCCTTCTGAAATGGTATTATGTACATAATCGTAATGTAGTTATGTATAGTATTTTATTTCAATGAAATTAATGTTTTATAGACTAATATACAACATAAGATTATTTATTTGTTTTGCTGTGTACATATTTTTTTCAATAATAAAATGTACCTGTTTTATTTAATGTGTTTTGTTATTTATGCTAACCGACTGAGAGATCGGTGGAATGATTTCAATATTTATACTATTATACAGATTTTAAAATTTTGCAGAAGAAGTATGATTTGAATAAAATATTTTCACGAAATTATTTTATTCAAGTTTCAAAACTGTTTATTTGTATGTCTTAAAGACTAAAGCTGCAATTGTACAGTTTTGCCCACCGTTGGGAATTCTGATAAAGGAACAACAATGTATTTACATGTTACACAGAATAGTCCCCTTTTATAAAATAGCTAGACGTAATAAGGTCTTAGAAAACGTTGTCAGCTAAAAAAAATGCGGTATTTAGCGAAATAATTCAAAAGTTTCAAGATAAAAATACGGTTGTAATATAAATTAATATACTGAAGGTAAATTTTAAGAAAACATTCGTTCATGAGATTTTCTTTGAGTGACTACCACGTAAAAGAAAGGGGGATTCGGCTTGTGTTTTTTCCTATCTCAAAAAAAGACTCAATAATAGATTGGTTCATGAGTTATGTCCCATTAAAAGGGATGAGAGCCTGTCCTTTGTACAACATTGCATTTTAGTTGATTAGGGGTAGACAATTTTGACGAGAGTATAAATGGTACACCGCCTCTATGGATGCTCTCTAGGGCTGTAGACAGATCCAGGATTAGAACAGCACTGCATATCAGCACACTACGGCACTGCACAGCCGCCCGGATCTCAGTAGGAAAGTGGTAAAGTTAGTAAGACTAGCCAAAGAAAAAAATTAAATTGAATAAGAAACGAGCAGTTGGCCCAATTCATGTTAAGTAGTAGCTCGTAACAATCGCGATAAAAAGAGCTTTATCCCGTAACTAGCGACCCGCCCTGGCTTCGCACGGGTGCAATGCTGATCCTGTATTGCTTAAAATCTCTTCGTAAAAAAACCATTATTTCTCGTAAAATGTAAAGATAAAAAATGATTATTGTGAGTTATCCCTAAGATATTATATATATATTAAATTATGGGGATACACAGGAACATCATTGGTATTATGTATAACTAGTTGTTGCCCGCGACTTCGTCCGCGTGGAATTCGGTTTTATCACGCACCCCTATTTTACCCCTCGGAAAAATAGCCTAAGTTGCTCCTTGTTACATCAGCTATCTGCCAGTGAAAGTCCCGTCAAAATCGGTCCAGCCATTTCAGAGATTAGACAAACAGACAGACGGAATGTTGTTTTGGTATATGTACCGTGTATACATCCATATGCACTTAGTAAAAAGCGGTTATTTTAATATTACAAACAGACATTCCAATTTTATTTATTTGTATAGATAAAGACCTGAGATGTCGTGCATATTGAATAAGCGTTTCACCGCCGCGCCGGTATTAAGCTCAAAAAGTACCTACTTAACTACAGTAAAGTAGTAGCCAGCTAGGTAATGTACCTAAATATCTTTTATAGCTAGAACAATCTGCAACACAGCAACATCGGAAACCATACGGTGCGCTGTTTGCTCGCACGACACGATCGCCCATCGCTCACATTCATACAAAAAGCTCACGCGACAAACAAACAAACACATGCCACTCACAAGTTGTCCTAAAAACTTGTCGCTTGCAATATGTCCGGATTAAAAAATAATATTGCTCATGTTTGCTTTGGGATATACGGAATGGGCACATATTTCTTGCTCTCTCGCAATTTTACCGGTTTTTCGTATATGTATGAAAACGTTAAATATTTTGCTGTTTTTTAGTAGTTTCCAATTTAAATAGCACTAGCAACCAGTCCCGGCTTCGCACGAGTAGCATAGATAGATAGATTAACTCTTTATTGTATACACCACAAAAACATTTTACAAAAAATATAGATTATCTACCTACGAATGACTTGTAAATAATATAGTTAAAATTATATAATAAAATATATCTACTAGTCATCTGCAAGAACCCGCTTCGCTGGGTTTTTATTGGTATTTTCCTATGAAGTAAATTTGTAAAAACTTATGTATTTCATTTCGAAGTGATAGTAAGTAATGACCCAATTTTGTGATACACTTGTCCTTGGAATTTAGACACTGGATTGTATCCTTCTTCGATTAGTTGCTACAAGTAATGGGACATTGAATTTTTTTTAATGTCTATTTCTTTTTTCCTTTTTAGAATAGGTTTGACTAAGGTATATAATAAGTATAAGAGTTCGGTATAAAATTTATCTAAACAAATAGAGTAGTAAGAAGTACTGCCACCACACCTGGTAATCTGCCGCCAAGTAGTGATGCACTCGTGTTGCTGTGTTCCGGTGGAAGGGAGTGGGTGCCGGTGGAATTGCAGGCGCATGAGACGTAACATCCTCGTTTCGGGGTGATGGACGCAACACAACGCGACATGACTCTTCTCTTACTTTGTTGGGGAAGACTTGAATCGTAAGCTGTTGTCTACAGACGGCGGTTAACACTTAAAATCAGGTGGGCTACAGCTCATTCCGTCACTAAAATTACATAAATAAGGCGATATCAAACTTGTTTGATGGTTATTAGATGTGAGAACCAGTACATATTTAAGTTAAAGCAAGTAAGAACTGTGAATTTAGTGAATAACTGAATAAAAAAAGACGTGCCTGAGGTTTTTAATTTCGTGCCTATTTATTGTGTTGTAATGTACTATGTTGCATATTTTAGTACCCCCACACCACACACGCCGCAATGTGGCACTAAAAACCCAGCACCCTCACAGAATAGAAAGGTAGATCACGGTGGATAATTAATGTGGTTTTATCGAATAAATACACTTTAATGTCCATAAATAAATAACCGCCGCAGAAATTTTGCATTCGTGTTAATAGAATTAGAGTTATTTAAACAATATATAAGTCACATTGTAAAAATTCCAACCGCTTAGGGGAGGTAGAAGTCGATTTAACGCTAAATCTAGAGAGATTAATTAACAGCATCGTATTAAATATGCACCAAAAAGTCATACATCCTTATTTATCAATATTATCCTTCAAATCATATCAGAAATCGATTTAATAAATGCAAAAATATTTCCTTCTATTTAGAGACCACTTTTTTGTTGTCTGTACTTAGTATGGTAATATTCTAGCAACATAGGCAGACATACAATTTTATAGCTATCTTAAGAGGTCAATGTGAAATATGGCGTCAAAGGCGGGTTATTGTAGGAAGCTCTTCCGTAAGCAGAAAATCGAATCGCCATTAATCTGGTGTAAGGACGGGCACGCTGCGCCGTTCGCAAATGAATGGTCATTGAAATGAAGATGTATGGACCAAACATATCACTCGAGACGTTTTATTTGCGAGTAACCTGCCCCAGAGCATTACCAAAGACGTTTGTTAGCCGCCGAGTAGACGGCCGACCCGCGCCTAATTCGCAACTTTTCCAAACATTTTTCTCGACTGTAATTGGGTGAAATGGGTGCAGTTTCTGGAACACTCTCCGCGCTAGTTCCGTGAAGTTTTCGTACCTATTTAGCACGATAAATTACCCGCTAATGCGAAGTAAGAAGCTATGTTTTAAACAGAGTTGACGTGAACTGTTTGTAACTTAGAACCAGTGGCAGTAATCAATGGCTCCAACTATTCTTAGGACTATTGAATATAAAGTATGTACTAGATAGATAGATAGATAGATAAGACGTTTATTTGTTTCCACAATCACACACGTACATTTAGTTGATTATAAAGAATAAAAGGAAAAAAGAAAAACATAATAAATATACACCTAACTTATACTAACATAACAAAAAAGACCATTAATATAGTTGCCTCCAAGAACGTAAAGTACATGTGTGTTGCAGATAAACAAATGGGTCATAGCTCAGCGAATAATATTGCTCAGGGAGCAAACACTGATTTTCAGCTATTACCCGCGAGGTGACGAGACGAAATGAGTGCTATACATAACGATTGCTCAATGTATTCAGTTGATGGACTCCAAAATATACATCTGTTGGGTGTTTCAAACAAGAATTGTGTAACAAAATTTTTTTGTGTGTGCATGTGCATGTATGTGTATGTGTGTGTGTGTATGTGTGTATTACATAGATGAGCGAACGTGAAAAAATTGGCAAATAGGCAAATTACAAACGGCAAACGAATTTATTATTAGTACACTGTTTTTGCTTATTTAGAAGATGTGTTTTGAGTTTTGATTTAAAATTAAATTTTGTGTATAGGTTTCTTATTGGTGGCGGGATATTATTCCAGCACTTCGTTGCCAAATATCTGAAACTACCCGCAAATGCTGCTGTTTTATGGCTATGATATAAAACAGCTGATCTTATGGACCTAAGTTGCCTTGTAGAATTTTGCCTAGCAAACTTTATCTTGCTGTATAGGTACTCCGGCTTTTTAAACTTCATGATATCAAAGATAAGCCCTGCCAAATGCAACTCTCTACGTGAATCCATATTAAGCATAGACGCACTGTTCAAAAAAGGAGTAATGTGACTTCGAGGTGGGACATCGTAACAAAACCGACAACATGCATTTTGAACACGCTGTACTAATCGTTGCGTCTTGCTAAGCAACCGAGGCCCGTAAACAACATCGCCATAATTAAGCCTAGACAAAATTAATGACTCACAGAGAGTGATACGTGACTGTTCAGAGAGCTGGCTACGAATCCGGTATAATACCTTTAGACGGTAGAAACAATTTTTGACCATATTGATGATATGATTTTCGAATCTCAGATGGCTGTCAAAGATTATGCCGAGGTTTCTAGCTTCATCCACGCGCACTACATGTTTGTCGTGAATTTTCACGTCCAGCTTGCCACAGATTTTGTTTATTTGCATCTTTGTGCCCATAACCATGTACTTCGACTTTTCGGGGTTTAAAACAAGAGCATTTCGCATTGACCAATCAGCAATACTAGCTAAATCTTCATTAAGCCGTGATACAGCTTGTCGCATCTTATCTGGCGAATCTGACAAGTATATTTGCACATCATCAGCGTAACAGTGATACAAACTATGGTTAATAACTTTGATGAGGTCAGCACTATAAATTATGAAAAGAAGTGGGCCAAGTATTGAGCCTTGAGGAACACCGCGATTAATAAGCTTAGGTTGAGAAAGCACAGTAGAACCATCACTCTTTACCAGCTTTGTTGATTGGTACCGGTTGCTCAAGTAACTACTGAACCACATAACTGAATGTTCATCTAAACCGTAATAAGATAGCTACTAAGATACTACTAGTTAAAGCGAGCGTTACTTCAAGGGTCATGGTGTGTCATAATCCCTAAATGTAGGTACTCGGTCCAAAATCATTTGGCACACTTCGTTTTAAGGATTTCGTGGACAATGCGCACTAATAGTATTTTCAAGCTATTTCTAGCTTTTCGGTTTCTTAAACATTCTTTGTAAATGAGGACCCATTCACGCAACATTGAACTCCGAAGAGGTTACCTGGGTGCCTTTGTAGATATTTTTTAGTTGGAGCTCACTGAACTGTACTAAAAATCAGAAATAATCTAAAGAAGGTAGGCATATAACAAATTTTGCCGGAACTATTGTATTTCAAAGCTGAAAAGACTTAATTACGTACTACTAGCAGATTTGTTTTTATTGGACGTAAGTGTGCCATTTTTCGTAGTAAATCAATAAGGGGTGATAAGCTCACTACTTGTCACGTCTTTGACGTTAGTGTAACATTAATATATAACCCACGCGTTGAAAAGTGGAGCATATGCGCTCTGTCTACCCCTACGGAAAAAAGGCATGGATTTATGTATGTAATTTACATGCCACTTTTTATCGAGGGTTCTTTGACAGGCTTGAATCAACCTACTTGTTGTGATTTGTGGGTCGAATTTGGCTGTCGGCGGCACCCTACAAACATTCCTACAGACCCGGCGAATAGTGTTGTGAGCTTATCTACATATATGTTACTCATACTACTTATTATAAATTGAAGTCCCTTCCCCCGTCGCGATTTTCTGTCGGCTTTCTGTCTGTAAAGGTAAATCTCAGAAACTACTATAGGGATTTTGATACGGATTTCATTATTACATATACGAGTATCTAATAATAATAAATATTTTTTAAGTTTTGTGTTTATAGATGATCTTTATTGGTCGAATAAATGGTGATTATTATTATTAAAGACACTACGAAGGTTTATGATTAAATTTGAATATATCGTGCAAATTGGCTCTATGATGTTTGTTAATCAAGTAGGAAAAATATCGTGAAATAATCTTCATTCTTGAGAGCATTTGCAACCTGTGCGAAACTGACGCTGGGTTGCTAATGTTCTATATAAGCTAGCAAGATAAAATAACTTGTTAAGTTATATAAAAAAACTAGCGCTTTCGGTTTTTTACGGGAAAGACATATCAGAAGGGTCACAAAAAACTGAGGATAAGTACTTTAGATGAAAATAGCGCTTCCTATTAAAAAGTCAAAATTGACCTTTTGAGGGTTAACGGCTTTCTAGTTAAAGGACAGCGCTGCCTACGCCGATTCACGGCTGCCCTGCCCGGCCTACGCAAAATCCGCGAAAGGTCGCTACGCCTAAATTCGCCACGATTCCACTCGTGTTTGTCTGTCGCGAATATTTGGCAAATGCCAAAACGTTTTGTCACGTAGAACCATTTAGAATTCGTAGGCACAGGCACCTGCATGTTAAGTAGGAGGCTTTCACTGTAACGAGCAAAAGTTTCAGTTATAGTCTCTAAGAAATACATAGTGTAGTTTAGGTATAGTGGTTTTCTTTTTGCTCCAAATTAGTCACATTATTTTATTTATTAATAGTAAATTCTACTAGTCACATCCTCGCTGGTATATTATTATGCACTTATATCTTTAGGAACTAAGTTATGGTGTAAGATAAAACTAAACAAAAAACTATAAGATTTTTACCAAATAATAATCTATTAGATGATTCAAAATTTCATTGCACCCGCTACCTTTGTATTCTAGTCGGTAGCTGGAATACGTATGTGTCTGGAATATTCCCCCGATAGGAGCTACAGATAGAAAGCACCGGAAGGCTGACAAGACGAATGTAACAGGCATTGATGAATGAGTCTATATTTGGACCCCAGTTCAAACCAGCGATACGTACACAGCGACAGGCCTCACAGCTCAGCTGGTAGTAACTCCTACGCTTGTAGGTCGTGGGTTCGATTCTCACCCAGGACAAACATTTGTGTGACGAATATAGAAGTTTGTTCTGTGTTTGGGTGTTAATATGTATTTACAAAAAAGTATATATATATATATATATATATATATATCTATGTATTCTATCATTTGTCTGGTCCCATAGTACAAGCTATGCTAGTTTGGGGCTAGATGGCGCTGTGTGAATTGTCCACTAATATTATTATTAATCACTAATCTATCTTCACGAGTAGATCGGTAGATAGCTACAATCATTGAATGACGCAATAAAGGATGATGGGTACGCGGCTGAACCCTGAGCCTATTGGAAGTGGTTGCCAGTGCGCTGTCATGTCTCGTTATACAGTATGTTAGGCCGGTAAAGGATGGAGCTCGCCGCAGACCGATGCCACGATAAATGGGAGCGATTCTCAAACGAGCGTTTACAGGACAACTATTTACTGTAAAATATGGGGTTGCGTCGCGGGTCCACGATCAATAGCGCCGACTCTACCGACCTATATCGGAATGGCCCAGCGGAATATTGAGACGTATTTTGAACATAAGATATTCCATTTGGTGAATTGCCGTCCTAAGTCAGGAAATAAATTTGTTCTATCAAGGTTAGATACGAGTATGTTATTGAAGGCGCTGCATGCACGTCAGAAAATCTCATTTCGTTTTGTATTAGTACGAAATAACTAGTTACAAATTATCTTATTCTTGCTATTATCTTGGTCTTGTAACGTTGGTCAGACTTGGACTAGACCGTCAAAAGTGGCATGCTAAAGTCCCAGCAGTGTATGATGCTGGTTGTTTAGACAGATATATAGATAGTGTTCTAAGTATGTAAGGAAATTATCTAAAGCGAAGTTTGAAACTTACGTTCGGATACACAACAGATACAGGTTCGATTATTACTTTATCTAAAAGGCAATATGTAAAAGGTAATATGTTTTTATATTACTACAGATATTTGTGGTCTTAGTGGACAGACTGGGACTCATGGTAGTGTAGAGCGTTATTACATACGGCTAACTGGCAAAAGAGTAAAAAAATAATTTTATTGTTCCGTTTCCATTAGCAACATGAAATTAATATAAAATTACCTCTATCAATCCAACCGCTATTTCAGCACTGTATGACGGTGGACATGGAGTTATATCTTCCCCATGGAGGGTCGGATAGGGTTTGAACAGGCATCAAAGTGACCTTATGTTATGAATATTGACGTTTCCAAGCCATTTCTTTATGAATTCTATGGAAATAAAGTTTTTGACTTTGACTATCCAATATGCTACCTTTTTTTTTTAATAACTGGACTTGGAGAAAAATATTGCAATAATTGGGACGTTTCAATAACTTTCCAGGTAAGTATTATGTCCAAAAATTAGGTTATATTGTTAACATTCTACATTCGAAAAGACAGCAAAAATTAATATAATACATTTTTGGCAACAGAATTGTAAAATCAACTAACATTGATTCATTGGAAATCTCGAAGTCTGCATCGGATGCTTATGGAACATTAAGTTTGGTAATACACGCGGTGCGGTACAAAGCTTACTCTCCGTTAAACTTCCGCAGTTGGAAACATTACCGTTTTTTCCCTCGATATAAAGTTTATAAATGATGTTTATATACGTCATTACGCCCAGAGTTGGATGTTGTAACAGGGACATTAGTCGGAGTCCCTAATGTGGTGTTGTGCCTGGCTGTGCGCCGGCAAGCGCGGCCCTGTCGATGTCCCGCGCGAGATTTATCGTCCCAGCCCCGCCCTCGCGAAGCTCGACTTCATTTTAAGAAAGACGATCGAGTTTCATTTTTCTTTTCCTCTCGCGACGGTAATGGACGGTTGAATGTCCATCCGTCGTGAAGTCCACAAAACCCCAATGTCTGCGGAGCGCTGCTTAGTTACGTATAAACGAGAAATTGGAATTGAAAATCGTTGAATTTTCCGGTTTTGCTGTACCAGTCGACTGGCCCGCTACAATATTGATGCTGGCGGTGAAATGTTTCACTTCGGCGCCTCATTCAAACTTTTTGTAGACTACCTATTTGAAAATTTAGAGCCGTGAGAGGTTTAATGGTCGCTTGCAGACAGACTTGTACGGCGTCGTGAAAAAGTCGTAAATGTGGCGTGTACTGGCTTGTACGAGTGAAATTTTCTACTTGAGCGGCCGCGCGTACTACTGTACCTACATGCAAAATTTTACGATTCCTGCTCTCACTCCCCGCCGCCTCTTCGTGCAACTTCTTTCAGTTTATGAGCTTGAAATGTTTAAATCATCTGTATGAATTCACAGGAAAGGGGTCATCATAATGTTCATTTTGGCTCTTTGATAAGCCCTTAGTGTAAATAATGACACTAAATAGCGTTCGCTAACGAAGTTCATTATAACGAAAATCGATTTCCATTGCTCCATAACGTTCAGAGGATAGGTAAATAAGGCTTTACCACTTAAGAGGACGTTCCCGGATCGTCATACTAGCGAGTTAGGTTTTAGTGTTCCGTACTGGAAGTATTTTGTAGTAATTTTCAGAATATGAGTTATAATGGCAGATACAAGAATAATAAAAAGATTGATGAGGGGTTACTTGATTGTTTTAAATGTTTTAATGTATGTATGTACTCCCTTGATCGTAAGAACGATAATACCTACACATAAAAAGACGACACACAGAAATATTAGGCATGAGTTAGATTATATATTAGGTGTGAGTTGGAAGTAGTCAAACTGGAGGAAATAAAACTTTTGTAGACTCTCATAATAATATATTGTCTGGTGGTACGGAAAGATCTATGTTATGTATCAAAGGTAACGCGTTTTTTAAAAATTATACACACAAGCATTCCTCGTTTATCACTCTTTTTATCAGTGAAGATCGTATCAAAATCCAGCGCGTGGTTTCGAAGAAGAAAGCGGCGAAACAGATAGATAGCGACTTTGTTTTAAACTAAAGAGATACCTAATTTTATCCGAGGTTAATCTTTATGCTACCCAATTTGAATGGACTAAGTTTGTATGGAGTTTTATGTGTGGGGTAACGGCGTTCTCCTAACGTTCGAACGGGATCATTAAAGCGGCAACATTCCAGTCCAATATTGCATTTCACAAATCGTGCTCAAAGCTCGGAAATCTCAATTACAATAACTCATACGTGCATTTATCGTAACCAGTACGTAAGTATGTATATATATATCGTATATATATATATATATATATATATATGCCGTTAACGACATGATTTTACCGTAAATTATATGGCTTCAAATAAGAAATTTCAACGGATATTATGCAAAAATGATTTAAATGCTTTTTTGTTTATGTGAAAGGTAACGAGCAGATGCCCCCCCCACCCCCTGGAGTAAAGTGGTAACCTCCACCCATAGAGGTACACCAAGCAATACGACTTGGGTTCTCCCCTTAGGTAAAACACGATCCGATCGCATCGTATGCGGCCGTAACTCTGAGACGTGGAGGAATATCCCATGTGAGTGTATTTACACCAACCACAACACCTTTCAAACTGGAACACAGTAAGCGAATGCATTACTGCTTGGCGATAGTAATTTGCTGCCTGTAAAAAGACTGACTGACTCTTCAGACACACATATTTTTGTCCTTGAAATGACGGTGGAATGTCTCATGTGCCTGTAATTTCACCTTAAATGCTTTAGTATCTTGAATTTGATTACTTATCACTTGTTACGTATACCTCTATTTAAATACCCGAGTGAGGGTAACTGACGATATCTACACTTCTTCGAAAGGATAGTACCATTTCTTCAGCCGTTCAGTGGTCGAGAGCGTGGTGGTCTAGTGGTACTGACCCCGAGTTTCAATCCGGATGTCGCCGGTCCAAATCCCGACGTGCACCTACGAGTTTGAAAGATTTATGTGCGCAATACCAAGTTCTCAAAACGGTGAAGGAATACATCGTGAGGAAACCGACATGTCCTAGAACTAAAAACTCTAAGAGCCTCTTTGAGGTGCACTTAAAATACCACACTGGTTCGAGAGAACCAGTGACTCGAATAGAATAGAATAGAAGTCGTCCTGGGCCAAGGGAATCGCGACACAGTTGAAACTACGCTCTCAAATACACGTATATCTCATGCAGGTGTGCTTAAATTCTAGAATAGAAGCATAGTGCTATAAACAATGGGTGTGACGTCATTAACTGATGGGCAATTAAAGGAGACGGCGGCGGCGGCGGTGTGTGCACTCCGCCACATGTTGCAACGTCGATCAATATCGGGCCTAGCCTAGCTCGGCTATATCAACACACTCAAGCTCTTGTGAACCTGCCTGGCTTCGCGTTGTTCATACTTATATAAACTAAATATATTTCCTTTAAGTTCAATACTTAGGTATATAAAGTACATTTATTTCGTTTAAGTTATGGAATGTAGTCGTTACAAGTGAACTCTTTGCCTTCATTGTTTCCCCACGAACAACTAGATGGAAATACATAGAAACACAACACAAACATTCAAGGTCCGTGACTACACTTTATACGTATTCGCAAATTGCGTAAAATTGTTTGAAACTCGGAGTTCCACTATAGTTTGTGTGAATTATTTTGTGCTCTGCTATGAAGCCAAATATAAATAAGTTACATTAACTGTACAATTATTTAAAATAAATTTAAACACATGAACTTTTAATTAGTTCCACAACTAATTAACAACGAGCAGGCCCTTTCCTGAGGACGATAAATGAATGCACTTATTGGAGCACAAAGAGAAGTAGTACTATAATAATACTCTGGGTACTATTAATAATACAAAACTATGTCTACGTAATCAATGGGTAAATTCTTTCTGCAGATAAAAACAAATCTTATAACGTATGAGTATAACATGAGTCATAACAAATTTGATAAATAACATTTTTAATAACAATTTTATAGTGTTCACATATAATGTAATATGACGTAAAGAATGTCATTGTACGGGACGGCTCGACCGGGCTCTATAAGGTGGTAGTGGACTGTATGTTGCTGTTGTTATTCCGCCGGTGCGAGGGGTCTGTACACGCTATTACTGGGATTCTGTTAAGAAAACTTCAGATGGTGTTTCTATACTGGAGGGTTGGGTTCCGGTTGTTCCGAGTGGTACTGCCGATCTGCTATCTATTTCTATTATTCCGCGATTAGCGCACTACTATTTAAGCCAACGTGTCGACTATTGCTCGACTTGACGCTGGACTATTAACGCACTGGTTGCGAAGAACTGTTACGTGACTATTTACGGAACGCGTGTCGCCTATAGCGCGACTACTAACGAACTGCGTGAACTATACGTATGAACTGTTACGCGACTATTAACCAACTACGTGAACTATACGTGTGAACTGTTACGCGACTATTAACCAACTACGTGAACTATACGTGTGAACTGTTACGTGACTATTAACCAACTACAACTTACGCCCGAAATGGCGTTATATTTATACCACTCGTCACAACGATATTTCCGAACCCCTTTCCAGTTTCCTTTATTGTACTACAATTCTATTTAATTCTATTTAACTATAACCGGCTTGTGCCGCAGCTGCCAATGGGAGCGGTACGACAATGCTGCGGCTTATCTTTTAGTATTTATTCTAAGAAGGAGATTTAACTATTACTATTTTCACATGTAAACACCAGGTGTTATAACAATAGACCTTACTTAGAACTATTCGAAGAAGGGAATTAACTATCTGTATTTTTACACGTAAACACCAGGTGTTATAACAAAAGATCTTACTTAGAACTATTCTATTGTATTATCTATTATACAAACTTAATTACTTAACTATCTTAAACCTAAGGCGATGCCGTTTCTCGTACGGAACATCTCTCCCGCCGTGCAATGCCTCCTGGCATTGCAAACTATGGTGTGGAGTACGCCGGGTCCGATTCGGTGGGTAGAATTACTATTTTGCGCGTAGGTCTTCTCAGCACGCCACCTAGGGATCAAATGTTGACTGCGCGTACTATTCCGTCTGCTCCTGGGTACACGGCGACTATGACCCTCTTCAGCCGAGATACCTTGCGATGAAGGTTGGCGTCTATACATCGTTTTGAGTTTTGGATCTGTGTCTATTTTCTTTTCCGTGGAATGCCATCTATTTATTGGATTTTGATAACTATTAGGTATTTTCTTATTACTATCTATCCACAGCATCGGAACTTCGAAATGACCATTGGGGTTCTGTTTTGTTCTGTCTATCTGTTTGGTGTTTTGTTCCAATAACTGCAACGTTTTCACTGCCGGATCGCTTTGGGGTTTATTCGGCGTTATCGTCAGCGATTCCATTGCAAAGAAATCTTTGAGTCCTCGACCATTTGTTTCAAAACTATTTGCGTAGTTGACTCTATTTATGCTATTTCTTTGGGCACCGACTCTTGATCCGTGGAGTACCCATCCTAGCGGCGTCAAGGAAGCTACTGGTTGATGCGTTTCGCCTTTTCGCATTCCATATGTCACCAACAGGTGCTAGTTATTCTGTCCGATTATGATCTTCGGCGTCGCTCTATAGTGCAGTATCTCTTTTGTTATGTCCTGTAGGTGACTGCAGTTTTCGATATCTTCCCTCTTCATTAGTTGAGGTGAAAGTTTTAACTCTGCTATCGTTCGAGCTTCTATTGTGTGCTCTTCTGTGCCCCTAATAGTGAGCTGTATTCTCTGTGACTGTCTTTGTCTCACTTCAGAGTTTCCTATGGCTTCTATGGATAAGGGCTCTTTCTTTCCCTTTGTCCCTATTGCCTTTGCTATATATTCTTCTATCAATGTGACCGTGGATCCGTCGTCTAAAAGCGCGTACGTGTCTATTTTCCCCGACGGTCCAAACGCTGTTACAGGTACTATTTTTAGATAAGTTTGGATGTTCTTGGGAGTCCATGTAGAGGCTACGGCTTCCTTTTTCTGTTCGGTTGCGTCCTTCTTGAAATGAAGCAGTCTATGATGCCAGTATTGGCAACCATCTATTTCACACCTTCTCGTCTTACACGTGTGATTTACCGTTTTCAATCGAAGGCATCTGAAACACAATCTATGCTTCTTCGCTATATCCCATCTATCCGGAATTTCTGCCTTCGTGGACCTCTTACAAATCGTCGTGGGATGGTTTTCTCTATTGCAAATTAGGCAAACTTTTCCTTTTTTCTCCTCTACCCTCGCAGCATAACTTCTATCCTTGAAGTTAGTTCTATTGTCGATTTCTCCTGAAGGGACTATTTCTGCCTTAGCGAAGGAGCCGCATCTTCTTGCTTCTCTATCCAGGAAACGAGAGAGTTTCAGAAGATCAGGCTCTCCCACCGGTTGCTCCGTGCTAAAATCGTACCATCTTGGTTCCTCCCAACAAGTGTTTTCAGGTTTCGTAGGTCCTCCAGGCTGGCCCACAATCTGGTTCACTATCGCACTATTGTTCACTCTGGCACTATTGTTTACCATGGCACTATTGTTTGCCAAGGCACTATTGTTTGCCGAGGCACTATTGTTTGCCAAGGCACTATTGTTCACGTTTCCAATATTTTTGGCATACGCGCTATTGTTTGCAGATGCACTATTGTCTCCAAAATCACTATTTTTCATGTTGGTTCTATTTAACACTGGAAGTTCATATCCGTTATTGGGTCTGGGCACATTAAAACTATTGAGTCCAGGTCCATCTACGAATTTGCTATTCGTCGGTCCGCGCTCCTCGTTCGCTGCTGGCAATTCCTGTTCTGTTTTTAAAAGGACTGCAGGAACCGCAGCGGGTGCAGGGCGCGGTGCCGGTCTATCTTCAGTGGGCAGCTCCGTCCGTTGTTCCTCCGTTGGTAGCACGGAGGGTATTGTTTCCCTCTCTTCTCGTTGTGATTCTTTTGCTATATCTAACACTCTGGTTGTGTTTTTCACCCAATCGGATATCATTGACGTGTTTTCAGGGCCAGAGATTGCTATTTCATCGTCGTTCTCAGACTCCTCCATGAGCTCAAGTTCGACGGCCGCTATTTCCTTCTGGATTTTCAGCAATTTTAGTCGGGCATTTGCTATTCTATTATTTCTTGCCTTTGCTGAAGTCGTCGACTTAGGCTTGGTGGTCGTAGTTTGCTCATTGTGCAACGACGTTTCTCTATCGGGATCTCTCTGGTCCCTCCTGCCGGTGACTTCGGTGACAATCGACTCCTTGGAATCACTCGCTGTTTGGCTCGACGCTATTGTTGTGCTCTCTGTGCTGGCTCCGCCACTTGATGAGGCAGCGACAGCATCGCTTGCCGGCACGAAGAAACTCGTCATTCCATGTAAGGTCTTCCTGCTGGCTGAAGTAGGCGTGAAGTCGGCAGGAACGCGCTTCCCGAACACAGATTCTAACGTCGGTGAGGCGCGCCTTGCAAACACTGTGTCAGCCAATGGTCTGGTTCTCGGTGGTGAATGCGCCACAGAATGGGTGCGTGGCGTGGCTATTAACGGCTCCATGTATCTTGACGGAGCGTGTGCCGTCGTAATCACTGGAGCTGTGGTGGTAGGCGCTGCGGTGGTGTTGGAGGTATTCGAAGGTTCGGTACGAGATGTGCTCGCAGGCCTGTTCCCTCCTCCTGATCTCGTGATAACCATCTTCTATCTTCCAGTATCCGGTTCGAAGGACCAAAATATCCGGCTCGAAGGACCAAAATGTACGAGACGGCTCGACCGGGCTCTATAAGGTGGTAGTGGACTGTATGTTGCTGTTGTTATTCCGCCGGTGCGAGGGGTCTGTACACGCTATTACTGGGATTCTGTTAAGAAAACTTCAGATGGTGTTTCTATACTGGAGGGTTGGGTTCCGGTTGTTCCGAGTGGTACTGCCGATCTGCTATCTATTTCTATTATTCCGCGATTAGCGCACTACTATTTAAGCCAACGTGTCGACTATTGCTCGACTTGACGCTGGACTATTAACGCACTGGTTGCGAAGAACTGTTACGTGACTATTTACGGAACGCGTGTCGCCTATAGCGCGACTACTAACGAACTGCGTGAACTATACGTATGAACTGTTACGCGACTATTAACCAACTACGTGAACTATACGTGTGAACTGTTACGCGACTATTAACCAACTACGTGAACTATACGTGTGAACTGTTACGTGACTATTAACCAACTACAACTTACGCCCGAAATGGCGTTATATTTATACCACTCGTCACAACGATATTTCCGAACCCCTTTCCAGTTTCCTTTATTGTACTACAATTCTATTTAATTCTATTTAACTATAACCGGCTTGTGCCGCAGCTGCCAATGGGAGCGGTACGACAATGCTGCGGCTTATCTTTTAGTATTTATTCTAAGAAGGAGATTTAACTATTACTATTTTCACATGTAAACACCAGGTGTTATAACAATAGACCTTACTTAGAACTATTCGAAGAAGGGAATTAACTATCTGTATTTTTACACGTAAACACCAGGTGTTATAACAAAAGATCTTACTTAGAACTATTCTATTGTATTATCTATTATACAAACTTAATTACTTAACTATCTTAAACCTAAGGCGATGCCGTTTCTCGTACGGAACAGTCATTATACTAACAGAACAATGAACTAAATAATATCTAATATATAAAATTCTCGTGTCACAGTGTTTGTAACAAAACTCCTCCGAAACGGCTTGACCGATTTTTATGATTTTTTTTTGTGTATATTCGGTAGGTCTGAGAATAGGACGTAAACTATATTTTATAGCCCTAAGTGATCAGGGTGGTCCACCCCAAATATTTTTTTAACTATTTGGTCAATTTTTATATTTTTTAATGTTTGAGCCTAAAAGAATACATACAACCCTAAATTTTCACCCTTCTACCACCAATCCCTATTTTTTAAATGCTATATTGTACTTTAATTGTTTTTAACCCTCGGTGGTTGATGACTGATAAAATGTTTTTTTTAATGACTCTTTTACCTTATCGTGGCATCGCAACGCATGCTGGGTACAGATAGTATATATTTAAAAATAATCAACAAATGAATAAAGAAACCTGTCACAAAGCAAGTTACAAATTTCATGTTTAAATTGATTATGTTCTAGCATACGTAGCTGAATATTATTATCTACCAGCGCTTGTGGACCCAGCTGTCGATATATCCACATGAATCATGCACCGTATAGCCTAATTCTGTGCTCTATCATCTGGCCATGCATCATCATAAATCACGGTAAACGCTGGGCTGGATGTTGGCGTCTCGTCTCGCATGCCCTCGATTCGGGGCTATCGGGCCGGCGCTGGCTCGAATCTAAACTATTCTAATATGAGGTCCACTTTATAAGTAAAACGAAAGACTTGAATACTAAATCGTGGCTGGCGATCACATGATTCTAGACAGGAAGGGACAAAATGGACGGTACGAGCTAGAAAACACTAAGGCTAATACTAGCATACTTGAAATTGTGTTTTTACTCGAACATGAGTCACTCATAGAAACAATGGGCCTCGTTTTCCTTTTGCGTGGCAACCTTGTCCTGCGCTAGGACGGCGCCGGCGGTTCGACTCCTACCCAGGACAAACTTTTGTGTCAAATAAAGACGTTTGTTTGTTTATATCTTTCAGACCGGAACAGAGTAGCGCGAATAAATTGCTACTTGGCGGCAAAAATGGTTATGGTGGCAGTACTTTCCCCGGACGAACTTGGCATAGGTTTTACTGCTACAATAAGTTTGTTCTGTATGTAGGTGTAATAACAATATGTATTTTATCAGAATTCTGGTTTCCATAGTAAAAGCTCAGCTCAGTTTAATGGCGCTGTGTGTTGTTTATAGACGTGACAAACGGTGACCACATCGTGTCCATTGCTTTTCTATGAATAACTCAGCTTACACATTATTTCATTAAATCATTCCTAATTACACCAAGACCACTGTATACCAGCGAAATAAAAAACTTAATTAGGTATTTTAAATCTAAGTAATTTTGTTATGATTTCTATATTTTTTTTGGTAATCAAAGTTTTTTGTAATTAAGTAAAAGGTTTCGTTAAGACAATAATTTTAATGTAATTATTCACCCGTGCTGCAGACTACAGTTTCGAGCGCATGCTAAATTAGACAATACGTAGTTTACTTAGGGCGCGGGCGGTGCGGTGTTGGGAATTCGGAATGTATCGTATGGCACGCGCGCATACATAATGTGATTGAACACCGACCCGCGGTGTATTTGCGAAATATTTCATGAGATCCTACATGAGGGATTGCTTTGTAAACCTATGTTACAAAGAACTTATATCCCATCGATGCACGCCCTAAATAAATCAGGTTCCGTAACTCTTCAAATAAGCACGTGTAACTCTTTTTAAAATAGCCAAATTCAATTTCAAAAATATTTAAATTTATTCAATTCTATTGAATTCTTAAAAAAATAGCTTGAACACGTCAGGTATAGATATAATATTCATCTCAATACAGTATAGTCTAAATTAATGTAAATCTTTAGTAATTTATAAGCCAGGCTCCAATTCCCTGTTGATTGTTTCATTTGGTGTTTTTTCATAAAACTTATTTAACGAAGAACAACATTTTAGCAGACTCGCTTTCGGATAAATTAAATTATTCTTTAAATGTAGGTGAACATAGATGTTGTAGAGGCGTGAATGTGCTGTATTTTAAATGTAATGGGGCGGCCGTTTGGTGCGAATTGTAATAAATTACCGTGCATTTATCTCGCCTGGCTCGATTAATTGGCCTTGTGTGGACTCTACCTGTTTTATATTGTTGTCGTATTAAAATAACTCTTCTCTTATGACTCCTACCGCTCGTGTGGAGTTAAAGAGAGGCTCCTTACGTGCTCTTGACAAATGTCTTAGTATTTATGGAGTTTATTCCTTTAGAATCGATTTCTTTCAAAGCCTTCGGTACAAAAATTGAGCGTTAACAAAAAAGCGTTACGATAAATGTCATCGCATTTAAAGAATATAATCCAGACGCGCGTTTACACGCAGAAATTTCGTTCTAGAAATGACGGTTTCCTCATGATGTTTTTGTAGTTTTGAGAACGTCGCATTGAGCAGAAATTTTCACAAGCAAAACTCATTTTGTCATGTCTGGATTCGAATCTATACTACGGGGCCACTACGCTCTCAAGTACTACATGGGGCAAAGGCAAAGTTCTAATATGTGTTTTCATAGCATGAAATTTGATTATGTTAGCTTTAGAAATAGAAGTAATTAAGTTAGGAATAAGTTTCACGAATTACTAGAATTTCAATTATGGAGATAACGTTACTGAAGCGGTCTAACTTCACATTTTCAAGCCCAAATCACCAATTTTATCTGAGACTGAGCACAAGTTTCGGCATATACACGAATATAATTTTCTTTTCTCCTATTTATCGTATCCATTCCCTCTCCGTACAATCTCAAGTATAAAATCCAGGCGCGCCAAGTGTGACTCAGCAGCTTGCGCGAAAGAAACTCCCCCACTGGTGATTTAGCTCTGGTTCTTTTCGCCTGTTAAATATAAATCTAACTTATGGATGTTGAAAAATCATTCTTCGCGTCATAAATTGTGCTGTGCCAGCAGGGGAGGCGCCTGTGAGAAATTGCACCCGCCTAGTAATCGTTGTGTCGAAGCAGAGGGTGCTAATATTGCAACTTGAATTTATGTTGTATCGCATTTGTTATATCCGATACTCCACTATTCTCCCCGACATTGACGCAAAGTCATGCCACCGATGCCAATAAAAATGAAAAGTCGAAGATATTCGTTCCGCTAGATATCGCCGGAAAACTAGGACCTACTTTACGGAATTGAAGCAATATAACAAAGTGTCTTTATGATAAATCCTTGAACGTCCGATGGGTAATTCAATATGGCAGGGCCACTTTGTAATAAGTCCGTTATATAATACTGTATGTAGGCCTTCGTCAAGCGGAGTTTGCGTTTAGGGAACATTGTTTTGTCAAATTCGTCTGGTCTATTTTACAAGGGCTGACGGGCCGCGGCTCGGTAGGCTCTTAAGACGTGTGGGCGCGTCCCTCGTACCTACCGTTCCCTCGAGCGAATTATAAGCCTACACCGGCTGAATACTAAGAGGGAAGGATAAAAATTCACCCCTCAGGTAGCCACAGCTAAGCCGACAGATACGTTCGTCTTGCGACTGCGAGACAAGGATGAAATCCTGAAGGAACAAATCAATCCCTCGCGTGTGGGTTTGGGATCAAGCGATATTTACCTGTAGGTAAACAAAAATGGTGTACGAGATGGCTTTGCAGTTGATCCGCCGCTAACAACGTGGAAATAAGGGAGTGGAGTCGGCTCGACGTGTCGGCTAAACATACGGGATATCGTTTATAATGTGTCGTGAATAACGAGCGTGTATTGTTTAAGCGCGCCCGAGTGTGGCGTGCCCTATTTCCTGTCACGTAGAAGGCGCAAACGAGACGCCACAAACGAGCTGACTGTGCCGCTTGCGAACCACTGCGCTAACTAAATGTGCCCACTACAAATGATGATGTACTCCAACACCTTCCTTAACAAATTCCTTTAAGAAATCCTTAATTTTATGATGTAAAACAAACTGTCAATATCTATAATGAAGTCGTTTTTCTTACATGTTCATATTTTACTCAGGGCTTCAGGAGTTTTTAGCACACTTGGTACCTGCAACATTTTATGAGAATGTGCAATAAAATGAATGTGTAAATAACGTACCAATCAAATTCACCACATACAAAAAGCAAAACCCACCTCATTCACGGCATTTTCCGAATATTCTGGTTTTACGCTACAAAAATTATATATCAAAAATATTTATTAAAAGAAATATATTGTTAAAAATATTAAAATTAATTAATTAATTTTTTGAATTTTAAAAGTTTACATTGGCGCGAAGTCATGCTATTACCGAGCGGGGAGATTATATTGGATATGGGGCGTGGTCCACCATTCTGATATTTCCGATCATAAACGTAAGTTTATAGGTGTTTTTATTGGGCGAAAATTGCCCAAATCCAGGATCGCTTAAATTAATACCATACTCATAACGAACAATTGTTAATTAACCATTATTGGGGCGAATAATCCGAATAAAACAACATTTTCCCGAATCGTTAATTAAACAGATAGCGCGCTTAAAAATAAATTTCGCTAGGTGAACTCATTTCGTTTAAATGGAGCGTGGTTGGTTTTGAATTTCCTGAAGAGTGGAGTAATGAGGTTGTGAGCATTCTCGATGCACTTGCACAAAACTAATTGGCTGGCGTAACTTCAACGGAATAAAAATCCATTCGATGCACCGTTTCACTTGGTCGGGTCTAGTGCTGTTCAGCAGCTGGCGTCATTACCCCCTGATTGTACGCTACGCGACAAATAATGATTTTATCGGACGCGGTGAGCGCATTGTTATTTACTTGCATTCAAAGTAATTTATCAGCCGAACATCCCGCATCGATAAATTCACAATCGATGAGCTTTAATTAGTATTTTGGTAATTGCTATGTATTCACTAGGTAAACGCCGTAGCCAATATCTACGGCGTAGCAATGGAGCACTTCCTACACTTGCTGTTAAATCTTATAATCATAATATCCATACCAATATGTAAACCCAATCTTCATTCATCATCAAACAACGTAATATGGTCGGTGGTTGCAGAATTCAGCCAAAAGCACAGTGCTTAACATACTTATTTATTTTATTTTTTATTTTATTTTTTATTTAAATCGGAACGGCATTTACACCAATTACACAGCCAGCCTGGCTTCGCGCAGTCCTAGGACCCGTTGTTCGCTTCAGCAGGCGGACTACCGTGTGTCCGTACCACCAGAGGTTCCTCCACCGAGTAACCTCGACATACAAAAAAAAAAAAAAAACTTTGAATCATTAGTTTTGGTTAGCTATTTAAGTTCTGAAACTTAAATAGCTTTTTGTAATTTAGTACTTACCGCCAGCTCGCATACGTATCGGGACCATATTCCCTAGCAATTTGGATAAATGTCTAGTCGTTCGAATCCTAAGCCAGGTCGGACAAGTGATCAGCTAGAAATAAATTGATCACATACGCACTAAAGGCTCTTACCTGGATTACCGATGTCTGTTTACGCGTGATCGATAGTAGCACAGCACTAGCCGTCAGCAGTCCCGGCACGCGCCACTGAGCGAAGGACGATCCACAGCCGCTCAAGAGCATCTTCCGTATGGTTGGTTGCAAGTTATAGGAAGTAGCTATGAATAATACTTTTTATTCGTACTTAAATCTCTGTAGTGGCGCGCTACAGAATAGTAAATTTGCTAAATCGTAGAAATAGTAACTGTAACGTGGTCGCGCCAGTTGTCGGTTCTATTCTGTTCGCCACACTGGTTCTGTCGAACCAGTGTGGCGAAAGGATTTTAAGTGCGCCTCAAAGAGTCTCCTTTCGTGCACTTCAAAGTTGTCGGTGAAATTGCACATGAAAAGTAAACACTGCGACTTTGGTCTTTCCGTAGCTAAGGGAGGACCTAAATTGTATTGATTTTGTTATGGCCAGAAGTTGCCACTTAACATCGTGGGTTTCCTGGTCGTTCCATAGCTTAATCCCTTTAAAAACCAATATAACATAATGCAATTATACGCCGGGCGCCTTAGCCCGCATTAAGTAGAGCTGCGTAAAACACGAAGCGCTTATAAGTGAAGGCAGTAGTTCGCATACGCGCCTGGCATGGGGAGTCGCATCCGCATTACGTCTCATGCGCCTGCAATTTTACGGCGACCAATCCCTTCCACCGGAACACAGCAACATGAGTGCATCACTGCTTGGCGGCAGATTACCAGGTGTGTTGGCTTCTCCGGGCGAACTTAGCACAAGTTCTACTGCTACTGATGTTACTCCACCTACTTTAGCAGCGACTCTCCCCATAATGTAAAGCCAAACATCCGCAGCATTGGAAAGGGCGATATAATTACTCACATGTATAAACACGCTTCATACATATGAATTGTACCACACACCAAGTGGCTACGAAGTTAACTTAAAAGAGTATAAATGGTAGCGTCGGGAATTAAAAGCAAAATGCAGTTTCAATTACAAAATTACGATTTAAAAATATACTTTTAAACTCGTTGCAACGCGTTTTATTTGTATGGACTGTTCGGAACAACAGTAACTAACAGTTAGTAACAAAATTGTTTTTCTACCTGACTGGTTGACTGGTAGAAAATGCATTTGCATTAAATCCGCCTTTTGTACATTGTTTTTCTGTGTGCAATAAAGTATTAAATAAATAAATAAATAACAGTGTTATGGAAATGTTGCTTTTCAGAAATCGTTGGACAATGGCTGAAGCCGTTATCGCTTCGCAATCATCTTTAATCAAAAGTGATATAATTATAGTTATATTTGCCTCCCTGCTGCAGCGTGTTCGAGGCAACGCTAACAGCCTTCTGAAAGTAGCAGATAGTATGAATGGTTCAATTTGGACTCACTGGATCCAGGTACTTGTGCAGCACAACTAGTTTTTAGTTTTAATTTTGTTGACTTTAATAATACGGATATTTTGCTCGAATAAAATTATTAATAATAATAATAAATCCACTAAGATTTGTTTTCATTTATAATAATAATAAATATTCCTGGACACTTCACCCATCTGACCCCAGAGTAAGTTAAGAATAAATTGTATCAGACGAATGATATAATAAATACATAATATATATAAGTTTTCGATTATGCAAGTTTTGGTCCTACACATCGGGCGGGCAAAATGTGTTTGTTTCGTCATTTATTCTCATAAAAACAAAACAAGATAAAACCGCGTGCAACAGTTAGTGATCGACGCATGTCAGTTGCTTTCAAAGGAAAGTAATTAACGTTAACATAAGTACTCGCAGGTAATGCGGTATGAAATTGTCTACAAAAGTTATAAGCGATTCACCTAATATCCCAATTTTCCGAGCTATTGAACCTCACTGGGTTTCTGGGTCCTTCTTTATCTAAGTACTCTCAAAAGTAGGTTGCGTAATACACGGCTGACAATACGCCAAGGAATATGTGAGGTTAGTTAAAAATAGGATGCAAGGAAAGCCTGTATTAGATGATTTTTCATTTTTTATGTATACAGGACAAACGAACATTTGTGAGACCAACATAGATGTTTGTTCTGTTTCTGGGTGCATATAATATGTATTAGAAAAAAAATACAGCTAGTTCTCAATGTTCCTATAGTACAAAGCTATTTTTGGGGCTAGATGGAGCTGTGAGAAAAATACACAAAAAAGTCACAGAAATAATATATGAGGCTAGCTAAAAAAGACTACTTTAAAATCTACATCGGATTTGTTTTCTTCCTTCCAATACATGTATACATATTATAAATAGTATAAATAACAATTTGACAATTGAAAAGCTATTTTACTGGAAAATGTATATCGTCTTGAATATATTTCGGAGAAAATCACTGGGGACGTTTTGATTTTGTAATAAGCTTTGAAAAGACAAAAGCCCCGCGGTGTGGCTTTGAGCTCAACTAAATACATAGAAGTAGCAGTCGGACCACAATACGAAAATGATTTTGTTACTATCCTAGGTTTTCCCGTGGCTTCGCTCTAGATCTATCTCAAAGGAACCATGAATTCTGTAATTCCGGCTTGTTTTTAAAAAAATACGAGGTGATTACTTATTCATATGTCAATACATTATCATTATTACACATCAACGTATTTTTGTGTTCGTATAAATTATACAAAAACTAAAACAGGTTGATGTGTTGCTACGTGAAAGAAAGATAAACCGACAAAAACACTTAGTTTGAACCTATAATATCAGAAGTAATTTTTAAATTGTGAAAAGAGCTTCAAACATATGTAAATATGCCGAACTATAATATTTAGGATCAGTAGTTTCAGAAATTAACGCATACATCCAAACATACAACCTTTATCTCTTTATAATATAATTGTAGACTTAACAAGGACAATACCATCATACAAGCCTCTATAATAAACACTTTTGGATTACATTTCTAAGAAGGGCATCTGTTCGCTGTTATCAGCTTCTACTCTCATGGTGACGTCGCGAAACCACTTGGTATTTTCTAACTAATACTGTAACAAACTAAATGCATTAAAATAAAAGTAAACTTTACATTCATCAGTTTAAAATAACGTCGTTGGCATTACAAGATAATCATTTTAAATTGTTAAAACCTAAATGGCGTGATATTAGTAAAACGCAGCGCATGCTGAATAACTGTCCCAAATTGACAAACAATACAGGCGAAATAGGAAAATATTTTGTCCGATAGCTTTCATTTCCGGTAAACGGCCTCAGGGGACTTGCCATGGAAATGTCCGATGCGTTTTGTATGACCAAACGGACTTTTACTGCGAATTAAGATTTCAACATCACTCGTAAAATGCAGTTTGTTGGCAACCCAACAGAATTTATAAGTAATAAACTTTCTATCGTCTAGGCTGGATAAAACTAGCTTGCCAATGTCAATTTTTTTAGATCACGTATCAATATAGTACCATGGTCTGTGCTCTTGGAATAGAAGTGAATATCATTGTGTAACTACGTCGTTTCTCTCCATCTATCACCAAAAGAGAACCAGCACAAAACACACACAAGCTCATATGGTCCTTCGCAAGCCTTATACAAACCGGGACCCGTCGATTCGAAGAAAGCCAGTTGTAATATATATAGATTCAGAGCCAACTGACGGTAGACTTAAACACAACAAATATATAACTACCCGCATTAGTTACCTTCCTTAAATTATTAAGCGGACGTAAAGTGTTAACTTTCTACTCATGTGAATTTAGCAGTTCATTTCGATGCCCGAACCTGGCTCCCGCCGAATATTAAGGTAAAAAAAAGAATGCAGGTATACTTTGTAACTGATAATCTTATATCTATAATTTGCATTAGTTGGTTATACACATATATTAGCAGATTTCTCATTATTTAGGTTCTATTAAGCTTTTTGTTTAATTACATTTACTTAAACTTATTGGCACTAGAGTATTACCAACTGACTGCAACACTGCATACCATTGAGTACATAGTGTTATCGGTAGAACATCCTACTTGTACGTTCTGAACAGGGATTATACTATGTAATAATGTCTTATAAACACACAGCGTAAGTGAATTTTCATATAAGGTCTTCTTAAGACTTAAAAAGTAAAAGGCAATTCGGCCGCCGACTATCATAAAGAACAGAGCAAGATTAATTAAGTTATATACAGGTTATTTCTTCGTAGCACGTCACAGCGCTATCGTAGCGCCTCTACGACTCTACGAAGACGGCTGATATTAACGGACAATAGAGTTGCTACGTAACCGAGCTTACAGGAACGTAGCTGAAATCTTTTGAGCTCCCGTCAGTGGAAGAGATGCGAGGTTTCGTTTGGCAAACATGCCTTGTTGCGCCAAGTGCTTAGTAGTCTAATTCTAATATTATGCTAACTTTCGTTTGAACAAGTTTTTTATTGGTTTTAATTTTAGTATACGTTTTTTTATAAAAAGGAGAGTACTGAACGCTGCTAGAATATTCACGAGCAATTATAAGTCATGTAAAGTTGGTGTTAAATATGGCTGTAAAAAATCTGCACTCTCGTTAATTTGTTTCATAGCAGGGTCCAGAAGATAAAATCATTAATTTCAGAACCTAATTTTTTGCTTTCACTTCACATTCAATATGTATTTTCCAGCGGCGTTTTACGGAGTTAGCAGCACTGCGTAATCTCCCTTTGCGGTGATTAACGTGGAATCGAAGGTAGCGAAAAATATTCCGGTCGGTATCGACGAAGCGGCGGCGGCGCGGCGGTTAATTACTCTTGAATATTTATTGGTCGTTTGAATAAATCGCCCGCAGCGGATAAGCCTTTAACTTGTATTATATATTCATTTTTCCTGCCGCTAATTTTTGGTTTTCTGTGTGATCTGGCCTTTCAATGGAATCAATCGAACCGCCTGCGGGCGGAATAATCACATTTGACTTTGATATATTCCCGATTCCTACTTTATGTATAGAAAGCGTAGAAAAAAATATTTCGTTAGACGAGAGAATTTAGGTGGGTATATTCTGAACATTTCAACCGTAACGTAATTTAACATTTACTCCCAATTCGAGCAACGCCTACATACTTTACCTTGCGTAGGCGTATGTCGGATTTAAAGGAATTATCGAAGATCGGCTTTTAGATCAGTTCGTAAAACGTAACGAGGACGGTAGCAGATGCGCCCTACGGCGGCCGGTTACCGCGAGGGCCCTTAACTCTTCGCTATTGTGAATAACCCCTGTTTAGCAAACTCCCGAGTGCGGAATTACTTTCGCTGATCCCTGGAAAAGTTCCACTATTACGGAGCGCAAGTGTGATCCCTTTCGTATTACTTTTACGAGTACGCCAGCAGTTGACGGGACCTATGCAAATGTTATTGCGTTTACCAAAACAACACCGCCCGAAGACTGATTCTATACGGCAGAACGGTAAACCATATCAATAAAACCCGCCGCACGCGATACAGTATAAATTATTGTTTGCTAACGACGAGTGTTGACGCGCGTTTTAAAAACACTCGTTTGTTAATTGATGAGGGATGAAACGGAATTGACTTTGTTTACTCGGTCGACATTGTTTGGGCAAAAGTGACGAGTTACCATTATGATAAATTATATCTACACCGCAAGCGTTAATAATACTGTTCTAAATACAAAAGATATAATCTCTTCTAAAAATATTGCCCGAATATTTATTGAAATACTTACTGTTGTCTGTAGTATTTCTAATATTTGCATGCTATTCCCCTGTCTAAGACGGCAAAAATGTCGAGAAAGCCAAAGGGGTGCCTTCTTAGGGTTCAAGCGAGACGAGACAGGTCTCGACTAGATAAATATTTGCTGAAGCCGAGATACTATCTTAGTCTCGGTATTTGACTAGAATTCCACAAGACGGCATGTATTCGTTTGTAGTGGTTTGACGAATTTGCACCATTTCGTAATGAGGATCGCGGCGACAGCTTTCATTATTATTGCAGACCGCGTGTTACTATTTAGTCTGCTTGATTCCAACGTTCCAACGACCCTCCCAAGTTTCAGGTCTATCTATCTATTCGAGTCACTAGTTCTCTCAAACCAGTGTGGCGAAAGGATTTTACGTGCGCCTCAAAGAGGCTCCTTTCATGCACACGACACATGTCTTCGATTTTTTGCTGTGGACATGTCGGTTTCCTAACGATGTTTTCCTTAACCGTTTTGAGAACGTGGTATTGCAAACATCAATATTTCAAGCGAAAAACTCAGAGGTGCACGTCGGGCCTTGAACCGGCGATCTCCGGATTGAAACGGGTTCAGTACTACTAGACCACAACGCTCTCAAAGTTTCAGGTTACAGACATAAAATATATTCTTTGTCGGTGTATATCTGAACGTATGCGATGCGGCAAAGCGGCGGCACTGTGCAGCGCTGATAACTCGTAATATTTGTGGAACACTCGACTCGCAAGAGGACCAGTCTGCAGCCACGAGTATGGCGGCGCCCGATACTAATGAATCAACTTTGGCGGAGGTTGGCTCTCTGCCCGCCGAATTCAACTTTTAATTGATTTGACATTATTCCGTTTGTGGATCCTCAGTTATACCGCCGCGCTCCTTCAATTATGACTCATCCCTCAATTATATTATGAAATGAAAATTAATTTAAGAAAGTTAAATGAACTTAAGAGAAAACCGACGGAAGTTGTCTTCGCGGTTAACTATCAATTTTAGTTTGGCAGCGAATTATCCCGCTTATCCGTGCGTGATATTGGCCGTGCACCAAATTTATAGTGCAGCGGCTGATGTAACAAATACGTTCGAACGGATTGCAATCTGCGATAAGCCAAAGATGCTATCGTTAAAAGCTGTTTTCCCGATGCCCGGAAGAGATTCGCGTACATCGGTGATGTACTCGTAACGCGAGCGGCGTCGCCGGGTCTCGCTCCGCATTCTGTATGTCGTTAGTAGGAATGGCGAAGTTGCCGCGATAGCAGCTTCGTTTGGAACTTGCAAATGAAAAGTTAACGCACAAGTTGGTGACAGGCGCGGTCGCCGGAGCGCTTCGACCTCCTGACGCCGCTGAAATGAATCTAAACTTTTTAATTATTTGCCACGACAATGTCCCGAATATGTCACCGGAGGATCTGCTTGCGTTTGCCAGACTCTAAACAAATTGCGACACCTTCTAATTTATATGCTACGCTACAATAATAGAATATGTTTTTCGTATCTGCTTAATGCCTTTGCCAGTAATTTGTTTTAATTAATTTATTGTTTTAGTTTAAGTTATCTGTTGTCTGGAAGAAATCGTTATCATGTTATGTTACACGATTTTGTTGAAGTACCCACAATTATCTATATTATTTCTTCAATTGTATTTCAATAAAGATTTATTATTGGAGTTCGTTAAGAATCGATTTCATTTAAAGCCCCCGATGCGAAAATGTAATGGTTAGTAAAACCGAGCGTTAACAAAAAGCGTTATGTTTTTTAAAACAAAAGACTACACTCCAGCGGAGGCGTCGGAACTGACAGACACAATTTTTTTTTGTTTATTGGAACTGTCAGGTGAATGCACGCAGTAATACCTACTTAGAGGTATAATAGCTATTTAAACGAGTAAGCACATTAAACGCGCAAGTATGATGTACACATATTGTTTCAGTGAGCGTGAGCACAAAGGAAAGGAGGATGTTGGAGCTTTATAGTTTCTCGCACGATTAGTAGCGACCCGCTGAGTTTATCCGCACTGATTCTGCTAGAATGAGTTTGAAGCAGAAACCAATATGACATGGCGAATACCGGGACGATTACAGAAATGATCTAAAAACAACATAAACATTTCTTCCAAATTAAAAATGTTTAACTCAAATCTTTTGGAGAGTTGAAGGATCTGAAACGCTCAGTGCCCATTAAAAAGGACATTAGCATCATAACAGCGAAAATTGAGGTTACGAGCATTCGATTAAAAGAGCCCATATAGAGATAATTATTCTACCAGAAAACCCGCGAACGTAGCTTCATTAAGGCGCGATATCGGTTAATGCCTCGCATAAGTGGCCCATCTGCTACTAATTAAGCTATGAAATTTGACGAAGTAATAATACTAATATAATTAATGTATATTGGAAATTAATAGATATCGATTACCTCTCAGGGTATTTTATTTTATATTATTTACTGTATTACTGTTTTCTGGTAGTAATTTCAACATAAGCTTTGTTCGTAGAATTGTAGGTTGGATAAACCATAATGTAGGGATTATCAGAAGTTTTCAGCGAATGGCTCCGAGGCTTAAATTGGACAATTTATAAAAATATTGTATTCCTATGTCAGCACTTTATTCACGCTGTATGGTTGTTTGTGGCGGCATTTGAATATGAAATCGCCTATCGGTTGCATAAATTTGAAGCGTAGGCTGACCGTCAACATTTCCAAAGTTATGATCCCGCGTTTGGGTATCGAATATAGACCGACGGCGGATCAGACGCAAATGAAATAAATAAACAAATAATAAAGATTGGTGGACATTTCAAACAGCGCCATCTAGCCCCAAAGTAAGCTAAGCATAGCTTGTATCATGGGAACCAGACAACTGATATACTTTTACTCATATACTTTTCTTTTGTAAATTTCATATAATACATATTAACACCCAGACGCAGAACAATCACCAATGTTACAAATGTCACATAAATGTTTGTCCTGGGTGGGAATCGAACCCACGACTTACAGCACAGAACGCAGGGTTACTACCAAATGAGCTATGAGGCCAGTCTAATTGTCAAATATTCAGTATTTTCATCCCACTCACACTTTATATTTACTTTCCTATTAAACTTTGTTTTCGGATACTCCCGTAGTACGGTGAGGCAGACTCGAGATTTATCTACGCGATACCTACCGTTCTTTTGGCCGAGGGAAAATTCAATTTGGTTTTTACCTGAGGGTGCTTCGAGCGAACCCTCGCATCCTCTTTAATTTTGTCGGATTCTTCGCAAGAAAACATAAACGCGCTATTTTACTGCAAATTATAAGTTTTCCATTTAGGGGTATGTTTTGGATTTTATATTTTTTGACCCGTGTTTCTTCCTCGAGGAACAATCTTGCTTGTGAACTATATTTTTTTATGTATTTGTTATTTGAAATATACTTTTATTTATTTTACATTTACATATAACATTTTATTTATCTATAATAGTTATATCTTCAAGTTATAAAAATAAGCTATTCTGAAAAGTTTTTAAACAGGTATGAATTAATTATTCACACCTGGCTGACTGGCCTCATAGCTCAGTCGGTAGTAACCCTACATTCTGTAGGTCGTGGGTTCGTTTCCTACCCAGGACAAACATTTGTGTGATGAACATAGGTGTTTGGTATGTCTAAGTGTAAATATGTATGTATTTAAAAAAGTATATACGTATCATATCAGTCTCTGGTTCCCATGATTCAGGCTATGCTTAGCTTACTTTGGGGCTAGATGGCTCTGTGTGAAATGTCCACCAATATTATTACTAATTATTCATGGTAGCACAAAATTATACATAGCACTAACCATGATTAAATATTGCTTCTTTACAGATATCGTATGTTATATGAAATGAACCATAATTGATTCCCGTAGCCCCAATACGAGCTGACGAAGCTTATTATTCAAGTTGCGAGCCAACCCTGAAGGTTCTTTGTGAAAGGGTTGAAAGTCGAACTTCGATATTTATTATACCTACTCAGTTTATATTACAAAGTTTACTCAAAACAAGCCCCAGCAGATTGAGAGACAAACTTAGTAATGTGATTCATGTTGCTCATCATAAATTATACGACACACTGATTAGTAAACAGTTCACAGAGAAATTTCCAAACTTGTATAATTCTCCTTGTCATGCAAATTTTGTCGAAGTTACATTTTTATACAAGGCATTCCAGGGCACGGTTCCAAACAGCGTGATATTTGTATATTTTTTTTTTACTTAAATAATTTGACTGCTACACTGCTAATTTGACCACTCAATCCATACCATGCATTTTTTTTATGAAATCAGCCTCTTTAATCCACACTAATCTATTTACCACACTGGTTCGAGACAGCTTACAATACGATTAGTAGTAAGCATAGCTTGTACTATGGGAACCAGAAAACTATATAGACTATTTATATACTTTTTTAATACATATTAGCACCCAGACACAGAACAAATATCTGTTTTTCACACAATTGTTTGTTGAGGGTGGGAATCGAAGCCACTACTTACAGCGCAGAAGGCAGAGTTACTACCAACTGAGCTGTACAGCCAGTCAAATAAGATCCACATAAGATGTGTTAATAAACTCCCGATCAGAGCATTTGACATGATAACATACGTAATCAATATTTTTGAATTATATGTCTAACAGAGGTATAAGAAAAGTTTAAAAAGATATAACTATTATTCATATCATAAATGAATTAAATATGTACTCTACATATTTTCTGAGATGAGTAAGCCCTGCGCATGAATCGTAGACATTTTGGGGAAAATGTATAGCTACACGTCCTCAAAAAATAGACGTTATAAATTCATCAGCTGAATACACAATGTGCCATACTTCGACTCTTTGTGTATTTAAGGCGTTTTTTATATTTCTGGGTGACGACAATGGAGAAAGAAAAACATTTGACAAAAGCGATTTTGCTGTTTTCATTTACTTTCCATTATTCTTTAACTCGTTTGTCATTCTTTTCTCTCCGACCCGAGGCGCGTAAAGAAGAAGAATGACGGTTGTTTATATTTACGCAGCTAAGTGACTACGGCACAAATAAGAAACATTTGCGGCAACATGATTTGCACGGTGTTGTGTTGTGACCGACTTTGAAACACCCACCGAAACAGACGAGTTTTAAAGGTCCTACATAATGTACGAGTTTCAATGTGGTCCGGCATTTTTCGCCTGCAGATTTGGGAACTCGTCAGAATCGATAAAACACTACATCACCGATGTAGGAATAATTGATTTGCGAAAGGGCTTAACGCCGCTTCACTAGTCCAACTGATTTCAATATCAGTTGAAGTGGAGTTTCTGCGAGCTACAATGGATATAAACGAGCTATCTGGTGCGCAGCACTCGGTACTCTGCACTCTGTACTGGGAAACTAGGTTCACTATTTCCTCTGTTCTTGCGCGAAATTAATCACTTAGTAAGACAAGTCTCTCGTCTGCTGAGATATCGTTAATTTAACACTTAAAGCGTTTTTATTCGAGTGGATAATTGCAAGGGGGCGGCAGTAATGGGCCACGTTCGGCCTCGCCTAAGATTGATGGCGTGCTGTGTTAAAACATTAAAATAGCTCGCTGAACATTTGAATAAGAAACACTCGCTGGCTGATCGCTCGCAGGATTACGAGATGAAACGATCGTTTGTATTTTTACCGTAATTTGCTTAAGTATTTTGAGGGCGGGGAAATAACAAAATATTAAATGATCAATTTGAGATGGGTGGTGACTATAATATAGACGGCGCCAAAAATATTCCAGCGATTCGACGGGTCACCTAGGCCTGGGTTAACCAGTTACTCGATAAATATTTGCGCCCGCATTCAGCATTATTGGTTAAACCCAGCCCAGGGTACATTGAATTGGTAATTTCGCTCTATAAAGCCCGATTTATTGATGACTATATAATTAAATCGTACCTTCGACATTTTGCGAGAACATTGGGCACGTATTGCTAATCGGCAGGACTAACTCCGGTGTCCGTCGGTATATTAATATAATGTTGTGGAACCTTGTTTACTGTGTACACGTAAATTTAAATGTTATTTCAGGTAGCTTTTCCGCCCCCGGCGAGGGTAGCTTGTTTACAATGTTAAGATAATGTTAGAAAAACACGATACGCATAGGGGTGGGCTGGAGGCGCTAATCTGATCCCGAATGAAAAGATTTAGTGCAACCCTGAGATATTAATCTAAATAGATTGTCATTTATAAACCCTCGTTCTGATATACCCGTAGAAATATGAATATTCCGTATATTCTGCGTAATTATACAAAAACTGAAATGAACAAAGAACGACATAAAATCGCTTTTACGTTTTTAATGGTTGCTTTACAAGGTGTTGAGTTTAATAAAATATGGAGTACGTACTAGAACTGACAATGCTTAAATGGATTTTAACATTTCACGTTACGAGCACGTGAAACTAAATGTGACGATGCGCCTTTAACAAATAATTGATACTTTTCATTAATCTCAACGAACGGAAAGGTAGGGGGAGGGCACATGATCTATTAAATAGTTGGCATCAGGATACTACTTAAAATAATAATACAATACGTTACTATTAATTGCAGTAATTGGGCGTAGTGTTCTGGTGGTAATGACCACGAGTTTCAATCCGGAGGTCGCTGGTTCAAATCCCGACGCGCACCTGTGATTTTTTCGCTTCAAAGATTTACGTGCGCAATACCACGTTCTCAAAAAGGTGAAAGAAAACATCGTGAGGAAACCGAAATGTCCTAGAACAAAACATTCGAAGACATGTGTCAAGTGGACGAAAGGAGCCTCGGTATAAGATTCGTCCTGGCGGTTGGGTCATTGGGGACCGCAATGGAAGAAAGTGTTAGCCGAGTTATTCCCGACAAAACAGTAGCGACGACTCATCCCTCGTTAAGTCTACTTCCCACAAGGCGAAGTGGTTCACTGCTCTGCCTACATCCTCGGGGATAAAGGCTTAAATCTATGTATAGGACACCCTGTACATGCGCTATATTTTCAATATCGGATGCTACAAGAGGCGATGCAATGGAAGAAATACCAGCTCCGTTCACGAGTGTATTGCAATTCGATGCGGGCTTATTGAAATTCCCATTGGATAATAAACATTGAGATACAACACCGCTTGTTTGCGTTGCCTATGAGACAACTGAAAAATTGTGCGGTTTGTTCTACATCCTTCGAACTCAGGAACTGAAATCTTCTGGACATAGTTATGCTTTAAAATATTTATTGGGAGTAAATGTTAGCGTGATTTGAAGAAGAAGAAATTGCGAAGGTGAGTTTATCATTTGTCAGCACGTTAGTTTAGTCCGCTCCTTAGAATTGGCCGTGGCAATTCTGCCTACCACTTCGTGGAAATAGGCGTGAATCTATATAATATAATATAACCTATATTATATATAGTTTAGATATATAGAAGACAGGACCCGGTTTTCGAAGACTGCAGTTAGTATTTGTACCAATAGTTGCAACGTCATTTTGGTATATTTACGGACTATTAGCATGTGTTATATGTTTTGGACTGGACTTAGGTCTTTGTATGCTTAAGCGTGTAAAGGACTCCCATTCGCACCGCGTTGCGCCCGTCACTTGAAAATTGAAGGTGGAATTCCCATGTGTCTGTAATTTTACCGGCGTACACTGCCAACCGTAGCACTGTAATGTGCGTTGGCTACGGCTCGGCGGGAGATGGGCATTTCCATCTTCGCGTTTCTGAGTTCAAGCGCATACGATGCGACTTGGGTTTTCTTGTACCTAAGTAAGGGAAGACCATTGTTATGAGCAGAGGTTACCAATTACCACCAGGTGGGCTATCAGCTCCCTCCTAATTTTAACTTAACTTTTTTTATCATACAAAAAATATAATGACAGTATTTTCCCGGGCGAACACTGCACATACAGTTACTACTTAAACTGCTCATCTTCGTACGTCGACTATAGTAACTGGGCTCTAGTCATCTTCTTCAGGAAGTCAGAGAGCAATATCCTGGTGATGGCCTAGCGGTACAAACCCGAGTTTCACTCCAGAGGTCGCTAATTCAAATCCTAACGAACACAAGTAACGACAAATTATGTGCGTATCAACGATTTCACAACGCAACGACTCGCACAGCCAATCTCGTAACAATATGACTGTCCGACGCAATTCCTGTGTCATTCGTACACGATCTATTCGTAACAAGATTACGCATATCCGATATCTAACATTAATAGTAAAATAAAACAATACATCACTTACATAATTGCTTTTACTCGTCACAATAATAATACATCACGCACAGTGGGCACAACGGAGTAATCTCAATCCGAATCGTCCTCTATAACGATTCGGCGTTTTCCGTTGTCACGTTTACGCGTCACAACTATTTGTTCGCCGCTTTCGTTGTCGCTGTTGTCTGCAAATAAATGTTTGTTGCGAATTATTTCATGAAATAATGTCGAAAACACGTTATTCGTAACGACGTTGGAGCGAGTCTCGTATTTTCTGGAATATCAATGACTGTGATTTACTTTGTAGGTTGTTTTTCGTGACAAGCTTGTCCGAAACGTAGTACATGAATACAATATGGAATAAGAATATTTGACTAGATCGAATATTAAGTAGTTTGCGAGGCTGAATTATTTTTTATGTCAATCTTAGCGATAAGTACGCGTGACCTTATGTTTTGAATATTATTGACGTTTCTAAGCCATTTCTTTATGAAATCTATGGAATAAAGTTTTTGACTTTGATGTGTTAAATATAAGGAACGAGCAGATGGCCCACCAAGTGTTAAGTGGTAACCTCTGCCCATAACAAGCAATAGGACTTGGGTTCTCACCTACTTAGGTACGACAAGGCCCAAGTAGCATCGTATACACCCGTAATCTGAAACGTGAATGTGGAATATATCATGTGCATTAATTGTAAGTAATTCAGAGTACTGTATGTTCGTTTATACTAACTATTCAGTAAATTAAACTTGACATGTAAGTATTAGATACTTTTGCGATTCATCAAAGTCAAAGTCAATAACTTTATTTCCATAGAATTCATAAATTAATGCTTTGGAAACGTCAATAATATTCAAAACATAAGGTCATACAATTATATTCAGAGAAAAAAATACAGTCGTTCTGGAGAATAAGTTTTCCCTAGTTCCATATCTGTGTCGCTTCAGTGCTACGAATGAGATAATTATATAGCGCCCATTGCACATTTCTGTTTTTAATGTTTAACTGTTTATTTACATAATTTCCTGTAATTATTAAGTACTGTACAATATATAATAATATAAGTATTTAAGTAATGTACATAAGAGTACATGAGTAAACGGAAACATTGAACAAACTAAACAGAAAAATAACTGTACCTATCTCCTATTTTAATAAGGCAGTGTGTAAGGGGTGGGGGTTGTTATCAAGACGCGGCATATTTTGTTTTATTGTCATAATTTTACGTCTTTTCTGATGAAATGGAGCCACAATGAGGGCATAAAATTATTGAAGTGTTCACAGTAATAAACTTTTCTCTACGTTTTCTACTAATAAAATAGCAAATAAACCTTGCCAAAAATTTAATTTTGGACTTGAACACATTTAGTCTGGGAAGGAGTAACAACTTGCCGCACTGGTATATTAACACCAGGTGGGGCATCTGCTCGGTCCGTGACTTTAACACAAAAAATACCGTATGTTATATATGTACATGAAGGATTATTAATTTATTATTATCTTAAGGATTAAACTCGAAAAATTATGCAACATCGAGTAACTTAAAACTTACCGCTATCCCTCGGTATATGGTTCGGGTTATCCTCAGTGTCGGGCAAATCTTCGCGTTGTAGAGTCTTTTTGGCGAACGACAGTATATCTTCATTGTCCTCGTCACTTTCGGCGATTTTCTGCATTTTCCCCCGAGTGTTGCCATCATCCGAGCCGATACTGCGACACCGCTTCCTACGCGTTGCGCTAAAGCTGACGTCGCTTCTGACACTATTCTCGCGCATTTTTCTCAAACTGTCAAACAAATCATCATCGTCGCTAGACTCGTTAGCTCGTTCCGCTTGTATCGGTTCCGCGGACCCGGCCGCTTCGATAACGAGCTCTTTATTCACGGCTTTCATTACGATTTCCCGTCGCTTTCTTATCGTGTCGAAGTGTAAGCTACTCGGTATTCTCCAGTATTTCTCCTAAAACATTTAAATTTCACGTAAATGAGAACTTGAGACCAGTAATGACGGAGTATTTTTAATATTCATACCCCCTAATTGATATTAATTGGAGTTTCAACTTTATTTGAATTTTTTCGAAGCTTTGTTTGAATGAGATTTATTAGTGAAGGTTACTCTGAATCACGTTTCATTAAAACTAAACGTTTCGGCGAATATTATTTGGATAGCCCGTCTAATTAATTAAACGAACACGTTAGTTTATTAAGTTTGTTTGTACGACTTCAATCGCGAGAAACTCAATTTACACGGATACAGTTAAACCAAACGTAAAAGCTAACCTAATCGCGATCGCAAAAGTGATATAAATCTTTGAACTGTTTTCCATGAAACGGCTATTCACCTGTTCGTCGTTGGGCGGCGTGACTCCCACGCCTTCGAGAACTTTCTTAAACAAATCATTTTCCATCGCTTCCGCGGAATCTTTAGAAATGGTGACGAGAGGAGTTCCCTCCGAGGTCGGGTCAAACCCGTCGGCCTCCTGGTCCAACGCCACTTCTTCCAAATTTTCCGCCAGCCACCTGAGAGCTTCCGATAAATCTGCCAAAGCAATTTCGACTTTACAACAAAGTAATTTGGTACAAAATGAAATTAAGGTGGAGTTAAGGTGAGGCTTACCATTATCGACGGCTTTAACCAACAGTCGGCCGATTTCATTAGCACTAAGTTGGACTTTCCGCGGCTTCCGTCTTTCTTTGTTCTTGTTTTCTTTGTTACGTTTCGTCCTGACGGGGGACTGGGCTCGAGAGCGGTCCGAGTCTGATTGGTCCGAGTCAGAGCCAGATGCGCTGTCTGTACAATATTGGAAAAATTACAATAATTGATATTGACGTATAAAATAAATCAAATATTGATGGATTGATGGATTTTTTTATTGTTTTTTTTTCTCACAACGCAACCTAGCGCCAAATTAAGCATAGCTTGTATTATGGGTGGTACCCAACTGATAGAGTATATTATATAATTTCCCTACTACTCTATCTCCTTAATGAATGAAAACATAGTTTTAACATCGATGAACTTAATTTAGTTAATTTCGTCTGGTTGCCGTATGTTATCATGATAAACGTATTTTAAAAGTAATGGTAAATTACTACCATTTCTAAAATTGTCGATAAATGCTACGTTTGACATTAGTTTAAAATTTTGGACGAATTCTTTTCTTTCGTTGAGAAGAGTCACAGAGTGAGAGAAGGCCAAAGAAAGAAAGAGAGAGATATAAGAGAAAGAAACAGAGAGAGAGAGAGAGAGAGCTTTTTCTTTGAAACTTAAGGTTACTCAGAGCTGCCACAGATCGAAAATTATTTAGAAGACGCTTTGAGTATCGTGATGCTGTTTTCAGCCAGTGTATAGCTTGAACCAGTTTCAAATATTTGCCATTCGCGTATTTCAATCAGTAGAGTTCCCTCGTATTGACAGCACCAAAGCATGAATAAACTAAACAAACCAAGATACGCAGCGGTAGACGGGGCGGGTGTACCAACTTAACATTATATACGGTTGCGTTTTATCATCCCCACATATACACCGTCTTAGCTGAGGGGGGGCACAGACTCGATTTTCAATCAGAAGGTCTCCAGTTCCAGCCCGTAGCAAGCCAATCGGTGCAGTAGCACGTTTTCAAGGCGAATGGAAATATTATACATTTTAGGCAAATCACTTCAGTTTTTTGGCGTAAATATAAATCATAATAACTATGCAAACAAACTTTCGCAACTTAAAATATTAGTGAGTCGAACTGCCCGTAGCAATGCTACGGTACGTAGCGTAAGCATCTGCTACGCAACATAAACGTCTACGTAGACACGCTACGCGTACAATATTTTTGTAAACTCTGGTTAATACAATTTATGCAAATCGTATTTAACGATAAATCCTTGTCAGATTTTCTTTCAAAAACCGCATACAATTTACCCGTATTCAGTATTGTGTAAGAGTATTATCGATGTAGACAAAAACACTGTTGCGGAATGTAATAGCGAAACTCACTTCGGGTTAATAAAAATATAGCGCAGTAAAGATTCGTCGCCCCGGGCGCCTTTCATAATAATTCCACACGGCAAAAAACTTGGAAACAAATTTTACGCTGCATTATCTCACCAATAGCCCATCCGAAGTTATTGGAAGACCTAAGAAAAAGTCAACTGTGCCGCCTAATGACGTGGGAGTAAAGGCGAACAAAGGCGGGTTATGAGCGAGAATAAAGCAAAGTGAAGTTGTTTAGCAACTTACCGTTCGATTTATCGTCATCCGTGCCGGCGCTTTTAGCGTTCGATTTGTTCTGTCTCCTTTTACGGCACTGCTTCTTATCTGTAATGATCCCTAACTGAAGCAGCCTGTCGATGTAGCTAACCCTCTGCCTTTTGCGCGGCATTCGCGGGATTATTGCCCCCATCGGATCTACAATATGTAAGCGTGTATTATAAAAAGCGGAACACATTCGATTCCGGTACATTTGCATAAATAAATAAATTCGATAAATATATCGGCGTACATTCCGCATCACTGAATTAAAACATTCCGTGCCGTCAGTATTACACGGCTAGAGCCGCATTTCAACTTGGAAATTGAATTGAAAAATTACGTTCTATTGTTTCAACGCCTAAAGCAAAGTTTACCCAAATAATGCTGATACTGTAATTAAGGAAGGGTATATTTGGTCATTATTTTTAATTAACAACAAAATAGCGAGTTCCAGCGCATTCTCTTAAGGTACGATGAGATATTTTGGGTCATTATCCAAAATAACGAACTTAAATTTTTTCATAATAAAATTAAGAGGTATATATGCCAGACATGTTTGATTAAATTATTCCATTCTATTACCAGCATGTAAACTATTAATCACATTATATTATTTATGATTCTATGGTACGTACCATTAGATAAACTAGTGAATTAAAGGAAGCCGTAAGGTGAAAAAGACCACACGGGGTTCATCCCCGTTCCTACGATATATTTATGACGTCATATATCCTTGATAAATAGGTTGTCTGGGGAAGCCCACGGGGTACAAAACTTGCAAGTCTAAAGTCTAGACTCTAGACTGTTATAAAAATGATTTTAACATAAATAATCATATACATTTTGTGAGTGTGATTGAAACGTGGAATAAGAAGTTGGCTTTCCTGCTGTTACCTCAGCCTATAACATCGCAATAAAGAATCCCTTAAGAAAGGAACATGTGCCTTTAATTTCATAGGCACCCACACCCTTTAAAACGTAACAGCAATTTATATTGGAAGGTCAAGTCGTGTTACGAGTATATCAATGTAAAACTCGGACATCACAGAATCTTGTCTTAGAACGCTTACCACCATTCAAATTGAAACATGTAAAGCATAAAACCATGGGTATGTATAATAGTACATAGGTATAAAATAGGTATGGGACATGGAACCTAGCAAATCTGAAACTGTAAAAGTTTTTGTCTCTTCCATGCATGAGACATAAAAAAGTGACATTAGATTTTAGATCTTACAACAACACCCGTCAGAATCTTACCGTTCGCCTCCCCATACTGCTTCCAGAGTTCATTCAACATTACATCCTCTTCTTCGCTAAACTCTTTGGGTATTTTCTCTCTTGCACGCTCAGTGTTGCTCTTTTTCGTTGGCGCTTTGAATATGAGACCGAGCTCTTTCAGTTTCTTTATAACCTGACGCCGGGTTCGCGTCTGATCTATAAGGTTCTCCAACATCCAGTCTATTACATCTGTTGAGAAAATTGTACATTAAAGAGGACATTGTCGCTCGTTGTGTATTGAAGTACATACATTCATAGATTCACGCCTTTATCCCCGAAGGGTAGGTAGAGCTTCAGTAAACCAATTTTCACACTGTGGGTAACAACACGTAGACTCGACTAGGGGTGAGTTTGTAACGGCCATTGTTTTTTCACGAATAACTCGGCTAAAACTTTCATACAGTAATATACGATGTTATTATATGTACATCATAGCAAAATAGCATTTGGACGCTAATCTTTTTATATTTCGTTGTCATAAAGAAGTAATACATTTCAATTTCACAAACTAATTAATTTAAGTTTCATGTCTCTGATCGTCGCAACATACGATATGAAATTTTAATATGATGAGTAAAGTGTACCAACATTTAATCGAATTATTCCTGTAACTAGAATTAATTTTGATTAATTAATAATAATTATGAGAAACGCTAATTAAAGGCATTCATGACATTAATTTACTATACGAAAGTTCTCGCAATCCACAAGCAAAATATCACTTAAATTGATGTGCCATTTAATAAATTTGAGCCTCTGTTTTAGACTTGAAATTGAGTGAAATGTATCTTAATCATTTTTTAGGCGGAGTGCTTTCTTAATTCATTTTCTAATTACGTAAATTTGGCTGGAGAAGAGGATAAAAAATGCTAAACAGAATATCATCAATTTCATTTCACATTTTTTTATCCTTCATGATATAGACAGAGCTTCGTCGAGATCGTGATCAGTGTGAATGCAAAGTGCAAATGAGAGAATATAGAATAAAATCACATCTCTACGTCGCAATAGTTTTTTGAAATTACATATCTTTATGAAAGTGTTTATTAAATTACCTGTGTTCTGTCAGTTTCATTAACAAATAGTTAAGCTCTTTAATTTATCTCTCACCAGTAAATTATATGTGCCATATTTTTATTTGATTGTACCATATCCAGAATCTGCCCTTAACAGAATCTGCCTTTAACAGAATCTGCCCTAAACAAAGCAAGGGCTCGCCAGTTAGCATGGTAGTTCGAGGAATTAATGATACGGAGGTCTCTGCTTCAATTCTACGACCTATGGCAAGGCATTATTTTGCTATCAGGAATGTTGTGTAAAATGATGTGTCTTGTTCTAGAATATTACACGTAAACGCACCTAACGCGCTACATTATATGAGAATAATTCAACCATTACGTAGTCACAGCTTAGAACTTACACAGTCTAGTAGTTCACATTACTCAGTCTGAATAATATTTAAGACTAAACATTTTAGAGACTTTTTTTTTTACTTTGAGTTGTTTGCTGTGTTGCTAGACAAATTTATTTAGAAAACGATTTTTGGAAAATATTCCTAATATTTTTAATCGGAAATTTCAAAACAATCATTGTGTTGGATACTGTATATGGAATACAATAATTGGAAACCTATCAAGTATGCATTTAAGACAGTTATGTAACATTTTTAGGTTTATACCGGTTGTCCCCCCTTACTGTTTAATGGAGATCTCGCTTTCGCAAACTGAAACATTCAACCATTTACTTCGTGTTTTAGAAAACAGGAAATCTGTCAAGTTTGTGCGTGTCTGTTTTATGTAATTTATTTCAAGCAAATAGTACTCATGAGATCTGGACAAATCTAAATTTCGTCAAGCTGTTTATGATATAGATAAAAACAATATAAAATAATAAAAAAAACTTTACGATAACACTTTTTTTATATGATGAAGTTACCGAAGGAGTAGATACCCATACCCATAACAAGCAATACGACTTGGGTACTCGCCTACTTAGGTACATTAAGAACCCAAGTCACATAGTATGCGCCCGTAACTCTGAAGGTGGAATGTCTCATGTCGCTGTAATTTCAGCAGCAACCGCACCATCTAAACTGGGACACAGGAACGCGAATGCATTGCTGCTTAGCGGTAGAAATGTGTAAGGTGGCAGTATGTCTCCGGATGAGCATGGGTTAAGATCTACTGTCAAAAAAATTCGCTGCTGGGCTAATTTGACAGACAGGTTCGAAGGACAGGAATGATCGTTTTGAGCCACATTAGGCAGACTAAAAAGATTTATCTCCGTTGTATGTATTCGATTCATGAATCGATCACTGTCAGCTTACAAACGTCCTATTGGACATAGTGCGCGCTACACCGATGGGGATTCGCAGTAATCCACTTTGGAAGGCTATTCAGCTTTTGTGGCTCAACGTACGAACATATTGAAAATGTTTAAAAAGTAACACATTCACATTATGGTTGGATGCGTGCAGCGGATAAGTTTTTGTTGTGAGAGCAATGATTTAACTATAAATCTACATATTCATTGTATACCTACACTTAAAATGACTTTATTATGTTGTGCTGATGTTGACAATTGCAGAGCCTATATATCTCAAATAAATATAAGCGATTACACTATCATACTACATCACTATCGCTATCATCGTAGTACTGCATCAGGATTCCCTTTGTATCAGGTGGCATAGAGACATGCTGCACACAAACATCGGAGAACAAACTTTATGCTCACCACAAATTAATATATAATATAAAAATATATAAATTTACTTCACAAGTATGAAATAAATATATAAAACACACGTAAACGATAATAAATACGGATAGTTCACACAGCGGCATCTAGACATTCTAAGCATAGCTTGTAGGTACTAGAAGAAATTAGAGGAACTAGACAACTAATAGAATATACTTTTTGTAAATACTATAAAACCCAGACACAGAATAAACATCTACGTTAATCACACAAATGTTTCGGGGTGGGAATCGAACCCACCTACAGAGCAGAAGGTGAGGTAACAGAACAGTGAGGCAGTTCAAATGATGAGAAAGTAACCGTGTTTGTTTTATACAGGAGCTGGAAAAGTTTGCGGACTTTATATTCAGAAAGTTTTCTGAAATAGCTATGAAAAACCCGATTGTTTTCGTCGAATTACCTTTCTGGACGAATTCAATAAAATATAAAAATACTAATATATAATAATATTATATAATATAAAAATACAATAAATTTTCTAATTAATAGTGTTTTTAAACCTATGTAGGGTTTGAGTAAACACTAGGAGTTGACTAGTAGTTTAACACTTGAAATTGAATACGACCTTTACACTGACAGCAAGTAAGTCAGTCTCTAAATTAAATGTATAAAATTCGCTATCTGTCAAGTCTCAAAGTCAGTACAAATCCATTTGGCATAACTCTACACAGATCCACGAAAATCCGAGAATGATTCTGAGTCACATTCACGAAGCTTACAGTCGATGACATAAAGCTTCATTTTCATGCCGCCGTTTGAGTGAGTTTGATTTATGTCTTGGTATACGCAGTGTGACAGCGCCTACGTTGATTACAGATCAGACGTAATACTCATACATACCTTGATCAGTTTGTGGGTTTGTTTGGTTTTCCATGTACAAATTCTGCAGTTCATGTTCTTGCTCCTCAGACCAGCTCCCTCTGCCAAGTTTATCCCTGTATGAATGGTTTACATACTTAAGTAATTGATTAAAAAGTATAAAAAAGATAAGTAATTAAAAGAAAATGATGAGTGCAAGAAAGTATTAAGTAACAGTTTTTTGGCAAAACCTCGTTATATTTCAGCCATTTTGTAAAAAATATTTACAAATTTAACATACACCTCCTCGTGGTAATCCGAGAAACAGACACACAGATAGCGAATTTGTTTTATTACTATTAAATATATACTCGTATATGTATAGGACTAGCTGTTGCCCGCGACTTCGTCCGCGTGGAATTCGGTTTTATCACGCACCCCTATTTTACCCCTCGGGAAAGTAGCCTAAGTTACTCCTTGTTACATCAGCTATCTGTCAGTGAAAGTCCCGTCAAAATAGGTCCAGCCATTTCAGAGATTAGCCGGAACAAACAGACAGACAGACAAAAATTGTAAAAAATATTGTTTTGGTATATGTACCGTGTATACATCCATATGCACTTAGTAAAAAGCGGTTATTTCAATATTACAAACAGACACTCCAATTTTATTTATATGTATAGATTTAGAGACTGACTTACTTGCTGTCAGTGTAGAGGTCGTATCCACATTCAATATCAATAGCATCCTTAGAATTCGTCCAGAAAAGTAATTCGATGAAAACCTTCGGATTTTTCATAGCTATTTCAGAAAACTTTCTGAATATAAAGACTGCAAACTTTTCCAGCTCCTGTATAAAACAAACATCATTCTTAGAATACTGCGGTCGCCGTTGGAAACTCGTAGTTCAAATGGTACATTAAGATGGATTTCATATTTGACTATAATTGAGGGATGACTAATGGAAGAGTTAGCTGAGTTATTCGCGGGAAAACAATAGCTGCGACGAGCTTACTCCTCATCACGCCTACGTTCCCATGACGGTGTAAACCACAAGGTGAAAACAGACTCACTGAAGATCGTCTACCCCTTCAGGAATAAAGGCGTGAATCTATGCATGTAATATTTGCCCGAATTTTTCCACCACACCGTCTATTTATTATAATGGCGTCAAAACAAGCCGATACACATCTGTAATCAAAAAAGTCGCCGACTCGCGATGTATAAAAAAAAACATTTCTATTACCGATAGAAATCAAATGTTGCAAGGTTAGTTTAGATTCCCGATACATTCGGGCGTCTTAAAACGCCCGGACCGCGAGCCGATAAAATCTGGCCCCGCTTCATTTATACGCCACGCAACGTATAAACTAAGGATAAAAAGTGTACGGTGACACGCGCTGCCTCGCCCCGCCCCGCCCCGCCCCGCGCCGCTGTAGGGGATTCGCGATATGAGCACTCACTGAATTTACGTAACTACCAGTAGATCTTTGCATGTACAGTCGACATCGAATGTTCGTTTAACGAATCAATTCTTTAAAAGTAGTTTGTAAATGGAAATAAAAAATTAAGGTATTTACAGTGATGAAATAAATCGAATACCATTTCGCGATTTCAAATTTATCAAATTTGATTTATTGGCACAGGTAAAAAAAAGGTCTTTAGCTGCTGACCGCTTTTATATTGAGAAGGTATAACGCATCCACTGAATTTACTACCGGTACATTCTTGCGAGGAGGGTCGACATCAAATAAACTAAATGCGAAAAAAAAGAAATACTTCCTTTAGGGGTTTCTGGTATCTTCTTCTCCATGGAGAGTCTGATAGGGTTTGAACATGCGTCAAACTTAGCGATAAGTACAGGTGATCTTACGTTTCGAATATTATTGACGTTTCCAAGCCATTTCTTTATGAATACTACGGAAAAAAAATGACTTTGACTTTTGAGATATTCGTTTTATGCTCATTTCATGCTTTAAAAGTAGTTAGTCAATGGCACTAGAAAATCATACTTTGTAATGTTATGACAGCAATTGAATAAACTTTCGCGATTTGGCAGCTGACATTTACTTTAGTGACGTCAATAAACATCACTGCTGCTGTTGACCGTACTTTATTAAGTTGAAATTGTTTGTTTCCATAAACTGATGCCGTATCCGTGCACGTGTACTTGTTTGTAGTGAAAGAAAATTATCGCAGATTACATATGAAACGTATAAAAGTATGGTTATTTCACAGTCTTCCCCATGGAGAGTCGGATAGGGTTTGAACAGGCGTCAAACTTAGCGACGAACTACGCGTGACCTTATGTTTTGAATATTATTGACGTTTCCAAGCAATTTATTTATGAATTCAATGGAAATAAAGTTTTTCACTTTGACTTTGTCAGGCGACCGAGAAAATATGTTGCGTGTACCGACATAAAAATAATGATGTAATGTGTTTAAAATTACGCTAAGTCTAGCCTGATGTTAAGCATCCGCCCCTGCGAATAGCAAATCAAAGCGAAAGCAAAGTATGTCTCCTATCTCTCATGAAGAATGAAGATGAAACTATGCCAGCATTTTCTTTTTTTTCACCGAAACATGTCGACTGGCCTCACAGCTGCGTTGATGGAAACCTCGACTTCTGCGCTGTAGGTCATGGGTTCTATTGCCACCCAGGACAAACATTTGCGTGACGAACATAGGTGTTTGGTCTGTGTCTGGGTGTTAATATGTATAATAAGTAAGTATTCAAAAAAAAACAATTGTCCGGTTCTCATAATACAAGCAATGGTTAGCTTACCTAAGTAAAGTACAGTGACAGTATTTAATACTAGATAGATATATAGACAGAAAATTCTTTATTGGACCAATTTAATGCTAATTAAGTAATTTAATTTAATTCTAATTTATTGGGGTCTGCTATTTGTCTTACCATATCTAGATATATTGAAATAAAAACTTTTCAATACGAATAACATAATGTTTCAAATTATTTAATAACTCAACTAGTAGAACTGAATATAAACTGAACACAAACCTTAAACTGCGGCATTGGATTGTTGAGCAACTTTTGAAATGTCAGGAACAAAGTTGCCTGAAACATCATGGCCGGCCGCTTGCAGTCCCACGCTATCCGGTGCAGCATTTTAGCGATGCAATGGTTCGTGTGAGGTGCATTTTTATCGTATTTCTCCAGTAGAGAGACACACGCGCTCACTGCCTTCGGGTGACAGAATCTGTGACACAAGAAAATATATTGGCACAGGTGTCATAATAACAAATATTTGTTGCAGACCATAATAAATGAACCGTATATAAATTATAACAGTCTTGACCCAATGTTGCAAAATAGGGTTGTACCTGACGCTGCCTTTGAGCGACAGACTTACACTTTTGTATTTCTGTCTGACAGAAGGCAAAATCGACAAAAACGCATCACAGAAAAGAAAGTCAATTAAAAAGATACAAAAATCTTGGATAAGTCAATTATTAAAATAACGACACAATGCAAAGTTCGTACTAGATATTAACTAGAATAAGCTTAACTACATGTAAAATAACCCAGCCTTAGTTACCTTTGCACGAAGTCTTGGAAATCGAAGTCACTCTCAACAATTTTTGTTGTTTTCTCTTCCTCTTCTTCATCTGAGAATAAAAGAAATACTTGAGGCGCGCAAAAGAAAATTACTCTTGAATTGCCCGCCGTAACGTATTAACTACAGCGATCAATGTTCCAAATTGCAACATTCTCCAAGTAAGTATGCGCAATGTACTCTCGAAGTATTTACTGTAATAAAGCTAAGCTCAAATGGTAGTAACTCTGCCTTCTGCGAGTTTATCAATTACGCTGCATCTAAATTTATCGTCGGATTGCGCGATTTGGCAACTGCATAAAAAGCAATTTAGCTCGATCTACTTTCTGGTTATTTCCGGCAATCGTCGATAACTTCTCCCCATATGAACTCTCGAAATATACTGGTAACTGAGTAGCCAAAGTTATAACAAAATTGAACTAGAACTGCCAAATATTTTGTGCATTTTACTGGAACAAACCAACAGTTTTGACAATACAATTTAAACTGTTAGTTATACAGTTCTCAGTTCAAATATTATGATGAGAGAACTGAACAAAACTGACATTAACATTTGACAATTGTGACGGAGTGTTGGTAAATAGGACGTAGTGAAATTATTCCTTAGTAGTAACAAATCTATTGAAAATTCTGCAAAGACTGGCCTCACAGCTCAATTGGGTACCTCTGTCTTCAACCCTGTAGGTGGTGGGTACCGCTTGGAAAAGCCTTTGTATGGCCGTGATAAAGCTACGAGCAGATAGCCCACCGGATGTTAAGTGGTAACCTCTTCCCATAACAAGCAACACGACTAGGATCCATTCTTATGTAAAAGTAGTTGTTGCCCGCGACTTCGTCCGCGTGGAATTCGGTTTTATCACGCACCCCTATTTTACCCCTCCGAAAAGTAGCCTAAGTTACTCCTTGTTACATCAGCTATTTGCCAGTGCAAGTCCCGTCAAAATAGGTCCAGCCATTTCAGAGATTAGCCGGAACAAACAGACAGACAGACAAAAATTTAAAAAATGTTGTTTTTGTATATGCACAAGTTACACTTTAAGTACTTAAAGTACACTTTATACTGTACATCCATATGCACAGTATAAAGCGGCTATTTTAATATTACAAACAGACACTCTAATTTTATTTATTTGTATAGACAAGACCCAAGTCGCACTGTATTGCGCCTGTAACTCAGAGACGTAAAGGTGGAATGTTTTTTAGAAAATAGTATGTATTAACCTGCATTCTACTTAACATCAGGTGATATGTAGTCTATATCGAAAGTAGTAAAAGAGCGCTTCACTGGTTTAACGCCCCGCGACTCCGATATACATATGATTTGCAATCTAAATTCATAACAATATCCATTTCGGATTCAGGATTAAAGGTACCGAGATGTGTTTGCTCTGGAAAGGATGCTGCCGAATACAATGTACTTTACGACTTCTCACTGGAGAGATCTTTCCAGATCATAAATAAGTAATGAAATTCGATAAGCACTTACCTTCCTCATCTTCATATTCGGAATATTCCTGTGCTTCCGTTTCGTCGTTCACAATTTCTGTAAAATCAAAGTCTTTAATCTGGATACCTATTTGTAGACGTGGGTTAATGCGTTCCATATCATGAATACTGAGTTTTTAGATAGTGAATTTATTTTAATTTCAAATTTATGTAGAAGCCTATATTTTATATTTCATTATAACACACGAGAGCGATAAGCTACACATATTTGAATTTTTTTAAATCTTTTTGGCTATAAAAGGGCAAATTTTATCAATTCCTAAATGTAGCCAATGCTATTTCGCTTTATTTAAAATGAAATAGCCGCAAAAATCAAGAGTCAGGCCAGGCTGACAGTTATTTCGGTATCTCAGATTAGGTCTGAGGTAAAACTGCTTGGACTAAAAAATCTCATGAATATAAAATTTTCGATTACAATTTGTATAAATTGAGTCCGTTAGTTAATGATAGATCATTTATTACAGAATAAATTACACATAGAATCAAGAAAATAAATTGCAACTGTGAAATTTTTAATTAGCCTTAAGCATCTACTTATTAACCTATTCATTTGGCTGGCGATAAGATTTCCTAGAATTGAAAAAATAAAATAAATTTAAAACAGGTAGAAAAAAAATGGTCGAGTCGGTTCCCACGTGTCTAGAGTTTACTCTTTAAGTGCGATTGTCATTGTATAAATTCATGCATCACGTGTTAACAAAAAGCGTTATGTTTTTAAAAACAACGCTGTTGCCTTCGCTTGATTTTACAACCCATCAAATCGTACCGGGGGCTTTAAACGAAATCGATTCTTAAGGAGTTAACCCCCCCCTTAAGGAGTTATCAAAGTTAAGGAGTTAATATAGACGTACCAGAGGAGTCTACTCCCAAATCGGTGATGTAGAGTGTCTCCAACATGTTCAGTTCCTCGTCAGCGGGGATGTCGCTCGTGCCGAAGATTCCGCCGTCAGGCCACACCTCTCTGTATATTGGAGTTTCCAATAAGATCCTTTTACAGAAGGCTTTCAAGGCTACGACAGTTCCAGTTCAGCTGCTAAGGTCGAGCGTTTCTTGTAATATTATGCAATTTATGGTTCTTATTTACGATTTTATATAAAGTAATTCCATTATTAGATATATGAATTAGTTATTAGGATAAAAATACTTTTGTTTAAAATCTGTGAATTTTGTGAAACTCAATAAATAAATAAAATTACGGATAAAGATATTATATAACTATTTTTTAAGTATTAATATCAAAATACTATTACCAGGATTATAGGTCAAGTATTTACTACTTTTAATCTCCATTTATGTGTAAGGGTAGATAAGGTTAGTAGGTTTTGTTAGAAGAGCCTTTCGACACATGTTGAATGAATTCTACAAGAGCCGGTGTCAATAATGTTATGCGAATATGTTTGCTGAGATACCGTTATGACCAACAGAAAAGCCTGATTTTAGGTAATTAATTGACGAATCTAATTTGGTCTTGATATCAATGGGAACAAAATAATCTCTTAATGCGGTAGGCTCAAGATATTCGGGCAAATAATGGTAACAAAGAGGTACGGCCCTTCGCATAGATTATAGATTTTAAACGCAATTACACCCTGTGATCACGATTATTAATATTGATATGAGCTAAGTCTGTACGGCGTAGCTACCGCGGAGAGAATCATGAAATTCAAAACTAAATATTTTTCCCATCACAGTTTGAAACGCAAAAATCAAGCCGGTAAGAACTCATCAAACTTTTTTATTACTCATTGAAGTGAAACACTCAAAGTGGAACATTAAAAGACAATGTAAATGATACAAAGTTTTAAATATCACGCTCAAAGTTAAAGATAACTTTATTTGAAGGACGACTCTCATTATTATGGAACTCGCACCAAATGTTCCATCTAGAAGTGCGCCAGTGGAACGCAGGGCTAACCGAGATATTGCAATGGAAGAAGTTTTTACCACATTGTAATTATAATACTTACAAGAACTGTTATAAATTGTTATATTTTATTTAGTAGGTATGTAAGTACAAGTCAGTCACAAACATATGACAGACTCACAGCTCAGTTGGTAGTGACCCTGCCTTCTGCGCTGTAGGTCGTGGGTTCAATTCCCACCCAGCACAAACATTTGTGTGACGAACATAGATGTTTATTCTGTGTCTGGGTGTTCATAATGTATTATATGTATGTATTTACAAAAATAAATAAGTATTATATCAGTTGTCTGGTTCCCATGACACAAGCTATGCTTAGCTTACTTAGGGGCTAGATGGGGCTGTGTGAAATGTCCACCAATATTTTTATTTAACATAAAATAAAAAAACTTTATACACATTAAAAAAAAGATTTTCCATTCATGCTTATTATTATAGCGTGGTTTAATGAAATGTCACATACCTGGCAGCTCGGAACATTCCCACGGCGTCTTCGAACTTGTGTTTCCGCATCAACTTCTGTATATTCTTCATGCAGCTCTCTCTGTCCAAACAACATTTTAATATATAAGCACCAGATACAACAGATAAAGTACTTCTCGCTCGGCGACCTCAACTAATGTCGTATGCGAACTATAAAGGGGATGTTTTAAGCCGAGCGATCGAAAGTTACAGCATCTCACACTACTATGTAAATACTTCTACTAATTTCGGATCAAAGTGTGCCTCAAAGAGGCTCCTTTCGACACATGTCTTAAAATGTTCGGTTCTAACATATGCTGGTTTACTCAGGATATTTTCCTTGAACGTTTTCGAATCGTCACATTGATTGAGTGAATTATCACACAAAATACACATAATAATTGACAGGCCTCACAGCTCAGTTGGTAGTAAGTCTGCTTTCTGCGCTGTAGGTCGTGTTTTCAATTCCCACCCAGGATAAACATTTGTGTGACGAATATGTATGTTTGTTCTGTCTGGGTGTTGATACGTATTGTATGTCTGTATTTGCAGAAAAAAGTATAATGTATTCTATCAGTTTCCCGGTTCCCACAGTACAAGCTATGCTTAGTTTGGAGTTAGATGGCGCTGTGTGAATTGTCAACCAACATTATACAATTATTATTATTAAACTTTTCAAGTGAACAAGCTCATCAGTGCTTCAGGATTTGATCCGGCGACGTCCTGATCGAAAGAGGGGGTGCAGCACGCACTAAATCTCAAATGTTATGTGTGACTTTGCCTCTACCCACAGGCTGTTGGGTGGTGGCTGCCCGCAAAGTCAAAGCCGTCAGTGTAGATTCATCCATCACGACTGACTGAAGCAACTTATGTAAATAACCGTCTCTGGGTAAAAACTTAGGTTCGTCTGACGTCTATAACTGACGTCAGATTGATGAAGGGTCGATGGGTGCGGCCTACCCTGTATACTTGGCGACCCGTATCGGTATCGGAGCGCTAATCGGAATATCAGATCATTATAAAAATACAATATGATTGGCAGAAACTGTATGTCGGGTTAATACTCGGAGGCGTTTTATCGAGTCAAATAAAGTGTATTCTTTCCTTATGACAGGCCTTATAGCTCAGTTGGTAGTAACCCTGCGTTCTGCGCTGTAGGTCGTGTTTTCGATTCCCACCCAGGATAAACATTTGTGTGACGAATATACATGTTTGTTCTGTGTGGATGTTAATATGTATTACATGTATGTATTTACTTACCTAGTTTATTTCATAAATTTGTGTGCAAGTAAAGAGTTTTTTATCATAATAGTAATCTTGCTATTTATTAGGTAGGTAAATGGAAATAGGGGATAAGGAAAGATATACAGACTGCAAGAAATACTGGAATATTGACAGTGTGTAGTTGGCAATACGCCAAACCACTTTGCAAGAAAGAGCTGTAACCAAATTAGAGGCTAGGCGGAAACTGTTAATTCTACATTCTCCCTGCATTATTCTTTACATTTTTCAAAAAATAATTGGATATAATAAAATTGTAATATTGATGCTGTTATTTAATAAACTGAATTGAACAACCGATACTTTATGTGTCTTCGAGATGTGAAATTATGTTCTATGAAATCTATATATATATATATATATATCTCAATAGCAGTAGTACCTACTTATCCAAGTTCATCCGGGCAAGTACTGCCACCATACCCATTTCTGCCGCCAAGCAGTAATACACTCGCGTAGCTATGTTTCGGCTTGCTATGTACAGGTACGATTGCTGGTGAGAGTACAGGCACATAAGACATTCTACCTTTCACATCTACGCATACGATGCGAATTGGGTCCTGTCATACCTAAGTAGAGGATCGTACCTATTGCTTTTTATGGGAAGAGGTTACCACTTAAGACAAGGTGGGCCGTCTGCTCGTTCCATTACTTTATCACAAAAAGCCAAGATTCACTAATCAAGCCATTTAACTCGTTATTGCAAAATGACGCGATCGCTTGTCGCCCGTACTTAAATGCCGTCTTAAGTTTAAGCAAAGTTTTAATTGATAGACCACTAAGACTTATTTATAAACCTCTTCAAATTACCAACAAAAGTAATCAATGTAAGCTGGTTATTTATTTGTGAGCATGTTTGAGATATTAGGTCGTCTAGACATGTAATCCGAGATTAACTAATTCATTAGTGAACTTGCGAAACTGTATTAAATATTGATGGGATGGGACAGTGACGTCACAGAATTGATAGAGATTCAACAATTATAATTACATTCGGACAATACTCATACTTTATAAATCGAATGTGAGAAGTTATAGGGTCGGATAGGGTTTGAACAGGCGTCAAACTTAGCGGTAAGTACGCATGACCTTATGTTTTGAATATTATTGACGTTTCCAAGCCATTTCTTTATTTCTTATTAATTCTATGGAAATAAAGTATTTGACTTTGTCTTTACTTAGAGTAAGCATTTGTAACACAATAATTAATATATATATTACATTTGAATACTGGAAAAGGTAGCTTCAGAAGCTAGCTAGTTGGGTCACGTCAGTAAGCATTATTAAAATTGGCTACAACAATGAAATACTTACGACAATGTTTTTTATCGCGGAAGAAGTAACTGTATGTGTTCAACTGGATAGACCTGCCGTCATATCCATTTGAGATGCCTCACAGTTAATTCGATAGTAGTTGTGACTTCTGCGCTACAGGTCGTGGGTTCGATTTCCTTCCAGGACAAACATTTTGTTACTGCCGATTGAGATGTGAGGCCAGTCAACTTCAACTTAACCACTACTACTAGACCTACTAAACGCATAAGATGCGACTTGAGTCTTGTCGTACCTAAGTAGGGGAGGATCCAAGTCTCATTGCTTGTTACGGGCAGAGCTTACCTCTTAACACCAGGTGGGCTATATCTGCTAGTTCCATAACTATATCAAATAGTGTCGTCAATGCCTGAAAGGTTTTTGGCTGAAAACCAGCGCTGAGTAAAATTACTCTGCATATGCTGAGCCAAGTTAGTATTTTTTTATTTTTTACTTCGTTGCTCTTTAGTGAATTTGTGTCCTATGTGCTGAATGTGTTATCTATAAATAATAAAAATTAAACTTACTTTTGCTGATCGATAGGCACGTCGGCCGCGGCATCGAACGGCGGCGGGTAAGCCTCCAAGCCAGTGGTCAGCACCGCGGCCAACTGAGCCCGAACCAACTCCCACGGTGGGACATCTTCCTGGACCGAATTCGGCTTCGGCGCTACCTTCTTCGGCTCTAAATGAAGGAAGATTTTGTTGAAAAATACATTTTTCAAAACAAGTAAATTTAAAAAAAACATGACTGAGTAAGGAGTTGAGGTATTCCTATAGCCATCTGTCGACTCCATCATGAGACCACCTCCATCTTAACATACTATTGCATCGTCATCGAAGTTACATATATGTTCCAAATTTCACGTGTAGGTGGATTGTCTCATGTGCCTGTAATTTCACCGGCAACCACGTTGACTAATATCTTGTGAAATGGATAACAAGCGGTTTCTTATTTTTGTGACGCTAGAGATCAAATTCTAATGTGGGACCATCGAATAGCTAAACGATTTTTCCTTTGTTTTCTTGGCGTGTGATTCTTCCCAGCGCAAGAATGAGGCTGATTTATTTTTTTACTTTATTATTTTGGAGACACATTATTATTTTATGAACTCTACGATCCCCTTGTCTTTGGATCTAATAGAACATTAGTGAGCTCAGCTGGAGAAGTACTGTTACTATAATCATTTATGACAAGATTTGAAAGCAGCAAATAAGGGGAGGCAGTGTCACAAAAAGAAATATAAGTAATTAAGTTACTTCACATATTTCTTTTAACTTCAACAGCAGTTTCATTTCAACGAACTTCACGATTTGATTGTAACTTTGTTAACCAAATAAAATGTTGCCGTCGTCTTTATTGCCTGATGTTGCATCATTTTTCGGCAGATATTACGATAAGTGTCATATTTGTTATTTTATTCCCGTAAACACGACTGAATCTATATTTCCCATGTACAGGACTGATATGGTTAGGGGAGTGCCTATACATCGCAGAGATCGAGCCTCCAATTTACCACGTTTATTAGCTCACATTTGTTTCTGTTCGGTGCATATTTAATAACTGATTTAAGACTAACCTACCGATGAGCTAGATACTTGAGAATTGAAATACAGAACTGGATGACAATACTATAATATAAGTTCACTTTCTTGCCTATTTCCTCAGTAGACTTCCATATAACTCAATTTTCTTTTTTGTCTGTCAGTGAGGTGAAAGATATGGAATTTATTTTATTATTAAAACACATAGTCGCGGTTTTTACTTCGTTTTAAATAAAAGATATATTATAAATATAGTTTTATTCAATTTGTTATAATGGATCCATCAAACTTGACTTTCGAATACAAAAAAAAAACGCGCGAGAAAATAATTTACAGAATTTTTATTCCGTCGCCTTTTCTTTGTGTACGTGTTAGAAATAGCAAGTAACTCAGATATAAAAAAAAAGTAGATCCAATTTTAAACTTAGTAACTCTAACAAATTATCAAAGTAAATAGCATTTACGTGACCCGTCGCGAATTGAATCGGTAACAGTTAGAGAACTTTTACAAAGAACTTCCAAATAAATCTTTTGGGCATACTTCACTTTATTAAGTTATCTTTAGGCTCGTGGGTAATGAACTAAGTCGTCCAATCAAAAACTTACGTCGAGTAATTTATTATCTAGATTGAACGTCTCGGCAGCTTTAGGTCGACATATAAATGATACAGATTTTCACAGTGACACTTGATCAAACCTTATTTCCGAATCAGTTTCTTTTATGGGATTAAGTTACGGAATGAGCAGACGGCTCACCTGGTGTTAAGTGGTGACCTCTACTCATAACATGCTACACGCCTTGGGTCTTCCCCTACTTAGGTACGACAAGACCCATGTTCCACCGTATGCACCCGTAACTCTTAGACGGGAAGGTGGAATGTCTCATGTGCCTGTACCTTCACCGGCAATCAAACCTTTCAAACCGCAACACAGTAACACGAATGCATCACTGCTTAGCGGCAGAAATAGGTATGGTGGTAGTACATCCATAGACGAACTTGGCATAAGTTCGACTGCTACTTTTGTATTACCTGAGAAAACTTAACTACCTACACACAGTTGGATGTGCCTTCATTTATCTGATATCAGCTTCGATAATGTACAAATATGGACTTCTGTAAGCTTTCTGCTAACATATTTTTTTCAGCGCCATATAAAGCATCAAAGTGATGAAATTAATAAAAATACTTACTTTTGGATTTTCCCTTCCTTTTAATCTTTTTCTGAACGACCAGTCCTGTTTTTTTACAATAACACTCCAACATTTTCAAAAACAGATGTACTGTCTCGACCAAATCCACCAAGTACGACCTAAAAGAGATTTTCATTTTAATTTCATTGCGAAATAGTATTTTACGTGGGTGGGTCAGGTATGGTTGCCTTTATGTACAATCACATACCTCCCATTGGCCATTAAATCATGTTAAGCGATAAATATGAGTTAACTAATTACTACAAAGTCATCGTCTCTTTCATATTATTGAAGAACAATCATACAATCGGGTCTGAAATATAAATCTAAACTAACTTTGTAAGTCATCCGACAGAAAGGAACTGATAAAGAAAGAGATGACTTAAGCTCTAGCGTGTAAAAGCAGCCTTATCTTCAATAATCAAACATTATTTATACCAGCCTCTAACTTCTCAAAGCAGGGACTCTCAGTCGTTCTCAACGGGAGCTGTTGTTCTTAATAAGCGAGACTGAATAGGATTTAAGCAAGTCACACACGGCTCAGATAATATAATATATCTGTATATAAGCGATCTGTCAGTATCGCTCTTCATCGAAATCAATAGACTTACACAAATGATGCAAATAATGTATATTTTATCGTTGAGTATACATGCAGACACAAATACAGATATGGACAGATTCAGTCAAAAACATATATACATATTATGTAGATCTGAAGAAAATATCTGCAGATGACACCGAGTGTATCGGATTTCAAACAGTTTCGTACATATTCCTTGTTCCGTGTGTATGATATACCTACAGAAAACATAAGTTTTTATGCGCAGATCCTAACAGATAAAAGGTTATATTACATGCACCGTGTATGACAGCTACATGAGCACGCAATTTGGATTCCTCCCAATGTTGTTATTCACCGTTTTGAGAATGTATTGCTTAGGTACATAACTCATTGATGCAGATGTAAACGAGCGACTCTCAGATTGATAAGACCGTACTTAATTTGGGCACCAAAATAAAAAAAATTGTATATAATAATATTTAATATTCCTAACAATAGATCTTCGTAATATGGATTAACTGTAATATTAATTCGTAATCTACAAAATAGACAACGAAGTTACTAAATCATCTCAAAGGTACCTAAATATTTATTACTTCTAACAAGAGACCTTAAGATGGATTAAATGTAATATTAATTAGTAACGTCCCACAAAAAGACAACAAAGTTACTAGTTCGTCTCAAAGGTATACCCAGCAAATGCTGAAATTAAATCCAAAACTTCTTAACCAAATAAGAAAATCCATCGCAGTAATGTCAACTCACCTGGGCATTTTATTGTCATCGTAGTTCAAGAAAGTGTTCAGAACAAATTCTCTATATTCTAAGACGTAGAAAATGTTACTCTTTAGCACTTTGGCTGAATCCTTAACGGTGGGGTCGGTACTCTTGTCCATAGCTAACAGGGTGTTAAGCAGTTCCTTGTAAGCTCTCAGGGCTAAGTTCAACCGGCGAACCCATGGATGGAATTTTTTCTTCTCCATTTTTATCATATCGTAGTATTTTTCCATTTGCTGTTGCACGAAATGGAACATGGGAACTGACATTGTTTCGCTGAAATGTTGGACTTATTTTCAAATAACATCGACGACTGTGGTTTTAGAATAAAGCCGCTTACAGAAAAAGGATATAGTTACGAGTGTACAGCCACTGCTAGATAATTTTTATTGACTTTAAAACTTGCTTGCTGGTCAATATAATAAACGAAAAAATAAAATTACAGTTATAAATAAAAACAGTAAATATTTAAGGTCTAAGGTAATGTGAGCACAGTTAATTGTAGAGACCAATGTAACAGGTGTCCCATATCGACTACATAGAATATAATTACTTAATCTAGTCTGACACCTAGTTTTCGCACACGGGCAGGTGTAAAAATGTAGGTACCTATTTCTTAAAACTAATTATATTGATGATTGTGACACTGATATTTGCAAAAATTACACTGACTGTAAATCCTTATACCAGATTTTTTTACGTGATAATGTTACGGTAAGAGCTAATGACCCACCTGATGTTATGCGGTAACCTCTGCCCATAACAAGCAAATGGGTCCACCCCTACCAAGGTACAACAAGACCCAAGTCGCAACGTATGCGCCCGTAATTCTGTGATACAGAGCAGGCACACGAGACAGTCCACCAACACGTCTCAGAGTTACGGTCGCATACCATGCGTCTTGGGTCTTGTCGTACCTAGTAGGGGAGGACCCAAGTCGCAACGCGTGTTACGGGCAGAGGTTACAACTTAACACCGGGTGGGCCGTCGGCTCGCTCCGTAACTGCATCACATAAAAATAATACTTAATAAACTATATAAGATTATTTAACGAATATGCGAATAAAGCATTACGACCGCTACAAATAAATATTTTAACTTACCTCACGAGTCCAACTTGAAAGTTATGTCCCCTGTTGAACTCCATAAAGAATTTGACGGACCACAGATAGTAGGACTCGTCGTTTTGTTGTGCCTTCGCCCGCACCAGGACGTCCTTCACGTAATGCATCAGAGAGTTATAAGAGCTGTTCAGGAACTCTATGCAGAATTCTCTTAGGAATAGTCTAAAATAATTTTGATCAAGGTGAAAAGAAATAAAAAACAGATAAAACATACAGATTTTCTACATTTATAAATAAATATCAAAATTTTAATCTTCTAGCAACTTGTGAACGCGCTGCTACACCCGCCTAGATCATAAGGTAGCATCTTACCTGACGGCAAAAGCAGATCTTCTCTCCAACTGGCCGCTTTCCACCGGCCGCCTGTTCTTAGGCTTCACCAATTTAGATTTCTTGCTACCATTAAAGTCCAAGTTGGACATCTTATTTAGTGGCTTTAGACAGATCATTTCATTTTCCGATATGGATTTCATATTTTGCACTATATAACAGCCTCCGAAGCGAGAATGCCTAATAAACATAGATAAAAAAAGGCATATTTAGATACATAGATAAACTGGTGTGTATGTCATGGACTGTCATTAATAAGATATTACCAGGCCATTATGAATAATGTCCAATTAATCACTTGGTCCATAACATATACACCAAAACATAAAATTAAAAACATTACAAAGGAAGCCTAAAAAAATAATAAATAATACCAATGGTGGAATAATTTAATTTAATTTTTATTTTGTTTATTAGGGAAAAGCAAACAGCTACATAATATATATTAACACTAGAATTACATAAACTAAGAAAAACTATTAATTACATAGCCCACTACGTTATCCACATGATGCTAACTAAGAGCACTCTCTTCCAGGTAATCTTTGGATGGATTTAAAAGCAGGAAATAAGGGGAGGCGGTGGCACAAAAAGAAATATAAGTAATTATATATAATTATAATAAAGTTGCTTCACATATTTCTTTTAACTTCAGGACGTAGGTAAAATTGAAATTTTGTTCAAATCAAACCACAATCAAGGGTTTGCTTGAATTACACTTTAGATGAAGGAAAATCTTAGCATGTTTACAGTTGACCCATTAAATTGAGCAAGTAAGGAGCAAGTAGGAGAATACCACGATTTATTTAAGATTATGAGAGCATTATAAAAGCCGAGTCACAACTACAGACTGTAGCAACTAAACAATACATCAATTTACGAATGCATGAGCTCACTTAAGAAGGAACGCTTTTAAAAATGTTTTCATACCCTTACATCATTCATTCTAAAATATAAATAAAAATATTTTGCTGAAATAATAACTTGTAAATAGTTTTCCTTACATACAGAATAAGAGAAACATATTATGTTATCCTATTGTAAGATACAAGATATACAATTTATAAAGTACCTTGAAGCAGAATATTGTTTAATTTTATTGAGCTGTTGTTTATTCTCAGCCATCCTTAAAGTCAGAAGTTCTTGGTCATCTCTGAGTTTCTCATCCAAACTCCTCTGAAGAGCTGAGTCGGCCAAACTACTAGGATTTTGTTCTCTAAGCAAATGAGATATTATCTCTAGAATGTGCATAAAGTACTGTTTCTCATTCTCTGAAGACATGTATAGGATCAGATCCAGGATTCCAGATTGATTGAGGGCCCAAAGCACCTAAAGTTTAATAAAAAGATATAAGACAAGTACACTGGGCATTCGGAGAGTGCAATTTTATTTCACGTTACTACTACTACTACTCATCTTGCCCTATAGAACCAGTGTGGTGAAAGGATTAAAGTGGCTCAGGCTAGGCTCTTATTGCTCACCGTTTTGAGAATGTGATATAGTAACATGCCTTTTTTAAAGGGAAATATTTGATAGGCGCTCATCAGGATTTGAAGCAGAGACCCTAGATTGAAACTCAGTGTGTGTACCTCTGTTGATAAAAAGTGTTCATTGCGGCTCTATTTTTATTGACATAATTATTACTTACAGGCTTTATACCTAAATGAACTATTTAAATACTGCATTACACTATTCTGGGTATATATGTTGAAAAATGAGCTCAGCTTTCATTGTGACACGAGTGACACTTTATTGTAAGTTTACAGCCAGGATATCTTATGCACCACAGTATGAATACTGCAAAGATATCAAAAGATTTAATTTTTTAATCCAATATTTCAAGTGACCAATAACAACATTCCTTTGTAACAATTACCTACTTTTGTACATTTTATTACCTGATCATGCACACTAGCATCATTTTCCGGTCGTCTCTCCCTGTCCAGATCAGCTGGCACATGCAAAACATTTCTTATCAGGATAAGAATTCTTTCAATTATAAGTCCAGTGTCTTCATCCCGTTCAGACCAATCCTTATTAAAACAATGTAGGGTTTATTTAATCTTTTCATGACATTTATAAGTATGAAATAACGCAAGGCGTATTAGTTACATGACTTTCTTTTTCATTATTTTTAAATTTTTGTTAACAAATATGTACTTACAATTTCAAGAATCTTAGCTAACTTTTTGGAAAAGATATTCCAATTTTCAACTTTGGTAAATGCTTCTTCTTTATAAAACTGTAGGTGAGACAGGATTTGTAAATAATTATGACGTGCTGTCCTTTCGATTGGAACTTCTTCACGGTACAGCAGTAGCACTGGATTTGTGAGATTCACTAACAATCTGTGAATAACACGGGAAAATGACATTTATATCCACTCGATTAGCCTAGGAAACAGTAAAATAACATACCTCAATGTGACGTCAAACAGTTCATCGTTCTCCCAATGGTTAACCAACATCGGCAACAAATCTGTTTGTAAAACTTTAGTCTGACCAAAATGTCGCCGTATTTCATGATCTTCTCCATCACGGCGCAAATATCTAACTAAATCTTTCACCGTATTCAACGTAAAGTCGTCTATTAAATATGTTCCGGTCTTCTTGTTGAGAGTTCCTAAAGCGTTGCATGTTGCTGAAAGTTCGGCGGATAGGAGCGAAGTCATGTCTAGAAGTGCATCAAACTACACCGTTCTAAATGATGAATTATTATTTAATAACAATACATCATATGGTTATTAAAATAAATCACCAACGACACATTAATGTTTACAGAAACAGAAGCAACTGTTGCGTCCGTTTTGACATTGACAGTCATAAAAAGCCCGCGAAATTGCGATATTTTGTCTCCACTTTCAAGCCGGCGCGGCGTTAGCATTTTTAGCCTTACTGACAGCACAAGTTCTACAGCTACTTTTTCACCACCCGGGGGATACGTGTAGGATTCAAAGGGAAATCACCTACGGGCGCGAGCAACGTGGGTAGACACATTAATTATTTACGCACTTAAATTTTGTATTCACAGGTGTGTTAGTATAATAAATCAGTATAATTACAAAGTAACCAGTAAGTTGTGTGTAACAACGAATTCGCCTTGTTTTGAAGCGTGGATTTACAGTTGATCCATTAAAATTTATTTTGTAATGGTGAACAAGTATTTACGAGCTTATTATATTCATCACCACAATTTAATGGACAACAAACAAAAAGAAATGAGTGCATATCAACCATATAAACTGGCAAACTTCCAGCGACCTTTGATATGTTATTTATATTAATTTCTTCAGACGTCACAAATTATTCTTGTTTTTCATAAATAATTATTACTAGATACCGTAACCGCTGACGCAGTTTGGACTAGATAAATACCAAGTAGATAGCCTTTCATCAGCCACAGGCTTTCTTTCTCGGCTGTGTCGTGATCCATTTTCAGTAAATCAGTAAAAATAGATCCCTATTCTAAGAGGAAAGAAAATGAACCAAAAGTCCATTCAAAGCATTCCATAAAATTGGTTTACAAATACAAATAATTTAGAAAAAGGCTTTATTTTGACTTTGACCTCTACGTCCCTGATTTCGTAGAAATGGACCAGTGTGCGCCGCAGTCGAATGCTTTGTTTTAGAAGTTTGTTTATTCTTGTGACTCCGAGGGGAGTTCTAATGAATAAGTGTGCGATTAAGGGACAAAAAAGGATTTGGGCAAAGGTCGTAAACGCTGTTTCACTTTAAAGTTGTTTTGGGTGTGTAGACTTTGTGAATTATAATTAAAAATATAAATTATGAATAGCATAACTAGATTGTTTTCTTGTGTTCATTTAATGTTTTTTTTATTTAAACAAAATATTTTTTATAAGGCAGCTTATTCCATCATTTCCATATCTATATTATACATGTGGAAGGGATGAAATAAGCGGCTTATCACTAAAAGTAATCTTTGACAGGAATCCATTTTGAATAGTTCCTAAGAGACAAATACTAACGGAGGAAGTAAACATATATACCTATACTATGAAAAGTGTAACTGCCTATGAGAATGCACAAAATCAATGCGTACTTCCGTTTCTTTTTGCCAGAATATATCCCGGCCGCCACAACGAGGATCGCACCGAAGAGAATGTAATTTAGCGATATCGTCTGCAATGAATACAAAACCATGATAAATCTTGCATTTTGCGTACTAGCTACTGCTAGTAGGATGAGATAATCCTGGATATTGGTGCTGTGCCAGGAATTGGTCCTGGGTATTGTCGCGTTGGCAGCCGGCCAGGATAATGGGCCCATATCGAATAGATTTGCGTGTTGGACTCCAAGCAAAAATGCCTAAATACTGATTATTGACTTTGGTTTTCAAACAGAATTGCTGCACAAATAAGATCCTCGTACCAAAGTAATTTTTCAGTGTTTTGTGAAATGACGGTAGTACTCTGCTGGGTACCTTATGAGGAAATCGTCCAACGATAACTGAATAGTTTTTTCATGCGAATCCTTTTAACACTGCGAATTGCTTGACGATCACCACGAGTGAGTTCGCTGTGTGGCCTGCTGCACATTTTAGTAAACTTTCGCAGAAAAGCGATTCACAACGAGAGTTTATAAGATTGAATCTTTCGAAAAATATTTTTTATTGAGAAAAGGTCCTTTTGTTATTCAAATAAATTCATTGATGATATGATCAAGAAAATCCTCCGTGAATATCAGAAAAATATCAGCAAATTTTTAGAAGAGCCTAATGAATTTTCCAAAACGTCCAATTATCTTCCTAAGGGCTACAGAAGAGATGGCGCTCAAGCATTTTATCTATTTCGGGAAATTTTTATTTCAAGTTTCCGAGTAAATATTTCGTGCGGCCAAAGGGCCGCTATGCAAATAAGTACCTAGTCTTTGATCTTTTTAATTGATATTTTGTTTCGAGTTAATTTCCTGAATATAAAATAATGTTTGTATGGGTAACTGGGCACCGAGCACGTAGCTAGATACCTTCCTGAATAAAATATAGGTAAACACTGAGTCCCGAATAAACTTTTTTTCATTCTCAACTTGATTTGGTTATAATACCTAAATATTCAAATGCTATTGAAAAAAATAGAAATACATTACTAAATATTGTATATTTTACCTATAAGAAAACTAAATCAGACACATACAATAATTCCGTGGAAGATAAGATTATCAATTAGACATCCAACCATTATCTGGTGTGGACGTAAAATTGATGCTTTAGAAGTGATAGCTGTTATGTAGCTGTTATGTAGCCGTGTGAAGCTTTAAAAAAAGAATAAAAATGTATTTTTTATAAATACATATAGATACATTTTATAAATACATACATAGGGGGTGATTACACTTCTTCTACAAGCATACTCAGACAGTATCTAGATAATTCATTTGAATATTAACAATTGTGTATTCAATAATTCGATGTACTCTCATATTAGTGATGGGCTTTGAGCAACTGAGAGTAATGTAACATTTGATTGACTTCATCTGCATTGATTCAGTCTACTGAACTTCCGGCCTTTCAATTATTCTGGTGAGTGTATGTCTGTACGTTTGTCGAGCTCGAGTATGTGTATTCTTGGTACGCCGGCGGCGTTGACATTTGGGTTGTACCAATATGTTGTGGGTTTTGGTAAATATGTCCTATGGTGGGATTGATCGGAAAAATACCGGATTTGGCGGATTAATTTTCATTCATCCGTTCATTCATTCATTCACTCATCATTCACAGGTGGCAGGAGAAATGAGAATTGAGAGCGTGGTGGTACTGACCCCGAGTTCCAATCCGGAGGTCGACGGTTCAAATCCCGACATGCACCTATGAGTATTTCGATTGAAAGTTATATGTGCGCAATACCACGTTCTCAAAACGGTGAAGGAAAACATCGTGAGGAAACCCACACTTCCTAGAACAAAAAAATCGAAGACATGTGTTAAGTGCACGAAAGGAGCCTCTTTGAGGCGCACTTAAAATCCTTTCACCATACCGGTTCGAGAGAACCAGTGACTGGAACAGTAGAAGAAGGAGAAATGAGATTTTGAGATACAAAATGAATTAGACATTCAATCAATATATTATTATGTAATATTTCCAAAACTCAGGTCCAATAAGTGAAAAGGAGAAAAAGGGAACAAAAACTATATTAATTACTTGCATTTTGGTTGTGATTGCACTTACCACCAAAATACACGATTATCGAGGTAAAGGCACAACACAAAGCTGCTCCACGTAAACTCTGCCCGTCATATAGATGCCCAGTCAAAGTAGCGTCGTTAAAATGTACTTAAATTGCACCTCATTAGTGTAGCACGTAAATCAACCGTCGAGGGTAGATTGTAAGTGAACAAGAGTGCCTCCCTCCTAGCGTTTAGCGTCAGATGCGTCGCATCATTGAAATTGCAATGCAGTCGCCGTTTTTATCTTTCTTACTACTTGAGACAACGATTGTCAAAGCAATAAAAAACAGCCATTTTTTTAGAAGACAAAATGGTAATGAAAGATTACGTATCTTTCCATCGCTACAGCTGACTTACTAATCATGCTATAACGAAAAAAATGCTACGACGGGGCTGCTACGGGAATTCGGTCGTTATGAGCACGCGATGAACACGACAATGCAAATAAGTTTACAACATACCTACCTACTTTACAGTTCATAGGTTCCACGTACAATAATTGTAATAATAATGTGAACGACCACTGATATATTTGTTATTTAAGTCCTCATTTCATGGTAGTGACCGTCTGTTAGGTCTTATATAAGAATTAAGTTTTAATGCACGCTCAATACAATGCTTGAATGCTCCGCCGTTCCGGTTTTTGCGGCCTTACATAATCCTCTCACGGTAACCTGTGTCGCAGTTGCAATGGATACACAAATACATAAGACAAATATTCATTTTTCGAGAACCATCTTTATGCTCTGGTCTGATCGAACTCTAGACACAAGTGTCGACTAATGTGGTGTCTGCGGTTGTAGGTAAAACTAACTTTGTTACGGAACTACTGACGGGTGTAATTCATTGGGTCTGCCCTTAATTTGATAGGTGCCCATTGTTGCAGTATGTTGTTCTGGGTATATCTTTATAGGTCGTCTGTAATTTTTTTAAATGATTATAAGTTTTCGTGTCTTGGGAATTTCGTACCCAAGTTACGAAAATTAGTTCATGTAAGTATATGATTATTGCTTATTTGTTTGTGATATTTACCTGATCAGTTTTTTACAAAACAAGTTAATGAAAATGATTACTAAAGTAAACAAAATAAGTCTAAATAGAGATTTACTAATTCTAATAAACCTCTAATACCTAATATAGGTAAATATTTTAAACTTGATTACTAGGTACAATATATATATCATTATAAAGGATTTCTTTGTTTTAGACTATTTCCGGCTCAGTATCATGCTCGTGCTTCGTCGCGGTCATCGTACGCTCATTGACAGGCGAGATACATTATGACGATTAGTTCGGCTCTCTGCTGAATAATCTTATTACGTACTTGACTTGTCTACCAGTAATAAATAGCCAAAAATAACTAAGTTGGTGTGGTCATCGGTCACACAGCCCCCATTGCAAGAATGTAATCAAGAGTTCTGAAGAGTACATGTCTCGCATCACTCACGTAAGCCTGTCCCGGTAGATGTCTCGTGGTAGAGGACTGCGAGTGAACAATTGCGTACCTTACGAAAACTATCCCGGTTTATCATTGTCGGTACGACACAAATTAAGGGACTAGGTTTTTCTCTTGTAAGAACTTTGCTTCTGATTCATTTACATTGATACGTTTTCTAAAAACAAAAAATCTACTTTTTATCCTTCTGTCTATTAGATATATGACTCAGAAAACCTATGCCGCCGTACACAGGTTTAGGATAAAATTGTCTTAATGTTTTAACAATGGTTTGGTGAAGCAATATCTCGAAATAGGAGGTAAATGTAGCATAATCTTAGCATCAAATAAACATCCGTTTTATTTTATGTTCAAAGTCGTTTTCACGAGAACGCATCACACCACAAAGTAACTTTTCTCGGTATCGCAGGTAAGTATCTCGTTTATTACGAGACACGTCAACGTTTCATTCATACTTACTGGGGAATGGGGCCGATGAGAAGTTTACGTTTCACGGTGTCATTACTGTAAAATAAACAAAAGAATAAAGTAAAATGCAAGCACAAAGATTCGAACCGTAAAAAGGTTATTTTACTGGAATACGGTCGGGTGCGTCACCCAGGGGTTGCGGGATGCGGCCGCCCGTGGTCACACACAGCGCGCTCTCCTATGGGCGGGCGGCCATGCACGACGTTAAATGCTTCTCATTTTTCTATAGTTGGAGGAAAATTGCTGTCGTATTTCCGGCTCACATGTCCTTAAGCCGGAGACAACGAGATTATCCGCGGGGAAATAAAATGGAGACATGAGAATCATCAATCTTTCCCCCAACAATCTCGCAGATGAAGCTAAATAAATCGGTAATCACAGAAAAAAATGTAATCGATTGCCCTGATATTGATGGTCAGTCTGTACGTAGGTAAACCAACAACAAAATTGTATTGTATTGTTACAATGACAATCAATGATAGCCTGCCTAATAATCTAATCATATAATACAGTGATTAAAATATTAACCAGATAGTTGAGCCTAGAATTAACTATTTTTACATGACTGCCAAAAAAAAGGAGTGTAATGTTTTCAGGGTTCATGGATGTGATCTACCAAAACTTTTAAATGCCTGAGAGATTTGTTAGAATCATCCCATCATCACGAATGCGCGAGTGTTTTTTTTTGGAAATCAATACGGTCGTATTGTGGTTCCATTTTAAAAAGGGATGAAAAAACATTCTTTTTTTGCGAATTAAGAAGCTTGTTGTTAAACAAACGAAAAAATAAATTAGTAATAAAACTTGTTATATCTTGGTTATCGCGTACAACTGTTAAGTTTGTACAAAAAGATGTTATGCTTGTGGGAAAGTAATAAAAGTAATTATAGGGTAAAAGTTGGCGGCGAGCCCGCAGCCGTCGCCATCGCTCCGGCCGGCCTAGCTAAACTTGTGCCAATTATATATGGGGTAACCACGATTGGATGTTTCACCGGAACTGTCGGACTGACGGACTGTCTTATTATGCAGATATTTCACCTGTAAGCATTAATTGGCCTGTATATTGCTACATCGAAATCTATATATTACGGTGATTGTTATCAGTCAGTAAGAGTCCACTGAACCGGCATTGGCTTGATACGTCGTGTGAAGGTCTCTGAAAATGTCGCAGGTGATGCGCTTAAAAGTTAAAATATAAAAGTGGAAAGTCAAAAAAAATATTATTTTTTAGAGTTTTTACAAAATTTCTTTACTTAAATTACGAAATTGCAAGCGCATGAGACGTACCATCCCCGTCTCGAGGTGATGGACGCAACGCAATGCTGCTTGAGTCATCTCATACTATGGAAAAGACCTGAGTCGTATTGCTGTTGTCTACGGGCGGCGGTAACCACTTAACATCAGGTGAGCCGTCAGCTCGTTTCGTGACTTCAATTACATAAAAACAAACTTAAGGTACTGGATATAAATAAAAGGGATAATCAAAAATATAATACTATTGTAAAAGTATAATTTTTACCCACCACACTATCAGACATTATCACCAAAGTCAAATGATGAAAATGATCTTTAACCATTAATATACAAAACATACGGTCACGCGTACTTAACGCTAAGTTTGATGCCTGTTCAAACCCTACAGATTACCACCACAGTAAGATTTCCAGGAAGTTATTTACTGATTCTGATTTCAGTTGTAAAAATTACGTCACCTACTTAAAATGGTGCACAAGAACCTTCCGTACCGAAGAAAGGGTCAGAAATAATTTGGCAGAGAACTTATAAGCACACTTTTATAAGTACAAGTTACAAGAAATTAAATTAGCTGAATGAATAATTTATAATAAGAGAAATGATTTGTAATAACAACCCGAGAAGACAATTGATGTAATTTTTTGTGCTACAATGTCAGTTACGAAAAGCACGTAGGTAGATTTCATACTCTGTAATTCTGATTTATTTCTACTGTACAAAACGTAGAACGACAGAATAAAAAAGCCCTGCTTTTCACAAAATGGCTTTGCACGGTCGATGCATCGCAATTATTGAACTCCAAATAAAACGTGATTACCCTTAGCTATTAAATCCAAAAGGATATAAAATTTTCTGAATTATAGTATAATGAATAATCTCGTAAGTCGCCAAAATCGCCAGAAAATGCTCTAAATTTATGTATGGCGGGCCGAGTTCAGATTTAATAGGCATTTCTAATCCCATTTCGGAGACAGTTCGTGAAACTAGGGACAAGCAGCCACCCTGTTAATAGCGAAAGTATCCAGCTAAGGGGCGCCGCTAGGTCTTATCTCGCCGGCTCCGACGACGTTGACTTACATTTAATTGTCCAAGTTTTATTGTAGCCACCCTAATAGCAATATTGGAGGCAAAGAACTGATACCGAAGCTTTGAATAACATTACGGATACTGACTCTACGAGGAGATTAGAATGGAGATAAGTGGGTGTTCTGCTTACGTGTGCCTGCGGAATACGCTCTATTGCAGTTATCGCTTCAGTGAGAACGTGCCAAATGTCTTACGTTTCGCGTTATTTGTTTTCTTTTGAGTTTGAGCACCATTCCAAACTGGGTTTGTGTTATTCTTGCCAAACTCGTAACTGCGCTTCAAAGGAATAGAGCCAGTGAGTTGATTGATCGAACCATAAGTTGTTAATTGTACTGTACATGTTTTTTATCTGTATCTGATGATCGAAATTAGAAAATATTAAGTTACGTTACATATAAAACAATTTCGGCCACAGATTCATTGTTCAAAATTCATTCTACAAGTAAGAACGAAAAAATATTTACGAGATTCAAAACAAAAACATACGAACTAATAGTATTACGAGAACTTAAATGTTTCAATACGTATTTAGCATTACACAATGTCATGACAGTTGTGAAAAACTATAGTCATATTTTATGTGAATTCTGATACATATCCCGATGATCCTAAAACCATCACGGCACCACGGCTACAGATTATTAAATTATTATGCCACAGGTCTTCTTCTTCTTCTTCGAGTCACCGGTTCTGTCGAACCAGTGTGGTGAAAAGATTGTAAGTGCGTCTCAAAGAGGCTCCTTTCGTGCACTCGACACATGACTTTGAATTTTTAGTTCTTGGACATGTCGGTTTCCTCACGATGTTTTCTTTCACCGTTTTGAGAACGTGGTATTGCGCTCATAAATCTTTCAATCGAAAAACTCATAGGTGCACGTCGGGATTTGAACCAGCGACCTCCGGATTGAAACTCGGGGGTCAGTACCGATAGACCACCACGCTCTCTTACCACAGGTATATATGCCACAGGTAAAATACTACTAAGCGTTTGATTTACCAACTTTCTGCAATTGCATTTCTAATAGTTTAAACTGTTTATTAATAACTCGATTATCTTCCATTTTGGCTTACAATCATGCTACGTCATCTAATGGGCGAATAAGTTTTACCGTTTTTCATTAACCACCTTTTGACGGGGCGTCCTTGCCTACTTGAGCTAAGTATACACATAAAGCCCTGAGCTTTACAGTATTTCATGTTACAGTTTAATTAAATACCTAAATGATCGTCACTAATATTGTATCTACGTATATTTGGTTCTAGAACTACCGTGCTAGATACTGAATCTCAGAAATATATTGCTCTCACACAATTAATGCCAACGTAAAGTATGTCAGATCGTAACAAAGCAAAGAGGGTAGGTTGGCTATGAACACAAAGTTAAAACAAAACGTGGTTATAGGTTTTGCTTCTGCCGTATGGAGCAATAGCCAGGAGAACAATTCAATTTACTTTTATAGCTGAAGTTGATCCCCAGCGGATCAGCCAGTTCGAGTTAATCATGGTGCGCATTAATTTTTTACTAGATCGATGGCAGCCGTCACGTTATCCTTGTTTTTTTTGTTGTAAAATACTGGATTTCCAATGAAACTGATTTGGGACGCAGTACGTATATTTTTGTATAAATATTGCAGATGGCAGAATAAAATATCTTAAGACGGTTTAGAGCTTAACTAGTTTAATTGGTTACTTTAATAATTGGAGAAACAGCAAAAGTAATTTCAAGAAATCTAAATATCTGATCACTGTTTGTAATTAACAAAACTGTACTTGTGTAAAGGTACGTATGAGTTGATTTATTTAAAAAGCAAACAGAAAGCATCAATTGTAACAAGACTGAAGAAGCTTAGACAAGTTAATGTATATAAAACAACTTTACCTTTAATTACTTATATCCTATGTTTGTATGTTAACATGAATGATATGAAAACATACTACGTTTCTTGTGAATGTAATACCCATATAACGTGTTTGGACTCTCCGAAATGGCGGTTGTACTTCCTTACCCTTCAATCCGGAACACGATACTAATGCATTACTGTCTGGGGACAGAAGTACTCGTGGTTATTTCCCAAACAAATTGTGCACAAAGTTACATTATTTACCCTATCTTATATTTTGAAGTCATTTCATTTGTTCATTGTGTACATATGATGTATTTAATAAAAAAATGTATACTGTGCTTAGTTACCTTAAAAAGTCTTCGTACCGATAAATATATTATAAGTTACAAATGTCACATAAATGTTTGTCCTGAGTGGGGATCGAACCCACGACCTACAGCGCAGAAGGTAGGGTTACTAACCAACTGAGCTATGAGGCCAGTCATAATATAATCATAAATATGCACTCGTAACTCACAACTCACCCACAGCTGAAGGTTTGATTCACATAACCCAAAAAATTGCTAACATTCAACATGAAATTGCAGTAAATGCAATTTTATTTGCGTATTTTATAACTCTGACTTTTCCGTTAAAGTTTTCAAAAATTATTGTGTCTCAAGTTAGATACGCAGCCCGTAGCTTCCGATGTTGTAGGTAAATCACAGAGGTAAGAAGAAACCAACAAACTGACGTACTTTGAAAAATCGTTCTCGGAGGACCCTCTCGCCAGCCTTTTTCCCAACCACGCGCCGTCGAAACTACATTCCTTCAATTTACTTTGTACTCTAGAGAAATGTAATAAGTAACCCACTTCTATGTAAAGTTTCGAGTGTAGGACGGATTGCTTTGTGCTGGAATGCCTAGAATTTTTTGAAATATATACATTTTCTATGAGAAATACTTATCTCAGTTCGTAGATTTATAACCCTTTATCTACTTACACTGGAAGTGGAATGTTAAACTTTTAAGTCTATTTTGGTGAGGCGATGATGTATAGAGAATAGAATAAAACGTCTTTCGGGTTGATTGTTTTGCTAAAACAGTATAGAGGTAGTTACTGAAAACAGGTACACTAGTGGTCAAACTAAATATTGAAATGGCTCTAATTTAAATAAAAAGCATATCAATTATAATCAATTTCTTTTATTTATTTCATTTTAAACAACCAGATTTAGTATTTTTGGCGTGAAATAGTAACAAACATACAGATATGTAAACAAACCTTATATAATATATTATAATAGTACACACATATATTATAATAGTACATATTTATAATAGTATTGGGATGGAGTGAATAAAGGTTTACGGAAAAGAGCATAATAGATTAAACCATATGACAAGTGGAAATGCTTATTTAAATTATCAAATTAGAACCAAGGCTTGATAAATCTAACTGCATTTAGCTGAATCCACGTTATTAATTCAGTTTTCTATTTTAGTTCGCCCACGTAATGGACGAATTGTGTTCCAAGAGTCCATTTTGGTTACTAGCTAGTTTTTATGTCGCAGCATATTATATGTGTGTAAATTGATTGATTGACGTAGCAGTATCAGAAAAAGGATACAGTAAAACCGTATAAGAGTGCAATAGGTGTTTTTTTATGTGATAAAGTTACGTAACAGGCAGATGGCCCACATGGCGTTGTAGTAACCTCTGCCCATGACAAGCAATACGACTTGGGGTCTCACCTACTTAGGTACAAGACCCAAGTCAAATTGTATGCGCCCGTAACTCTGAGATGTGAATGTAAAATGTCTCATGTGTCCGTAATTTCAGATATCACACCTTTCAAACCAGAACACAGTAACGGGAATGCATTACTGCTTGGCGGAAGAAATGGGTATGGTGATATTACTTCCTCGGGCGGAGTTAACATAAGTTCTACTGATTCTGAATGTACAGTTTGTAAATGTTTTGTAATATATTTGCTGCTAGTAAGCGTACCGTACAATTTAATTGGCAGTACAATCTACCATGCAATAGTAGATTTTATTCATCCACCTGTAAGGTAGATACAAAACGTTTTCCATGTGCATGCCGCCTTGAGGCATAGATTGCTTTTGCCTGATGCCAGCATTTCAATGGGTTTCCTTTTGACTAGACTTGACGGAACTGGTGAACAATACTGCAAAGTAAGTCACTCCAATAGAATTCATGGTTACTAAATCCTAGAAACATAAACTGGAAACCAAAGCTGTTAAGTGGATAAATAATATAATAATTTTGACGATTTCAAGTTTTATAGGTATACCGTACTTTGTAGACAAATGAAATTCTTAGCGCATTAATCATTATTTGTAAAAGTTTTACTAAATTGCACCGATGCTAGAATTCAAAATAGAATCTATTGTTATTTATATAGTATAGTTATCTCTAATACTAGAATCAATTGGTTTCAAACCCTGCACTGAAAATGTGTGTATATATAAAAGTTAATTAATTAAATACCTAGTAGTCATTACAATATTAATTAAACTCAAAGTAATATTTCACTGATATGTGCATAATTGTAGTCTTTCTGTATTAAATTTAAAAGTAAATGTTTATAAAAATGTACGACGCTGTTAGACCTTTGCAACTTTATCAGCTGGTCCATATTTCTTTGGGGATAACAAGGAAATATTCCTATCGAATTCTACTTGTACGGAAACTGTGGGATTCGAAGACCCATGTAAATTTTATTGCTTCCCGGGAATAATACGATTCTCACACGTTTTTATTACTATTCACTTACTAAGCACTTACTGACGACATCAGTGGCGTAGTGGTGTGGCGTCTGAGAAGTAACGTTCACGGGTTCAATACTCAAACGGGATACATTTCGCATTAGCTGCAAATATTTATTATTTGAATTTTCTGGTAACCACTGGTGTATTTTTTTATTTGATATATGGGGTATTGTTTATTTTTAATTAAAAATGTAGAGTAGTGGACCTTAATTTATATTATTGTCAAAATTCGCATCTCTGCCAAAAGATGCAAAAGAAATTGTGATTAAATTGATAGCGTGCAGTTAGCTACAAAAATATGGTAATTTTCGTACATTCACAGGTGTTTCTTGCAAGGGCCGATAGAAATGCGGCTTAGGTGCTTGAATTCAGTCCAATATTTAGCTCTACCTTTTTCCATCACATCTGTGTCCCAATCACGTGCCCTATTTGTGTTTTGCCTAAAACTTGTGTAGGTAAATATGTTTCACGCAATACGTTGCTTATATGTGTGAAAAAGGTATTTCTACCACACATTTTCAAGGTGCCTACTGGCATTTTTCGGTTGAAATAGTTATTACTAACATCGCCCCTCGACTCGGAGGAGAAGTTTATTTTATGTGGTATAATTACGGAACGAGCTGACGGCCCACCTGGTGTTAAGTGGTAACCTCTGTCCAAAACAACCGATGCGACTTGGGTCATCCCCTACTATACGACAAGACCCAAGTCACATCGTATGCGCCCGTAACTCTGAGACGTGTAGGTGGAATGTCTCATGTGTATGTAATTTCACCGGCAACCACACCTTTCAAACCGGAACACAGTTACACGAATGCGTTACCGCTTAGCGGAACAATGGTTGCAATACTTCTTCGGACAAAATAGGCGTGAGCCCTACGGCTCTTAAAAAAATAGAAAAATCTTTAGTTTTCTAGAGAAATCTTACATACAAATTATCTCTGCTCACTGCAATGCTGTGTTTTCTGATTGTACGTTGAAATGTACGAAAATCACGAAATATAATTAATCATTATTTATTATTATATATTTCATGATTGTCGTACATTTCAACGTACAATCGCGTTCGGAACCACTCGTCGTGATGAGTGCATAAAATATATATCCATCAGACAGTAGAGTATCAGGGATGGTGCGGCGTGCGGCATGCGGCATGCGGCATGCGGCATGCGGCTCCGCAACCGCGACCGCGCCCGTCACTCTCACACCACGCAGACAAACACTATCATCGCTACAGATTACACTGCTGCCTACACGACGGAGCAAAATAATATACATGAGCTTCCGACATAGTAGATAGGAAACGTAAAGTAGTTAATACTATTAGTTATTTAAAATATTAACAATACGAAGCCTTATATAATTATTTGAAGATAAATAAAAAAATACATTTTTTTACATTTCACACAGCGCCATTTTGCCCCAAAGTAAGCTAAATAGCTTGTATCATGGGAACCAGACAATTGATATAATACTAATATGCTTTTTTTTGTAAATACGTACATATTAACACCCAGACACAGAACAAACATCTACGAGTATGTTCGTCACACAAATGTTTGTCCTGGGTAGGAATCGAACCCACGACTACAGCGCAGAAGGCAAGTTTACTACCAACTATGCTATGCTATATTAACACTCAGATAGAACAAACATCTATATTCGTCACTCAAATGTTTGTCCTTGGTGGGAATCGAACCCACGACCTACTACAGCACATAAGGCAGATTACTCTGTTATAAACGGAACCATCTCAGATTTTCCGTTATGAAATCAATTTTCCTCTTTGTATTCAAAATATTTAATACCCACACCACCCTTAGCTGCACAGGAATGTTTCAGAGTAAGTAAAAATTCAATCTTTATTTTCAGTTTGCCAACAACGATCACAATTTTTCGTATACGCCTAAAATCCTATTAGCAAAACATCCTTTTATTCTATCCTTTATTATATATGCCGATTTAAAAATACACAGGACGGAGCACAGAATGTATTAAATTTTAGATATAGCGACAATGAAGGTCTACCACAGAAGCGTAATCTACTCCTAGATAAATTCCAATAAGCGTTTTAGAAAATCTAGTTCCTTCAAGCGTATTAACAATTATAAGCAGAAACCTGAAGCCTCCTCATTCTAAGCTTCGATTCAAAGGTGGACACCGATCGTCAAATATTTATTGCAAACATAGAATAGACATATGAACAATATTCATGAAAACTTATAGAATGCACCGCTAGTATTTGCTTGCAAATCTTTGTTCATATATTTAAATGCATTTCTTTCATAATGCCATCTAATGTACTAATAATATAAATTAGTGTATTACGGAATAAAATAATTCGTATTTGTAAACAGCCAAAGCAGGCAGTAAGAGCCTGTTTGAACTGCTTTTGTTATATTGAATGTGGGCGTCAAAACAAATTGATTCAAAAGTATTTCATTATTTATTCGACGTCCTCGAAAGTTTTTCTGGCACTCAGTAATTTACTTTTCCCGGCATAATTTCCGTAATAAAAGCGTAACTGATAAATAAAATACAGCGTATTTTCGGGGCATATAAAAAATGTTGCAAACTCATCTTGCGCCGCACCAATATAAGATAATGGGTAGGGTCAGAGTGGCCACCGAAATCTGTACCTGTTTATGGTAATAGAGTTAGACGTCCATGAGTTGCGGCTCTCCATCGCTGATGTAAGTGGCTAGTTGGCCGACACCGACATAACGATATATAGGTGCGGTCCACATAAATATTTCATAGCAATCCGAATTTATTATCGTCATGGATTCCCTCAACAGGCTTTGGTTTACTAAACGTGTAATAATGATTTCGCGGAGTCACACGATTGCCAAGCAATGTACGCGTTAATACAGTTTAAGATAATAAATCAAACGAACACAGATAATATATAATACGACTATTTTGACTACTTTATATTATTATAATTTTTTACTTTATATTATTATGTATTATTACGTTCTTTATACTTTAGCGTTTTTTGGTGTACCTACTATCTCGTATAGAATATTATTTTAAACTGATTCTGTAACACTTTATTATTTTTTCTGTGACTGACCGCACAGCTCATTCGTACTGTCTCTGCCTTGTGCTGTTAGGTCATGAGTTCGATTCCCACCCAGGACAAAAGTTTGTGCGTCGAACATGTTTGATAGATAGATAGATAGATAACACTACTGATCACCATACATGGAAATTTCGTAAAGAACAATATTTAAGCTAAGGTAATACAATGGGTGGCTTTATCGCTAATAGCGATTTCTTCCAGGCAACATTTGCAAGGGCCAGATATGTAATGGTAGTTTTTGGTGTAATAAATACAATCCAGTAATGGTCCAATAAGGAAATAGATAATAAATAAGAATGTGGTAAAATTTTAAATTTTATTACATGTTGGTGACACGTAACAAATGAAACCCGTAGTACAAAGGAGGAACTACACCCAAGAGTCTTCTTGAATACTGATAGTAGTTCACTTGCCGTCAGTAGAACCCTGGACGTCATTCTCAGTGGCATTAACAGACAGTTGACAACCCATAGGAATTCTCAATGTCACTTGACTATAAAATGACAGGTTACAATTGTTAGATATCCTTAAAGAACAGATTACTATTTTATAGTAGACGCCAAGCAGTTTTGTTGGTACGAAGTTAAATGAAGAATTGTTTTGTTATATTTATTTAATTATTTCTGCTATAAGATATCATAGCTCCCCATCGTACATTGAAGTATAAATATAGTATAAAATAATAAATGAACATAGAAATTAATAAATCCAAATTACTTAATTTTCGTTCTTAGAAGTTTTAATATCAAATTATCGTCATATTAAACACTTAGCAGTTGAGGAAACTACCTGGATATTAATTGTGGGTTTAAATAGGCTAGCACGAAACAAATTGGTAAGTAAGCGTACGAGTAGGTAACTAATTAACGTTACGGTAATGATAGCTAGCTAGACATAAACTACTGAAATGGTTAGGACTGTAACGCTCACATTTTATTTAATTTTACGTTTTGTATAGGCAATTTTTTTAATCAGTGACGAAGACCATGCGATTATATTTACAAAATCATCGATGCTAGGCCCTCCGGCAAATAGTACGGAGCAGTACAGGCGGAATGCCTCTCACCATTCCCCCTTGTTTGTATATCAATACAAATATTGAAAATCCATTAGCCACCACCACTGAAGCGGAAAAAGTCGATATTAAAAATAACAAAGAAATTGGAAAGCTCAAAGTTTCCAGGGGGAAGTTACTGATATTTGAATGCACGGGATTAAAATGCGGTACTTTATTTATATGTCTGCCTACAGGGATTATTGTCGACTGCGCAAAAGTATTCGAGCGATGTTACAAATTAAAATGGTTTGCAAACAAAGTATTCACAAAAAAGTCCGCTTGGATTTTCCAGTAGGTACCTATTTTTGTATGCTTGATTACAATCAAACATGATAACCGAAAGAATCAAAGTAACTATTTTGAATAACAAAATAATGGACATTTTCTGAGTATATTTCATACGCTTTCTATCGCTGAGGCCACGGTAATAACCCGATTTATTCAACACTCAATCATACTTTAGTGGGTTATGAATCATACTTAATTTTTTGTATATTTTATTGTATGACACAATTTCCTTTTTATGATAGCTTGTGATGATAAAGCTTCGTCGCTATTTTCAATCAAAATTGAATAGCGTAGAGTGTTATTTTCATTTAATTTTACAAATAATATTTTCATAGATAGGCCTCACTCAGGTGGTAACTCTGCCTTCTGGTCTTGGGTTCGATTCCCACCCAGGACAAACGTTTGTGTGACGAATATAGATGTTTGTTCTGTGTCTGGGTGTTGATATGTATGTATTTACAAAAAAGTATATATGTATTCTATTAGTTGTCTGGTTCCTATAGTACTAGCTATGCTTAGTTTAAGCTAGATGGCGCTGTGTAAATAATCCACCAATAATATTATTACTATTATTATAGACTGAAGTTGGGGAGATAAATAAATAAAAATAGAGTTGTTCTGTGTTTACTATATAAGCATACATATCCTAACGCAATTATTGAATTTATACAGATGATATTTTTCTATGGAACATATAAAATTTAAACAGTACTTTATTTGTGTTACAAAATATATTTAAATAATCAGACATGATAAGAGAGTAAAATATCATAAATATTGCAAGAACCACTTTCGAAAACACGTAGAGACGCTACGTGCTACGAAACTACGCCGTATCTCTACAGAAATAATGTATCGCTACGAAATATATTTTTCACAGTCACAAGTGCATTTGTGTTAGCTGTTTATATTTTTAAACCAAATCTTTACACGAAGTTTGGAGATTGATATGCTTTGCGTGCTTTCCACATTTACATTTTGTGTTTAAATTTAATGCTGTTGCTCCTAAATACATTCCAGGCAGTAAAAATATAATATTCTATACTTGAGTTTATTTTAATGCTATTATTGTAGTATGTAGTAATAAAGTGATATGTGATTATGTTGATATGAGTGATCATTCATTAAAACTCATTCATTTTTAACTCTTAAGTAAGTACATATACATTAGGGTATACATATAATCGTGTTTTCCTTCAAAAGACACAAGCATTTTAAATTTTATCCTAAAATAAGTACTTATCTCATTTCATATAGGGTGCTCGGTTACTATGTCGGTAGTAAACCTGCATTTAAAGTGTGGGTCCCGGGTTCAAACCCCGACGGAGCAAATTTTGTGCAGTGACCATAAAGTTTGTTTTCGGGTCTTGGGTGCACGTGTTGTGTTTTTGTGTTTGTTTGTTTTTAAGTTTTACTTGTACTTGTAGTCTTTTGAATTCGAAAAAATGGCCCTACATTGCCCTTGTTTTCAAACTCTATATATACATATCCCTACGTATTCAGTGTAGTGTACAAGTCTACTAGCCGGCAACAATGCGGCACAAATTGGCAGTAGAGTGTAACCACGCGTGTATCTGCCGGCTCGGCTAATTGCAGCACAAGGCACTATACCTACAACTACAATAATATCACATACCACTACTATGATCACGTTACACCAAAAGGTATTTAATAATTAAATATACAAGAGTTGCCCCACCTATACAACATAATTGTAATAGAAAAGCTGAACATTGAAATAATTATGAAGAGTTAATTTGTGAGTGTGGATATAGTATTGGTCCCAATTAAATATATACATATAAATAAATAATATACGTGATATGAGGATTTTTGATAAGTTATGACGTAAAACTCAATAAGGCTGATTTTCAGGGGATGAATATGTTTAAACTGAAAAATGTAGTGTGGTGTCGTTTTAAGGGTATGAAAAATCGAAGTAACTGATTTGTTTATTTCACTCAGTCCGCGTAAAAGATACTCTATATTTGATAATCTTTTAAGCAAAACACTGAACGAAAAACATTGAATTTTCAACATGATGTAGACAAGAAATAACATGTTTATATTAAATACAGATAAGTACCACTGTACCAAATTCACATAACAAAACAAAGAATCCAATTCCCACTTCAGTAGGACAGAGTCCGTGGACGCAAAATAACTAAACCAGGAAATACGTTGAATAGATTGAACACGACATTATTATAGTGAACATGACACATTAATTAAATTAGCGACACAATAATTGGTTTGAGTGTTGATATCCCGTGGGTGACGTCACGTGCCGGGCCGTCCGGGAGCAGAATCCAGTTATCTTCAGTGATTGGGCCCACAACGCCTAGAAATGCGATTAAGCGGGATCAATATCAAACTAACCGGCACAGCGATGGAACAATATACGGTGTATGGTCTATTACTGGCTTTGTTTTGAATGTTCGATGTTCGATGAGCATTTATTGACTTTGGCTGGGCCATCAATGTCATATGAATGTTGCTGTGTTTGAAATGGAGATGGGACCCTTGCTAACATGTATACCTAAATGCTGAATAATAATTCTATCACATTCAAGTTCAGTAAGTATATTTATTTTTATAGATGTCATATTATTTGAATTGTTTTGAAAATATACTTAGTTGGTGGTAGTCTTTCTACTCCAAAGTGTAATAGAGACACTTTGAAAGTGGGAATGGCATTTGATAGCCACCTGCTTCAGACGACGCGATCTTTCAAATAAAACTTTCAAGTGAGATCATGTATCGAACGCTTTTACAACTTACTTGGAGTGTAACATGCGTTAAGGCGTTTTAAACTTTATCTCACTGAAAATAAAGACGCAAAGTACAAAAGGTTGAAAAACGAATAGTAAAATAAATTTGCCTCAATAAACTTTCTTTTGATGGATACTCGCATTCCTGATTTACGCAAGAATTCACCCGTCGAGTTTTCTTCAATAGCAGTGATCGAAACTTTGTCTATTGAATACAATGTATTTAAGAAAGCAAAAAGTTAGATCAAGTTTTGTTCAAATAAGGATAAGTTATGGAGCGGTGAAGCTTTAGGGATCTATTGTGCTTCAGAGTTTTTACTTGCAAATTCAGCGTCTTTCGGCAACGGTGAAATACTAATTTTGTAACAAAAGCTAAATAAGCTAATAGTTATGGATTTCAGTATTTTGATTTCAGCTAAAATCTATAGAAACCGCTTATTGCTTGGCAGTTTTTCTGTACTTCAATGATACTGAGATAAGGCAAAGTCAATCCATAGATTAAAATGTCACGGGCAGAAATAATGGTCAAAGGTATCTTTAATCTCATTTTGCTTAAAACAATACTTTTACATTTTAAAAGAGTCTTTCTTTTCTCGGTGTGATATAAGAGAAAATCTACACTAAGGCATTTTAAATGGCTTTGTCTATTTTAAATGTTTCCACCAGGTTGTTACTAAGCTCGTCATCTAGTCGTCGAATAAAAATTACTATTCGTTGTCACCAGGCTTTACCTTTTAACATGTCACCTATATCAGCAATAAGCTGACAGACATCACAACCTGCGGTCAGCCGACGCAGCTGTCATTCCGTCTTTGCTAAATCCGATCAGTTCTCAACTTATGGTCGTATTAACGTAAATCCTTGAAAAACTGTATTAACTTAGTTTAATATTTAATTGAAAAAAAAACTAATTTTTCATTTAGAAACTAGTAAATGTTATTCTTGTAGTTTAGTCAAAATTATCAAATTTGTCTTTTGTTTTTGCACCTTTTTACGGAATTAACCGGCACTATATTTTTATATAAAAGGTATCCCTCACTATGTTTGCAGATAAATGTAATTGGCGAAAAGTAAAACATATACGATGCAAACACGTACCGTGTACGTTGGACACGGGCACAATTGACTAATTAACGCGTGCGTGCGACGCGACGGGGCGACGCCGAAACAGACAGAAGGTTTCAGGGCACGAACATGCTGCTAATTATATTGCATTATGTATGCGTTTGAATATTTACTTATTTTTCCTTCTGTACTATTCCATAGGTTAAAAATTATTATAGTTTGCCAACCTTTATCATTTTACTTTGCTGGTTTTAGTATTTTGATTTTACACGCTAATAGTTTTTGATAGTATTTATCTGTTTTTTAATAATGATTTTTGTTTTTAAATATTAGTTACTCATTTAGGTGCTGTGATTATCAGTATGTATGTTGATTTTAAACTTAAGTTTTTTTAAAACGAGTATACGTCAATAAAATTCTATTTTAATATTATATAATGTAATATTTGTTACCTGAGTTTGTTTAATTTTTTTATCCCCCATTTAGTTATTTGCACAAATTACTTATTCAAGAATTTTATTACTCACCCAGTCCTTAGCCTTATTTAAGTGATTCAACCTTTCAAAATAAAATTATGAAATGTATTCCTGCCATAACAGGTACCAATGCATAATTATTTTACAACACCTTGCTTTAGAAATTCCTAACGGGATTTACTGAGACCCGCCTACTAACTAATTTACATCACGACCTTAACAATAACAACGAAGACACGCTTAATAACGGAAATTGGCCGAAAATCATTTTCCAGCCTTCATTAGCCTTCATCATTCTCAACTCGAATTGATTTTGGGCGATTTAAGAACTGTTAAGGGCTGTTGAAGAATTTATTGAAGTCTTATTTTTGTGGCATGGTGGCTTTTTATTTATTATTAAATAACTTATAAGTAGAAGATGAGGTTTCTTAGTATGAAATAGACTTATGTTTTTTGACTTGACACGTCTTTAAAGTCACACCGAAATAAACGGGTAACGGGTAAGAAAAGTGGGTCGTAGCGAAATGGTCTGCATCATCTTACCTGAATAATTAGAAGACTATTAGCCTTGGAAACGTTAATCTAGAGTCATTATTTAGCTTATACTGTTAGCTCACTGATTATGAGCTTGAGCTTAGGTTATGACCGAGTGTAGCGGCGGCGGGGGAGGGGCGGTGCGTATAATGAGCGAAACTTTTGCTCCTTTCTATTCATTATAATTCACGAACTCCCAAGTATGTTCTTTCTTCATATGTTCGTAGAGTTTACTATGACTAATTATAATAAAAGCAAATGTAATTTGGAGAATATTTAGGATAAAATAACCAGGAAGTGTAGAAAAACATACAAAAATCCAATATGTTGGCCTCTAGAGCCAGCCAGAAATATAAATCATGGCTATCGGCATAAGGAGGAGGTTATGAGCCATGCATTTGCAGTTACCCCAATGCGTGACAAGCGAGTGAGATGGTTTCGGAAACCTCTCAAAGCTGCCGCCAAGGCACGCTTAGTAAACGACGCGAACTAGCTGACATAAACGTTTCACGTTACAACAAAATCAACGGCCGTGTGCCCCAACACAGAATGACCAGTTTTTGTTGAACTTATAAAATTTTTCAGTATTAACAATTTAAGGCCAGCATATTCAAAATAATAAGTATTAGTCGCTAGGCTCTTATACCATCTTCCGCTTTTCCAATACCGATGTAAGAGGATGTGACTTTACTGTCAAATGTACCTATTAGGTAAATTTTCGCCAGGATGCGCTTTGGAGTGCTAATAAAATCTAAATTAGAGCAGCACATTCAGTGCGAGACGAAAAGTTGATTTGAAACAAGCTCAAGTGTTTTCCGCATCTTGCACAAAGCGAAACAAGATTTCGACACATTTAAACGGGGTCCAAATAAAATTTGTAAGGGTAGAGACAGACAAAGAACGAATGATATTGAATTTTCTTTATCCTCGAGATGTAATGAGATTTGAAGACATGCGTGCGCTTCGGGACTGGAGCCTTCGAAGAGATTTTAGGATGTACTTTAATAATAAATTTCGTTCTTTATTAGCGTTGTATGTACAATTTTCACCCCACTGTTGCAAATCAACCATATCGTAGAGACTTCAGCCAAAACGGATAAATGAAGTTATAGATCGTTCGTTTTCTGTTTCTTTTTACACTTAAATGAAAAAATTTACTATCAAGTAAATTTGCTTTGCTTACCGTCAATCAAGAGAGCAATGTAGCATAGAGAAACTGACCCTGATTTTCAATGCTGAGATGGCTGTTTCAATACTCAATATAATAGGGAACAATGACATTTTGTTCGAAACAAAAATGTGCGCTATATCGCGAAAACAGTCAAGGAAAACATCTTGAGGACATCAAAAATTAAAATGCAATTCGCACTAGCCTCTCGTTGTACATTAAAATACCAGGTACGCTTACTTGTCGAGATGTGTGGTGATTATGTCTTTGCAGCGGGAAGTGAACATAAGAAGTTGATCTACTGGACACAACTTCAGCTCAGTATTAATTAATTCATACTTAACAAAATGAATTACAAAAGTTAATTTTCATTAAATTAAATGTCAAAAAATATATCATCTCATTATATTTCATTAATGCATCATACATAATTAATTGAATATTTTATGTACTATATACAAGTGACCGTGAAGCCAGCAGTGGGTGTCAACAGGCTGAAATGATTATGATGAATATTTAAATTAAATGACTGGCCTCACAGCTCAGTTAGTAGTAACCCTGCCTTCTACGCTGTAGGTCGTGGGTTCGATTCCCACCCAGGACTAACATTTGTCAGACAAAATAGTTTTTACAAAAAAAAACTATTACAGAAGTTTTCTGGTTCCTATGATACAAGCTATTTACTTAGTTACTTTGGGGCTGTGTGAAATTTTTATTTTACTATTTTTTATTTATTTAAATGCTTCATAATTAATATACCGACAAGGAAAAGTCTTATAAAATCCAGTCATAATGATATTATTTTTTTATGCACCTAAGTTTCTACATCCAATGCTGCTTTTCCGAAAACAGTTATCTAGATCTCCACTAAAAACAATATCGATTTTGCACATTCGTAAGGCCATTAAGGCGGAATTATTGTCCCACGCACATGTAAACAACTGTAGGGTAGTAAACAAATAAGTTACCGACCCCACAAATTATCATACAATGGGTAACGCAATTCGGTGAGCAACTGGCATAAAACAACACCACTTGTCAGACATGCTTTCGTTTCCGCAACCCGGCAGATTCAACATTGTGTGCCACTTGACACAATGGATGTTATGAATACATAACGAGTCATTAGCCCGCATATGCTGTGAGCGTTCATTACCTACACAAATATTAATCGCCAGTGGCAAATTCAAACATAAACTGTAAAAATGTCCCTAGAGGGCGCCACCGCGAACGTGCTCGTTACACAGTAATGATTCAGCTTGACAAGCAGTAACGAAGACCTGTTAGCCCACTAATGCTTCAAGTCCACTGGAGTGGAGATAAATAATGCAGAGCGAGCAAAATGTTTACCAAGAAAAGAAGGAGTTCTTTTTTTTTATGTAACTGAAGTGACGGAACGAGCTGACGGCCCACCTGATGTTAAGTGGTAACCGCCGCCGATAGACAACAGCAATACCACTCAAGTCCTCTCCATAGTACGAGATGACTCAAGTCGCATTGCGTTGCGTCCATCACCTTGAGACGGGGATGTTACGTCTAATGCGCTTGCAATTTCACCGGCACCCTTCCATCTTCCACCGGAACACAGCGACACGAGTGCACCACTGCTTGGCGGCAGATTACCAGGTGTGAATGACTTGAATGAATGTTATGTTATTCCTCGCGATTATTCTTAGCTGTGAATTGAAGAAAGCCTTATATTCCGTAGAGGTACAATTTAAAAAGAAATTCATTTCTTTCATTGGAAAAGCAAAAAAAAAGGTTAAGTATGTTCTTGTTTTATGAGGGTCAGGTCTTAGGCTTGAACATCGACAGACACCACCATTGTCTCTCATCTTTACTTCTCTTACAATTCTTCTCTAGCAACACCAGTAGAGATGAACTGGATCCATGTTCTAACTGTTCGACGTAGGTGCTTTGTAAAACGTCTTACATTACTGTTTGAGTACGATATTTCTAAAATGTGCCCATACCTTCAACTTAACTGCTGTTAAAGTGATCGCTCGTAAAGCGGAACATTCGCAAATGCAATTAAATTAACTGTAAGAGGCTTATTTTGTTCTGAGGAAATTAAATCCTATCGTTCCTGTAACAAGTAAGCAATTTGTGTCGGATCAACTTAACTGATTTTGTTATTATATATGCTTTATCAATTAACAGTATATATAAACATGTTTTATTCTTACATTTTATATAATAAAAGCTTGTTTTATGTTTAATTAATATTTATTACGAATAAGATTTACTTACAGGTTTCCAATTGTATTTGTATCAAAGCGCTGTTGACACTAGGACAATAAATGAAACAAAAATATAGATTAAAACTTACAAAAAGTTGTTGATGAATGATGAAGATACTTTACCACAATTATGAGACTGTTTCTCTTTACAGCATACTAATTGTGAAAATAAACGAGTATTTTTTAGCAGCAGTAGATTTTAGGCCATATTCGTCCGGGGAAGTACTGCCACGATACACATTTCTGCTGCCAAGTAGTAATGCATTTGAGTTATTGTTTTCCGGTTTAAAAAGTAGGTTTGCCAGTGAACTTACAAGCAATAAGACATTCCTTCACATCTCAGAATAAAGCGCGCATACGATGCGACTTGGGTCTTCCTGTGCCTAAGTAGGGGAGGACTCAAGTCATATTGCTTGCTATGGGCAGAGGTTTCCACTTAACAGCAAGTGGGCCACCAGCTCGTTCCGTCACTTTATCCCATAAAAAAAATTGTAATTCGGTTTTTCGCACCCAGGAGAGAATTTATCCAACAGAAGGAGATTGCACATACTAATCACAGTTAGTAGAAGAACCCATCAAAAACCCTATTCAATTGGAATATTTATAGCTGCAGAGCATACAATAGTAAACAACAATAGGAGAGTAGAATTGAATGTCAAAGTAAAGAAAATATGGATACAAAAGGGTCCCTTTTGTTGACAACAAATTAAGGGTTTCATAGTACTACAGATGTAATAAATCATATCCGTTAACGTGTTTGTTTTGTAGTTTCACATTCAAATATTTGTTTAACTTCTATTTAACTTGGGAGTGTTTACTAGGCAAGATTATTCTTGTTTCTCGTTGCCGGTGAAATTACAAACACTTAAGACATTCTGCTTTCGCATCTCAGAGTTACCGGTGACATGGGTCTTGTTCTACCTAAGTAGTGGAGGAACAAAGTCGAATTGCCTGTTATCGGCAGAGGTTACCATTTAACACTAGGTTGACCTTCTGCTCGTTCCGTTACTTTACATAAAAAGTCTCAGGCGCGAAACGATGATGTCTGAAAAATTTAAAATGATACATTTAGATTTATATGAATATTTATGATAAAAATTTCACTTATAGCGTAATTCCACAAAACTGTTTCGCCGTTTTGTCTTATCGTTTTCGTTGTTGAGGATTAGGTTACATCACAAACAAGTTTTGTTTGTTTGGTGAAATAATATAAAATAAGGTAGAATAGAAAAATAAATAGTGTGCCAAACTCGTCCCACGAAATCACTGCTCTTTCTGCCGATTCGTATGCAAAAGCTTGTTTTATGAGTTTTTCTTCGTAGACGGAGTGTGTGGATGGGCTAGGCAGTGACTGTAACAAGGTATTTAAGCAGAAGTTACGATTCGCCCCCGTCCCAATAGCCGTTGTAAATAACGCCCTATCTGCGAAGCGCCGCAGTGCGCCTGCCAAATTGCTTGGCAACCTCCTCAGACTTCCTCTTTGAATAATATTATAACAAAACGTACAACAAAGCACAAATAAAAACATTACATACTAACTTATACGTTCACTTAGATTTCAACCACATTCACGCAACGTCGTCCAGTTTGAGACGGAACAAAATATTCTGTATGAAGGAAGTAAAGTAACGTCGCCTGGTCTGATGCGGGACAGTATTACTGCCAGTACAGGCCGAATGAAGCCAACTAGATGTAGTTACTTCTTTGTCTGATACACGCCGATCTCCACTGAACCCGATTCTGAAATCACCGAGTGTAAAAAACATTTACTAAAGTCTTAAATAGAAGTTAGTAAATCGGTATGTATCTAGTGATAAACGTAATCAATGTAGGTACTCGTATGATGGAAAACGCAATAACACAAATATTCATCCTGATAGGCGATTAGAATAATAAGCTTGCAAAGAAGAACATCGAAGTAGATAACCCAGTATAAATAAATTTGTGAAAACACTGAAAGACATCCTTCAATTTAACAATTCGGTTAATTAGGTATGTTTGTAATTTAATTTTCCTAGAAAAACATAATATTCAGAACGTATTCTCTAACATCAGAAATTATTTTTCCCAGCTTTTATCCATTTTTCTGTTACTTTTAGTCATAATGAGAACATAAAACGTCCTAAAATAAAATATCGGACTGACTCACAAATTATTATGAAAAGCTTCTAGGTTTTTTTAGGCTAGGCTCAACCTTACAGTCACTATGGAAAACTGTAATAGTGGCAAATGAAATCGGGAATCTCTGGTTATTCTTTCAATTCAAAGTACTAAAAAAAACAAGTTATTAGAAAAATTAACCAATTGTTATGAAAAATTAGACAAAGTTTATGCAATTTTCGCTTGTTCAAACTATAAATGACCCTACTCGGGAAAGGAAATATCTGTTATTGTTATTACTATTTTGCTTTATCTGCTTATAGTAACGACACCGAACTAAATGGAAACTGCTTTTACAGATTTAATTAGTAACTGGGAACGATTCCATTGGAACAATTTTTTTGAAATCCTCGACTCATTAGCTGACAGCTGTGCGTCAATTAAACGTAAAATATGGTCCTTGGAGACACCGTCTCTCTCCCTGTCTTCCCCCGCAGTCTTCGCCACAGCCCACCCCTCTGCGATCTCATTAGTGGAGCCCTGAATTTACAATTTGTTCTGAAACAGACACCAATTGCTACTTTTTAAAAGCGTAGCTCCTCATTTATCGGTTGTGGTTTGCCTTTTGCTTTTAAGTTATCCTTATCCCCTAGTTCCCTAAGCGTTGCTTTTTCAATTTAGTTTTTTGTTTATAAAAACTTTGTACGCTCTAATGAGGCTGCAGAAAGTGCAGTACGGGCGGTATCTATATAAATGCAGATTACAATGAACATTATCTAAATAGCCTCTCAAGAGACACATTCTCAATAATTTAATGGGCACTTTACGTATACTACCTTGCATAAGGCTTTCACCACATTTATACGGCGTCAGCCGACTCGAGGCTGAAGGATTAGCATCATTATTAAACTAGGAACAGTAAGAGTTAGCACATTATTATAGTAACATGAGTTTATTAAAATATTTTTTGATTTTATAAATACATATTCATAGTGGCTTTTGTTAGAAAACAGAAAGTGCGAAGTTCTGGTGTACAATAAATGAATACGCTATATAGGCTGTATACTAATTACTTTATACAGGATTCTAAGCATATATGAAGTTGCCTACCGTTGGAAGCCGGATATTGCGGCTTGAATAGGTGTCAGACAGGTATGGTCATTCCCTAACGTGCCATATAAAGCATGGGGTGTTAAGAGGAAATTTATGTTGTGGTTCGAACGTGTTTAGTTTAATCCGAGCCGAGCCGAGATTCCTGGAATCCACACAATCTAAGCCGACACTGTCGGAACTTTCATTTCCATTATTCCTCCATAGCTTCAGGAGGCTTTCTTAATCCGCCCCAATGCGAAAAGGATTCCCTTTGTAACTTTTCCTTTTGAAAAAGTTACGTATTAAAACCAAGAAGAGCAACTTAATAAATCCGTTTGAAACTAAATCTAGTATTTTTGGTATATCTGCTGAGTTGTTTTTATTACTAAGCTATCACTTCTGTATTTTTAATCATGTGATGGCATTTTTGAATATCGATTTTAGATTTTTTGGCGAGTTGAGTGATTCAAAGTCTTAAAGATACTCTGCTGGACCTATTATAATCAAGAACGACCTAAATTGTGGCTGCGAGAAAACGGCATAGCGCCTTCGTTAATCACACGGTTTCCTAATTAGGCCACTAGTTACAACTAGATTGTATTTTGAATTTATAGCATAACCATTCTGGAATGTCTTCATAAAGTTCCTAATTGAAATTAAGCTCAGTTAAAGCCAACACTGGCTGCAAATGTAATAATAAATTAACTTCTTGAATCTCACGGCGCATTTACCTACTGCATCGGGAAACATGTTTTCATGATTTATAGTTGCGAAACAATATGAGCCCCTGATTTTTTTAATTCAAATATATGTGGAACACTTCACCTGGCATCGAAATTTTGAAGATGTGTGACATCTACCAATTCAGATTAACCATCCGTGGAAGATTATTGAATATTTACTCTGAATTTCTGGAAAAAAGTTGTTTCCGTGTTGTGGGAATTGCGTAAATATTTGCGTGGTTTATGGATACTCGAATTTATAATAACATACACAAACACGTATTTATAAATAAAATCTCGACTTTATTTTTGAATGATTTTTTTAGCTGACAAGGAACAAAATCAGGGATTTAGATTAAAATTTTGTATATAGGTAAAACCGTTGTATACTTTTATATCCCATTAATCACATTAAGCATAAAAATCCTTCATCCGAAAGCATGAGAACCGCTGAGTTGTATAATCCTTAATAAATCCAGATTAAATTCCAGCCAAATTTTGTTTTGAATGTTCCGCTTCTGGTTCGAATAAGCGATGAAGTCATCTATATTTTCCGGTTATTAAAGGAGGAGCTTATTTTTAATCCTTGTTGGTAACATTATCGGAGAAAAGTAGAATTGACAAGCGAAAAGTCATTTTTTTCATACATAATCTTCAGCCAGCGATTCATATTTCAAAATTGTCTGTTAGCTACGATCAATTCAAGAAAATTATCAACTATAAAACTAAAAACAAATACCTGAAATTTACTTCTGTCAACTCTATGAATCGTAGAAAAAACTGTGTATAAATTCCTTTATATTTTGTCTCCTTATACGGAGTTACTATATGAATAATAGTACAGTCCTCAACTTAGTGCTATCAAAAGGTAATTAATGTTTTATATCAAGAACTTTCAGAGCACTCTCGGCGTAAACTTGCCAAAGTTAGGCACCGTTTACTAAATGTCTTCTAGGATAATTTTCTCCAGTTGCAAAGTTTTATTTGAATTAAATATAAGCCTGACATAAAAATATTGAAAGCTCTAACAAAAACATGCTATGCAGACCTAAATTATTAAAAAAATTATGTGCGTTTCAATACACCGTCTGAGCTCTCTGTAGTCCCGTATACATAATTTTACCCATATTTTATACCCCAAAATATTTTAATCGACATTGGAAAGAAAATGCTTAAGTTTTAATGGTGAGTCAGGTGTTTAATATTCAATCATTGCGGGTCGCATTGTGGCTCTTCCCGCCACTCCACGTTGAGTGGGGTAATAAAGTAATAAATAAACAAGTAGGCTGACGCCTGCAGGCCGCATATAAGGTGTAATATAAAACGAGCTTTCTACTCAAACGATTAGACTCAAAATTGTTTACTTACTCATGGACCATCGGCAGGAGACGGATAGTTATGTAAAATGGAAGAAGAGTTTTCACTCGCTGGTCTAAGCGTCATTATCCGTCGCCTTCGCAGTTTTCTACAGTGGGTGAGTGAGTTTTGTGTGTTCAGAACTATATGTTATTCCGCTGTAGACAGCAGGTTTCAGCCTGATCCGAGATCAGATTTATTAAACTGATACATTACTCTCATTAGTTCGGTGATTAAATATCAATTATTTAAATGCTTTTCATTTTCATGATGGCTTTTGAAGGAATGACTGTTAAAGTGATTGCTTCATATTTTACTGTCGTACTAATAGACTCCAACTAAGAATGTTTAAATTGATGTAAATATATATGGAATGAAATGAAAATTTTCTCTCATTAGTTCGGTGATTATATATCAATTATTTAAATACTTTTCATTTCCATGATGGCTTTTAAAGTAATAATATTAAAGTGATAACTTGTTATTTGAATATCACACTAGACTAGAGCTAAGAATATAGAAAAGGGCTAAATAAATATGGAATGGAATGAAAATGACAAATATAGAATTGAGGTGAGGATTTGTGACAGATAAATAAATAAGGGCGGACAATTCTCTCATTTTACTCTTGTATCATGGGAACCAGATAACTGATGTAATACGTATATGCTTTTTGTAAATACATACATATATTACAAATAAACACCCAGACACATAACAAACACCTATTTCCGTCACAGAAATGTTTGTCCTGGGTGGGAATCGAACCCACGAAGCGCAGAAGGTAAACTTACTACCAAATGAGATGTGAGGCCAGTAACAACCTACTGTGTAGAAATTGCGCTGCATTAAAATGGATGCATCTAATTTACTAATCATTGTACAGCATGAAGCTAGACTGAAGGCTAGCAGAACGAGACTGTCTCTGAGATGGACACGACCATGTTGGGATTATATACGTTATGTACTTATATGGGACTCAGGTCGAGTCAGGCATGGTAGAGCTTCTACTCGCATGAACATAGGTCTGGAGGCACGGTATCTCTTTGGTTATTGAGTGTAGTAATGTCAATAGTAAATTGGGTAGAACTTATTCTGACAGAGTATCGAATCAGTTATAAACCCAGCTCAGATATCGGAAAACACTTGTAGTATTTCATATTTTTGCTCATATTTTTATCGTGTGCAGGGAATAATAGCTTATGAGGCAGTTTTGAATTAGACTAACATCTAAATGAAATGTTTGAGTGTTGAAGATTCACTATATATGTAGTAAGATTTGAAAACGATATCACTTCAAAATGATCATCGTATATTCCAGCTTCCGCTATAAGTTCTTGTAATGAGGCACACCACGCCTTGACCTCATTCCTGGGAAGACTAACGAGGCATTCGATGGTAGCTCTAATTATTTCGTTGGGACCTGTCCCTGTAATTACACACGACGGGAACGTGATTCTATTGCTAAATTATCAAGTATTCCACAGATGCTGAAACCGAAAGCGGGATATTTCGACTACGACGAAGAGACGTCTCCAGGGGTTTGTCTCGGAAAGTTCATATATTTTGATTCAGGGCCACAAAATACAGCGAAGAATTAATAAGGCTTGAAGCCTCCCAGGTTGATAGTGTTTTGAGAAACATAGACGCAGGTGTTGATTTGAGTAGACTGCATCATGATAATAGGTTGAAATGTTTTTGTGCGTATTAGATATTTACTAGAAATGATTAGCACTGAGTACGCCTGGACATCGGATAGTGAAATGATGACGATGATGAAGTCATACAATTCCTGTAAACACTTCTCAAGTACTGAATATTTGTGTAATGTTACTGCCGACCACACAGAAAATATTAAAGCAGTTGTGAGCGTTACATAAAACGTTTGTTTTTTTTAAGGTTGATCAACTATGATTCTTTTAAAGAAGTCCATTAGGTACTTGACGGGCATTGCTTGACTATGTTTTACTATTGTCACTAATTCTTTAGTACTCTTAACGCTAAATCTTCATAGTATTTCAGATAAACCTAAAAATTTGTAAATGTAAACTTTCCCAAGCTTGAGATACTGAAATAAAACTTGGCATTATCCAATTAAACCAAATATCAAATTGTCGGTACACACAGAGCGTCCGCGGCTATCTCTCGAAGTTAGCCCGTCGTGGGAAACTAGTCAGAAAATTAATCTTATCTCAATTTTCTCGTGTTTTCCTTCTCCACTGTGTTTAATTGTGCAAGTTTTAATTGCATGCAAACCAAATGCTGGAATCCGACGTGAAGTCGTTCATTTGTCGTATTTACGAGGATAATATTACTCGAGTGGGTTGCGTTGACGACATTTATTCCAAATATTTGCCAGTTTCCTGTATTAAAGCGAGGACGTAGGAATCAACATAGAAATTCTCCTTACCGTGCTTGATGGTGAGAAAAAAGCCTTGGAAATTTTATAATTTATCATATAATTGATGGCCAAAAGTACTTAATTACAATTTATGATAAAGTACGTTTCAGCGAGAAGGCGAAAACAAGCGTAGAATCATTAATCAATTCACATTCTGTTAGAGAATATGAAAACGAATTGTACGAATAATAAATTACAACCACAGGCAGGTATTATTTGAAACAATTGTTTCGCAAAACAACACATGGTCCTAGCGAAAGATTCTCAATATTTACTTAAGCATCCAATTGTACTATTCAATCATGCTTACACAGCCCAAGTTAATCCTTCCATTCTAATCACGGTTTGTATTTTTGGGGAAGCTCTGTTACCGGTGTTAGGAGCCCAAAACTAATTAGTGTTCCACTAATCCAAATTAATTTAAAGCATGGCTACACCTGCGTAAAGTAGGCCATTATAGTTTTTTTCCATGGATACCTAATTAGCATTTATATGACTAGCAAAACTTTGGTCCGCCGATATTTTTAAAAGTTTCACTCGCAGCCCGCGGATTTGGGGAGAAGGGAGACAAGTGCAATTTACGATGTTTTTACGACTTGTAGATTCATAACCCCTAGTTTATTGAAGAGTCTTTGCTTATCTCGTAATATCTTTATGAGGAGTTTTAAAATCTTTTTCTTTCTCATTTGGTTTTTATTGCGTCGCATTTATTACACCATCTTCAGCATCAACGTTAGCGAACGCGAAAATAGGACTCAAGCGAGGGTGGCGGGGAGAAATGTCGAGTTGCATTATGAAAATCATTTAAAATGTAACATAGGAATATGCGCCCACGTGAAATAAGAAAGTCTTAAATCATGCTTACATTTTTAGATATCTATTTTAATAACTAATAATCATGATAATATATTAGTATATATTAGTTTACCCTATGTTTGTATATTTTGTAACAATATATTCCAGGAAGCAAATATTTTGATCAAAGCAACGGTCTCCCGCTGCGGTAAATGTCTTTTCATTTCGTTTAATATCGTTTTGCAGATGTATTAACTTGGTCCACTTTTATGTATAAGTGAAAATTACATGCAATATTAAAAAGCGTTTCAATATATTTTTTTATGAAGCTTTATATAGCAAAGCTGGCATTAAATTAGTAACAAAGTTAAGTGTGAAGCAGATCATGGAAAATTAACAGAAATTTAAATTCATTCAAATTGACTTTATAGCACGCTCTTTAGAAACTCATAATTTCCGAAACTGTTCAAAATATCAGTCGTCTACTTTGAAGGTTAGTATTTTATTTACATTTTTTCGACATATTTAGTTGCATGACTCATTGTAGAGTGTTTCTTGTATAACTTTTATGTTTGCTATTAAATAACAAATATTTATAGAGTAACTAGCTTCTGCCAGCAATTCTCCGCAACGCATAAGTAAATAAATGCAGTGGACTTCAGATATGGCATACTTAACTATTCCCAAATGTAATGGACATTTGGGACCAATTTACCTTAAAATTAAGTACGCCATATATGAAGTCCACTGTATTTACTTACTTAGCCATTGCAGGCTTCTCAGCCTGCAATGGCTAAGTAAAGCCAATCCCTAAAAATTTATCAGATCTCACGTTCAAGTGGTTTAGTCTGTATGTTGTCTGTCAATCGGTCTGTAAGGACATCGTTTATTATGTTGATAATAGTAATGACACCTAACAGAATCATGTGGTATCGGTCACAAAGCTCTTTTCAGATTGAAACTGACGGACTAAAACGATTTTCAAAACGGCCCCTCCTTATTAAGTAATTTTAGCCGTCAGTATATAGTGTTAGTTATAACAACGCGGAGTGAGCCACAACGCTTGGAAATGCAATAATGTCTGGAACGGTTCGCGGGATTCTTTCTTCGGCAGCCAAGTGTATTAAGAAATACCCCGACGCCGTGAGACTATTTTATTTTCATTACCCACTGAGAGCTAAATAGGTACAGAGGCAGCGCCTATATAGTTATTAATAGCTAACATGATATTTATAAAGAGATGCTCCACTGATGCTGCCAATACATGTGGTAAACACTTTAAAAATATTTACTGATCAACACAGATCAAAAAAGAAAAATCAAATCATTGCTGTACTGATCAACGGTTGAAGTAAAACAAAAATTTATGAGGAGTCTTAATTTAAATGGTATATTTTATTAGATTTAATTACAAAACCTATTTTAATCCCAACAGAAATAATCCCTTTTAAGCGTTTACCGCACTAAGCAAGAATATTTATCTCCATCTTTAAACCGCGAAAATCTCTCGTAAGCAGTATGAGCATTTCGTGTAAACTAGGGCTGTGTAGTAAACTCATTTACATTATTCCTATCACTAATAGCAAAGCACCGAATAGGCACAGAAATATTGAACTAATTACACTCCTACAAATACAGAGAGAATCATTCGCACCACTCGTCTGAGCCTTCGTAATAGGATGATCGTTCGCTGAAAGGCGTCGATTTCTGATTTAATTTGAAACTGTGATAATATTCCGTACCGAGCTGGGGCGGGGCGATAACTGGCTTGCAGTTCTATACCACCATATCCTAATCGTTCAAAACGGGGAACCCCTTTTGTGTCATAAATTCATGATCGAAGCCATTTTGTCATAATGCCGCGGGCGCGATCAGGCTCGAACGTAATGTAAGACAACTTGACTGAACAAATTAAAATGTTTGCAAATTTTGCAAGTAGAATGAATTAATATCAAATCAAATATTTATTTGCTTCAAGAAGGGTAACAAGATCTTAATATACAATGTATAAACATAGTCGGTACCACCTTCTTCTGCAATAAATAGCATGCAAAAATTGAATTTATAAAAATCACTAAATCGAGAATTAATAAAAATTATAATAAACATACAATTTAAAAATACAATTTCATGTCGTAAAAATTATTAATAGGAATACTTTGATGATTAAATATTATTATTATGACTACTATAATTTTTTCTCGGGTCTTGGCCTGGGTCTTAAGAGGGAGTTAGTGGAGCCGTTGCAAACACTAAGAGATCAGTTTTGTTTTAATATAAATATTATTATTATATTTTTATTAAACACGAGAAATGGATCCTGCAATTCTGCCCCATATATTATATTTGAAGGTGATGACTTATCACTCTCTAAACGGCCCACTGTGAGTGCCGCCAGTGATAGGTAGCGTATGAGACAACATCAACGCTATTCTTGGCGTTATGCCCTAACACTTCCTCCCTAGGAGCATGGGTTCCGCTCTTGCGACTTCTCCCTCGACCAGCCAATTAAGGCAAGCCGAGGGTCAGGGGCCTCTATTGACCCCAGGGAATATCAGGCTTTGCGGTGTCCCTACGCAGCGAACGCTCGCCACAAGCGCGCCCTGCGGTATGTAGATTTACTTTCCTAATTTTGTGATGTAGATATATTAAAGGGTTTTCGTATTGAAGAGAAAGTTAAGACGAATATTTCAAATATACGAATGCTTTGACGTGAAAGCAAAAAACTAGGTGTCTTGAAAAAGGTATTTCAACCGAGGCTTTTATTATCAAAATTTATTCGAATGGAAGCAATAGAATATTGATGAAGTACCAAAACGTTTTATGATCTAGCTTTTTATGAAAACCTTTGATCTGGGTAGTCAAGTCATGTCCAAGGGTATATTCAGCAAACTGCATGCTTACAGTCAATGATGGAGAAAGTGCCAGTTTCTGTTGCTCCATTGCCCTCAGCTTCAATGACCGGAAAACCAGATAAGTCCAGAGATTCATTTATTCACAATTTTCCTTTCACTATTTCACTCCCCTTTGCGAATAACGATTTGTTCTCAATTGTTAAATCGATGCTCTTTGTTGCGTTGCTATATTTTCGCAAATATCTTTCTCCCACAGGTTCACATTCGATTTGTAATCTTGTCTTTATCGCCGATTTTATTGCGGGGCGTTATTGAAATCTGAAGATTGATATACATATTGGAGCTTTATAGGACCCCAAGGTAGAAAAACTAACTTTTCATTTGTTTGCTCAGTAACGGGAGGGGTCGCCCTAATAAATTTGATGGGTAAACGCTAAAGGGGTGCAAATCCCCTTGCAAATGACAGGTCACGTGACCCCCATCGCAGGCTTTGAGGGTAAACGGTGGGTAACGCGCTTTTAATCCAATCAATAATTGCATTGAAATGAGGGTAGAGAGGGTGGCTTACGGTATTTGCATTCACGAGTGCTTTGTTCATATTTTAATTGGCACTATTAAGTAAAGAAAATGCTCGTTACGTGATTATAGACTCTCGTAGGATTTAGGTACGGGTATGCAAACCAATGGACGCGCACCGTAAGACTTAAATTTCTATGTCAATCAATAGCATTTTTCTTTTGTTCCTAATTGCGTTCGATATATTGGAAATAACAGGGCCGCGCTCAGTATTTATAGCCCTATTACGTCAGTCTATTCAATTAAACAACTATTTCGGCTTCGTAGACTATTGTATGTATCTTAATTACAGGCAAATCTTGGGACGAGCTGATTGTTACTGATACAAAATAGATACTGGGCTGTTGAGATAAGGGTAAACAGATACTGTATTGTCAATTAGATGTTGATTCGAAATATTCTTATCAATAATGATTGCTGAAGCTGTACGGTGTGACTAGAATTTTTCATTCTAGAAGGTAAATTCGTGTTTCTTTTTTTAATCATATTATATTCATTATTGTAGTCATGATGCAGAATTCATCTACTATTAATATCATTATCTAAAAATAAATAAATATAAATATTGGTGGACATTTCACACAGCGCCATCTAGCCCCAAAAGTAAGCTAAGCATAGCTTGTATCATGGGAACCAGACGACTGATATAATACTTATATACTTTTCTTTTGTAAATACATACATATAATACATATACACCCAGACACATACCAAACATCAATGTTACAAATTTCACATAAATGTTTGTCCTGGGTGGGGATCGAACCCACGACCTACAGCGCAGAAGGCAAAGTTACTAACAACTGAGCTATGAGGCCAGTCAAACTATTTTGTCTTTGTTCGAAAGCCTACATCAGATTTCAATGCTAACTCTACAATAGTGCCGCGCGGTGTGCAGGCCCACATATTGTCGGTGCAGTACTGATATGACCGCCCCACTACCCCGGGTATTATATAATTTGATATCATATTGGTTCAGGGTGATGCTGATTGAATTTATTTAACAAATCCATGAGTAGGTGTAAATACACGTAATACTTTTGAATTCCACACTCTACTACATTTTTTAATTTATAAACATGAATCACATCATATAATTAAAATTAAAAAAAACTGTAATGTAAGACTGATCATGTAAGTTGCCATGATTGAGAAGACACTGTCTTCTGACAGTTTAACTTAAACTAAAACACCAGGGGCAAACAACAAAACTTTATTCCTTACTTACCTTACTTTATTACTTTGTTAATAAACACTTTCGTATTTCGTAATTGTATTTTCATGAGTAACTTTTTTATTTAGTACCTATATATATGTTTTTAAACATAATTTATGTCTTTAGACTTACTTTTACGTCATTAGAGTTACTTATTCCTACAACTATTAGTTGCAGTCTATTTCATATGTGGATCTTAGGTAGTGACACAGTAAACAAAGTACAAAGTAAACAGATAAAAACTCTAAGCTGGCTTCCTACTTTGCAGTTTTATTTAACAGCCAATTCCGTGCAAAATGCTTAGAAAAACATGAGTTCACCGAGATCTTCAACTCCCAGACTCGAACGCGAATGTTATAAGTAGTTTTATTCTCGATTCAACGTTCTTCGTAGCCTCCGGTCTCCCATGCGAACTCTTTCCTATCACAATCCGGACGTATTTGTATTTTAAACCCTCTTTTGTGCTTCACTTAAAACTTTCCACCATTTTTAAAGCCACTATTTTTCAACGTCTCAGATAATATAATAATGAATATAAAAACGAGGACACTCTACTTTTGTCATAAATAAAAGTTACTGAGATAACGTCTGCTAAAATATTACGCGTTTTTTTGAAATGAAATATACAACTATTAAGTAGCCCTTTTATTGAAGAGGGTTATTTGGATGGCATAATATTACCGCAGATGTAATGAGATAGAGGTTATTCCGTTAATGTTATTGAAAAACAGTCGTTAGTGTGAGTGCCGGTTGGCGGCGCACAACGCGCGACGCCGAGACCTGGCTTGCAATGGAGGGGCGTCAGGTTTAGTGCGATGGAATGGAGCTCTTCGTATGAAGTTAATTGGATTTTTCCGTTTGACACGCAGTACGTGTGCCATATGAATAATAAATACCTGTAACGTAGGTGTTAGATGTATGAACGCTGTATAGGGCTTGCTTTCACGCAAAACCGAACCGTTTCGAGTTATTTTATCGCGAAGATACTAATTCCAAGTTTATTAAGTATAAGTATTAGTTTTATAACAAAAAGTAGATGAAACTATATAACGATAATAACTAAATCAATCCATTAGTATAATCACTTAGGTGAAGGCTCTTAACTTGTGGCTACTCACATGCCCTTTACGCCGGGCGTTCAAAAGGGCCAATCAGCTACGACCTGTCTGGATATAATTAATTATGGTCATTTCTACAGGTGAAACAACTAGGGCGCCCTAACGCCGGAGGCCCGAATTAACCGACGAATGAGATTGATAACTGAATTTTGTTTTTTTTATTGCTGACTGGGTTGCTTTTGGCTACATATAACACGATGGTAAGAGATTATGTAGTTAGTGGTAGAGACACGCAGATTTTCATCTTGAGATTGATAGCTAGACCACCCTATGATTTCCTCAAGATGTATTTCTTATCCGGAAGCTCAAATTCTTGTACATACTACTGCCTACTGCGTTGACTACTTTTGACAATTGTTTATCATATTTTTGTTGACTTCTTTTATACCTATTATTATTTCCTAACTTAACTACTGACTGTCAAAAGTAAGTAAGAATGTCCTGACACCGGTTTTTATCACGCAATTTTTGGCATGTATGCCTTCATGTTAGACTTCCTATGGTTTTGTCTTCAGCTCAGCTCGATTAACATTTAAATAAGTATGGCAGATCAATCCTTAAATCTTTAACAGTGTAAACAGTGTGAACTTTTGTTATATATTGAATCGTACTCCAACAATTGCTATAATTAAGTATTTATTTGTATCCAAAAACATGTGGCATTTAAAAACTATCATATTCATCCTTAATGAAAAGACATTTTGATATGATTATAGTTGGCGGAATATAGGTACTCGACACAAAAACAACATAACGACTAAGTCGTTTTGTCTCTCTTTGCTTTATGTATTTTAAGATCCCATTTACATCGCTTTGCGCCTGTCACCTGAGAAATGAAGATTGTCGTCTCATGTACCTGTAATTTCAGGGGCACTTGTATTCTTTAGTCAGAATAGAGTAACGCAAGTGCTTTACTGCTTGGCCACAAATGGGTTTGATGGCACTTACTCCCCGTACTAACTTTTCATATGGGTGCATAGTTTTATTCCTATACAACTATTCGTATCACTGGCTCTTGTAAAATAGTGTGATGAATTGAATGGTGGTATAAAGTACACCTCGAAAGGCTTAACTTTAATAATATTTGCTACCTTTCTTGCACTGTAGCAAATATTATTAAAGTTAAGTAATGAAATAGATTATAAGATAATTATGCGTAAATTTCAAATGTTTACCTTGATACCGACATAAGATTTACATAAGTCGGAGAAAACATACAATAGTTTTCAATGAGCTTCAAGTGTCACTACTCATACTTGGCCCCTGATTCCAGTAATGTGATGTTTTTCCTTGCTTATACACATATTTTATTAAATTTTAGGCACTTTTTGGGATAATGTTATGTGATGAAAACTTATGTATGCGATTAATATGCACCAGATATGAACCTGGGAATTCATTCAATCTCTGACCTCTGTTTTGTGGCATGCCTTGCAACAAGGGGCTCCATAAAAGTAAGCTAACTAGTTTTATATTGAACCATAAAATTAGCCTCATGTGGTGCACAGTTAACAAATATTTTTATTCAATATTGAATTATATTTGAGTTTCCATAGTATGGTATTATCCGGGCGATGCACATCACCGCGCACCGGACGAACACAGCCCACGGTTCCCAACTGTAGTCGTTTTGTTTGCTTGTTTTGTAAAATTTTTAGTTTTTCAAACATGAAAATAATATTTGTTTGTCGATAAAAAAAGAAAAAAAAATCGTTTCTGCAGCAACAACTGGTTTCATAAATATATACAATCCAAATACAGTACTATATTGAATAAATAAATGACAACGGTTTTTTTTTATTGGGGAAACTAACAGTTCCACAACTTACACAGTACTTAAGTACTAACATAAAAATAAACACTTAAATAAATTATTCCCTGTGGCACCCACACCGTTTACCACAGATTACTTATGGTATTATAGAGGTATAACTGTTGTTGATTCAAAACAAGAAGAATTTAATTAAATACAATGTCACCTGTGAATATGGTAAAGGCTAATAAGTTACTCAGAGTAAGGCCCAGTTGATAATAAAGTCAATTGCTAATTAAGATTAATTAAGTAAGGCCCTAAAAGATTAAAATAATAGTTTAATTCATAGTACGAGCAGGTCGGTCGGGTCATCTAAGTGTCACGCTAGATGTCATTGCACGCTAGACTTCGCTACGTTCATATTTACATTTATTTTCGAATGATTCAACATTTCATTTTACATTTCACTTTACTTCAGTAACTGTATTTTACTTATTAATTTTTACAGTGATAATTAAATTTGCTCACCAAAAATGGTTATAAAAATATCTCACTCTATGCTGCCGCTAACAAAATATTCTTTCAAAACCGCCTGAGCCATTGCTATTTTGTTTTGTTGATATTATTTTCTTGGTGTGACTTTTAGATGTGATTAATATTGTTTAAATGTGTTTCCATCTTCCGTTCCACTAATGCTTCCGTTTCCGTTTATTATTAACTAGCTGTTGCCCGCGACTTCGTCCGCGTGGATTCGGTTTTATCACGCACCCCTATTTTACCCCTCGGAAAAGTAGCATAACTTACTCCTTGTTACATCAGCTATCTGCCAGTGAAATTCCCATCAAAATCGGTCTAGCCATTTCAGAGATTAGCCGGAACAAACAGACAGACAGACATATATTAAAAAAAGTTGTTTTTGTATATGTACCGTGTATACATCCATATGCACTTAGTAAAAAGCAGTTATTTTAATATTACAAACAGACACTCCAATTTTATTTATTTGTATAGATATATTTCCGTATTCCGTGGTCGATGTTTTCGCCGCCGATCAATGAGTTTAAATTCCATGCATTTACAATTCCAAACTTGTTAGACACGATTTACCAAAATGTTTAAAGTAAAATAAATGTTGTTTAAACATCCATAAGGCATTACAAATAAAGTCACAACAGGCATTTGCCTGAGCCATTGCAGTGCACAATTTATTTATTAATATTTCTCATTGTAGGCCTGTATCACCTGCTCGCATCAATGCGCTCCTTTTGACCGCCGCCCATTCACTGCATTCGCATGACTTGTTTTATGTTAATTAATTCGTTTTGTTCATGATATTATTTGTTTTTAAATAATCTATTTTATATATTTCGTTTATTTTTTAAGTTTTTTAGGAAGATAATCACAACTATGGATAATAGTTTTAATTAATGGGTTGCGGACAACTTGAAAATTAAGTCTATTATATAATAATATAATATATATATAATATATCTTATTATATGATTCATTTATGATACTTGGGTAATAATTGTATGTGTCCCGTTAATCGGTTTCCAGTCCAGGCATTGCGCAGCGCTACCTTTGCCTATAAGGTTGCTTAACATCAAGAGATAAGTACACAAATGAAAGCTTGTCAGTATTATATTCTGTTGTCGAAAAATTGATGTAGTTTCGCTTTTCATTACTGTACTAGTAGTATTCCAAATTTAACAAAAAAATATTATCCCAACTTTTAAACTTGTCTACATCACTAAAAAAACATAATAACTTTCTCGGGGAAGGAAAATCTTGGAAAAACTGGTTTCAAACTCAGTTACCAAAGAGCTGTCTGCGAAGTATTTGAGAGCGGTCTCAATTACTCAGCTAGAGAAAGTTATCTTTATGGTATATGTACCTCATTTATTCTTTTTGTAATTTTCCCACTGAGATTTTTTATACTCTTTTAATGATATTATACTTACTTTGAGGTTGTAGCCGTAGGGGAAATTTGCTCAACAGTTTCTACGAAGAGCTTCTTATCTTGGCCACTTAGAATAGTTTTTCTAGAGGTAGTTGGATTATGGTCGGAATTGTAGTTTCATTTATGCAATAGCTGGCATACTAGCATACGTGTTGAGACTATAACCTGATGGGAAGTGGTCCACTCCTAAACCAGACAGATGTCGCTGAAAGCATTATGGTATAGCACGATTGCCTCCAGACTATTACAACAAACTTAACTATAACCAAGGGCACCACAGCGTATTAGTAGAACACAAATGTGCCGTTGAAATTACTAGGTAAGATCTAAACATGTCTAGTAGGCAAAGCGCAAAGCTCGCCAACTTTTGCAAATCAATAAACATAATTGATTGAACATTAAAATTCGAAACACGATTCGTTAGTGTCGTGTGTTGTGTAGGAATGTGACAATCAGTGAACCGGGACACATTCGAGAAGTTCATTACGCGGGAGTCGCAACCAACTTTGCCAGCTTATAATAAACAGAGACACGGAAAATTATTCACTAACTTTGCCTTGAGCACAAAATTTATGGTACGTTTACCGCGAAATTTCTCAACAATGAAGGAGTCGCTAGGGTTTTAAGCTTTACAACTCGCTGCCGTAACAGATGAACAAAAACTATGAAACATTCTATTAATCTTCAGTACAGAGTTTGATGCGTATATTTGATCTTCAGAACAAGATATGAAGTTATCAAACTTTCCACCAGCAAAGCACAAACAACAAGATACGTTTAGAGAACCTTTAATTATTCCGTTAGCCTAGTTGTTCGAAACTGGAACTTGTTCATGCAAGTTGATAACATTTTCAGGCAAATATTACTTTCAAGAACGCTATTTGTCTCATCCTCACATTTGTTTTTGCGCCATATTAGAAGCCGTGTAAGTAGATAATGTGTTTTTGGCCTGTCTAAAATGATGATGGATTGACATCCAGGAAATTCGTCTGAAAACATCGTATATTTCCCCCATCCAAAGTTGAGACATTATTAAAATGATATTATAACGAGAATTTCTATGTTTTTGTGAACAGAATGGGTTGGAAGATACGATGTTTTTAAAGTCAACTTATTTTGGTGTTTTTGACAAACTTTGTAGATTCTCTCTCATCCAATGTTACAAAATCATGCGCTTACCGACGCATCACTGTAAAGTTAAATCCTATACTGCCTTGTTTCAACTGCAAAGCAGGTTTGTATAGGTTGGAACGGTCATAATTCAGTTGCATAATGGCAGTTAAGAGCGGAGACCGATCGTAGCGATTTGTGGCACACGTGTGCACCGACCATAATCACCCATTGCTATCGTGGCGGCAGCATCGTCATAAATTAGGTTTTATCTGAGCCCGGCTCATTAGCATGGCATGTAGCCTCCTATCTCGATGCACCCGAGCCTGGACACAGCCCTTTATAAACAGCGCGTAGGCATTGTGAAGATATCATTTATAAATTCGTTTATTTACCGAGTGAGTATATAATTTTAATAAACTTAGTAAAATATATAATCTTAACCTCTTCAATTGCAGTGTTCCTGTTTGTGCGTGTTCATAACAAATTTAAAGATAAAATATTTTGATGTTACGTACCCTAGACTGAATTGATTGAATCATAATGTATAATATTATATACAAAATGTTCTGTATAATGCAATTATTTCGTATTAATATTGTGACTGCGAATTTGTAACTTTGTTGTGCCGATGATGACGCTCAAACAAATAAATGAACTAAATCACCACTTTTGTCTGTGCCTTACAGAGGATTCAAATAGGTTCAATGTTAGGCAACAAGACAAATTAGTTGAGACTAATTTGTCTAAGAGCTAAGGCCCTGGGGCGTGACTACATTCTACAATCTGACACATATGTGTTTCTTAAAATGTATCATAAATAGTGAATAATAAACCAGTTGGCGCGTGCAGCGCAACGTCATTTGAACGAAATGCGAGCCCAAATGTGGAGCAACTATGTAAGAGTCAATCGATTAAAAGTGTATGTGGGTTATAATCGAATATTCCAAGGCCAAAATCTAAAAATCTGGATTGGCTCTCGTAGTATAGGCCATTTCCTCTTGTCTAGAGTAGGCCAGTTTCCTTACAGTAGGATAATCAAAGAGCTAAAACGAATGTCAGAAAACTAGACATATTGCCTATTCATACGGCTTAGTGTACCGACCTATATGCTCTTTGCACAGGGCTGTGGCGGCGCCGCATCGCTGTCCAAACATATACTGTAATATTTGAATGGCCCTCCGTTGGCCTTTTATTATGACTATGATCTGAATTAAATACGCAGCGCGCCGCCGAAACTTGTACTCACAAATATTTTGGTTGTTTATTGTATTGCAAATGAATTCCATTTCTTTTCAGCCGGGATTCGCAATTTCTCAATCACTTAATGGATATTTTAAAATGTTTCAATTTTAGACAAATCGAATACAATGCGTCTGTGTGAAGTTAACTGAGAAAGGCCTACTTTTACTCTTTGTAGGTCCGAATAACAAAAGATCTAATATTAGAACATGCTATTGAAGTTAAGCTTACTTTGAATTCTATTGTTAATCAAAATAACCATTGCTTTTCACCAATTAACTGAAATGTTGATGCCAATTAACGCTAATTGATACCATTTTCAAAATGATCTACCCGGATTTTTTTACTAAAATCAGAAAGCTTGTTAGATAGAAGATTATTTTCATTAAAGATAACTTCTTCTTAACTAACTTAGCTGAAGAAGACGAATAGTAAGCATTCGATCAAACCTATTTATATTGTGGAAACGTACAAGTCGAACTAATTATGCTAATATTTGTGTTCTGCTGACGATATAAATGTGGTTAGGTAACCTGTTTAGGGAATCGTCTGGGACTTGAGGCCTCCCTAACCAAACTAACAGACGCCGCGCCGCGCCGCGCCGGCCGGAATACTGATCAACACAATCACATTTACACATTCAATGAAGATATAGCCTTCTTGGATACTTTAACGATGGTAATAGAGCATTTTTATCGATTTGACCGGCCCACAGCTCATTTAGTAGATGTACTTCTGCAAAGTAGTTCGTGAGTTTGATTCTTACCCGGGCAAATATTTCTGTGACAAACGTAGATGTTTGTTGTGACTGGGTGTAAGTATATCTTAACTGTATATTTATATGATTTGAAGCAGAGGCCTTCAAATTTAAATTCGGGCCCCGTACCACGGTCACCACATTCTCGTTTTAATTTCCAAATTTTACGATGGATTCTTGCCCGATACGTTTCTGTTCTATAAATCGTGATGCCGCCTTACATTGAAAGTTGAAGGGATCCTAAGTTAACAAAGCCCCTTGATAACACAGGAATTTTGCGTCATATTCATCTCACGCATGATTCGGCAAAACTTCAGACCACTGAAACGCTAATTACCTAACTTTTTGTTTGCCACATCCGCCTTAATCCCAACTTTCTTGTAATGTGATGCTTCTACAATGGGAACATACGAAAATAATGTTACATTTTGTTCGGAAAAATATGCAAATATTAATATGAACATAACTGAAAGAGAACTATCTATCGCGTGAAGTCTCCATCAAATAGAGTTCCGTCCTATTCCACCGAAATGTGGATGTATTTCCTGTCAATTCCTCGAATACCGCATTGCAGCATTATTACTTATTTATGTCTTTGTGCTGTTCCCAAGCGGACCATTTTAAACACGGCACGAGTCAATGGTCGTGTTTTATTGTTTCGTGGAACAATTCCTTGAGTGTCTCGGGCTGAGTGAAGCGACTCAATCCACCTCACTCTGAGACTCAACCACCGCTCTAATTCACACACAACAGCTCCATCATTCACGTGTATGCCTTGCGAACAACTAATATCACTCAGTCGGAGAGCCAGCCGCACCGAAACCGTATCGGTCTTGCATTAAATATTTTCCTACTTCACATCGGAATGGAACACAAATAGCGGACGAGCGGAACAGCACGTTTCAAATGAAGGAATATCATGGTAATAGATACCTTATACCTCCCGCGGGAGTTTTATTGTGAACTTCGCAGCTCGCCTCTATCTGTCTCTATACAATTGCAAATTTGATTTTGTTACCCTTTTGAAGAATCTCTTCTCTTAACTTCATATCGCCAGATCGATAACGTGAAGAAAACTGAATAAGCATTTTAGGAATTGTAATTTACATTAGAACTACTGGACTTACTGCAGAACTATTTTTGGCTGTTAAGTATAATTAAGATAATTAAAATAATAACTTATCTGTGGCTTACGTCCACAGATAAGTTTTATATATATAAGATTATTTTAATTGGTAAAAGGTAGATTAAACGTCTATTACACAATTTGATATTCAGTTTGTATAACTCTGATTCAGAGGGTATTTCGTGTAGGACATAATAAGACTTAAGACTTTGCCGAGGTTAACTACAAAATTAGGAGGCACCATTGGCCACTCTGTCCAATGCACCCTGCATTGGACAGTCTACGGAACTAATGAGCTGTCAGTTTTTAGGATACTAAAAATTTTCTGTCATATCATTCGGCTGTCAGAGACGGCTCGTTGCTATGTATTTGGGTAGTAGAAAGAACATAACCAGAATTTATATGTTTTACTATTCAGAAGTATCTATATATTTATTTAACAGCAGAGGTGAGTTTCATTGGAGTGGTATTAAATAAAATAAAATAAAAAGTTGGTGGACATTTCACACATATAATATTGTACATATTATTACCACTCAGATACAGAACAAACATTTATGTTCGTCACACAAATGTTTATCCTGGGTGGGAATCGAACCCACGACCTACATCGCAGAAGGCAGGTTTACTACCAACTGATCTGTGAGGCCAGCCAAAGTATCATTGCATGTTTATTAATAATTTTTATACCTACTTTTATTTATAACAATAACTTTTATTTGACTGTTGTAACTACAACTAAACAACAAAGGGCTATGTTTTATTGTCCTAAAATAATAGAATTTAAGTTATAAGCGAAGACTACAATTAGTCGGTACACCTACCCAATCGATTCTTAACACCAGTCAACGACGACACCCATAGAAATCTTTCGGAGGAACCGAACTCATCGCAACTTCGTAAAGGTTTTATTCCCCTTTTATGCCTCAGGATAACAAGGATGGAAAGTTATTAAATAAATAGGAAACGATGACGGCGACACCTACTATGGGATCATCACTGTAACAAGAACAAGTATGTCTTTATGAAATTATGTTTTGCCCCGCTCCGAGTGGGTGACGTTGACAAATGACGCGGAGGCTGTTTTTCACTGTCAGATCGATGTGACACGTTTTCCCCCGACTGTGAAGTTTGTTATCAGTAAAGTGAAACAAATATATGAAAAATATAAAAAAATAGTTGGATTTTGCTACAAAACTAGAGGCCTAAAACCTTTAACTTAAAGCGATACTTATCTAAAATGTTCTTTATTAAATTAAACAAATATCGGGTACCCGATATTTTCGTATTCTTTTTTTATAAACTTAAGTTTCTTAAGTTTATAAAATCGATAGTTTATAATATAATATATATGTATATATAAATAATAAATAAATAAATGTGTTTATGACAGGTATTAGGTAGGTCAATTATATAGATAGATGCGATGATAAACAAAAATAGTCGAGATCTATATATATATTGAGGATATCTTTAGCAGAATTTGTTACAATAGATAACTAAGAATTTAAGATTCTTCCTGCTTTTGCGACGTTTTTGTTCTTCCAAAAATTTCAGTGATCGCCTCTAAACATTTAAAGAAGTTTCAATGAGTTTGTTCGTTCAACTTATGTTTATAAATGGTATTATTTGCTGAAATTGAATAAACACCCGACCTTAACCTGTGAAACGATGATATTTTAATTGTGATAAATTTGTGCCGAATTTGGTTCATATAATGGTTATTACACAAACTGATTGGATCGAATGTTTTACGTTAACCTTGTTTTTTTAACATGATTTGATATTTTTATATTTATTTCGATAGACAAGTTGCATAACGTATAATAACTTTTCCTCAGTATAAGTGAGGAGTGAGGTCAGATAAGTATAAATTAGTTTCATATCATCATATGTTGTTCATATGTTTCATATTTATAATAAAGAAATTCTCGTTGTAGTTCTTATAAAATCCCGTTTATGTCACACGATGATGCAAAATGAGTTTGGTATCTATTTATGTTCTGTCAACTACGCTACTCAATTATACACTATACAAAACGAACAAAATTACAGTTATTTGGCTTTACCCGTGCAGGACCGTATAGTTTATAGTAACATTACATTAATTTCAACTCGATTTAAATTTAGTTCGGTACAACCCTCTTGACATTTATTTTCAAAAGGAATCACCTCAAAATTGTTCAAATTTGTTATTACTTACGGAACACTAAAAAGCATACTTTTACACTTTGATCGAGAATAAAACTGGCCACGGAAAATAAGACTATCAATGATTGTATTTATTCAATCGTGCTATAGCACGAAATGAATAAATATATTTATTCATTTCTTTTATCATTTAAAACGAGGCCTTTATAATTGATTGATAAAGTCAATAGAGAGCTTCCCTCCAATCTATCTAAGCCGATGGCCCGGGAGATACGGGCCGCTGCACCCTCTTGCAAAAACTAAATTGAATATTCCTCTCAATCTAGCTTTGATACTCAAGAGCTTAGTTAAAAACTTGAAATTGGACAACGCTTTCCAATGCTAATGGTATGGGGTGAAATTCTTTGTGCTCTTGAGCCCCGCAATTCGAATAATTAAGTTTTTCCACGATATCTCCTCGAAGCATGCAAACTTCGAACGAAATTTTGTTAAAAAGCAATTTTTACACTCCTTGGGAAACGAGATGACATTTCGAAAGTTAAAATAAAATGTTTGACGATAAAGTGATTGGTAAATAATGTCTACTAACTTAGCTTTTTCAATTTAATCTAACCGTTTCTTTCGCGCCGTGTAAGTTATAACTATTTATAGGGTGTGTAGGTCGTAGTCATGTAGAAAATATGTAATAATAATAACAATAATAATAAGTTAAAATCTAGATTTATAGGAATAATTCAATGAAAATTGACACTACATTTGCGAAACGTATAAGTCTTATAACTATAAGTCTTTTAAACACAATCAAAAATGTCCTCTGCCCTCCGAGCCGGTCTATGGGGGTGGAAAAATAAAAACGGATATTCAAATAAGTTATATAAATAAAGATGAACGAAGTATGGTTCCATTAGGATAAAACTATTATAAACTTAATTTCCAGATAATTTAGTTATTGAGCCAAGAATTGGGCCTTAGCCGTTGTTGCAAACGATTTAGCTATACATTTAAAAATTTTACGTATCATACATAGTTTGATTAATTCCGTTTTTCATCACAGTTTTACCTTTTTATTGTAGGTAATAAAACTTGATAGAAAAATTTGACTATATTGAAACTTTTGAATAGTGAATATACACATAATTTCTTTATCGGAACCTAGCCCCGTTCAGTGCTATACGCTGCATTTAGTTATTTTTTATGTAATTCAGTTACGGAACGAGCCGACGGCCCACCTGGTGTTAAGTGGTAACCTCTGCCCATTACAAGCGATGTGACTTGGGCCCTCCCCTACTAGGTACGACAAGACACAAGACGCATCCTATGCGCCCGTAACTCTGAGACGTTAAAATAATAATTAGTCAAACATAATGTAAGATTATAACATATAGCATATAGCAAGCATATATAAAGCAAATTAATTTAATTTTAGTTTCTCTGGACACAAGCAAACAAGAAACTCTAGGGTGCTAGAAGATAAAAAAAAATTGTGTGTACATGTTTATGATATAATTGGCAAATAATTCGTATTAAATAATTCACGGCCTTTTTATATGATGACAGAATGTACACGACCGAACCGGGACAAAGTCTAACGAACGTCGTATACGTATTTGTTATGACTACTATTCGCAAAATTAAAATTTTATGTAAGCCATGACAATTTTATGTTATTGATTGAATATTTCTTATTGAAAACATGCTATTAGTTAGGACGCACCTCTCACGGCAGATACATAACGCACATCACTATCGCGTACGTGAGAGTTAACCCGCTAATATCGCATTAAAGCCTGCTTCGTTATCTGCTGGGCTGGTTTCGTCCTGCTCGTCGCCTAATCCCGGGATCCCGAGCTCAATCCCGCGCCCGGGATCGGATTACTTGTGTCTCTACGATGCCAACCTCACAATATTTACTGACACGTATTATTTTCTTTTCTAAACTGAGATTGTGAAAGCTAATGAATGTGGATATTGGATAGAATTGAATTATTTACCGGTAATGAAATAAAATTGGCAAAGGATATGGAGGATCCATAATTTTTTTGTGTAGTTTTGTGGACATTATAGTGCAATTATATTTTAATGGAGGTAGCTGTAGCATATTTTCATATAATCGCGGATCTGCTCGGGTACTTACAATACTCTTTATAAACTTAATTGAATATTTTTAATATAAACCATAAGTGCTAGAACAAAATTATTGTTATCCAGTTATTAGAAGTAGAAGTAAGTTCGGAGTCTAAAAACAATAAATATGTTTATTGCAAATTGTCTGAAGTACGAGTATGATAAACATTATAATACTTCAGACAAAAACGTCTGTCAATTAAGTTGGTAAGTGCTAACCAAGTGAAGCCGGGATGGGTCGCTAGTGATCGATAATAAGTGGATAATACTAATACAAAATATGAGGGAAGGTAAACTGTCAATAAAGCTTAACCTGGCACCTTTTTAAGTTTACTCCTTACGAATTGATTTCATTTTAAGTCCCCGGCCCCGGCACGAAAATTTTATGGGTAATAAAATCGTTTTCTAAAACATAACGCTTTTGTTAACGATCGACTCACTGATTTATGCAATGACAATCGTACTAGAGTTAAATCCAGTCGCGTGAACTTAGCAACATTTTAGGTGTTTGATAAAAATTCCGCCCAGATATTTTTCATACTTTTCTTTCAATTAATTTGAATGGGTAAAAACCTACAGGCGCAGATATCATATTTCATATGTATAAAATGAGTTTAAAAGAGCTTTGTTCAAAGTCTAAATGAACCCAAATATTTAATTGTTTTTTAGTCATTCATATGAGTGCTGGCAGTCAGTTTTATAAGTAGTATAATATTTTTTTATTTATCCATTTTACATTTATCGTCAGTAAAAAAAAAAATATGTAAGCGTAGGGCAAGTAAGTAACTCATTTTCGGAAAATCTCTGTGAAAAACGTTTGCCACAGATCCCGGAGATAATATCTCATAACTGTCAGCAGCTTACGAACGATTTACAAAACGTGATAAACGAGTGAAGACGTCGTGTGCGACTAATCTTCCGATATAAATGAAGTTACGGCTGTATATCGGCCAAAATGAGTGAGTGTTTCCAGCTGTGCAGTTACACATCCGAGCGTTTCTGGCGTGGTAGGTTCGTGCCGTCTGGGTAAAAAAATAATTCACCTGGACTTGTTGGTAATTTCATTGCCATAACACCCAGACACAGGAACATGAATGTTCGTCACGCAATTATTTGTCCTGGGTGGGACCAGAACCCACGACCTACAGCGCAGACGGCAGAATTACTACCAACTGAGCTGTGAGGTCAGTCTACATGTTGTGACAAACTGTAGTTTAATTTAACACATATTAAAAAATGTTATCATGTACTGTAAAATTACATAATGCTATATAACAACTGTGGGGTACTACACTAGAATGGATGCCATTAAGGAAGTGGCTCGTCCCTGATACAGTACAGTTATGTGCGGTTGGTCGCATCCCATAGATGTAACCCGACGATCAGTCACGCTGACGTCTTCTTAGCGGGCCTGCTATTTCCTGTCACATTATCACATTCGGGAGAGATAAATGGGATTGAATCACTCACACTAATAGCATTCACGAAATCGTAATAAACATCGAAAGAAATTACTTTTGTCCATTACTACATTACTACAACTAATTTTACGAAGAGTTTTCAGGACAGATTATACAATATTAAAACTTTTATTCAATAAAGTTTTTATGTAGCAAAAAGTGTTGATAATAATATCCTTCTAAATGATTTACTTTATATTTAAATAGTGGCTAATACGTCACAATTAATTTAAGTATGTAACCACAAAGAATTTAACTGAACGTGAATTTTCCGGTCGAAAATGTTTTGGAAGCGAATGAGAGCACGCTTCATTACAGGTGTTTGTGTAGCGTAGTGTACCAAAAGATGTTTAATTAAAACCCGTTCGGTTATTTATGTGCGGTCCGGAAAACCGTCGATTTATTGGTTTCTGTTATTTATACAGTATCACTACGCCTACACACACTTACGCATCCTTTCGCCGTCATGCAGGTTATTTGATACAAATAAATAAATTATAAAAATGTCTATTTCTGATTCAACATAAAATATAAGATCATAAATGTAACATGCTGCAAGTCATACTTAACCACATATCTACTGGCTTATAAACCCGAACTCACCGTTAAACCCATTTGCGAATCATAAATTGAATAGAAATTCGTAGAACTGTGAATGCGTGAAAATATGATTAAGCTTCGTTTCTATAAGAGGCGAGTTATCGAAAATTCAGTTTGAAAATCCTCAAGAGCGCTCTATAAGCCATCAATTTATAAATCCTATCGCCTTATTGAAAAAGTGGATGAGTTTTTAGATATCTTTAATAAAATTCGTTGCTCGAGGCACAGTGGGTAATATTTAGCCCTGTCAGGGAACCGATTGGCTCGATAAACGTAATTTCGTTCAAGTTCACGCAGACTCACGGTACTTTTGCCGCCGTCGTTAATATTCAAGACTCGAAGCACATAATTCGCGGTGGTGATCACGGGAAGAGGCGCTGTCTCGTTATCTCTTTTTCTATTTGCCACAAAATTTTATATAAACTTAATAATATATGTTTATGTTTGTATGTTTCGCGTTCGTGTGGACTTACTGAAACACTTGTATACTAGAAAAATTTATAAGATCCAAGTTGAAATCATGTTATTAATCACAATATTCATCAAGGTCAATTAAAGAAAAAGATATCCATAGCAAAACAACCAACTAACACGCATATTAAATAAAAACAACTTTTAAACTAAAAATCTCGTTAATGCCCGTAAGGATTTTTGCCAGCAACCACAGGATTGAAAGCGGGATGTCACTTGGCCACCACGCTTTCGTTACAAATGTCAATATGCAACGTCGTTGACCACTTTCCACCAGGTAGGCCCTTGGCCTGCGTACCTACAGTATACCAATAATATACTAAATAATCAATATACAAGTCATAAGGGATGATATCAACTCCCAACCCTCCAAAGTGTACGGTACGGACCCTAATAATATCTTCATCGACATCGAAATTAGTTTTGATGAATTTCAAACGACACTCATTTTTAATTCAGTCTTGGGTATTGACTTTTTTGATCCCTCACAATATTAAATATTCAACACTCGGCGATATTAAAGCTGCGTTGTGTGAATCTAAATTTGACACCAGAACAAAAATAATATGTAATGGAAAATTAATTTTAAATTGATCAACTTTCAAAAAGTTACGCTTTATTTTGTTACACCTTATTTAAATTTATTATCTTTTTCATTTACGTCCAAAGGTTTTTGAGTTATATATCTTATTCGACGTAGTTTCCCGAATGCAGCTTGGCTTCTTTCTTGAAGTTTTGACTACGATTGTGGTATCTGTTCGAGGCACTACTCCTTAAAAACCTAAAAGGAACCTTAAAGGCCTTCATGTGCATCTGACTGCCTCGTTATGTGACTCATACTTCTTTGTAATGTCAGTAAGTCCAAACTGTATTAGTAAACAGATTAATAAATCCGCCGCTTTTCAACGTCTAATACATTTGTTGCGATGACCCGGTTTTCTGTACTGTTATGTGACCTAAACAGTCTCCAGTGGTCTTAGGTAACTTTGAGAACTAGATAATATATGGTAATATGTGTACCCGAGTTCGAAGGATACATTTATGTACTGGCCTGATACTGTTCCTATCTGGATGAAGGAGATTCAATACAGGGTACTTCAATGATTAAATATATTGTATGAATTTTAAAGACGTTTTATTACGATCCTCCATTACACGCAAGTCGCAAGTCACCGAATGGAACGTTGAAATGAATGGATGACATGGACGAATGAAATGAATGAATGAATGAGTTGATATAAACCAAAGTAAAAATATTTTTAGTCTATGTTTTACATCGTAGTTCCGCCGTCGACCGCTAGATGGCGCCACACGTAACGGCTTGAACATACCGGCCGCCTTGGAAGCACCCGGTTGCAGGCTTCCAACTTGGACTCGTTCGTGTCACCGTCACTGCTCGGAGGGTTCAGGTAGCAGCGGGCAGATCTTGGAAAATGCCCGCCGAATGATGCCAGACGCCGTCCGGATTTCCGCTACGCGAGAAACGCCGTCTGCGCCTGGAAACAAACGCGTTATTCTCCCCATCCTCCACTTGAGGGGGGGTACATTGTCTTCCTTGACAAGTACTAGGATGTCCTTCTCGATATCCTTGCTGTCGGCCTTCCATTTTCTGCGTTGCTGGAGTTCTGACACGTACTCCTTCGACCAGCGCTGCCAGAAATGCTGCCGCAGTCGCTCCACCATATGATAGCGCGTAAGGCGCGAGGGCGCGATGCTCGTCAGGTCTTCGCAGGCTGGCGCAGTCAACGGCCGGCCAATCAAGAAATGGGCCGGAGTAAGAGGTAGGAAGTCGTGGGCATCTGAGGACAGAGGGGACAAAGGCCGGGAATTCAGGACGGCTTCGATTTGCGTCAATACCGTACCGAATTCCTCGTGCGTTAGCCTTGCATTGCCTAGTACTCGCTTCAGATGATACTTACATGATTTTATTCCAGCCTCCCACAGACCGCCGAAATGGGGACTGTAGGGGGGAATAAAAATTAAACTGATTTGATTGTTACCTAGATAATCGGAAATTTCATTCGAATTCTGAAATATTTGATTTATTTCTTTAAGAGCCCCGACTAGATTCTTTCCATTATCTGAGAAAATTTCTAAAGGCTTTCCGCGTCGAGCTATAAAGCGTTTCAAAGCAAGTAGATAGTCCTGTGTCGACAAGCTACCTACCAATTCGAGATGTATAGCGCGAGTGGTAAAGCAAACGAATAAGCAAATGTATGCTTTTATTAAAACGGACCCTCTGCCTTTACGATTTAAAATAAAGACAGGGCCAGCAAAATCGCAGCCGCACCGCATAAAGCTAAAACTCCCACCTTCTAAACGCTGGTGGGGTAAATTACCCATCTTTGGGGTAAGTGTTTTAGCTCGCATGCGCGTGCATATAACGCAATTGTGTACAATTTGCCTGGCTAGATTCCGCGCACCTAGCACCCACCACCGCTCACGCATGGAACATACGAGAAGCTGTGGCCCAGCATGTAATAACCTTTTGTGTTCATATTCGCATAACAATCTAGAAAATCGATGTTTACCACTCAAAAGCACGGGATGTTTTTTATCGTAACTAAACTCATTTGAATTACATAACCGGCCGCCCACACGAATCACTCCACTTTCGTCTAAGAATATATTTAAGCCCGCAATCTGATTGCCATGCTTACCATTTTCTTTAAATGGTAGATTATTTACAAGCCTATGATACTCAGTAGGGAATGATTCCTGCTGTACTGCGCGCGTTAGCGTAATGAGTGAACGGTCAAGCTCTGTAGCTGATAACGAACCGGTTTTGTTAGTACAATGCGCGTGCGGCAACGACGATCTTGTGTTATCTATAAAACGAAGTAAGTATGCACAAGCGCGCTGTATGCGAATAAACGATGAAAAGCGTTCACAATTAAATAATGGACTTTGCTGTGTACACACTAAATTAATCGTAGTAAATTTACGTTCCGGTAAATCATCACTAATTGATATATCATTATTGTTTGGCCAATTGATACTTGGTTCACCTAGAAACCTAGGGCCACACCACCATGGATTGCTAGTGTCATATTTTAATGAGTCTAACTTTGTACCTCGCGTGATAAGGTCGGCAGGATTATCTGTGCCCTTTACGTGCCTCCATATCGTGTCATCGGTTGACTCATTAATTTGCACGACCCTATTTTGCACAAACGTTTTAAGAAGGTGGGGAGACATTCGTAGCCATCCCTGCACGATTATAGAATCCGTCCAAAAGTATACTTTTTCGAAAGATATACGAAGAGATTCTTTTACGTTAACGAATAATTTCGAACCTAACAACGCACCGCACAATTCAAGTCTCGGAATGCTAACAGTTTTTATCGGAGCTAATTTGCTTTTAGCGCACAATAATTTAACAGAGATAGGAGGGGTGTGAGCACAATCGTCCCTGCAGGTACGAACGTAGGCACACGCACCATATGCCGTTTGAGACGCGTCTGTAAATACGTGCAATTCCGTGTAGTTGCCATCCACAGATGTAATGTACCGCGGAATTCGAATTTCCTGTAAACATTGCAGACTAGAAATGAATCCACGCCATACGCTTGTTATGTTCTCGGGTACCTCTGCATCCCAGTCTAACTTTTGTAACCATAAACTTTGTAAAAGACATTTAGCTACTATAACCGCCGGAGATAGCAAACCTAACGGATCATATATCTGTGAAATGACAGAGAGCATGATTCGCTTAGTGAGCGGTGAGTTAGTTTGTTCTAACTTAGTTGTGAAATGCAACTCGTCAATTTCCGGAGACCAGCCTAGCCCTAATGTTTTCGACAGATGAGTTTCGCCTATGTTCAGGTCTTTACTACTCTGAGGACAAACTTCGTGATTAAATGTCCATTTGTGCAACGGAAAACAACCCTTTTGTAGTACCTTATTCGTTCGATTACATAAATCTAACAATGTATCTGCGTTATTGTGTGAGATAATGACATCGTCAACATAAAATTCGGATTTTATGATTTGTGCTACAAGTTCATCATCGCATTCCTGTGCTAATTGATTTAGGCATCGGATACTTAAGTAGGGAGATGATGAATTTCCGTAGGTTACTGTATTTAAGGAATACAGCTGTAAAGGCAGGTCTTTACGTTCCCGCCACAAAATCATCTGTAAGTTACGCAAGTCAGTCTGTACTAGGATCTGTCTATACATTTTTTCCACGTCAGCACACGCTACGTATTTGTGCTGTCTGAAACGAAGGAGAATGGAAAAGATGCTATTTTGCAGAGGTGGACCTATGTGTTGAATGTCATTGACAGATTTGTTGGTTGTTGTTTTGGCACTCGCGTCAAAAACAACTCTCAATTTTGTCGTAAGACTAGTTTCGCGGTAAACCCCGTGATGCGGGAGGATGTAGTACGGTTTGTCAGGATCAATGACGTTTCCTGACACCGGGGACATGTGACCCAGCTGCTCGTACTCACGCATGAAATCACAATATAATTGTTTATATTGCGATGACGAGTCTAATCTTTTTTCTAGCGATAAAAAACGTTTTTTCGCCATCGTAAATGAATCGCCTAACACGTCAGCTGATTCCTTTAAAGGGATGCGAACAGAAAATCTGCCGGAGTCGTCGCGCTCGGTAGTTTCCGTGAATAGGTTTTCGCAAAATCTATCATCCTTTGTCAACGTAGAAGGTAAGTTCGTCAGTTCCTCTAATTCCCAGAATTTACGTAGTTGAGAATCAACGTGAGCATGATGGCAATGAACATTATTTATGAAATACGTTTGAATGTTATGAATCGGTCCGGATATGATCCATCCTAACTTCGAGTCGTAAAGGTATGGACCGGCCTTTAGTTTTATTCTGTTTTTCAGGAGTAGGTCCCAGAATATATCTGCGCCTAATAGGATATCTACCTCGGACGGGACACTAAACGTAGGGTCGGCGAGTGAGATGTAGCTAGGTATACCTATAGAAGCGCAGTTGAGTTCTACTGAAGGTAGCTTCGTTGTTATGCTTGGTAAAATTAAGCATTGGATTTCTCTGATGAAATCACTTGTTTTTGAACGTATATTTAGTTTACAAGCGTGAGTACTTTGTGATACGGTTTCCCCAACGCCTGAGATTCGAACAGTGGACTGTATTATTGGAATTTGTAAACGATTTACTAACGATTGAGAAACGAAACAGTTCTGAGACCCGTTATCTAAAAGAACCCTAATAGTGTGATACCTATTATTCGAATCAAGTACTTCTACTCGTGCTGTGGATAGCAGTACTGGTTGCATAGCCGATTGACAAGCCAGTACGTTGTGCTCAGCGCGTTCTTTTAGCGCATCAACTGACGTTTGTGAGTCATGCGGACGCAGGGACAATGAACTATGGGCGACTGTACTTATGGTTTCCCTATTGACGTGAAGGAGCGTGTTATGCTTCGCACTACATAACTTGCAACAACCATAAGAACAGTCATTTACGGAATGTTTGTCTGAACGCAGACAATTGGAACAAAGTTTCTTATCAGTGACTAAATTTTGTCTATCTAGCACAGACATGTTTAAAAACTTTGCGCAAGAATATAAAAAGTGATTCTCGCTACAATAACAGCACGAACGCGGCTGTTTTGTTTTATCATTCGATTGTTTTGCAGAAATGAATGCATGCGTTTGCGTGTGCGGGTTCGATTTATGTTGATTCTTATTAGAAGTTACCTTATTATTAAATTCGATCTGCTTTTGTTTAAATGACTTAGTGCTTGTAGAACTACTGTGAACCATTTCCAACATGTCGGCCCGGTTTCTAAGGAAAACAAATAAATCGTCTAGCTTGATCTTATTCTCGGTACCTACCTCACATCGCTTAGAAACGATTGTACCCTTGTGAGATTCCCATTCACGCTCTGTGACCGCGTCTAGCTTTGATACAAGTAAGTACACAATCAAGGTATCCCACGAATCAGTTGGTTCGTCCAACGATTGCAGGGCTCGCAGGTTACGTAACGTTGAATCTACAAGCTTCCTAATGTGCATAGGCGACTCGGTTTGAAGCGCTTGAGCGGTAAACAATGATTTTAAGTGATTTTGAACAAGCAATCGATTATTGTGGAATCTATTTTCCAGTAAATCCCATGCGTGGGCATAGTTGGGCGCGGTGAATTCTAACGCACTTATAACTTGAGCAGCAGTGTCAGTGAGAGATGATTTCAAATAATGAAACTTCTGTATCGCATTTAAATCGTTTCTATTGTGAATCATAGTGAGATACGAATTCCTAAATTCTAGCCATTTATCATAGGATCCGTCAAAGGCAGGCAACTTTATTTGCGGTAGTTTTATCGACACAGGATGACCTATTCCTTCGTTATGATGAGGCAATGAATCTAATTGAGAAATATCGCTCAATAAGCCTTTCGCAGTAGCCATTAGAGAAAAATACTGTATTTCGAACGCTTCCCTATGTTCGAGTTGAGAATCAAGATTGGAGTCATCGACCAATCGCTCGATCTCACTCTGAACTTCGTTAAAGTCTTGAAACAATTTAACAATTGATTGAACTCTTAAATCAAATTCTACCTTCTGCAAACTCTTCTGATCTGAATCTTGTTGGATTTTACTTAAATGTTTGCTAAATAACGTCAATCTACATTTGAAGGTAGACCTTTGCCTTTTGAGAGAAGATAGACGTGAATCTAAGACTTTAGGGGCGTCTAAACGCGGCGATTTTGATCTGCTAACCTCAACTTCTACTCGGGAAGCCTTTGAGGGCAGAGAAATCTCGTCGTCACTCATAATGAAATGAAATAACTTACAGTTTCTCAGCGGTACAGGCGATGCAAGGCAACAGGTAACGAACACGAACGCACGAGGTGCTGAAACACGAGACAAATATTAACGCAAACTGAGCTGGACTGGGAGAGAAAGGATGGGTAAGCTGAACCGACCGTTGTAGGTGCTCGCCGCTGCTCCAGATCTCCTCCAGGACTTCGCACGCTTCCAGATTTCGATACCGGGAAACGTGACCGCGTGGCCGTTCGACTCGGCAAACGGCAAGGTAGGTTCTTCGTATATGGCTCGTAGTATCAAATTATGCTCCAGATCTCCTCCAGGACTTCGCACGCTTCCAGATTTCGATACCGGGAAACGTGACCGCGTGGCCGTTCGACTCGGCAGACGGCAAGGTAGATTCTTCGTATCCGGCTCGAAGGACCAAATTATGTACCCGAGTTCGAAGGATACATTTATGTACTGGCCTGATACTGTTCCTATCTGGATGAAGGAGATTCAATACAGGGTACTTCAATGATTAAATATATTGTATGAATTTTAAAGACGTTTTATTACGATCCTCCATTACACGCAAGTCGCAAGTCACCGAATGGAACGTTGAAATGAATGGATGACATGGACGAATGAAATGAATGAATGAATGAGTTGATATAAACCAAAGTAAAAATATTTTTAGTCTATGTTTTACATCGTAGTTCCGCCGTCGACCGCTAGATGGCGCCACACGTAACGGCTTGAACAATATGTATCGTGAACCTCCCCGTTTATTACATTTCAAAACCGATTTCTACCAAGTCGTATATTCGTTTATAAGTAGAGGTTATTTATTGCATGGCTCTTGAATTCTCAAAGGTCGTAAAAATATGATGGTAACCTTTGAATCATGGTATATGATAAAAATATAATTGAAAAAGGAGTAAGGAGTAGCTTTTATGATTCTTTTTATTCTCATTTGGAGAGGACTTGGAAACAATATAAAAAAAAAACATTTTTGGATATGGTTCAATTCATATGTAAGTATAACTAATGTGTAGGAATTTTTACGCATATGATGTGAAAAACTCGTCTTTCTATTCATTTTCCACCGATAACAACTTCTATAAATATTTCGTCAGATAATTCTGTATACATAGAGATTCTACGTGTTGGTAGTACAGTTTGTAATAAAGAAGTGAGAGTACCAACTTGCGATCTTTTATGTGAAGAGTTTCACCCTAAAGTTGTCAAGTTCCGGTGATTCATCGGAAGTCTAGCTAAAAACCGTTTCAGACGATCTATGTACCAAAAATCCAACCATTTCAACACTTTTTAAAAAAAGTGTGCTTGTTGTTTCTGATGCGCTACTAGAGTTATTATCATTTTAAAACACCTTTTTTTTACGCATGAGTTTACTACCTGTCAAATTTTCATACGGGGGTTTTAAATGAAATCGATTCTTGAAGAGTAAACTTCAATAATTTCCTTACGTTCGTATATAATGTCACATATTTGAATAGAAAAGGCGACGCAGTGTGAAATTGAAATTTTAAGAAACAAAGAGGCGAGGATTATTTTTGCACGATAGATAGACGCCGTAAATTTGCGGAGCCGAGTAAGTTACGCCTTATTTGGCAGACAAATGTACTTCACTCGATGTGGAGTGATACCTCCCCTCTGCAACCCTTTGCGAGAGCACTCTTATACACTAAATCGAAAGTCGTTACACAAAAACCGAGATACATTTTTCCCATCGCTTACGGAGCCGCGTCTCCCCTTGTGACATGCTTTGATGATTTTCAGCCTTTTCACGCCGCGGTTTAGTTCCACTATTTTTGTTTCGTTTGAGTGCGTATGTCACGGCTTTGTGCGAGACCTAAAACAGAACGTATCTAAAGCGACCCTACTTTTCATTTCATGGGTTATTTTAAGCCTCGTCTGAATGGCACACGGTAGCTTTACGTGGCCTTTTCCACATTTGTTTTCCGTAAAGAGATAAAATTGGATAGTCGGAACTGGACGAAATGGACGGTACAATGTTCTGGTGAATCGGAAATTTCTTACTAGTAGGTTTCATAGGGGATATTGTTAAGTGACGGAGTGAGTTAACTTTCATTTTAATAACAAAGCAATAGTATTTCGTAATCAGTTTTGAAATAATTAGCTGTTAGTGAAATTAACTAAGGTTAGTTATTTTGAACTTTACTAAGAAATTAAGCAAACCCATGAAATTTATTAAGAAAAATTACATTTGCCTCTGATTACGATTCCCTGTGTCGCCAGTGGCATGGTCACGTCACAATTATACAGTACAATCTAAGACCCACGAACAAATCTTATGCTCAACAGTAAAATTATGGCTGGTGGCAAAAACTTCGAACCCGGGACCCCAGCTATATTCTCATTTTAGTTGTAATTCAACGCCAGTAGTGAGCGGACGTGCCCAGTTGTTATTAATTATGTCAATATTTGTGCTCTTGAAGACGGGATAAGTACGAGAAACTTCGTTATTTATTTATCTGCAGCTAAGAAAGGAACTATTAACTAATTGCTAAGCGAATTATACGTGTTAGAGATACGAATTAAATAGTTTTTGCTAGCCAGAGGAAAACAAGCGAAGCACGTACTTAGTACAGTCGTCTACGCAATATGTTTAGGATTATTATATAGACTGCTAGTAGACTCGCCCGATTCTTCTTCGGCGTGGAATTTGATTTACCTCCTGAGGAGTGATTTTTCCCGAATCCCGTCTTAGCGAGCATTTTCGGACCAAAAACTTACCTCTCCGTGAAAATTTAGTTTCATAGATTTTGTACGTTTAGAGGTTTTGTGACGTTTCTTTATGGGGGTAGATTTATCTATGTACATATACATATTATAAAAAAAAAATACAGAAGTAAGACTTGTTTCGTCATTTGCTCCATAGTATTTCAACAACAACTCTCTTCACAATTAGGTTAATATATTTGTTATAATAAGTCATCATAATTTTTTTGCTACCGTAGTATCTAGGAGACCGTTCCCTTCAAGACAGAATTTCAATTTGATTATTGAATTTTGTTAATCTAGAAGTATAATTTGTGGTATTAAAAAACTTCACAGCTTTGATGATGAAAATGATCTCTCCTACTTTTAAATCCTTTCCTTGATTCAATTAGGCAGTAAACGCAAATTGTCTGAAATTAAATGCACAAATATAAAGGCGAAGGCAGAATAAGCGCGAAGAATGTAATTAAAACAGCAATAAAAGATCAGGTTTTACAGTATTCGCGCGCCGTTGTGTTCTGCGTAAAGGTTATTATCCGCTTTTTAACTTTGCATTCAACTGCGTGGATTAAAAATAAAAATATAAAAACTCTCTGCTTTAATTTCGTCTGTCTCCGAAACAATGGGAATGGGGAACGGCTGTGAATTTCAACGGTTTCTATGGACACCCATTTCACATTTGTTACGAGTAAATCTGGCGCTGTTGCTCGTTTTGGGGCCCATATCCACTGTCCAGTCGTCGACTTTGCTATTGATTAACGCAAGATTTAGCACTCATTTCAGTTTCTGCACCAACTAGCATTCAAGAAAAAAAAAACGTAAAAATTAATTGCTGAAGTGTACCTTATAAGTGAATTCAGTGGCGAGGCTCACGGAACAGACAGCAAAATGCAAATGAGCGAACTGTAGCGGGTAATATAGTAGGAGAGCAAACGTTTAGAGGACTCTGTCGGGACGTCGCGTTGCGTCGGCACTCACGACGACTAATCTTTTAACATAATAATAAATAAATAAATAAATATTGGTGGATATTTGACACAGCGCCATCTAGCCCTAAATTAAACTAAGCATAGCTTGTATCAATGGGAACCAGACAACTGATATAATAATACTTGGACACTTTTCTTTTGTAAATACATAAATATAATACATATTAACACCCAGACACAGAACAAACATCAATGTTACAAATGTAACATAAATGTTTGTCCTGGGTGGGAATCGAACCCACGACCTACAGCGCAGGGTTACTACCAACTGAGCAATGAGGCCAGTCATACAATAATGGCTCAGTATTAACTTGAACCCACACTACATTGCAACTATTGGCCTTTGTGTAAATAATAGCTCAAAGCGCAACGTGTTGTACTACAATCAATGCTCTTTGTTGAAATTCAATTCGTATTTGGTAGAACGGCATTGTCAATGTACCGTTTCTAGGTTGAATTTGTAGAAGTTGTGTTGTTTTGATAAACTTTTCACAACAAGAAAATTTTCTTCACTTACCTATTTCTATGCTTTGAATTTTAAATTCCTTATTCGTTAAGATACAGAATGTAATAAAAATACTACTAATATAATTATTTTGTTGCTAGCATCATTTAATGCTTAGGCTAACACTCCTGACAAAGATTAATCAAACGAGTATTCTTAAACAAATCACGCTCCTAATAATGTAAAATATAAAGTTCTTTTGAACGTTACGCAAAGGACACTGAGCTATCACTCAAATAGTTATCAAGTAGCTGTGTTCCGGTGAAAGGGAGTGGGTGCTAGTGAATTTGTAGGCACATGAGACGTAATATCCCCGTCTCGGGTTGATGGACGCAACGCAATGCAACTTGAGTCAACTTGTACTTTAGTGGAGAGGACTTGAGTCGTATTGCTGTTTTCTATGGGCTTTGGTTACCAATTAACATCAGGTGGGTCGTCAGCTCGTTCCGTCAGTAAAATCACATAGTAAAATGTAGTAAAAGTAACTCATTAATAATGAGTTACTTTTACTAAGTCCTCAACGACAAAATATAGTTTTCAATGCAATAATCTCATCAATAGAGAGTAACGTAATTTATTATCGAAGTCGGCAAGTGAACAGGAAAACTTTTCCGGTCGAACAAAATCCGCCGCGGCATCATTTCCCGGAGGGACAACGATAACGACCCTACTTGTACCTTTTACCTCTGTTTTCAATTATTCATACATTAAATTTTAGCTACGGCGTTCTCTCGCTGCCGAGGATTATATCCCTTTGATTACATCCAATGTTCAATCATTTTCCAGCCTGCTTTAATAAAAGTTCCCTGTAGATTTGATTCGACTCCCTCGCAGATTGGTTTCGGAGATTTTAAACGCGCGATATTATCAACGGAAGGAACAACAATTTGTGAAGTTAATTAAGCTAACAAAGCGTATTCGTTAGACAACAATCTTTAGTATTGTTCTAACAACAAGAAAGGATGCGGCACTCGACAAGTTTCTTATCGCAAAGGCTGACTTATCCTCCCGAGCCTTCCGTTTAACTTATTCTAGCGCTACATATCTATAATCAGTGTACTATTAACCCACATAATGGCTCTCACTAATGTCTTGGGATAATTATAAGGTGGGATTACCGTTGATGTAGTGAGTTTACTATTGGGTACATATATTTGGATTTGAAGTCATGTTTAAATGATAAATTTGGTAGAGGTTGAGCTCTTTGATCAGTGCTGTCATCTCCCGCATCAAAACTGATATATGACTTTACTGCCCCTGGGGCAGGTATCACGCTGGGTTCTCTATTGCGCGAGAACTAGCGATATATTACATATATTGTTTTGAAGCTTTTATTGAAAATCTGCGTTTGAAAGTTCTCACATTAAAACTTTCGAGAATCCCTTTACGAAAATATTAGTAGTTATTTACGAAAAGACTATATACAGTTATATTTATAGATAAGAAATATTAAATAAAATTTAAAGTAGTAAACCCAAAGCTAATCTACCAAAGCTACTAAAGCTGAGCTATCCAAAACCATTCAATACGATAGCAGGTGTGTCCATGTAAACTATTATATTTTTTTTAAATCTGTACTGGACGTCATATAACGCTTGTTGTATTTTTTTACTGTCTTATTGCTATGCAACTATACTTTACTTTCTAAAATAAGCAATCCTCAGTCTTGTCTTATGGAATCTTATGATAGATCATTTCATTGTAGTGCAAAACGGATAAAATCTCTATGTTTCGCATATCTGCTGAAGTGCCCTTGGATGTAGATTAGGTACTCAGAATTGTGGTTAGCCTTTCTGTCATATCATGTTTTCTACGCAGTGCATTTGTAATAACTTATCCACGACCACAGCATTCTGTGTAGTCGAAAACGGTATTAATGAACATTTTGCGTTGCGAAAGTAAATAGGCTTCAAGTTAGATAAGAATAAGTAATACATATATTTTAGTTCTCAGAAATGTTAGCTTCATCATTCACAGCGTCCCATAAAAACACAATTCTATAACAAGAAGCACGTGAGCTGAGACAGAAAATGAGTGAGATCTCATTTCGTTGAATCAGCTCGACGTAGCCAAGCGGAGTTCGTCCATCAGTGTAATGTTCCGGCGGCAGTTACCGGGCTACAGTAAATTGCAAATGAACTCGCAAATACCTCCCATGACTAACATACCAACCAGCTTCTTGCTTGTTTTGTTTACTCCACGAAATGAAGGGTTTTTCCCCTAGTCGTTTTATTGGATTAAGAGATTTCATGGCACTGGACAGATATCCGTCTCTACAATTTTATCTGTAAAATATCCTTTAATTGAAATTTTTTAAAGATTCACTAGTAAATTTACGTTTCATGTCGTAGGACAAAGTAGGTTTACCAGCTTGCGTTTCGTCGGTATTCCGGCAATTTCAAAAGGTAATTTCACGGAAGTGAACCCGCCGGCGATTGCTCGTTTTATATAAAACCACTTTTATCTGAATCCGTGTTTGTGCAGCTTTTGAAAGGATGACGTTGGAGGTCTTCGATGCATATTGTGAGTCATAACCATTGGCCATTGGCCCGTAAGGCACCACAGCCTTTTCTAGTGTTAGCTTGCCATTATAAATAGCAAATTTAAATATTAACCCAATTTTGTAAATGTGTTGTAGCTACTACAAAATTTTATTTTTCTTATAATAAATACGTATATTAGTATATTATTTTCAAACGCATATGTAAAAAAATGTGTACAGGGTTACTTTTGGAATGTTTAATAATAAATAATTAATAATCCCCAATATTTTTTTACAGGTCACTGAACTTGAGATTTATTCTTAAAATCCAATAAACATACAGATTTAACGGCCTTCGAGCAATTATAACCTCAAAATATTGGAAATACACAACAAAATTCACGAGAAAGTCACACGGACACTTTGTACACTTCTATCTAGTCTAGATAAAAATAATGTAACCAAAGTAGAGATTTTTCTATTTCACAATTTTGCAGCGAAAAAGGTAGAAGTAAAAATGTGAGAAAATCTCGACACATTGTTGGGAGAAGTATATTGAACGGTATATAGAGCGCACGTTTTTGTAGCTCCTAAATACACTGGTGCACAATAATCCGGATATCGGAGAGCCGATAATGACGTCTCACGTACGTGTGTTTATAAGCAGCCTGTAGATAGGCAACACTCCGCTGCGATATATCCACTACTCAATACGCTGTATCAGAATTATTAGTGGGTCTCTGTGAATCTTAGATAACGGTTCCATTGGGTACAGATAATTACCTCTCTAGTCTGGTAATTTCTCTTTTGTCTAGAATTCGAAATGGATTATTCAAAATAAGAATGCATAAGTGAGTCAGTGAATGGTAATCGAGCTTTATATAACATTAATTTTTTTTTTTTTTTTTAGGCAGAAACCGTCGTGGGCGTCCCCAGAACACTCTGTCAAAGTTTCATTACAATCTGATCAATGGTTTCGGAACGCATAGGGAACAAACATACAAACATTGATTTTTATTTATATAGATTTTATTAGATTTTTAATAAACCGGAATAGAGAGATTAGGCACAATATTACGTGTTTCGACAGTAGAGTGTCGGGTTTGCGAAGGCGTAGCGCGTTGACGCCGCGCCGGCCTCTGATTCCGGCTGCCAATAATAGGCACGTGATCCGCATACCAACCGGCCTGCTTCAAACCTCTCGCAGTCTTATTGAAGAATACGGTTATACGTACATATGCGATCTCGTCACGTGCCGGTCCCGGGGACGAAATTACCTTGTATTCTTTCCGCAGGCATCATGAATTATTGCTGTTAATATTTTACGCATACGTGGAACATGACTTATGAACTCCAGTGTTAAAGATCTGAGTTCATTTGGGCCACCGCATACCTTGACAACTTAACACCCACTCAGCTCAGTTTCTCTCAAGCAAAGTCAAGTCACTTAAATCAGGCTTACATTATAACGGGTCACGTATTTAGACATTTAATTAAATATAAATGGAAGAAGTGTACGACCGACAACCAAGGAACAGCACGTGATTCGTGCACTGAAAAATATTACTCCAAGTACTACGAGATAAAGTTTACATTACAGCTGTTTACTTAGTCAAGTTGGTGCTGAGTCAGTATTGTGTCCCGTTATAATGTTTCGATTCTGTTGGCAAAACACGATTATTTATTTAATGAACTAATTTAAGGCGCATCCCTTTATACTCCTACGGAATGAAAAGTGATAGGCGGGATATCAAAATGTCTTATAGTTTATTTTAAATTTAGAGCTCTTAGCGTCTCGATATTTTCTGTCATATTTGAATCGTGTGGTTGCTGGGGAGGATGACTGCTCACCGCGTAGTACAGGCATTACTATAATTTCATTTTTTTTCTGGGTGACTTGATGTTTCTCATCTCATATCTTGATGATGACAGTCTATTCCGTCATTTTTTATCGTTGAGAGTATGGTAAACTTAAATTAGATTTAGGGGGTTACCATCAAATTACCACCAATGTGAACTTGTCAAAATTCGCATTGTGCCTAGTAGTATCACTGCTACGGAGCTACGAATAACTACGCCACATAAAGTGCTACGACGCGTTAGTTCGCGTACAAGCGTAGGTACTCAGTAATACCTACCCGCATTTCAGCTTTACTGTGCTATGTGCTTACATTAATGAATCTACGGAGGCTCACAGTCTACATTTCAGATCCAATTTAGAATCTCGTCTATTAGTGTGATAATATACCTACTTTTATAAGGGTACCATGAGTTTAATATTATAAATGAGAAAGTTTTTGTTTGGATGTCTGTACCTCTTTTACGTCAAAATTACTGAACTAATTATTTTAAAAGTCCGGAAAAGTTTATTAACATGTTAAAATACAGGCAAAGTGGCACGTGAATTCTAATTTGAAATAAAGATTATATTATTATGATTTTTATTATATGACACATAAGTTTGATATATTTAGTAGAAATACGACATTACCTGGTTATATGACCGACGTCGAGTTTATTTGTTTCGCCATGCAATAATGCATTCATGTGTTTTTGTTTGACTTATCAATCAATATTCATATAGGAGCCATAAGGGTGATAGAATAACAAACACAAAGAACGTTCAAATGCCATATTGAATGATATCGGTGTAATGTGGTGTAATTTGTGTATTCCCATCATACTTAGGTAACTATGATAGAATCTAAATCAATCAATCAATCAAACATTTTATTTGCTTAAAATAAGGGTAACAAAGGTCTTCAGGTCTTACTACTAAAATAAGCTAAGTAGTACTTATTGCTGTACCGAATCGAGCAATTTGCTCTTTGTCACTTTGTTGAAATAAAAATAACCTCTTATTTGAAACAAAAATCTGATTAGAAAATATAATCTACTGAATAATAAAATAAATTTACAACCTCCTTGATTACTGTCACAGCCAAATTGTTGGGATTACAGAAGCAAAAATTATGTAGGAAAGTTTATTTTCTCCGGAATTATGTTTCATTCGTATCGTTGTATCTGGAGGCTCACGTTTCGGATGGTTGTCATAAACAGTTATTAATCATCGCGTCACCCGTACAACTTCAAAGGGCCGCTTAATCAACTGCGAATGGTTTCAGCCTGTGTGCCATTACTCAACTCGCTCGTTTAGAAATTCTTGTCTGACGTACGCCTTATCTATAATTTCAAATCCATCTTTACTTTCGGAACAACATCGCGTGCCTCATATCTACATCACTTCAGACAGTGGCTGGGTGCTGAAGGATGTACTTAAGAAACATTTAATGATGAAATTGATGATGATTGATATTTTAAGCTATAACGATAAGATGTTGACGAGATTTTCCGCCAAAAGGACGTTATTTAGAATATATAGCGAATGCAAAGTTTATCGTTAGCTCGCCATTTTTCACATATATATATGCAAGTGATATTTAAACATATCACTTGCAACAAAAAAATGCTATTTGGGTAAAATTGTCGCTTACGATAAGTCGGTGGTCAAGGGTCGATATGGTGTAGCAAGTTGTGGAATGAGCTTCCATTGGAGGTCTTTGCATATGAATAATTTTAAAAAGGTTGTAAAAAGGCTAAATTTGCTGACAGGCACCGCGCCGGCTATTTCTCGAGTGTTCAGCAAGCGTCTGTAGGCGACTGTAGCCATTTACCATCAGGTGGGCCGTCAGCTTGTGTGCCTCAGCATACACATAAAAAAACAGATTAACTTCAAAAGGGCTGTCTATTCATTCTATATCTTAGACGAATAATAAAAAAAATTGAACACAGGTTTTCATTAACAGCAAAAATAATGTTTAAAATGTTAACTTATGTAAATATGGTATGTTTTTATATTGAATGCAGCTATGACTCAACTTGAATCTCGAACTCGAGTCGAAACTCAAAAATTATGTGATCTATCGGTGAAACGTCAATCTTTAGATTGAGCAAGGCATCTTTTAAAAGTTTCACGTCGAGCCATGTTTCCATAATGCATTAAATGCATGAAAGTTGCCTGGCTTACAATAACTTACACAATGAGAAAGTTAAGCGCACGGATTCCAAGATTTAGTAGTTTCTTATCTCCAGAACTGTATAAATATCTATGCATTTTTGTTACGAACTCGGTGAAATATTAACATTTTAAATCGTATTAGAGCTTCTTCATGTTTCGTAAAGTTTGAAATGCTGCAAGTTTTTCGGGATTCGGTTACTATGCATTTATTTCCTTCCTTAATTATTTACGGAAAATACCTAATGCACGAAACATTATAATTTGGCCTGACCCACATTGTTTCCTACATAGATAGATTTAATTTGAAATCTGACGAATAAAACTGTGTACTCGTAAAATTTTAATTAGAAAGCTAAAAGAAAATATAATAAATAATTGATATGCAAAAACTCAAAATTTTTAGCAACGAGTGTCTATTCCCGATAAACGCGGTGGGGGAATTTAATTCGTATAACGTGGTGATAACTTATAATTAAAGCTGGTTTAAGTCTTAAGTCATAAAATTGATGAAATGTCTACGTGCGAACAGTTTTGTTTTGTTCTTTCTCTGTTTATTTACATACCATCGATATCTAAACTTAGAGAATAACCTATATTTATCCAGACTTGAAACCGATTTGTTTTGCTCATATGCAAAGATTAGCTTTCGAGAAAGCATTAATTAATTGCTATTGGGATCTCGGAAAGGTCATAGTTACAAAATATTACATCAAATCTGGTTGTTATTGATGTGAGAATACGATCCCAATTCCAATGATTACGAAACAAAATCCTCATGCCATAATGAAATCTGCTTTGTAAAGGAATACGCTTTGATGCTTTCACAGATATTTGCGCTGCATAGGTTAGTATTTAGTAAGTTGGTACCTACGCATAATTCGATTGCAGTCTTGCTTAGTGACGAACTGAAAATATGAGAGAACAGACAGCATATGTAAACTACATGTTTGCTTTTAAATAATATAACAAAGCTTTTGAAGAATAAGCTTTATCGAGATATTTGTATATATTTTCATTAATAACTTTTAATGACTAAAGTGCTTATTACTGGCAGAGGTTACCACTTAGCACCAGGTGGGCCATCTGCTCGGTCTGTAACTGTATCGCATATAAAAGTTTCTCAAATTAACTGGCTGTAGATAGTGTAATCTTAAATAACTTTTTATCCATGGTATAATTTAATTAGAACTAATAATATTTGACGTTGACGGACGGCCTTATCAGCTCTTCCCATTAGACGCACCTCCCCACGTCGCCCTGCGTCCGATATGAACACCTCCTTATTCTTTGCACTTACTGAAACCTAATCAAACCGGTCGATTCTTTTATTTATTTATTTATTCGCACAAAGCACATTACAATTCTAAAAACAATACATAAAAAATAAATTGTAAATCTGAATTGTAATGTTGCGTATGTGCGTACAACTAACATAAAAACCAGACTATTTAACAAAATAAAACTAATAACCAACCGTTCTTAATAGGGAGGATACTGAATTGATGATGATGATTCGAATCGATTCTGAACCATCTCTCAGATCCGGGGTATGTGCCAATTCAATATGCGCCGTTTTGCGTGACTCACAGCTCAGATACCATGCAGATCAATCAGTTGGATTCATTACGCACTTGAAATGATTAAAGCTAGGAATCGTTTTTATATGATGAATGCACCTACCTGCACGTTACCTGTGGTAACCTCAGGTTCACATTGTGTAAGTATGCATTTTAATACCTCCGCATACCACCATTTTAAAAAGCCATGTTGTTTGAGGTACTTTCAACCAAATCATAGCGTTTAAATTTTCTAACCATACGAATTCGTGCCAACTAACGACTAGCGAAAGAAAAATCTCATTGGATAGAGTCATCGTAATTGAAAACTCGTAAAAATAGTGGAATATAGCTTAGTGCAATCTTGGTGATTCAATTTATTTCAAATATATAAGTAGTTATTTGAAACCTGCGATCTTGGACCAAGTCCAAAAGGTAAAACAGCTGCCTAGATTTAAGCTTAAGATATTGTCTGCGTCTCGTACTTAGCAGAGTCTGTTAGTAACATGTCCCAAGAAGTCGGAAGCGAAGCGACTGTTCGATAAGATGGGAGATAGTCCAGCTGGCAGTCCAACTTTGCTTACGACTTTATCTCTTTATTTCCCGACTTGGCTCTTTAGTAGTTCTTAGGGTATCTATGTAACAGAACGCTTTCTCGATAATGGCAATTATTTAAATGAATGTTTTCTTTACTGGCTGATTATTCGTAGAGCAAACTATTTCTATATTACGGTATATTAGTATAGTATTCCTTATGCATAATCGCATATCAGCGATAGATTTGGCAATTTAAGCTTGATTACAATTATAAATAAGCTTGTCTATCGCTATTTTATGTTTATGAAATAGAGTCCAAATGTTATACAGCGCATTAGCTCTTATATCTTGAGTCATAATTATCTTCCGTCTGAGCTTAATAAACACCCAAAATCCACGACACCTAGTTGAGTTATTAAAATGAATTACATTATTGTAATTACTCTATTGCACTGAAATAATGGAAAAGGTGATACTGACAGATATAAAGGACTATATTTTATAAATAAAATACATTTCACGCAACGGCTTTACCCTGTTTGGTAGATATTTAATCCGTTTCTGTTATTGTCCTTTACTCTCCTTATGTCACAAAATAGTATAAATTGTATTTTTATTTTAATGTTTTTTTATTGTTGTGTGTGTTTTTAAATTAATAAAATATTTAAATATTTATGTAAGAGCCGTTTATAATGCATTCGTATCGGAAACAGTGTGTATCGGGGACATTACAGTTAGGAAGGTTCTGTATAACATAGGATAAAGTTCCTGCCCGACCCAGCTGGGCAAACCAGCATAGGTAGAGACTAATAGAATGGCGCTTTTATTTCCGTTACACGTTTCTCCGAATGAAATCGCTGACGTAACTATCCTCATCAGTTGAGTACGAAATAGGCGAGAAAAGCTGTATCGAAATTTATCAGAGCATCGCATTGGGTCGGAAATATCGTAACATTGTTGGATAAATAAGTGCATATTGCTGGCAATGATGGCCTCGCACGGCTCGCTGCCCGTTGTATCACGTCCCCTGAGATGAAACGAATGAGGATTACCCTGACTGCGGATCATTCCCCATTCCCGGCCGGAGATGTTGTTGCAAACCACAATATTTTCGACTTGCGAAACATTGAAGGATCGCCACCCTTAAAGCTCGCTTGCGAGTGTGGTATGTAATTATAGATACTAAAATTAGTTAATTTAATTCCGAAATATTTATTTAAAGTGTACAAATATATATGTTTTTTTTTTATATTGATGGACATTTAACACAGCGCCATCTAGCCCCAAAGTAAGGTAAGCGTAGCTTGTATCATGGGAACCAAAAAACTGACATAATACTTATATACTTTTCTTTTATAAATACATACCCAAATATAGTACATATTAATAATTATAAATGATAATATTGATGATATTGTATATGATATGATTAATATTACACATGAAATTAAATGAAATTAAAAAAAATACATATTAACACACAGAGCAGAACAACATACACAGAACAAACATCAATGTTACAAATGTCACATAAATGTTTATCCTGGGTGGGGATCGAACCCACGACCTACAGCGCAGACAGATGGGTTACTACCAACTGAGCTATGAGGCCATTCAATTTATAGCAATCGCTATGCTTTTTAGGTGCTCACCCCTTTTCATATTTAGCCGAAATCTTCATTTCGTATAATTTAAAATGTCGTTATTAGCATAATCTCAGATCGGCCGTGAATTTGCGTAGGAACCCCACTAGGCGAGTGGTTATTGTAATCCCCTCTCCACTTGTCTTTAACATTTTGGCGTCGTTATGTTTTGCCGAAACGATGGTGAGATAACCCCCAACCGTTATGTATCCGTGGTGATCCGGGAATGCTGAAATTAAGTGAAGATGGTACATTTCTGTGAAGATAACACTGTGTTCTTTTCAGATACGATGAATAAATATGTTAGGATAAGGTTACACTAAAATCTCAATCAATCGTGGTCATTCGATTATAAGTTCCACCAACTAAAATCAAGGTTTCATCAAAATGAGTTTCATCAAAATTTCACTATAAATACTGTTTGTATTTTTGTTCATGGGAAAATCTTACAATGGTCTTCAAACTGTTGACACACATTGAAGATCCAATAGTCGATGCCATGAATTGTTAAATAAAGAATTTAACAATTACATTATAATTAGTTAATATACCTCACCAAAAAAACAACTGAAAAATATTTTATAGGAATATTAATAAAACAGAATTCTACTAACGATATACACAGATTATTTTCAGTCAATGATCATAATAAACGGGCTTCAGAGAATAACAAATTAAAATATCACCAAAGCTGAAATTGTAATAAAAGCTTGGTAAAATAAGCGACAACAGATAATGATAAGAGCAATGAGCTTGAATATAAGCGCAAATGTTTATCTAAACAGAATTTTGAAGACACTATTTCTCTTGCCCGGAGTTCTAAAACTTACTTTTCAATTCATACATTCGGGTTAACCCAGAAGATTGTGATTACAGTCGGGGTGAAATTCACCTGTAGATACAAAGATCGCGTTGATAAATGTTGGAATCTGAGTACTATTAACATCGTTTTGCGGATGAGTGCCGACAGTAATTGCCGTGTCAGTGGCGGACACCGAATTTATGGTCCCCGCTATGGATAATTGAGCGACAGTCGCTGTGTAGTTGTCGCACCCTGTAAAGAACATGTTGGTAAAGAAAAATACATAGAATAGAATATATCTTTATTGTACACCATAAATAAAAACAAGCAAAATAAAAATTCAGCTTTAGACATAAAAGTGGTACAATAGGCGGCCTTATCGCTAAAAGCGATCTCTTCCAGGCAACCTAATACATACTAATTGGTGAGATGTGGCTAATACATGAATTATTATTGTTATTACACAAAACCACCTTTTTTTAATTGGGTAAATTATGGAACGCGCAGATGGCCCACCTGATGTGAAGCGGTAACCTCTGCCCGTATTAAAGTTTAAAAATTAAGTAATTAAAAACAATACGGGGTAGATTTTCCCTTAGTATGGGAAGATCTAAGTCGTATCGTATTGCGCCCGTAAATATGAGATGTGGTAACCACATCTTTCAAACCGTTACGGCTACGTGGCAGAAAGAGATATAAATACCGATAAATGGTGTCAGTACTTCTCTAGATGAACTTGGCATAACTTCTGCAGCCCGTAGAAAACTATTAAATCCGCTTAGTTTACGATTCTAATGATTATTTTCGTATTTTTTTTTGTCTCTTCGAGAGGAGTTTTTGCTTCCCTCACTTATATAGATTTTCCTCGGCTGCCTAGAAATTAAAGTGCGTTCTGAATTATGTATCTTATAATTTACAATGAAAGCCACGCATCCAATTTATGACCACCGAGAAAAGTGTATTAATTGTTCAAAAATACAGTACAAGACACAAAATGATACTTCGTATGAGCTAGATGACTGGCCATAACAATGACTCCAGATTAAAAAAAAATTGAGATAAAAAGTTTCAATTTTATGAGGCAACAAATTATAACGTCACTTCGCAAATAGTTGGCGCACGATAAATCGCCGTTTACTTCTCAATTGGCAAAGCCGTATCACGTCGCCGTAAGTAACCGGCACACACAAAATTCGTGCCCGGGAAATGTTTCCACTAAAGCACAATAACGTACTTGCGAGGGACCGTAAGCGGATTATGAGAGGTTCCGAAGTAGGCTGCTTTGAAACTCGCAAGAAAAGCAATATCCATTATCTTGGGCGGGCTTTGTGTGGTCCGCGTGCATTGTTGGTCGCTTGCAGCGGCCGCGCCCTATTGTCTGTACGGAATTTAGACCGGGGCTTACATTGGTAAAAATTAAAAACCACGATCGACTTTCAGCCGGTTTGGTTGATGAGTGCGATGGCATTTATATCCGTTTTAACACATCAACTACAAATATTCCATTCCACAAAGCAGCGGTTGGTTGGACGTTGCACGAGGTTTGGTATGATAACTGTTCCAATATTTGCATGCAAACCTAGTCCTTGCAAGTTGCATTCGTTCAGGACTTTTGGAATTTGGAATTTATCAGTCTCGGATATATATCCTAGACTGATAAATTCCAAATTCAAAATGAACCTATATATCTAATCTATAACTATACGTATGAATCTAAATTCATAGTTAAGTCAATTAGTAACTAGACAGAAAAAAGCAAACATCAGTTTGGAATCACTGAAGCCTAAAACGTCGTTTCATTTCGTAATTATTTAATTGAAATGTTAAGATATAATATTTCACTATCTTAAGATATAATAATTCACTAAAATTCCACTGGCAAATTCGCAGATAGACTATTCACGTCGTGATAACTACTTAAACTAGTTGTACCAGAGCAAAACAAAGCAAGCCCTGACAGTGTAAGCATAACCGCTAACCCTCTATACTTGCTTGCACGCGATATTTTCACGGCCCGTGTGCCGTTCGTTAATTTGCATTTTGATGAAGCGTATTCATTTCACCCGACTGACAGTAATTTGACAAATAACAAAACGGTTTAGCTTTCGACATGCCTTGTCAAAATATCAAATGTCGAACATCAACGTAATCAATTATTGCAACGTCAAGACCAAAATTGAGGTGTTCAAATTTTAGATATTCTATTGTTTATGAATGAAATATGCTTTAAACCCAATGAGAACATAAAAATAATGGAATTTGATGAATACACTTGAGTATAAAATGAAAATATGCTTCCTAAGCTTGCCTCTTAAGCTCCTGAACTTGTGATCCGGTTGCCTTAAGTGAGAGTCAGTTCCCAACCAGGCAAAGCGTGGTTCCACCATTGGCTAAGTATCACTTACAGTCAGGTGTTATCCAGTGAAACGCAATTCTACCAGTAGGTAGAGATTTTTTTTGCAATTAATTGTTATTAAGGATTGGTTAAGTTTTATAATATTAGTGGATATTTCACACATATAGCAATTAAGCCCCAAAGTAAGCTAAACATAGCCCGTATACCTGGGAACTAGATAACTGATATAATACATATATACTTTTTGTATTTACAACAATGTTCATATGTATTTACATATTAACACCCAGACACACAAAAAACATCTATGATCGTCACACAAAAAAAAGAAGATTTTCGATGACTGTATCCAATAAAAGCACAATTTATATATTGTATTAATTCAGTCATCCAACACAAGCGGAAAAAAAAAGCAGAACGTAATTTTCATACATGTCAAGGCTTCATGTACTCGACCTATATAAAAAACATATGAATCGACGTCAAATATAAAAAAAATGTGAAGCAATCAGCATTAACCTGAGGTGATATTATTCAGTCACTTGTCAAACTTACTTTTATTGGAAATCAGCACTGTTTGTCCTTACAGCCGGTTAAGCAAAACATTCTTAGCATCCATAATACTTATTAAAGACAGAGTATCAACAAACACGTGTGTATGCTCCATTTCAAGTCCACCACAATCCCAAGCGCAAACAGGCTACTTGTGTATCGGACCCTAAACAAACAGCTCCTAAGCCATTTACGTCCACGAACGAGTCTTATAAAGCACGGAAGGCACCCTGGGGAAGGTGCTTGATTGTTCTTTTTCAGAAAATTAAACCGTCTAAGGATAAAGCTTCTATTTCCCATTTGTATCTTACATTTTAACTTGGGTTGTATTTTGAACAGATTACGTTGAGAACATGTTAGTTGTAATATAGAGAAGTCTAATATAACTTTGGCACTGTCCATCCAGGGTAGAACAGTCACTTTTGCCACTAAGCAGTAGTATTCTCGCATTTTTGTGTTTCGTTGGAAGGGGGGCAGCTGGCAACATTGCAAGCAAATTAATCGTTTTATCCGAATATATCTAGTAGACTGTGCAATGCGGTGCCAATAGTCAATAATCAATACTATGTAGTTGCTGTTTTGACAAAGAAAACCGCTTAACCGGGTGGTCCAACCATTTAATCCATCACATTTGACTGGCCTCACAGCTCAGTTGGTAGTAACTTTGCCTTCTGAGCTGTGTAGGTCGTGGATTCGATTCCCACCCAGGACAAACGTTTGTGTAACGAGCATTGATGTTTGTTCTGTTCTGAGCGTTAATATGTATTTATATGTATGTATTTACAGAAAAAAAGACGTATGTATTCTATCAGTCCTCTGGTTCCCGTTGTACAAGCTACGCTTAGTTTCGGGCTATATGGCGATGTGTGGAATGTCCACCAATCTTTATTTATTATTTATTTATTGACATTCAAAATTTATGAAAAAAATACGATTTTGTAAAGTAATAAATAAAACATATAATGGTGGTATTTCACACAGCGCCATCCTAGCCCCAAACGAAGCTCCATACTATTGTACTTCGGGAACCAGATAACTAATAGAAATACTTTTTCGTTAATACACGCAATATATATTAACACCCATACATAGAGCAAACATTAGTTTGTCTTACGATTATTATGGCCTGAATGGAAATAAAACCCACGACCCATAGCGCAGAAGGCAGAGTAACTAACCAAGTGAGCTGAGCATCAGCTCAGGTTTCACAACACCTTATCTTCATCTACCCCAGACTGATACTGATGTTTGAACCCAGTAAGAAAGGAAAGGAAGAAAGAAAGGAGCCTGTTTGAGGTGCGCTTAAAATCCTTTCACCTCACTGTTTCGAGAGAACCAGTGACTCGAATAGAATAGTAAGTTCTACAGTTAGATTTAGAACTAATACTGTAATAACTGTTCTTATGACATAAATACTTATCCAGCTACTAGTAGTTAATGGTAGTTTAAAGCTCCATAAAACTTTATAGTCAGCGTTTCCGGTTGCAAATGGTAAATTCTGTTCTCTGCTAACGGTACACTAAGCCTATCGCCCCGAGACACCAAACATTTGTGGAGCACTTAACTGGTACACATTAACGTTTGCTTGAAATCAACAGAATCTACCGCAATATTGTTTCAAAAATAGTCGATACATTTTAAGATACACATACATTACAAATCTATTTAGTTTTTTTTTTCACCAGGCCCTTTTCCCAAGCATTGTGCAGTGAAACAAGTAACACATTTGCTGGTGAAAGATAAAAGGGAATCTAAGTTCTTTCCTGTACTTGTCTTTACAAAAGTTGTTTAGTGTTGGCAGAAAATGAATTAAAATTTCATTATTCTGTGTGTCTTCTGAAACTTATGAAATAAATTTTCTTAACTAAATGTTATATTTATAAGACAAACAGAGAGCAAAGTTCTTAATCGTTCTAAGTACACTTGGAACACCCCGAACTAGCGGACTTGCCACTTGATGCAAATACAGCTTAAAACTTAACGCGCTCTTGTATTTAAGTTTAAGTTTAGAAATATATTACCTAACAGCTCCGTACGCCGTTACCGGTAACTCATTTCCTTGTAAATACCAAGAAGCTATTATATTAGGTAAAAAAATTCTCACACATTTTTTACGTATACCTAACATCTTACCGCGTTATAAATGAGAAAAGAAAATTTGATTACATAAAATTAGGTCGCCCCTAAGAGGGTCTAATTTCGACCTCGTCGCTTTTTACTACGCCTCGCAAAAATGTCCACTGTGATACGCTTCGCGCTCGTGAACAATGTTCTGCTAATTAAGCGTCAACAACGCATCACTACCTAATACGTTTTTAATTACTTTATTTCATTTGAGATACCCACACGACGACGGTCTTTAAGTAATTTTTTTTATATATATTAAATTAAAATAGAATATTACCTCACTCATGATTTTGGTTGTAATAGATTCATCGATTCATCGGGTGAAGATTTTGGTCGCGTTGAAAACACGATAATTAAACAGAGACATTGTTATTCATTGAAGCGAACATTGTGACGACAAGAAATGTCTTTATATTATATTCGCAGCATCCTGTAATCTTAAAGTAAGAAGTGTTGCTCACATCAGTTTAATTCATTAGTCACCTGTATTTTCATTTCATATTCAAAGAGTAGTATAATTGCAATAGTAATTTAAGCCAGACTTGCTAGTAAATTCGTTGGTAGGAATAATATTTGTCCTGGACGTGAAGAAGAAAGCGTTAGCCGAGTTATTCGTCGGAAAACATAAGCGGCGATGAAGTTGCCGCGTATCGCGTGTACCGTCGTACGCTAGTGTTACCGACGTGTTAAATGTCCTGTAGAATACGTAAATCGGTGTAAGTGCTATCTACAAACAAGTAATTTCTCAAAATAAATCAAATTTTGTTTAAACACCTAGAATATCGTGGAATTCAATAAAACAGGTACATTGAATAAGCTAGGTACTCTAATAAACAGATACATACACTAATAAAATCTCAGTTCAAGAATTGCTAATGACATTTCTGAGATCATTATTTTATTAAACACAATGATATTCCATGAAAAAGCTTGATTTGGTGAGCTTTATTGCCCGACGACTGTAGAGTTTTATTAAAATCATAAATCGCATGTCAAATGCACCCTTTCCTGCCAAGACTGGATAACAGATGTACAAATGTACATATTTTATGTAAATCATTTCATTTTAAAACGGTACGCGCTGTAAATAAGTGCTGCGACATGAACATCGAGCTGAATAAAAACAACCATGACTCGTATCAGTTATTTTGAATTGAAATGCGTGATATTATATAGAAATAAATAATGCAGCTGACTCTAAATAATATATATGTATATTAAATAAATACTTTTATTGTTCATTCTTGTATTAGTAGCAGAATAGTAATCCGAATGAAAAAACTATATTTTTTTTTATTGATATGAGCCCAATTTATTCTATACTATTTTATAAAATTCGCTTAAATATTTAAAAGTTACGGTTTGAATAACCTAGTCAGACCCGTTACTTTGTGCCAAAAGCATTTTCACGAAGGACACAACAAAATTTTATTTGGAGCTTTCTGAAAACTGTTTCTCCAAACTAGAGCATTCAATATATTAAGCACAATCTCTAACACATGCTACGCTCTTAAACTTTCCTCAAGTATTTTCATAATAAAGAGCTTGGAAAATAAGTGCCTAACTTTTTATAAACTCAACTTCAGGACTCATTTTTCTCCATAAGAATAATTTTATTGCTGCTTTAATCAACTGATCGCGGTTTTATGACGTGGAAGTTTCATAAGAGCCTATCGTGGTTCGAGTTGTGGTTAAAGTGTCCAAACTATAAGGCACTCTTAGACGGTGAATTTTATTGCACAACAACATGCTTTGCGTAATATTCAAACGTCTATGGTTTCATACTGTACTTGAGGAATAACTAACACATGTTTAAGTGATATTACTTAAAATAATTAAGAGATTTTATTCTCCTAATATTCTTTATAACTATAACTATAACTAAACTTTATACTCACCTAAATTATAATTTTCTGTAATAAGTTTTACCAACACAATTTTCCATTTTCACCAGTTTCGTTCTATCAAACGTCTATGGTTTCATACTGTACTTAAGCAATGACTAACACATGTTTGAGTGATATTACTTAAAATATATGAGTTTTTTTTTCTCTTAATTGGACTACTCACCTAAATTATAATTTTCTGTAAAAAGTTTTACCAACACATTGTTCTATTTTGCATTACACCAATTTCATTCTACCAATATAAAGTAATATTCTTTCTAGCCGAAGTGGCGGCGTTGGCGTAGTAAATAATTTTAAATTGTGCTGAGCATCGCAAGGCAAACCTAAACAGAGTATGAACAAATTAATATTTACACTGATCTAGTTAGTTAGATGATAGTCTATGTATCTAAATCCCTTAGGTAATAAATAATCATTGCCCCTAACATACAATGGTACTAAGTGCCATAACGACAACGTCCTTTTCTCAACTTATTACATGAAAATAAACGTCGCTTACACTAATATCTAGTTTACATAAACAACGAAATAGTTATTAGTAGTACAGTAGTAGTAGTAGTAGTAGTAGTAGTATATAGCAGTAGTAGTATTATAGTAGTATTAGTAAGACCTTATTTCACATCCATTACGATAGAAATGGTGTCTACGACACGGTTTTAATCCTTTTTTCGGACTTCATTTCTCAATAACTGTTTCCATTGTTTTTTGTTCTCAATAAATGCTTAAATGAAACAGAATAATTAAATATGCGGAAGTACATATTGTTAATGCATCCCTAGAGAGAAGCAAATGGCATTAAATGACTGAATCTCGAACACAAAACAGTTGTTTGTACTGAAAATTGTTGATTTATGTTGCTAATTAACAAGATCCATTGTTACCACGAGCTGTTTACATGTAAAATTTTGGGTTGCCACCATGTGTCAAAATAATTATATTTATTTTTAGGTTATCGTAAATCCATATTTATGTTAGTTCTGAGAAGTCTGTCTGTGATTTGTAAAGTATTTTGTATTTTCTCATAAATTAAGGCTTGTAATTATTCTTTAACGACTAGATGAACCCAGTCTTCTATTTTTATGTTAGGAGCCAAAATTAAAATCACAATACAAATACATTTCTTTTTATTTTCAAGAGATATATATATATATACAATCACCACTATACTTATATTCTAAACTTACGTTATATCAGAGTATGTGATTTGTGGTTGGATTGGATTTGCCTTACGAATAGTGAAAAACTGTACCTACATCGGCATGTACGTAGTTTTTGTCTTCCTCACTCACCACTCACAAATTCCTACAAACACCTCCTGTGTTGCATAAATTGTAGGCAGAAGTAAAGAAATTATGCTCACAAAAAATAACATAACTCAATCACATCAAAAAATCGACACCCACTATCCTTAGTTTTCTGTGCTCCATATCTAAACGAAATTACTTTCCAGCAAATAAGATCCGATTTTGGAAACTAGTATAAACTCAATCGAATTTTGGATCACGTCTGCGACGGCATTAAGAGGGATTATGAGCTACCCGAGCCTGCCCACTCGCCCAGACGGGTCAACCGCAACTCTGTTACCGATCTTAAACGCTCCGGCAAACTTCCGCCTGCATTTTGGTCCAATTAACAGCGGCTCTTGTAAGCTTACCCGCGATCGTAATGTCGGGACCTCCGCTCATCAAATTTTGCCCTTTATGCGATGCCTCGACTCCGTTAGCTCACATGTGGCACTAAGTTGTTTTGTGATTAGGGTATGGGACGTCTCGGGGTAATAACATTTTACGAGGTTTTCGTGAACATACTCTGTATGTTTAGGCTCACAATATATTTATTAAACAATTGACGTAAGCTAGACTCATAAAAAATATGCAAAACTCACCGTTGTAATTTATAACCTTCGGTTGTTAAAAGACACTTGAAGACAAAAACATTGAGAAATATGTCAAAAACGATTTATACTCACATTAAACTACAAGTCGTATTTGCTATATATATATACTTCTACACTAACTTATTTAGATTGGGTATTAAGGTTGTAGATATATGTTAAACCTTAAATTGTATAGTTATTTAAGCACCATTTACATTTAACTCTTCTAAGAATTCAGTAGTAGCTCTATAACTAATTTGGTGGTATTTTAGCACCGGGCCTTCCCTTTGATCTTCCATTCCATTCCCGGTAGAAGCAAATATTTGTATTGCGTAGATAAAGTTTGTACTTAGGTACTGGATATTTTTGGCATTTACATGGAAATGTCCATGTCACCCGTATCACAATCCTAATAGGGTGTATAAATGAAAAAATTGCGTTAAAACATTATCAAATTGATTCCCAAATGTAAGTTAGAAGAGAGAATTACACAGTTTCGAAATAATCTATACAAATAAATAAAATGAGGTGTGTCTGTTTGTAATATTAAAATAACCGCTTTTCACTATGTGCATATGGATGTATACACGGTACAAATAACAAAACAGTTTTTTTTTTAATTTTTGTATGTCTGTCTGTTTGTACCGGCTAATCTCAGAAATGGCTGGACTGATTTTGACGTGACTTTCACTGGCAGATAGCTGATGTAACAAGAAGTAACTTAGGCTACTTTTCCGAGGGGTAAAATAGGGGTGCGTGATAAAACCGAATTCCAAGCGGATGAATTCGCGGGCAACAGCTAACAATAAAAATACTCGAAAACTACCGAGGCAGAATAACTATGTCAGTAGGCATTTTGTTTTATGAAGCCAGATGGCATTCCGGTCTAAATCGTCAATAGAAAGTTGCTATCTAGTAGCATGTTTAGTGATTCTTTCTACTTGGTTTTATCTACACTGTCGCTAGAAAAGCAATACTCTACGTGCTACTAGTGCTGCAACATTGTGCTACGCCGTAGCTTTGTAGCGTCACTTTTGAATTCTGGAACATAGATCAACTCAAAAAAATAAATAGTTAATCGGTCAAATGACGCCTCAGTAATCGCTTGGGAGATCTTGAGTATCATTCAAGATTTAGCGTACCTGTCACGTTTAAAGATGATATTTATATGAATATTCATTTACTGCATACAAAATATGGCGATCACAGTTCAGTTATTACAAAACTTATGTTTCAGTCATTTTCTATGTATATCGATGTCAAATACATATTATTTTTTATCACTGAATTAGATGGAAACAGAACTCAAAAGTTATGTATCTGATGCCCGTCTTACTTGATAGGTTTTATTTTTTATTAGTGGTAGGCAAGCATTTGACCGCAATCTCACCTGATGTTAAGTGACGATGTCGTCTACGATGAAGCTTGCTTGCCTAGAAGGTTGCAAATTTTGTATTTTTACACACATTTTACATGATTATGTACCCTGATAGAATGCGAGTCAATATTAAATCAAAATGAACTCACAAAATAAAATCATAAACTATAATAATATAAGTCTATAGTAGTACTATAGTAGTCTAGAGGTATAGTAGTGTAGTAACAATTTTTTTTTTTATGTAGTTACGGAACGAGCCGACGGCCCACCTGGTGGTAAGTAGTAACCTCGGCCCATAACAACCGATGCGACTTGGGTCCTCCCCTACTAGGTACGACAGTACCCAAGTCGCATCGTATGCGCCCGTAACTATGAGATGTGTAGGTGGAATGTCTCATGTGCCTGTAATTTCACCGGCAACCACACCTTTCAAACTGGAACACAGTAACGCGAACGCGTTGCTGCTTGGCGGCAGAAATGGGCATGGTGGCAGTACTTCCCCGAATGAACTTGGCGAGTTCTACTGCTCTTAAAATAAATAATACTTTAATACTTACTAAACAGAAATGACAAAGTGGTTATCAACGTACAGGAACACAAGGGGCGTTGTTATTGCTAAATTCCTAATAGTCTTCCAGGAACTTTTAATGTGCCAGAAAAAGAAAATACATAAAAAAAACATTTTCTTAATTAATAGAACATTCTTTACTAAGGATATATAAAATAGATTCTAACACAATATGCAAATGCTTACAATAAGCACAGATATAAATAAATAAAAAACAAGCTATAATAACATAAATAACCAATTATTAGATATACGTACTAGGCACAGAACGTAAGGAAATGTTAGTTGTTAGTTCACATCTTAGCTAAATTAAGTGAATTTTTTAGATGTGATTTATATATAACCTTATTATATGATGTACATGAAACATTAAAACATTGAAGTGAAACAGGTTGTAAATCAGGTTTTTTTTTTACAAAAATCATCAAAATACATCTTCGTCTTTATCTTGTGTTCGTATCGCCTTTGTCTCGCCTTTGTCTCCTTTTGTCTTGCCTTTATCTCGTCTTTTAAATTCAAATTTGGATTATTATTTGTGATATCATGAATCAATCAGGGCACAATCGACGATTGTTTCAATGTTCATTAAGTGGTGTTTTAATTAATTGAGATTCGAATGTCACATTGATTGTTTAGTTTTGAAATGCTCATTTCTCATTTGCTGATGTATCATTTCATCATTCAAATTACGGATTTCAATTTTGTGTTTAAAGTTGATAATATATAGTTAAATGATCACCTTATAAGTAGGTAGTTTGCACAAAGGAATACACAAGTCATTACGAAATTACATCCTTCTGCTGTCTAAACTACAGAGAGTTTAAACAATTAGTTTAGAGATAAATGACTGGTCTCATAGCTGTACCTCTATGTGTGTATGGGTAGATTGTCACCTGAAATAAATGATGTATTATTATTATTATATAGCTCAGTTGGTAGTAACCCTGCCTTCTGCGCTGTAAGGTCGTGGGTTCGATTCCCACCCAGGACAAACATTTGTTTGACGAACATAGATGTTTGTTCGGTGTCTGGGTGTTAATATGTATGTATTCAAAAAAAGTATTATATCAGTTGTCTGGTTCCCATCATACAAGCTATACTTAGCTTACTCTGGGGCTAAATGGCGCGTGAAATATCCACTAAATTTATTTAGTGGATATTATTATATTATTAAATGTAATGTAAATGTGAATTCTGTGTTTTCATTGCTACATTTTACGTATACTAAATCTGTCTCACTCTCTCGCTCTCTCTCGTTTTCCCTCCCCTCCTCTCTTTTCAGAAATAAATTATGTACATATTAACATATATAATAATTAAAATGGAGTGTTAAAACTAATTAAACTCAGCTGCCCCATGACCTAAACAGGTAATATATAATGGTAATATAATAATCAGGTAATGTTTATCCCATCCAAATCTTCAAAGGTCATAAACATAAATGGTAGATACTAACAGTTCATTACAGTCGCAATTAATTAACGGTCGATCGACAGCGATCGACACATTACTTAAATGAGCATCAAGCAAAATGGTGGATGAGTAATTAGTGAAGAGTAAAATACAGGTCGGTTCAATTCAGAAGTTACTGATCCACTAATCGCACTTTAGTCAGATAATCTGAACAAACTGCTGATTATTTGTTTCTACAAGGGATAATCCGGTCTAAAGCTCGTTAAAACAACAGGACACAAAAATTCAGCCTGTAACTGTGATAGGTACGTCCTAATCTCCACTATGAGACTTTTTGTTTCACGCGGTGTCCGCATTTTCTTTATGTTTAAGTTACGGAACAACCCTGCCCGTTACAAGCAATACGACTTGGGTCCTCCCCTACTTAAGTAAAATAAGACTCAAGTCGCATCGTACGTGCCCGTAACTCTGAGACGTGTAGGTGGAAAGTCTCACGAGCCTCATTCAATTTCACCGCAATCACGCCTTTCAAACTGGAACATAATAAGGGGTATGCTTTAAGAGGGCTGCTTAGCGGCAGAAGAGAGTGTGGTAGCAATTCCAGGACGAACATTTATATTCTTAAATACTCTGGCGTACGAAATATAGTGATAAGAACCTTCTCATTGTGAAGCTTTATACTATATGCTAATAGATAGTGACTGACATTTTGTTGATTTGGTACTATGGATCGGTGTCTATTTATTAGTTTTACAAATATCAGATTTTAGACGTAATTACCTTATATATGAATCTCTTCAATTGGTTAAGGGCTGTTTATATATAGCATCAGAACAGACAGTTTGCTTTTTCAGTCACGTCACGAGGATTTTTTTCATTCGTTAATGGGTTCTTCGGATTTTGTTGCACTTTAAAATCAGAATCTACTTATCGCTGAAGATGAGTACTTTAATTGAAAATTCACCGCGCAGCTGGGATTACGGCGGGACAGCTCAGCATAATCCGAGATGTTGACGTTATCTTTGCCGGCAATAGGTATTATGACGAAGGTGAAATTGAAATTAGAGGTATGATTTAATTCACTCTAAATTACTTTATAATAGGCATGATCTGTCGGAAGCGATTATATCCCATTCATTACGGGACCTGTGGTAGTTCCAAATATCCATTAGTTACTATCGTAAAGGTACTAAATTGTCTTTGGTATTTCTAAAATAATAAGTATTATCACGTTCAAAAGATAACCTTTTTATTGTGCCAATATTTATTTACCCAAATTCCTTCTTTTATAATCACTTTTGAAGCAGATAGTACGCATATGTAAGAAGTTTGTTCTGCGAGGTTTCTATATTCTGTTAATCTTACAGCGGCTAATTTAGTATACACCTTGACTTACTTTGTTTCCG